>OY804579.1:72989894-74365560 GCA_963680875.1 Bathymodiolus brooksi
GTAGATATTGGATTAAGTGTGCATGACACGTTTCTGAAATAACCTTCATCAGGTACCTCACACCAATACAAATGTAGATATTGAATTAAGTGTGCATGACACGTTTCTGAAATAACTTTCATCAGGTACCTCACATCAATAAAAATGTAGATATTGAATTAAGTGTGCATGACACGTTTCTGAAATAACTTTCATCAGGTACCTCACATCAATAAAAATGTAGATATTGAATTAAGTGTGGATGACACGTTTCTGAAATAACTTTCATCAGTTAGCTTACACCAATACAAATGTAGATATTGAATTAAGTGTGCATGACACGTTTCTGAAGTAACTTTCATCAGGTACCTCACACCAATACAAATGTAAATATTGAATTAAATGTGCATGACACGTTTCTGAAATAACCTTCATCGGGCACCTCACACCAATAAAAATGTAGATATTGAATTAAGTGTGCATGATACGTTTCTGAAATAACCTTCATCAGGTATCTCACACCAATACAAATGTAGATATTGAATTAAATGTGCATG
The DNA here is from genome assembly GCA_963680875.1 of Bathymodiolus brooksi. Taxonomy (NCBI): domain Eukaryota; kingdom Metazoa; phylum Mollusca; class Bivalvia; order Mytilida; family Modiolidae; genus Bathymodiolus; species Bathymodiolus brooksi. Next base: position 72,990,431 of record OY804579.1, read on the forward strand.
ACACGTTTCTGAAATAACTTTCATCAGGTACCTCACACCAATACAAATGTAGATATTGAATTAAGTGTGCATGACACGTTTCTGGAATAACTTTCATCAGGTACTTCACACCAATACAACTGTAGATATTGAATTAAGTGTGCATGAAACGTTTCTGAAATAACTTTCATCAGGTACCTAACATCAATACAAATGTAGATATTGAATTAAGGGTGCATGAAACGTTTTTGGAATAACTTTCATCAGGTACCTCACACCAATACAAATGTAGATATTGAATTAAGTGTGCATGATACGTTTCTGAAATAACTTTCATCAGGTACTTCACACCAATACAAATGTAGATATTGGATTAAGTGTGCATGACACGTTTCTGAAATAACTTTCATCAGGTACCTCACACCAATACAAATGTAGATATTGAATTAAGTGTGCATGACACGTTTCTGAAATAACTTTCATCAGGTACCACACATCAATAAAAATGTAGATATTGAATTAAGTGTGCATGACACGTTTCTGAAGTAACTTTCATCAGGTACCTCACACCAATACAAATGTAAATATTGAATTAAATGTGCATGACACGTTTCTGAAATAACCTTCATCGGGCACCTCACACCAATAAAAATGTAGATATTGAATTAAGTGTGCATGATACGTTTCTGAAATAACCTTCATCAGGTATCTCACATCAATACAAATGTAGATATTGAATTAAGTGTACATGACACGTTTCTGAAATATCTTTCATCAGGTACCTCACATCAATACAAATGTAGATATTGAATTAAATGTGCATGACACGTTTCTGAAATAACTTTCATCAGGTACCTCACACCAATACAAATGTAGATATTGAATTAAGTGTGCATGACACGTTTCTGGAATAACTTTCATCAGGTACTTCACACCAATACAACTGTAGATATTGAATTAAGTGTGCATGAAACGTTTCTGAAATAACCTTCATCAGGTACCTCACATCAATACAAATGTAGATATTGAATTAAGGGTGCATGAAACGTTTCTGGAATAACTTTCATCAGGTACCTCACACCAATACAAATGTAGATATTGAATTAAGTGTGCATGATACGTTTCTGAAATAACTTTCATCAGGTACTTCACACCAATACAAATGTAGATATTGAATTAAGTGTGCATGACACGTTTCTGAAATAACTTTCATCAGGTACCTCACACCAATACAAATGTAGATATTGAATTAAGTGTGCATGACACGTTTCTGAAATAACTTTCATCAGGTACCACACATCAATAAACATGTAGATATTGAATTAAGTGTGGATGACACGTTTCTGAAATAACTTTCATCAGTTAGCTTACACCAATACAAATGTAGATATTGAATTAAGTGTGCATGACACGTTTCTGAAGTAACTTTCATCAGGTACCTCACACCAATACAAATGTAAATATTGAATTAAATGTGCATGACACGTTTCTGAAATAACCTTCATCGGGCACCTCACACCAATAAAAATGTAGATATTGAATTAAGTGTGCATGATACGTTTCTGAAATAACCTTCATCATGTATCTCACATCAATACAAATGTAGATATTGAATTAAGTGTACATGACACGTTTCTGAAATAACTTTCATCAGGTACCTCACATCAATACAAATGTAGATATTGAATTAAATGTGCATGACACGTTTCTGAAATAACTTTCATCAGGTACCTCACACCAATACAAATGTAGATATTGAATTAAGTGTGCATGACACGTTTCTGGAATAACTTTCATCAGGTACTTCACACCAATACACTGTAGATATTGAATTAAGTGTGCATGAAACGTTTCTGAAATAACCTTCATCAGGTACCTCACATCAATACAAATGTAGATATTGAATTAAGGGTGCATGAAACGTTTCTGGAATAACTTTCATCAGGTACCTCACACCAATACAAATGTAGATATTGAATTAAGTGTGCATGATACGTTTCTGAAATAACTTTCATCAGGTACTTCACACCAATACAAATGTAGATATTGGATTAAGTGTGCATGACACGTTTCTGAAATAACTTTCATAAGGTACCTCACACCAATACAAATGTAGATATTGAATTAAGTGTGCATGACACGTTTCTGAAATAACTTTCATCAGGTACCACACATCAATAAAAATGTAGATATTGAATTAAGTGTGCATGACACGTTTCTGAAATAACCTTCATCAGTTAGCTTACACCAATACAAATGTAGATATTGAATTAAATGTGCATGACACGTTTCTGAAATAACCTTAATAAGGCACCTCACACCAATAAAAATGTAGATATTGAATTAAGTGTGCATGATACGTTTCTGGAATAACTTTCATAAGGTACCTCACACCAATACAACTGTATATATTGAATTAAGTGTGCATGACAAGTTTCTGAAATAACTTTCATCAGGTATCTCCCATCAATAGAAATGTAGATATTGAATTAAGTGTACATGACACGTTTCTGAAATAACTTTCATCAGGTACCACACATCAATAAAAATGTAGATATTGAATTAAGTGTGCATGACACGTTTCTGAAATGACCTTCATCAGTTAGCTTACACCAATACAAATGTAGATATTGAATTAAGTGTGCATGACACGTTTCTGAAGTAACTTTCATCAGGTACCTCACACCAATACAAATGTAAATATTGAATTAAATGTGCATGACACGTTTCTGAAATAACCTTCATCGGGCACCTCACACCAATAAAAATGTAGATATTGAATTAAGTGTGCATGATACGTTTCTGAAATAACCTTCATCAGGTATCTCACATCAATACAAATGTAGATATTGAATTAAGTGTACATGACACGTTTCTGAAATATCTTTCATCAGGTACCTCACATCAATACAAATGTAGATATTGAATTAAATGTGCATGACACGTTTCTGAAATAACTTTCATCAGGTACCTCACACCAATACAAATGTAGATATTGAATTAAGTGTGCATGACACGTTTCTGGAATAACTTTCATCAGGTACTTCACACCAATACAACTGTAGATATTGAATTACGTGTGCATGAAACGTTTCTGAAATAACCTTCATCAGGTACCTCACATCAATGCAAATGTAGATATTGAATTAAGGGTGCATGAAACGTTTCTGGAATAACTTTCATTAGGTACCTCACACCAATACAAATGTAGATATTGAATTAAGTGTGCATGATACGTTTCTGAAATAACTTTCATCAGGTACTTCACACCAATACAAATGTACATATTGGATTAAGTGTGCATGACACGTTTCTGAAATAACTTTCATCAGGTACCTCACACCAATACAAATGTAGATATTGAATTAAGTGTGCATGACACGTTTCTGAAATAACTTTCATCAGGTACCACACATCAATAAAAATGTAGATATTGAATTAAGTGTGCATGACACGTTTCTGAAATAACCTTCATCAGTTAGCTTACACCAATACAAATGTAGATATTGAATTAAATGTGCATGACACGTTTCTGAAATAACCCTCATAAGGCACCTCACACCAATAAAAATGTAGATATTGAATTAAGTGTGCATGATACGTTTCTGGTATAACTTTCATCAGGTACCTCACATCAATACAACTGTAGATATTGAATTAAGTGTGCATGACAAGTTTCTGAAATAACTTTCATCAGGTATCTCCCATCAATAGAAATGTAGATATTGAATTAAGTGTACATGACACGTTTCTGAAATAACTTTCATCAGGTACCTCACATCAATACAAATGTAGATATTGAATTAAATGTGCATGACACGTTTCTGAAATAACTTTCATCAGGTACCACACATCAATAAAAATGTAGATATTGAATTAAGTGTGCATGACACGTTTCTGAAATAACCTTCATCAGTTAGCTTACACCAATACAAATGTAGATATTGAATTAAATGTGCATGACACGTTTCTGAAATAACCTTCATAAGGCACCTCACACCAATAAAAATGTAGATATTGAATTAAGTGTGCATGATACGTTTCTGGAATAACTTTCATCAGGTACCTCACACCAATACAACTGTAGATATTGAATTAAGTGTGCATGACAAGTTTCTGAAATAACTTTCATCAGGTATCTCCCATCAATAGAAATGTAGATATTGAATTAAGTGTACATGACACGTTTCTGAAATAACTTTCATCAGGTACCTCACATCAATACAAATGTAGATATTGAATTAAGTGTGCATGAAACGTTTCTGAAATAACCTTCATCAGGTACCTCACATCAATACAAATGTAGATATTGAATTAAGGGTGCATGAAACGTTTCTGGAATAACTTTCATCAGGTACCTCACACCAATACAAATGTAGTTATTGAATTAAGTGTGCATGATACGTTTCTGAAATAACTTTCATCAGGTACCTCACACCAATACAAATGTAGATATTGGATTAAGTGTGCATGACACGTTTCTGAAATAACTTTCATCAGGTACCACACATCAATAAAAATGTAGATATTGAATTAAGTGTGCATGACACGTTTCTGAAATAACCTTCATCAGTTAGCTTACACCAATACAAATGTAGATATTGAATTAAATGTGCATGACACGTTTCTGAAATAACCTTCATAAGGCACCTCACACCAATAAAAATGTAGATATTGAATTAAGTGTGCATGATACGTTTCTGGAATAACTTTCATCAGGTACCTCACACCAATACAACTGTAGATATTGAATTAAGTGTGCATGACAAGTTTCTGAAATAACTTTCATCAGGTATCTCCCATCAATAGAAATGTAGATATTGAATTAAGTGTACATGACACGTTTCTGAAATAACTTTCATCAGGTACCTCACATCAATACAAATGTAGATATTGAATTAAATGTGCATGACACGTTTCTGAAATAACTTTCATCAGGTACCTCACACCAATACAAATGTAGATATTGAATTAAGTGTGCATGACACGTTTCTGGAATAACTTTCATCAGGTACTTCACACCAATACAACTGTAGATATTGAATTAAGTGTGCATGAAACGTTTCTGAAATAACCTTCATCAGGTACCTCACATCAATACAAATGTAGATATTGAATTAAGGGTGCATGAAACGTTTCTGGAATAACTTTCATCAGGTACCTCACACCAATACAAATGTAGTTATTGAATTAAGTGTGCATGATACGTTTCTGAAATAACTTTCATCAGGTACCTCACACCAATACAAATGTAGATATTGGATTAAGTGTGCATGACACGTTTCTGAAATAACTTTCATCAGGTACCTCACACCAATACAAATGTAGATATTGAATTAAGTGTGCATGACACGTTTCTGAAATAACTTTCATCAGGTACCACACATCAATAAAAATGTAGATATTGAATTAAGTGTGCATGACACGTTTCTGAAATAACCTTCATCAGTTAGCTTACACCAATACAAATGTAGATATTGAATTAAGTGTGCATGACACGTTTCTGAAGTAACTTTCATCAGGTACCTCACACCAATACAAATGTAAATATTGAATTAAATGTGCATGACACGTTTCTGAAATAACCTTCATCGGGCACCTCACACCAATAAAAATGTAGATATTGAATTAAGTGTGCATGATACGTTTCTGAAATAACCTTCATCAGGTATCTCACATCAATACAAATGTAGATATTGAATTAAATGTGCATGACACGTTTCTGAAATAACCTTCATAAGGCACCTCACACCAATAAAAATGTAGATATTGAATTAAGTGTGCATGATACGTTTCTGGTATAACTTTCATCAGGTACCTCACATCAATACAACTGTAGATATTGAATTAAGTGTGCATGACAAGTTTCTGAAATAACTTTCATCAGGTATCTCCCATCAATAGAAATGTAGATATTGAATTAAGTGTACATGACACGTTTCTGAAATAACTTTCATCAGGTACCTCACACCAATACAAATGTAGATATTGAATTAAGTGTGCATGACACGTTTCTGGAATAACTTTCATCAGGTACTTCACACCAATACAACTGTAGATATTGAATTAAGTGTGCATGAAACGTTTCTGAAATAACCTTCATCAGGTACCTCACATCAATACAAATGTAGATATTGAATTAAGGGTGCATGAAACGTTTCTGGAATAACTTTCATCAGGTACCTCACACCAATACAAATGTAGATATTGGATTAAGTGTGCATGATACGTTTCTGAAATAACTTTCATCAGGTACCTCACACCAATACAAATGTAGATATTGGATTAAGTGTGCATGACACGTTTCTGAAATAACTTTCATCAGTTAGCTTACACCAATACAAATGTAGATATTGAATTAAGTGTGCATGACACGTTTCTGAAGTAACTTTCATCAGGTACCTCACACCAATACAAATGTAAATATTGAATTAAATGTGCATGACACGTTTCTGAAATAACCTTCATCGGGCACCTCACATCAATAAAAATGTAGATATTGAATTAAGTGTGCATGATACGTTTCTGAAATAACCTTCATCAGGTATCTCACATCAATACAAATGTAGATATTGAATTAAGTGTACATGACACGTTTCTGAAATAACTTTCATCAGGTACCTCACATCAATACAAATGTAGATATTGAATTAAATGTGCATGACACGTTTCTGAAATAACTTTCATCAGGTACCTCACACCAAAACAAATGTAGATATTTAATTAAGTGTGCATGACACGTTTCTGGAATAACTTTCATCTGGTACTTCACACCAATACAAATGTAGATATTGAATTAAGTGTGCATGACACGTTTCTGAAATAACTTTCATCAGGTACCTCACACCAATACACATGTAGATATTGGATTAAGTGTGCATGACACGTTTCTGAAATAACTTTCATCAGGTACCTCACACCAATACAAATGTAGATATTGAATTAAGTGTGCATGACACGTTTCTGGTATAACCTTCATCAGGTACGTCACACCAATACAACTGTAGATATTGAATTAAGTGTGCATGAAACGTTTTTGAAATAACCTTCATCAGGTACCTCACACCAATACAACTGTAGAAATTGAATTAAGTGTGCATGAAACGTTTCTGAAATAACCTTCATCAGGTACCTCACATCAATACAAATGTAGATATTGAATTAAGGGTGCATGAAACGTTTCTGGAATAATTTTCATCAGGTACCTCACACCAATACAAATGTAGATATTGAATTAAGTGTGCATGATACGTTTCTGAAATAACTTTCATCAGGTATCTCACACCAATACAAATGTAGATATTTGATTAAGTGTGCATGACACGTTTCTGAAATAACCTTCATCAGGTACCTCACACCAATACAAATGTAGATATTGAATTAAGTGTGCATGACACGTTTCTGAAATAACTTTCATCAGGTACCTCACATCAATAAAAATGTAGATATTGAATTAAGTGTGCATGACACGTTTCTGAAATAACTTTCATCAGGTACCTCACATCAATAAAAATGTAGATATTGAATTAAGTGTGGATGACACGTTTCTGAAATAACCTTCATCAGTTAGCTTACACCAATACAAATGTAGATATTGAATTAAGTGTGCATGATACGTTTCTGAAGTAACTTTCATCAGGTACCTCACACCAATACAAATGTAAATATTGAATTAAATGTGCATGACACGTTTCTGAAATAACCTTCATCGGGCACCTCACACCAATAAAAATGTAGATATTGAATTAAGTGTGCATGATACGTTTCTGATATAACCTTCATCAGGTATCTCACATCAATACAAATGTAGATATTGAATTAAGTGTACATGACACGTTTCTGAAATAACTTTCATCAGGTACCTCACATCAATACAAATGTAGATATTGAATTAAGGGTGCATGAAACGTTTCTGGAATAACTTTCATCAGGTACCTCACACCAATACAAATGTAGATATTGAATTAAGTGTGCATGATACGTTTCTGAAATAACTTTCATCAGGTACCTCACACCAATACAAATGTATATATTGGATTAAGTGTGCATGACACGTTTCTGAAATAACCTTCATCAGTTAGCTTACACCAATACAAATGTAGATATTGAATTAAGTGTGCATGACACGTTTCTGAAGTAACTTTAATCAGGTACCTCACACCAATACAAATGTAGATATTTAATTAAGTGTGCATGATACGTTTCTGAAATAACTTTCATCAGGTACCTCACATCAATACAAATGTAGATATTGAATTAAGTGTGCATGACACGTTTCTGAAATAACTTTCATCAGGTACCTCACACCAATACAAATGTAGATATTGAATTAAGTGTGCATGACACGTTTCTGGCATAACTTTCATCAGGTACCTCACACCAATACAAATGTAAATATTGAATTAAATGTGCATGACACGTTTCTGAAATAACCTTCATCAGACACCTCACACCAATAAAAATGTAGATATTGAATTAAGTGTGTATGATACGTTTCTGGAATAACTTTCATCAGGTACTTCACACCAATACAACTGTAGATATTGAATTAAGTGTGCATGACAAGTTTCTGAAATAACTTTCATCAGGTATCTCACATCAATACAAATGTAGATATTTAATTAAGTGTGCATGATACGTTTCTGAAATAACTTTCATCAGGTACCTCACATCAATACAAATGTAGATATTGAATTAAGTGTGCGTGACACGTTTCTGAAATAACTTTCATCAGGTACCTCACACCAATACAAATGTAGATATTGAATTAAGTGTGCATGACACGTTTCTGGCATAACTTTCATCAGGTACCTCACACCAATACAACTGTAGATATTGAATTAAGTGTACATGAAACGTTTCTGAAATAACCTTCATCAGGTACCTCACATCAATACAAATGTAGATATTGAATTAAGTGTGCATGAAACGTTTCTGGAATAACTTTCATCAGGTACCTCACACCAATACAAATGTAGATATTGAATTAAGTGTGCATGATACGTTTCTGAAATAACTTTCATCGGGTACCTCACACCAATACAAATGTAGATATTGGATTAAGTGTGCATGACACGTTTCTGAAATAACTTTCATCAGGTACCTCACACCAATACAAATGTATATATTGAATTAAGTGTGCATGACACGTTTCTGAAATAACTTTCATCAGGTACCTCACACCAATACAAATGTAGATATTGGATTAAGTGTGCATGACACGTTTCTGAAATAACTTTCATCAGGTACCTCACATCAATACAAATGTAGATATTGAATTAAGGGTGCATGAAACGTTTCTGGAATAACTTTCATCAGGTACCTCATACCAATACAAATGTAGATATTGAATTAAGTGTGCATGATACGTTTCTGAAATAACTTTCATCAGGTACCTCACACCAATACAAATGTAGATATTGAATTAAGTGTGCATGACACGTTTCTGAAATAACTTTCATCAGGTACCTCACATCAATAAAAATGTAGATATTGAATTAAGTGTGGATGACACGTTTCTGAAATAACTTTCATCAGTTAGCTTACACCAATACAAATGTAGATATTGAATTAAGTGTGCATGACACGTTTCTGAAGTAACTTTCATCAGGTACCTCACACCAATACAAATGTAAATATTGAATTAAATGTCCATGACACGTTTCTGAAATAACCTTCATCGGGCACCTCACACCAATAAAAATGTAGATATTGAATTAAGTGTGCATGATACGTTTCTGAAATAACCTTCATCAGGTACCTCACATCAATACAAATGTAGATATTGAATTAAGTGTGCATGACACGTTTCTGAAATAACTTTCATCAGGTACCTCACACCAATACAAATGTAGATATTGAATTAAGTGTGCATGACACGTTTCTGGAATAACTTTCATCAGGTACCTCACACCAATACAACTGTAGATATTGAATTAAGTGTGCATGAAACGTTTCTGAAATAACCTTCATCAGGTACCTCACATCAATACAAATGTAGATATTGAATTAAGGGTGAATGATACGTTTCTGAAATAACTTTCATCGGGTACCTCACACCAATACAAATGTAGATATTGGATTAAGTGTGAATGACACGTTTCTGAAATAACCTTCATCAGGTACCTCACACCAATACAAATGTAGATATTGAATTAAGTGTGCATGACACGTTTCTGAAATAACTTTCATCAGGTACCTCACACCAATACAAATGTAGATATTGGATTAAGTGTGCATGACACGTTTCTGAAATAACCTTCATCAGGTACCTCACATCAATACAAATGTAGATATTGAATTAAGGGTGCATGAAACGTTTCTGGAATAACTTTCATCGGGTACCTCATACCAATACAAATGTAGATATTGAATTAAGTGTGCATGATACGTTTCTGAAATAACTTTCATCAGGTACCTCACACAAATACAAATGTAGATATTGGATTAAGTGTGCATGACACGTTTCTGAAATAACCTTCATCAGGTACCTCACACCAATACAAATGTAGATATTGAATTAAGTGTGCATGACACGTTTCTGAAATAACTTTCATCAGGTACCTCACATCAATAAAAATGTAGATATTGAATTAAGTGTGCATGACACGTTTCTGAAATAACTTTCATCAGGTACCTCACATCAATAAAAATGTAGATATTGAATTAAGTGTGGATGACACGTTTCTGAAATAACTTTCATCAGTTAGCTTACACCAATACAAATGTAGATATTGAATTAAGTGTGCATGACACGTTTCTGAAGTAACTTTCATCAGGTACCTCACACCAATACAAATGTAAATATTGAATTAAATGTGCATGACACGTTTCTGAAATAACCTTCATCGGGCACCTCACACCAATAAAAATGTAGATATTGAATTAAGTGTGCATGATACGTTTCTGAAATAACCTTCATCAGGTATCTCACACCAATACAAATGTAGATATTGAATTAAATGTGCATGACACGTTTCTGAAATAACTTTCATCAGGTACCTCACACCAATACAAATGTAGATATTGAATTAAGTGTGCATGACACGTTTCTGGAATAACTTTCATCAGGTACTTCACACCAATACAACTGTAGATATTGAATTAAGTGTGCATGAAACGTTTCTGAAATAACTTTCATCAGGTACCTAACATCAATACAAATGTAGATATTGAATTAAGGGTGCATGAAACGTTTTTGGAATAACTTTCATCAGGTACCTCACACCAATACAAATGTAGATATTGAATTAAGTGTGCATGATACGTTTCTGAAATAACTTTCATCAGGTACTTCACACCAATACAAATGTAGATATTGGATTAAGTGTGCATGACACGTTTCTGAAATAACTTTCATCAGGTACCTCACACCAATACAAATGTAGATATTGAATTAAGTGTGCATGACACGTTTCTGAAATAACTTTCATCAGGTACCACACATCAATAAAAATGTAGATATTGAATTAAGTGTGCATGACACGTTTCTGAAGTAACTTTCATCAGGTACCTCACACCAATACAAATGTAAATATTGAATTAAATGTGCATGACACGTTTCTGAAATAACCTTCATCGGGCACCTCACACCAATAAAAATGTAGATATTGAATTAAGTGTGCATGATACGTTTCTGAAATAACCTTCATCAGGTATCTCACATCAATACAAATGTAGATATTGAATTAAGTGTACATGACACGTTTCTGAAATATCTTTCATCAGGTACCTCACATCAATACAAATGTAGATATTGAATTAAATGTGCATGACACGTTTCTGAAATAACTTTCATCAGGTACCTCACACCAATACAAATGTAGATATTGAATTAAGTGTGCATGACACGTTTCTGGAATAACTTTCATCAGGTACTTCACACCAATACAACTGTAGATATTGAATTAAGTGTGCATGAAACGTTTCTGAAATAACCTTCATCAGGTACCTCACATCAATACAAATGTAGATATTGAATTAAGGGTGCATGAAACGTTTCTGGAATAACTTTCATCAGGTACCTCACACCAATACAAATGTAGATATTGAATTAAGTGTGCATGATACGTTTCTGAAATAACTTTCATCAGGTACTTCACACCAATACAAATGTAGATATTGAATTAAGTGTGCATGACACGTTTCTGAAATAACTTTCATCAGGTACCTCACACCAATACAAATGTAGATATTGAATTAAGTGTGCATGACACGTTTCTGAAATAACTTTCATCAGGTACCACACATCAATAAACATGTAGATATTGAATTAAGTGTGCATGACACGTTTCTGAAATAACCTTCATCAGTTAGCTTACACCAATACAAATGTAGATATTGAATTAAATGTGCATGACACGTTTCTGAAATAACCCTCATAAGGCACCTCACACCAATAAAAATGTAGATATTGGATTAAGTGTGCATGACACGTTTCTGAAATAACCTTCATCAGGTACCTCACATCAATACAAATGTAGATATTGAATTAAGGGTGCATGAAACGTTTCTGGAATAACTTTCATCAGGTACCTCATACCAATACAAATGTAGATATTGAATTAAGTGTGCATGATACGTTTCTGAAATAACTTTCATCAGGTACCTCACACAAATACAAATGTAGATATTGGATTAAGTGTGCATGACACGTTTCTGAAATAACCTTCATCAGGTACCTCACACCAATACAAATGTAGATATTGAATTAAGTGTGCATGACACGTTTCTGAAATAACTTTCATCAGGTACCTCACATCAATACAAATGTAGATATTGAATTAAGTGTGCATGACACGTTTCTGAAATAACTTTCATCAGGTACCTCACATCAATAAAAATGTAGATATTGAATTAAGTGTGGATGACACGTTTCTGAAATAACTTTCATCAGTTAGCTTTCACCAATACAAATGTAGATATTGAATTAAGTGTGCATGACACGTTTCTGAAGTAACTTTCATCAGGTACCTCACACCAGTACAAATGTAAATATTAAATTAAATGTGCATGACACGTTTCTGAAATAACCTTCATCGGGCACCTCACACCAATAAAAATGTAGATATTGAATTAAGTGTGCATGATACGTTTCTGAAATAACCTTCATCAGGTATCTCACACCAATACAAATGTAGATATTGAATTAAGTGTGCATGATACGTTTCTGAAATAACTTTCATCAGGTACTTCACACCAATACAAATGTAGATATTGGATTAAGTGTGCATGACACGTTTCTGAAATAACTTTCATCAGGTACCTCACACCAATACAAATGTAGATATTGAATTAAGTGTGCATGACACGTTTCTGAAATAACTTTCATCAGGTACCACACATCAATAAAAATGTAGATATTGAATTAAGTGTGCATGACACGTTTCTGAAGTAACTTTCATCAGGTACCTCACACCAATACAAATGTAAATATTGAATTAAATGTGCATGACACGTTTCTGAAATAACCATCATCGGGCACCTCACACCAATAAAAATGTAGATATTGAATTAAGTGTGCATGATACGTTTCTGAAATAACCTTCATCAGGTATCTCACATCAATACAAATGTAGATATTGAATTAAATGTGCATGACACGTTTCTGAAATAACTTTCATCAGGTACCTCACACCAATACAAATGTAGATATTGAATTAAGTGTGCATGACACGTTTCTGGAATAACTTTCATCAGGTACTTCACACCAATACAAATGTAGATATTGAATTAAGTGTGCATGAAACGTTTCTGAAATAACCTTCATCAGGTACCTCACATCAATACAAATGTAGATATTGAATTAAGGGTGCATGAAACGTTTCTGGAATAACTTTCAACAGGTACCTCACACCAATACAAATGTAGATATTGAATTAAGTGTGCATGATACGTTTCTGAAATAACTTTCATCAGGTACTTCACACCAATACAAATGTAGATATTGGATTAAGTGTGCATGACACGTTTCTGAAATAACTTTCATCAGGTACCTCACACCAATACAAATGTAGATATTGAATTAAGTGTGCATGACACGTTTCTGAAATAACTTTCATCAGTTACCACACATCAATAAAAATGTAGATATTGAATTAAGTGTGCATGACACGTTTCTGAAATAACCTTCATCAGTTAGCTTACACCAATACAAATGTAGATATTGAATTAAATGTGCATGATACGTTTCTGGTATAACTTTCATCAGGTACCTCACATCAATACAACTGTAGATATTGAATTAAGTGTGCATGACAAGTTTCTGAAATAACTTTCATCAGGTATCTCCCATCAATAGAAATGTAGATATTGAATTAAGTGTACATGACACGTTTCTGAAATAACTTTCATCAGGTACCTCACATCAATACAAATGTAGATATTGAATTAAATGTGCATGACACGTTTCTGAAATAACTTTCATCAGGTACCTCACACCAATACAAATGTAGATATTGAATTAAGTGTGATGACACGTTTCTGGAATAACTTTCATCAGGTACTTCACACCAATACAACTGTAGATATTGAATTAAGTGTGCATGAAACGTTTCTGAAATAACCTTCTTCAGGTACCTCACACCAATACAAATGTAGATATTGAATTAAGTGTGCATAACACGTTTCTGAAATAACTTTCATCAGGTACCACACATCAATAAAAATGTAGATATTGAATTAAGTGTGCATGATACGTTTCTGAAATAACCTTCATCAGTTAGCTTACACCAATACAAATGTAGATATTGAATTAAGTGTGCATGACACGTTTCTGAAGTAACTTTCATCAGGTACCTCACACCAATACAAATGTAAATATTGAATTAAATGTGCATGACACGTTTCTGAAATAACCTTCATCGGGCACCTCACACCAATAAAAATGTAGATATTGAATTAAGTGTGCATGATACGTTTCTGAAATAACCTTCATCAGGTATCTCACATCAATACAAATGTAGATATTGAATTAAGTGTACATGACACGTTTCTGAAATAACTTTCATCAGGTACCTCACATCAATACAAATGTAGATATTGAATTAAATGTGCATGACACGTTTCTGAAATAACTTTCATCAGGTACCTCACACCAATACAAATGTAGATATTGAATTAAGTGTGCATGACACGTTTCTGGAATAACTTTCATCAGGTACTTCACACCAATACAAATGTAGATATTGAATTAAGTGTGCATGACACGTTTCTGAAATAACTTTCATCAGGTACCTCACACCAATACAAATGTAGATATTGGATTAAGTGTGCATGACACGTTTCTGAAATAACTTTCATCAGGTACCTCACACCAATACAAATGTAGATATTGAATTAAGTGTGCATGACACGTTTCTGGAATAACCTTCATCAGGTACGTCACACCAATACAACTGTAGATATTGAATTAAGTGTGTATGAAACGTTTTTGAAATAACCTTCATCAGGTACCTCACACCAATACAACTGTAGATATTGAATTAAGTGTGCATGAAACGTTTCTGAAATAACCTTCATCAGGTACCTCACATCAATACAAATGTAGATATTGAATCAAGGGTGCATGAAACGTTTCTGGAATAACTTTCATCAGGTACCTCACACCAATACAAATGTAGATATTGAATTAAGTGTGCATGACACGTTTCTGAAATAACCATCATCAGGTACCTCACACCAATACAAATGTAGATATTGAATTAAGTGTGCATGACACGTTTCTGAAATAACTTTCATCAGGTACCTCACACCAATAAAAATGTAGATATTGAATTAAGTGTGCATGATACGTTTCTGAAATAACCTTCATCAGGTATCTCACACCAATACAAATGTAGATATTGAATTAAGTGTGCATGATACGTTTCTGAAATAACTTTCATCAGGTACTTCACACCAATACAAATGTAGATATTGGATTAAGTGTGCATGACACGTTTCTGAAATAACTTTCATCAGGTACCTCACACCAATACAAATGTAGATATTGAATTAAGTGTGCATGACACGTTTCTGAAATAACTTTCATCAGGTACCACACATCAATAAAAATGTAGATATTGAATTAAGTGTGCATGACACGTTTCTGAAGTAACTTTCATCAGGTACCTCACACCAATACAAATGTAAATATTGAATTAAATGTGCATGACACGTTTCTGAAATAACCTTCATCGGGCACCTCACACCAATAAAAATGTAGATATTGAATTAAGTGTGCATGATACGTTTCTGAAATAACCTTCATCAGGTATCTCACATCAATACAAATGTAGATATTGAATTAAGTGTACATGACACGTTTCTGAAATAACTTTCATCAGGTACCTCACACCAATACAAATGTAGATATTGAATTAAATGTGCATGACACGTTTCTGAAATAACTTTCATCAGGTACCACACACCAATACAAATGTAGATATTGAATTAAGTGTGCATGACACGTTTCTGAAATAACTTTCATCAGGTACTTCACACCAATACAAATGTAGATATTGAATTAAGTGTGCATGACACGTTTCTGAAATAACTTTCATCAGGTACCTCACACCAATACAAATGTAGATATTGGATTAAGTGTGCATGACACGTTTCTGAAATAACTTTCATCAGGTACCTCACACCAATACAAATGTAGATATTGAATTAAGTGTGCATGACACGTTTCTGGAATAACCTTCATCAGGTACGTCACACCAATACAACTGTAGATATTGAATTAAGTGTGCATGAAACGTTTTTGAAATAACCTTCATCAGGTACCTCACACCAATACAACTGTAGATATTGAATTAAGTGTGCATGAAACGTTTCTGAAATAACCTTCATCAGGTACCTCACATCAATACAAATGTAGATATTGAATCAAGGGTGCATGAAACGTTTCTGGAATAACTTTCATCAGGTACCTCACACCAATACAAATGTAGATATTGAATTAAGTGTGCATGACACGTTTCTGAAATAACCTTCATCAGGTACCTCACACCAATACAAATGTAGATATTGAATTAAGTGTGCATGACACGTTTCTGAAATAACTTTCATCAGGTACCTCACACCAATAAAAATGTAGATATTGAATTAAGTGTGCATGATACGTTTCTGAAATAACCTTCATCAGGTATCTCACACCAAAACAAATGTAGATATTGAATTAAGTGTGCATGATACGTTTCTGAAATAACTTTCATCAGGTACTTCACACCAATACAAATGTAGATATTGGATTAAGTGTGCATGACACGTTTCTGAAATAACTTTCATCAGGTACCTCACACCAATACAAATGTAGATATTGAATTAAGTGTGCATGACACGTTTCTGAAATAACTTTCATCAGGTACCACACATCAATAAAAATGTAGATATTGAATTAAGTGTGCATGACACGTTTCTGAAGTAACTTTCATCAGGTACCTCACACCAATACAAATGTAAATATTGAATTAAATGTGCATGACACGTTTCTGAAATAACCTTCATCGGGCACCTCACACCAATAAAAATGTAGATATTGAATTCAGTGTGCATGATACGTTTCTGAAATAACCTTCATCAGGTATCTCACATCAATACAAATGTAGATATTGAATTAAGTGTACATGACACGTTTCTGAAATATCTTTCATCAGGTACCTCACATCAATACAAATGTAGATATTGAATTAAATGTGCATGACACGTTTCTGAAATAACTTTCATCAGGTACCTCACACCAATACAAATGTAGATATTGAATTAAGTGTGCATGACACGTTTCTGGAATAACTTTCATCAGGTACTTCACACCAATACAAATGTAGATATTGAATTAAGTGTGCATGAAACGTTTCTGAAATAACCTTCATCAGGTACCTCACATCAATACAAATGTAGATATTGAATTAAGGGTGCATGAAACGTTTCTGGAATAACTTTCATCAGGTACCTCACACCAATACAAATGTAGATATTGAATTAAGTGTGCATGATACGTTTCTGAAATAACTTTCATCAGGTACTTCACACCAATACAAATGTAGATATTGGATTAAGTGTGCATGACACGTTTCTGAAATAACTTTCATCAGGTACCTCACACCAATACAAATGTAGATATTGAATTAAGTGTGCATGACACGTTTCTGAAATAACTTTCATCAGTTACCTCACATCAATAAAAATGTAGATATTGAATTAAGTGTGCATGACACGTTTCTGAAATAACCTTCATCAGTTAGCTTACACCAATACAAATGTAGATATTGAATTAAATGTGCATGATACGTTTCTGGTATAACTTTCATCAGGTACCTCACATCAATACAAATGTAGATATTGGATTAAGTGTGCATGACACGTTTCTGAAATAACTTTCATCAGGTACCTCACACCAATACAAATGTAGATATTGAATTAAGTGTGCATGACACGTTTCTGAAATAACTTTCATCAGGTACCACACATCAATAAAAATGTAGATATTGAATTAAGTGTGCATGACACGTTTCTGAAGTAACTTTCATCAGGTACCTCACACCAATACAAATGTAAATATTGAATTAAATGTGCATGACACGTTTCTGAAATAACCATCATCGGGCACCTCACACCAATAAAAATGTAGATATTGAATTAAGTGTGCATGATACGTTTCTGAAATAACCTTCATCAGGTATCTCACATCAATACAAATGTAGATATTGAATTAAATGTGCATGACACGTTTCTGAAATAACTTTCATCAGGTACCTCACACCAATACAAATGTAGATATTGAATTAAGTGTGCATGACACGTTTCTGGAATAACTTTCATCAGGTACTTCACACCAATACAAATGTAGATATTGAATTAAGTGTGCATGAAACGTTTCTGAAATAACCTTCATCAGGTACCTCACATCAATACAAATGTAGATATTGAATTAAGGGTGCATGAAACGTTTCTGGAATAACTTTCAACAGGTACCTCACACCAATACAAATGTAGATATTGAATTAAGTGTGCATGATACGTTTCTGAAATAACTTTCATCAGGTACTTCACACCAATACAAATGTAGATATTGGATTAAGTGTGCATGACACGTTTCTGAAATAACTTTCATCAGGTACCTCACACCAATACAAATGTAGATATTGAATTAAGTGTGCATGACACGTTTCTGAAATAACTTTCATCAGTTACCACACATCAATAAAAATGTAGATATTGAATTAAGTGTGCATGACACGTTTCTGAAATAACCTTCATCAGTTAGCTTACACCAATACAAATGTAGATATTGAATTAAATGTGCATGATACGTTTCTGGTATAACTTTCATCAGGTACCTCACATCAATACAACTGTAGATATTGAATTAAGTGTGCATGACAAGTTTCTGAAATAACTTTCATCAGGTATCTCCCATCAATAGAAATGTAGATATTGAATTAAGTGTACATGACACGTTTCTGAAATAACTTTCATCAGGTACCTCACATCAATACAAATGTAGATATTGAATTAAATGTGCATGACACGTTTCTGAAATAACTTTCATCAGGTACCTCACACCAATACAAATGTAGATATTGAATTAAGTGTGATGACACGTTTCTGGAATAACTTTCATCAGGTACTTCACACCAATACAACTGTAGATATTGAATTAAGTGTGCATGAAACGTTTCTGAAATAACCTTCTTCAGGTACCTCACACCAATACAAATGTAGATATTGAATTAAGTGTGCATAACACGTTTCTGAAATAACTTTCATCAGGTACCACACATCAATAAAAATGTAGATATTGAATTAAGTGTGCATGATACGTTTCTGAAATAACCTTCATCAGTTAGCTTACACCAATACAAATGTAGATATTGAATTAAGTGTGCATGACACGTTTCTGAAGTAACTTTCATCAGGTACCTCACACCAATACAAATGTAAATATTGAATTAAATGTGCATGACACGTTTCTGAAATAACCTTCATCGGGCACCTCACACCAATAAAAATGTAGATATTGAATTAAGTGTGCATGATACGTTTCTGAAATAACCTTCATCAGGTATCTCACATCAATACAAATGTAGATATTGAATTAAGTGTACATGACACGTTTCTGAAATAACTTTCATCAGGTACCTCACATCAATACAAATGTAGATATTGAATTAAATGTGCATGACACGTTTCTGAAATAACTTTCATCAGGTACCTCACACCAATACAAATGTAGATATTGAATTAAGTGTGCATGACACGTTTCTGGAATAACTTTCATCAGGTACTTCACACCAATACAAATGTAGATATTGAATTAAGTGTGCATGACAGGTTTCTGAAATAACTTTCATCAGGTACCTCACACCAATACAAATGTAGATATTGGATTAAGTGTGCATGACACGTTTCTGAAATAACTTTCATCAGGTACCTCACACCAATACAAATGTAGATATTGAATTAAGTGTGCATGACACGTTTCTGGAATAACCTTCATCAGGTACGTCACACCAATACAACTGTAGATATTGAATTAAGTGTGTATGAAACGTTTTTGAAATAACCTTCATCAGGTACCTCACACCAATACAACTGTAGATATTGAATTAAGTGTGCATGAAACGTTTCTGAAATAACCTTCATCAGGTACCTCACATCAATACAAATGTAGATATTGAATCAAGGGTGCATGAAACGTTTCTGGAATAACTTTCATCAGGTACCTCACACCAATACAAATGTAGATATTGAATTAAGTGTGCATGACACGTTTCTGAAATAACCATCATCAGGTACCTCACACCAATACAAATGTAGATATTGAATTAAGTGTGCATGACACGTTTCTGAAATAACTTTCATCAGGTACCTCACACCAATAAAAATGTAGATATTGAATTAAGTGTGCATGATACGTTTCTGAAATAACCTTCATCAGGTATCTCACACCAATACAAATGTAGATATTGGATTAAGTGTGCATGACACGTTTCTGAAATAACTTTCATCAGGTACCTCACACCAATACAAATGTAGATATTGAATTAAGTGTGCATGACACGTTTCTGAAATAACTTTCATCAGGTACCACACATCAATAAAAATGTAGATATTGAATTAAGTGTGCATGACACGTTTCTGAAGTAACTTTCATCAGGTACCTCACACCAATACAAATGTAAATATTGAATTAAATGTGCATGACACGTTTCTGAAATAACCTTCATCGGGCACCTCACACCAATAAAAATGTAGATATTGAATTCAGTGTGCATGATACGTTTCTGAAATAACCTTCATCAGGTATCTCACATCAATACAAATGTAGATATTGAATTAAGTGTACATGACACGTTTCTGAAATATCTTTCATCAGGTACCTCACATCAATACAAATGTAGATATTGAATTAAATGTGCATGACACGTTTCTGAAATAACTTTCATCAGGTACCTCACACCAATACAAATGTAGATATTGAATTAAGTGTGCATGACACGTTTCTGGAATAACTTTCATCAGGTACTTCACACCAATACAAATGTAGATATTGAATTAAGTGTGCATGAAACGTTTCTGAAATAACCTTCATCAGGTACCTCACATCAATACAAATGTAGATATTGAATTAAGGGTGCATGAAACGTTTCTGGAATAACTTTCATCAGGTACCTCACACCAATACAAATGTAGATATTGAATTAAGTGTGCATGATACGTTTCTGAAATAACTTTCATCAGGTACTTCACACCAATACAAATGTAGATATTGGATTAAGTGTGCATGACACGTTTCTGAAATAACTTTCATCAGGTACCTCACACCAATACAAATGTAGATATTGAATTAAGTGTGCATGACACGTTTCTGAAATAACTTTCATCAGTTACCTCACATCAATAAAAATGTAGATATTGAATTAAGTGTGCATGACACGTTTCTGAAATAACCTTCATCAGTTAGCTTACACCAATACAAATGTAGATATTGAATTAAATGTGCATGATACGTTTCTGGTATAACTTTCATCAGGTACCTCACATCAATACAAATGTAGATATTGGATTAAGTGTGCATGACACGTTTCTGAAATAACTTTCATCAGGTACCTCACACCAATACAAATGTAGATATTGAATTAAGTGTGCATGACACGTTTCTGAAATAACTTTCATCAGGTACCACACATCAATAAAAATGTAGATATTGAATTAAGTGTGCATGACACGTTTCTGAAGTAACTTTCATCAGGTACCTCACACCAATACAAATGTAAATATTGAATTAAATGTGCATGACACGTTTCTGAAATAACCATCATCGGGCACCTCACACCAATAAAAATGTAGATATTGAATTAAGTGTGCATGATACGTTTCTGAAATAACCTTCATCAGGTATCTCACATCAATACAAATGTAGATATTGAATTAAATGTGCATGACACGTTTCTGAAATAACTTTCATCAGGTACCTCACACCAATACAAATGTAGATATTGAATTAAGTGTGCATGACACGTTTCTGGAATAACTTTCATCAGGTACTTCACACCAATACAAATGTAGATATTGAATTAAGTGTGCATGAAACGTTTCTGAAATAACCTTCATCAGGTACCTCACATCAATACAAATGTAGATATTGAATTAAGGGTGCATGAAACGTTTCTGGAATAACTTTCAACAGGTACCTCACACCAATACAAATGTAGATATTGAATTAAGTGTGCATGATACGTTTCTGAAATAACTTTCATCAGGTACTTCACACCAATACAAATGTAGATATTGGATTAAGTGTGCATGACACGTTTCTGAAATAACTTT
The DNA here is from genome assembly GCA_963680875.1 of Bathymodiolus brooksi. Taxonomy (NCBI): domain Eukaryota; kingdom Metazoa; phylum Mollusca; class Bivalvia; order Mytilida; family Modiolidae; genus Bathymodiolus; species Bathymodiolus brooksi. Next base: position 73,013,225 of record OY804579.1, read on the forward strand.
CATCAGGTACCTCACACCAATACAAATGTAGATATTGAATTAAGTGTGCATGACACGTTTCTGAAATAACTTTCATCAGTTACCACACATCAATAAAAATGTAGATATTGAATTAAGTGTGCATGACACGTTTCTGAAATAACCTTCATCAGTTAGCTTACACCAATACAAATGTAGATATTGAATTAAATGTGCATGATACGTTTCTGGTATAACTTTCATCAGGTACCTCACATCAATACAACTGTAGATATTGAATTAAGTGTGCATGACAAGTTTCTGAAATAACTTTCATCAGGTATCTCCCATCAATAGAAATGTAGATATTGAATTAAGTGTACATGACACGTTTCTGAAATAACTTTCATCAGGTACCTCACATCAATACAAATGTAGATATTGAATTAAATGTGCATGACACGTTTCTGAAATAACTTTCATCAGGTACCTCACACCAATACAAATGTAGATATTGAATTAAGTGTGATGACACGTTTCTGGAATAACTTTCATCAGGTACTTCACACCAATACAACTGTAGATATTGAATTAAGTGTGCATGAAACGTTTCTGAAATAACCTTCTTCAGGTACCTCACACCAATACAAATGTAGATATTGAATTAAGTGTGCATAACACGTTTCTGAAATAACTTTCATCAGGTACCACACATCAATAAAAATGTAGATATTGAATTAAGTGTGCATGATACGTTTCTGAAATAACCTTCATCAGTTAGCTTACACCAATACAAATGTAGATATTGAATTAAGTGTGCATGACACGTTTCTGAAGTAACTTTCATCAGGTACCTCACACCAATACAAATGTAAATATTGAATTAAATGTGCATGACACGTTTCTGAAATAACCTTCATCGGGCACCTCACACCAATAAAAATGTAGATATTGAATTAAGTGTGCATGATACGTTTCTGAAATAACCTTCATCAGGTATCTCACATCAATACAAATGTAGATATTGAATTAAGTGTACATGACACGTTTCTGAAATAACTTTCATCAGGTACCTCACATCAATACAAATGTAGATATTGAATTAAATGTGCATGACACGTTTCTGAAATAACTTTCATCAGGTACCTCACACCAATACAAATGTAGATATTGAATTAAGTGTGCATGACACGTTTCTGGAATAACTTTCATCAGGTACTTCACACCAATACAAATGTAGATATTGAATTAAGTGTGCATGACACGTTTCTGAAATAACTTTCATCAGGTACCTCACACCAATACAAATGTAGATATTGGATTAAGTGTGCATGACACGTTTCTGAAATAACTTTCATCAGGTACCTCACACCAATACAAATGTAGATATTGAATTAAGTGTGCATGACACGTTTCTGGAATAACCTTCATCAGGTACGTCACACCAATACAACTGTAGATATTGAATTAAGTGTGTATGAAACGTTTTTGAAATAACCTTCATCAGGTACCTCACACCAATACAACTGTAGATATTGAATTAAGTGTGCATGAAACGTTTCTGAAATAACCTTCATCAGGTACCTCACATCAATACAAATGTAGATATTGAATCAAGGGTGCATGAAACGTTTCTGGAATAACTTTCATCAGGTACCTCACACCAATACAAATGTAGATATTGAATTAAGTGTGCATGACACGTTTCTGAAATAACCATCATCAGGTACCTCACACCAATACAAATGTAGATATTGAATTAAGTGTGCATGACACGTTTCTGAAATAACTTTCATCAGGTACCTCACACCAATAAAAATGTAGATATTGAATTAAGTGTGCATGATACGTTTCTGAAATAACCTTCATCAGGTATCTCACACCAATACAAATGTAGATATTGAATTAAGTGTGCATGATACGTTTCTGAAATAACTTTCATCAGGTACTTCACACCAATACAAATGTAGATATTGGATTAAGTGTGCATGACACGTTTCTGAAATAACTTTCATCAGGTACCTCACACCAATACAAATGTAGATATTGAATTAAGTGTGCATGACACGTTTCTGAAATAACTTTCATCAGGTACCACACATCAATAAAAATGTAGATATTGAATTAAGTGTGCATGACACGTTTCTGAAGTAACTTTCATCAGGTACCTCACACCAATACAAATGTAAATATTGAATTAAATGTGCATGACACGTTTCTGAAATAACCTTCATCGGGCACCTCACACCAATAAAAATGTAGATATTGAATTAAGTGTGCATGATACGTTTCTGAAATAACCTTCATCAGGTATCTCACATCAATACAAATGTAGATATTGAATTAAGTGTACATGACACGTTTCTGAAATAACTTTCATCAGGTACCTCACACCAATACAAATGTAGATATTGAATTAAATGTGCATGACACGTTTCTGAAATAACTTTCATCAGGGACCACACACCAATACAAATGTAGATATTGAATTAAGTGTGCATGACACGTTTCTGAAATAACTTTCATCAGGTACTTCACACCAATACAAATGTAGATATTGAATTAAGTGTGCATGACACGTTTCTGAAATAACTTTCATCAGGTACCTCACACCAATACAAATGTAGATATTGGATTAAGTGTGCATGACACGTTTCTGAAATAACTTTCATCAGGTACCTCACACCAATACAAATGTAGATATTGAATTAAGTGTGCATGACACGTTTCTGGAATAACCTTCATCAGGTACGTCACACCAATACAACTGTAGATATTGAATTAAGTGTGCATGAAACGTTTTTGAAATAACCTTCATCAGGTACCTCACACCAATACAACTGTAGATATTGAATTAAGTGTGCATGAAACGTTTCTGAAATAACCTTCATCAGGTACCTCACATCAATACAAATGTAGATATTGAATCAAGGGTGCATGAAACGTTTCTGGAATAACTTTCATCAGGTACCTCACACCAATACAAATGTAGATATTGAATTAAGTGTGCATGACACGTTTCTGAAATAACCTTCATCAGGTACCTCACACCAATACAAATGTAGATATTGAATTAAGTGTGCATGACACGTTTCTGAAATAACTTTCATCAGGTACCTCACACCAATAAAAATGTAGATATTGAATTAAGTGTGCATGATACGTTTCTGAAATAACCTTCATCAGGTATCTCACACCAAAACAAATGTAGATATTGAATTAAGTGTGCATGATACGTTTCTGAAATAACTTTCATCAGGTACTTCACACCAATACAAATGTAGATATTGGATTAAGTGTGCATGACACGTTTCTGAAATAACTTTCATCAGGTACCTCACACCAATACAAATGTAGATATTGAATTAAGTGTGCATGACACGTTTCTGAAATAACTTTCATCAGGTACCACACATCAATAAAAATGTAGATATTGAATTAAGTGTGCATGACACGTTTCTGAAGTAACTTTCATCAGGTACCTCACACCAATACAAATGTAAATATTGAATTAAATGTGCATGACACGTTTCTGAAATAACCTTCATCGGGCACCTCACACCAATAAAAATGTAGATATTGAATTCAGTGTGCATGATACGTTTCTGAAATAACCTTCATCAGGTATCTCACATCAATACAAATGTAGATATTGAATTAAGTGTACATGACACGTTTCTGAAATATCTTTCATCAGGTACCTCACATCAATACAAATGTAGATATTGAATTAAATGTGCATGACACGTTTCTGAAATAACTTTCATCAGGTACCTCACACCAATACAAATGTAGATATTGAATTAAGTGTGCATGACACGTTTCTGGAATAACTTTCATCAGGTACTTCACACCAATACAAATGTAGATATTGAATTAAGTGTGCATGAAACGTTTCTGAAATAACCTTCATCAGGTACCTCACATCAATACAAATGTAGATATTGAATTAAGGGTGCATGAAACGTTTCTGGAATAACTTTCATCAGGTACCTCACACCAATACAAATGTAGATATTGAATTAAGTGTGCATGATACGTTTCTGAAATAACTTTCATCAGGTACTTCACACCAATACAAATGTAGATATTGGATTAAGTGTGCATGACACGTTTCTGAAATAACTTTCATCAGGTACCTCACACCAATACAAATGTAGATATTGAATTAAGTGTGCATGACACGTTTCTGAAATAACTTTCATCAGTTACCTCACATCAATAAAAATGTAGATATTGAATTAAGTGTGCATGACACGTTTCTGAAATAACCTTCATCAGTTAGCTTACACCAATACAAATGTAGATATTGAATTAAATGTGCATGATACGTTTCTGGTATAACTTTCATCAGGTACCTCACATCAATACAACTGTAGATATTGAATTAAGTGTGCATGACAAGTTTCTGAAATAACTTTCATCAGGTATCTCCCATCAATAGAAATGTAGATATTGAATTAAGTGTACATGACACGTTTCTGAAATAACTTTCATCAGGTACCTCACATCAATACAAATGTAGATATTGAATTAAATGTGCATGACACGTTTCTGAAATAACTTTCATCAGGTACCTCACACCAATACAAATGTAGATATTGAATTAAGTGTGATGACACGTTTCTGGAATAACTTTCATCAGGTACTTCACACCAATACAACTGTAGATATTGAATTAAGTGTGCATGAAACGTTTCTGAAATAACCTTCTTCAGGTACCTCACACCAATACAAATGTAGATATTGAATTAAGTGTGCATGACACGTTTCTGAAATAACTTTCATCAGGTACCACACATCAATAAAAATGTAGATATTGAATTAAGTGTGCATGATACGTTTCTGAAATAACCTTCATCAGTTAGCTTACACCAATACAAATGTAGATATTGAATTAAGTGTGCATGACACGTTTCTGAAGTAACTTTCATCAGGTACCTCACACCAATACAAATGTAAATATTGAATTAAATGTGCATGACACGTTTCTGAAATAACCTTCATCGGGCACCTCACACCAATAAAAATGTAGATATTGAATTAAGTGTGCATGATACGTTTCTGAAATAACCTTCATCAGGTATCTCACATCAATACAAATGTAGATATTGAATTAAGTGTACATGACACGTTTCTGAAATAACTTTCATCAGGTACCTCACATCAATACAAATGTAGATATTGAATTAAATGTGCATGACACGTTTCTGAAATAACTTTCATCAGGTACCTCACACCAATACAAATGTAGATATTGAATTAAGTGTGCATGACACGTTTCTGGAATAACATTCATCAGGTACTTCACACCAATACAAATGTAGATATTGAATTAAGTGTGCATGACACGTTTCTGAAATAACTTTCATCAGGTACCTCACACCAATACAAATGTAGATATTGGATTAAGTGTGCATGACACGTTTCTGAAATAACTTTCATCAGGTACCTCACACCAATACAAATGTAGATATTGAATTAAGTGTGCATGACACGTTTCTGGAATAACCTTCATCAGGTACGTCACACCAATACAACTGTAGATATTGAATTAAGTGTGCATGAAACGTTTTTGAAATAACCTTCATCAGGTACCTCACACCAATACAACTGTAGATATTGAATTAAGTGTGCATGAAACGTTTCTGAAATAACCTTCATCAGGTACCTCACATCAATACAAATGTAGATATTGAATCAAGGGTGCATGAAACGTTTCTGGAATAACTTTCATCAGGTACCTCACACCAATACAAATGTAGATATTGAATTAAGTGTGCATGATACGTTTCTGAAATAACTTTCATCAGGTATCTCACACCAATACAAATGTAGATATTGGATTAAGTGTGCATGACACGTTTCTGAAATAACCTTCATCAGGTACCTCACACCAATACAAATGTAGATATTGAATTAAGTGTGCATGACACGTTTCTGAAATAACTTTCATCAGGTACCTCACATCAATAAAAATGTAGATATTGAATTAAGTGTGCATGACACGTTTCTGAAATAACTTTCATCAGGTACTTCACATCAATAAAAATGTAGATATTGAATTAAGTGTGGATGACACGTTTCTGAAATAACTTTCATCAGTTAGCTTACACCAATACAAATGTAGATATTGAATTAAGTGTGCATGACACGTTTCTGAAGTAACTTTCATCAGGTACCTCACACCAATACAAATGTAAATATTGAATTAAATGTGCATGACACGTTTCTGAAATAACCTTCATCGGGCACCTCACACCAATAAAAATGTAGATATTGAATTAAGTGTGCATGATACGTTTCTGAAATAACCTTCATCAGGTATCTCACACCAATACAAATGTAGATATTGAATTAAATGTGCATGACACGTTTCTGAAATAACTTTCATCAGGTACCTCACACCAATACAAATGTAGATATTGAATTAAGTGTGCATGAAACGTTTCTGAAATAACTTTCATCAGGTACCTAACATCAATACAAATGTAGATATTGAATTAAGGGTGCATGAAACGTTTTTGGAATAACTTTCATCAGGTACCTCATACCAATACAAATGTAGATATTGAATTAAGTGTGCATGATACGTTTCTGAAATAACTTTCATCAGGTACCTCACACAAATACAAATGTAGATATTGGATTAAGTGTGCATGACACGTTTCTGAAATAACCTTCATCAGGTACCTCACACCAATACAAATGTAGATATTGAATTAAGTGTGCATGACACGTTTCTGAAATAACTTTCATCAGGTACCTCACATCAATAAAAATGTAGATATTGAATTAAGTGTGCATGACACGTTTCTGAAATAACTTTCATCAGGTACCTCACATCAATAAAAATGTAGATATTGAATTAAGTGTGGATGACACGTTTCTGAAATAACTTTCATCAGTTAGCTTACACCAATACAAATGTAGATATTGAATTAAGTGTGCATGACACGTTTCTGAAGTAACTTTCATCAGGTACCTCACACCAGTACAAATGTAAATATTAAATTAAATGTGCATGACACGTTTCTGAAATAACCTTCATCGGGCACCTCACACCAATAAAAATGTAGATATTGAATTAAGTGTGCATGATACGTTTCTGAAATAACCTTCATCAGGTATCTCACACCAATACAAATGTAGATATTGAATTAAGTGTGCATGATACGTTTCTGAAATAACTTTCATCAGGTACTTCACACCAATACAAATGTAGATATTGGATTAAGTGTGCATGACACGTTTCTGAAATAACTTTCATCAGGTACCTCACACCAATACAAATGTAGATATTGAATTAAGTGTGCATGACACGTTTCTGAAATAACTTTCATCAGGTACCACACATCAATAAAAATGTAGATATTGAATTAAGTGTGCATGACACGTTTCTGAAGTAACTTTCATCAGGTACCTCACACCAATACAAATGTAAATATTGAATTAAATGTGCATGACACGTTTCTGAAATAACCTTCATCGGGCACCTCACACCAATAAAAATGTAGATATTGAATTAAGTGTGCATGATACGTTTCTGAAATAACCTTCATCAGGTATCTCACATCAATACAAATGTAGATATTGAATTAAGTGTACATGACACGTTTCTGAAATATCTTTCATCAGGTACCTCACATCAATACAAATGTAGATATTGAATTAAATGTGCATGACACGTTTCTGAAATAACTTTCATCAGGTACCTCACACCAATACAAATGTAGATATTGAATTAAGTGTGCATGACACGTTTCTGGAATAACTTTCATCAGGTACTTCACACCAATACAAATGTAGATATTGAATTAAGTGTGCATGACACGTTTCTGAAATAACCTTCATCAGGTACCTCACATCAATACAAATGTAGATATTGAATTAAGGGTGCATGAAACGTTTCTGGAATAACTTTCATCAGGTACCTCACACCAATACAAATGTAGATATTGAATTAAGTGTGCATGATACGTTTCTGAAATAACTTTCATCAGGTACCTCACACCAATACAAATGTAGATATTGAATTAAGTGTACATGACACGTTTCTGAAATAACTTTCATCAGGTACCTCACATCAATACAAATGTAGATATTGAATTAAATGTGCATGACACGTTTCTGAAATAACTTTCATCAGGTACCTCACACCAATACAAATGTAGATATTGAATTAAGTGTGCATGACACGTTTCTGAAATAACTTTCATCAGGTACCACACATCAATAAAAATGTAGATATTGAATTAAGTGTGCATGATACGTTTCTGAAATAACCTTCATCAGTTAGCTTACACCAATACAAATGTAGATATTGAATTAAGTGTGCATGACACGTTTCTGAAGTAACTTTCATCAGGTACCTCACACCAATACAAATGTAAATATTGAATTAAATGTGCATGACACGTTTCTGAAATAACCTTCATCGGGCACCTCACACCAATAAAAATGTAGATATTGAATTAAGTGTGCATGATACGTTTCTGAAATAACCTTCATCAGGTATCTCACATCAATACAAATGTAGATATTGAATTAAGTGTACATGACACGTTTCTGAAATAACTTTCATCAGGTACCTCACATCAATACAAATGTAGATATTGAATTAAATGTGCATGACACGTTTCTGAAATAACTTTCATCAGGTACCTCACACCAATACAAATGTAGATATTGAATTAAGTGTGCATGACACGTTTCTGGAATAACTTTCATCAGGTACTTCACACCAATACAAATGTAGATATTGAATTAAGTGTGCATGACACGTTTCTGAAATAACTTTCATCAGGTACCTCACACCAATACAAATGTAGATATTGGATTAAGTGTGCATGACACGTTTCTGAAATAACTTTCATCAGGTACCTCACACCAATACAAATGTAGATATTGAATTAAGTGTGCATGACACGTTTCTGGAATAACCTTCATCAGGTACGTCACACCAATACAACTGTAGATATTGAATTAAGTGTGCATGAAACGTTTTTGAAATAACCTTCATCAGGTACCTCACACCAATACAACTGTAGATATTGAATTAAGTGTGCATGAAACGTTTCTGAAATAACCTTCATCAGGTACCTCACATCAATACAAATGTAGATATTGAATCAAGGGTGCATGAAACGTTTCTAGAATAACTTTCATCAGGTACCTCACACCAATACAAATGTAGATATTGAATTAAGTGTGCATGATACGTTTCTGAAATAACTTTCATCAGGTATCTCACACCAATACAAATGTAGATATTGGATTAAGTGTGCATGACACGTTTCTGAAATAACCTTCATCAGGTACCTCACACCAATACAAATGTAGATATTGAATTAAGTGTGCATGACACGTTTCTGAAATAACTTTCATCAGGTACCTCACATCAATAAAAATGTAGATATTGAATTAAGTGTGCATGACACGTTTCTGAAATAACTTTAATCAGGTACTTCACATCAATAAAAATGTAGATATTGAATTAAGTGTGGATGACACGTTTCTGAAATAACCTTCATCAGTTAGCTTACACCAATACAAATGTAGATATTGAATTAAGTGTGCATGATACGTTTCTGAAGTAACTTTCATCAGGTACCTCACACCAATACAAATGTAAATATTGAATTAAATGTGCATGACACGTTTCTGAAATAACCTTCATCGGGCACCTCACACCAATAAAAATGTAGATATTGAATTAAGTGTGCATGATACGTTTCTGAAATAACCTTCATCAGGTATCTCACATCAATACAAATGTAGATATTGAATTAAGTGTACATGACACGTTTCTGAAATATCTTTCATCAGGTACCTCACATCAATACAAATGTAGATATTGAATTAAATGTGCATGACACGTTTCTGAAATAACTTTCATCAGGTACCTCACACCAATACAAATGTAGATATTGAATTAAGTGTGCATGACACGTTTCTGGAATAACTTTCATCAGGTACTTCACACCAATACAAATGTAGATATTGAATTAAGTGTGCATGAAACGTTTCTGAAATAACCTTCATCAGGTACCTCACATCAATACAAATGTAGATATTGAATTAAGGGTGCATGAAACGTTTCTGGAATAACTTTCATCAGGTACCTCACACCAATACAAATGTAGATATTGGATTAAGTGTGCATGACACGTTTCTGAAATAACTTTCATCAGGTACCTCACACCAATACAAATGTAGATATTGAATTAAGTGTGCATGACACGTTTCTGAAATAACTTTCATCAGTTACCACACATCAATAAAAATGTAGATATTGAATTAAGTGTGCATGACACGTTTCTGAAATAACCTTCATCAGTTAGCTTACACCAATACAAATGTAGATATTGAATTAAATGTGCATGATACGTTTCTGGTATAACTTTCATCAGGTACCTCACATCAATACAACTGTAGATATTGAATTAAGTGTGCATGACAAGTTTCTGAAATAACTTTCATCAGGTATCTCCCATCAATAGAAATGTAGATATTGAATTAAGTGTACATGACACGTTTCTGAAATAACTTTCATCAGGTACCTCACATCAATACAAATGTAGATATTGAATTAAATGTGCATGACACGTTTCTGAAATAACTTTCATCAGGTACCTCACACCAATACAAATGTAGATATTGAATTAAGTGTGATGACACGTTTCTGGAATAACTTTCATCAGGTACTTCACACCAATACAATTGTAGATATTGAATTAAGTGTGCATGAAACGTTTCTGAAATAACCTTCATCAGGTACCTCACACCAATACAAATGTAGATATTGAATTAAGTGTGCATGACACGTTTCTGAAATAACTTTCATCAGGTACCACACATCAATAAAAATGTAGATATTGAATTAAGTGTGCATGATACGTTTCTGAAATAACCTTCATCAGTTAGCTTACACCAATACAAATGTAGATATTGAATTAAGTGTGCATGATACGTTTCTGAAGTAACTTTCATCAGGTACCTCACACCAATACAAATGTAAATATTGAATTAAATGTGCATGACACGTTTCTGAAATAACCTTCATCGGGCACCTCACACCAATAAAAATGTAGATATTGAATTAAGTGTGCATGATACGTTTCTGAAATAACCTTCATCAGGTATCTCACATCAATACAAATGTAGATATTGAATTAAGTGTACATGACACGTTTCTGAAATATCTTTCATCAGGTACCTCACATCAATACAAATGTAGATATTGAATTAAATGTGCATGACACGTTTCTGAAATAACTTTCATCAGGTACCTCACACCAATACAAATGTAGATATTGAATTAAGTGTGCATGACACGTTTCTGGAATAACTTTCATCAGGTACTTCACACCAATACAAATGTAGATATTGAATTAAGTGTGCATGAAACGTTTCTGAAATAACCTTCATCAGGTACCTCACATCAATACAAATGTAGATATTGAATTAAGGGTGCATGAAACGTTTCTGGAATAACTTTCATCAGGTACCTCACACCAATACAAATGTAGATATTGGATTAAGTGTGCATGACACGTTTCTGAAATAACTTTCATCAGGTACCTCACACCAATACAAATGTAGATATTGAATTAAGTGTGCATGACACGTTTCTGAAATAACTTTCATCAGTTACCACACATCAATAAAAATGTAGATATTGAATTAAGTGTGCATGACACGTTTCTGAAATAACCTTCATCAGTTAGCTTACACCAATACAAATGTAGATATTGAATTAAATGTGCATGATACGTTTCTGGTATAACTTTCATCAGGTACCTCACATCAATACAACTGTAGATATTGAATTAAGTGTGCATGACAAGTTTCTGAAATAACTTTCATCAGGTATCTCCCATCAATAGAAATGTAGATATTGAATTAAGTGTACATGACACGTTTCTGAAATAACTTTCATCAGGTACCTCACATCAATACAAATGTAGATATTGAATTAAATGTGCATGACACGTTTCTGAAATAACTTTCATCAGGTACCTCACACCAATACAAATGTAGATATTGAATTAAGTGTGATGACACGTTTCTGGAATAACTTTCATCAGGTACTTCACACCAATACAACTGTAGATATTGAATTAAGTGTGCATGAAACGTTTCTGAAATAACCTTCATCAGGTACCTCCAACCAATACAAATGTAGATATTGAATTAAGTGTGCATGACACGTTTCTGAAATAACTTTCATCAGGTACCACACATCAATAAAAATGTAGATATTGAATTAAGTGTGCATGATACGTTTCTGAAATAACCTTCATCAGTTAGCTTACACCAATACAAATGTAGATATTGAATTAAGTGTGCATGACACGTTTCTGAAGTAACTTTCATCAGGTACCTCACACCAATACAAATGTAAATATTGAATTAAATGTGCATGACACGTTTCTGAAATAACCTTCATCGGGCACCTCACACCAATAAAAATGTAGATATTGAATTAAGTGTGCATGATACGTTTCTGAAATAACCTTCATCAGGTATCTCACATCAATACAAATGTAGATATTGAATTAAGTGTACATGACACGTTTCTGAAATAACTTTCATCAGGTACCTCACATCAATACAAATGTAGATATTGAATTAAATGTGCATGACACGTTTCTGAAATAACTTTCATCAGGTACCTCACACCAATACAAATGTAGATATTGAATTAAGTGTGCATGACACGTTTCTGGAATAACTTTCATCAGGTACTTCACACCAATACAAATGTAGATATTGAATTAAGTGTGCATGACACGTTTCTGAAATAACTTTCATCAGGTACCTCACACCAATACAAATGTAGATATTGGATTAGGTGTGCATGACACGTTTCTGAAATAACTTTCATCAGGTACCTCACACCAATACAAATGTAGATATTGAATTAAGTGTGCATGACACGTTTCTGGAATAACCTTCATCAGGTACGTCACACCAATACAACTGTAGATATTGAATTAAGTGTGCATGAAACGTTTTTGAAATAACCTTCATCAGGTACATCACACCAATACAACTGTAGATATTGAATTAAGTGTGCATGAAACGTTTCTGAAATAACCTTCATCAGGTACCTCACATCAATACAAATGTAGATATTGAATCAAGGGTGCATGAAACGTTTCTGGAATAACTTTCATCAGGTACCTCACACCAATACAAATGTAGATATTGAATTAAGTGTGCATGATACGTTTCTGAAATAACTTTCATCAGGTATCTCACACCAATACAAATGTAGATATTGGATTAAGTGTGCATGACACGTTTCTGAAATAACCTTCATCAGGTACCTCACACCAATACAAATGTAGATATTGAATTAAGTGTGCATGACACGTTTCTGAAATAACTTTCATCAGGTACCTCACATCAATAAAAATGTAGATATTGAATTAAGTGTGCATGACACGTTTCTGAAATAACTTTCATCAGGTACTTCACATCAATAAAAATGTAGATATTGAATTAAGTGTGGATGACACGTTTCTGAAATAACCTTCATCAGTTAGCTTACACCAATACAAATGTAGATATTGAATTAAGTGTGCATGATACGTTTCTGAAGTAACTTTCATCAGGTACCTCACACCAATACAAATGTAAATATTGAATTAAATGTGCATGACACGTTTCTGAAATAACCTTCATCGGGCACCTCACACCAATAAAAATGTAGATATTGAATTAAGTGTGCATGATACGTTTCTGAAATAACCTTCATCAGGTATCTCACATCAATACAAATGTAGATATTGAATTAAGTGTACATGACACGTTTCTGAAATAACTTTCATCAGGTACCTCACATCAATACAAATGTAGATATTGAATTAAATGTGCATGACACGTTTCTGAAATAACTTTCATCAGGTACCTCACACCAATACAAATGTAGATATTGAATTAAGTGTGCATGACACGTTTCTGGAATAACTTTCATCAGGTACTTCACACCAATGCAACTGTAGATATTGAATTAAGTGTGCATGAAACGTTTCTGAAATAACCTTCATCAGGTACCTCACATCAATACAAATGTAGATATTGAATTAAGGGTGCATGAAACGTTTCTGGAATAACTTTCATCAGGTACCTCACACCAATACAAATGTAGATATTGAATTAAGTGTGCATGATACGTTTCTGAAATAACTTTCATCAGGTACCTCACACCAATACAAATGTATATATTGGATTAAGTGTGCATGACACGTTTCTGAAATAACCTTCATCAGTTAGCTTACACCAATACAAATGTAGATATTGAATTAAGTGTGCATGACACGTTTCTGGAATAACTTTCATCAGGTACTTCACACCAATACAACTGTAGATATTGAATTAAGTGTGCATGAAACGTTTCTGAAATAACCTTCATCAGGTACCTCACATCAATACAAATGTAGATATTGAATTAACGGTGCATGAAACGTTTCTGGAATAACTTTCATCAGGTACCTCACACCAATACAAATGTAGATATTGAATTAAGTGTGCATGATACGTTTCTGAAATAACTTTCATCAGGTACCTCACACCAATACAAATGTATATATTGGATTAAGTGTGCATGACACGTTTCTGAAATAACCTTCATCAGTTAGCTTACACCAATACAAATGTAGATATTGAATTAAGTGTGCATGACACGTTTCTGAAGTAACTTTAATCAGGTACCTCACACCAATACAAATGTAAATATTGAATTAAATGTGCATGACACGTTTCTGAAATAACCTTCATCAGGCACCTCACACCAATAAAAATGTAGATATTGAATTAAGTGTGTATGATACGTTTCTGGAATAACTTTCATCAGGTACTTCACACCAATACAACTGTAGATATTGAATTAAGTGTGCATGACAAGTTTCTGAAATAACCTTCATCAGGTATCTCACATCAATACAAATGTAGATATTTAATTAAGTGTGCATGATACGTTTCTGAAATAACTTTCATCAGGTACCTCACATCAATACAAATGTAGATATTGAATTAAGTGTTCATGACACGTTTCTGAAATAACTTTCATCAGGTACCTCACACCAATACAAATGTAGATATTGAATTAAGTGTGCATGACACGTTTCTGGCATAACTTTCATCAGGTACCTCACACCAATACAACTGTAGATATTGAATTAAGTGTACATGAAACGTTTCTGAAATAACCTTCATCAGGTACCTCACATCAATACAAATGTAGATATTGAATTAAGGGTGCATGAAACGTTTCTGGAATAACTTTCATCAGGTACCTCATACCAATACAAATGTAGATATTGAATTAAGTGTGCATGATACGTTTCTGAAATAACTTTCATCAGGTACCTCACACCAATACAAATGTAGATATTGGATTAAGTGTGCATGACACGTTTCTGAAATAATCTTCATCAGGTATCTCACATCAATACAAATGTAGATATTTAATTAAGTGTGCATGATACGTTTCTGAAATAACTTTCATCAGGTACCTCACATCAATAAAAATGTAGATATTGAATTAAGTGTTCATGACACGTTTCTGAAATAACTTTCATCAGGTACCTCACACCAATACAAATGTAGATATTGAATTAAGTGTGCATGACACGTTTCTGAAATAATCTTCATCAGGTACCTCACACCAATACAAATGTAGATATTGAATTAAGTGTGCATGACACGTTTCTGAAATAACTTTCATCAGGTACCTCACATCAATAAAAATGTAGATATTGAATTAAGTGTGCATGACACGTTTCTGAAATAACCTTCATCAGGTACCTCACATCAATAAAAATGTAGATATTGAATTAAGTGTGGATGACACGTTTCTGAAATAACTTTCATCAGTTAGCTTACACCAATACAAATGTAGATAGTGGATTAAGTGTGCATGGCACGTTTCTGAAATAACTTTCATCAGGTACCTCACATCAATACAAATGTAGATATTGAATTAAGTGTGCATGACACGTTTCTGAAATAACTTTCATCAGGTACCTCACACCAATACAAATGTAGATAGTGGATTAAGTGTGCATGACACGTTTCTGAAATAACTTTCATCAGGTACCTCACACCAATACAAATGTAGATATTGAATTAAGTGTGCATGACACGTTTCTGGAATAACTTTCATCAGGTACCTCACACCAATACAACTGTAGATATTGAATTAAGTGTGCATGAAACGTTTCTGAAATAACCTTCATCAGGTACCTCACATCAATACAAATGTAGATATTGAATTAAGGGTGCATGAAACGTTTCTGGAATAACTTTCATCAGGTACCTCACACCAATACAAATGTAGATATTGAATTAAGTGTGCATGATACGTTTCTGAAATAACTTTCATCGGGTACCTCACACCAATACAAATGTAGATATTGGATTAAGTGTGCATGACACGTTTCTGAAATAACCTTCATCAGGTACCTCACACCAATACAAATGTAGATATTGAATTAAGTGTGCATGACACGTTTCTGAAATAACTTTCATCAGGTACCTCACACCAATACAAATGTAGATATTGGATTAAGTGTGCATGACACGTTTCTGAAATAACCTTCATCAGGTACCTCACATCAATACAAATGTAGATATTGAATTAAGGGTGCATGAAACGTTTCTGGAATAACTTTCATCAGGTACCTCATACCACTACAAATGTAGATATTGAATTAAGTGTGCATGATACGTTTCTGAAATAACTTTCATCAGGTACCTCACACAAATACAAATGTAGATATTGGATTAAGTGTGCATGACACGTTTCTGAAATAACCTTCATCAGGTACCTCACACCAATACAAATGTAGATATTGAATTAAGTGTGCATGACACGTTTCTGAAATAACTTTCATCAGGTACCTCACATCAATAAAAATGTAGATATTGAATTAAGTGTGCATGACACGTTTCTGAAATAACTTTCATCAGGTACCTCACATCAATAAAAATGTAGATATTGAATTAAGTGTGGATGACATGTTTCTGAAATAACTTTCATCAGTTAGCTTACACCAATACAAATGTAGATATTGAATTAAGTGTGCATGACACGTTTCTGAAGTAACTTTCATCAGGTACCTCACACCAATACAAATGTAAATATTGAATTAAATGTGCATGACACGTTTCTGAAATAACCTTCATCGGGCACCTCACACCAATAAAAATGTAGATATTGAATTAAGTGTGCATGATACGTTTCTGAAATAACCTTCATCAGGTATCTCACACCAATACAAATGTAGATATTGAATTAAATGTGCATGACACGTTTCTGAAATAACTTTCATCAGGTACCTCACACCAATACAAATGTAGATATTGAATTAAGTGTGCATGACACGTTTCTGGAATAACTTTCATCAGGTACTTCACACCAATACAACTGTAGATATTGAATTAAGTGTGCATGAAACGTTTCTGAAATAACCTTCATCAGGTACCTCACATCAATACAAATGTAGATATTGAATTAAGGGTGCATGAAACGTTTTTGGAATAACTTTCATCAGGTACCTCACACCAATACAAATGTAGATATTGAATTAAGTGTGCATGATACGTTTCTGAAATAACTTTCATCAGGTACTTCACACCAATACAAATGTAGATATTGGATTAAGTGTGCATGACACGTTTCTGAAATAACTTTCATCAGGTACCTCACACCAATACAAATGTAGATATTGAATTAAGTGTGCATGACACGTTTCTGAAATAACTTTCATCAGGTACCACACATCAATAAAAATGTAGATATTGAATTAAGTGTGCATGACACGTTTCTGAAATAACCTTCATCAGTTAGCTTACACCAATACAAATGTAGATATTGAATTAAGTGTGCATGACACGTTTCTGAAGTAACTTTCATCAGGTACCTCACACCAATACAAATGTAAATATTGAATTAAATGTGCATGACACGTTTCTGAAATAACCTTCATAAGGCACCTCACACCAATAAAAATGTAGATATTGAATTAAGTGTGCATGATACGTTTCTGAAATAACTTTCATCTGGTACTTCACACCAATACAACTGTAGATATTGAATTAAGTGTGCATGACAAGTTTCTGAAATAACTTTCATCAGGTATCTCCCATCAATAGAAATGTAGATATTGAATTAAGTGTACATGACACGTTTCTGAAATAACTTTCATCAGGTACCTCACATCAATACAACTGTAGATATTGAATTAAGTGTGCATGACAAGTTTCTGAAATAACCTTCATCAGGTATCTCCCATCAATAGAAATGTAGATATTGAATTAAGTGTACATGACACGTTTCTGAAATAACTTTCATCAGGTACCTCACATCAATACAAATGTAGATATTGAATTAAATGTGCATGACACGTTTCTGAAATAACTTTCATCAGGTACCACACATCAATAAAAATGTAGATATTGAATTAAGTGTGCATGACACGTTTCTGAAATAACCTTCATCAGTTAGCTTACACCAATACAAATGTAGATATTGAATTAAATGTGTATGACACGAAACTGAAATAACTTTCATAAGGCACCTCACACCAATAAAAATGTAGATATTGAATTAAGTGTGCATGATACGTTTCTGGAATAACTTTCATCAGGTACCTCACACCAATACAACTGTAGATATTGAATTAAGTGTGCATGACAAGTTTCTGAAATAACTTTCATCAGGTATCTCCCATCAATAGAAATGTAGATATTGAATTAAGTGTACATGACACGTTTCTGAAATAACTTTCATCAGGTACCTCACATCAATACAAATGTAGATATTGAATTAAATGTGCATGACACGTTTCTGAAATAACTTTCATCAGGTACCTCACACCAATACAAATGTAGATATTGAATTAAGTGTGCATGACACGTTTCTGGAATAACTTTCATCAGGTACTTCACACCAATACAACTGTAGATATTGAATTAAGTGTGCATGAAACGTTTCTGAAATAACCTTCATCAGGTACCTCACATCAATACAAATGTAGATATTGAATTAAGGGTGCATGAAACGTTTCTGGAATAACTTTCATCAGGTACCTCACACCAATACAAATGTAGTTATTGATTTAAGTGTGCATGATACGTTTCTGAAATAACTTTCATCAGGTACCTCACACCAATACAAATGTAGATATTGGATTAAGTGTGCATGACACGTTTCTGGAATAACTTTCATCAGGTACTTCACACCAATACAACTGTAGATATTGAATTAAGTGTGCATGAAACGTTTCTGAAATAACCTTCATCAGGTACCTCACACCAATACAAATGTAGATATTGAATTAAGTGTGCATGATACGTTTCTGAAATAACTTTCATCAGGTACCTCACACCAATACAAATGTAGATATTGGATTAAGTGTGCATGACACGTTTCTGAAATAACTTTCATCAGGTACCTCACACCAATACAAATGTAGATATTGAATTAAGTGTGCATGACACGTTTCTGAAATAACTTTCATCAGGTACCACACATCAATAAAAATGTAGATATTGAATTAAGTGTGCATGAAACGTTTCTGAAATAACCTTCATCAGTTAGCTTACACCAATACAAATGTAGATATTGAATTAAGTGTGCATGACACGTTTCTGAAGTAACTTTCATCAGGTACCTCACACCAATACAAATGTAAATATTGAATTAAATGTGCATGACACGTTTCTGAAATAACCTTCATAGGGCACCCCACACCAATAAAAATGTAGATATTGAATTAAGTGTGCATGATACGTTTCTGAAATAACCTTCATCAGGTATCTCACATCAATACAAATGTAGATATTGGATTAAGTGTGCATGACACGTTTCTGAAATAACCTTCATCAGGTACCTCAAACCAATACAAATGTAGATATTGAATTAAGTGTGCATGACACGTTTCTGAAATAACTTTCATCAGGTACCTCACATCAATAAAAATGTAGATATTGAATTATGTGTGCATGACACGTTTCTGAAATAACTTTCATCAGGTACCTCACATCAATAAAAATGTAGATATTGAATTAAGTGTGGATGACACGTTTCTGAAATAACCTTCATCAGTTAGCTTACACCAATACAAATGTAGATATTGAATTAAGTGTGCATGCTACGTTTCTGAAGTAACTTTCATCAGGTACCTCACACCAATACAAATGAAAATATTGAATTAAATGTGCATGACACGTTTCTGAAATAACCTTCATCGGGCACCTCACACCAATAAAAATGTAGATATTGAATTAAGTGTGCATGATACGTTTCTGAAATAACCTTCATCAGGTATCTCACATCAATACAAATGTAGATATTGAATTAAGTGTACATGACACGTTTCTGAAATAACTTTCATCATGTACCTCACATCAATACAAATGTAGATATTGAATTAAATGTGCATGACACGTTTCTGAAATAACTTTCATCAGGTACCTCACACCAATACAAATGTAGATATTGAATTAAGTGTGCATGACACGTTTCTGGAATAACTTTCATCAGGTACTTCACACCAATACAACTGTAGATATTGAATTAAGTGTGCATGAAACGTTTCTGAAATAACCTTCATCAGGTACCTCACATCAATACAAATGTAGATATTGAATTAAGGGTGCATGAAACGTTTCTGAAATAACTTTCATCAGGTACCTCACACCAATACAAATGTAGATATTGGATTAAGTGTGCATGACACGTTTCCGAAATAACCTTCATCAGTTAGCTTACACCAATACAAATGTAGATATTGAATTAAGTGTGCATGACACGTTTCTGAAGTAACTTTCATCAGGTACCTCACACCAATACAAATGTAAATATTGAATTAAATGTGCATGACACGTTTCTGAAATAACCTTCATCAGGCACCTCACACCAATAAAAATGTAGATATTGAATTAAGTGTGTATGATACGTTTCTGGAATAACTTTCATCAGGTACTTCACACCAATACAACTGTAGATATTGAATTAAGTGTGCATGACAAGTTTCTGAAATAACTTTCATAAGGTATCTCACATCAATACAAATGTAGATATTGAATTAAGTGTGCATGACACGTTTCTGGAATAACTTTCATCAGGTACTTCACACCAATACAACTGTAGATATTGAATTAAGTGTGCATGACAAGTTTCTGAAATAACTTTCATCAGGTATCTCACATCAATACAAATGTAGATATTTAATTAAGTGTGCATGATACGTTTCTGAAATAACTTTCATCAGGTACATCACATCAATACAAATGTAGATATTGAATTAAGTGTGCATGACACGTTTCTGAAATAACTTTCATCAGGTACCTCACACCAATACAAATGTAGATATTGGATTAAGTGTGCATGACACGTTTCTGAAATAACTTTCATCAGGTACCTCACATTAATACAAATGTAGATATTGAATTAAGGGTGCATGAAACGTTTCTGGAATAACTTTCATCAGGTACCTCACACCAATACAAATGTAGATATTGAATTAAGTGTGCATGATACGTTTCTGAAATAACTTTCATCGGGTACCTCACACCAATACAAATGTAGATATTGGATTAAGTGTGCATGACACGTTTCTGAAATAACCTTCATCAGGTACCTCACACCAATACAAATGTAGATATTGAATTAAGTGTGCATGACACGTTTCTGAAATAACTTTCATCAGGTACCTCACATCAATAAAAATGTAGATATTGAATTAAGTGTGCATGACGCGTTTCTGAAATAACTTTCATCAGGTACCTCACATCAATACAAATGTAGATATTGAATTAAGTGTGGATGACACGTTTCTGAAATAACCTTCATCAGTTAGCTTACACCAATACAAATGTAGATATTGAATTAAGTGTGGATGACACGTTTCTGAAGTAACTTTCATCAGGTACCTCACACCAATACAAATGTAAATATTGAATTAAATGTGCATGACAGGTTTCTGAAATAACCTTCATCGGGCACCTCACACCAATAAAAATGTAGATATTGAATTAAGTGTGCATGATACGTTTCTGAAATAACCTTCATCAGGTATCTCACATCAATACAAATGTAGATATTGAATTAAGTGTACATGACACGTTTCTGAAATAACTTTCATCAGGTACCTCACATCAATACAAATGTAGATATTGAATTAAATGTGCATGACACGTTTCTGAAATAACTTTCATCAGGTACCTCACACCAATACAAATGTAGATATTGAATTAAGTGTGCATGACACGTTTCTGGAATAACTTTCATCAGGTACTTCACACCAATACAACTGTAGATATTGAATTAAGTGTGCATGAAACGTTTCTGAAATAACCTTCATCAGGTACCTCACATCAATACAAATGTAGATATTGAATTAAGGGTGCATGAAACGTTTCTGGAATAACTTTCATCAGGTACCTCACACCAATACAAATGTAGATATTGAATTAAGTGTGCATGATACGTTTCTGAAATAACTTTCATCAGGTACCTCACATCAATACAAATGTAGATATTGAATTAAGTGTGCATGACAAGTTTCTGAAATAACTTTCATCAGGTATCTCACATCAATACAAATGTAGATATTTAATTAAGTGTGCATGATACGTTTCTGAAATAACTTTCATCAGGTACCTCACATCAATACAAATGTAGATATTGAATTAAGTGTGCATGACACGTTTCTGGAATAACTTTCATCAGGTACTTCACACCAATACAACTGTAGATATTGAATTAAGTGTGCATGAAACGTTTCTGAAATAACCTTCATCAGGTACCTCACATCAATACAAATGTAGATATTGAATTAAGGGTGCATGAAACGTTTCTGGAATAACTTTCATCAGGTACCTCACACCAATACAAATGTAGATATTGAATTAAGTGTGCATGATACGTTTCTGAAATAACTTTCATCAGGTACCTCACATCAATACAAATGTAGATATTGAATTAAGTGTGCATGACAAGTTTCTGAAATAACTTTCATCAGGTATCTCACATCAATACAAATGTAGATATTTAATTAAGTGTGCATGATACGTTTCTGAAATAACTTTCATCAGGTACCTCACATCAATACAAATGTAGATATTGAATTAAGTGTGCATGATACGTTTCTAGAATAACTTTCATCAGGTACCTCACATCAATACAAATGTAGATATTGAATTAAGTGTGCATGACACGTTTCTGGAATAACTTTCATAAGGTACTTCACACCAATACAACTGTAGATATTGAATTAAGTGTGCATGAAACGTTTCTGAAATAACCTTCATCAGGTACCTCACATCAATACAAATGTAGATATTGAATTAAGGGTGGATGAAACGTTTCTTGAATAACTTTCATCGGGTACCTCACACCAATACAAATGTAGATATTGAATTAAGTGTGCATGACACATTTCTGAAATAACTTTCATCAGGTATCTCACACCAATACAAATGTAGATATTGAATTAAGTGTGCATGACACGTTTCTGAAATAACTTTCATCAGGTTCCTCACATCAATACAAATGTAGATATTGAATTAAGTGTGCATGACACGTTTCTAGAATAACGTTCATCAGGTACCTCACATCAATACAAATGTAGATATTGAATTAAGTGTGCATGATACGTTTCTAGAATAACTTTCATCAGGTACCTCACATCAATACAAATGTAGATATTGAATTAAGTTTGCATGATACGTTTCTAGAATAACTTTCATCAGGTACCTCACATCAATACACATGTAGATATTGAATTAGGTGTGCATGATACGTTTCTAGAATAACTTTCATCAGGTGCCTCACACCAATACAAATGTAGATATTGAATTAAGATGCATGATAAGTTTCTGAAATAACTTTCATCAGGTACCTCACTTCAATACAAATGTAGATATTGAATTAAGATGCATGATAAGTTTCTGAAATAACTTTCATCAGGTACCTCACATCAATACAAATGTAGATATTGAATTAAGTGTGCATGACAAGTTTCTGAAATAACTTTCATCAGGTATCTCACATCAATACAAATGTAGATATTTAATTAAGTGTGCATGATACGTTTCTGAAATAACTTTCATCAGGTACCTCACATCAATACAAATGTAGATATTGAATTAAGTGTGCATGATACGTTTCTAGAATAACATTCATCGGGTACCTCACATCAATACAAATGTAGATATTGAATTAAGTGTGCATGACACGTTTCTGGAATAACTTTCATCAGGTACTTCACACCAATACAACTGTAGATATTGAATTAAGTGTGCATGATACGTTTCTGAAATAACTTTCATCAGGTACCTCACACCAATACAAATGTAGATATTGGATTAAGTGTGCATGACACGTTTCTGAAATAACCTTCATCAGGTACCTCACACCAATGTAAATGTAGATATTGAATTAAGTGTGCATGACACGTTTCTGAAATAACATTCATCAGGTACCTCACATCAATAAAAATGTAGATATTGAATTAAGTGTGCATGACACGTTTCTGAAATAACTTTCATCAGGTACCTCACATCAATAAAAATGTAGATATTGAATTAAGTGTGGATGACACCTTTCTGAAATAACCTTCATCAGTTAGCTTACACCAATACAAATGTAGATATTGAATTAAGTGTGCATGACACGTTTCTGAAGTAACTTTCATCAGGTACCTCACACCAATACAAATGTAAATATTGAATTAAATGTGCATGACACGTTTCTGAAATAACCTTCATCGGGCACCTCACACCAATAAAAATGTAGATATTGAATTAAGTGTGCATGATACGTTTCTGAAATAACCTTCATCAGGTATCTCACATCAATACAAATGTAGATATTGAATTAAGTGTACATGACACGTTTCTGAAATAACTTTCATCAGGTACCTCACACCAATACAAATGTAGATATTGAATTAAGTGTGCATGACACGTTTCTGAAATAACTTTCATCAGGTACCTCCCATCAATAGAAATGTAGATATTGAATTAAGTGTACATGACACGTTTCTGAAATAACTTTCATCAGGTACCTCCAATCAATACAAATGTAGATATTGAATTAAATGTGCATGACACGTTTCTGAAATAACCTTCATCAGGTACCTCACACCAATACAAATGTAGATATTGAATTAAGTGTGCATGACACGTTTCTGGAATAACTTTCATCAGGTACTTCACACCAATACAACTGTAGATATTGAATTAAGTGTGCATGAAACGTTTCTGAAATAACCTTCATCAGGTACCTCACATCAATACAAATGTAGATATTGAATTAAGGGTGCATGAAACGTTTCTGGAATAACTTTCATCAGGTACCTCACACCAATACAAATGTAGATATTGAATTAAGTGTGCATGATACGTTTCTGAAATAACTTTCATCAGGTACCTCACACCAATACAAATGTAGATATTGGATTAAGTGTGCATGACACGTTTCTGAAATAACTCTCATCAGGTACCTCACACCAATACAAATGTAGATATTGAATTAAGTGTGCATGACACGTTTCTGAAATAACTTTCATCAGGTACCTCACATGAATAAAAATGTAGATATTGAATTAAGTGTGCATGACACGTTTCTGAAATAACCTTCATCAGTTAGCTTACACCAATACAAATGTAGATATTGAATTAAGTGTGCATGACAAGTTTCAGAAGTAACTTTTATCAGGTACCTCACACCAATACAAATGCAAATATTGAATTAAATGTGCATGACACGTTTTTGAAATAACCTTCATCAGGCACCTCACACCAATAAAAATGTAGATATTGAATTAAGTGTGCATGATACGTTTCTGAAATAACCTTCATAAGGTATCTCACATCAATACAAATGTAGATATTGAATTAAGTGTACATGACACGTTTCTGAAATAACTTTCATCAGGTACCTCACACCAATACAAATGTAGATATTGAATTAAATGTGCATGACACGTTTCTGAAATAACCTTCATCAGGTACCTCCCATCAATACAAATGTAGATATTGAATTAAGTGTGCATGACACGTTTCTGAAATAACTTTCATCAGGTACCCCACACCAATACAAATGTAGATATTGAATTAAATGTGCATGACACGTTTCTGAAATAACTTTCATCAGGTACCTCACACCAATACAAATGTAGATATTGAATTAAGTGTGCATGACACGTTTCTGAAATAACTTTCATCAGGTACCTCACATCAATAAAAATGTAGATATTGAATTAAGTGTGCATGACACGTTTCTGAAATAACTTTCATCAGGTACCTCACATCAATACAAATGTAGATATTGAATTAAGTGTGGATGACACGTTTCTGAAATAACCTTCATCAGGTACCTTACACCAATACAAATGTAGATATTGAATTAAGTGTGCATGACACGTTTCTGAAGTAACTTTCATCAGGTACCTCACACCAATACAAATGTAGATATTGAATTAAGTGTGCATGACACGTTTCTGAAATAACTTTAATCAGGTACCTCACACCAATACAAATGTAGATATTGAATTAAGTGTGCATGACACGTTTCTGAAATAACATTCATCAGGTACCTCACATCAATACAAATGTAGATATTGAATTAAGTGTGCATGACACGTTTCTGAAATTACTGTCATCAGGTACCTCACACCAATACAAATGTAAATATTGAATTAAATGTGCATGACACGTTTCTGAAATAACTTTCATCAGGCACCTCACACCAATAAAAATGTAGATATTGAATTAAGTGTGCATGATACGTTTCTGAAATAACCTTCATCAGGTATCTCACATCAATACAAATGTAGATATTGAATTAAGTGTGCATGATACGTTTCTGAAATAACCTTCATCAGGTACCTCACACCAATGCAAATGTAGATATTGAATTAAGTGTGCATGACACGTTTCTGAAATAACTTTCATCAGGTACCTCACGCCAATACAAATGTAGATATTGAATTAAGTGTGCATGACACGTTTCTGAAATAACCTTCATAAGGTACCTCACATCAATACAAATGTAGATATTGAATTAACAGTTCATGACACGTTTCTGAAATAACTTTCATCAGGTATCTCACATCAATAAAAATGTAGATATTGAATTAAGTGTGCATGACACGTTTCTGAAATAACTTTCATCAGGTACCTCACATCAATAAAAATGTAGATATTGAATTAAGTGTGCATGACACGTTTCTGAAATAACCTTCATCAATTACCTTACATCAATACAAATGTAGATATTGAATTAAGTGTGCATGACACGTTTCTGAAGTAACTTTCATCAGGTACCTCACACCAATACAAATGTAGATATTGAATTAAGTGTGCATGACACGTTTCTGAAATAACCTTCATAAGGTATCTCACATCAATACAAATGTAGATATAGAATTAAGTGTGCATGACACGTTTCTGAAATAACCTTCATCAGGTACCTCACATCAATAAAAATGTAGATATTGAATTAAGTGTGCATGCCACGTTTCTGGAATAAATTTCATCAGTTACCTCACACCAATACAAATGTAGATATTGAATTAAGTGTGTATGACACCTTTCTGAAATAGCTTTCATCAGGTACCTCACATCAATAAAAATGTAGATATTGAATTCAGTGTTCATGACACGTTTCTGAAATAACTTTCATCAGGTACCTCACATCAATACAAATGTAGATATTGAATTAAGTGTGCATGACACGTTTCTGAAATTACTTTCATCAGGTACCTCACACCAATACAAATGTAAATATTGAATTAAATGTGCATGACACGTTTCTGAAATAACCTTCATCAGGTACCTCACACCAATAAAAATGTAGATATTGAATTAAGTGTGCATGATACGTTTCTGAAATAACCTTCATCAGGTATCTCACATCAATACAAATGTAGATATTGAATTAAGTGTGCATGACACGTTTCTGAAATAACTTTCATCAGGTACCTCACATCAATAAAAATGTAGATATTGAATTAAGTGTGCATGACACGTTTCTGAAATAACCTTCATCAATTACCTTACATCAATACAAATGTAGATATTGAATTAAGTGTGCATGACACGTTTCTGAAGTAACTTTCATCAGGTACCTCACACCAATACAAATGTAGATATTGAATTAAGTGTGCATGACACGTTTCTGAAATAACCTTCATAAGGTACCTCACATCAATACAAATGTAGATATTGAATTAAGTGTGCATGACACGTTTCTGAAATAACCTTCATCAGGTACCTCACATCAATAAAAATGTAGATATTGAATTATGTGTGCATGCCACGTTTCTGGAATAAATTTCATCAGTTACCTCACACCAATACAAATGTAGATATTGAATTAAGTGTGTATGACACGTTTCTGAAATAACTTTCATCAGGTACCTCACATCAATAAAAATGTAGATATTGAATTCAGTGTTCATGACACGTTTCTGAAATAACTTTCATCAGGTACCTCACATCAATATAAATGTAGATATTGAATTAAGTGTGCATGACACGTTTCTGAAATTACTTTCATCAGGTACCTCACACCAATACAAATGTAAATATTGAATTAAATGTGCATGACACGTTTCTGAAATAACCTTCATCAGGCACCTCACACCAATAAAAATGTAGATATTGAATTAAGTGTGCATGATACGTTTCTGAAATAACCTTCATCAGGTATCTCACATCAATACCAATGTAGATATTGAATTAAGTGTGCATGACACGTTTCTGAAATAACCTTCATCAAGTACCTCACACCAATACAAATGTAGATATTGAATTAAGTGTGCATGACACGTTTCTGAAATAACTTTCATCAGGTACCTCACACCAATACAAATGTAGATATTGAATTAAGTGTGCATGACACGTTTCTGAAATAACCTTCATAAGGTACCTCACATCAATACAAATGTAGATATTGAATTAAGTGTGCATGACACGTTTCTGAAATAACCTTCATCAGGTACCTCACATCAATACAAATGTAGATATTGAATTAAGTGTGCATGCCACGTTTCTGGAATAAATTTCATCAGTTACCTCACACCAATACAAATGTAGATATTGAATTAAGTGTGTATGACACGTTTCTGAAATAACTTTCATCAGGTACCTCACATCAATAAAAATGTAGATATTGAATTCAGTGTTCATGACACGTTTCTGAAATAACTTTCATCAGGTACCTCACATCAATACAAATGTAGATATTGAATTAAGTGTGGATGACACGTTTCTGAAATAACTTTCATCAGGTACCTTACACCAATACAAATGTAGATATTGAATTAAGTGTGCATGACACGTTTCTGAAATAACTTTCATCAGGTACCTCACACTAATACAAATGTAGATATTGAATTAAGTGTGCATGACACGTTTCTGAAATAACTTTAATCAGGTACCTCACACCAATACAAATGTAGATATTGAATTAAGTGTGCATGACACGTTTCTGAAATAACATTCATCAGGTACCTCACATCAATACAAATGTAGATATTGAATTAAGTGTGCATGACACGTTTCTGAAATTACTTTCATCAGGTACCTCACACCAATACAAATGTAAATATTGAATTAAATGTGCATGACACGTTTCTGAAATAACTTTCATCAGGCACCTCACACCAATACAAATGTAGATATTGAATTAAGTGTGCATGATACGTTTCTGAAATAACCTTCATCAGGTATCTCACATCAATACAAATGTAGATATTGAATTAAGTGTGCATGATACGTTTCTGAAATAACCTTCATCAGGTACCTCACACCAATACAAATGTAGATATTGAATTAAGTGTGCATGACACGTTTCTGAAATAACCTTCATCAGGTACCTCATGCCAATACAAATGTAGATATTGAATTAAGTGTGCATGACACGTTTCTGAAATAACCTTCATAAGGTACCTCACATCAATACAAATGTAGATATTGAATTAACAGTTCATGACACGTTTCTGAAATAACTTTCATCAGGTAGCTCACATCAATAAAAATGTAGATATTGAATTAAGTGTGCATGACACGTTTCTGAAATAACTTTCATCAGGTACCTCACATCAATAAAAATGTAGATATTGAATTAAGTGTGCATGATACGTTTCTGAAATAACTTTCATCAGGTACCTCACACCAATACAAATGTAGATATTGAATTAAGTGTGCATGACACGTTTCTGAAATAACTTTCATCAGGTACCTCACATGAATAAAAATGTAGATATTGAATTAAGTGTGCATGACACGTTTCTGAAATAACCTTCATCAGTTAGCTTACACCAATACAAATGTAGATATTGAATTAAGTGTGCATGACAAGTTTCAGAAGTAACTTTTATCAGGTACCTCACACCAATACAAATGCAAATATTGAATTAAATGTGCATGACACGTTTCTGAAATAACCTTCATCAGGCACCTCACACCAATAAAAATGTAGATATTGAATTAAGTGTGCATGATACGTTTCTGAAATAACCTTCATAAGGTATCTCACATCAATAAAAATGTAGATATTGAATTAAGTGTGCATGACACGTTTCTGAAATAACTTTCATCAGGTACCTCACATCAATAAAAATGTAGATATTGAATTAAGTGTGCATGACACGTTTCTGAAATAACCTTCATCAATTACCTTACATCAATACAAATGTAGATATTGAATTAAGTGTGCATGACACGTTTCTGAAGTAACTTTCATCAGGTACCTCACACCAATACAAATGTAGATATTGAATTAAGTGTGCATGACACGTTTCTGAAATAACCTTCATAAGGTATCTCACATCAATACAAATGTAGATATAGAATTAAGTGTGCATGACACGTTTCTGAAATAACCTTCATCAGGTACCTCACATCAATAAAAATGTAGATATTGAATTAAGTGTGCATGCCACGTTTCTGGAATAAATTTCATCAGTTACCTCACACCAATACAAATGTAGATATTGAATTAAGTGTGTATGACACCTTTCTGAAATAGCTTTCATCAGGTACCTCACATCAATAAAAATGTAGATATTGAATTCAGTGTTCATGACACGTTTCTGAAATAACTTTCATCAGGTACCTCACATCAATACAAATGTAGATATTGAATTAAGTGTGCATGACACGTTTCTGAAATTACTTTCATCAGGTACCTCACACCAATACAAATGTAAATATTGAATTAAATGTGCATGACACGTTTCTGAAATAACCTTCATCAGGTACCTCACACCAATAAAAATGTAGATATTGAATTAAGTGTGCATGATACGTTTCTGAAATAACCTTCATCAGGTATCTCACATCAATACAAATGTAGATATTGAATTAAGTGTGCATGACACGTTTCTGAAATAACTTTCATCAGGTACCTCACATCAATAAAAATGTAGATATTGAATTAAGTGTGCATGACACGTTTCTGAAATAACCTTCATCAATTACCTTACATCAATACAAATGTAGATATTGAATTAAGTGTGCATGACACGTTTCTGAAGTAACTTTCATCAGGTACCTCACACCAATACAAATGTAGATATTGAATTAAGTGTGCATGACACGTTTCTGAAATAACCTTCATAAGGTACCTCACATCAATACAAATGTAGATATTGAATTAAGTGTGCATGACACGTTTCTGAAATAACCTTCATCAGGTACCTCACATCAATAAAAATGTAGATATTGAATTATGTGTGCATGCCACGTTTCTGGAATAAATTTCATCAGTTACCTCACACCAATACAAATGTAGATATTGAATTAAGTGTGTATGACACGTTTCTGAAATAACTTTCATCAGGTACCTCACATCAATAAAAATGTAGATATTGAATTCAGTGTTCATGACACGTTTCTGAAATAACTTTCATCAGGTACCTCACATCAATATAAATGTAGATATTGAATTAAGTGTGCATGACACGTTTCTGAAATTACTTTCATCAGGTACCTCACACCAATACAAATGTAAATATTGAATTAAATGTGCATGACACGTTTCTGAAATAACCTTCATCAGGCACCTCACACCAATAAAAATGTAGATATTGAATTAAGTGTGCATGATACGTTTCTGAAATAACCTTCATCAGGTATCTCACATCAATACCAATGTAGATATTGAATTAAGTGTGCATGACACGTTTCTGAAATAACCTTCATCAAGTACCTCACACCAATACAAATGTAGATATTGAATTAAGTGTGCATGACACGTTTCTGAAATAACTTTCATCAGGTACCTCACACCAATACAAATGTAGATATTGAATTAAGTGTGCATGACACGTTTCTGAAATAACCTTCATAAGGTACCTCACATCAATACAAATGTAGATATTGAATTAAGTGTGCATGACACGTTTCTGAAATAACCTTCATCAGGTACCTCACATCAATACAAATGTAGATATTGAATTAAGTGTGCATGCCACGTTTCTGGAATAAATTTCATCAGTTACCTCACACCAATACAAATGTAGATATTGAATTAAGTGTGTATGACACGTTTCTGAAATAACTTTCATCAGGTACCTCACATCAATAAAAATGTAGATATTGAATTCAGTGTTCATGACACGTTTCTGAAATAACTTTCATCAGGTACCTCACATCAATACAAATGTAGATATTGAATTAAGTGTGGATGACACGTTTCTGAAATAACTTTCATCAGGTACCTTACACCAATACAAATGTAGATATTGAATTAAGTGTGCATGACACGTTTCTGAAATAACTTTCATCAGGTACCTCACACTAATACAAATGTAGATATTGAATTAAGTGTGCATGACACGTTTCTGAAATAACTTTAATCAGGTACCTCACACCAATACAAATGTAGATATTGAATTAAGTGTGCATGACACGTTTCTGAAATAACATTCATCAGGTACCTCACATCAATACAAATGTAGATATTGAATTAAGTGTGCATAACACGTTTCTGAAATTACTTTCATCAGGTACCTCACACCAATACAAATGTAAATATTGAATTAAATGTGCATGACACGTTTCTGAAATAACTTTCATCAGGCACCTCACACCAATAAAAATGTAGATATTGAATTAAGTGTGCATGATACGTTTCTGAAATAACCTTCATCAGGTATCTCACATCAATACAAATGTAGATATTGAATTAAGTGTGCATGATACGTTTCTGAAATAACCTTCATCAGGTACCTCACACCAATACAAATGTAGATATTGAATTAAGTGTGCATGACACGTTTCTGAAATAACCTTCATCAGGTACCTCATGCCAATACAAATGTAGATATTGAATTAAGTGTGCATGACACGTTTCTGAAATAACCTTCATAAGGTACCTCACATCAATACAAATGTAGATATTGAATTAACAGTTCATGACACGTTTCTGAAATAATTTCATCAGGTAGCTCACATCAATAAAAATGTAGATATTGAATTAAGTGTGCATGACACGTTTCTGAAATAACTTTCATCAGGTACCTCACATCAATAAAAATGTAGATATTGAATTAAGTGTGCATGATACGTTTCTGAAATAACTTTCATCAGGTACCTCACACCAATACAAATGTAGATATTGAATTAAGTGTGCATGACACGTTTCTGAAATAACTTTCATCAGTTAGCTTACACCAATACAAATGTAGATATTGAATTAAGTGTGCATGACAAGTTTCAGAAGTAACTTTTATCAGGTACCTCACACCAATACAAATGCAAATATTGAATTAAATGTGCATGACACGTTTCTGAAATAACCTTCATCAGGCACCTCACACCAATAAAAATGTAGATATTGAATTAAGTGTGCATGATACGTTTCTGAAATAACCTTCATAAGGTATCTCACATCAATACAAATGTAGATATTGAATTAAGTGTACATGACACGTTTCTGAAATAACTTTCATCAGGTACCTCACACCAATACAAATGTAGATATTGAATTAAATGTGCATGACACGTTTCTGAAATAACCTTCATCAGGTACCTCCCATCAATACAAATGTAGATATTGAATTAAGTGTGCATGACACGTTTCTGAAATAACTTTCATCAGGTACCCCACACCAATACAAATGTAGATATTGAATTAAATGTGCATGACACGTTTCTGAAATAACTTTCATCAGGTACCTCACACCAATACAAATGTAGATATTGAATTAAGTGTGCATGACACGTTTCTGAAATAACTTTCATCAGGTACCTCACATCAATAAAAATGTAGATATTGAATTAAGTGTGCATGACACGTTTCTGAAATAACTTTCATCAGGTACCTCACATCAATACAAATGTAGATATTGAATTAAGTGTGGATGACACGTTTCTGAAATAACCTTCATCAGGTACCTTACACCAATACAAATGTAGATATTGAATTAAGTGTGCATGACACGTTTCTGAAGTAACTTTCATCAGGTACCTCACACCAATACAAATGTAGATATTGAATTAAGTGTGCATGACACGTTTCTGAAATAACTTTAATCAGGTACCTCACACCAATACAAATGTAGATATTGAATTAAGTGTGCATGACACGTTTCTGAAATAACATTCATCAGGTACCTCACATCAATACAAATGTAGATATTGAATTAAGTGTGCATGACACGTTTCTGAAATTACTGTCATCAGGTACCTCACACCAATACAAATGTAAATATTGAATTAAATGTGCATGACACGTTTCTGAAATAACTTTCATCAGGCACCTCACACCAATAAAAATGTAGATATTGAATTAAGTGTGCATGATACGTTTCTGAAATAACCTTCATCAGGTATCTCACATCAATACAAATGTAGATATTGAATTAAGTGTGCATGACACGTTTCTGAAATAACTTTAATCAGGTACCTCACACCAATACAAATGTAGATATTGAATTAAGTGTGCATGACACGTTTCTGAAATAACATTCATCAGGTACCTCACATCAATACAAATGTAGATATTGAATTAAGTGTGCATGACACGTTTCTGAAATTACTTTCATCAGGTACCTCACACCAATACAAATGTAAATATTGAATTAAATGTGCATGACACGTTTCTGAAATAACTTTCATCAGGCACCTCACACCAATAAAAATGTAGATATTGAATTAAGTGTGCATGATACGTTTCTGAAATAACCTTCATCAGGTATCTCACATCAATACAAATGTAGATATTGAATTAAGTGTGCATGATACGTTTCTGAAATAACCTTCATCAGGTACCTCACACCAATACAAATGTAGATATTGAATTAAGTGTGCATGACACGTTTCTGAAATAACCTTCATCAGGTACCTCATGCCAATACAAATGTAGATATTGAATTAAGTGTGCATGACACGTTTCTGAAATAACCTTCATAAGGTACCTCACATCAATACAAATGTAGATATTGAATTAACAGTTCATGACACGTTTCTGAAATAACTTTCATCAGGTAGCTCACATCAATAAAAATGTAGATATTGAATTAAGTGTGCATGACACGTTTCTGAAATAACTTTCATCAGGTACCTCACATCAATAAAAATGTAGATATTGAATTAAGTGTGCATGATACGTTTCTGAAATAACTTTCATCAGGTACCTCACACCAATACAAATGTAGATATTGAATTAAGTGTGCATGACACGTTTCTGAAATAACTTTCATCAGTTAGCTTACACCAATACAAATGTAGATATTGAATTAAGTGTGCATGACAAGTTTCAGAAGTAACTTTTATCAGGTACCTCACACCAATACAAATGCAAATATTGAATTAAATGTGCATGACACGTTTCTGAAATAACCTTCATCAGGCACCTCACACCAATAAAAATGTAGATATTGAATTAAGTGTGCATGATACGTTTCTGAAATAACCTTCATAAGGTATCTCACATCAATACAAATGTAGATATTGAATTAAGTGTACATGACACGTTTCTGAAATAACTTTCATCAGGTACCTCACACCAATACAAATGTAGATATTGAATTAAATGTGCATGACACGTTTCTGAAATAACCTTCATCAGGTACCTCCCATCAATACAAAT
Organism: Bathymodiolus brooksi; assembly: GCA_963680875.1. Classification (NCBI taxonomy): domain Eukaryota; kingdom Metazoa; phylum Mollusca; class Bivalvia; order Mytilida; family Modiolidae; genus Bathymodiolus; species Bathymodiolus brooksi. Next base: position 73,049,307 of record OY804579.1, read on the forward strand.
GTAGATATTGAATTAAGTGTGCATGACACGTTTCTGAAATAACTTTCATCAGGTACCCCACACCAATACAAATGTAGATATTGAATTAAATGTGCATGACACGTTTCTGAAATAACTTTCATCAGGTACCTCACACCAATACAAATGTAGATATTGAATTAAGTGTGCATGACACGTTTCTGAAATAACTTTCATCAGGTACCTCACATCAATAAAAATGTAGATATTGAATTAAGTGTGCATGACACGTTTCTGAAATAACTTTCATCAGGTACCTCACATCAATACAAATGTAGATATTGAATTAAGTGTGGATGACACGTTTCTGAAATAACCTTCATCAGGTACCTTACACCAATACAAATGTAGATATTGAATTAAGTGTGCATGACACGTTTCTGAAGTAACTTTCATCAGGTACCTCACACCAATACAAATGTAGATATTGAATTAAGTGTGCATGACACGTTTCTGAAATAACTTTAATCAGGTACCTCACACCAATACAAATGTAGATATTGAATTAAGTGTGCATGACACGTTTCTGAAATAACATTCATCAGGTACCTCACATCAATACAAATGTAGATATTGAATTAAGTGTGCATGACACGTTTCTGAAATTACTGTCATCAGGTACCTCACACCAATACAAATGTAAATATTGAATTAAATGTGCATGACACGTTTCTGAAATAACTTTCATCAGGCACCTCACACCAATAAAAATGTAGATATTGAATTAAGTGTGCATGATACGTTTCTGAAATAACCTTCATCAGGTATCTCACATCAATACAAATGTAGATATTGAATTAAGTGTGCATGATACGTTTCTGAAATAACCTTCATCAGGTACCTCACACCAATACAAATGTAGATATTGAATTAAGTGTGCATGACACGTTTCTGAAATAACTTTCATCAGGTACCTCACGCCAATACAAATGTAGATATTGAATTAAGTGTGCATGACACGTTTCTGAAATAACCTTCATAAGGTACCTCACATCAATACAAATGTAGATATTGAATTAACAGTTCATGACACGTTTCTGAAATAACTTTCATCAGGTATCTCACATCAATAAAAATGTAGATATTGAATTAAGTGTGCATGACACGTTTCTGAAATAACTTTCATCAGGTACCTCACATCAATAAAAATGTAGATATTGAATTAAGTGTGCATGACACGTTTCTGAAATAACCTTCATCAATTACCTTACATCAATACAAATGTAGATATTGAATTAAGTGTGCATGACACGTTTCTGAAGTAACTTTCATCAGGTACCTCACACCAATACAAATGTAGATATTGAATTAAGTGTGCATGACACGTTTCTGAAATAACCTTCATAAGGTATCTCACATCAATACAAATGTAGATATAGAATTAAGTGTGCATGACACGTTTCTGAAATAACCTTCATCAGGTACCTCACATCAATAAAAATGTAGATATTGAATTAAGTGTGCATGCCACGTTTCTGGAATAAATTTCATCAGTTACCTCACACCAATACAAATGTAGATATTGAATTAAGTGTGTATGACACCTTTCTGAAATAGCTTTCATCAGGTACCTCACATCAATAAAAATGTAGATATTGAATTCAGTGTTCATGACACGTTTCTGAAATAACTTTCATCAGGTACCTCACATCAATACAAATGTAGATATTGAATTAAGTGTGCATGACACGTTTCTGAAATTACTTTCATCAGGTACCTCACACCAATACAAATGTAAATATTGAATTAAATGTGCATGACACGTTTCTGAAATAACCTTCATCAGGCACCTCACACCAATAAAAATGTAGATATTGAATTAAGTGTGCATGATACGTTTCTGAAATAACCTTCATCAGGTATCTCACATCAATACAAATGTAGATATTGAATTAAGTGTGCATGACACGTTTCTGAAATAACTTTCATCAGGTACCTCACATCAATAAAAATGTAGATATTGAATTAAGTGTGCATGACACGTTTCTGAAATAACCTTCATCAATTACCTTACATCAATACAAATGTAGATATTGAATTAAGTGTGCATGACACGTTTCTGAAGTAACTTTCATCAGGTACCTCACACCAATACAAATGTAGATATTGAATTAAGTGTGCATGACACGTTTCTGAAATAACCTTCATAAGGTACCTCACATCAATACAAATGTAGATATTGAATTAAGTGTGCATGACACGTTTCTGAAATAACCTTCATCAGGTACCTCACATCAATAAAAATGTAGATATTGAATTATGTGTGCATGCCACGTTTCTGGAATAAATTTCATCAGTTACCTCACACCAATACAAATGTAGATATTGAATTAAGTGTGTATGACACGTTTCTGAAATAACTTTCATCAGGTACCTCACATCAATAAAAATGTAGATATTGAATTCAGTGTTCATGACACGTTTCTGAAATAACTTTCATCAGGTACCTCACATCAATATAAATGTAGATATTGAATTAAGTGTGCATGACACGTTTCTGAAATTACTTTCATCAGGTACCTCACACCAATACAAATGTAAATATTGAATTAAATGTGCATGACACGTTTCTGAAATAACCTTCATCAGGCACCTCACACCAATAAAAATGTAGATATTGAATTAAGTGTGCATGATACGTTTCTGAAATAACCTTCATCAGGTATCTCACATCAATACCAATGTAGATATTGAATTAAGTGTGCATGACACGTTTCTGAAATAACCTTCATCAAGTACCTCACACCAATACAAATGTAGATATTGAATTAAGTGTGCATGACACGTTTCTGAAATAACTTTCATCAGGTACCTCACACCAATACAAATGTAGATATTGAATTAAGTGTGCATGACACGTTTCTGAAATAACCTTCATAAGGTACCTCACATCAATACAAATGTAGATATTGAATTAAGTGTGCATGACACGTTTCTGAAATAACCTTCATCAGGTACCTCACATCAATACAAATGTAGATATTGAATTAAGTGTGCATGCCACGTTTCTGGAATAAATTTCATCAGTTACCTCACACCAATACAAATGTAGATATTGAATTAAGTGTGTATGACACGTTTCTGAAATAACTTTCATCAGGTACCTCACATCAATAAAAATGTAGATATTGAATTCAGTGTTCATGACACGTTTCTGAAATAACTTTCATCAGGTACCTCACATCAATACAAATGTAGATATTGAATTAAGTGTGGATGACACGTTTCTGAAATAACTTTCATCAGGTACCTTACACCAATACAAATGTAGATATTGAATTAAGTGTGCATGACACGTTTCTGAAATAACTTTCATCAGGTACCTCACACTAATACAAATGTAGATATTGAATTAAGTGTGCATGACACGTTTCTGAAATAACTTTAATCAGGTACCTCACACCAATACAAATGTAGATATTGAATTAAGTGTGCATGACACGTTTCTGAAATAACATTCATCAGGTACCTCACATCAATACAAATGTAGATATTGAATTAAGTGTGCATGACACGTTTCTGAAATTACTTTCATCAGGTACCTCACACCAATACAAATGTAAATATTGAATTAAATGTGCATGACACGTTTCTGAAATAACTTTCATCAGGCACCTCACACCAATAAAAATGTAGATATTGAATTAAGTGTGCATGATACGTTTCTGAAATAACCTTCATCAGGTATCTCACATCAATACAAATGTAGATATTGAATTAAGTGTGCATGATACGTTTCTGAAATAACCTTCATCAGGTACCTCACACCAATACAAATGTAGATATTGAATTAAGTGTGCATGACACGTTTCTGAAATAACCTTCATCAGGTACCTCATGCCAATACAAATGTAGATATTGAATTAAGTGTGCATGACACGTTTCTGAAATAACCTTCATAAGGTACCTCACATCAATACAAATGTAGATATTGAATTAACAGTTCATGACACGTTTCTGAAATAACTTTCATCAGGTAGCTCACATCAATAAAAATGTAGATATTGAATTAAGTGTGCATGACACGTTTCTGAAATAACTTTCATCAGGTACCTCACATCAATAAAAATGTAGATATTGAATTAAGTGTGCATGATACGTTTCTGAAATAACTTTCATCAGGTACCTCACACCAATACAAATGTAGATATTGAATTAAGTGTGCATGACACGTTTCTGAAATAACTTTCATCAGGTACCTCACATGAATAAAAATGTAGATATTGAATTAAGTGTGCATGACACGTTTCTGAAATAACCTTCATCAGTTAGCTTACACCAATACAAATGTAGATATTGAATTAAGTGTGCATGACAAGTTTCAGAAGTAACTTTTATCAGGTACCTCACACCAATACAAATGCAAATATTGAATTAAATGTGCATGACACGTTTCTGAAATAACCTTCATCAGGCACCTCACACCAATAAAAATGTAGATATTGAATTAAGTGTGCATGATACGTTTCTGAAATAACCTTCATAAGGTATCTCACATCAATACAAAGGTAGATATTGAATTAAGTGTACATGACACGTTTCTGAAATAACTTTCATCAGGTACCTCACACCAATACAAATGTAGATATTGAATTAAATGTGCATGACACGTTTCTGAAATAACTTTCATCAGGTAACTCACACCAATACAAATGTAGATATTGAATTAAGTGTGCATGACACGTTTCTGAAATAACTTTCATCAGGTACCTCACATCAATAAAAATGTAGATATTGAATTAAGTGTGCATGACACGTTTCTGAAATAACTTTCATCAGGTACCTCACATCAATACAAATGTAGATATTGAATTAAGTGTGGATGACACGTTTCTGAAATAACCTTCATCAGGTACCTTACACCAATACAAATGTAGATATTGAATTAAGTGTGCATGACACGTTTCTGAAGTAACTTTCATCAGGTACCTCACACCAATACAAATGTAGATATTGAATTAAGTGTGCATGACACGTTTCTGAAATAACTTTAATCAGGTACCTCACACCAATACAAATGTAGATATTGAATTAAGTGTGCATGACACGTTTCTGAAATAACATTCATCAGGTACCTCACATCAATACAAATGTAGATATTGAATTAAGTGTGCATGACACGTTTCTGAAATTACTTTCATCAGGTACCTCACACCAATACAAATGTAAATATTGAATTAAATGTGCATGACACGTTTCTGAAATAACTTTCATCAGGCACCTCACACCAATAAAAATGTAGATATTGAATTAAGTGTGCATGATACGTTTCTGAAATAACCTTCATCAGGTATCTCACATCAATACAAATGTAGATATTGAATTAAGTGTGCATGATACGTTTCTGAAATAACCTTCATCAGGTACCTCACACCAATACAAATGTAGATATTGAATTAAGTGTGCATGACACGTTTCTGAAATAACTTTCATCAGGTACCTCACGCCAATACAAATGTAGATATTGAATTAAGTGTGCATGACACGTTTCTGAAATAACCTTCATCAGGTACCTCACATCAATAAAAATGTAGATATTGAATTAAGTGTGCATGCCACGTTTCTGGAATAAATTTCATCAGTTACCTCACACCAATACAAATGTAGATATTGAATTAAGTGTGTATGACACGTTTCTGAAATTACTTTCATCAGGTACCTCACATCAATAAAAATGTAGATATTGAATTAAGTGTTCATGACACGTTTCTGAAATAACTTTCATCAGGTACCTCACATCAATACAAATGTAGATATTGAATTAAGTGTGCATGACACGTTTCTGAAATTACTTTCATCAGGTACCTCACACCAATACAAATGTAGATATTGAATTAAGTGTGCATGACACGTTTCTGAAATAACTTTAATCAGGTACCTCACACCAATACAAATGTAGATATTGAATTAAGTGTGCATGACACGTTTCTGAAATAACATTCATCAGGTACCTCACATCAATACAAATGTAGATATTGAATTAAGTGTGCATGACACGTTTCTGAAATTACTTTCATCAGGTACCTCACACCAATACAAATGTAAATATTGAATTAAATGTGCATGACACGTTTCTGAAATAACTTTCATCAGGCACCTCACACCAATAAAAATGTAGATATTGAATTAAGTGTGCATGATACGTTTCTGAAATAACCTTCATCAGGTATCTCACATCAATACAAATGTAGATATTGAATTAAGTGTGCATGATACGTTTCTGAAATAACCTTCATCAGGTACCTCACACCAATACAAATGTAGATATTGAATTAAGTGTGCATGACACGTTTCTGAAATAACTTTCATCAGGTACCTCACGCCAATACAAATGTAGATATTGAATTAAGTGTGCATGACACGTTTCTGAAATAACCTTCATCAGGTACCTCACATCAATAAAAATGTAGATATTGAATTAAGTGTGCATGCCACGTTTCTGGAATAAATTTCATCAGTTACCTCACACCAATACAAATGTAGATATTGAATTAAGTGTGTATGACACGTTTCTGAAATAGCTTTCATCAGGTACCTCACATCAATAAAAATGTAGATATTGAATTAAGTGTTCATGACACGTTTCTGAAATAACTTTCATCAGGTACCTCACATCAATACAAATGTAGATATTGAATTAAGTGTGCATGACACGTTTCTGAAATTACTTTCATCAGGTACCTCACACCAATACAAATGTAAATATTGAATTAAATGTGCATGACACGTTTCTGAAATAACCTTCATCAGGCACCTCACACCAATAAAAATGTAGATATTGAATTAAGTGTGCATGATACGTTTCTGAAATAACCTTCATCAGGTATCTCACATCAATACAAATGTAGATATTGAATTAAGTGTGCATGACACGTTTCTGAAATAACTTTCATCAGGTACCTCACATCAATAAAAATGTAGATATTGAATTAAGTGTGCATGACACGTTTCTGAAATAACCTTCATCAATTACCTTACATCAATACAAATGTAGATATTGAATTAAGTGTGCATGACACGTTTCTGAAGTAACTTTCATCAGGTACCTCACACCAATACAAATGTAGATATTGAATTAAGTGTGCATGACACGTTTCTGAAATAACCTTCATAAGGTACCTCACATCAATACAAATGTAGATATTGAATTAAGTGTGCATGACACGTTTCTGAAATAACCTTCATCAGGTACCTCACATCAATAAAAATGTAGATATTGAATTATGTGTGCATGCCACGTTTCTGGAATAAATTTCATCAGTTACCTCACACCAATACAAATGTAGATATTGAATTAAGTGTGTATGACACGTTTCTGAAATAATTTTCATCAGGTACCTCACATCAATAAAAATATAGATATTGAATTCAGTGTTCATGACACGTTTCTGAAATAACTTTCATCAGGTACCTCACATCAATACAAATGTAGATATTGAATTAAGTGTGCATGACACGTTTCTGAAATTACTTTCATCAGGTACCTCACACCAATACAAATGTAAATATTGAATTAAATGTGCATGACACGTTTCTGAAATAACCTTCATCAGGCACCTCACACCAATAAAAATGTAGATATTGAATTAAGTGTGCATGATACGTTTCTGAAATAACCTTCATCAGGTATCTCACATCAATACCAATGTAGATATTGAATTAAGTGTGCATGACACGTTTCTGAAATAACCTTCATCAAGTACCTCACACCAATACAAATGTAGATATTGAATTAAGTGTGCATGACACGTTTCTGAAATAACTTTCATCAGGTACCTCACACCAATACAAATGTAGATATTGAATTAAGTGTGCATGACACGTTTCTGAAATAACCTTCATAAGGTACCTCACATCAATACAAATGTAGATATTGAATTAAGTGTGCATGACACGTTTCTGAAATAACCTTCATCAGGTACCTCACATCAATAAAAATGTAAATATTGAATTAAATGTGCATGACACGTTTCTGAAATAACCTTCATCAGGCACCTCACACCAATAAAAATGTAGATATTGAATTAAGTGTGCATGATACGTTTCTGAAATAACCTTCATCAGGTATCTCACATCAATACAAATGTAGATATTGAATTAAGTGTGCATGACACGTTTCTGAAATAACTTTCATCAGGTACCTCACATCAATAAAAATGTAGATATTGAATTAAGTGTGCATGACACGTTTCTGAAATAACCTTCATCAATTACCTTACATCAATACAAATGTAGATATTGAATTAAGTGTGCATGACACGTTTCTGAAATAACTTTCATCAGGTACCTCACACCAATACAAATGTAGATATTGAATTAAGTGTGCATGACACGTTTCTGAAATAACCTTCATAAGGTACCTCACATCAATACAAATGTAGATATTGAATTAAGTGTGCATGACACGTTTCTGAAATAACCTTCATCAGGTACCTCACATCAATAAAAATGTAGATATTGAATTATGTGTGCATGCCACGTTTCTGGAATAAATTTCATCAGGTACCTCACATCAATACAAATGTAGATATTGAATTAAGTGTGCATGACACGTTTCTGAAATTACTTTCATCAGGTACCTCACACCAATACAAATGTAAATATTGAATTAAATGTGCATGACACGTTTCTGAAATAACCTTCATCAGGCACCTCACACCAATAAAAATGTAGATATTGAATTAAGTGTGCATGATACGTTTCTGAAATAACCTTCATCAGGTATCTCACATCAATACAAATGTAGATATTGAATTAAGTGTGCATGACACGTTTCTGAAATAACTTTCATCAGGTACCTCACATCAATAAAAATGTAGATATTGAATTAAGTGTGCATGACACGTTTCTGAAATAACCTTCATCAATTACCTTACATCAATACAAATGTAGATATTGAATTAAGTGTGCATGACACGTTTCTGAAGTAACTTTCATCAGGTACCTCACACCAATACAAATGTAGATATTGAATTAAGTGTGCATGACACGTTTCTGAAATAACCTTCATAAGGTACCTCACATCAATACAAATGTAGATATTGAATTAAGTGTGCATGACACGTTTCTGAAATAACCTTCATCAGGTACCTCACATCAATAAAAATGTAGATATTGAATTATGTGTGCATGCCACGTTTCTGGAATAAATTTCATCAGTTACCTCACACCAATACAAATGTAGATATTGAATTAAGTGTGTATGACACGTTTCTGAAATAATTTTCATCAGGTACCTCACATCAATAAAAATATAGATATTGAATTCAGTGTTCATGACACGTTTCTGAAATAACTTTCATCAGGTACCTCACATCAATACAAATGTAGATATTGAATTAAGTGTGCATGACACGTTTCTGAAATTACTTTCATCAGGTACCTCACACCAATACAAATGTAAATATTGAATTAAATGTGCATGACACGTTTCTGAAATAACCTTCATCAGGCACCTCACACCAATAAAAATGTAGATATTGAATTAAGTGTGCATGATACGTTTCTGAAATAACCTTCATCAGGTATCTCACATCAATACCAATGTAGATATTGAATTAAGTGTGCATGACACGTTTCTGAAATAACCTTCATCAGGTACCTCACACCAATACAAATGTAGATATTGAATTAAGTGTGCATGACACGTTTCTGAAATAACTTTCATCAGGTACCTCACACCAATACAAATGTAGATATTGAATTAAGTGTGCATGACACGTTTCTGAAATAACCTTCATAAGGTACCTCACATCAATACAAATGTAGATATTGAATTAAGTGTGCATGACACGTTTCTGAAATAACCTTCATCAGGTACCTCACATCAATAAAAATGTAAATATTGAATTAAATGTGCATGACACGTTTCTGAAATAACCTTCATCAGGCACCTCACACCAATAAAAATGTAGATATTGAATTAAGTGTGCATGATACGTTTCTGAAATAACCTTCATCAGGTATCTCACATCAATACAAATGTAGATATTGAATTAAGTGTGCATGACACGTTTCTGAAATAACTTTCATCAGGTACCTCACATCAATAAAAATGTAGATATTGAATTAAGTGTGCATGACACGTTTCTGAAATAACCTTCATCAATTACCTTACATCAATACAAATGTAGATATTGAATTAAGTGTGCATGACACGTTTCTGAAATAACTTTCATCAGGTACCTCACACCAATACAAATGTAGATATTGAATTAAGTGTGCATGACACGTTTCTGAAATAACCTTCATAAGGTACCTCACATCAATACAAATGTAGATATTGAATTAAGTGTGCATGACACGTTTCTGAAATAACCTTCATCAGGTACCTCACATCAATAAAAATGTAGATATTGAATTATGTGTGCATGCCACGTTTCTGGAATAAATTTCATCAGTTACCTCACACCAATACAAATGTAGATATTGAATTAAGTGTGTATGACACGTTTCTGAAATAATTTTCATCAGGTACCTCACATCAATAAAAATGTAGATATTGAATTAAGTGTGCATGACACGTTTCTGAAATAACTTTCATCAGGTACCTCACACCAATACAAATGTAAATATTGAATTAAATGTGCATGACACGTTTCTGAAATAACTTTCATCAGGCACCTCACACCAATAAAAATGTAGATATTGAATTAAGTGTGCATGATACGTTTCTGAAATAACCTTCATCAGGTATCTCACATCAATACAAATGTAGATATTGAATTAAGTGTGCATGATACGTTTCTGAAATAACCTTCATCAGGTACCTCACACCAATACAAATGTAGATATTGAATTAAGTGTGCATGACACGTTTCTGAAATAACTTTCATCAGGTACCTCACGCCAATACAAATGTAGATATTGAATTAAGTGTGCATGACACGTTTCTGAAATAACCTTCATCAGGTACCTCACATCAATAAAAATGTAGATATTGAATTAAGTGTGCATGCCACGTTTCTGGAATAAATTTCATCAGTTACCTCACACCAATACAAATGTAGATATTGAATTAAGTGTGTATGACACGTTTCTGAAATAGCTTTCATCAGGTACCTCACATCAATAAAAATGTAGATATTGAATTAAGTGTTCATGACACGTTTCTGAAATAACTTTTATCAGGTACCTCACATCAATACAAATGTAGATATTGAATTAAGTGTGCATGACACGTTTCTGAAATTACTTTCATCAGGTACCTCACACCAATACAAATGTAAATATTGAATTAAATGTGCATGACACGTTTCTGAAATAACCTTCATCAGGCACCTCACACCAATAAAAATGTAGATATTGAATTAAGTGTGCATGATACTTTTCTGAAATAACCTTCATCAGGTATCTCACATCAATACAAATGTAGATATTGAATTAAGTGTGCATGACACGTTTCTGAAATAACTTTCATCAGGTACCTCACATCAATAAAAATGTAGATATTGAATTAAGTGTGCATGACACGTTTCTGAAATAACCTTCATCAATTACCTTACATCAATACAAATGTAGATATTGAATTAAGTGTGCATGACACGTTTCTGAAGTAACTTTCATCAGGTACCTCACACCAATACAAATGTAGATATTGAATTAAGTGTGCATGACACGTTTCTGAAATAACCTTCATAAGGTACCTCACATCAATACAAATGTAGATATTGAATTAAGTGTGCATGACACGTTTCTGAAATAACCTTCATCAGGTACCTCACATCAATAAAAATGTAGATATTGAATTATGTGTGCATGCCACGTTTCTGGAATAAATTTCATCAGTTACCTCACACCAATACAAATGTAGATATTGAATTAAGTGTGTATGACACGTTTCTGAAATAATTTTCATCAGGTACCTCACATCAATAAAAATATAGATATTGAATTCAGTGTTCATGACACGTTTCTGAAATAACTTTCATCAGGTACCTCACATCAATACAAATGTAGATATTGAATTAAGTGTGCATGACACGTTTCTGAAATTACTTTCATCAGGTACCTCACACCAATACAAATGTAAATATTGAATTAAATGTGCATGACACGTTTCTGAAATAACCTTCATCAGGCACCTCACACCAATAAAAATGTAGATATTGAATTAAGTGTGCATGATACGTTTCTGAAATAACCTTCATCAGGTATCTCACATCAATACCAATGTAGATATTGAATTAAGTGTGCATGACACGTTTCTGAAATAACCTTCATCAAGTACCTCACACCAATACAAATGTAGATATTGAATTAAGTGTGCATGACACGTTTCTGAAATAACTTTCATCAGGTACCTCACACCAATACAAATGTAGATATTGAATTAAGTGTGCATGACACGTTTCTGAAATAACCTTCATAAGGTACCTCACATCAATACAAATGTAGATATTGAATTAAGTGTGCATGACACGTTTCTGAAATAACCTTCATCAGGTACCTCACATCAATAAAAATGTAAATATTGAATTAAATGTGCATGACACGTTTCTGAAATAACCTTCATCAGGCACCTCACACCAATAAAAATGTAGATATTGAATTAAGTGTGCATGATACGTTTCTGAAATAACCTTCATCAGGTATCTCACATCAATACAAATGTAGATATTGAATTAAGTGTGCATGACACGTTTCTGAAATAACTTTCATCAGGTACCTCACATCAATAAAAATGTAGATATTGAATTAAGTGTGCATGACACGTTTCTGAAATAACCTTCATCAATTACCTTACATCAATACAAATGTAGATATTGAATTAAGTGTGCATGACACGTTTCTGAAATAACTTTCATCAGGTACCTCACACCAATACAAATGTAGATATTGAATTAAGTGTGCATGACACGTTTCTGAAATAACCTTCATAAGGTACCTCACATCAATACAAATGTAGATATTGAATTAAGTGTGCATGACACGTTTCTGAAATAACCTTCATCAGGTACCTCACATCAATAAAAATGTAGATATTGAATTATGTGTGCATGCCACGTTTCTGGAATAAATTTCATCAGTTACCTCACACCAATACAAATGTAGATATTGAATTAAGTGTGTATGACACGTTTCTGAAATAATTTTCATCAGGTACCTCACATCAATAAAAATGTAGATATTGAATTCAGTGTTCATGACACGTTTCTGAAATAACTTTCATCAGGTACCTCACATCAATACAAATGTAGATATTGAATTAAGTGTGCATGACACGTTTCTGAAATAACTTTCATCAGGTACCTCACACCAATACAAATGTAGATATTGAATTAAGTGTGCATGACACGTTTCTGAAATAACCTTCATAAGGTACCTCACATCAATACAAATGTAGATATTGAATTAAGTGTGCATGACACGTTTCTGAAATAACCTTCATCAGGTACCTCACATCAATAAAAATGTAGATATTGAATTAAGTGTGCATGCCACGTTTCTGGAATAAATTTCATCAGTTACCTCACACCAATACAAATGTAGATATTGAATTAAGTGTGTATGACACGTTTCTGAAATAACTTTCATCAGGTACCTCACATCAATAAAAATGTAGATATTGAATTCAGTGTTCATGACACGTTTCTGAAATAACTTTCATCAGGTACCTCACATCAATACAAATGTAGATATTGAATTAAGTGTGGATGACACGTTTCTGAAATAACGTTCATCAGGTACCTTACACCAATACAAATGTAGATATTGAATTAAGTGTGCATGACACGTTTCTGAAATAACCTTCATCAGGTACCTCACACTAATACAAATGTAGATATTGAATTAAGTGTGCATGACACGTTTCTGAAATAACTTTAATCAGGTACCTCACACCAATACAAATGTAGATATTGAATTAAGTGTGCATGACACGTTTCTGAAATAACATTCATCAGGTACCTCACATCAATACAAATGTAGATATTGAATTAAGTGTGCATGACACGTTTCTGAAATTACTTTCATCAGGTACCTCACACCAATACAAATGTAAATATTGAATTAAATGTGCATGACACGTTTCTGAAATAACTTTCATCAGGCACCTCACACCAATAAAAATGTAGATATTGAATTAAGTGTGCATGATACGTTTCTGAAATAACCTTCATCAGGTATCTCACATCAATACAAATGTAGATATTGAATTAAGTGTGCATGATACGTTTCTGAAATAACCTTCATCAGGTACCTCACACCAATACAAATGTAGATATTGAATTAAGTGTGCATGACACGTTTCTGAAATAACTTTCATCAGGTACCTCATGCCAATACAAATGTAGATATTGAATTAAGTGTGCATGACACGTTTCTGAAATAATCTTCATAAGGTACCTCACATCAATACAAATGTAGATATTGAATTAACAGTTCATGACACGTTTCTGAAATAACTTTCATCAGGTAGCTCACATCAATAAAAATGTAGATATTGAATTAAGTGTGCATGACACGTTTCTGAAATAACTTTCATCAGGTACCTCACATCAATAAAAATGTAGATATTGAATTAAGTGTGCATGACACGTTTCTGAAATAACCTTCATCAATTACCTTACATCAATACAAATGTAGATATTGAATTAAGTGTGCATGACACGTTTCTGAAGTAACTTTCATCAGGTACCTCACACCAATACAAATGTAGATATTGAATTAAGTGTGCATGACACGTTTCTGAAATAACCTTCATCAGGTACCTCACATCAATAAAAATGTAGATATTGAATTCAGTGTTCATGACACGTTTCTGAAATAACTTTCATCAGGTACCTCACATCAATACAAATGTAGATATTGAATTAAGTGTGCATGACACGTTTCTGAAATTACTTTCATCAGGTACCTCACACCAATACAAATGTAAATATTGAATTAAATGTGCATGACACGTTTCTGAAATAACCTTCATCAGGCACCTCACACCAATAAAAATGTAGATATTGAATTAAGTGTGCATGATACGTTTCTGAAATAACCTTCATCAGGTATCTCACATCAATACAAATGTAGATATTGAATTAAGTGTGCATGACACGTTTCTGAAATAACCTTCATCAATTACCTTACATCAATACAAATGTAGATATTGAATTAAGTGTGCATGACACGTTTCTGAAGTAACTTTCATCAGGTACCTCACACCAATACAAATGTAGATATTGAATTAAGTGTGCATGACACGTTTCTGAAATAACCTTCATAAAGTACCTCACATCAATACAAATGTAGATATTGAATTATGTGTGCATGCCACGTTTCTGGAATAAATTTCATCAGTTACCTCACACCAATACAAATGTAGATATTGAATTAAGTGTGTATGACACGTTTCTGAAATAACTTTCATCAGGTACCTCACATCAATAAAAATGTAGATATTGAATTCAGTGTTCATGACACGTTTCTGAAATAACTTTCATCAGGTACCTCACATCAATACAAATGTAGATATTGAATTAAGTGTGCATGACACGTTTCTGAAATTACTTTCATCAGGTACCTCACACCAATACAAATGTAAATATTGAATTAAATGTGCATGACACGTTTCTGAAATAACCTTCATCAGGCACCTCACACCAATAAAAATGTAGATATTGAATTAAGTGTGCATGATACGTTTCTGAAATAACCTTCATCAGGTATCTCACATCAATACCAATGTAGATATTGAATTAAGTGTGCATGACACGTTTCTGAAATAACCTTCATCAAGTACTTCACACCAATACAAATGTAGATATTGAATTAAGTGTGCATGACACGTTTCTGAAATAACTTTCATCAGGTACCTCACACCAATACAAATGTAGATATTGAATTAAGTGTGCATGACACGTTTCTGAAATAACCTTCATAAGGTACCTCACATCAATACAAATGTAGATATTGAATTAAGTGTGCATGACACGTTTCTGAAATAACCTTCATCAGGTACCTCACATCAATAAAAATGTAGATATTGAATTAAGTGTGCATGCCACGTTTCTGGAATAAATTTCATCTGTTACCTCACACCAATACAAATGTAGATATTGAATTAAGTGTGCATGACACGTTTCTGAAATAACCTTCATCAATTACCTTACATCAATACAAATGTAGATATTGAATTAAGTGTGCATGACACGTTTCTGAAGTAACTTTCATCAGGTACCTCACACCAATACAAATGTAGATATTGAATTAAGTGTGCATGACACGTTTCTGAAATAACCTTCATAAAGTACCTCACATCAATACAAATGTAGATATTGAATTATGTATGCATGCCACGTTTCTGGAATAAATTTCATCAGTTACCTCACACCAATACAAATGTAGATATTGAATTAAGTGTGTATGACACGTTTCTGAAATAACTTTCATCAGGTACCTCACACCAATACAAATGTAAATATTGAATTAAATGTGCATGACACGTTTCTGAAATAACCTTCATCAGGCACCTCACACCAATAAAAATGTAGATATTGAATTAAGTGTGCATGATACGTTTCTGAAATAACCTTCATCAGGTATCTCACATCAATACAAATGTAGATATTGAATTAAGTGTGCATGACACGTTTCTGAAATAACCTTCATCAATTACCTTACATCAATACAAATGTAGATATTGAATTAAGTGTGCATGACACGTTTCTGAAGTAACTTTCATCAGGTACCTCACACCAATACAAATGTAGATATTGAATTAAGTGTGCATGACACGTTTCTGAAATAACCTTCATAAAGTACCTCACATCAATACAAATGTAGATATTGAATTATGTGTGCATGCCACGTTTCTGGAATAAATTTCATCAGTTACCTCACACCAATACAAATGTAGATATTGAATTAAGTGTGTATGACACGTTTCTGAAATAACTTTCATCAGGTACCTCACATCAATAAAAATGTAGATATTGAATTCAGTGTTCATGACACGTTTCTGAAATAACTTTCATCAGGTACCTCACATCAATACAAATGTAGATATTGAATTAAGTGTGCATGACACGTTTCTGAAATTACTTTCATCAGGTACCTCACACCAATACAAATGTAAATATTGAATTAAATGTGCATGACACGTTTCTGAAATAACCTTCATCAGGCACCTCACACCAATAAAAATGTAGATATTGAATTAAGTGTGCATGATACGTTTCTGAAATAACCTTCATCAGGTATCTCACATCAATACAACTGTAGATATTGAATTAAGTGTGCATGACACGTTTCTGAAATAACCTTCATCAAGTACTTCACACCAATACAAATGTAGATATTGAATTAAGTGTGCATGACACGTTTCTGAAATAACTTTCATCAGGTACCTCACACCAATACAAATGTAGATATTGAATTAAGTGTGCATGACACGTTTCTGAAATAACCTTCATAAGGTACCTCACATCAATACAAATGTAGATATTGAATTAAGTGTGCATGACACGTTTCTGAAATAACCTTCATCAGGTACCTCACATCAATAAAAATGTAGATATTGAATTAAGTGTGCATTCCACGTTTCTGGAATAAATTTCATCAGTTACCTCACACCAATACAAATGTAGATATTGAATTAAGTGTGTATGACACGTTTCTGAAATAACTTTCATCAGGTACCTCACATCAATAAAAATGTAGTTATGGAATTCAGTGTTCATGACACGTTTCTGAAATAACTTTCATCAGGTACCTCACATCAATACAAATGTAGATATTGAATTAAGTGTGGATGACACGTTTCTGAAATAACTTTCATCAGGTACCTTACACCAATACAAATGTAGATATTGAATTAAGTGTGCATGACACGTTTCTGAAATAACCTTCATCAGGTACCTCACACCAATACAAATGAAGATATTGAATTAAGTGTGCATGACACGTTTCTGAAATATTTTTCATCAGGTACCTCACACCAATACAAATGTAGATATTGAATTAAGCGTGCATGACACGTTTCTGAAATAACTTTCATCAGGTACCTCACATCAATAAAAATGTAGATATTGAATTAAGTGTGCATGACACGTTTCTGAAATAACTTTCATCAGGTACCTCACATCAATAAAAATGTAGATATTGAATTAAGTGTGGATGACACGTTTCTGAAATAACCTTCATCAGGTACCTCACACCAATACAAATGTAGATATTGAATTAAGTGTGCATGACACGTTTCTGAAATAACTTTCATCAGGTACCTCACACCAATACAAATGTAGATATTGAATTAAGTGTGCATGACACGTTTCTGAAATAACTATCATCAGGTACCTCACATCAATAAAAATGTAGATATTGAATTAAGTGTGCATGACACGTTTCTGGAATAACTTTCATCAGTTACCTCACACCAATACAAATGTAGATATTGAATTAAGTGTGTATGACACGTTTCTGAAATAACTTTCATCAGGTACCTCACACCAATGCAAATGTAGATATTGAACTAAGTGTGCATGACACGTTTCTGAAATAACTTTCATCAGGTACCTCACATCAATAAAAATGTAGATATTGAATTAAGTGTGCATGACACGTTTCTGAAATAACTTTCATCAGGTACCTCACACCAATACAAATGTAGATATTGAATTAAGTGTGCATGACACGTTTCTGAAATAACTTTCATCAGGTACCTCACACCAATACAAATGTAGATATTGAATTAAGTGTGTATGACACGTTTCTGAAATAACTTTCATCAGGTACCTTACACCAATACAAATGAAGATATTGAATTAAGTGTGCATGACACGTTTCTGAAATAACTTTCATCAGGTACCTCACATCAATAAAAATGTAGATATTGAATTCAGTGTTCATGACACGTTTCTGAAATAACTTTCATCAGGTACCTCACATCAATACAAATGTAGATATTGAATTAAGTGTGGATGACACGTTTCTGAAATAACTTTCATCAGGTACCTTACACCAATACAAATGTAGATATTGAATTAAGTGTGCATGACACGTTTCTGAAATAACTTTCATCAGGTACCTCACACCAATACAAATGTAGATATTGAATTAAGTGTGCATGACACGTTTCTGAAATAACTTTCATCAGGTACCTCACACCAATACAAATGTAGATATTGAATTAAGTGTGCATGACACGTTTCTGAAATAACTTTCATCAGGTACCTCACACCAATACAAATGTAGATATTGAATTAAGCGTGCATGACACGTTTCTGAAATAACCTTCATCAGGTACCTCACATCAATAAAAATGTAGATATTGAATTAAGTGTGCATGACACGTTTCTGGAATAACTTTCATCAGTTACCTCACACCAATACAAATGTAGATATTGAATTAAGTGTGTATGACACGTTTCTGAAATAACTTTAATCAGGTACCTCACACCAATACAAATGTAGATATTGAATTAAGTGTGCATGACACGTTTCTGAAATAACTATCATCAGGTACCTCACATCAATACAAATGTAGATATTGAATTAAGTGTGCATGACACGTTTCTGAAATTACTTTCATCAGGTACCTCACACCAATACAAATGTAAATATTGAATTAAATGTGAATGACACGTTTCTGAAATAACTTTCATCAGGCACCTCACACCAATAAAAATGTAGATATTGAATTAAGTGTGCATGATACGTTTCTGAAATAACCTTCATCAGGTATCTCACATCAATACAAATGTAGATATTGAATTAAGTGTGCATGATACGTTTCTGAAATAACCTTCATCAGGTACCTCACACCAATACAAATGTAGATATTGAATTAAGTGTGCATGACACGTTTCTGAAATAACTTTCATCAGGTACCTCATGCCAATACAAATGTAGATATTGAATTAAGTGTGCATGACACGTTTCTGAAATAACCTTCATAAGGTACCTCACATCAATACAAATGTAGATATTGAATTAACAGTTCATGACACGTTTCTGAAATAACTTTCATCAGGTAGCTCACATCAATAAAAATGTAGATATTGAATTAAGTGTGCATGACACGTTTCTGAAATAACTTTCATCAGGTACCTCACATCAATAAAAATGTAGATATTGAATTAAGTGTGCATGACACGTTTCTGAAATAACCTTCATCAATTACCTTACATCAATACAAATGTAGATATTGAATTAAGCGTGCATGACACGTTTCTGAAGTAACTTTCATCAGGTACCTCACACCAATACAAATGTAGATATTGAATTAAGTGTGCATGACACGTTTCTGAAATAACCTTCATAAGGTACCTCACATCAATACAAATGTAGATATTGAATTAAGTGTGCATGACACGTTTCTGAAATAACCTTCATCAGGTACCTCACATCAATAAAAATGTAGATATTGAATTAAGTGTGCATTCCACGTTTCTGGAATAAATTTCATCAGTTACCTCACACCAATACAAATGTAGATATTGAATTAAGTGTGTATGACACGTTTCTGAAATAACTTTCATCAGGTACCTCACATCAATAAAAATGTAGTTATGGAATTCAGTGTGGATGACACGTTTCTGAAATAACTTTCATCAGGTACCTCACATCAATACAAATGTAGATATTGAATTAAGTGTGGATGACACGTTTCTGAAATAACTTTCATCAGGTACCTTACACCAATACAAATGTAGATATTGAATTAAGTGTGCATGACACGTTTCTGAAATAACCTTCATCAGGTACCTCACACCAATACAAATGTAGATATTGAATTAAGTGTGCATGACACGTTTCTGAAATATTTTTCATCAGGTACCTCACACCAATACAAATGTAGATATTGAATTAAGCGTGCATGACACGTTTCTGAAATAACTTTCATCAGGTACCTCACATCAATAAAAATGTAGATATTGAATTAAGTGTGCATGACACGTTTCTGAAATAACTTTCATCAGGTACCTCACATCAATAAAAATGTAGATATTGAATTAAGTGTGGATGACACGTTTCTGAAATAACCTTCATCAGGTACCTCACACCAATACAAATGTAGATATTGAATTAAGTGTGCATGACACGTTTCTGAAATAACTTTCATCAGGTACCTCACACCAATACAAATGTAGATATTGAATTAAGTGTGCATGACACGTTTCTGAAATAACTATCATCAGGTACCTCACATCAATAAAAATGTAGATATTGAATTAAGTGTGCATGACACGTTTCTGGAATAACTTTCATCAGTTACCTCACACCAATACAAATGTAGATATTGAATTAAGTGTGTATGACACGTTTCTGAAATAACTTTCATCAGGTACCTCACACCAATGCAAATGTAGATATTGAACTAAGTGTGCATGACACGTTTCTGAAATAACTTTCATCAGGTACCTCACATCAATAAAAATGTAGATATTGAATTAAGTGTGCATGACACGTTTCTGAAATAACTTTCATCAGGTACCTCACACCAATACAAATGTAGATATTGAATTAAGTGTGCATGACACGTTTCTGAAATAACTTTCATCAGGTACCTCACACCAATACAAATGTAGATATTGAATTAAGTGTGTATGACACGTTTCTGAAATAACTTTCATCAGGTACCTTACACCAATACAAATGAAGATATTGAATTAAGTGTGCATGACACGTTTCTGAAATAACTTTCATCAGGTACCTCACATCAATAAAAATGTAGATATTGAATTCAGTGTTCATGACACGTTTCTGAAATAACTTTCATCAGGTACCTCACATCAATACAAATGTAGATATTGAATTAAGTGTGGATGACACGTTTCTGAAATAACTTTCATCAGGTACCTTACACCAATACAAATGTAGATATTGAATTAAGTGTGCATGACACGTTTCTGAAATAACTTTCATCAGGTACCTCACACCAATACAAATGTAGATATTGAATTAAGTGTGCATGACACGTTTCTGAAATAACTTTCATCAGGTACCTCACACCAATACAAATGTAGATATTGAATTAAGTGTGCATGACACGTTTCTGAAATAACTTTCATCAGGTACCTCACACCAATACAAATGTAGATATTGAATTAAGCGTGCATGACACGTTTCTGAAATAACTTTCATCAGGTACCTCACATCAATAAAAATGTAGATATTGAATTAAGTGTGCATGACACGTTTCTGGAATAACTTTCATCAGTTACCTCACACCAATACAAATGTATATATTGAATTAAGTGTGTATGACACGTTTCTGAAATAACTTTAATCAGGTACCTCACACCAATACAAATGTAGATATTGAATTAAGTGTGCATGACACGTTTCTGAAATAACTATCATCAGGTACCTCACATCAATACAAATGTAGATATTGAATTAAGTGTGCATGACACGTTTCTGAAATTACTTTCATCAGGTACCTCACACCAATACAAATGTAAATATTGAATTAAATGTGAATGACACGTTTCTGAAATAACTTTCATCAGGCACCTCACACCAATAAAAATGTAGATATTGAATTAAGTGTGCATGATACGTTTCTGAAATAACCTTCATCAGGTATCTCACATCAATACAAATGTAGATATTGAATTAAGTGTGCATGATACGTTTCTGAAATAACCTTCATCAGGTACCTCACACCAATACAAATGTAGATATTGAATTAAGTGTGCATGACACGTTTCTGAAATAACTTTCATCAGGTACCTCATGCCAATACAAATGTAGATATTGAATTAAGTGTGCATGACACGTTTCTGAAATAACCTTCATAAGGTACCTCACATCAATACAAATGTAGATATTGAATTAACAGTTCATGACACGTTTCTGAAATAACTTTCATCAGGTAGCTCACATCAATAAAAATGTAGATATTGAATTAAGTGTGCATGACACGTTTCTGAAATAACTTTCATCAGGTACCTCACATCAATAAAAATGTAGATATTGAATTAAGTGTGCATGACACGTTTCTGAAATAACCTTCATCAATTACCTTACATCAATACAAATGTAGATATTGAATTAAGCGTGCATGACACGTTTCTGAAGTAACTTTCATCAGGTACCTCACACCAATACAAATGTAGATATTGAATTAAGTGTGCATGACACGTTTCTGAAATAACCTTCATAAGGTATCTCACATCAATACAAATATAGATATAGAATTAAGTGTGCATGACACGTTTCTGAAATAACCTTCATCAGGTACCTCACATCAATAAAAATGTAGATATTGAATTAAGTGTGCATGCCACGTTTCTGGAATAAATTTCATCAGTTACCTCACACCAATACAAATGTAGATATTGAATTAAGTGTGTATGACACGTTTCTGAAATAACTTTCATCAGGTACCTCACATCAATAAAAATGTAGATATTGAATTCAGTGTTCATGACACGTTTCTGAAATAACTTTCATCAGGTACCTCGCATCAATACAAATGTAGATATTGAATTAAGTGTGCATGACACGTTTCTGAAATTACTTTCATCAGGTACCTCACACCAATACAAATGTAAATATTGAATTAAATGTGCATGACACGTTTCTGAAATAACCTTCATCAGGCACCTCACACCAATAAAAATGTAGATATTGAATTAAGTGTGCATGATACGTTTCTGAAATAATCTTCATCAGGTATCTCACATCAATACAAATGTAGATATTGAATTAAGTGTGCATGACACGTTTCTGAAATAACTTTCATCAGGTACCTCACATCAATAAAAATGTAGATATTGAATTAAGTGTGCATGACACGTTTCTGAAATAACCTTCATCAATTACCTTACATCAATACAAATGTAGATATTGAATTAAGTGTGCATGACACGTTTCTGAAGTAACTTTCATCAGCTACCTCACACCAATACAAATGTAGATATTGAATTAAGTGTGCATGACACGTTTCTGAAATAACCTTCATAAGGTACCTCACATCAATACAAATGTAGATATTGAATTAAGTGTGCATGACACGTTTCTGAAATAACCTTCATCAGGTACCTCACATCAATAAAAATGTAGATATTGAATTATGTGTGCATGCCACGTTTCTGGAATAAATTTCATCAGTTACCTCACACCAATACAAATGTAGATATTGAATTAAGTGTGTATGACACGTTTCTGAAATAACTTTCATCAGGTACCTCACATCAATAAAAATGTAGATATTGAATTCAGTGTTCATGACACGTTTCTGAAATAACTTTCATCAGGTACCTCACATCAATACAAATGTAGATATTGAATTAAGTGTGCATGACACGTTTCTGAAATTACTTTCATCAGGTACCTCACACCAATACAAATGTAAATATTGAATTAAATGTGCATGACACGTTTCTGAAATAACCTTCATCAGGCACCTCACACCAATAAAAATGTAGATATTGAATTAAGTGTGCATGATCCGTTTCTGAAATAACCTTCATCAGGTATCTCACATCAATACCAATGTAGATATTGAATTAAGTGTGCATGACACGTTTCTGAAATAACCTTCATCAAGTACCTCACACCAATACAAATGTAGATATTGAATTAAGTGTGCATGACACGTTTCTGAAATAACTTTCATCAGGTACCTCACACCAATACAAATGTAGATATTGAATTAAGTGTGCATGACACGTTTCTGAAATAACCTTCATAAGGTACCTCACATCAATACAAATGTAGATATTGAATTAAGTGTGCATGACACGTTTCTGAAATAACCTTCATCAGGTACCTCACATCAATAAAAATGTAGATATTGAATTAAGTGTGCATGCCACGTTTCTGGAATAAATTTCATCAGTTACCTCACACCAATACAAATGTAGATATTGAATTAAGTGTGTATGACACGTTTCTGAAATAACCTTCATCAGGTACCTCACATCAATAAAAATGTAGATATTGAATTCAGTGTTCATGACACGTTTCTGAAATAACTTTCATCAGGTACCTCACATCAATACAAATGTAGATATTGAATTAAGTGTGGATGACACGTTTCTGAAATAACTTTCATCAGGTACCTTACACCAATACAAATGTAAATATTGAATTAAGTGTGCATGACACGTTTCTGAAATAACTTTCATCAGGTACCTCACACCAATACAAATGTAGATATTGAATTAAGTGTGCATGACACGTTTCTGAAATAACCTTCATCAGGTACCTCACACCAATACAAATGTAGATATTGAATTAAGTGTGCATGACACGTTTCTGAAATAACTTTCATCAGGTACCTCACACCAATACAAATGTAGATATTGAATTAAGCGTGCATGACACGTTTCTGAAATAACTATCATCAGGTACCTCACATCAATAAAAATGTAGATATTGAATTAAGTGTGCATGACACGTTTCTGAAATAACTTTCATCAGGTACCTCACATCAATAAAAATGTAGATATTGAATTAAGTGTGGATGACACGTTTCTGAAATAACTTTCATCAGGTACCTCACACCAATACAAATGTAGATATTGAATTAACAGTGCATGATACGTATCTGAAATAACTTTCATCAGGTAGCTCACATCAATAAAAATGTAGATATTGAATTAAGTGTGCATGACACGTTTCTGAAATAACTTTCATCAGTTAACTCACACCAATACAAATGTAGATATTGAATTAAGTGTGCATGACACGTTTCTGAAATAACTTTCATCAGGTACCTCACACCAATACAAATGTAGATATTGAATTAAGTGTGCATGACACGTTTCTGAAATAACTATCATCAGGTACCTCACATCAATAAACATGTAGATATTGAATTAAGTGTGCATGACACGTTTCTGGAATAACTTTCATCAGTTACCTCACACCAATACAAATGTAGATATTGAATTAAGTGTTTATGACACGTTTCTGAAATAACTTTCATCAGGTACCTCACACCTATACAAATGTAGATATTGAATTAAGTGTGCATGACACGTTTCTGAAATAACTTTCATCAGGTACCTCACACCAATACAAATGTAGATATTGAACTAAGTGTGCATGACACGTTTCTGAAATAACTTTCATCAGGTACCTCACACCAATACAAATGTAGATATTGAATTAAGTGTGCATGACACGTTTCTGAAATAACTTTCATCAGGTACCTCACACCAATACAAATGTAGATATTGAATTAAGTGTGTATGACACGTTTCTGAAATAACTTTCATCAGGTACCTTACACCAATACAAATGAAGATATTGAATTAAGTGTGCATGACACGTTTCTGAAATAACTTTCATCAGGTACCTCACATCAATAAAAATGTAGATATTGAATTCAGTGTTCATGACACGTTTCTGAAATAACTTTCATCAGGTACCTCACATCAATACAAATGTAGATATTGAATTAAGTGTGGATGACACGTTTCTGAAATAACTTTCATCAGTTACCTTACACCAATACAAATGTAGATATTGAATTAAGTGTGCATGACACGTTTCTGAAATAACTTTCATCAGGTACCTCACACCAATACAAATGTAGATATTGAATTAAGTGTGCATGACACGTTTCTGAAATAACTTTCATCAGGTACCTCACACCAATACAAATGTAGATATTGAATTAAGTGTGCATGACACGTTTCTGAAATAACTTTCATCAGGTACCTCACACCAATACAAATGTAGATATTGAATTAACAGTGCATGATACGTATCTGAAATAACTTTCATCAGGTAGCTCACATCAATAAAAATGTAGATATTGAATTAAGTGTGCATGACACGTTTCTGGAATAACTTTCATCAGTTACCTCACACCAATACAAATGTAGATATTGAATTAAGTGTGCATGACACGTTTCTGAAATAACTTTCATCAGGTACCTCACACCAATACAAATGTAGATATTGAATTAAGTGTGCATGACACGTTTCTGAAATAACTATCATCAGGTACCTCACATCAATAAAAATGTAGATATTGAATTAAGTGTGCATGACACGTTTCTGGAATAACTTTCATCAGTTACCTCACACCAATACAAATGTAGATATTGAATTAAGTGTGTATGACACGTTTCTGAAATAACTTTCATCAGGTACCTCACACCTATACAAATGTAGATATTGAATTAAGTGTGCATGACACGTTTCTGAAATAACTTTCATCAGGTACCTCACACCAATACAAATGTAGATATTGAACTAAGTGTGCATGACACGTTTCTGAAATAACTTTCATCAGGTACCTTACACCAATACAAATGAAGATATTGAATTAAGTGTGCATGACACGTTTCTGAAATAACTTTCATCAGGTACCTCACATCAATAAAAATGTAGATATTGAATTCAGTGTTCATGACACGTTTCTGAAATAACTTTCATCAGGTACCTCACATCAATACAAATGTAGATATTGAATTAAGTGTGGATGACACGTTTCTGAAATAACTTTCATCAGGTACCTTACACCAATACAAATGTAGATATTGAATTAAGTGTGCATGACACGTTTCTGAAATAACTTTCATCAGGTACCTCACACCAATACAAATGTAGATATTGAATTAAGTGTGCATGACACGTTTCTGAAATAACTTTCATCAGGTACCTCACACCAATACAAATGTAGATATTGAATTAAGTGTGCATGACACGTTTCTGAAATAACTTTCATCAGGTACCTCACACCAATACAAATGTAGATATTGAATTAAGTGTGCATGACACGTTTCTGAAATTACTTTCATCAGGTACCTCACACCAATACAAATGTAAATATTGAATTAAATGTGCATGACACGTTTCTGAAATAACCTTCATCAGGCACCTCACACCAATAAAAATGTAGATATTGAATTAAGTGTGCATGATACGTTTCTGAAATAACTTTCATCAGGTATCTCACATCAATACAAATGTAGATATTGAAATAAGTGTGCATGACACGTTTCTGAAATAACTTTCATCAGGTACCTCACACCAATACAAATGTAGATATTGAATTAAGTGTGCATGACACGTTTCTGAAATAACTTTCATCAGGTACCTCACACCAATACAAATGTAGATATTGAATTAAGTGTGCATGACACGTTTCTGAAATAACTTTCATCAGGTACCTCACACCAATACAAATGTAGATATTGAATTAAGCGTGCATGACACGTTTCTGAAATAACTATCATCAGGTACCTCACATCAATAAAAATGTAGATATTGAATTAAGTGTGCATGACACGTTTCTGAAATAACTTTCATCAGGTACCTCACATCAATAAAAATGTAGATATTGAATTAAGTGTGGATGACACGTTTCTGAAATAACCTTCATCAGGTACCTCACACCAATACAAATGTAGATATTGAATTAACAGTGCATGATAGGTATCTGAAATAACTATCATCAGGTAGCTCACATCAATAAAAATGTAGATATTGAACTAAGTGTGCATGACACGTTTCTGAAATAACTTTCATCAGGTACCTCACATCAATAAAAATGTAGATATTGAATTAAGTGTGCATGACACGTTTCTGAAATAACTTTCATCAGGTACCTCACACCAATACAAATGAAGATATTGAATTAAGTGTGCATGACACGTTTCTGAAATAACTTTCATCAGGTACCTCACACCAATACAAATGTAGATATTGAATTAAGTGTGCATGACACGTTTCTGAAATAACTTTCATCAGGTACCTCACACCAATACAAATGTAGATATTGAATTAAGTGTGCATGACACGTTTCTGAAATAACATTCATAAGGTACCTCACATCAATACAAATGTAGATATTGAATTAAGTGTGCATGACACGTTTCTGAAATTACTTTCATCAGGTACCTCACACCAATACAAATGTAAATATTGAATTAAATGTGCATGACACGTTTCTGAAATAACCTTCATCAGGCACCTCACACCAATAAAAATGTAGATATTGAATTAAGTGTGCATGATACGTTTCTGAAATAACTTTCATCAGGTATCTCACATCAATACAAATGTAGATATTGAATTAAGTGTGCATGACACGTTTCTGAAATAACTTTCATCAGGTACCTCACATCAATACAAATGTAGATATTGAATTAAGTGTGCATGACACGTTTCTGAAATAACTTTCATCGGGTACCTCACACCAATAAAAATGTAGATATTGAATTAAGTGTGCATGACACGTTTCTGAAATAACTTTCATCAGGTACCTCACATCAATAAAAATGTAGATATTGAATTAAGTGTGGATGACACGTTTCTGAAATAACCTTCATCAGGTACCTCACACCAATACAAATGTAGATATTGAATTAACAGTGCATGATACGTATCTGAAATAACTTTCATCAGGTAGCTCACATCAATAAAAATGTAGATATTGAATTAAGTGTGCATGACACGTTTCTGGAATAACTTTCATCAGTTACCTCACACCAATACAAATGTAGATATTGAATTAAGTGTGCATGACACGTTTCTGAAATAACTTTCATCAGGTACCTCACACCAATACAAATGTAAATATTGAATTAAATGTGCATGACACGTTTCTGAAATAACCTTCATCAGGCACCTCACACCAATAAAAATGTAGATATTGAATTAAGTGTGCATGATACGTTTCTGAAATAACCTTCATCAGGTATCTCACATCAATACAAATGTAGATATTGAAATAAGTGTGCATGACACGTTTCTGAAATAACTTTCATCAGGTACCTCACACCAATACAAATGTAGATATTGAATTAAGTGTGCATGACACGTTTCTGAAATAACTTTCATCAGGTACCTCACACCAATACAAATGTAGATATTGAATTAACAGTGCATGATACGTATCTGAAATAACTTTCATCAGGTAGCTCACATCAATAAAAATGTAGATATTGAATTAAGTGTGCATGACACGTTTCTGGAATAACTTTCATCAGTTACCTCACACCAATACAAATGTAGATATTGAATTAAGTGTGCATGACACGTTTCTGAAATAACTATCATCAGGTACCTCACATCAATAAAAATGTAGATATTGAATTAAGTGTGCATGACACGTTTCTGGAATAACTTTCATCAGTTACCTAACACCAATACAAATGTAGATATTGAATTAAGTGTGTATGACACGTTTCTGAAATAACTTTCATCAGGTACCTCACACCAATACAAATGTAGATATTGAATTAAGTGTGCATGACACGTTTCTGAAATAACTTTCATCAGGTACCTCACACCAATACAAATGTAGATATTGAACTAAGTGTGCATGACACGTTTCTGAAATAACTTTCATCAGGTACCTCACACCAATACAAATGTAGATATTGAATTAAGTGTGTATGACACGTTTCTGAAATAACTTTCATCAGGTACCTTACACCAATACAAATGAAGATATTGAATTAAGTGTGCATGACACGTTTCTGAAATAACTTTCATCAGGTACCTCACATCAATAAAAATGTAGATATTGAATTCAGTGTTCATGACACGTTTCTGAAATAACTTTCATCAGGTACCTCACATCAATACAAATGTAGATATTGAATTAAGTGTGGATGACACGTTTCTGAAATAACTTTCATCAGGTACCTTACACCAATACAAATGTAGATATTGAATTAAGTGTGCATGACACGTTTCTGAAATAACTTTCATCAGGTACCTCACACCAATACAAATGTAGATATTGAATTAAGTGTGCATGACACGTTTCTGAAATAACTTTCATCAGGTACCTCACACCAATACAAATGTAGATATTGAATTAAGTGTGCATGACACGTTTCTGAAATAACTTTCATCAGGTACCTCACACCAATACAAATGTAGATATTGAATTAAGCGTGCATGACACGTTTCTGAAATAACTTTCATCAGGTACCTCACATCAATAAAAATGTAGATATTGAATTAAGTGTGCATGACACGTTTCTGGAATAACTTTCATCAGTTACCTCACACCAATACAAATGTAGATATTGAATTAAGTGTGTATGACACGTTTCTGAAATAACTTTCATCAGGTACCTCACACCAATACAAATGTAGATATTGAATTAAGTGTGCATGACACGTTTCTGAAATAACTTTCATCAGGTACCTCACACCAATACAAATGTAGATATTGAACTAAGTGTGCATGACACGTTTCTGAAATAACTTTCATCAGGTACCTCACATCAATAAAAATGTAGATATTGAATTAAGTGTGCATGACACGTTTCTGAAATAACTTTCATCAGGTACCTCACACCAATACAAATGTAGATATTGAATTAAGTGTGCATGACAGGTTTCTGAAATAACTTTCATCAGGTACCTCACACCAATACAAATGAAGATATTGAATTAAGTGTGCATGACACGTTTCTGAAATAACTTTCATCAGGTACCTCACACCAATACAAATGTAGATATTGAATTAAGTGTGCATGACACGTTTCTGAAATAACATTCATCAGGTACCTCACATCAATACAAATGTAGATATTGAATTAAGTGTGCATGACACGTTTCTGAAATTACTTTCATCAGGTACCTCACACCAATACAAATGTAAATATTGAATTAAATGTGCATGACACGTTTCTGAAATAACTTTCATCAGGTACCTCACACCAATAAAAATGTAGATATTGAATTAAGTGTGCATGATACGTTTCTGAAATAACTTTCATCAGGTACCTTACACCAATACAAATGAAGATATTGAATTAAGTGTGCATGACACGTTTCTGAAATAACTTTCATCAGGTACCTCACATCAATAAAAATGTAGATATTGAATTCAGTGTTCATGACACGTTTCTGAAATAACTTTCATCAGGTACCTCACATCAATACAAATGTAGATATTGAATTAAGTGTGGATGACACGTTTCTGAAATAACTTTCATCAGGTACCTTACACCAATACAAATGTAGATATTGAATTAAGTGTGCATGACACGTTTCTGAAATAACTTTCATCAGGTACCTCACACCAATACAAATGTAGATATTGAATTAAGTGTGCATGACACGTTTCTGAAATAACTTTCATCAGGTACCTCACACCAATACAAATGTAGATATTGAATTAAGTGTGCATGACACGTTTCTGAAATAACTTTCATCAGGTACCTCACACCAATACAAATGTAGATATTGAATTAAGCGTGCATGACACGTTTCTGAAATAACTTTCATCAGGTACCTCACATCAATAAAAATGTAGATATTGAATTAAGTGTGCATGACACGTTTCTGGAATAACTTTCATCAGTTACCTCACACCAATACAAATGTAGATATTGAATTAAGTGTGTATGACACGTTTCTGAAATAACTTTCATCAGGTACCTCACACCAATACAAATGTAGATATTGAATTAAGTGTGCATGACACGTTTCTGAAATAACTTTCATCAGGTACCTCACACCAATACAAATGTAGATATTGAACTAAGTGTGCATGACACGTTTCTGAAATAACTTTCATCAGGTACCTCACATCAATAAAAATGTAGATATTGAATTAAGTGTGCATGACACGTTTCTGAAATAACTTTCATCAGGTACCTCACACCAATACAAATGTAGATATTGAATTAAGTGTGCATGACAGGTTTCTGAAATAACTTTCATCAGGTACCTCACACCAATACAAATGAAGATATTGAATTAAGTGTGCATGACACGTTTCTGAAATAACTTTCATCAGGTACCTCACACCAATACAAATGTAGATATTGAATTAAGTGTGCATGACACGTTTCTGAAATAACATTCATCAGGTACCTCACATCAATACAAATGTAGATATTGAATTAAGTGTGCATGACACGTTTCTGAAATTACTTTCATCAGGTACCTCACACCAATACAAATGTAAATATTGAATTAAATGTGCATGACACGTTTCTGAAATAACTTTCATCAGGTACCTCACACCAATAAAAATGTAGATATTGAATTAAGTGTGCATGATACGTTTCTGAAATAACCTTCATCAGGTATCTCACATCAATACAAATGTAGATATTGAAATAAGTGTGCATGACACGTTTCTGAAATAACTTTCATCAGGTACCTCACACCAATACAAATGTAGATATTGAATTAAGTGTGCATGACACGTTTCTGAAATAACTTTCATCAGGTACCTCACACCAATACAAATGTAGATATTGAATTAAGTGTGCATGACACGTTTCTGAAATAACTTTCATCAGGTACCTCACACCAATACAAATGTAGATATTGAATTAAGCGTGCATGACACGTTTCTGAAATAACAATCATCAGGTACCTCACATAAAAAAAAATGTAGATATTGAATTAAGTGTGCATGACACGTTTCTGATATAACCTTCATCAGGTACCTCACACCAATACAAATGTAGATATTGAATTAACAGTGCATGATACGTATCTGAAATAACTATCATCAGGTAGCTCACATCAATAAAAATGTAGATATTGAACTAAGTGTGCATGACACGTTTCTGAAATAACTTTCATCAGGTACCTCACATCAATAAAAATGTAGATATTGAATTAAGTGTGCATGACACGTTTCTGGAATAACTTTCATCAGTTACCTCACACCAATACAAATGTAGATATTGAATTAAGTGTGCATGACACGTTTCTGAAATAACTTTCATCAGGTACCTCACACCAATACAAATGTAAATATTGAATTAAATGTGCATGACACGTTTCTGAAATAACCTTCATCAGGCACCTCACACCAATAAAAATGTAGATATTGAATTAAGTGTGCATGATACGTTTCTGAAATAACCTTCATCAGGTATCTCACATCAATACAAATGTAGATATTGAAATAAGTGTGCATGACACGTTTCTGAAATAACTTTCATCAGGTACCTCACACCAATACAAATGTAGATATTGAATTAAGTGTGCATGACACGTTTCTGAAATAACTTTCATCAGGTACCTCACACCAATACAAATGTAGATATTGAATTAACAGTGCATGATACGTATCTGAAATAACTTTCATCAGGTAGCTCACATCAATAAAAATGTAGATATTGAATTAAGTGTGCATGACACGTTTCTGGAATAACTTTCATCAGTTACCTCACACCAATACAAATGTAGATATTGAATTAAGTGTGCATGACACGTTTCTGAAATAACTTTCATCAGGTACCTCACACCAATAAAAATGTAGATATTGAATTAAGTGTGCATGACACGTTTCTGAAATAACTATCATCAGGTACCTCACATCAATAAAAATGTAGATATTGAATTAAGTGTGCATGACACGTTTCTGGAATAACTTTCATCAGTTACCTAACACCAATACAAATGTAGATATTGAATTAAGTGTGTATGACACGTTTCTGAAATAACTTTCATCAGGTACCTCACACCTATACAAATGTAGATATTGAATTAAGTGTGCATGACACGTTTCTGAAATAACTTTCATCAGGTACCTCACACCAATACAAATGTAGATATTGAACTAAGTGTGCATGACACGTTTCTGAAATAACTTTCATCAGGTACCTCACACCAATACAAATGTAGATATTGAATTAAGTGTGTATGACACGTTTCTGAAATAACTTTCATCAGGTACCTTACACCAATACAAATGAAGATATTGAATTAAGTGTGCATGACACGTTTCTGAAATAACTTTCATCAGGTACCTCACATCAATAAAAATGTAGATATTGAATTAAGTGTGCATGACACGTTTCTGGAATAACTTTCATCAGTTACCTCACACCAATACAAATGTAGATATTGAATTAAGTGTGCATGACACGTTTCTGAAATAACTTTCATCAGGTACCTCACACCAATACAAATGTAAATATTGAATTAAATGTGCATGACACGTTTCTGAAATAACCTTCATCAGGCACCTCACACCAATAAAAATGTAGATATTGAATTAAGTGTGCATGATACGTTTCTGAAATAACCTTCATCAGGTATCTCACATCAATACAAATGTAGATATTGAAATAAGTGTGCATGACACGTTTCTGAAATAACTTTCATCAGGTACCTCACACCAATACAAATGTAGATATTGAATTAAGTGTGCATGACACGTTTCTGAAATAACTTTCATCAGGTACCTCACACCAATACAAATGTAGATATTGAATTAACAGTGCATGATACGTATCTGAAATAACTTTCATCAGGTAGCTCACATCAATAAAAATGTAGATATTGAATTAAGTGTGCATGACACGTTTCTGGAATAACTTTCATCAGTTACCTCACACCAATACAAATGTAGATATTGAATTAAGTGTGCATGACACGTTTCTGAAATAACTTTCATCAGGTACCTCACACCAATAAAAATGTAGATATTGAATTAAGTGTGCATGA
Organism: Bathymodiolus brooksi; assembly: GCA_963680875.1. NCBI lineage: Eukaryota > Metazoa > Mollusca > Bivalvia > Mytilida > Modiolidae > Bathymodiolus > Bathymodiolus brooksi. Next base: position 73,084,665 of record OY804579.1, read on the forward strand.
CACGTTTCTGAAATAACTATCATCAGGTACCTCACATCAATAAAAATGTAGATATTGAATTAAGTGTGCATGACACGTTTCTGGAATAACTTTCATCAGTTACCTAACACCAATACAAATGTAGATATTGAATTAAGTGTGTATGACACGTTTCTGAAATAACTTTCATCAGGTACCTCACACCTATACAAATGTAGATATTGAATTAAGTGTGCATGACACGTTTCTGAAATAACTTTCATCAGGTACCTCACACCAATACAAATGTAGATATTGAACTAAGTGTGCATGACACGTTTCTGAAATAACTTTCATCAGGTACCTCACACCAATACAAATGTAGATATTGAATTAAGTGTGTATGACACGTTTCTGAAATAACTTTCATCAGGTACCTTACACCAATACAAATGAAGATATTAAATTAAGTGTGCATGACACGTTTCTGAAATAACTTTCATCAGGTACCTCACATCAATACAAATGTAGATATTGAATTCAGTGTTCATGACACGTTTCTGAAATAACTTTCATCAGGTACCTCACATCAATACAAATGTAGATATTGAATTAAGTGTGGATGACACGTTTCTGAAATAACTTTCATCAGGTACCTTACACCAATACAAATGTAGATATTGAATTAAGTGTGCATGACACGTTTCTGAAATAACTTTCATCAGGTACCTCACACCAATACAAATGTAGATATTGAATTAAGTGTGCATGACACGTTTCTGAAATAACTTTCATCAGGTACCTCACACCAATACAAATGTAGATATTGAATTAAGTGTGCATGACACGTTTCTGAAATAACTTTCATCAGGTACCTTACACCAATACAAATGTAGATATTGAATTAAGCGTGCATGACACGTTTCTGAAATAACTTTCATCAGGTACCTCACATCAATAAAAATGTAGATATTGAATTAAGTGTGCATGACACGTTTCTGGAATAACTTTCATCAGTTACCTCACACCAATACAAATGTAGATATTGAATTAAGTGTGTATGACACGTTTCTGAAATAACTTTCATCAGGTACCTCACACCAATACAAATGTAGATATTGAATTAAGTGTGCATGACACGTTTCTGAAATAACTTTCATCAGGTACCTCACACCAATACAAATGTAGATATTGAACTAAGTGTGCATGACACGTTTCTGAAATAACTTTCATCAGGTACCTCACATCAATAAAAATGTAGATATTGAATTAAGTGTGCATGACACGTTTCTGAAATAACTTTCATCAGGTACCTCACACCAATACAAATGTAGATATTGAATTAAGTGTGCATGACAGGTTTCTGAAATAACTTTCATCAGGTACCTCACACCAATACAAATGAAGATATTGAATTAAGTGTGCATGACACGTTTCTGAAATAACTTTCATCAGGTACCTCACACCAATACAAATGTAGATATTGAATTAAGTGTGCATGACACGTTTCTGAAATAACATTCATCAGGTACCTCACATCAATACAAATGTAGATATTGAATTAAGTGTGCATGACACGTTTCTGAAATTACTTTCATCAGGTACCTCACACCAATACAAATGTAAATATTGAATTAAATGTGCATGACACGTTTCTGAAATAACCTTCATCAGGCACCTCACACCAATAAAAATGTAGATATTGAATTAAGTGTGCATGATACGTTTCTGAAATAACCTTCATCAGGTATCTCACATCAATACAAATGTAGATATTGAAATAAGTGTGCATGACACGTTTCTGAAATAACTTTCATCAGGTACCTCACACCAATACAAATGTAGATATTGAATTAAGTGTGCATGACACGTTTCTGAAATAACTTTCATCAGGTACCTCACACCAATACAAATGTAGATATTGAATTAAGTGTGCATGACACGTTTCTGAAATAACTTTCATCAGGTACCTCACACCAATACAAATGTAGATATTGAATTAAGCGTGCATGACACGTTTCTGAAATAACTATCATCAGGTACCTCACATAAAAAAAAATGTAGATATTGAATTAAGTGTGCATGACACGTTTCTGATATAACCTTCATCAGGTACCTCATGCCAATACAAATGTAGATATTGAATTAACAGTGCATGATACGTATCTGAAATAACTATCATCAGGTAGCTCACATCAATAAAAATGTAGATATTGAACTAAGTGTGCATGACACGTTTCTGAAATAACTTTCATCAGGTACCTCACATCAATAAAAATGTAGATATTGAATTAAGTGTGCATGACACGTTTCTGGAATAACTTTCATCAGTTACCTCACACCAATACAAATGTAGATATTGAATTAAGTGTGCATGACACGTTTCTGAAATAACTTTCATCAGGTACCTCACACCAATAAAAATGTAGATATTGAATTAAGTGTGCATGACACGTTTCTGAAATAACTATCATCAGGTACCTCACATCAATAAAAATGTAGATATTGAATTAAGTGTGCATGACACGTTTCTGGAATAACTTTCATCAGTTACCTAACACCAATACAAATGTAGATATTGAATTAAGTGTGTATGACACGTTTCTGAAATAACTTTCATCAGGTACCTCACACCTATACAAATGTAGATATTGAATTAAGTGTGCATGACACGTTTCTGAAATAACTTTCATCAGGTACCTCACACCAATACAAATGTAGATATTGAACTAAGTGTGCATGACACGTTTCTGAAATAACTTTCATCAGGTACCTCACACCAATACAAATGTAGATATTGAATTAAGTGTGTATGACACGTTTCTGAAATAACTTTCATCAGGTACCTTACACCAATACAAATGAAGATATTGAATTAAGTGTGCATGACACGTTTCTGAAATAACTTTCATCAGGTACCTCACATCAATAAAAATGTAGATATTGAATTAAGTGTGCATGACACGTTTCTGGAATAACTTTCATCAGTTACCTCACACCAATACAAATGTAGATATTGAATTAAGTGTGCATGACACGTTTCTGAAATAACTTTCATCAGGTACCTCACACCAATACAAATGTAAATATTGAATTAAATGTGCATGACACGTTTCTGAAATAACCTTCATCAGGCACCTCACACCAATAAAAATGTAGATATTGAATTAAGTGTGCATGATACGTTTCTGAAATAACCTTCATCAGGTATCTCACATCAATACAAATGTAGATATTGAAATAAGTGTGCATGACACGTTTCTGAAATAACTTTCATCAGGTACCTCACACCAATACAAATGTAGATATTGAATTAAGTGTGCATGACACGTTTCTGAAATAACTTTCATCAGGTACCTCACACCAATACAAATGTAGATATTGAATTAACAGTGCATGATACGTATCTGAAATAACTTTCATCAGGTAGCTCACATCAATAAAAATGTAGATATTGAATTAAGTGTGCATGACACGTTTCTGGAATAACTTTCATCAGTTACCTCACACCAATACAAATGTAGATATTGAATTAAGTGTGCATGACACGTTTCTGAAATAACTTTCATCAGGTACCTCACACCAATAAAAATGTAGATATTGAATTAAGTGTGCATGACACGTTTCTGAAATAACTATCATCAGGTACCTCACATCAATAAAAATGTAGATATTGAATTAAGTGTGCATGACACGTTTCTGGAATAACTTTCATCAGTTACCTAACACCAATACAAATGTAGATATTGAATTAAGTGTGTATGACACGTTTCTGAAATAACTTTCATCAGGTACCTCACACCTATACAAATGTAGATATTGAATTAAGTGTGCATGACACGTTTCTGAAATAACTTTCATCAGGTACCTCACACCAATACAAATGTAGATATTGAACTAAGTGTGCATGACACGTTTCTGAAATAACTTTCATCAGGTACCTCACACCAATACAAATGTAGATATTGAATTAAGTGTGTATGACACGTTTCTGAAATAACTTTCATCAGGTACCTTACACCAATACAAATGAAGATATTAAATTAAGTGTGCATGACACGTTTCTGAAATAACTTTCATCAGGTACCTCACATCAATACAAATGTAGATATTGAATTCAGTGTTCATGACACGTTTCTGAAATAACTTTCATCAGGTACCTCACATCAATACAAATGTAGATATTGAATTAAGTGTGGATGACACGTTTCTGAAATAACTTTCATCAGGTACCTTACACCAATACAAATGTAGATATTGAATTAAGTGTGCATGACACGTTTCTGAAATAACTTTCATCAGGTACCTCACACCAATACAAATGTAGATATTGAATTAAGTGTGCATGACACGTTTCTGAAATAACTTTCATCAGGTACCTCACACCAATACAAATGTAGATATTGAATTAAGTGTGCATGACACGTTTCTGAAATAACTTTCATCAGGTACCTTACACCAATACAAATGTAGATATTGAATTAAGCGTGCATGACACGTTTCTGAAATAACTTTCATCAGGTACCTCACATCAATAAAAATGTAGATATTGAATTAAGTGTGCATGACACGTTTCTGGAATAACTTTCATCAGTTACCTCACACCAATACAAATGTAGATATTGAATTAAGTGTGTATGACACGTTTCTGAAATAACTTTCATCAGGTACCTCACACCAATACAAATGTAGATATTGAATTAAGTGTGCATGACACGTTTCTGAAATAACTTTCATCAGGTACCTCACACCAATACAAATGTAGATATTGAACTAAGTGTGCATGACACGTTTCTGAAATAACTTTCATCAGGTACCTCACATCAATAAAAATGTAGATATTGAATTAAGTGTGCATGACACGTTTCTGAAATAACTTTCATCAGGTACCTCACACCAATACAAATGTAGATATTGAATTAAGTGTGCATGACAGGTTTCTGAAATAACTTTCATCAGGTACCTCACACCAATACAAATGAAGATATTGAATTAAGTGTGCATGACACGTTTCTGAAATAACTTTCATCAGGTACCTCACACCAATACAAATGTAGATATTGAATTAAGTGTGCATGACACGTTTCTGAAATAACATTCATCAGGTACCTCACATCAATACAAATGTAGATATTGAATTAAGTGTGCATGACACGTTTCTGAAATTACTTTCATCAGGTACCTCACACCAATACAAATGTAAATATTGAATTAAATGTGCATGACACGTTTCTGAAATAACCTTCATCAGGCACCTCACACCAATAAAAATGTAGATATTGAATTAAGTGTGCATGATACGTTTCTGAAATAACCTTCATCAGGTATCTCACATCAATACAAATGTAGATATTGAAATAAGTGTGCATGACACGTTTCTGAAATAACTTTCATCAGGTACCTCACACCAATACAAATGTAGATATTGAATTAAGTGTGCATGACACGTTTCTGAAATAACTTTCATCAGGTACCTCACACCAATACAAATGTAGATATTGAATTAAGTGTGCATGACACGTTTCTGAAATAACTTTCATCAGGTACCTCACACCAATACAAATGTAGATATTGAATTAAGCGTGCATGACACGTTTCTGAAATAACTATCATCAGGTACCTCACATAAAAAAAAATGTAGATATTGAATTAAGTGTGCATGACACGTTTCTGATATAACCTTCATCAGGTACCTCATGCCAATACAAATGTAGATATTGAATTAACAGTGCATGATACGTATCTGAAATAACTATCATCAGGTAGCTCACATCAATAAAAATGTAGATATTGAACTAAGTGTGCATGACACGTTTCTGAAATAACTTTCATCAGGTACCTCACATCAATAAAAATGTAGATATTGAATTAAGTGTGCATGACACGTTTCTGAAATAACTTTCATCAGGTACCTCACACCAATACAAATGTAGATATTGAATTAAGTGTGCATGACAGGTTTCTGAAATAACTTTCATCAGGTACCTCACACCAATACAAATGAAGATATTGAATTAAGTGTGCATGACACGTTTCTGAAATAACTTTCATCAGGTACCTCACACCAATACAAATGTAGATATTGAATTAAGTGTGCATGACACGTTTCTGAAATAACTTTCATCAGGTACCTCACACCAATACAATGTAGATATTGAATTAAGTGTGCATGACACGTTTCTGAAATAACATTCATCAGGTACCTCACATCAATACAAATGTAGATATTGAATTAAGTGTGCATGACACGTTTCTGAAATTACTTTCATCAGGTACCTCACACCAATACAAATGTAAATATTGAATTAAATGTGCATGACACGTTTCTGAAATAACCTTCATCAGGCACCTCACACCAATAAAAATGTAGATATTGAATTAAGTGTGCATGATACGTTTCTGAAATAACCTTCATCAGGTATCTCACATCAATACAAATGTAGATATTGAATTAAGTGTGCATGACACGTTTCTGAAATAACTTTCATCAGGTACCTCACACCAATACAAATGTAGATATTGAATTAAGTGTGCATGACACGTTTCTGAAATAACTTTCATCGGGTACCTCACACCAATACAAATGTAGATATTGAATTAAGTGTGCATGACACGTTTCTGAAATAACTTTCATCAGGTACCTCACACCAATACAAATGTAGATATTGAATTAAGCGTGCATGACACGTTTCTGAAATAACTATCATCAGGTACCTCACATCAATAAAAATGTAGATATTGAATTAAGTGTGCATGACACGTTTCTGAAATAACTTTCATCAGGTACCTCACATCAATAAAAATGTAGATATTGAATTAAGTGTGGATGACACGTTTCTGAAATAACCTTCATCAGGTACCTCACACCAATACAAATGTAGATATTGAATTAACAGTGCATGATACGTATCTGAAATAACTTTCATCAGGTAGCTCACATCAATAAAAATGTAGATATTGAATTAAGTGTGCATGACACGTTTCTGGAATAACTTTCATCAGTTACCTCACACCAATACAAATGTAGATATTGAATTAAGTGTGCATGACACGTTTCTGAAATAACTTTCATCAGGTACCTCACACCAATACAAATGTAGATATTGAATTAAGTGTGCATGACACGTTTCTGAAATAACTATCATCAGGTACCTCACATCAATAAAAATGTAGATATTGAATTAAGTGTGCATGACACGTTTCTGGAATAACTTTCATCAGTTACCTCACACCAATACAAATGTAGATATTGAATTAAGTGTGCATGACACGTTTCTGAAATAACTTTCATCAGGTACCTCACACCAATACAAATGTAGATATTGAATTAAGTGTGCATGACACGTTTCTGAAATAACTTTCATCAGGTACTTCACACCAATACAAATGTAGATATTGAATTAAGTGTGTATGACACGTTTCTGAAATAACTTTCATCAGGTACCTTACACCAATACAAATGAAGATATTGAATTAAGTGTGCATGACACGTTTCTAGAATAACTTTCATCAGGTACCTCACATCAATAAAAATGTAGATATTGAATTCAGTGGTCATGACACGTTTCTGAAATAACTTTCATCAGGTACCTCACACCAATACAAATGTAAATATTGAATTAAATGTGCATGATACGTTTCTGAAATAACCTTCATCAGGTATCTCACATCAATACAAATGTAGATATTGAATTAAGTGTGCATGACACGTTTCTGAAATAACTATCATCAGGTACCTCACATCAATACAAATGTAGATATTGAATTAAGTGTGCATGACACGTTTCTGGAATAACTTTCATCAGTTACCTCTCACCAATACAAATGTAGATATTGAATTAAGTGTGTATGACACGTTTCTGAAATAACTTTCATCAGGTACCTCACACCTATACAAATGTAGATATTGAACTAAGTGTGCATGACACGTTTCTGAAATAACTTTCATCAGGTACCTCACACCAATACAAATGAAGATATTGAATTAAGTGTGCATGACACGTTTCTGAAATAACTTTCATCAGGTACCTCACATCAATAAAAATGTAGATATTGAATTCAGTGTTCATGACACGTTTCTGAAATAACCTTCATCAGGTACCTCACATCAATACAAATGTAGATATTGAATTAAGTGTGGATGACACGTTTCTGAAATAACTTTCATCAGGTACCTTACACCAATACAAATGTAGATATTGAATTAAGTGTGCATGACACGTTTCTGAAATAACTTTCATCAGGTACCTCACACCAATACAAATGTAGATATTGAATTAAGTGTGCATGACACGTTTCTGAAATAACTTTCATCAGGTACCTCACACCAATACAAATGTAGATATTGAATTAAGTGTGCATGACACGTTTCTGAAATAACTTTCATCAGGTACCTCACACCAATACAAATGTAGATATTGAATTAAGCGTGCATGACACGTTTCTGAAATAACTTTCATCAGGTACCTCACATCAATAAAAATGTAGATATTGAATTAAGTGTGCATGACACGTTTCTGGAATAACTTTCATCAGTTACCTCACACCAATACAAATGTAGATATTGAATTAAGTGTGTATGACACGTTTCTGAAATAACTTTCATCAGGTACCTCACACCAATACAAATGTAGATATTGAATTAAGTGTGCATGACACGTTTCTGAAATAACTTTCATCAGGTACCTCACACCAATACAAATGTAGATATTGAACTAAGTGTGCATGACACGTTTCTGAAATAACTTTCATCAGGTACCTCACATCAATAAAAATGTAGATATTGAATTAAGTGTGCATGACACGTTTCTAGAATAACTTTCATCAGGTACCTCACATCAATAAAAATGTAGATATTGAATTCAGTGGTCATGACACGTTTCTGAAATAACTTTCATCAGGTACCTCACACCAATACAAATGTAAATATTGAATTAAATGTGCATGATACGTTTCTGAAATAACCTTCATCAGGTATCTCACATCAATACAAATGTAGATATTGAATTAAGTGTGCATGACACGTTTCTGAAATAACTATCATCAGGTACCTCACATCAATACAAATGTAGATATTGAATTAAGTGTGCATGACACGTTTCTGGAATAACTTTCATCAGTTACCTCTCACCAATACAAATGTAGATATTGAATTAAGTGTGTATGACACGTTTCTGAAATAACTTTCATCAGGTACCTCACACCTATACAAATGTAGATATTGAACTAAGTGTGCATGACACGTTTCTGAAATAACTTTCATCAGGTACCTCACACCAATACAAATGAAGATATTGAATTAAGTGTGCATGACACGTTTCTGAAATAACTTTCATCAGGTACCTCACATCAATAAAAATGTAGATATTGAATTCAGTGTTCATGACACGTTTCTGAAATAACCTTCATCAGGTACCTCACATCAATACAAATGTAGATATTGAATTAAGTGTGGATGACACGTTTCTGAAATAACTTTCATCAGGTACCTTACACCAATACAAATGTAGATATTGAATTAAGTGTGCATGACACGTTTCTGAAATAACTTTCATCAGGTACCTCACACCAATACAAATGTAGATATTGAATTAAGTGTGCATGACACGTTTCTGAAATAACTTTCATCAGGTACCTCACACCAATACAAATGTAGATATTGAATTAAGTGTGCATGACACGTTTCTGAAATAACTTTCATCAGGTACCTCACACCAATACAAATGTAGATATTGAATTAAGCGTGCATGACACGTTTCTGAAATAACTTTCATCAGGTACCTCACATCAATAAAAATGTAGATATTGAATTAAGTGTGCATGACACGTTTCTGGAATAACTTTCATCAGTTACCTCACACCAATACAAATGTAGATATTGAATTAAGTGTGTATGACACGTTTCTGAAATAACTTTCATCAGGTACCTCACACCAATACAAATGTAGATATTGAATTAAGTGTGCATGACACGTTTCTGAAATAACTTTCATCAGGTACCTCACACCAATACAAATGTAGATATTGAACTAAGTGTGCATGACACGTTTCTGAAATAACTTTCATCAGGTACCTCACATCAATAAAAATGTAGATATTGAATTAAGTGTGCATGACACGTTTCTGAAATAACTTTCATCAGGTACCTCACACCAATACAAATGTAGATATTGAATTAAGTGTGCATGACAGGTTTCTGAAATAACTTTCATCAGGTACCTCACACCAATACAAATGAAGATATTGAATTAAGTGTGCATGACACGTTTCTGAAATAACATTCATCAGGTACCTCACACCAATACAAATGTAGATATTGAATTAAGTGTGCATGACACGTTTCTGAAATAACATTCATCAGGTACCTCACATCAATTCAAATGTAGATATTGAATTAAGTGTACATGACACGTTTCTGAAATTACTTTCATCAGGTACCTCACACCAATACAAATGTAAATATTGAATTAAATGTGCATGACACGTTTCTGAAATAACCTTCATCAGGCACCTCACACCAATAAAAATGTAGATATTGAATTAAGTGTGCATGATACGTTTCTGAAATAACCTTCATCAGGTATATCACATCAATACAAATGTAGATATTGAAATAAGTGTGCATGACACGTTTCTGAAATAACTTTCATCAGGTACCTCACACCAATACAAATGTAGATATTGAATTAAGTGTGCATGACACGTTTCTGAAATAACTTTCATCAGGTACCTCACACCAATACAAATGTAGATATTGAATTAAGTGTGCATGACACGTTTCTGAAATAACTTTCATCAGGTACCTCACACCAATACAAATGTAGATATTGAATTAAGTGTGCATGACACGTTTCTGAAATAACTTTCATCAGGTACCTCACATCAATAAAAATGTAGATATTGAATTAAGTGTGGATGACACGTTTCTGAAATAACCTTCATCAGGTACCTCACACCAATACAAATGTAGATATTGAATTAACAGTGCATGATACGTATCTGAAATAACTATCATCAGGTAGCTCACATCAATAAAAATGTAGATATTGAACTAAGTGTGCATGACACGTTTCTGAAATAACTTTCATCAGGTACCTCACATCAATAAAAATGTAGATATTGAATTAAGTGTGCATGACACGTTTCTGAAATAACTTTCATCAGGTACCTCACACCAATACAAATGTAGATATTGAATTAAGTGTGCATGATAGGTTTCTGAAATAACTTTCATCAGGTACCTCACACCAATACAAATGAAGATATTGAATTAAGTGTGCATGACACGTTTCTGAAATAACTTTCATCAGGTACCTCACACCAATACAAATGTAGATATTGAATTAAGTGTGCATGACACGTTTCTGAAATAACTTTCATCAGGTACCTCACACCAATACAAATGTAGATATTGAATTAAGTGTGCATGACACGTTTCTGAAATAACATTCATCAGGTACCTCACATCAATACAAATGTAGATATTGAATTAAGTGTGCATGACACGTTTCTGAAATTACTTTCATCAGGTACCTCACACCAATACAAATGTAAATATTGAATTAAATGTGCATGACACGTTTCTGAAATAACCTTCATCAGGCACCTCACACCAATAAAAATGTAGATATTGAATTAAGTGTGCATGATACGTTTCTGAAATAACCTTCATCAGGTATCTCACATCAATACAAATGTAGATATTGAATTAAGTGTGCATGACACGTTTCTGAAATAACTTTCATCAGGTACCTCACACCAATACAAATGTAGATATTGAATTAAGTGTGCATGACACGTTTCTGAAATAACTTTCATTGGGTACCTCACACCAATACAAATGTAGATATTGAATTAAGTGTGCATGACACGTTTCTGAAATAACTTTCATCAGGTACCTCACACCAATACAAATGTAGATATTGAATTAAGCGTGCATGACACGTTTCTGAAATAACTATCATCAGGTACCTCACATCAATACAAATGTAGATATTGAATTAAGTGTGCATGACACGTTTCTGAAATAACTTTCATCAGGTACCTCACATCAATAAAAATGTAGATATTGAATTAAGTGTGCATGACACGTTTCTGAAATAACTTTCATCAGGTACCTCACATCAATAAAAATGTAGATATTGAATTAAGTGTGGATGACACGTTTCTGAAATAACCTTCATCAGGTACCTCACACCAATACAAATGTAGATATTGAATTAACAGTGCATGATACGTATCTGAAATAACTTTCATCAGGTAGCTCACATCAATAAAAATGTAGATATTGAATTAAGTGTGCATGACACGTTTCTGGAATAACTTTCATCAGTTACCTCACACCAATACAAATGTAGATATTGAATTAAGTGTGCATGACACGTTTCTGAAATAACTTTCATCAGGTACCTCACACCAATACAAATGTAGATATTGAATTAAGTGTGCATGACACGTTTCTGAAATAACTATCATCAGGTACCTCACATCAATAAAAATGTAGATATTGAATTAAGTGTGCATGACACGTTTCTGGAATAACTTTCATCAGTTACCTCACACCAATACAAATGTAGATATTGAATTAAGTGTGCATGACACGTTTCTGAAATAACTTTCATCAGGTACCTCACACCAATACAAATGTAGATATTGAATTAAGTGTGCATGACACGTTTCTGAAATAACTTTCATCAGGTACTTCACACCAATACAAATGTAGATATTGAATTAAGTGTGTATGACACGTTTCTGAAATAACTTTCATCAGGTACCTTACACCAATACAAATGAAGATATTGAATTAAGTGTGCATGACACGTTTCTAGAATAACTTTCATCAGGTACCTCACATCAATAAAAATGTAGATATTGAATTCAGTGGTCATGACACGTTTCTGAAATAACTTTCATCAGGTACCTCACACCAATACAAATGTAAATATTGAATTAAATGTGCATGATACGTTTCTGAAATAACCTTCATCAGGTATCTCACATCAATACAAATGTAGATATTGAATTAAGTGTGCATGACACGTTTCTGAAATAACTATCATCAGGTACCTCACATCAATACAAATGTAGATATTGAATTAAGTGTGCATGACACGTTTCTGGAATAACTTTCATCAGTTACCTCTCACCAATACAAATGTAGATATTGAATTAAGTGTGTATGACACGTTTCTGAAATAACTTTCATCAGGTACCTCACACCTATACAAATGTAGATATTGAATTAAGTGTGCATGACACGTTTCTGAAATAACTTTCATCAGGTACCTCACACCAATACAAATGTAGATATTGAACTAAGTGTGCATGACACGTTTCTGAAATAACTTTCATCAGGTACCTCACACCAATACAAATGTAGATATTGAATTAAGTGTGTATGACACGTTTCTGAAATAACTTTCATCAGGTACCTTACACCAATACAAATGAAGATATTGAATTAAGTGTGCATGACACGTTTCTGAAATAACTTTCATCAGGTACCTCACATCAATAAAAATGTAGATATTGAATTCAGTGTTCATGACACGTTTCTGAAATAACCTTCATCAGGTACCTCACATCAATACAAATGTAGATATTGAATTAAGTGTGGATGACACGTTTCTGAAATAACTTTCATCAGGTACCTTACACCAATACAAATGTAGATATTGAATTAAGTGTGCATGACACGTTTCTGAAATAACTTTCATCAGGTACCTCACACCAATACAAATGTAGATATTGAATTAAGTGTGCATGACACGTTTCTGAAATAACTTTCATCAGGTACCTCACACCAATACAAATGTAGATATTGAATTAAGTGTGCATGACACGTTTCTGAAATAACTTTCATCAGGTACCTCACACCAATACAAATGTAGATATTGAATTAAGCGTGCATGACACGTTTCTGAAATAACTTTCATCAGGTACCTCACATCAATAAAAATGTAGATATTGAATTAAGTGTGCATGACACGTTTCTGGAATAACTTTCATCAGTTACCTCACACCAATACAAATGTAGATATTGAATTAAGTGTGTATGACACGTTTCTGAAATAACTTTCATCAGGTACCTCACACCAATACAAATGTAGATATTGAATTAAGTGTGCATGACACGTTTCTGAAATAACTTTCATCAGGTACCTCACACCAATACAAATGTAGATATTGAACTAAGTGTGCATGACACGTTTCTGAAATAACTTTCATCAGGTACCTCACATCAATAAAAATGTAGATATTGAATTAAGTGTGCATGACACGTTTCTGAAATAACTTTCATCAGGTACCTCACACCAATACAAATGTAGATATTGAATTAAGTGTGCATGACAGGTTTCTGAAATAACTTTCATCAGGTACCTCACACCAATACAAATGAAGATATTGAATTAAGTGTGCATGACACGTTTCTGAAATAACTTTCATCAGGTACCTCACACCAATACAAATGTAGATATTGAATTAAGTGTGCATGACACGTTTCTGAAATAACATTCATCAGGTACCTCACATCAATTCAAATGTAGATATTGAATTAAGTGTACATGACACGTTTCTGAAATTACTTTCATCAGGTACCTCACACCAATACAAATGTAAATATTGAATTAAATGTGCATGACACGTTTCTGAAATAACTTTCATCAGGCACCTCACACCAATAAAAATGTAGATATTGAATTAAGTGTGCATGATACGTTTCTGAAATAACCTTCATCAGGTATATCACATCAATACAAATGTAGATATTGAAATAAGTGTGCATGACACGTTTCTGAAATAACTTTCATCAGGTACCTCACACCAATACAAATGTAGATATTGAATTAAGTGTGCATGACACGTTTCTGAAATAACTTTCATCAGGTACCTCACACCAATACAAATGTAGATATTGAATTAAGTGTGCATGACACGTTTCTGAAATAACTTTCATCAGGTACCTCACACCAATACAAATGTAGATATTGAATTAAGTGTGCATGACACGTTTCTGAAATAACTTTCATCAGGTACCTCACATCAATAAAAATGTAGATATTGAATTAAGTGTGGATGACACGTTTCTGAAATAACCTTCATCAGGTACCTCACACCAATACAAATGTAGATATTGAATTAACAGTGCATGATACGTATCTGAAATAACTATCATCAGGTAGCTCACATCAATAAAAATGTAGATATTGAACTAAGTGTGCATGACACGTTTCTGAAATAACTTTCATCAGGTACCTCACATCAATAAAAATGTAGATATTGAATTAAGTGTGCATGACACGTTTCTGAAATAACTTTCATCAGGTACCTCACACCAATACAAATGTAGATATTGAATTAAGTGTGCATGATAGGTTTCTGAAATAACTTTCATCAGGTACCTCACACCAATACAAATGAAGATATTGAATTAAGTGTGCATGACACGTTTCTGAAATAACTTTCATCAGGTACCTCACACCAATACAAATGTAGATATTGAATTAAGTGTGCATGACACGTTTCTGAAATAACTTTCATCAGGTACCTCACACCAATACAAATGTAGATATTGAATTAAGTGTGCATGACACGTTTCTGAAATAACATTCATCAGGTACCTCACATCAATACAAATGTAGATATTGAATTAAGTGTGCATGACACGTTTCTGAAATTACTTTCATCAGGTACCTCACACCAATACAAATGTAAATATTGAATTAAATGTGCATGACACGTTTCTGAAATAACCTTCATCAGGCACCTCACACCAATAAAAATGTAGATATTGAATTAAGTGTGCATGATACGTTTCTGAAATAACCTTCATCAGGTATCTCACATCAATACAAATGTAGATATTGAATTAAGTGTGCATGACACGTTTCTGAAATAACTTTCATCAGGTACCTCACACCAATACAAATGTAGATATTGAATTAAGTGTGCATGACACGTTTCTGAAATAACTTTCATTGGGTACCTCACACCAATACAAATGTAGATATTGAATTAAGTGTGCATGACACGTTTCTGAAATAACTTTCATCAGGTACCTCACACCAATACAAATGTAGATATTGAATTAAGCGTGCATGACACGTTTCTGAAATAACTATCATCAGGTACCTCACATCAATACAAATGTAGATATTGAATTAAGTGTGCATGACACGTTTCTGAAATAACTTTCATCAGGTACCTCACATCAATAAAAATGTAGATATTGAATTAAGTGTGGATGACACGTTTCTGAAATAACTATCATCAGGTACCTCACACCAATACAAATGTAGATATTGAATTTACATTGCATGATACGTATCTGAAATAACTTTCATCAGGTAGCTCACATCAATAAAAATGTAGATATTGAATTAAGTGTGCATGACACGTTTCTGGAATAACTTTCATCAGTTACCTCACACCAATACAAATGTAGATATTGAATTAAGTGTGCATGACACGTTTCTGAAATAACTTTCATCAGGTACCTCACACCAATACAAATGTAGATATTGAATTAAGTGTGCATGACACGTTTCTGAAATAACTATCATCAGGTACCTCACATCAATAAAAATGTAGATATTGAATTAAGTGTGCATGACACGTTTCTGGAATAACTTTCATCAGTTACCTCACACCAATACAAATGTAGATATTGAATTAAGTGTGCATGACACGTTTCTGAAATAACTTTCATCAGGTACCTCACACCAATACAAATGTAGATATTGAATTAAGTGTGCATGACACGTTTCTGAAATAATTTTCATCAGGTACTTCACACCAATACAAATGTAGATATTGAATTAAGTGTGTATGACACGTTTCTGAAATAACTTTCATCAGGTACCTTACACCAATACAAATGAAGATATTGAATTAAGTGTGCATGACACGTTTCTAGAATAACTTTCATCAGGTACCTCACATCAATAAAAATGTAGATATTGAATTCAGTGTTCATGACACGTTTCTGAAATAACTTTCATCAGGTACCTCACACCAATACAAATGTAAATATTGAATTAAATGTGCATGACACGTTTCTGAAATAACCTTCATCAGGCACCTCACACCAATAAAAATGTAGATATTGAATTAAGTGTGCATGATACGTTTCTGAAATAACCTTCATCAGGTATCTCACATCAATACAAATGTAGATATTGAAATAAGTGTGCATGACACGTTTCTGAAATAACTTTCATCAGGTACCTCACACCAATACAAATGTAGATATTGAATTAAGTGTGCATGACACGTTTCTGAAATAACTTTCATCAGGTACCTCACACCAATACAAATGTAGATATTGAATTAAGTGTGCATGACACGTTTCTGAAATAACTTTCATCAGGTACCTCACACCAATACAAATGTAGATATTGAATTAAGTGTGCATGACACGTTTCTGAAATAACTTTCATTGGGTACCTCACACCAATACAAATGTAGATATTGAATTAAGTGTGCATGACACGTTTCTGAAATAACTTTCATCAGGTACCTCACACCAATACAAATGTAGATATTGAATTAAGCGTGCATGACACGTTTCTGAAATAACTATCATCAGGTACCTCACATCAATAAAAATGTAGATATTGAATTAAGTGTGCATGACACGTTTCTGAAATAACTTTCATCAGGTACCTCACATCAATAAAAATGTAGATATTGAATTAAGTGTGGATGACACGTTTCTGAAATAACCTTCATCAGGTACCTCACACCAATACAAATGTAGATATTGAATTAACAGTGCATGATACGTATCTGAAATAACTTTCATCAGGTAGCTCACATCAATAAAAATGTAGATATTGAATTAAGTGTGCATGACACGTTTCTGGAATAACTTTCATCAGTTACCTCACACCAATACAAATGTAGATATTGAATTAAGTGTGCATGACACGTTTCTGAAATAACTTTCATCAGGTACCTCACACCAATACAAATGTAGATATTGAATTAAGTGTGCATGACACGTTTCTGAAATAACTATCATCAGGTACCTCACATCAATAAAAATGTAGATATTGAATTAAGTGTGCATGACACGTTTCTGGAATAACTTTCATCAGTTACCTCACACCAATACAAATGTAGATATTGAATTAAGTGTGCATGACACGTTTCTGAAATAACTTTCATCAGGTACCTCACACCAATACAAATGTAGATATTGAATTAAGTGTGCATGACACGTTTCTGAAATAACTTTCATCAGGTACTTCACACCAATACAAATGTAGATATTGAATTAAGTGTGTATGACACGTTTCTGAAATAACTTTCATCAGGTACCTTACACCAATACAAATGAAGATATTGAATTAAGTGTGCATGACACGTTTCTAGAATAACTTTCATCAGGTACCTCACATCAATAAAAATGTAGATATTGAATTCAGTGGTCATGACACGTTTCTGAAATAACTTTCATCAGGTACCTCACACCAATACAAATGTAAATATTGAATTAAATGTGCATGATACGTTTCTGAAATAACCTTCATCAGGTATCTCACATCAATACAAATGTAGATATTGAATTAAGTGTGCATGACACGTTTCTGAAATAACTATCATCAGGTACCTCACATCAATACAAATGTAGATATTGAATTAAGTGTGCATGACACGTTTCTGGAATAACTTTCATCAGTTACCTCTCACCAATACAAATGTAGATATTGAATTAAGTGTGTATGACACGTTTCTGAAATAACTTTCATCAGGTACCTCACACCTATACAAATGTAGATATTGAATTAAGTGTGCATGACACGTTTCTGAAATAACTTTCATCAGGTACCTCACACCAATACAAATGTAGATATTGAACTAAGTGTGCATGACACGTTTCTGAAATAACTTTCATCAGGTACCTCACACCAATACAAATGTAGATATTGAATTAAGTGTGTATGACACGTTTCTGAAATAACTTTCATCAGGTACCTTACACCAATACAAATGAAGATATTGAATTAAGTGTGCATGACACGTTTCTGAAATAACTTTCATCAGGTACCTCACATCAATAAAAATGTAGATATTGAATTCAGTGTTCATGACACGTTTCTGAAATAACCTTCATCAGGTACCTCACATCAATACAAATGTAGATATTGAATTAAGTGTGGATGACACGTTTCTGAAATAACTTTCATCAGGTACCTTACACCAATACAAATGTAGATATTGAATTAAGTGTGCATGACACGTTTCTGAAATAACTTTCATCAGGTACCTCACACCAATACAAATGTAGATATTGAATTAAGTGTGCATGACACGTTTCTGAAATAACTTTCATCAGGTACCTCACACCAATACAAATGTAGATATTGAATTAAGTGTGCATGACACGTTTCTGAAATAACTTTCATCAGGTACCTCACACCAATACAAATGTAGATATTGAATTAAGCGTGCATGACACGTTTCTGAAATAACTTTCATCAGGTACCTCACATCAATAAAAATGTAGATATTGAATTAAGTGTGCATGACACGTTTCTGGAATAACTTTCATCAGTTACCTCACACCAATACAAATGTAGATATTGAATTAAGTGTGTATGACACGTTTCTGAAATAACTTTCATCAGGTACCTCACACCAATACAAATGTAGATATTGAATTAAGTGTGCATGACACGTTTCTGAAATAACTTTCATCAGGTACCTCACACCAATACAAATGTAGATATTGAACTAAGTGTGCATGACACGTTTCTGAAATAACTTTCATCAGGTACCTCACATCAATAAAAATGTAGATATTGAATTAAGTGTGCATGACACGTTTCTGAAATAACTTTCATCAGGTACCTCACACCAATACAAATGTAGATATTGAATTAAGTGTGCATGACAGGTTTCTGAAATAACTTTCATCAGGTACCTCACACCAATACAAATGAAGATATTGAATTAAGTGTGCATGACACGTTTCTGAAATAACTTTCATCAGGTACCTCACACCAATACAAATGTAGATATTGAATTAAGTGTGCATGACACGTTTCTGAAATAACATTCATCAGGTACCTCACATCAATTCAAATGTAGATATTGAATTAAGTGTACATGACACGTTTCTGAAATTACTTTCATCAGGTACCTCACACCAATACAAATGTAAATATTGAATTAAATGTGCATGACACGTTTCTGAAATAACCTTCATCAGGCACCTCACACCAATAAAAATGTAGATATTGAATTAAGTGTGCATGATACGTTTCTGAAATAACCTTCATCAGGTATATCACATCAATACAAATGTAGATATTGAAATAAGTGTGCATGACACGTTTCTGAAATAACTTTCATCAGGTACCTCACACCAATACAAATGTAGATATTGAATTAAGTGTGCATGACACGTTTCTGAAATAACTTTCATCAGGTACCTCACACCAATACAAATGTAGATATTGAATTAAGTGTGCATGACACGTTTCTGAAATAACTTTCATCAGGTACCTCACACCAATACAAATGTAGATATTGAATTAAGTGTGCATGACACGTTTCTGAAATAACTTTCATCAGGTACCTCACATCAATAAAAATGTAGATATTGAATTAAGTGTGGATGACACGTTTCTGAAATAACCTTCATCAGGTACCTCACACCAATACAAATGTAGATATTGAATAAACAGTGCATGATACGTATCTGAAATAACTATCATCAGGTAGCTCACATCAATAAAAATGTAGATATTGAACTAAGTGTGCATGACACGTTTCTGAAATAACTTTCATCAGGTACCTCACATCAATAAAAATGTAGATATTGAATTAAGTGTGCATGACACGTTTCTGAAATAACTTTCATCAGGTACCTCACACCAATACAAATGTAGATATTGAATTAAGTGTGCATGATAGGTTTCTGAAATAACTTTCATCAGGTACCTCACACCAATACAAATGAAGATATTGAATTAAGTGTGCATGACACGTTTCTGAAATAACTTTCATCAGGTACCTCACACCAATACAAATGTAGATATTGAATTAAGTGTGCATGACACGTTTCTGAAATAACTTTCATCAGGTACCTCACACCAATACAAATGTAGATATTGAATTAAGTGTGCATGACACGTTTCTGAAATAACATTCATCAGGTACCTCACATCAATACAAATGTAGATATTGAATTAAGTGTGCATGACACGTTTCTGAAATTACTTTCATCAGGTACCTCACACCAATACAAATGTAAATATTGAATTAAATGTGCATGACACGTTTCTGAAATAACCTTCATCAGGCACCTCACACCAATAAAAATGTAGATATTGAATTAAGTGTGCATGATACGTTTCTGAAATAACCTTCATCAGGTATCTCACATCAATACAAATGTAGATATTGAATTAAGTGTGCATGACACGTTTCTGAAATAACTTTCATCAGGTACCTCACACCAATACAAATGTAGATATTGAATTAAGTGTGCATGACACGTTTCTGAAATAACTTTCATTGGGTACCTCACACCAATACAAATGTAGATATTGAATTAAGTGTGCATGACACGTTTCTGAAATAACTTTCATCAGGTACCTCACACCAATACAAATGTAGATATTGAATTAAGTGTGCATGACACGTTTCTGAAATAACTATCATCAGGTACCTCACATCAATACAAATGTAGATATTGAATTAAGTGTGCATGACACGTTTCTGAAATAACTTTCATCAGGTACCTCACATCAATAAAAATGTAGATATTGAATTAAGTGTGGATGACACGTTTCTGAAATAACTATCATCAGGTACCTCACACCAATACAAATGTAGATATTGAATTTACATTGCATGATACGTATCTGAAATAACTTTCATCAGGTAGCTCACATCAATAAAAATGTAGATATTGAATTAAGTGTGCATGACACGTTTCTGGAATAACTTTCATCAGTTACCTCACACCAATACAAATGTAGATATTGAATTAAGTGTGCATGACACGTTTCTGAAATAACTTTCATCAGGTACCTCACACCAATACAAATGTAGATATTGAATTAAGTGTGCATGACACGTTTCTGAAATAACTTTCATCAGGTACCTCACATCAATAAAAATGTAGATATTGAATTAAGTGTGGATGACACGTTTCTGAAATAACCTTCATCAGGTACCTCACACCAATACAAATGTAGATATTGAATTAACAGTGCATGATACGTATCTGAAATAACTATCATCAGGTAGCTCACATCAATAAAAATGTAGATATTGAACTAAGTGTGCATGACACGTTTCTGAAATAACTTTCATCAGGTACCTCACATCAATAAAAATGTAGATATTGAATTAAGTGTGCATGACACGTTTCTGAAATAACTTTCATCAGGTACCTCACACCAATACAAATGTAGATATTGAATTAAGTGTGCATGATAGGTTTCTGAAATAACTTTCATCAGGTACCTCACACCAATACAAATGAAGATATTGAATTAAGTGTGCATGACACGTTTCTGAAATAACTTTCATCAGGTACCTCACACCAATACAAATGTAAATATTGAATTAAATGTGCATGACACGTTTCTGAAATAACCTTCATCAGGCACCTCATACCAATAAAAATGTAGATATTGAATTAAGTGTGCATGATACGTTTCTGAAATAACCTTCATCAGGTATCTCACATCAATACAAATGTAGATATTGAAATAAGTGTGCATGACACGTTTCTGAAATAACTTTCATCAGGTACCTCACACCAATACAAATGTAGATATTGAATTAAGTGTGCATGACACGTTTCTGAAATAACATTCATCAGGTACCTCACATCAATACAAATGTAGATATTGAATTAAGTGTGCATGACACGTTTCTGAAATTACTTTCATCATGTACCTCACACCAATACAAATGTAAATATTGAATTAAATGTGCATGACACGTTTCTGAAATAACTTTCATCAGGTACCTCACACCAATACAAATGAAGATATTGAATTAAGTGTGCATGACACGTTTCTGAAATAACTTTCATCAGGTACCTCACACCAATACAAATGTAGATATTGAATTAAGTGTGCATGACACGTTTCTGAAATAACTTTCATCAGGTACCTCACACCAATACAAATGTAGATATTGAATTAAGTGTGCATGACACGTTTCTGAAATAACTTTCATCAGGTACCTCACACCAATACAAATGTAGATATTGAATTAAGTGTGCATGACACGTTTCTGAAATTACTTTCATCAGGTACCTCACACCAATACAAATGTAAATATTGAATTAAATGTGCATGATACGTTTCTGAAATAACCTTCATCAGGTATCTCACTTCAATACAAATGTAGATATTGAATTAAGTGTGCATGACACGTTTCTGAAATAACTTTCATCAGGTACCTCACACCAATACAAATGTAGATATTGAATTAAGTGTGCATGACACGTTTCTGAAATAACTTTCATCGGGTACCTCACACCAATACAAATGTAGATATTGAATTAAGTGTGCATGACACGTTTCTGAAATAACTTTCATCAGGTACCTCACACCAATACAAATGTAGATATTGAATTAAGCGTGCATGACACGTTTCTGAAATAACTATCATCAGGTACCTCACATCAATAAAAATGTAGATATTGAATTAAGTGTGCATGACACGTTTCTGAAATAACTTTCATCAGGTACCTCACATCAATAAAAATGTAGATATTGAATTAAGTGTGGATGACACGTTTCTGAAATAACTATCATCAGGTACCTCACACCAATACAAATGTAGATATTGAATTTACAGTGCATGATACGTATCTGAAATAACTTTCATCAGGTACTTCACACCAATACAAATGTAGATATTGAATTAAGTGTGCATGACACGTTTCTGAAATAACTTTCATCAGGTACCTCACATCAATAAAAATGTAGATATTGAATTCAGTGTTCATGACACGTTTCTGAAATAACTTTCATCAGGTACCTCACATCAATACAAATGTAGATATTGAATTAAGTGTGGATTACACGTTTCTGAAATAACTTTCATCAGGTACCTTACACCAATACAAATGTAGATATTGAATTAAGTGTGCATGACACGTTTCTGAAATAACTTTCATCAGGTACCTCACACCAATACAAATGTAGATATTGAATTAAGTGTGCATGACACGTTTCTGAAATAACTTTCATCAGGTACCTCACACCAATACAAATGTAGATATTGAATTAAGTGTGCATGACACGTTTCTGAAATAACTTTCATCAGGTACCTCACACCAATACAAATGTAGATATTGAATTAAGCGTGCATGACACGTTTCTCAAATAACTTTCATCAGGTACCTCACATCAATAAAAATGTAGATATTGAATTAAGTGTGCATGACACGTTTCTGGAATAACTTTCATCAGGTACCTCACACCAATACAAATGTAGATATTGAATTAAGTGTGTATGACACGTTTCTGAAATAACTTTCATCAGGTACCTCACACCAATACAAATGTAGATATTGAATTAAGTGTGCATGACACGTTTCTGAAATAACTTTCATCAGGTACCTCACACCAATACAAATGTAGATATTGAACTAAGTGTGCATGACACGTTTCTGAAATAACTTTCATCAGGTACCTCACATCAATAAAAATGTAGATATTGAATTAAGTGTACATGACACGTTTCTGAAATAACTTTCATCAGGTACCTCACACCAATACAAATGTAGATATTGAATTAAGTGTGCATGACAGGTTTCTGAAATAACTTTCATCAGGTACCTCACACCAATACAAATGAAGATATTGAATTAAGTGTGCATGACACGTTTCTGAAATAACTTTCATCAGGTACCTCACACCAATACAAATGTAGATATTGAATTAAGTGTGCATGACACGTTTCTGAAATTACTTTCATCAGGTACCTCACACCAATACAAATGTAAATATTGAATTAAATGTGCATGACACGTTTCTGAAATAACCTTCATCAGGCACCTCACACCAATAAAAATGTAGATATTGAATTAAGTGTGCATGATACGTTTCTGAAATAACCTTCATCAGGTATCTCACATCAATACAAATGTAGATATTGAAATAAGTGTGCATGACACGTTTCTGAAATAACTTTCATCAGGTACCTCACACCAATACAAATGTAGATATTGAATTAAGTGTGCATGACACGTTTCTGAAATAACTTTCATCAGGTACCTCACACCAATACAAATGTAGATATTGAATTAAGTGTGCATGACACGTTTCTGAAATAACTTTCATCAGGTACCTCACACCAATACAAATGTAGATATTGAATTAAGCGTGCATGACACGTTTCTGAAATAACTATCATCAGGTACCTCACATCAATAAAAATGTAGATATTGAATTAAGTGTGCATGACACGTTTCTGAAATAACTTTCATCAGGTACCTCACATCAATAAAAATGTAGATATTGAATTAAGTGTGGATGACACGTTTCTGAAATAACCTTCATCAGGTACCTCACACCAATACAAATGTAGATATTGAATTAACAGTGCATGATACGTATCTGAAATAACTATCATCAGGTAGCTCACATCAATAAAAATGTAGATATTGAACTAAGTGTGCATGACACGTTTCTGAAATAACTTTCATCAGGTACCTCACATCAATAAAAATGTAGATATTGAATTAAGTGTGCATGACACGTTTCTGAAATAACTTTCATCAGGTACCTCACACCAATACAAATGTAGATATTGAATTAAGTGTGCATGACAGGTTTCTGAAATAACTTTCATCAGGTACCTCACACCAATACAAATGAAGATATTGAATTAAGTGTGCATGACACGTTTCTGAAATAACTTTCATCAGGTACCTCACACCAATACAAATGTAGATATTGAATTAAGTGTGCATGACACGTTTCTGAAATAACTTTCATCAGGTACCTCACACCAATACAAATGTAGATATTGAATTAAGTGTGCATGACACGTTTCTGAAATAACATTCATCAGGTACCTCACATCAATACCAATGTAGATATTGAATTAAGTGTGCATGACACGTTTCTGAAATTACTTTCATCAGGTACCTCACACCAATACAAATGTAAATATTGAATTAAATGTGCATGACACGTTTCTGAAATAACCTTCATCAGGCACCTCACACCAATAAAAATGTAGATATTGAATTAAGTGTGCATGATACGTTTCTGAAATAACCTTCATCAGGTATCTCACATCAATACAAATGTAGATATTGAATTAAGTGTGCATGACACGTTTCTGAAATAACTTTCATCAGGTACCTCACACCAATACAAATGTAGATATTGAATTAAGTGTGCATGACACGTTTCTGAAATAACTTTCATCGGGTACCTCACACCAATACAAATGTAGATATTGAATTAAGTGTGCATGACACGTTTCTGAAATAACTTTCATCAGGTACCTCACACCAATACAAATGTAGATATTGAATTAATCGTGCATGACACGTTTCTGAAATAACTATCATCAGGTACCTCACATCAATAAAAATGTAGATATTGAATTAAGTGTGCATGACACGTTTCTGAAATAACTTTCATCAGGTACCTCACATCAATAAAAATGTAGATATTGAATTAAGTGTGGATGACACGTTTCTGAAATAACTATCATCAGGTACCTCACACCAATACAAATGTAGATATTGAATTTACAGTGCATGATACGTATCTGAAATAACTTTCATCAGGTAGCTCACATCAATAAAAATGTAGATATTGAATTAAGTGTGCATGACACGTTTCTGGAATAACTTTCATCAGTTACCTCACACCAATACAAATGTAGATATTGAATTAAGTGTGCATGACTCGTTTCTGAAATAACTTTCATCAGGTACCTCACACCAATACAAATGTAGATATTGAATTAAGTGTGCATGACACGTTTCTGAAATAACTATCATCAGGTACCTCACATCAATAAAAATGTAGATATTGAATTAAGTGTGCATGACACGTTTCTGGAATAACTTTCATCAGTTACCTCACACCAATACAAATGTAGATATTGAATTAAGTGTGCATGACACGTTTCTGAAATAACTTTCATCAGGTACCTCACACCAATACAAATGTAGATATTGAATTAAGTGTGCATGACACGTTTCTGAAATAACTTTCATCAGGTACTTCACACCAATACAAATGTAGATATTGAATTAAGTGTGTATGACACGTTTCTGAAATAACTTTCATCAGGTACCTTACACCAATACAAATGAAGATATTGAATTAAGTGTGCATGACACGTTTCTAGAATAACTTTCATCAGGTACCTCACATCAATAAAAATGTAGATATTGAATTCAGTGTTCATGACACGTTTCTGAAATAACTTTCATCAGGTACCTCACACCAATACAAATGTAAATATTGAATTAAATGTGCATGACACGTTTCTGAAATAACCTTCATCAGGCACCTCATACCAATAAAAATGTAGATATTGAATTAAGTGTGCATGATACGTTTCTGAAATAACCTTCATCAGGTATCTCACATCAATACAAATGTAGATATTGAAATAAGTGTGCATGACACGTTTCTGAAATAACTTTCATCAGGTACCTCACACCAATACAAATGTAGATATTGAATTAAGT
Organism: Bathymodiolus brooksi; assembly: GCA_963680875.1. NCBI lineage: Eukaryota > Metazoa > Mollusca > Bivalvia > Mytilida > Modiolidae > Bathymodiolus > Bathymodiolus brooksi. The sequence continues at coordinate 73,112,323 of OY804579.1, forward strand.
GTGCATGACACGTTTCTGAAATAACATTCATCAGGTACCTCACATCAATACAAATGTAGATATTGAATTAAGTGTGCATGACACGTTTCTGAAATTACTTTCATCAGGTACCTCACACCAATACAAATGTAAATATTGAATTAAATGTGCATGACACGTTTCTGAAATAACTTTCATCAGGTACCTCACACCAATACAAATGAAGATATTGAATTAAGTGTGCATGACACGTTTCTGAAATAACTTTCATCAGGTACCTCACACCAATACAAATGTAGATATTGAATTAAGTGTGCATGACACGTTTCTGAAATAACTTTCATCAGGTACCTCACACCAATACAAATGTAGATATTGAATTAAGTGTGCATGACACGTTTCTGAAATAACTTTCATCAGGTACCTCACACCAATACAAATGTAGATATTGAATTAAGTGTGCATGACACGTTTCTGAAATTACTTTCATCAGGTACCTCACACCAATACAAATGTAAATATTGAATTAAATGTGCATGATACGTTTCTGAAATAACCTTCATCAGGTATCTCACTTCAATACAAATGTAGATATTGAATTAAGTGTGCATGACACGTTTCTGAAATAACTTTCATCAGGTACCTCACACCAATACAAATGTAGATATTGAATTAAGTGTGCATGACACGTTTCTGAAATAACTTTCATCGGGTACCTCACACCAATACAAATGTAGATATTGAATTAAGTGTGCATGACACGTTTCTGAAATAACTTTCATCAGGTACCTCACACCAATACAAATGTAGATATTGAATTAAGCGTGCATGACACGTTTCTGAAATAACTATCATCAGGTACCTCACATCAATAAAAATGTAGATATTGAATTAAGTGTGCATGACACGTTTCTGAAATAACTTTCATCAGGTACCTCACATCAATAAAAATGTAGATATTGAATTAAGTGTGGATGACACGTTTCTGAAATAACTATCATCAGGTACCTCACACCAATACAAATGTAGATATTGAATTTACAGTGCATGATACGTATCTGAAATAACTTTCATCAGGTAGCTCACATCAATAAAAATGTAGATATTGAATTAAGTGTGCATGACACGTTTCTGGAATAACTTTCATCAGTTACCTCACACCAATACAAATGTAGATATTGAATTAAGTGTGCATGACACGTTTCTGAAATAACTTTCATCAGGTACCTCACACCAATACAAATGTAGATATTGAATTAAGTGTGCATGACACGTTTCTGAAATAACTATCATCAGGTACCTCACATCAATAAAAATGTAGATATTGAATTAAGTGTGCATGACACGTTTCTGGAATAACTTTCATCAGTTACCTCACACCAATACAAATGTAGATATTGAATTAAGTGTGCATGACACGTTTCTGAAATAACTTTCATCAGGTACCTCACACCAATACAAATGTAGATATTGAATTAAGTGTGCATGACACGTTTCTGAAATAACTTTCATCAGGTACTTCACACCAATACAAATGTAGATATTGAATTAAGTGTGTATGACACGTTTCTGAAATAACCTTCATCAGGCACCTCATACCAATAAAAATGTAGATATTGAATTAAGTGTGCATGATACGTTTCTGAAATAACCTTCATCAGGTATCTCACATCAATACAAATGTAGATATTGAAATAAGTGTGCATGACACGTTTCTGAAATAACTTTCATCAGGTACCTCACACCAATACAAATGTAGATATTGAATTAAGTGTGCATGACACGTTTCTGAAATAACATTCATCAGGTACCTCACATCAATACAAATGTAGATATTGAATTAAGTGTGCATGACACGTTTCTGAAATTACTTTCATCAGGTACCTCACACCAATACAAATGTAAATATTGAATTAAATGTGCATGACACGTTTCTGAAATAACTTTCATCAGGTACCTCACACCAATACAAATGAAGATATTGAATTAAGTGTGCATGACACGTTTCTGAAATAACTTTCATCAGGTACCTCACACCAATACAAATGTAGATATTGAATTAAGTGTGCATGACACGTTTCTGAAATAACTTTCATCAGGTACCTCACACCAATACAAATGTAGATATTGAATTAAGTGTGCATGACACGTTTCTGAAATAACTTTCATCAGGTACCTCACACCAATACAAATGTAGATATTGAATTAAGTGTGCATGACACGTTTCTGAAATTACTTTCATCAGGTACCTCACACCAATACAAATGTAAATATTGAATTAAATGTGCATGATACGTTTCTGAAATAACCTTCATCAGGTATCTCACTTCAATACAAATGTAGATATTGAATTAAGTGTGCATGACACGTTTCTGAAATAACTTTCATCAGGTACCTCACACCAATACAAATGTAGATATTGAATTAAGTGTGCATGACACGTTTCTGAAATAACTTTCATCGGGTACCTCACACCAATACAAATGTAGATATTGAATTAAGTGTGCATGACACGTTTCTGAAATAACTTTCATCAGGTACCTCACACCAATACAAATGTAGATATTGAATTAAGCGTGCATGACACGTTTCTGAAATAACTATCATCAGGTACCTCACATCAATAAAAATGTAGATATTGAATTAAGTGTGCATGACACGTTTCTGAAATAACTTTCATCAGGTACCTCACATCAATAAAAATGTAGATATTGAATTAAGTGTGGATGACACGTTTCTGAAATAACTATCATCAGGTACCTCACACCAATACAAATGTAGATATTGAATTTACAGTGCATGATACGTATCTGAAATAACTTTCATCAGGTAGCTCACATCAATAAAAATGTAGATATTGAATTAAGTGTGCATGACACGTTTCTGGAATAACTTTCATCAGTTACCTCACACCAATACAAATGTAGATATTGAATTAAGTGTGCATGACACGTTTCTGAAATAACTTTCATCAGGTACCTCACACCAATACAAATGTAGATATTGAATTAAGTGTGCATGACACGTTTCTGAAATAACTATCATCAGGTACCTCACATCAATAAAAATGTAGATATTGAATTAAGTGTGCATGACACGTTTCTGGAATAACTTTCATCAGTTACCTCACACCAATACAAATGTAGATATTGAATTAAGTGTGCATGACACGTTTCTGAAATAACTTTCATCAGGTACCTCACACCAATACAAATGTAGATATTGAATTAAGTGTGCATGACACGTTTCTGAAATAACTTTCATCAGGTACTTCACACCAATACAAATGTAGATATTGAATTAAGTGTGTATGACACGTTTCTGAAATAACTTTCATCAGGTACCTTACACCAATACAAATGAAGATATTGAATTAAGTGTGCATGACACGTTTCTAGAATAACTTTCATCAGGTACCTCACATCAATAAAAATGTAGATATTGAATTCAGTGTTCATGACACGTTTCTGAAATAACTTTCATCAGGTACCTCACACCAATACAAATGTAAATATTGAATTAAATGTGCATGACACGTTTCTGAAATAACCTTCATCAGGCACCTCATACCAATAAAAATGTAGATATTGAATTAAGTGTGCATGATACGTTTCTGAAATAACCTTCATCAGGTATCTCACATCAATACAAATGTAGATATTGAAATAAGTGTGCATGACACGTTTCTGAAATAACTTTCATCAGGTACCTCACACCAATACAAATGTAAATATTGAATTAAATGTGCATGACACGTTTCTGAAATAACTTTCATCAGGTACCTCACACCAATACAAATGAAGATATTGAATTAAGTGTGCATGACACGTTTCTGAAATAACTTTCATCAGGTACCTCACACCAATACAAATGTAGATATTGAATTAAGTGTGCATGATACGTTTCTGAAATAACTTTCATCAGGTACCTCACACCAATACAAATGTAGATATTGAATTAAGTGTGCATGACACGTTTCTGAAATAACTTTCATCAGGTACCTCACACCAATACAAATGTAGATATTGAATTAAGTGTGCATGACACGTTTCTGAAATTACTTTCATCAGGTACCTCACACCAATACAAATGTAAATATTGAATTAAATGTGCATGATACGTTTCTGAAATAACCTTCATCAGGTATCTCACTTCAATACAAATGTAGATATTGAATTAAGTGTGCATGACACGTTTCTGAAATAACTTTCATCAGGTACCTCACACCAATACAAATGTAGATATTGAATTAAGTGTGCATGACACGTTTCTGAAATAACTTTCATCGGGTACCTCACACCAATACAAATGTAGATATTGAATTAAGTGTGCATGACACGTTTCTGAAATAACTATCATCAGGTACCTCACATCAATAAAAATGTAGATATTGAATTAAGTGTGCATGACACGTTTCTGAAATAACTTTCATCAGGTACCTCACATCAATAAAAATGTAGATATTGAATTAAGTGTGGATGACACGTTTCTGAAATAACTATCATCAGGTACCTCACACCAATACAAATGTAGATATTGAATTTACAGTGCATGATACGTATCTGAAATAACTTTCATCAGGTAGCTCACATCAATAAAAATGTAGATATTGAATTAAGTGTGCATGACACGTTTCTGGAATAACTTTCATCAGTTACCTCACACCAATACAAATGTAGATATTGAATTAAGTGTGCATGACACGTTTCTGAAATAACTTTCATCAGGTACCTCACACCAATACAAATGTAGATATTGAATTAAGTGTGCATGACACGTTTCTGAAATAACTATCATCAGGTACCTCACATCAATAAAAATGTAGATATTGAATTAAGTGTGCATGACACGTTTCTGGAATAACTTTCATCAGTTACCTCACACCAATACAAATGTAGATATTGAATTAAGTGTGCATGACACGTTTCTGAAATAACTTTCATCAGGTACCTCACACCAATACAAATGTAGATATTGAATTAAGTGTGCATGACACGTTTCTGAAATAACTTTCATCAGGTACCTCACACCAATACAAATGTAGATATTGAATTAAGTGTGCATGACACGTTTCTGAAATAACTTTCATCAGGTACCTCACACCAATACAAATGTAGATATTGAATTAAGTGTGCATGACACGTTTCTGAAATTACTTTCATCAGGTACCTCACACCAATACAAATGTAAATATTGAATTAAATGTGCATGATACGTTTCTGAAATAACCTTCATCAGGTATCTCACTTCAATACAAATGTAGATATTGAATTAAGTGTGCATGACACGTTTCTGAAATAACTTTCATCAGGTACCTCACACCAATACAAATGTAGATATTGAATTAAGTGTGCATGACACGTTTCTGAAATAACTTTCATCGGGTACCTCACACCAATACAAATGTAGATATTGAATTAAGTGTGCATGACACGTTTCTGAAATAACTTTCATCAGGTACCTCACACCAATACAAATGTAGATATTGAATTAAGCGTGCATGACACGTTTCTGAAATAACTATCATCAGGTACCTCACATCAATAAAAATGTAGATATTGAATTAAGTGTGCATGACACGTTTCTGAAATAACTTTCATCAGGTACCTCACATCAATAAAAATGTAGATATTGAATTAAGTGTGGATGACACGTTTCTGAAATAACTATCATCAGGTACCTCACACCAATACAAATGTAGATATTGAATTTACAGTGCATGATACGTATCTGAAATAACTTTCATCAGGTAGCTCACATCAATAAAAATGTAGATATTGAATTAAGTGTGCATGACACGTTTCTGGAATAACTTTCATCAGTTACCTCACACCAATACAAATGTAGATATTGAATTAAGTGTGCATGACACGTTTCTGAAATAACTTTCATCAGGTACCTCACACCAATACAAATGTAGATATTGAATTAAGTGTGCATGACACGTTTCTGAAATAACTATCATCAGGTACCTCACATCAATAAAAATGTAGATATTGAATTAAGTGTGCATGACACGTTTCTGGAATAACTTTCATCAGTTACCTCACACCAATACAAATGTAGATATTGAATTAAGTGTGCATGACACGTTTCTGAAATAACTTTCATCAGGTACCTCACACCAATACAAATGTAGATATTGAATTAAGTGTGCATGACACGTTTCTGAAATAACTTTCATCAGGTACTTCACACCAATACAAATGTAGATATTGAATTAAGTGTGTATGACACGTTTCTGAAATAACTTTCATCAGGTACCTTACACCAATACAAATGAAGATATTGAATTAAGTGTGCATGACACGTTTCTAGAATAACTTTCATCAGGTACCTCACATCAATAAAAATGTAGATATTGAATTCAGTGTTCATGACACGTTTCTGAAATAACTTTCATCAGGTACCTCACACCAATACAAATGTAAATATTGAATTAAATGTGCATGACACGTTTCTGAAATAACCTTCATCAGGCACCTCATACCAATAAAAATGTAGATATTGAATTAAGTGTGCATGATACGTTTCTGAAATAACCTTCATCAGGTATCTCACATCAATACAAATGTAGATATTGAAATAAGTGTGCATGACACGTTTCTGAAATAACTTTCATCAGGTACCTCACACCAATACAAATGTAAATATTGAATTAAATGTGCATGACACGTTTCTGAAATAACTTTCATCAGGTACCTCACACCAATACAAATGAAGATATTGAATTAAGTGTGCATGACACGTTTCTGAAATAACTTTCATCAGGTACCTCACACCAATACAAATGTAGATATTGAATTAAGTGTGCATGACACGTTTCTGAAATAACTTTCATCAGGTACCTCACACCAATACAAATGTAGATATTGAATTAAGTGTGCATGACACGTTTCTGAAATAACTTTCATCAGGTACCTCACACCAATACAAATGTAGATATTGAATTAAGTGTGCATGACACGTTTCTGAAATTACTTTCATCAGGTACCTCACACCAATACAAATGTAAATATTGAATTAAATGTGCATGATACGTTTCTGAAATAACCTTCATCAGGTATCTCACTTCAATACAAATGTAGATATTGAATTAAGTGTGCATGACACGTTTCTGAAATAACTTTCATCAGGTACCTCACACCAATACAAATGTAGATATTGAATTAAGTGTGCATGACACGTTTCTGAAATAACTTTCATCGGGTACCTCACACCAATACAAATGTAGATATTGAATTAAGTGTGCATGACACGTTTCTGAAATAACTTTCATCAGGTACCTCACACCAATACAAATGTAGATATTGAATTAAGCGTGCATGACACGTTTCTGAAATAACTATCATCAGGTACCTCACATCAATAAAAATGTAGATATTGAATTAAGTGTGCATGACACGTTTCTGAAATAACTTTCATCAGGTACCTCACATCAATAAAAATGTAGATATTGAATTAAGTGTGGATGACACGTTTCTGAAATAACTATCATCAGGTACCTCACACCAATACAAATGTAGATATTGAATTTACAGTGCATGATACGTATCTGAAATAACTTTCATCAGGTAGCTCACATCAATAAAAATGTAGATATTGAATTAAGTGTGCATGACACGTTTCTGGAATAACTTTCATCAGTTACCTCACACCAATACAAATGTAGATATTGAATTAAGTGTGCATGACACGTTTCTGAAATAACTTTCATCAGGTACCTCACACCAATACAAATGTAGATATTGAATTAAGTGTGCATGACACGTTTCTGAAATAACTTTCATCAGGTACCTCACATCAATAAAAATGTAGATATTGAATTAAGTGTGCATGACACGTTTCTGGAATAACTTTCATCAGTTACCTCACACCAATACAAATGTAGATATTGAATTAAGTGTGCATGACACGTTTCTGAAATAACTTTCATCAGGTACCTCACACCAATACAAATGTAGATATTGAATTAAGTGTGCATGACACGTTTCTGAAATAACTTTCATCAGGTACTTCACACCAATACAAATGTAGATATTGAATTAAGTGTGTATGACACGTTTCTGAAATAACTTTCATCAGGTACCTTACACCAATACAAATGAAGATATTGAATTAAGTGTGCATGACACGTTTCTAGAATAACTTTCATCAGGTACCTCACATCAATAAAAATGTAGATATTGAATTCAGTGTTCATGACACGTTTCTGAAATAACTTTCATCAGGTACCTCACACCAATACAAATGTAAATATTGAATTAAATGTGCATGACACGTTTCTGAAATAACCTTCATCAGGCACCTCATACCAATAAAAATGTAGATATTGAATTAAGTGTGCATGATACGTTTCTGAAATAACCTTCATCAGGTATCTCACATCAATACAAATGTAGATATTGAAATAAGTGTGCATGACACGTTTCTGAAATAACTTTCATCAGGTACCTCACACCAATACAAATGTAGATATTGAATTAAGTGTGCATGACACGTTTCTGAAATAACATTCATCAGGTACCTCACATCAATACAAATGTAGATATTGAATTAAGTGTGCATGACACGTTTCTGAAATTACTTTCATCAGGTACCTCACACCAATACAAATGTAAATATTGAATTAAATGTGCATGACACGTTTCTGAAATAACCTTCATCAGGCACCTCACACCAATAAAAATGTAGATATTGAATTAAGTGTGCATGATACGTTTCTGAAATAACCTTCATCAGGTATCTCACATCAATACAAATGTAGATATTGAAATAAGTGTGCATGACACGTTTCTGAAATAACTTTCATCAGGTACCTCACACCAATACAAATGTAGATATTGAATTAAGTGTGCATGACACGTTTCTGAAATAACTTTCATCAGGTACCTCACACCAATACAAATGTAGATATTGAATTAAGTGTGCATGACACGTTTCTGAAATAACTTTCATCAGGTACCTCACACCAATACAAATGTAGATATTGAATTAAGCGTGCATGACACGTTTCTGAAATAACTATCATCAGGTACCTCACATAAAAAAAAATGTAGATATTGAATTAAGTGTGGATGACACGTTTCTGATATAACCTTCATCAGGTACCTCACACCAATACAAATGTAGATATTGAATTAACAGTGCATGATACGTATCTGAAATAACTATCATCAGGTAGCTCACATCAATAAAAATGTAGATATTGAACTAAGTGTGCATGACACGTTTCTGAAATAACTTTCATCAGGTACCTCACATCAATAAAAATGTAGATATTGAATTAAGTGTGCATGACACGTTTCTGAAATAACTTTCATCAGGTACCTCACACCAATACAAATGTAGATATTGAATTAAGTGTGCATGACACGTTTCTGAAATAACTTTCATCAGGTACTTCACACCAATACAAATGTAGATATTGAATTAAGTGTGTATGACACGTTTCTGAAATAACTTTCATCAGGTACCTTACACCAATACAAATGAAGATATTGAATTAAGTGTGCATGACACGTTTCTAGAATAACTTTCATCAGGTACCTCACATCAATAAAAATGTAGATATTGAATTCAGTGTTCATGACACGTTTCTGAAATAACTTTCATCAGGTACCTCACACCAATACAAATGTAAATATTGAATTAAATGTGCATGACACGTTTCTGAAATAACCTTCATCAGGCACCTCATACCAATACAAATGTAGATATTGAATTAAGTGTGCATGATACGTTTCTGAAATAACCTTCATCAGGTATCTCACATCAATACAAATGTAGATATTGAAATAAGTGTGCATGACACGTTTCTGAAATAACTTTCATCAGGTACCTCACACCAATACAAATGTAGATATTGAATTAAGTGTGCATGACACGTTTCTGAAATAACATTCATCAGGTACCTCACATCAATACAAATGTAGATATTGAATTAAGTGTGCATGACACGTTTCTGAAATTACTTTCATCAGGTACCTCACACCAATACAAATGTAAATATTGAATTAAATGTGCATGACACGTTTCTGAAATAACTTTCATCAGGTACCTCACACCAATACAAATGAAGATATTGAATTAAGTGTGCATGACACGTTTCTGAAATAACTTTCATCAGGTACCTCACACCAATACAAATGTAGATATTGAATTAAGTGTGCATGACACGTTTCTGAAATAACTTTCATCAGGTACCTCACACCAATACAAATGTAGATATTGAATTAAGTGTGCATGACACGTTTCTGAAATAACTTTCATCATGTACCTCACACCAATACAAATGTAGATATTGAATTAAGTGTGCATGACACGTTTCTGAAATTACTTTCATCAGGTACCTCACACCAATACAAATGTAAATATTGAAATAAATGTGCATGACACGTTTCTGAAATAACTTTCATCAGGTACCTCACACCAATACAAATGAAGATATTGAATTAAGTGTGCATGACACGTTTCTGAAATAACTTTCATCAGGTACCTCACACCAATACAAATGTAGATATTGAATTAAGTGTGCATGACACGTTTCTGAAATTACTTTCATCAGGTACCTCACACCAATACAAATGTAAATATTGAATTAAATGTGCATGACACGTTTCTGAAATAACTTTCATCAGGTACCTCACACCAATACAAATGAAGATATTGAATTAAGTGTGCATGACACGTTTCTGAAATAACTTTCATCAGGTACCTCACATCAATACAAATGTAGATATTGAATTAAGTGTGCATGACACGTTTCTGAAATAACTTTCATCAGGTACCTCACACCAATACAAATGTAGATATTGAATTAAGTGTGCATGACACGTTTCTGAAATAACTTTCATCAGGTACCTCACACCAATACAAATGTAGATATTGAATTAAGTGTGCATGACACGTTTCTGAAATTACTTTCATCAGGTACCTCACACCAATACAAATGTAAATATTGAATTAAATGTGCATGACACGTTTCTGAAATAACTTTCATCAGGTACCTCACACCAATACAAATGAAGATATTGAATTAAGTGTGCATGACACGTTTCTGAAATAACTTTCATCAGGTACCTCACACCAATACAAATGTAGATATTGAATTAAGTGTGCATGACACGTTTCTGAAATAACTTTCATCAGGTACCTCACACCAATACAAATGTAGATATTGAATTAAGTGTGCATGACACGTTTCTGAAATAACTTTCATCAGGTACCTCACACCAATACAAATGTAGATATTGAATTAAGTGTGCATGACACGTTTCTGAAATTACTTTCATCAGGTACCTCACACCAATACAAATGTAAATATTGAATTAAATGTGCATGATACGTTTCTGAAATAACCTTCATCAGGTATCTCACTTCAATACAAATGTAGATATTGAATTAAGTGTGCATGACACGTTTCTGAAATAACTTTCATCAGGTACCTCACACCAATACAAATGTAGATATTGAATTAAGTGTGCATGACACGTTTCTGAAATAACTTTCATCGGGTACCTCACACCAATACAAATGTAGATATTGAATTAAGTGTGCATGACACGTTTCTGAAATAACTTTCATCAGGTACCTCACACCAATACAAATGTAGATATTGAATTAAGCGTGCATGACACGTTTCTGAAATAACTATCATCAGGTACCTCACATCAATAAAAATGTAGATATTGAATTAAGTGTGCATGACACGTTTCTGAAATAACTTTCATCAGGTACCTCACATCAATAAAAATGTAGATATTGAATTAAGTGTGGATGACACGTTTCTGAAATAACTATCATCAGGTACCTCACACCAATACAAATGTAGATATTGAATTTACAGTGCATGATACGTATCTGAAATAACTTTCATCAGGTAGCTCACATCAATAAAAATGTAGATATTGAATTAAGTGTGCATGACACGTTTCTGAAATAACTTTCATCAGGTACCTCACACCAATACAAATGTAGATATTGAATTAAGTGTGCATGACACGTTTCTGAAATAACTTTCATCAGGTACTTCACACCAATACAAATGTAGATATTGAATTAAGTGTGTATGACACGTTTCTGAAATAACTTTCATCAGGTACCTTACACCAATACAAATGAAGATATTGAATTAAGTGTGCATGACACGTTTCTAGAATAACTTTCATCAGGTACCTCACATCAATAAAAATGTAGATATTGAATTCAGTGTTCATGACACGTTTCTGAAATAACTTTCATCAGGTACCTCACACCAATACAAATGTAAATATTGAATTAAATGTGCATGACACGTTTCTGAAATAACCTTCATCAGGCACCTCATACCAATACAAATGTAGATATTGAATTAAGTGTGCATGATACGTTTCTGAAATAACCTTCATCAGGTATCTCACATCAATACAAATGTAGATATTGAAATAAGTGTGCATGACACGTTTCTGAAATAACTTTCATCAGGTACCTCACACCAATACAAATGTAGATATTGAATTAAGTGTGCATGACACGTTTCTGAAATAACATTCATCAGGTACCTCACATCAATACAAATGTAGATATTGAATTAAGTGTGCATGACACGTTTCTGAAATTACTTTCATCAGGTACCTCACACCAATACAAATGTAAATATTGAATTAAATGTGCATGACACGTTTCTGAAATAACTTTCATCAGGTACCTCACACCAATACAAATGAAGATATTGAATTAAGTGTGCATGACACGTTTCTGAAATAACTTTCATCAGGTACCTCACACCAATACAAATGTAGATATTGAATTAAGTGTGCATGACACGTTTCTGAAATAACTTTCATCAGGTACCTCACACCAATACAAATGTAGATATTGAATTAAGTGTGCATGACACGTTTCTGAAATAACTTTCATCATGTACCTCACACCAATACAAATGTAGATATTGAATTAAGTGTGCATGACACGTTTCTGAAATTACTTTCATCAGGTACCTCACACCAATACAAATGTAAATATTGAAATAAATGTGCATGACACGTTTCTGAAATAACTTTCATCAGGTACCTCACACCAATACAAATGAAGATATTGAATTAAGTGTGCATGACACGTTTCTGAAATAACTTTCATCAGGTACCTCACACCAATACAAATGTAGATATTGAATTAAGTGTGCATGACACGTTTCTGAAATTACTTTCATCAGGTACCTCACACCAATACAAATGTAAATATTGAATTAAATGTGCATGACACGTTTCTGAAATAACTTTCATCAGGTACCTCACACCAATACAAATGAAGATATTGAATTAAGTGTGCATGACACGTTTCTGAAATAACTTTCATCAGGTACCTCACACCAATACAAATGTAGATATTGAATTAAGTGTGCATGACACGTTTCTGAAATAACTTTCATCAGGTACCTCACACCAATACAAATGTAGATATTGAATTAAGTGTGCATGACACGTTTCTGAAATAACTTTCATCAGGTACCTCACACCAATACAAATGTAGATATTGAATTAAGTGTGCATGACACGTTTCTGAAATTACTTTCATCAGGTACCTCACACCAATACAAATGTAAATATTGAATTAAATGTGCATGACACGTTTCTGAAATAACTTTCATCAGGTACCTCACACCAATACAAATGAAGATATTGAATTAAGTGTGCATGACACGTTTCTGAAATAACTTTCATCAGGTACCTCACACCAATACAAATGTAGATATTGAATTAAGTGTGCATGACACGTTTCTGAAATAACTTTCATCAGGTACCTCACACCAATACAAATGTAGATATTGAATTAAGTGTGCATGACACGTTTCTGAAATAACTTTCATCAGGTACCTCACACCAATACAAATGTAGATATTGAATTAAGTGTGCATGACACGTTTCTGAAATTACTTTCATCAGGTACCTCACACCAATACAAATGTAAATATTGAATTAAATGTGCATGATACGTTTCTGAAATAACCTTCATCAGGTATCTCACTTCAATACAAATGTAGATATTGAATTAAGTGTGCATGACACGTTTCTGAAATAACTTTCATCAGGTACCTCACACCAATACAAATGTAGATATTGAATTAAGTGTGCATGACACGTTTCTGAAATAACTTTCATCGGGTACCTCACACCAATACAAATGTAGATATTGAATTAAGTGTGCATGACACGTTTCTGAAATAACTTTCATCAGGTACCTCACACCAATACAAATGTAGATATTGAATTAAGCGTGCATGACACGTTTCTGAAATAACTATCATCAGGTACCTCACATCAATAAAAATGTAGATATTGAATTAAGTGTGCATGACACGTTTCTGAAATAACTTTCATCAGGTACCTCACATCAATACAAATGTAGATATTGAATTAAGTGTGGATGACACGTTTCTGAAATAACTATCATCAGGTACCTCACACCAATACAAATGTAGATATTGAATTTACAGTGCATGATACGTATCTGAAATAACTTTCATCAGGTAGCTCACATCAATAAAAATGTAGATATTGAATTAAGTGTGCATGACACGTTTCTGGAATAACTTTCATCAGTTACCTCACACCAATACAAATGTAGATATTGAATTAAGTGTGCATGACACGTTTCTGAAATAACTTTCATCAGGTACCTCACACCAATACAAATGTAGATATTGAATTAAGTGTGCATGACACGTTTCTGAAATAACTATCATCAGGTACCTCACATCAATAAAAATGTAGATATTGAATTAAGTGTGCATGACACGTTTCTGGAATAACTTTCATCAGTTACCTCACACCAATACAAATGTAGATATTGAATTAAGTGTGCATGACACGTTTCTGAAATAACTTTCATCAGGTACCTCACACCAATACAAATGTAGATATTGAATTAAGTGTGCATGACACGTTTCTGAAATAACTTTCATCAGGTACTTCACACCAATACAAATGTAGATATTGAAATAAATGTGTATGACACGTTTCTGAAATAACTTTCATCAGGTACCTTACACCAATACAAATGAAGATATTGAATTAAGTGTGCATGACACGTTTCTAGAATAACTTTCATCAGGTACCTCACATCAATAAAAATGTAGATATTGAATTCAGTGTTCATGACACGTTTCTGAAATAACTTTCATCAGGTACCTCACACCAATACAAATGTAAATATTGAATTAAATGTGCATGACACGTTTCTGAAATAACCTTCATCAGGCACCTCATACCAATAAAAATGTAGATATTGAATTAAGTGTGCATGATACGTTTCTGAAATAACCTTCATCAGGTATCTCACATCAATACAAATGTAGATATTGAAATAAGTGTGCATGACACGTTTCTGAAATAACTTTCATCAGGTACCTCACACCAATACAAATGTAGATATTGAATTAAGTGTGCATGACACGTTTCTGAAATAACATTCATCAGGTACCTCATATCAATACAAATGTAGATATTGAATTAAGTGTGCATGACACGTTTCTGAAATTACTTTCATCAGGTACCTCACACCAATACAAATGTAAATATTGAATTAAATGTGCATGACACGTTTCTGAAATAACCTTCATCAGGCACCTCACACCAATAAAAATGTAGATATTGAATTAAGTGTGCATGATACGTTTCTGAAATAACCTTCATCAGGTATCTCACATCAATACAAATGTAGATATTGAAATAAGTGTGCATGACACGTTTCTGAAATAACTTTCATCAGGTACCTCACACCAATACAAATGTAGATATTGAATTAAGTGTGCATGACACGTTTCTGAAATAACTTTCATCAGGTACCTCACACCAATACAAATGTAGATATTGAATTAAGTGTGCATGACACGTTTCTGAAATAACTTTCATCAGGTACCTCACACCAATACAAATGTAGATATTGAATTAAGCGTGCATGACACGTTTCTGAAATAACTATCATCAGGTACCTCACATAAAAAAAAATGTAGATATTGAATTAAGTGTGGATGACACGTTTCTGATATAACCTTCATCAGGTACCTCACACCAATACAAATGTAGATATTGAATTAACAGTGCATGATACGTATCTGAAATAACTATCATCAGGTAGCTCACATCAATAAAAATGTAGATATTGAACTAAGTGTGCATGACACGTTTCTGAAATAACTTTCATCAGGTACCTCACATCAATAAAAATGTAGATATTGAATTAAGTGTGCATGACACGTTTCTGAAATAACTTTCATCAGGTACCTCACACCAATACAAATGTAGATATTGAATTAAGTGTGCATGACACGTTTCTGAAATAACTTTCATCAGGTACTTCACACCAATTCAAATGTAGATATTGAATTAAGTGTGTATGACACGTTTCTGAAATAACTTTCATCAGGTACCTTACACCAATACAAATGAAGATATTGAATTAAGTGTGCATGACACGTTTCTAGAATAACTTTCATCAGGTACCTCACATCAATAAAAATGTAGATATTGAATTCAGTGTTCATGACACGTTTCTGAAATAACTTTCATCAGGTACCTCACACCAATACAAATGTAAATATTGAATTAAATGTGCATGACACGTTTCTGAAATAACCTTCATCAGGCACCTCATACCAATACAAATGTAGATATTGAATTAAGTGTGCATGATACGTTTCTGAAATAACCTTCATCAGGTATCTCACATCAATACAAATGTAGATATTGAAATAAGTGTGCATGACACGTTTCTGAAATAACTTTCATCAGGTACCTCACACCAATACAAATGTAGATATTGAATTAAGTGTGCATGACACGTTTCTGAAATAACATTCATCAGGTACCTCACATCAATACAAATGTAGATATTGAATTAAGTGTGCATGACACGTTTCTGAAATTACTTTCATCAGGTACCTCACACCAATACAAATGTAAATATTGAATTAAATGTGCATGACACGTTTCTGAAATAACTTTCATCAGGTACCTCACACCAATACAAATGAAGATATTGAATTAAGTGTGCATGACACGTTTCTGAAATAACTTTCATCAGGTACCTCACACCAATACAAATGTAGATATTGAATTAAGTGTGCATGACACGTTTCTGAAATAACTTTCATCAGGTACCTCACACCAATACAAATGTAGATATTGAATTAAGCGTGCATGACACGTTTCTGAAATAACTATCATCAGGTACCTCACATAAAAAAAAATGTAGATATTGAATTAAGTGTGGATGACACGTTTCTGATATAACCTTCATCAGGTACCTCACACCAATACAAATGTAGATATTGAATTAACAGTGCATGATACGTATCTGAAATAACTATCATCAGGTAGCTCACATCAATAAAAATGTAGATATTGAACTAAGTGTGCATGACACGTTTCTGAAATAACTTTCATCAGGTACCTCACATCAATAAAAATGTAGATATTGAATTAAGTGTGCATGACACGTTTCTGAAATAACTTTCATCAGGTACCTCACACCAATACAAATGTAGATATTGAATTAAGTGTGCATGACACGTTTCTGAAATAACTTTCATCAGGTACTTCACACCAATTCAAATGTAGATATTGAATTAAGTGTGTATGACACGTTTCTGAAATAACTTTCATCAGGTACCTTACACCAATACAAATGAAGATATTGAATTAAGTGTGCATGACACGTTTCTAGAATAACTTTCATCAGGTACCTCACATCAATAAAAATGTAGATATTGAATTCAGTGTTCATGACACGTTTCTGAAATAACTTTCATCAGGTACCTCACACCAATACAAATGTAAATATTGAATTAAATGTGCATGACACGTTTCTGAAATAACCTTCATCAGGCACCTCATACCAATACAAATGTAGATATTGAATTAAGTGTGCATGATACGTTTCTGAAATAACCTTCATCAGGTATCTCACATCAATACAAATGTAGATATTGAAATAAGTGTGCATGACACGTTTCTGAAATAACTTTCATCAGGTACCTCACACCAATACAAATGTAGATATTGAATTAAGTGTGCATGACACGTTTCTGAAATAACATTCATCAGGTACCTCACATCAATACAAATGTAGATATTGAATTAAGTGTGCATGACACGTTTCTGAAATTACTTTCATCAGGTACCTCACACCAATACAAATGTAAATATTGAATTAAATGTGCATGACACGTTTCTGAAATAACTTTCATCAGGTACCTCACACCAATACAAATGAAGATATTGAATTAAGTGTGCATGACACGTTTCTGAAATAACTTTCATCAGGTACCTCACACCAATACAAATGTAGATATTGAATTAAGTGTGCATGACACGTTTCTGAAATAACTTTCATCAGGTACCTCACACCAATACAAATGTAGATATTGAATTAAGCGTGCATGACACGTTTCTGAAATAACTATCATCAGGTACCTCACATAAAAAAAAATGTAGATATTGAATTAAGTGTGGATGACACGTTTCTGATATAACCTTCATCAGGTACCTCACACCAATACAAATGTAGATATTGAATTAACAGTGCATGATACGTATCTGAAATAACTATCATCAGGTAGCTCACATCAATAAAAATGTAGATATTGAACTAAGTGTGCATGACACGTTTCTGAAATAACTTTCATCAGGTACCTCACATCAATAAAAATGTAGATATTGAATTAAGTGTGCATGACACGTTTCTGAAATAACTTTCATCAGGTACCTCACACCAATACAAATGTAGATATTGAATTAAGTGTGCATGACACGTTTCTGAAATAACTTTCATCAGGTACTTCACACCAATTCAAATGTAGATATTGAATTAAGTGTGTATGACACGTTTCTGAAATAACTTTCATCAGGTACCTTACACCAATACAAATGAAGATATTGAATTAAGTGTGCATGACACGTTTCTAGAATAACTTTCATCAGGTACCTCACATCAATAAAAATGTAGATATTGAATTCAGTGTTCATGACACGTTTCTGAAATAACTTTCATCAGGTACCTCACACCAATACAAATGTAAATATTGAATTAAATGTGCATGACACGTTTCTGAAATAACCTTCATCAGGCACCTCATACCAATACAAATGTAGATATTGAATTAAGTGTGCATGATACGTTTCTGAAATAACCTTCATCAGGTATCTCACATCAATACAAATGTAGATATTGAAATAAGTGTGCATGACACGTTTCTGAAATAACTTTCATCAGGTACCTCACACCAATACAAATGTAGATATTGAATTAAGTGTGCATGACACGTTTCTGAAATAACATTCATCAGGTACCTCACATCAATACAAATGTAGATATTGAATTAAGTGTGCATGACACGTTTCTGAAATTACTTTCATCAGGTACCTCACACCAATACAAATGTAAATATTGAATTAAATGTGCATGACACGTTTCTGAAATAACTTTCATCAGGTACCTCACACCAATACAAATGAAGATATTGAATTAAGTGTGCATGACACGTTTCTGAAATAACTTTCATCAGGTACCTCACACCAATACAAATGTAGATATTGAATTAAGTGTGCATGACACGTTTCTGAAATAACTTTCATCAGGTACCTCACACCAATACAAATGTAGATATTGAATTAAGTGTGCATGACACGTTTCTGAAATAACTTTCATCAGGTACCTCACACCAATACAAATGTAGATATTGAATTAAGTGTGCATGACACGTTTCTGAAATTACTTTCATCAGGTACCTCACACCAATACAAATGTAAATATTGAATTAAATGTGCATGATACGTTTCTGAAATAACCTTCATCAGGTATCTCACTTCAATACAAATGTAGATATTGAATTAAGTGTGCATGACACGTTTCTGAAATAACTTTCATCAGGTACCTCACACCAATACAAATGTAGATATTGAATTAAGTGTGCATGACACGTTTCTGAAATAACTTTCATCGGGTACCTCACACCAATACAAATGTAGATATTGAATTAAGTGTGCATGACACGTTTCTGAAATAACTTTCATCAGGTACCTCACACCAATACAAATGTAGATATTGAATTAAGCGTGCATGACACGTTTCTGAAATAACTATCATCAGGTACCTCACATCAATAAAAATGTAGATATTGAATTAAGTGTGCATGACACGTTTCTGAAATAACTTTCATCAGGTACCTCACATCAATAAAAATGTAGATATTGAATTAAGTGTGGATGACACGTTTCTGAAATAACTATCATCAGGTACCTCACACCAATACAAATGTAGATATTGAATTTACAGTGCATGATACGTATCTGAAATAACTTTCATCAGGTAGCTCACATCAATAAAAATGTAGATATTGAATTAAGTGTGCATGACACGTTTCTGGAATAACTTTCATCAGTTACCTCACACCAATACAAATGTAGATATTGAATTAAGTGTGCATGACACGTTTCTGAAATAACTTTCATCAGGTACCTCACACCAATACAAATGTAGATATTGAATTAAGTGTGCATGACACGTTTCTGAAATAACTATCATCAGGTACCTCACATCAATAAAAATGTAGATATTGAATTAAGTGTGCATGACACGTTTCTGGAATAACTTTCATCAGTTACCTCACACCAATACAAATGTAGATATTGAATTAAGTGTGCATGACACGTTTCTGAAATAACTTTCATCAGGTACCTCACACCAATACAAATGTAGATATTGAATTAAGTGTGCATGACACGTTTCTGAAATAACTTTCATCAGGTACTTCACACCAATACAAATGTAGATATTGAATTAAGTGTGTATGACACGTTTCTGAAATAACTTTCATCAGGTACCTTACACCAATACAAATGAAGATATTGAATTAAGTGTGCATGACACGTTTCTAGAATAACTTTCATCAGGTACCTCACATCAATAAAAATGTAGATATTGAATTCAGTGTTCATGACATGTTTCTGAAATAACTTTCATCAGGTACCTCACACCAATACAAATGTAAATATTGAATTAAATGTGCATGACACGTTTCTGAAATAACCTTCATCAGGCACCTCATACCAATAAAAATGTAGATATTGAATTAAGTGTGCATGATACGTTTCTGAAATAACCTTCATCAGGTATCTCACATCAATACAAATGTAGATATTGAAATAAGTGTGCATGACACGTTTCTGAAATAACTTTCATCAGGTACCTCACACCAATACAAATGTAGATATTGAATTAAGTGTGCATGACACGTTTCTGAAATAACATTCATCAGGTACCTCACATCAATACAAATGTAGATATTGAATTAAGTGTGCATGACACGTTTCTGAAATTACTTTCATCAGGTACCTCACACCAATACAAATGTAAATATTGAATTAAATGTGCATGACACGTTTCTGAAATAACCTTCATCAGGCACCTCACACCAATAAAAATGTAGATATTGAATTAAGTGTGCATGATACGTTTCTGAAATAACCTTCATCAGGTATCTCACATCAATACAAATGTAGATATTGAAATAAGTGTGCATGACACGTTTCTGAAATAACTTTCATCAGGTACCTCACACCAATACAAATGTAGATATTGAATTAAGTGTGCATGACACGTTTCTGAAATAACTTTCATCAGGTACCTCACACCAATACAAATGTAGATATTGAATTAAGTGTGCATGACACGTTTCTGAAATAACTTTCATCAGGTACCTCACACCAATACAAATGTAGATATTGAATTAAGCGTGCATGACACGTTTCTGAAATAACTATCATCAGGTACCTCACATAAAAAAAAATGTAGATATTGAATTAAGTGTGGATGACACGTTTCTGATATAACCTTCATCAGGTACCTCACACCAATACAAATGTAGATATTGAATTAACAGTGCATGATACGTATCTGAAATAACTATCATCAGGTAGCTCACATCAATAAAAATGTAGATATTGAACTAAGTGTGCATGACACGTTTCTGAAATAACTTTCATCAGGTACCACACATCAATAAAAATGTAGATATTGAATTAAGTGTGCATGACACGTTTCTGAAATAACTTTCATCAGGTACCTCACACCAATACAAATGTAGATATTGAATTAAGTGTGCATGACACGTTTCTGAAATAACTATCATCAGGTACCTCACATCAAGAAAAATGTAGATATTGAATTAAGTGTGCATGACACGTTTCTGGAATAACTTTCATCAGTTACCTCACACCAATACAAATGTAGATATTGAATTAAGTGTGCATGACACGTTTCTGAAATAACTTTCATCAGGTACCTCACACCAATACAAATGTAGATATTGAATTAAGTGTGCATGACACGTTTCTGAAATAACTTTCATCAGGTACTTCACACCAATACAAATGTAGATATTGAATTAAGTGTGCATGACACGTTTCTGAAATAACTTTCATCAGGTACCTCACACCAATACAAATGTAGATATTGAATTAAGCGTGCATGACACGTTTCTGAAATAACTATCATCAGGTACCTCACATAAAAAAAAATGTAGATATTGAATTAAGTGTGGATGACACGTTTCTGATATAACCTTCATCAGGTACCTCACACCAATACAAATGTAGATATTGAATTAACAGTGCATGATACGTATCTGAAATAACTATCATCAGGTAGCTCACATCAATAAAAATGTAGATATTGAACTAAGTGTGCATGACACGTTTCTGAAATAACTTTCATCAGGTACCTCACATCAATAAAAATGTAGATATTGAATTAAGTGTGCATGACACGTTTCTGAAATAACTTTCATCAGGTACCTCACACCAATACAAATGTAGATATTGAATTAAGTGTGCATGACACGTTTCTGAAATAACTTTCATCAGGTACTTCACACCAATTCAAATGTAGATATTGAATTAAGTGTGTATGACACGTTTCTGAAATAACTTTCATCAGGTACCTTACACCAATACAAATGAAGATATTGAATTAAGTGTGCATGACACGTTTCTAGAATAACTTTCATCAGGTACCTCACATCAATAAAAATGTAGATATTGAATTCAGTGTTCATGACACGTTTCTGAAATAACTTTCATCAGGTACCTCACACCAATACAAATGTAAATATTGAATTAAATGTGCATGACACGTTTCTGAAATAACCTTCATCAGGCACCTCATACCAATACAAATGTAGATATTGAATTAAGTGTGCATGATACGTTTCTGAAATAACCTTCATCAGGTATCTCACATCAATACAAATGTAGATATTGAAATAAGTGTGCATGACACGTTTCTGAAATAACTTTCATCAGGTACCTCACACCAATACAAATGTAGATATTGAATTAAGTGTGCATGACACGTTTCTGAAATAACATTCATCAGGTACCTCACATCAATACAAATGTAGATATTGAATTAAGTGTGCATGACACGTTTCTGAAATTACTTTCATCAGGTACCTCACACCAATACAAATGTAAATATTGAATTAAATGTGCATGACACGTTTCTGAAATAACTTTCATCAGGTACCTCACACCAATACAAATGAAGATATTGAATTAAGTGTGCATGACACGTTTCTGAAATAACTTTCATCAGGTACCTCACACCAATACAAATGTAGATATTGAATTAAGTGTGCATGACACGTTTCTGAAATAACTTTCATCAGGTACCTCACACCAATACAAATGTAGATATTGAATTAAGTGTGCATGACACGTTTCTGAAATTACTTTCATCAGGTACCTCACACCAATACAAATGTAAATATTGAATTAAATGTGCATGATACGTTTCTGAAATAACCTTCATCAGGTATCTCACTTCAATACAAATGTAGATATTGAATTAAGTGTGCATGACACGTTTCTGAAATAACTTTCATCAGGTACCTCACACCAATACAAATGTAGATATTGAATTAAGTGTGCATGACACGTTTCTGAAATAACTTTCATCGGGTACCTCACACCAATACAAATGTAGATATTGAATTAAGTGTGCATGACACGTTTCTGAAATAACTTTCATCAGGTACCTCACACCAATACAAATGTAGATATTGAATTAAGCGTGCATGACACGTTTCTGAAATAACTATCATCAGGTACCTCACATCAATAAAAATGTAGATATTGAATTAAGTGTGCATGACACGTTTCTGAAATAACTTTCATCAGGTACCTCACATCAATAAAAATGTAGATATTGAATTAAGTGTGGATGACACGTTTCTGAAATAACTATCATCAGGTACCTCACACCAATACAAATGTAGATATTGAATTTACAGTGCATGATACGTATCTGAAATAACTTTCATCAGGTAGCTCACATCAATACAAATGTAGATATTGAATTAAGTGTGCATGACACGTTTCTGAAATTACTTTCATCAGGTACCTCACACCAATACAAATGTAAATATTGAATTAAATGTGCATGACACGTTTCTGAAATAACTTTCATCAGGTACCTCACACCAATACAAATGAAGATATTGAATTAAGTGTGCATGACACGTTTCTGAAATAACTTTCATCAGGTACCTCACACCAATACAAATGTAGATATTGAATTAAGTGTGCATGACACGTTTCTGAAATAACTTTCATCAGGTACCTCACACCAATACAAATGTAGATATTGAATTAAGTGTGCATGACACGTTTCTGAAATTACTTTCATCAGGTACCTCACACCAATACAAATGTAAATATTGAATTAAATGTGCATGATACGTTTCTGAAATAACCTTCATCAGGTATCTCACTTCAATACAAATGTAGATATTGAATTAAGTGTGCATGACACGTTTCTGAAATAACTTTCATCAGGTACCTCACACCAATACAAATGTAGATATTGAATTAAGTGTGCATGACACGTTTCTGAAATAACTTTCATCGGGTACCTCACACCAATACAAATGTAGATATTGAATTAAGTGTGCATGACACGTTTCTGAAATAACTTTCATCAGGTACCTCACACCAATACAAATGTAGATATTGAATTAAGCGTGCATGACACGTTTCTGAAATAACTATCATCAGGTACCTCACATCAATAAAAATGTAGATATTGAATTAAGTGTGCATGACACGTTTCTGAAATAACTTTCATCAGGTACCTCACATCAATAAAAATGTAGATATTGAATTAAGTGTGGATGACACGTTTCTGAAATAACTATCATCAGGTACCTCACACCAATACAAATGTAGATATTGAATTTACAGTGCATGATACGTATCTGAAATAACTTTCATCAGGTAGCTCACATCAATAAAAATGTAGATATTGAATTAAGTGTGCATGACACGTTTCTGGAATAACTTTCATCAGTTACCTCACACCAATACAAATGTAGATATTGAATTAAGTGTGCATGACACGTTTCTGAAATAACTTTCATCAGGTACCTCACACCAATACAAATGTAGATATTGAATTAAGTGTGCATGACACGTTTCTGAAATAACTATCATCAGGTACCTCACATCAATAAAAATGTAGATATTGAATTAAGTGTGCATGACACGTTTCTGGAATAACTTTCATCAGTTACCTCACACCAATACAAATGTAGATATTGAATTAAGTGTGCATGACACGTTTCTGAAATAACTTTCATCAGGTACCTCACACCAATACAAATGTAGATATTGAATTAAGTGTGCATGACACGTTTCTGAAATAACTTTCATCAGGTACTTCACACCAATACAAATGTAGATATTGAATTAAGTGTGTATGACACGTTTCTGAAATAACTTTCATCAGGTACCTTACACCAATACAAATGAAGATATTGAATTAAGTGTGCATGACACGTTTCTAGAATAACTTTCATCAGGTACCTCACATCAATAAAAATGTAGATATTGAATTCAGTGTTCATGACATGTTTCTGAAATAACTTTCATCAGGTACCTCACACCAATACAAATGTAAATATTGAATTAAATGTGCATGACACGTTTCTGAAATAACCTTCATCAGGCACCTCATACCAATAAAAATGTAGATATTGAATTAAGTGTGCATGATACGTTTCTGAAATAACCTTCATCAGGTATCTCACATCAATACAAATGTAGATATTGAAATAAGTGTGCATGACACGTTTCTGAAATAACTTTCATCAGGTACCTCACACCAATACAAATGTAGATATTGAATTAAGTGTGCATGACACGTTTCTGAAATAACATTCATCAGGTACCTCACATCAATACAAATGTAGATATTGAATTAAGTGTGCATGACACGTTTCTGAAATTACTTTCATCAGGTACCTCACACCAATACAAATGTAAATATTGAATTAAATGTGCATGACACGTTTCTGAAATAACCTTCATCAGGCACCTCACACCAATAAAAATGTAGATATTGAATTAAGTGTGCATGATACGTTTCTGAAATAACCTTCATCAGGTATCTCACATCAATACAAATGTAGATATTGAAATAAGTGTGCATGACACGTTTCTGAAATAACTTTCATCAGGTACCTCACACCAATACAAATGTAGATATTGAATTAAGTGTGCATGACACGTTTCTGAAATAACTTTCATCAGGTACCTCACACCAATACAAATGTAGATATTGAATTAAGTGTGCATGACACGTTTCTGAAATAACTTTCATCAGGTACCTCACACCAATACAAATGTAGATATTGAATTAAGCGTGCATGACACGTTTCTGAAATAACTATCATCAGGTACCTCACATCAATAAAAATGTAGATATTGAATTAAGTGTGCATGACACGTTTCTGAAATAACTTTCATCAGGTACCTCACATCAATAAAAATGTAGATATTGAATTAAGTGTGGATGACACGTTTCTGAAATAACTATCATCAGGTACCTCACACCAATACAAATGTAGATATTGAATTTACAGTGCATGATACGTATCTGAAATAACTTTCATCAGGTAGCTCACATCAATAAAAATGTAGATATTGAATTAAGTGTGCATGACACGTTTCTGGAATAACTTTCATCAGTTACCTCACACCAATACAAATGTAGATATTGAATTAAGTGTGCATGACACGTTTCTGAAATAACTTTCATCAGGTACCTCACACCAATACAAATGTAGATATTGAATTAAGTGTGCATGACACGTTTCTGAAATAACTATCATCAGGTACCTCACATCAATAAAAATGTAGATATTGAATTAAGTGTGCATGACACGTTTCTGGAATAACTTTCATCAGTTACCTCACACCAATACAAATGTAGATATTGAATTAAGTGTGCATGACACGTTTCTGAAATAACTTTCATCAGGTACCTCACACCAATACAAATGTAGATATTGAATTAAGTGTGCATGACACGTTTCTGAAATAACTTTCATCAGGTACTTCACACCAATACAAATGTAGATATTGAATTAAGTGTGTATGACACGTTTCTGAAATAACTTTCATCAGGTACCTTACACCAATACAAATGAAGATATTGAATTAAGTGTGCATGACACGTTTCTAGAATAACTTTCATCAGGTACCTCACATCAATAAAAATGTAGATATTGAATTCAGTGTTCATGACATGTTTCTGAAATAACTTTCATCAGGGACCTCACACCAATACAAATGTAAATATTGAATTAAATGTGCATGACACGTTTCTGAAATAACCTTCATCAGGCACCTCATACCAATAAAAATGTAGATATTGAATTAAGTGTGCATGATACGTTTCTGAAATAACCTTCATCAGGTATCTCACATCAATACAAATGTAGATATTGAAATAAGTGTGCATGACACGTTTCTGAAATAACTTTCATCAGGTACCTCACACCAATACAAATGTAGATATTGAATTAAGTGTGCATGACACGTTTCTGAAATAACATTCATCAGGTACCTCACATCAATACAAATGTAGATATTGAATTAAGTGTGCATGACACGTTTCTGAAATTACTTTCATCAGGTACCTCACACCAATACAAATGTAAATATTGAATTAAATGTGCATGACACGTTTCTGAAATAACCTTCATCAGGCACCTCACACCAATAAAAATGTAGATATTGAATTAAGTGTGCATGATACGTTTCTGAAATAACCTTCATCAGGTATCTCACATCAATACAAATGTAGATATTGAAATAAGTGTGCATGACACGTTTCTGAAATAACTTTCATCAGGTACCTCACACCAATACAAATGTAGATATTGAATTAAGTGTGCATGACACGTTTCTGAAATAACTTTCATCAGGTACCTCACACCAATACAAATGTAGATATTGAATTAAGTGTGCATGACACGTTTCTGAAATAACTTTCATCAGGTACCTCACACCAATACAAATGTAGATATTGAATTAAGCGTGCATGACACGTTTCTGAAATAACTATCATCAGGTACCTCACATAAAAAAAAATGTAGATATTGAATTAAGTGTGGATGACACGTTTCTGATATAACCTTCATCAGGTACCTCACACCAATACAAATGTAGATATTGAATTAACAGTGCATGATACGTATCTGAAATAACTATCATCAGGTAGCTCACATCAATAAAAATGTAGATATTGAACTAAGTGTGCATGACACGTTTCTGAAATAACTTTCATCAGGTACCACACATCAATAAAAATGTAGATATTGAATTAAGTGTGCATGACACGTTTCTGAAATAACTTTCATCAGGTACCTCACACCAATACAAATGTAGATATTGAATTAAGTGTGCATGACACGTTTCTGAAATAACTATCATCAGGTACCTCACATCAAGAAAAATGTCGATATTGAATTAAGTGTGCATGACACGTTTCTGGAATAACTTTCATCAGTTACCTCACACCAATACAAATGTAGATATTGAATTAAGTGTGCATGACACGTTTCTGAAATAACTTTCATCAGGTACCTCACACCAATACAAATGTAGATATTGAATTAAGTGTGCATGACACGTTTCTGAAATAACTTTCATCAGGTACTTCACACCAATACAAATGTAGATATTGAATTAAGTGTGTATGACACGTTTCTGAAATAACTTTCATCAGGTACCTTACACCAATACAAATGAAGATATTGAATTAAGTGTGCATGACACGTTTCTAGAATAACTTTCATCAGGTACCTCACATCAATAAAAATGTAGATATTGAATTAAGTGTTCATGACACGTTTCTGAAATAACTTTCATCAGGTACCTCACACCAATACAAATGTAAATATTGAATTAAATGTGCATGACACGTTTCTGAAATAACCTTCATCAGGCACCTCATACCAATAAAAATGTAGATATTGAATTAAGTGTGCATGATACGTTTCTGAAATAACCTTCATCAGGTATCTCACATCAATACAAATGTAGATATTGAAATAAGTGTGCATGACACGTTTCTGAAATAACTTTCATCAGGTACCTCACACCAATACAAATGTAGATATTGAATTAAGTGTGCATGACACGTTTCTGAAATAACATTCATCAGGTACCTCACATCAATACAAATGTAGATATTGAATTAAGTGTGCATGACACGTTTCTGAAATTACTTTCATCAGGTACCTCACACCAATTCAAATGTAAATATTGAATTAAATGTGCATGACACGTTTCTGAAATAACCTTCATCAGGCACCTCACACCAATAAAAATGTAGATATTGAATTAAGTGTGCATGATACGTTTCTGAAATAACCTTCATCAGGTATCTCACATCAATACAAATGTAGATATTGAAATAAATGTGCATGACACGTTTCTGAAATAACTTTCATCAGGTACCTCACACCAATACAAATGTAGATATTGAATTAAGTGTGCATGACACGTTTCTGAAATAACTTTCATCAGGTAACTCACACCAATACAAATGTAGATATTGAATTAAGTGTGCATGACACGTTTCTGAAATAACTTTCATCAGGTACCTCACACCAATACAAATGTAGATATTGAATTAAGCGTGCATGACACGTTTCTGAAATAACTATCATCAGGTACCTCACATAAAAAAAAATGTAGATATTGAATTAAGTGTGGATGACACGTTTCTGATATAACCTTCATCAGGTACCTCACACCAATACAAATGTAGATATTGAATTAACAGTGCATGATACGTATCTGAAATAACTATCATCAGGTAGCTCACATCAATAAAAATGTAGATATTGAACTAAGTGTGCATGACACGTTTCTGAAATAACTTTCATCAGGTACCTCACATCAATAAAAATGTAGATATTGAATTAAGTGTGCATGACACGTTTCTGAAATAACTTTCATCAGGTACCTCACACCAATACAAATGTAGATATTGAATTAAGTGTGCATGACAGGTTTCTGAAATAACTTTCATCAGGTACCTCACACCAATACAAATGAAGATATTGAATTAAGTGTGCATGACACGTTTCTGAAATAACTTTCATCAGGTACCTCACACCAATACAAATGTAGATATTGAATTAAGTGTGCATGACACGTTTCTGAAATAACTTTCATCAGGTACCTCACACCAATACAATGTAGATATTGAATTAAGTGTGCATGACACGTTTCTGAAATAACATTCATCAGGTACCTCACATCAATACAAATGTAGATATTGAATTAAGTGTGCATGACACGTTTCTGAAATTACTTTCATCAGGTACCTCACACCAATACAAATGTAAATATTGAATTAAATGTGCATGACACGTTTCTGAAATAACTTTCATCAGGTACCTCACACCAATACAAATGTAGATATTGAATTAAGTGTGCATGACACGTTTCTGAAATAACTTTCATCGGGTACCTCACACCAATACAAATGTAGATATTGAATTAAGTGTGCATGACACGTTTCTGAAATAACTTTCATCAGGTACCTCACACCAATACAAATGTAGATATTGAATTAAGCGTGCATGACACGTTTCTGAAATAACTATCATCAGGTACCTCACATCAATAAAAATGTAGATATTGAATTAAGTGTGCATGACACGTTTCTGAAATAACTTTCATCAGGTACCTCACATCAATAAAAATGTAGATATTGAATTAAGTGTGGATGACACGTTTCTAAAATAACCTTCATCAGGTACCTCACACCAATACAAATGTAGATATTGAATTAACAGTTCATGATACGTATCTGAAATAACTTTCATCAGGTAGCTCACATCAATAAAAATGTAGATATTGAATTAAGTGTGGATGACACGTTTCTGGAATAACTTTCATCAGTTACCTCACACCAATACAAATGTAGATATTGAATTAAGTGTGCATGACACGTTTCTGAAATAACTTTCATCAGGTACCTCACACCAATACAAATGTAGATATTGAATTAAGTGTGCATGACACGTTTCTGAAATAACTATCATCAGGTACCTCACATCAATAAAAATGTAGATATTGAATTAAGTGTGCATGACACGTTTCTGGAATAACTTTCATCAGTTACCTCACACCAATACAAATATAGATATTGAATTAAGTGTGCATGACACGTTTCTGAAATAACTTTCATCAGGTATCTCACACCAATACAAATGTAGATATTGAATTAAGTGTGCATGACACGTTTCTGAAATAACTTTCATCAGGTACTTCACACCAATACAAATGTAGATATTGAATTAAGTGTGTATGACACGTTTCTGAAATAACTTTCATCAGGTACCTTACACCAATACAAATGAAGATATTGAATTAAGTGTGCATGACACGTTTCTAGAATAACTTTCATCAGGTACCTCACATCAATAAAAATGTAGATATTGAATTCAGTGTTCATGACACGTTTCTGAAATAACTTTCATCAGGTACCTCACACCAATACAAATGTAAATATTGAATTAAATGTGCATGATACGTTTCTGAAATAACCTTCATCAGGTATCTCACATCAATACAAATGTAGATATTGAATTAAGTGTGCATGACACGTTTCTGAAATAACTATCATCAGGTACCTCACATCAATAAAAATGTAGATATTGAATTAAGTGTGCATGACACGTTTCTGAAATAACTTTCATCAGTTACCTCACACCAATACAAATGTAGATATTGAATTAAGTGTGTATGACACGTTTCTGAAATAACTTTCATCAGGTACCTCACACCTATACAAATGTAGATATTGAATTAAGTGTGCATGACACGTTTCTGAAATAACTTTCATCAGGTACCTCACACCAATACAAATGTAGATATTGAACTAAGTGTGCATGACACGTTTCTGAAATAACTTTCATCAGGTACCTCACACCAATACAAATGTAGATATTGAATTAAGTGTGTATGACACGTTTCTGAAATAACTTTCATCAGGTACCTTACACCAATACAAATGAAGATATTGAATTAAGTGTGCATGACACGTTTCTGAAATAACTTTCATCAGGTACCTCACATCAATAAAAATTTAGATATTGAATTCAGTGTTCATGACACGTTTCTGAAATAACTTTCATCAGGTACCTCACATCAATACAAATGTAGATATTGAATTAAGTGTGGATGACACGTTTCTGAAATAACTTTCATCAGGTACCTTACACCAATACAAATGTAGATATTGAATTAAGTGTGCATGACACGTTTCTGAAATAACTTTCATCAGGTACCTCACACCAATACAAATGTAGATATTGAATTAAGTGTGCATGACACGTTTCTGAAATAACTTTCATCAGGTACCTCACACCAATACAAATGTAGATATTGAATTAAGTGTGCATGACATGTTTCTGAAATAACTTTCATCAGGTACCTCACACCAATACAAATGTAGATATTGAATAAAGCGTGCATGACACGTTTCTGAAATAACTTTCATCAGGTACCTCACATCAATAAAAATGTAGATATTGAATTAAGTGTGCATGACACGTTTCTGGAATAACTTTCATCAGTTACCACACATCAATAAAAATGTAGATATTGAATTAAGTGTGCATGACACGTTTCTGAAATAACTTTCATCAGGTACCTCACACCAATACAAATGTAGATATTGAATTAAGTGTGCATGACAGGTTTCTGAAATAACTTTCATCAGGTACCTCACACCAATACAAATGAAGATATTGAATTAAGTGTGCATGACACGTTTCTGAAATAACTTTCATCAGGTACCTCACATCAATACAAATGTAGATATTGAATTAAGTGTGCATGACACGTTTCTGAAATAACATTCATCAGGTACCTCACATCAATACAAATGTAGATATTGAATTAAGTGTGCATGACACGTTTCTGAAATTACTTTCATCAGGTACCTCACACCAATACAAATGTAAATATTGAATTAAATGTGCATGACACGTTTCTGAAATAACCTTCATCAGGCACCTCACACCAATAAAAATGTAGATATTGAATTAAGTGTGCATGATACGTTTCTGAAATAACCTTCATCAGGTATCTCACATCAATCCAAATGTAGATATTGAAATAAGTGTGCATGACACGTTTCTGAAATAACTTTCATCAGGTACCTCACACCAATACAAATGAAGATATTGAATTAAGTGTGCATGACACGTTTCTGAAATAACTTTCATCAGGTACCTCACACCAATACAAATGTAGATATTGAATTAAGTGTGCATGACACGTTTCTGAAATAACTTTCATCAGGTACCTCACACCAATACAAATGTAGATATTGAATTAAGCGTGCATGACACGTTTCTGAAATAACTATCATCAGGTACCTCACATCAATAAAAATGTAGATATTGAATTAAGTGTGCATGACACGTTTCTGAAATAACTTTCATCAGGTACCTCACATCAATAAAAATGTAGATATTGAATTAAGTGTGGATGACACGTTTCTGAAATAACCTTCATCAGGTACCTCACACCAATACAAATGTAGATATTGAATTAACAGTGCATGATACGTATCTGAAATAACTATCATCAGGTAGCTCACATCAATAAAAATGGAGATATTGAACTAAGTGTGCATGACACGTTTCTGAAATAACTTTCATCAGGTACCTCACATCAATAAAAATGTAGATATTGAATTAAGTGTGCATGACACGTTTCTGAAATAACTTTCATCAGGTACCTCACACCAATACAAATGTAGATATTGAATTAAGTGTGCATGACAGGTTTCTGAAATAACTTTCATCAGGTACCTCACACCAATACAAATGAAGATATTGAATTAAGTGTGCATGACACGTTTCTGAAATAACTTTCATCAGGTACCTCACACCAATACAAATGTAGATATTGAATTAAGTGTGCATGACACGTTTCTGAAATAACTTTCATCAGGTACCTCACACCAATACAAATGTAGATATTGAATTAAGTGTGCATGACACGTTTCTGAAATAACATTCATCAGGTACCTCACATCAATACAAATGTAGATATTGAATTAAGTGTGCATGACACGTTTCTGAAATTACTTTCATCAGGTACCTCACACCAATACAAATGTAAATATTGAATTAAATGTGCATGACACGTTTCTGAAATAACCTTCATCAGGCACCTCACACCAATAAAAATGTAGATATTGAATTAAGTGTGCATGATACGTTTCTGAAATAACCTTCATCAGGTATCTCACATCAATACAAATGTAGATATTGAATTAAGTGTGCATGACACGTTTCTGAAATAACTTTCATCAGGTACCTCACACCAATACAAATGTAGATATTGAATTAAGTGTGCATGACACGTTTCTGAAATAACTTTCATCGGGTACCTCACACCAATACAAATGTAGATATTGAATTAAGTGTGCATGACACGTTTCTGAAATAACTTTCATCAGGTACCTCACACCAATACAAATGTAGATATTGAATTAAGCGTGCATGACACGTTTCTGAAATAACTATCATCAGGTACCTCACATCAATAAAAATGTAGATATTGAATTAAGTGTGCATGACACGTTTCTGAAATAACTTTCATCAGGTACCTCACATCAATAAAAATGTAGATATTGAATTAAGTGTGGATGACACGTTTCTGAAATAACTATCATCAGGTACCTCACACCAATACAAATGTAGATATTGAATTTACAGTGCATGATACGTATCTGAAATAACTTTCATCAGGTAGCTCACATCAATACAAATGTAGATATTGAATTAAGTGTGCATGACACGTTTCTGGAATAACTTTCATCAGTTACCTCACACCAATACAAATGTAGATATTGAATTAAGTGTGCATGACACGTTTCTGAAATAACTTTCATCAGGTACCTCACACCAATAAAAATGTAGATATTGAATTAAGTGTGCATGACACGTTTCTGGAATAACTTTCATCAGTTACCTCACACCAATACAAATGTAGATATTGAATTAAGTGTGCATGACACGTTTCTGAAATAACTTTCATCAGGTACCTCACACCAATACAAATGTAGATATTGAATTAAGTGTGCATGACACGTTTCTGAAATAACTGTCATCAGGTACTTCACACCAATACAAATGTAGATATTGAATTAAGTGTGTATGACACGTTTCTGAAATAACTTTCATCAGGTACCTTACACCAATACAAATGAAGATATTGAATTAAGTGTGCATGACACGTTTCTAGAATAACTTTCATCAGGTACCTCACATCAATAAAAATGTAGATATTGAATTCAGTGTTCATGACACGTTTCTGAAATAACTTTCATCAGGTACCTCACACCAATACAAATGTAAATATTGAATTAAATGTGCATGACACGTTTCTGAAATAACCTTCATCAGGCACCTCACACCAATAAAAATGTAGATATTGAATTAAGTGTGCATGATACGTTTCTGAAATAACCTTCATCAGGTATCTCACATCAATACAAATGTAGATATTGAAATAAGTGTGCATGACACGTTTCTGAAATAACTTTCATCAGGTACCTCACACCAATACAAATGTAGATATTGAATTAAGTGTGCATGACACGTTTCTGAAATAACTTTCATCAGGTACCTCACACCAATACAAATGTAGATATTGAATTAAGCGTGCATGACACGTTTCTGAAATAACTATCATCAGGTACCTCACATCAATAAAAATGTAGATATTGAATTAAGTGTGCATGACACGTTTCTGAAATAACTTTCATCAGGTACCTCACATCAATAAAAATGTAGATATTGAATTAAGTGTGGATGACACGTTTCTGAAATAACTATCATCAGGTACCTCACACCAATACAAATGTAGATATTGAATTTACAGTGCATGATACGTATCTGAAATAACTTTCATCAGGTAGCTCACATCAATACAAATGTAGATATTGAATTAAGTGTGCATGACACGTTTCTGGAATAACTTTCATCAGTTACCTCACACCAATACAAATGTAGATATTGAATTAAGTGTGCATGACACGTTTCTGAAATAACTTTCATCAGGTACCTCACACCAATAAAAATGTAGATATTGAATTAAGTGTGCATGACACGTTTCTGGAATAACTTTCATCAGTTACCTCACACCAATACAAATGTAGATATTGAATTAAGTGTGCATGACACGTTTCTGAAATAACTTTCATCAGGTACCTCACACCAATACAAATGTAGATATTGAATTAAGTGTGCATGACACGTTTCTGAAATAACTGTCATCAGGTACTTCACACCAATACAAATGTAGATATTGAATTAAGTGTGTATGACACGTTTCTGAAATAACTTTCATCAGGTACCTTACACCAATACAAATGAAGATATTGAATTAAGTGTGCATGACACGTTTCTAGAATAACTTTCATCAGGTACCTCACATCAATAAAAATGTAGATATTGAATTCAGTGTTCATGACACGTTTCTGAAATAACTTTCATCAGGTACCTCACACCAATACAAATGTAAATATTGAATTAAATGTGCATGACACGTTTCTGAAATAACCTTCATCAGGCACCTCACACCAATAAAAATGTAGATATTGAATTAAGTGTGCATGATACGTTTCTGAAATAACCTTCATCAGGTATCTCACATCAATACAAATGTAGATATTGAAATAAGTGTGCATGACACGTTTCTGAAATAACTTTCATCAGGTACCTCACACCAATACAAATGTAGATATTGAATTAAGTGTGCATGACACGTTTCTGAAATAACTTTCATCAGGTACCTCACACCAATGCAAATGTAGATATTGAATTAAGTGTGCATGACACGTTTCTGAAATAACTTTCATCAGGTACCTCACACCAATACAAATGTAGATATTGAATTAACAGTGCATGATACGTATCTGAAATAACTTTCATCAGGTAGCTCACATCAATAAAAATGTAGATATTGAATTAAGTGTGCATGACACGTTTCTGGAATAACTTTCAGCAGTTACCTCACACCAATACAAATGTAGATATTGAATTAAGTGTGCATGACACGTTTCTGAAATAACTATCATCAGGTACCTCACATCAATAAAAATGTAGATATTGAATTAAGTGTGCATGACACGTTTCTGGAATAACTTTCATCAGTTACCTCACACCAATACAAATGTAGATATTGAATTAAGTGTGTATGACACGTTTCTGAAATAACTTTCATCAGGTACCTCACACCTATACAAATGTAGATATTGAATTAAGTGTGCATGACACGTTTCTGAAATAACTTTCATCAGGTACCTCACACCAATACAAATGTAGATATTGAACTAAGTGTGCATGACACGTTTCTGAAATAACTTTCATCAGGTACCTCACACCAATACAAATGTAGATATTGAATTAAGTGTGCATGACACGTTTCTGGAATAACTTTCATCAGTTACCTCACACCAATACAAATGTAGATATTGAATTAAGTGTGCATGACACGTTTCTGAAATAACTTTCATCAGGTACCTCACACCAATACAAATGTAGATATTGAATTAAGTGTGCATGACACGTTTCTGAAATAACTATCATCAGGTACCTCACATCAATAAAAATGTAGATATTGAATTAAGTGTGCATGACACGTTTCTGGAATAACTTTCATCAGTTACCTCACACCAATACAAATGTAGATATTGAATTAAGTGTGCATGACACGTTTCTGAAATAACTTTCATCAGGTACCTCACACCAATACAAATGTAGATATTGAATTAAGTGTGCATGACACGTTTCTGAAATAACTTTCATCAGGTACTTCACACCAATACAAATGTAGATATTGAATTAAGTGTGTATGACACGTTTCTGAAATAACTTTCATCAGGTACCTTACACCAATACAAATGAAGATATTGAATTAAGTGTGCATGACACGTTTCTAGAATAACTTTCATCAGGTACCTCACATCAATAAAAATGTAGATATTGAATTCAGTGTTCATGACACGTTTCTGAAATAACTTTCATCAGGTACCTCACACCAATACAAATGTAAATATTGAATTAAATGTGCATGATACGTTTCTGAAATAACCTTCATCAGGTATCTCACATCAATACAAATGTAGATATTGAATTAAGTGTGCATGACACGTTTCTGAAATAACTATCATCAGGTACCTCACATCAATAAAAATGTAGATATTGAATTAAGTGTGCATGACACGTTTCTGGAATAACTTTCATCAGTTACCTCACACCAATACAAATGTAGATATTGAATTAAGTGTGTATGACACGTTTCTGAAATAACTTTCATCAGGTACCTCACACCTATACAAATGTAGATATTGAATTAAGTGTGCATGACACGTTTCTGAAATAACTTTCATCAGGTACCTCACACCAATACAAATGTAGATATTGAACTAAGTGTGCATGACACGTTTCTGAAATAACTTTCATCAGGTACCTCACACCAATACAAATGTAGATATTGAATTAAGTGTGTATGACACGTTTCTGAAATAACTTTCATCAGGTACCTTACACCAATACAAATGA
The DNA here is from genome assembly GCA_963680875.1 of Bathymodiolus brooksi. NCBI lineage: Eukaryota > Metazoa > Mollusca > Bivalvia > Mytilida > Modiolidae > Bathymodiolus > Bathymodiolus brooksi. Next base: position 73,151,288 of record OY804579.1, read on the forward strand.
AGATATTGAATTAAGTGTGCATGACACGTTTCTGAAATAACTTTCATCAGGTACCTCACATCAATAAAAATGTAGATATTGAATTCAGTGTTCATGACACGTTTCTGAAATAACTTTCATCAGGTACCTCACATCAATACAAATGTAGATATTGAATTAAGTGTGGATGACACGTTTCTGAAATAACTTCCATCAGGTACCTTACACCAATACAAATGTAGATATTGAATTAAGTGTGCATGACACGTTTCTGAAATAACTTTCATCAGGTACCTCACACCAATACAAATGTAGATATTGAATTAAGTGTGCATGACACGTTTCTGAAATAACTTTCATCAGGTACCTCACACCAATACAAATGTAGATATTGAATTAAGTGTGGATGACACGTTTCTGAAATAACTTTCATCAGGTACCTCACACCAATACAAATGTAGATATTGAATTAAGTGTGCATGTCACGTTTCTGAAATAACTTTCATCAGGTACCTCACACCAATGCAAATGTAGATATTGAATTAAGTGTGCATGACACGTTTCTGAAATAACTTTCATCAGGTACCTCACACCAATACAAATGTAGATATTGAATTAACAGTGCATGATACGTATCTGAAATAACTTTCATCAGGTAGCTCACATCAATAAAAATGTAGATATTGAATTAAGTGTGCATGACACGTTTCTGGAATAACTTTCAGCAGTTACCTCACACCAATACAAATGTAGATATTGAATTAAGTGTGCATGACACGTTTCTGAAATAACTTTCATCAGGTACCTCACACCAATACAAATGTAGATATTGAATTAAGTGTGCATGACACGTTTCTGAAATAACTATCATCAGGTACCTCACATCAATAAAAATGTAGATATTGAATTAAGTGTGCATGACACGTTTCTGGAATAACTTTCATCAGTTACCTCACACCAATACAAATGTAGATATTGAATTAAGTGTGTATGACACGTTTCTGAAATAACTTTCATCAGGTACCTCACACCTATACAAATGTAGATATTGAATTAAGTGTGCATGACACGTTTCTGAAATAACTTTCATCAGGTACCTCACACCAATACAAATGTAGATATTGAACTAAGTGTGCATGACACGTTTCTGAAATAACTTTCATCAGGTACCTCACACCAATACAAATGTAGATATTGAATTAAGTGTGCATGACACGTTTCTGGAATAACTTTCATCAGTTACCTCACACCAATACAAATGTAGATATTGAATTAAGTGTGCATGACACGTTTCTGAAATAACTTTCATCAGGTACCTCACACCAATACAAATGTAGATATTGAATTAAGTGTGCATGACACGTTTCTGAAATAACTATCATCAGGTACCTCACATCAATAAAAATGTAGATATTGAATTAAGTGTGCATGACACGTTTCTGGAATAACTTTCATCAGTTACCTCACACCAATACAAATGTAGATATTGAATTAAGTGTGCATGACACGTTTCTGAAATAACTTTCATCAGGTACCTCACACCAATACAAATGTAGATATTGAATTAAGTGTGCATGACACGTTTCTGAAATAACTTTCATCAGGTACTTCACACCAATACAAATGTAGATATTGAATTAAGTGTGTATGACACGTTTCTGAAATAACTTTCATCAGGTACCTTACACCAATACAAATGAAGATATTGAATTAAGTGTGCATGACACGTTTCTAGAATAACTTTCATCAGGTACCTCACATCAATAAAAATGTAGATATTGAATTCAGTGTTCATGACACGTTTCTGAAATAACTTTCATCAGGTACCTCACACCAATACAAATGTAAATATTGAATTAAATGTGCATGATACGTTTCTGAAATAACCTTCATCAGGTATCTCACATCAATACAAATGTAGATATTGAATTAAGTGTGCATGACACGTTTCTGAAATAACTATCATCAGGTACCTCACATCAATAAAAATGTAGATATTGAATTAAGTGTGCATGACACGTTTCTGGAATAACTTTCATCAGTTACCTCACACCAATACAAATGTAGATATTGAATTAAGTGTGTATGACACGTTTCTGAAATAACTTTCATCAGGTACCTCACACCTATACAAATGTAGATATTGAATTAAGTGTGCATGACACGTTTCTGAAATAACTTTCATCAGGTACCTCACACCAATACAAATGTAGATATTGAACTAAGTGTGCATGACACGTTTCTGAAATAACTTTCATCAGGTACCTCACACCAATACAAATGTAGATATTGAATTAAGTGTGTATGACACGTTTCTGAAATAACTTTCATCAGGTACCTTACACCAATACAAATGAAGATATTGAATTAAGTGTGCATGACACGTTTCTGAAATAACTTTCATCAGTTACCTCACACCAATACAAATGTAGATATTGAATTAAGTGTGCATGACACGTTTCTGAAATAACTTTCATCAGGTACCTCACACCAATACAAATGTAGATATTGAATTAAGTGTGCATGACACGTTTCTGAAATAACTATCATCAGGTACCTCACATCAATAAAAATGTAGATATTGAATTAAGTGTGCATGACACGTTTCTGGAATAACTTTCATCAGTTACCTCACACCAATACAAATATAGATATTGAATTAAGTGTGCATGACACGTTTCTGAAATAACTTTCATCAGGTATCTCACACCAATACAAATGTAGATATTGAATTAAGTGTGCATGACACGTTTCTGAAATAACTTTCATCAGGTACTTCACACCAATACAAATGTAGATATTGAATTAAGTGTGCATGATACGTTTCTGAAATAACCTTCATCAGGTATCTCACATCAATACAAATGTAGATATTGAATTAAGTGTGCATGACACGTTTCTGAAATAACTATCATCAGGTACCTCACATCAATAAAAATGTAGATATTGAATTAAGTGTGCATGACACGTTTCTGAAATAACTTTCATCAGTTACCTCACACCAATACAAATGTAGATATTGAATTAAGTGTGTATGACACGTTTCTGAAATAACTTTCATCAGGTACCTCACACCTATACAAATGTAGATATTGAATTAAGTGTGCATGACACGTTTCTGAAATAACTTTCATCAGGTACCTCACACCAATACAAATGTAGATATTGAACTAAGTGTGCATGACACGTTTCTGAAATAACTTTCATCAGGTACCTCACACCAATACAAATGTAGATATTGAATTAAGTGTGTATGACACGTTTCTGAAATAACTTTCATCAGGTACCTTACACCAATACAAATGAAGATATTGAATTAAGTGTGCATGACACGTTTCTGAAATAACTTTCATCAGGTACCTCACATCAATAAAAATTTAGATATTGAATTCAGTGTTCATGACACGTTTCTGAAATAACTTTCATCAGGTACCTCACATCAATACAAATGTAGATATTGAATTAAGTGTGGATGACACGTTTCTGAAATAACTTTCATCAGGTACCTTACACCAATACAAATGTAGATATTGAATTAAGTGTGCATGACACGTTTCTGAAATAACTTTCATCAGGTACCTCACACCAATACAAATGTAGATATTGAATTAAGTGTGCATGACACGTTTCTGAAATAACTTTCATCAGGTACCTCACACCAATACAAATGTAGATATTGAATTAAGTGTGCATGACACGTTTCTGAAATAACTTTCATCAGGTACCTCACACCAATACAAATGTAGATATTGAATAAAGCGTGCATGACACGTTTCTGAAATAACTTTCATCAGGTACCTCACATCAATAAAAATGTAGATATTGAATTAAGTGTGCATGACACGTTTCTGGAATAACTTTCATCAGTTACCACACATCAATAAAAATGTAGATATTGAATTAAGTGTGCATGACACGTTTCTGAAATAACTTTCATCAGGTACCTCACACCAATACAAATGTAGATATTGAATTAAGTGTGCATGACAGGTTTCTGAAATAACTTTCATCAGGTACCTCACACCAATACAAATGAAGATATTGAATTAAGTGTGCATGACACGTTTCTGAAATAACTTTCATCAGGTACCTCACATCAATACAAATGTAGATATTGAATTAAGTGTGCATGACACGTTTCTGAAATAACATTCATCAGGTACCTCACATCAATACAAATGTAGATATTGAATTAAGTGTGCATGACACGTTTCTGAAATTACTTTCATCAGGTACCTCACACCAATACAAATGTAAATATTGAATTAAATGTGCATGACACGTTTCTGAAATAACCTTCATCAGGCACCTCACACCAATAAAAATGTAGATATTGAATTAAGTGTGCATGATACGTTTCTGAAATAACCTTCATCAGGTATCTCACATCAATCCAAATGTAGATATTGAAATAAGTGTGCATGACACGTTTCTGAAATAACTTTCATCAGGTACCTCACACCAATACAAATGAAGATATTGAATTAAGTGTGCATGACACGTTTCTGAAATAACTTTCATCAGGTACCTCACACCAATACAAATGTAGATATTGAATTAAGTGTGCATGACACGTTTCTGAAATAACTTTCATCAGGTACCTCACACCAATACAAATGTAGATATTGAATTAAGCGTGCATGACACGTTTCTGAAATAACTTTCATCAGGTACCTCACACCAATACAAATGAAGATATTGAATTAAGTGTGCATGACACGTTTCTGAAATAACTTTCATCAGGTACCTCACACCAATACAAATGTAGATATTGAATTAAGTGTGCATGACACGTTTCTGAAATAACTTTCATCAGGTACCTCACACCAATACAAATGTAGATATTGAATTAAGCGTGCATGACACGTTTCTGAAATAACTATCATCAGGTACCTCACATCAATAAAAATGTAGATATTGAATTAAGTGTGCATGACACGTTTCTGAAATAACTTTCATCAGGTACCTCACATCAATAAAAATGTAGATATTGAATTAAGTGTGGATGACACGTTTCTGAAATAACCTTCATCAGGTACCTCACACCAATACAAATGTAGATATTGAATTAACAGTGCATGATACGTATCTGAAATAACTATCATCAGGTAGCTCACATCAATAAAAATGTAGATATTGAACTAAGTGTGCATGACACGTTTCTGAAATAACTTTCATCAGGTACCTCACATCAATAAAAATGTAGATATTGAATTAAGTGTGCATGACACGTTTCTGAAATAACTTTCATCAGGTACCTCACACCAATACAAATGTAGATATTGAATTAAGTGTGCATGACAGGTTTCTGAAATAACTTTCATCAGGTACCTCACACCAATACAAATGAAGATATTGAATTAAGTGTGCATGACACGTTTCTGAAATAACTTTCATCAGGTACCTCACACCAATACAAATGTAGATATTGAATTAAGTGTGCATGACACGTTTCTGAAATAACTTTCATCAGGTACCTCACACCAATACAAATGTAGATATTGAATTAAGTGTGCATGACACGTTTCTGAAATAACATTCATCAGGTACCTCACATCAATACAAATGTAGATATTGAATTAAGTGTGCATGACACGTTTCTGAAATTACTTTCATCAGGTACCTCACACCAATACAAATGTAAATATTGAATTAAATGTGCATGACACGTTTCTGAAATAACCTTCATCAGGCACCTCACACCAATAAAAATGTAGATATTGAATTAAGTGTGCATGATACGTTTCTGAAATAACCTTCATCAGGTATCTCACATCAATACAAATGTAGATATTGAATTAAGTGTGCATGACACGTTTCTGAAATAACTTTCATCAGGTACCTCACACCAATACAAATGTAGATATTGAATTAAGTGTGCATGACACGTTTCTGAAATAACTTTCATCGGGTACCTCACACCAATACAAATGTAGATATTGAATTAAGTGTGCATGACACGTTTCTGAAATAACTTTCATCAGGTACCTCACACCAATACAAATGTAGATATTGAATTAAGCGTGCATGACACGTTTCTGAAATAACTATCATCAGGTACCTCACATCAATAAAAATGTAGATATTGAATTAAGTGTGCATGACACGTTTCTGAAATAACTTTCATCAGGTACCTCACATCAATAAAAATGTAGATATTGAATTAAGTGTGGATGACACGTTTCTGAAATAACTATCATCAGGTACCTCACACCAATACAAATGTAGATATTGAATTTACAGTGCATGATACGTATCTGAAATAACTTTCATCAGGTAGCTCACATCAATACAAATGTAGATATTGAATTAAGTGTGCATGACACGTTTCTGGAATAACTTTCATCAGTTACCTCACACCAATACAAATGTAGATATTGAATTAAGTGTGCATGACACGTTTCTGAAATAACTTTCATCAGGTACCTCACACCAATAAAAATGTAGATATTGAATTAAGTGTGCATGACACGTTTCTGGAATAACTTTCATCAGTTACCTCACACCAATACAAATGTAGATATTGAATTAAGTGTGCATGACACGTTTCTGAAATAACTTTCATCAGGTACCTCACACCAATACAAATGTAGATATTGAATTAAGTGTGCATGACACGTTTCTGAAATAACTGTCATCAGGTACTTCACACCAATACAAATGTAGATATTGAATTAAGTGTGTATGACACGTTTCTGAAATAACTTTCATCAGGTACCTTACACCAATACAAATGAAGATATTGAATTAAGTGTGCATGACACGTTTCTAGAATAACTTTCATCAGGTACCTCACATCAATAAAAATGTAGATATTGAATTCAGTGTTCATGACACGTTTCTGAAATAACTTTCATCAGGTACCTCACACCAATACAAATGTAAATATTGAATTAAATGTGCATGACACGTTTCTGAAATAACCTTCATCAGGCACCTCACACCAATAAAAATGTAGATATTGAATTAAGTGTGCATGATACGTTTCTGAAATAACCTTCATCAGGTATCTCACATCAATACAAATGTAGATATTGAAATAAGTGTGCATGACACGTTTCTGAAATAACTTTCATCAGGTACCTCACACCAATACAAATGTAGATATTGAATTAAGTGTGCATGACACGTTTCTGAAATAACTTTCATCAGGTACCTCACACCAATGCAAATGTAGATATTGAATTAAGTGTGCATGACACGTTTCTGAAATAACTTTCATCAGGTACCTCACACCAATACAAATGTAGATATTGAATTAACAGTGCATGATACGTATCTGAAATAACTTTCATCAGGTAGCTCACATCAATAAAAATGTAGATATTGAATTAAGTGTGCATGACACGTTTCTGGAATAACTTTCAGCAGTTACCTCACACCAATACAAATGTAGATATTGAATTAAGTGTGCATGACACGTTTCTGAAATAACTATCATCAGGTACCTCACATCAATAAAAATGTAGATATTGAATTAAGTGTGCATGACACGTTTCTGGAATAACTTTCATCAGTTACCTCACACCAATACAAATGTAGATATTGAATTAAGTGTGTATGACACGTTTCTGAAATAACTTTCATCAGGTACCTCACACCTATACAAATGTAGATATTGAATTAAGTGTGCATGACACGTTTCTGAAATAACTTTCATCAGGTACCTCACACCAATACAAATGTAGATATTGAACTAAGTGTGCATGACACGTTTCTGAAATAACTTTCATCAGGTACCTCACACCAATACAAATGTAGATATTGAATTAAGTGTGCATGACACGTTTCTGGAATAACTTTCATCAGTTACCTCACACCAATACAAATGTAGATATTGAATTAAGTGTGCATGACACGTTTCTGAAATAACTTTCATCAGGTACCTCACACCAATACAAATGTAGATATTGAATTAAGTGTGCATGACACGTTTCTGAAATAACTATCATCAGGTACCTCACATCAATAAAAATGTAGATATTGAATTAAGTGTGCATGACACGTTTCTGGAATAACTTTCATCAGTTACCTCACACCAATACAAATGTAGATATTGAATTAAGTGTGCATGACACGTTTCTGAAATAACTTTCATCAGGTACCTCACACCAATACAAATGTAGATATTGAATTAAGTGTGCATGACACGTTTCTGAAATAACTTTCATCAGGTACTTCACACCAATACAAATGTAGATATTGAATTAAGTGTGTATGACACGTTTCTGAAATAACTTTCATCAGGTACCTTACACCAATACAAATGAAGATATTGAATTAAGTGTGCATGACACGTTTCTAGAATAACTTTCATCAGGTACCTCACATCAATAAAAATGTAGATATTGAATTCAGTGTTCATGACACGTTTCTGAAATAACTTTCATCAGGTACCTCACACCAATACAAATGTAAATATTGAATTAAATGTGCATGATACGTTTCTGAAATAACCTTCATCAGGTATCTCACATCAATACAAATGTAGATATTGAATTAAGTGTGCATGACACGTTTCTGAAATAACTATCATCAGGTACCTCACATCAATAAAAATGTAGATATTGAATTAAGTGTGCATGACACGTTTCTGGAATAACTTTCATCAGTTACCTCACACCAATACAAATGTAGATATTGAATTAAGTGTGTATGACACGTTTCTGAAATAACTTTCATCAGGTACCTCACACCTATACAAATGTAGATATTGAATTAAGTGTGCATGACACGTTTCTGAAATAACTTTCATCAGGTACCTCACACCAATACAAATGTAGATATTGAACTAAGTGTGCATGACACGTTTCTGAAATAACTTTCATCAGGTACCTCACACCAATACAAATGTAGATATTGAATTAAGTGTGTATGACACGTTTCTGAAATAACTTTCATCAGGTACCTTACACCAATACAAATGAAGATATTGAATTAAGTGTGCATGACACGTTTCTGAAATAACTTTCATCAGGTACCTCACATCAATAAAAATGTAGATATTGAATTCAGTGTTCATGACACGTTTCTGAAATAACTTTCATCAGGTACCTCACATCAATACAAATGTAGATATTGAATTAAGTGTGGATGACACGTTTCTGAAATAACTTCCATCAGGTACCTTACACCAATACAAATGTAGATATTGAATTAAGTGTGCATGACACGTTTCTGAAATAACTTTCATCAGGTACCTCACACCAATACAAATGTAGATATTGAATTAAGTGTGCATGACACGTTTCTGAAATAACTTTCATCAGGTACCTCACACCAATACAAATGTAGATATTGAATTAAGTGTGGATGACACGTTTCTGAAATAACTTTCATCAGGTACCTCACACCAATACAAATGTAGATATTGAATTAAGTGTGCATGACACGTTTCTGAAATAACTTTCATCAGGTACCTCACACCAATGCAAATGTAGATATTGAATTAAGTGTGCATGACACGTTTCTGAAATAACTTTCATCAGGTACCTCACACCAATACAAATGTAGATATTGAATTAACAGTGCATGATACGTATCTGAAATAACTTTCATCAGGTAGCTCACATCAATAAAAATGTAGATATTGAATTAAGTGTGCATGACACGTTTCTGGAATAACTTTCAGCAGTTACCTCACACCAATACAAATGTAGATATTGAATTAAGTGTGCATGACACGTTTCTGAAATAACTTTCATCAGGTACCTCACACCAATACAAATGTAGATATTGAATTAAGTGTGCATGACACGTTTCTGAAATAACTATCATCAGGTACCTCACATCAATAAAAATGTAGATATTGAATTAAGTGTGCATGACACGTTTCTGGAATAACTTTCATCAGTTACCTCACACCAATACAAATGTAGATATTGAATTAAGTGTGTATGACACGTTTCTGAAATAACTTTCATCAGGTACCTCACACCTATACAAATGTAGATATTGAATTAAGTGTGCATGACACGTTTCTGAAATAACTTTCATCAGGTACCTCACACCAATACAAATGTAGATATTGAACTAAGTGTGCATGACACGTTTCTGAAATAACTTTCATCAGGTACCTCACACCAATACAAATGTAGATATTGAATTAAGTGTGCATGACACGTTTCTGGAATAACTTTCATCAGTTACCTCACACCAATACAAATGTAGATATTGAATTAAGTGTGCATGACACGTTTCTGAAATAACTTTCATCAGGTACCTCACACCAATACAAATGTAGATATTGAATTAAGTGTGCATGACACGTTTCTGAAATAACTATCATCAGGTACCTCACATCAATAAAAATGTAGATATTGAATTAAGTGTGCATGACACGTTTCTGGAATAACTTTCATCAGTTACCTCACACCAATACAAATGTAGATATTGAATTAAGTGTGCATGACACGTTTCTGAAATAACTTTCATCAGGTACCTCACACCAATACAAATGTAGATATTGAATTAAGTGTGCATGACACGTTTCTGAAATAACTTTCATCAGGTACTTCACACCAATACAAATGTAGATATTGAATTAAGTGTGTATGACACGTTTCTGAAATAACTTTCATCAGGTACCTTACACCAATACAAATGAAGATATTGAATTAAGTGTGCATGACACGTTTCTAGAATAACTTTCATCAGGTACCTCACATCAATAAAAATGTAGATATTGAATTCAGTGTTCATGACACGTTTCTGAAATAACTTTCATCAGGTACCTCACACCAATACAAATGTAAATATTGAATTAAATGTGCATGATACGTTTCTGAAATAACCTTCATCAGGTATCTCACATCAATACAAATGTAGATATTGAATTAAGTGTGCATGACACGTTTCTGAAATAACTATCATCAGGTACCTCACATCAATAAAAATGTAGATATTGAATTAAGTGTGCATGACACGTTTCTGGAATAACTTTCATCAGTTACCTCACACCAATACAAATGTAGATATTGAATTAAGTGTGTATGACACGTTTCTGAAATAACTTTCATCAGGTACCTCACACCTATACAAATGTAGATATTGAATTAAGTGTGCATGACACGTTTCTGAAATAACTTTCATCAGGTACCTCACACCAATACAAATGTAGATATTGAACTAAGTGTGCATGACACGTTTCTGAAATAACTTTCATCAGGTACCTCACACCAATACAAATGTAGATATTGAATTAAGTGTGTATGACACGTTTCTGAAATAACTTTCATCAGGTACCTTACACCAATACAAATGAAGATATTGAATTAAGTGTGCATGACACGTTTCTGAAATAACTTTCATCAGGTACCTCACATCAATAAAAATGTAGATATTGAATTCAGTGTTCATGACACGTTTCTGAAATAACTTTCATCAGGTACCTCACATCAATACAAATGTAGATATTGAATTAAGTGTGGATGACACGTTTCTGAAATAACTTCCATCAGGTACCTTACACCAATACAAATGTAGATATTGAATTAAGTGTGCATGACACGTTTCTGAAATAACTTTCATCAGGTACCTCACACCAATACAAATGTAGATATTGAATTAAGTGTGCATGACACGTTTCTGAAATAACTTTCATCAGGTACCTCACACCAATACAAATGTAGATATTGAATTAAGTGTGGATGACACGTTTCTGAAATAACTTTCATCAGGTACCTCACACCAATACAAATGTAGATATTGAATTAAGCGTGCATGACACGTTTCTGAAATAACTTTCATCAGGTACCTCACATCAATAAAAATGTAGATATTGAATTAAGTGTGCATGACACGTTTCTGGAATAACTTTCATCAGTTACCTCACACCAATACAAATGTAGATATTGAATTAAGTGTGTATGACACGTTTCTGAAATAACTTTCATAAGGTACCTTACACCAATACAAATGTAGATATTGAATTAAGTGTGCATGACACGTTTCTGAAATAACTTTCATCAGGTACCTCACACCAATACAAATGTAGATATTGAACTAAGTGTGCATGACACGTTTCTGAAATAACTTTCATCAGGTACCTCACATCAATAAAAATGTAGATATTGAATTAAGTGTGCATGACACGTTTCTGAAATAACTTTCATCAGGTACCTCACACCAATACAAATGTAGATATTGAATTAAGTGTGCATGACACGTTTCTGAAATAACTTTCATCAGGTACCTCACACCAATACAAATGAAGATATAGAATTAAGTGTGCATGACACGTTTCTGAAATAACTTTCATCAGGTACCTCACACCAATACAAATGTAGATATTGAATTAAGTGTGCATGACACGTTTCTGAAATAACATTCATCAGGTACCTCACATCAATACAAATGTAGATATTGAATTAAGTGTGCATGACACGTTTCTGAAATTACTTTCATCAGGTACCTCACACCAATACAAATGTAAATATTGAATTAAATGTGCATGACACGTTTCTGAAATAACCTTCATCAGGCACCTCACACCAATAAAAATGTAGATATTGAATTAAGTGTGCATGATACGTTTCTGAAATAACCTTCATCAGGTATCTCACATCAATACAAATGTAGATATTGAAATAAGTGTGCATGACACGTTTCTGAAATAACTTTCATCAGGTACCTCACACCAATACAAATGTAGATATTGAATTAAGTGTGCATGACACGTTTCTGAAATAACTTTCATCAGGTACCTCACACCAATACAAATGTAGATATTGAATTAAGTGTGCATGACACGTTTCTGAAATAACTTTCATCAGGTACCTCACACCAATACAAATGTAGATATTGAATTAAGCGTGCATGACACGTTTCTGAAATAACTATCATCAGGTACCTCACATCAATAAAAATGTAGATATTGAATTAAGTGTGCATGACACGTTTCTGGAATAACTTTCATCAGTTACCTCACACCAATACAAATGTAGATATTGAATTAAGTGTGCATGACACGTTTCTGAAATAACTTTCATCAGGTACCTCACATCAATACAAATGTAGATATTGAATTAAGTGTGCATGACACGTTTCTGAAATAACTTTCATCAGGTACTTCACACCAATACAAATGTAGATATTGAATTAAGTGTGTATGACACGTTTCTGAAATAACTTTCATCAGGTACCTTACACCAATACAAATGAAGATATTGAATTAAGTGTGCATGACACGTTTCTAGAATAACTTTCATCAGGTACCTCACATCAATAAAAATGTAGATATTGAATTCAGTGTTCATGACACGTTTCTGAAATAACTTTCATCAGGTACCTCACACCAATACAAATGTAAATATTGAATTAAATGTGCATGATACGTTTCTGAAATAACCTTCATCAGGTATCTCACATCAATACAAATGTAGATATTGAATTAAGTGTGCATGACACGTTTCTGAAATAACTATCATCAGGTACCTCACATCAATAAAAATGTAGATATTGAATTAAGTGTGCATGACACGTTTCTGGAATAACTTTCATCAGTTACCTCACACCAATACAAATGTAGATATTGAATTAAGTGTGTATGACACGTTTCTGAAATAACTTTCATCAGGTACCTCACACCTATACAAATGTAGATATTGAATTAAGTGTGCATGACACGTTTCTGAAATAACTTTCATCAGGTACCTCACACCAATACAAATGTAGATATTGAACTAAGTGTGCATGACACGTTTCTGAAATAACTTTCATCAGGTACCTCACACCAATACAAATGTAGATATTGAATTAAGTGTGTATGACACGTTTCTGAAATAACTTTCATCAGGTACCTTACACCAATACAAATGAAGATATTGAATTAAGTGTGCATGACACGTTTCTGAAATAACTTTCATCAGGTACCTCACATCAATAAAAATGTAGATATTGAATTCAGTGTTCATGACACGTTTCTGAAATAACTTTCATCAGGTACCTCACATCAATACAAATGTAGATATTGAATTAAGTGTGGATGACACGTTTCTGAAATAACTTCCATCAGGTACCTTACACCAATACAAATGTAGATATTGAATTAAGTGTGCATGACACGTTTCTGAAATAACTTTCATCAGGTACCTCACACCAATACAAATGTAGATATTGAATTAAGTGTGCATGACACGTTTCTGAAATAACTTTCATCAGGTACCTCACACCAATACAAATGTAGATATTGAATTAAGTGTGGATGACACGTTTCTGAAATAACTTTCATCAGGTACCTCACACCAATACAAATGTAGATATTGAATTAAGTGTGCATGACACGTTTCTGAAATAACTTTCATCAGGTACCTCACACCAATGCAAATGTAGATATTGAATTAAGTGTGCATGACACGTTTCTGAAATAACTTTCATCAGGTACCTCACACCAATACAAATGTAGATATTGAATTAACAGTGCATGATACGTATCTGAACTAACTTTCATCAGGTAGCTCACATCAATAAAAATGTAGATATTGAATTAAGTGTGCATGACACGTTTCTGGAATAACTTTCAGCAGTTACCTCACACCAATACAAATGTAGATATTGAATTAAGTGTGCATGACACGTTTCTGAAATAACTTTCATCAGGTACCTCACACCAATACAAATGTAGATATTGAATTAAGTGTGCATGACACGTTTCTGAAATAACTTTCATCAGGTACCTCACACCAATACAAATGTAGATATTGAATTAAGTGTGGATGACACGTTTCTGAAATAACTTTCATCAGGTACCTCACACCAATACAAATGTAGATATTGAATTAAGTGTGCATGACACGTTTCTGAAATAACTTTCATCAGGTACCTCACACCAATGCAAATGTAGATATTGAATTAAGTGTGCATGACACGTTTCTGAAATAACTTTCATCAGGTACCTCACACCAATACAAATGTAGATATTGAATTAACAGTGCATGATACGTATCTGAACTAACTTTCATCAGGTAGCTCACATCAATAAAAATGTAGATATTGAATTAAGTGTGCATGACACGTTTCTGGAATAACTTTCAGCAGTTACCTCACACCAATACAAATGTAGATATTGAATTAAGTGTGCATGACACGTTTCTGAAATAACTTTCATCAGGTACCTCACACCAATACAAATGTAGATATTGAATTAAGTGTGCATGACACGTTTCTGAAATAACTATCATCAGGTACCTCACATCAATAAAAATGTAGATATTGAATTAAGTGTGCATGACACGTTTCTGAAATAACTTTCATCAGGTACCTCACACCAATACAAATGTAGATATTGAATTAAGTGTGCATGACACGTTTCTGAAATAACTTTCATCAGGTACCTCACACCAATACAAATGTAGATATTGAATTAAGTGTGCATGACACGTTTCTGAAATAACTTTCATCAGGTACCTCACACCAATACAAATGTAGATATTGAATTAAGCGTGCATGACACGTTTCTGAAATAACTATCATCAGGTACCTCACATCAATAAAAATGTAGATATTGAATTAAGTGTGCATGACACGTTTCTGGAATAACTTTCATCAGTTACCTCACACCAATACAAATGTAGATATTGAATTAAGTGTGCATGACACGTTTCTGAAATAACTTTCATCAGGTACCTCACACCAATACAAATGTAGATATTGAATTAAGTGTGCATGACACGTTTCTGAAATAACTTTCATCAGGTACTTCACACCAATACAAATGTAGATATTGAATTAAATGTGTATGACACGTTTCTGAAATAACTTTCATCAGGTACCTTACACCAATACAAATGAAGATATTGAATTAAGTGTGCATGACACGTTTCTAGAATAACTTTCATCAGGTACCTCACATCAATAAAAATGTAGATATTGAATTCAGTGTTCATGACACGTTTCTGAAATAACTTTCATCAGGTACCTCACACCAATACAAATGTAAATATTGAATTAAATGTGCATGATACGTTTCTGAAATAACCTTCATCAGGTATCTCACATCAATACAAATGTAGATATTGAATTAAGTGTGCATGACACGTTTCTGAAATAACTATCATCAGGTACCTCACATCAATAAAAATGTAGATATTGAATTAAGTGTGCATGACACGTTTCTGGAATAACTTTCATCAGTTACCTCACACCAATACAAATGTAGATATTGAATTAAGTGTGTATGACACGTTTCTGAAATAACTTTCATCAGGTACCTCACACCTATACAAATGTAGATATTGAATTAAGTGTGCATGACACGTTTCTGAAATAACTTTCATCAGGTACCTCACACCAATACAAATGTAGATATTGAACTAAGTGTGCATGACACGTTTCTGAAATAACTTTCATCAGGTACCTCACACCAATACAAATGTAGATATTGAATTAAGTGTGTATGACACGTTTCTGAAATAACTTTCATCAGGTACCTTACACCAATACAAATGAAGATATTGAATTAAGTGTGCATGACACGTTTCTGAAATAACTTTCATCAGGTACCTCACATCAATAAAAATGTAGATATTGAATTCAGTGTTCATGACACGTTTCTGAAATAACTTTCATCAGGTACCTCACATCAATACAAATGTAGATATTGAATTAAGTGTGGATGACACGTTTCTGAAATAACTTCCATCAGGTACCTTACACCAATACAAATGTAGATATTGAATTAAGTGTGCATGACACGTTTCTGAAATAACTTTCATCAGGTACCTCACACCAATACAAATGTAGATATTGAATTAAGTGTGCATGACACGTTTCTGAAATAACTTTCATCAGGTACCTCACACCAATACAAATGTAGATATTGAATTAAGTGTGGATGACACGTTTCTGAAATAACTTTCATCAGGTACCTCACACCAATACAAATGTAGATATTGAATTAAGTGTGCATGACACGTTTCTGAAATAACTTTCATCAGGTACCTCACACCAATGCAAATGTAGATATTGAATTAAGTGTGCATGACACGTTTCTGAAATAACTTTCATCAGGTACCTCACACCAATACAAATGTAGATATTGAATTAACAGTGCATGATACGTATCTGAACTAACTTTCATCAGGTAGCTCACATCAATAAAAATGTAGATATTGAATTAAGTGTGCATGACACGTTTCTGGAATAACTTTCAGCAGTTACCTCACACCAATACAAATGTAGATATTGAATTAAGTGTGCATGACACGTTTCTGAAATAACTTTCATCAGGTACCTCACACCAATACAAATGTAGATATTGAATTAAGTGTGCATGACACGTTTCTGAAATAACTATCATCAGGTACCTCACATCAATAAAAATGTAGATATTGAATTAAGTGTGCATGACACGTTTCTGGAATAACTTTCATCAGTTACCTCACACCAATACAAATGTAGATATTGAATTAAGTGTGTATGACACGTTTCTGAAATAACTTTCATCAGGTACCTCACACCTATACAAATGTAGATATTGAATTAAGTGTGCATGACACGTTTCTGAAATAACTTTCATCAGGTACCTCACACCAATACAAATGTAGATATTGAACTAAGTGTGCATGACACGTTTCTGAAATAACTTTCATCAGGTACCTCACACCAATACAAATGTAGATATTGAATTAAGTGTGCATGACACGTTTCTGGAATAACTTTCATCAGTTACCTCACACCAATACAAATGTAGATATTGAATTAAGTGTGCATGACACGTTTCTGAAATAACTTTCATCAGGTACCTCACACCAATACAAATGTAGATATTGAATTAAGTGTGCATGACACGTTTCTGAAATAACTATCATCAGGTACCTCACATCAATAAAAATGTAGATATTGAATTAAGTGTGCATGACACGTTTCTGGAATAACTTTCATCAGTTACCTCACACCAATACAAATGTAGATATTGAATTAAGTGTGCATGACACGTTTCTGAAATAACTTTCATCAGGTACCTTACACCAATACAAATGAAGATATTGAATTAAGTGTGCATGACACGTTTCTAGAATAACTTTCATCAGGTACCTCACATCAATAAAAATGTAGATATTGAATTCAGTGTTCATGACACGTTTCTGAAATAACTTTCATCAGGTACCTCACACCAATACAAATGTAAATATTGAATTAAATGTGCATGATACGTTTCTGAAATAACCTTCATCAGGTATCTCACATCAATACAAATGTAGATATTGAATTAAGTGTGCATGACACGTTTCTGAAATAACTTTCATCAGGTACCTCACATCAATAAAAATGTAGATATTGAATTAAGTGTGCATGACACGTTTCTGGAATAACTTTCATCAGTTACCTCACACCAATACAAATGTAGATATTGAATTAAGTGTGTATGACACGTTTCTGAAATAACTTTCATCAGGTACCTCACACCTATACAAATGTAGATATTGAATTAAGTGTGCATGACACGTTTCTGAAATAACTTTCATCAGGTACCTCACACCAATACAAATGTAGATATTGAACTAAGTGTGCATGACACGTTTCTGAAATAACTTTCATCAGGTACCTCACACCAATACAAATGTAGATATTGAATTAAGTGTGGATGACACGTTTCTGAAATAACTTCCATCAGGTACCTTACACCAATACAAATGTAGATATTGAATTAAGTGTGCATGACACGTTTCTGAAATAACTTTCATCAGGTACCTCACACCAATACAAATGTAGATATTGAATTAAGTGTGCATGACACGTTTCTGAAATAACTTTCATCAGGTACCTCACACCAATACAAATGTAGATATTGAATTAAGTGTGGATGACACGTTTCTGAAATAACTTTCATCAGGTACCTCACACCAATACAAATGTAGATATTGAATTAAGTGTGCATGACACGTTTCTGAAATAACTTTCATCAGGTACCTCACACCAATGCAAATGTAGATATTGAATTAAGTGTGCATGACACGTTTCTGAAATAACTTTCATCAGGTACCTCACACCAATACAAATGTAGATATTGAATTAACAGTGCATGATACGTATCTGAACTAACTTTCATCAGGTACCTCACACCAATACAAATGTAGATATTGAATTAAGTGTGCATGACACGTTTCTGAAATAACTTTCATCAGGTACCTCACACCAATACAAATGTAGATATTGAATTAAGTGTGCATGACACGTTTCTGAAATAACTATCATCAGGTACCTCACATCAATAAAAATGTAGATATTGAATTAAGTGTGCATGACACGTTTCTGGAATAACTTTCATCAGTTACCTCACACCAATACAAATGTAGATATTGAATTAAGTGTGCATGACACGTTTCTGAAATAACTTTCATCAGGTACCTCACACCAATACAAATGTAGATATTGAATTAAGTGTGCATGACACGTTTCTGAAATAACTTTCATCAGGTACTTCGCACCAATACAAATGTAGATATTGAATTAAGTGTGTATGACACGTTTCTGAAATAACTTTCATCAGGTACCTTACACCAATACAAATGAAGATATTGAATTAAGTGTGCATGACACGTTTCTAGAATAACTTTCATCAGGTACCTCACATCAATAAAAATGTAGATATTGAATTCAGTGTTCATGACACGTTTCTGAAATAACTTTCATCAGGTACCTCACACCAATACAAATGTAAATA
Organism: Bathymodiolus brooksi; assembly: GCA_963680875.1. NCBI lineage: Eukaryota > Metazoa > Mollusca > Bivalvia > Mytilida > Modiolidae > Bathymodiolus > Bathymodiolus brooksi. The sequence continues at coordinate 73,170,930 of OY804579.1, forward strand.
TTGAATTAAATGTGCATGATACGTTTCTGAAATAACCTTCATCAGTTATCTCACATCAATACAAATGTAGATATTGAATTAAGTGTGCATGACACGTTTCTGAAATAACTATCATCAGGTACCTCACATCAATAAAAATGTAGATATTGAATTAAGTGTGCATGACACGTTTCTGGAATAACTTTCATCAGTTACCTCACACCAATACAAATGTAGATATTGAATTAAGTGTGTATGACACGTTTCTGAAATAACTTTCATCAGGTACCTCACACCTATACAAATGTAGATATTGAATTAAGTGTGCATGACACGTTTCTGAAATAACTTTCATCAGGTACCTCACACCAATACAAATGTAGATATTGAACTAAGTGTGCATGACACGTTTCTGAAATAACTTTCATCAGGTACCTCACACCAATACAAATGTAGATATTGAATTAAGTGTGTATGACACGTTTCTGAAATAACTTTCATCAGGTACCTTACACCAATACAAATGAAGATATTGAATTAAGTGTGCATGACACGTTTCTGAAATAACTTTCATCAGGTACCTCACATCAATAAAAATGTAGATATTGAATTCAGTGTTCATGACACGTTTCTGAAATAACTTTCATCAGGTACCTCACATCAATACAAATGTAGATATTGAATTAAGTGTGGATGACACGTTTCTGAAATAACTTCCATCAGGTACCTTACACCAATACAAATGTAGATATTGAATTAAGTGTGCATGACACGTTTCTGAAATAACTTTCATCAGGTACCTCACACCAATACAAATGTAGATATTGAATTAAGTGTGCATGACACGTTTCTGAAATAACTTTCATCAGGTACCTCACACCAATACAAATGTAGATATTGAATTAAGTGTGGATGACACGTTTCTGAAATAACTTTCATCAGGTACCTCACACCAATACAAATGTAGATATTGAATTAAGCGTGCATGACACGTTTCTGAAATAACTTTCATCAGGTACCTCACATCAATAAAAATGTAGATATTGAATTAAGTGTGCATGACACGTTTCTGGAATAACTTTCATCAGTTACCTCACACCAATACAAATGTAGATATTGAATTAAGTGTGTATGACACGTTTCTGAAATAACTTTCATAAGGTACCTCACACCAATACAAATGTAGATATTGAATTAAGTGTGCATGACACGTTTCTGAAATAACTTTCATCAGGTACCTCACATCAATAAAAATGTAGATATTGAATTAAGTGTGCATGACACGTTTCTGAAATAACTTTCATCAGGTACCTCACACCAATACAAATGTAGATATTGAATTAAGTGTGCATGACACGTTTCTGAAATAACTTTCATCAGGTACCTCACACCAATACAAATGAAGATATTGAATTAAGTGTGCATGACACGTTTCTGAAATAACTTTCATCAGGTACCTCACACCAATACAAATGTAGATATTGAATTAAGTGTGCATGACACGTTTCTGAAATAACATTCATCAGGTACCTCACATCAATACAAATGTAGATATTGAATTAAGTGTGCATGACACGTTTCTGAAATTACTTTCATCAGGTACCTCACACCAATACAAATGTAAATATTGAATTAAATGTGCATGACACGTTTCTGAAATAACCTTCATCAGGCACCTCACACCAATAAAAATGTAGATATTGAATTAAGTGTGCATGATACGTTTCTGAAATAACCTTCATCAGGTATCTCACATCAATACAAATGTAGATATTGAAATAAGTGTGCATGACACGTTTCTGAAATAACTTTCATCAGGTACCTCACACCAATACAAATGTAGATATTGAATTAAGTGTGCATGACACGTTTCTGAAATAACTTTCATCAGGTACCTCACACCAATACAAATGTAGATATTGAATTAAGTGTGCATGACACGTTTCTGAAATAACTTTCATCAGGTACCTCACACCAATACAAATGTAGATATTGAATTAAGCGTGCATGACACGTTTCTGAAATAACTATCATCAGGTACCTCACATCAATAAAAATGTAGATATTGAATTAAGTGTGCATGACACGTTTCTGAAATAACTTTCATCAGGTACCTCACATCAATAAAAATGTAGATATTGAATTAAGTGTGGATGACACGTTTCTGAAATAACCTTCATCAGGTACCTCACACCAATACAAATGTAGATATTGAATTAACAGTGCATGATACGTATCTGAAATAACTATCATCAGGTAGCTCACATCAATAAAAATGTAGATATTGAACTAAGTGTGCATGACACGTTTCTGAAATAACTTTCATCAGGTACCTCACATCAATAAAAATGTAGATATTGAATTAAGTGTGCATGACACGTTTCTGAAATAACTTTCATCAGGTACCTCACACCAATACAAATGTAGATATTGAATTAAGTGTGCATGACAGGTTTCTGAAATAACTTTCATCAGGTACCTCACACCAATACAAATGAAGATATTGAATTAAGTGTGCATGACACGTTTCTGAAATAACTTTCATCAGGTACCTCACACCAATACAAATGTAGATATTGAATTAAGTGTGCATGACACGTTTCTGAAATAACTTTCATCAGGTACCTCACACCAATACAAATGTAGATATTGAATTAAGTGTGCATGACACGTTTCTGAAATAACATTCATCAGGTACCTCACATCAATACAAATGTAGATATTGAATTAAGTGTGCATGACACGTTTCTGAAATTACTTTCATCAGGTACCTCACACCAATACAAATGTAAATATTGAATTAAATGTGCATGACACGTTTCTGAAATAACCTTCATCAGGCACCTCACACCAATAAAAATGTAGATATTGAATTAAGTGTGCATGATACGTTTCTGAAATAACCTTCATCAGGTATCTCACATCAATACAAATGTAGATATTGAATTAAGTGTGCATGACACGTTTCTGAAATAACTTTCATCAGGTACCTCACACCAATACAAATGTAGATATTGAATTAAGTGTGCATGACACGTTTCTGAAATAACTTTCATCGGGTACCTCACACCAATACAAATGTAGATATTGAATTAAGTGTGCATGACACGTTTCTGAAATAACTTTCATCAGGTACCTCACACCAATACAAATGTAGATATTGAATTAAGCGTGCATGACACGTTTCTGAAATAACTATCATCAGGTACCTCACATCAATAAAAATGTAGATATTGAATTAAGTGTGCATGACACGTTTCTGAAATAACTTTCATCAGGTACCTCACATCAATAAAAATGTAGATATTGAATTAAGTGTGGATGACACGTTTCTGAAATAACTATCATCAGGTACCTCACACCAATACAAATGTAGATATTGAATTTACAGTGCATGATACGTATCTGAAATAACTTTCATCAGGTAGCTCACATCAATAAAAATGTAGATATTGAATTAAGTGTGCATGACACGTTTCTGGAATAACTTTCATCAGTTACCTCACACCAATACAAATGTAGATATTGAATTAAGTGTGCATGACACGTTTCTGAAATAACTTTCATCAGGTACCTCACACCAATACAAATGTAGATATTGAATTAAGTGTGCATGACACGTTTCTGAAATAACTATCATCAGGTACCTCACATCAATAAAAATGTAGATATTGAATTAAGTGTGCATGACACGTTTCTGGAATAACTTTCATCAGTTACCTCACACCAATACAAATGTAGATATTGAATTAAGTGTGCATGACACGTTTCTGAAATAACTTTCATCAGGTACCTCACACCAATACAAATGTAGATATTGAATTAAGTGTGCATGACACGTTTCTGAAATAACTTTCATCAGGTACTTCACACCAATACAAATGTAGATATTGAATTAAGTGTGTATGACACGTTTCTGAAATAACTTTCATCAGGTACCTTACACCAATACAAATGAAGATATTGAATTAAGTGTGCATGACACGTTTCTAGAATAACTTTCATCAGGTACCTCACATCAATAAAAATGTAGATATTGAATTCAGTGTTCATGACACGTTTCTGAAATAACTTTCATCAGGTACCTCACACCAATACAAATGTAAATATTGAATTAAATGTGCATGACACGTTTCTGAAATAACCTTCATCAGGCACTTCACACCAATACAAATGTAGATATTGAATTAAGTGTGCATAATACGTTTCTGAAATAACCTTCATCAGGTATCTCACATCAATACAAATGTAGATATTGAAATAAGTGTGCATGACACGTTTCTGAAATAACTTTCATCAGGTACCTCACACCAATACAAATGTAGATATTGAATTAAGTGTGCATGACACGTTTCTGAAATAACTTTCATCAGGTACCTCACACCAATACAAATGTAGATATTGAATTAAGTGTGCATGACACGTTTCTGAAATAACTTTCATCAGGTACCTCACACCAATACAAATGTAGATATTGAATTAACAGTGCATGATACGTATCTGAAATAACTTTCATCAGGTAGCTCACATCAATAAAAATGTAGATATTGAATTAAGTGTGCATGACACGTTTCTGGAATAACTTTCATCAGTTACCTCACACCAATACAAATGTAGATATTGAATTAAGTGTGCATGACACGTTTCTGAAATAACTTTCATCAGGTACCTCACACCAATACAAATGTAGATATTGAATTAAGTGTGCATGACACGTTTCTGAAATAACTATCATCAGGTACCTCACATCAATAAAAATGTAGATATTGAATTAAGTGTGCATGACACGTTTCTGGAATAACTTTCATCAGTTACCTCACACCAATACAAATGTAGATATTGAATTAAGTGTGTATGACACGTTTCTGAAATAACTTTCATCAGGTACCTCACACCTATACAAATGTAGATATTGAATTAAGTGTGCATGACACGTTTCTGAAATAACTTTCATCAGGTACCTCACACCAATACAAATGTAGATATTGAACTAAGTGTGCATGACACGTTTCTGAAATAACTTTCATCAGGTACCTCACACCAATACAAATGTAGATATTGAATTAAGTGTGTATGACACGTTTCTGAAATAACTTTCATCAGGTACCTTACACCAATACAAATGAAGATATTGAATTAAGTGTGCATGACACGTTTCTGAAATAACTTTCATCAGGTACCTCACATCAATAAAAATGTAGATATTGAATTCAGTGTTCATGACACGTTTCTGAAATAACTTTCATCAGGTACCTCACATCAATACAAATGTAGATATTGAATTAAGTGTGGATGACAGGTTTCTGAAATAACTTTCATCAGGTACCTTACACCAATACAAATGTAGATATTGAATTAAGTGTGCATGACACGTTTCTGAAATAACTTTCATCAGGTACCTCACACCAATACAAATGTAGATATTGAATTAAGTGTGCATGACACGTTTCTGAAATAACTTTCATCAGGTACCTCACACCAATACAAATGTAGATATTGAATTAAGTGTGCATGACACGTTTCTGAAATAACTTTCATCAGGTACCTCACACCAATACAAATGTAGATATTGAATTAAGTGTGCATGACACGTTTCTGAAATAACTTTCATCAGGTACCTCACATCAATAAAAATGTAGATATTGAAATAAGTGTGCATGACACGTTTCTGGAATAACTTTCATCAGTTACCTCACACCAATACAAATGTAGATATTGAATTAAGTGTGTATGACACGTTTCTGAAATAACTTTCATCAGGTACCTCACACCAATACAAATGTAGATATTGAATTAAGTGTGCATGACACGTTTCTGAAATAACTTTCATCAGGTACCTCACACCAATACAAATGTAGATATTGAACTAAGTGTGCATGACACGTTTCTGAAATAACTTTCATCAGGTACCTCACATCAATAAAAATGTAGATATTGAATTAAGTGTGCATGACACGTTTCTGAAATAACTTTCATCAGGTACCTCACACCAATACAAATGTAGATATTGAATTAAGTGTGCATGACAGGTTTCTGAAATAACTTTCATCAGGTACCTCACACCAATACAAATGAAGATATTGAATTAAGTTTGCATGACACGTTTCTGAAATAACTTTCATCAGGTACCTCACACCAATACAAATGTAGATATTGAATTAAGTGTGCATGACACGTTTCTGAAATAACATTCATCAGGTACCTCACATCAATACAAATGTAGATATTGAATTAAGTGTGCATGACACGTTTCTGAAATTACTTTCATCAGGTACCTCACACCAATACAAATGTAAATATTGAATTAAATGTGCATGACACGTTTCTGAAATAACCTTCATCAGGCACCTCACACCAATAAAAATGTAGATATTGAATTAAGTGTGCATGATACGTTTCTGAAATAACCTTCATCAGGTATCTCACATCAATACAAATGTAGATATTGAAATAAGTGTGCATGACACGTTTCTGAAATAACTTTCATCAGGTACCTCACACCAATACAAATGTAGATATTGAATTAAGTGTGCATGACACGTTTCTGAAATAACTTTCATCAGGTACCTCACACCAATACAAATGTAGATATTGAATTAAGTGTGCATGACACGTTTCTGAAATAACTTTCATCAGGTACCTCACACCAATACAAATGTAGATATTGAATTAAGCGTGCATGACACGTTTCTGAAATAACTATCATCAGGTACCTCACATCAATAAAAATGTAGATATTGAATTAAGTGTGCATGACACGTTTCTGAAATAACTTTCATCAGGTACCTCACATCAATAAAAATGTAGTTATTGAATTAAGTGTGGATGACACGTTTCTGAAATAACCTTCATCAGGTACCTCACACCAATACAAATGTAGATATTGAATTAACAGTGCATGATACGTATCTGAAATAACTATCATCAGGTAGCTCACATCAATAAAAATGTAGATATTGAACTAAGTGTGCATGACACGTTTCTGAAATAACTTTCATCAGGTACCTCACATCAATAAAAATGTAGATATTGAATTAAGTGTGCATGACACGTTTCTGAAATAACTTTCATCAGGTACCTCACACCAATACAAATGTAGATATTGAATTAAGTGTGCATGACAGGTTTCTGAAATAACTTTCATCAGGTACCTCACACCAATACAAATGAAGATATTGAATTAAGTGTGCATGACACGTTTCTGAAATAACTTTCATCAGGTACCTCACACCAATACAAATGTAGATATTGAATTAAGTGTGCATGACACGTTTCTGAAATAACTATCATCAGGTACCTCACATCAATAAAAATGTAGATATTGAATTAAGTGTGCATGACACGTTTCTGGAATAACTTTCATCAGTTACCTCACACCAATACAAATGTAGATATTGAATTAAGTGTGCATGACACGTTTCTGAAATAACTTTCATCAGGTACCTCACACCAATACAAATGTAGATATTGAATTAAGTGTGCATGACACGTTTCTGAAATAACTTTCATCAGGTACTTCACACCAATACAAATGTAGATATTGAATTAAGTGTGTATGACACGTTTCTGAAATAACTTTCATCAGGTACCTTACACCAATACAAATGAAGATATTGAATTAAGTGTGCATGACACGTTTCTAGAATAACTTTCATCAGGTACCTCACATCAATAAAAATGTAGATATTGAATTCAGTGTTCATGACACGTTTCTGAAATAACTTTCATCAGGTACCTCACACCAATACAAATGTAAATATTGAATTAAATGTGCATGACACGTTTCTGAAATAACCTTCATCAGGCACTTCACACCAATACAAATGTAGATATTGAATTAAGTGTGCATAATACGTTTCTGAAATAACCTTCATCAGGTATCTCACATCAATACAAATGTAGATATTGAAATAAGTGTGCATGACACGTTTCTGAAATAACTTTCATCAGGTACCTCACACCAATACAAATGTAGATATTGAATTAAGTGTGCATGACACGTTTCTGAAATAACTTTCATCAGGTACCTCACACCAATACAAATGTAGATATTGAATTAAGTGTGCATGACACGTTTCTGGAATAACTTTCATCAGTTACCTCACACCAATACAAATGTAGATATTGAATTAAGTGTGCATGACACGTTTCTGAAATAACTTTCATCAGGTACCTCACACCAATACAAATGTAGATATTGAATTAAGTGTGCATGACACGTTTCTGAAATAACTTTCATCAGGTACTTCACACCAATACAAATGTAGATATTGAATTAAGTGTGTATGACACGTTTCTGAAATAACTTTCATCAGGTACCTTACACCAATACAAATGAAGATATTGAATTAAGTGTGCATGACACGTTTCTAGAATAACTTTCATCAGGTACCTCACATCAATAAAAATGTAGATATTGAATTCAGTGTTCATGACACGTTTCTGAAATAACTTTCATCAGGTACCTCACACCAATACAAATGTAAATATTGAATTAAATGTGCATGACACGTTTCTGAAATAACCTTCATCAGGCACTTCACACCAATACAAATGTAGATATTGAATTAAGTGTGCATAATACGTTTCTGAAATAACCTTCATCAGGTATCTCACATCAATACAAATGTAGATATTGAAATAAGTGTGCATGACACGTTTCTGAAATAACTTTCATCAGGTACCTCACACCAATACAAATGTAGATATTGAATTAAGTGTGCATGACACGTTTCTGAAATAACTTTCATCAGGTACCTCACACCAATACAAATGTAGATATTGAATTAAGTGTGCATGACACGTTTCTGAAATAACTTTCATCAGGTACCTCACACCAATACAAATGTAGATATTGAATTAACAGTGCATGATACGTATCTGAAATAACTTTCATCAGGTAGCTCACATCAATAAAAATGTAGATATTGAATTAAGTGTGCATGACACGTTTCTGGAATAACTTTCATCAGTTACCTCACACCAATACAAATGTAGATATTGAATTAAGTGTGCATGACACGTTTCTGAAATAACTTTCATCAGGTACCTCACACCAATACAAATGTAGATATTGAATTAAGTGTGCATGACACGTTTCTGAAATAACTATCATCAGGTACCTCACATCAATAAAAATGTAGATATTGAATTAAGTGTGCATGACACGTTTCTGGAATAACTTTCATCAGTTACCTCACACCAATACAAATGTAGATATTGAATTAAGTGTGTATGACACGTTTCTGAAATAACTTTCATCAGGTACCTCACACCTATACAAATGTAGATATTGAATTAAGTGTGCATGACACGTTTCTGAAATAACTTTCATCAGGTACCTCACACCAATACAAATGTAGATATTGAACTAAGTGTGCATGACACGTTTCTGAAATAACTTTCATCAGGTACCTCACACCAATACAAATGTAGATATTGAATTAAGTGTGTATGACACGTTTCTGAAATAACTTTCATCAGGTACCTTACACCAATACAAATGAAGATATTGAATTAAGTGTGCATGACACGTTTCTGAAATAACTTTCATCAGGTACCTCACATCAATAAAAATGTAGATATTGAATTCAGTGTTCATGACACGTTTCTGAAATAACTTTCATCAGGTACCTCACATCAATACAAATGTAGATATTGAATTAAGTGTGGATGACAGGTTTCTGAAATAACTTTCATCAGGTACCTTACACCAATACAAATGTAGATATTGAATTAAGTGTGCATGACACGTTTCTGAAATAACTTTCATCAGGTACCTCACACCAATACAAATGTAGATATTGAATTAAGTGTGCATGACACGTTTCTGAAATAACTTTCATCAGGTACCTCACACCAATACAAATGTAGATATTGAATTAAGTGTGCATGACACGTTTCTGAAATAACTTTCATCAGGTACATCACACCAATACAAATGTAGATATTGAATTAAGTGTGCATGACACGTTTCTGAAATAACTTTCATCAGGTACCTCACATCAATAAAAATGTAGATATTGAATTAAGTGTGCATGACACGTTTCTGGAATAACTTTCATCAGTTACCTCACACCAATACAAATGTAGATATTGAATTAAGTGTGTATGACACGTTTCTGAAATAACTTTCATCAGGTACCTCACACCAATACAAATGTAGATATTGAATTAAGTGTGCATGACACGTTTCTGAAATAACTTTCATCAGGTACCTCACACCAATACAAATGTAGATATTGAACTAAGTGTGCATGACACGTTTCTGAAATAACTTTCATCAGGTACCTCACATCAATAAAAATGTAGATATTGAATTAAGTGTGCATGACACGTTTCTGAAATAACTTTCATCAGGTACCTCACACCAATACAAATGTAGATATTGAATTAAGTGTGCATGACAGGTTTCTGAAATAACTTTCATCAGGTACCTCACACCAATACAAATGAAGATATTGAATTAAGTGTGCATGACACGTTTCTGAAATAACTTTCATCAGGTACCTCACACCAATACAAATGTAGATATTGAATTAAGTGTGCATGACACGTTTCTGAAATAACATTCATCAGGTACCTCACATCAATACAAATGTAGATATTGAATTAAGTGTGCATGACACGTTTCTGAAATTACTTTCATCAGGTACCTCACACCAATACAAATGTAAATATTGAATTAAATGTGCATGACACGTTTCTGAAATAACCTTCATCAGGCACCTCACACCAATAAAAATGTAGATATTGAATTAAGTGTGCATGATACGTTTCTGAAATAACCTTCATCAGGTATCTCACATCAATACAAATGTAGATATTGAAATAAGTGTGCATGACACGTTTCTGAAATAACTTTCATCAGGTACCTCACACCAATACAAATGTAGATATTGAATTAAGTGTGCATGACACGTTTCTGAAATAACTTTCATCAGGTACCTCACACCAATACAAATGTAGATATTGAATTAAGTGTGCATGACACGTTTCTGAAATAACTTTCATCAGGTACCTCACACCAATACAAATGTAGATATTGAATTAAGCGTGCATGACACGTTTCTGAAATAACTATCATCAGGTACCTCACATCAATAAAAATGTAGATATTGAATTAAGTGTGCATGACACGTTTCTGAAATAACTTTCATCAGGTACCTCACATCAATAAAAATGTAGATATTGAATTAAGTGTGGATGACACGTTTCTGAAATAACCTTCATCAGGTACCTCACACCAATACAAATGTAGATATTGAATTAACAGTGCATGATACGTATCTGAAATAACTATCATCAGGTAGCTCACATCAATAAAAATGTAGATATTGAACTAAGTGTGCATGACACGTTTCTGAAATAACTTTCATCAGGTACCTCACATCAATAAAAATGTAGATATTGAATTAAGTGTGCATGAGACGTTTCTGAAATAACTTTCATCAGGTACCTCACACCAATACAAATGTAGATATTGAATTAAGTGTGCATGACAGGTTTCTGAAATAACTTTCATCAGGTACCTCACACCAATACAAATGAAGATATTGAATTAAGTGTGCATGACACGTTTCTGAAATAACTTTCATCAGGTACCTCACACCAATACAAATGTAGATATTGAATTAAGTGTGCATGACACGTTTCTGAAATAACTTTCATCAGGTACCTCACACCAATACAAATGTAGATATTGAATTAAGTGTGCATGACACGTTTCTGAAATAACATTCATCAGGTATCTCACATCAATACAAATGTAGATATTGAAATAAGTGTGCATGACACGTTTCTGAAATAACTTTCATCAGGTACCTCACACCAATACAAATGTAGATATTGAATTAAGTGTGCATGACACGTTTCTGAAATAACTTTCATCAGGTACCTCACACCAATACAAATGTAGATATTGAATTAAGTGTGCATGACACGTTTCTGAAATAACTTTCATCAGGTACCTCACACCAATACAAATGTAGATATTGAATTAACAGTGCATGATACGTATCTGAAATAACTTTCATCAGGTAGCTCACATCAATAAAAATGTAGATATTGAATTAAGTGTGCATGACACGTTTCTGGAATAACTTTCATCAGTTACCTCACACCAATACAAATGTAGATATTGAATTAAGTGTGCATGACACGTTTCTGAAATAACTTTCATCAGGTACCTCACACCAATACAAATGTAGATATTGAATTAAGTGTGCATGACACGTTTCTGAAATAACTATCATCAGGTACCTCACATCAATAAAAATGTAGATATTGAATTAAGTGTGCATGACACGTTTCTGGAATAACTTTCATCAGTTACCTCACACCAATACAAATGTAGATATTGAATTAAGTGTGTATGACACGTTTCTGAAATAACTTTCATCAGGTACCTCACACCTATACAAATGTAGATATTGAATTAAGTGTGCATGACACGTTTCTGAAATAACTTTCATCAGGTACCTCACACCAATACAAATGTAGATATTGAACTAAGTGTGCATGACACGTTTCTGAAATAACTTTCATCAGGTACCTCACACCAATACAAATGTAGATATTGAATTAAGTGTGTATGACACGTTTCTGAAATAACTTTCATCAGGTACCTTACACCAATACAAATGAAGATATTGAATTAAGTGTGCATGACACGTTTCTGAAATAACTTTCATCAGGTACCTCACATCAATAAAAATGTAGATATTGAATTCAGTGTTCATGACACGTTTCTGAAATAACTTTCATCAGGTACCTCACATCAATACAAATGTAGATATTGAATTAAGTGTGGATGACACGTTTCTGAAATAACTTTCATCAGGTACCTTACACCAATACAAATGTAGATATTGAATTAAGTGTGCATGACACGTTTCTGAAATAACTTTCATCAGGTACCTCACACCAATACAAATGTAGATATTGAATTAAGTGTGCATGACACGTTTCTGAAATAACTTTCATCAGGTACCTCACACCAATACAAATGTAGATATTGAATTAAGTGTGCATGACACGTTTCTGAAATAACTTTCATCAGGTACCTCACACCAATACAAATGTAGATATTGAATTAAGTGTGCATGACACGTTTCTGAAATAACTTTCATCAGGTACCTCACATCAATAAAAATGTAGATATTGAATTAAGTGTGCATGACACGTTTCTGGAATAACTTTCATCAGTTACCTCACACCAATACAAATGTAGATATTGAATTAAGTGTGTATGACACGTTTCTGAAATAACTTTCATCAGGTACCTCACACCAATACAAATGTAGATATTGAATTAAGTGTGCATGACACGTTTCTGAAATAACTTTCATCAGGTACCTCACACCAATACAAATGTAGATATTGAACTAAGTGTGCATGACACGTTTCTGAAATAACTTTCATCAGGTACCTCACATCAATAAAAATGTAGATATTGAATTAAGTGTGCATGACACGTTTCTGAAATAACTTTCATCAGGTACCTCACACCAATACAAATGTAGATATTGAATTAAGTGTGCATGACAGGTTTCTGAAATAACTTTCATCAGGTACCTCACACCAATACAAATGAAGATATTGAATTAAGTGTGCATGACACGTTTCTGAAATAACTTTCATCAGGTACCTCACACCAATACAAATGTAGATATTGAATTAAGTGTGCATGACACGTTTCTGAAATAACATTCATCAGGTACCTCACATCAATACAAATGTAGATATTGAATTAAGTGTGCATGACACGTTTCTGAAATTACTTTCATCAGGTACCTCACACCAATACAAATGTAAATATTGAATTAAATGTGCATGACACGTTTCTGAAATAACCTTCATCAGGCACCTCACACCAATAAAAATGTAGATATTGAATTAAGTGTGCATGATACGTTTCTGAAATAACCTTCATCAGGTATCTCACATCAATACAAATGTAGATATTGAAATAAGTGTGCATGACACGTTTCTGAAATAACTTTCATCAGGTACCTCACACCAATACAAATGTAGATATTGAATTAAGTGTGCATGACACGTTTCTGAAATAACTTTCATCAGGTACCTCACACCAATACAAATGTAGATATTGAATTAAGTGTGCATGACACGTTTCTGAAATAACTTTCATCAGGTACCTCACACCAATACAAATGTAGATATTGAATTAAGCGTGCATGACACGTTTCTGAAATAACTATCATCAGGTACCTCACATCAATAAAAATGTAGATATTGAATTAAGTGTGCATGACACGTTTCTGAAATAACTTTCATCAGGTACCTCACATCAATAAAAATGTAGATATTGAATTAAGTGTGGATGACACGTTTCTGAAATAACCTTCATCAGGTACCTCACACCAATACAAATGTAGATATTGAATTAACAGTGCATGATACGTATCTGAAATAACTATCATCAGGTAGCTCACATCAATAAAAATGTAGATATTGAACTAAGTGTGCATGACACGTTTCTGAAATAACTTTCATCAGGTACCTCACATCAATAAAAATGTAGATATTGAATTAAGTGTGCATGACACGTTTCTGAAATAACTTTCATCAGGTACCTCACACCAATACAAATGTAGATATTGAATTAAGTGTGCATGACAGGTTTCTGAAATAACTTTCATCAGGTACCTCACACCAATACAAATGAAGATATTGAATTAAGTGTGCATGACACGTTTCTGAAATAACTTTCATCAGGTACCTCACACCAATACAAATGTAGATATTGAATTAAGTGTGCATGACACGTTTCTGAAATAACTTTCATCAGGTACCTCACACCAATACAAATGTAGATATTGAATTAAGTGTGCATGACACGTTTCTGAAATAACATTCATCAGGTACCTCACATCAATACAAATGTAGATATTGAATTAAGTGTGCATGACACGTTTCTGAAATTACTTTCATCAGGCACCTCACTCCAATACAAATGTAAATATTGAATTAAATGTGCATGACACGTTTCTGAAATTACTTTCATCAGGTACCTCACACCAATACAAATGTAGATATTGAATTAAGTGTGCATGACACGTTTCTGAAATAACCTTCATCAGGCACCTCACACCAATAAAAATGTAGATATTGAATTAAGTGTGCATGATACGTTTCTGAAATAACCTTCATCAGGTATCTCACATCAATACAAATGTAGATATTGAATTAAGTGTGCATGACACGTTTCTGAAATAACTTTCATCAGGTACCTCACATCAATAAAAATGTAGATATTGAATTAAGTGTGCATGACACGTTTCTGAAATAACTTTCATCAGGTACCTCACACCAATACAAATGTAGATATTGAATTAAGTGTGCATGACAGGTTTCTGAAATAACTTTCATCAGGTACCTCACACCAATACAAATGAAGATATTGAATTAAGTGTGCATGACACGTTTCTGAAATAACTTTCATCAGGTACCTCACACCAATACAAATGTAGATATTGAATTAAGTGTGCATGACACGTTTCTGAAATAACTTTCATCAGGTACCTCACACCAATACAAATGTAGATATTGAATTAAGTGTGCATGACACGTTTCTGAAATAACATTCATCAGGTACCTCACATCAATACAAATGTAGATATTGAATTAAGTGTGCATGACACGTTTCTGAAATTACTTTCATCAGGTACCTCACTCCAATACAAATGTAAATATTGAATTAAATGTGAATGACACGTTTCTGAAATTACTTTCATCAGGTACCTCACACCAATACAAATGTAGATATTGAATTAAGTGTGCATGACACGTTTCTGAAATAACCTTCATCAGGCACCTCACACCAATAAAAATGTAGATATTGAATTAAGTGTGCATGATACGTTTCTGAAATAACCTTCATCAGGTATCTCACATCAATACAAATGTAGATATTGAATTAAGTGTGCATGACACTTTTCTGAAATAACTTTCATCAGGTACCTCACACCAATACAAATGTAGATATTGAATTAAGTGTGCATGACACGTTTCTGAAATAACTTTCATCGGGTACCTCACACCAATACAAATGTAGATATTGAATTAAGTGTGCATGACACGTTTCTGAAATAACTTTCATCAGGTACCTCACACCAATACAAATGTAGATATTGAATTAAGCGTGCATGACACGTTTCTGAAATAACTATCATCAGGTACCTCACATCAATAAAAATGTAGATATTGAATTAAGTGTGCATGACACGTTTCTGAAATAACTTTCATCAGGTACCTCACATCAATAAAAATGTAGATATTGAATTAAGTGTGGATGACACGTTTCTGAAATAACCTTCATCAGGTACCTCACACCAATACAAATGTAGATATTGAATTTACAGTGCATGATACGTATCTGAAATAACTTTCATCAGGTAGCTCACATCAATAAGAATGTAGATATTGAATTAAGTGTGCATGACACGTTTCTGGAATAACTTTCATCAGTTACCTCACACCAATACAAATGTAGATATTGAATTAAGTGTGCATGACACGTTTCTGAAATAACTTTCATCAGGTACCTCACACCAATACAAATGTAGATATTGAATTAAGTGTGCATGACACGTTTCTGAAATAACATTCATCAGGTACCTCACATCAATACAAATGTAGATATTGAATTAAGTGTGCATGACACGTTTCTGAAATTACTTTCATCAGGTACCTCACACCAATACAAATGTAAATATTGAATTAAATGTGCATGACACGTTTCTGAAATAACCTTCATCAGGCACCTCACACCAATAAAAATGTAGATATTGAATTAAGTGTGCATGATACGTTTCTGAAATAACCTTCATCAGGTATCTCACATCAATACAAATGTAGATATTGAAATAAGTGTGCATGACACGTTTCTGAAATAACTTTCATCAGGTACCTCACACCAATACAAATGTAGATATTGAATTAAGTGTGCATGACACGTTTCTGAAATAACTTTCATCAGGTACCTCACACCAATACAAATGTAGATATTGAATTAAGTGTGCATGACACGTTTCTGAAATAACTTTCATCAGGTACCTCACACCAATACAAATGTAGATATTGAATTAAGCGTGCATGACACGTTTCTGAAATAACTATCATCAGGTACCTCACATCAATAAAAATGTAGATATTGAATTAAGTGTGCATGACACGTTTCTGAAATAACTTTCATCAGGTACCTCACATCAATAAAAATGTAGATATTGAATTAAGTGTGGATGACACGTTTCTGAAATAACCTTCATCAGGTACCTCACACCAATACAAATGTAGATATTGAATTAACAGTGCATGATACGTATCTGAAATAACTATCATCAGGTAGCTCACATCAATAAAAATGTAGATATTGAACTAAGTGTGCATGACACGTTTCTGAAATAACTTTCATCAGGTACCTCACATCAATAAAAATGTAGATATTGAATTAAGTGTGCATGACACGTTTCTGAAATAACTTTCATCAGGTACCTCACACCAATACAAATGTAGATATTGAATTAAGTGTGCATGACACGTTTCTGAAATAACTTTCATCAGGTACCTCACACCAATACAAATGAAGATATTGAATTAAGTGTGCATGACACGTTTCTGAAATAACTTTCATCAGGTACCTCACACCAATACAAATGTAGATATTGAATTAAGTGTGCATGACACGTTTCTGAAATAACTTTCATCAGGTACCTCACACCAATACAAATGTAGATATTGAATTAAGTGTGCATGACACGTTTCTGAAATAACATTCATCAGGTACCTCACATCAATACAAATGTAGATATTGAATTAAGTGTGCATGACACGTTTCTGAAATTACTTTCATCAGGCACCTCACTCCAATACAAATGTAAATATTGAATTAAATGTGCATGACACGTTTCTGAA
Organism: Bathymodiolus brooksi; assembly: GCA_963680875.1. Classification (NCBI taxonomy): domain Eukaryota; kingdom Metazoa; phylum Mollusca; class Bivalvia; order Mytilida; family Modiolidae; genus Bathymodiolus; species Bathymodiolus brooksi. Next base: position 73,188,846 of record OY804579.1, read on the forward strand.
ATTACTTTCATCAGGTACCTCACACCAATACAAATGTAGATATTGAATTAAGTGTGCATGACACGTTTCTGAAATAACCTTCATCAGGCACCTCACACCAATAAAAATGTAGATATTGAATTAAGTGTGCATGATACGTTTCTGAAATAACCTTCATCAGGTATCTCACATCAATACAAATGTAGATATTGAATTAAGTGTGCATGACACGTTTCTGAAATAACTTTCATCAGGTACCTCACATCAATAAAAATGTAGATATTGAATTAAGTGTGCATGACACGTTTCTGAAATAACTTTCATCAGGTACCTCACACCAATACAAATGTAGATATTGAATTAAGTGTGCATGACAGGTTTCTGAAATAACTTTCATCAGGTACCTCACACCAATACAAATGAAGATATTGAATTAAGTGTGCATGACACGTTTCTGAAATAACTTTCATCAGGTACCTCACACCAATACAAATGTAGATATTGAATTAAGTGTGCATGACACGTTTCTGAAATAACTTTCATCAGGTACCTCACACCAATACAAATGTAGATATTGAATTAAGTGTGCATGACACGTTTCTGAAATAACATTCATCAGGTACCTCACATCAATACAAATGTAGATATTGAATTAAGTGTGCATGACACGTTTCTGAAATTACTTTCATCAGGTACCTCACTCCAATACAAATGTAAATATTGAATTAAATGTGAATGACACGTTTCTGAAATTACTTTCATCAGGTACCTCACACCAATACAAATGTAGATATTGAATTAAGTGTGCATGACACGTTTCTGAAATAACCTTCATCAGGCACCTCACACCAATAAAAATGTAGATATTGAATTAAGTGTGCATGATACGTTTCTGAAATAACCTTCATCAGGTATCTCACATCAATACAAATGTAGATATTGAATTAAGTGTGCATGACACTTTTCTGAAATAACTTTCATCAGGTACCTCACACCAATACAAATGTAGATATTGAATTAAGTGTGCATGACACGTTTCTGAAATAACTTTCATCGGGTACCTCACACCAATACAAATGTAGATATTGAATTAAGTGTGCATGACACGTTTCTGAAATAACTTTCATCAGGTACCTCACACCAATACAAATGTAGATATTGAATTAAGCGTGCATGACACGTTTCTGAAATAACTATCATCAGGTACCTCACATCAATAAAAATTTAGATATTGAATTAAGTGTGCATGACACGTTTCTGAAATAACTTTCATCAGGTACCTCTTATCAATAAAAATGTAGATATTGAATTAAGTGTGGATGACACGTTTCTGAAATAACCTTCATCAGGTACCTCACACCAATACAAATGTAGATATTGAATTTACAGTGCATGATACGTATCTGAAATAACTTTCATCAGGTAGCTCACATCAATAAAAATGTAGATATTGAATTAAGTGTGCATGACACGTTTCTGGAATAACTTTCATCAGTTACCTCACACCAATACAAATGTAGATATTGAATTAAGTGTGCATGACACGTTTCTGAAATAACTTTCATCAGGTACCTCACACCAATACAAATGTAGATATTGAATTAAGTGTGCATGACACGTTTCTGAAATAACTATCATCAGGTACCTCACATCAATAAAAATGTAGATATTGAATTAAGTGTGCATGACACGTTTCTGGAATAACTTTCATCAGGTACCTCACACCAATACAAATGTAGATATTGAATTAAGCGTGCATGACACGTTTCTGAAATAACTATCATCAGGTACCTCACATCAATAAAAATTTAGATATTGAATTAAGTGTGCATGACACGTTTCTGAAATAACTTTCATCAGGTACCTCACATCAATAAAAATGTAGATATTGAATTAAGTGTGGATGACACGTTTCTGAAATAACCTTCATCAGGTACCTCACACCAATACAAATGTAGATATTGAATTTACAGTGCATGATACGTATCTGAAATAACTTTCATCAGGTAGCTCACATCAATAAAAATGTAGATATTGAATTAAGTGTGCATGACACGTTTCTGGAATAACTTTCATCAGTTACCTCACACCAATACAAATGTAGATATTGAATTAAGTGTGCATGACACGTTTCTGAAATAACTTTCATCAGGTACCTCACACCAATACAAATGTAGATATTGAATTAAGTGTGCATGACACGTTTCTGAAATAACTATCATCAGGTACCTCACATCAATAAAAATGTAGATATTGAATTAAGTGTGCATGACACGTTTCTGGAATAACTTTCATCAGGTACTTCACACCAATATAAATGTAGATATTGAATTAAGTGTGTATGACACGTTTCTGAAATAACTTTCATCAGGTACCTTACACCAATACAAATGAAGATATTGAATTAAGTGTGCATGACACGTTTCTAGAATAACTTTCATCAGGTACCTCACATCAATAAAAATGTAGATATTGAATTCAGTGTTCATGACACGTTTCTGAAATAACTTTCATCAGGTACCTCACATCAATACAAATGTAGATATTGAATTAAGCGTGCATGACACGTTTCTGAAATAACTATCATCAGGTACCTCACATCAATAAAAATGTAGATATTGAATTAAGTGTGCATGACACGTTTCTGGAATAACTTTCATCAGGTACCTCACACCAATACAAATGTAGATATTGAATTAAGTGTGCATGACACGTTTCTGAAATAACTTTCATCAGGTAGCTCACACCAATACAAATGTAGATATTGAATTAAGTGTGCATGACACGTTTCTGAAATAACTTTCATCAGGTACCTCACACCAATACAAATGTAGATATTGAATTAAGCGTGCATGACACGTTTCTGAAATAACTATCATCAGGTACCTCACATCTATGAAAATGTAGATATTGAATTAAGTGTGCATGACACGTTTCTGGAATAACTTTCATCAGTTACCTCACACCAATACAAATGTAGATATTGAATTAAGTGTGTATGACACGTTTCTGAAATAACTTTCATCAGGTACCTCACACCAATACAAATGTAGATATTGAATTAAGTGTGCATGACACGTTTCTGAAATAACTTTCATCAGGTACCTCACACCAATACAAATGTAGATATTGAATTAAGTGTGCATGACACGTTTCTGAAATAACTATCATCAGGTACCTCACATCAATAAAAATGTAGATATTGAATTAAGTGTGCATGACACGTTTCTGGAATAACTTTCATCAGTTACCTCACACCAATACAAATGTAGATATTGAATTAAGTGTGCATGACACGTTTCTGGAATAACTTTCATCAGTTACCTCACACCAATACAAATGTAGATATTGAATTAAGTGTGTATGACACGTTTCTGAAATAACTTTCATCAGGTACCTCACACCTATACAAATGTAGATATTGAATTAAGTGTGCATGACACGTTTCTGAAATAACTTTCATCAGGTACCTCACACCAATACAAATGTAGATATTGAACTAAGTGTGCATGACACGTTTCTGAAATAACTTTCATCAGGTACCTCACATCAATAAAAATGTAGATATTGAATTAAGTGTGCATGACACGTTTCTGAAATAACTTTCATCAGGTACCTCACACCAATACAAATGTAGATATTGAATTAAGTGTGCATGACACGTTTCTGAAATAACTTTCATCAGGTACCTCACACCAATACAAATGTAGATATTGAATTAAGTGTGTATGACACGTTTCTGAAATAACTTTCATCAGGTACCTTACACCAATACAAATGAAGATATTGAATTAAGTGTGCATGACACGTTTCTGAAATAACTTTCATCAGGTACCTCACATCAATAAAAATGTAGATATTGAATTCAGTGTTCATGACACGTTTCTGAAATAACTTTCATCAGGTACCTCACATCAATACAAATGTAGATATTGAATTAAGTGTGGATGACACGTTTCTGAAATAACTTTCATCAGGTACCTTACACCAATACAAATGTAGATATTGAATTAAGTGTGCATGACACGTTTCTGAAATAACTTTCATTAGGTACCTCACACCAATACAAATGTAGATATTGAATTAAGTGTGCATGACACGTTTCTGAAATAACTTTCATCAGGTACCTCACACCAATACAAATGTAGATATTGAATTAAGTGTGCATGACACGTTTCTCAAATAACTTTCATCAGGTACCTCACACCAATACAAATGTAGATATTGAATTAAGCGTGCATGACACGTTTCTGAAATAACTTTCATCAGGTACCTCACATCAATAAAAATGTAGATATTGAATTAAGTGTGCATGACACGTTTCTGGAATAACTTTCATCAGTTACCTCACACCAATACAAATGTAGATATTGAATTAAGTGTGTATGACACGTTTCTGAAATAACTTTCATCAGGTACCTCACACCAATACAAATGTAGATATTGAATTAAGTGTGCATGACACGTTTCTGAAATAACTTTCATCAGGTACCTCACACCAATACAAATGTAGATATTGAACTAAGTGTGCATGACACGTTTCTGGAATAACTTTCATCAGTTACCTCACACCAATACAAATGTAGATATTGAATTAAGTGTGTATGACACGTTTCTGAAATAACTTTCATCAGGTACCTCACACCTATACAAATGTAGATATTGAATTAAGTGTGCATGACACGTTTCTGAAATAACTTTCATCAGGTACCTCACACCAATACAAATGTAGATATTGAACTAAGTGTGCATGACACGTTTCTGAAATAACTTTCATCAGGTACCTCACATCAATAAAAATGTAGATATTGAATTAAGTGTGCATGACACGTTTCTGAAATAACTTTCATCAGGTACCTCACACCAATACAAATGTAGATATTGAATTAAGTGTGCATGACACGTTTCTGAAATAACTTTCATCAGGTACCTCACACCAATACAAATGTAGATATTGAATTAAGTGTGTATGACACGTTTCTGAAATAACTTTCATCAGGTACCTTACACCAATACAAATGAAGATATTGAATTAAGTGTGCATGACACGTTTCTGAAATAACTTTCATCAGGTACCTCACATCAATAAAAATGTAGATATTGAATTCAGTGTTCATGACACGTTTCTGAAATAACTTTCATCAGGTACCTCACATCAATACAAATGTAGATATTGAATTAAGTGTGGATGACACGTTTCTGAAATAACTTTCATCAGGTACCTTACACCAATACAAATGTAGATATTGAATTAAGTGTGCATGACACGTTTCTGAAATAACTTTCATTAGGTACCTCACACCAATACAAATGTAGATATTGAATTAAGTGTGCATGACACGTTTCTGAAATAACTTTCATCAGGTACCTCACACCAATACAAATGTAGATATTGAATTAAGTGTGCATGACACGTTTCTCAAATAACTTTCATCAGGTACCTCACACCAATACAAATGTAGATATTGAATTAAGCGTGCATGACACGTTTCTGAAATAACTTTCATCAGGTACCTCACATCAATAAAAATGTAGATATTGAATTAAGTGTGCATGACACGTTTCTGGAATAACTTTCATCAGTTACCTCACACCAATACAAATGTAGATATTGAATTAAGTGTGTATGACACGTTTCTGAAATAACTTTCATCAGGTACCTCACACCAATACAAATGTAGATATTGAATTAAGTGTGCATGACACGTTTCTGAAATAACTTTCATCAGGTACCTCACACCAATACAAATGTAGATATTGAACTAAGTGTGCATGACACGTTTCTGAAATAACTTTCATCAGGTACCTCACATCAATAAAAATGTAGATATTGAATTAAGTGTGCATGACACGTTTCTGAAATAACTTTCATCAGGTACCTCACACCAATACAAATGTAGATATTGAATTAAGTGTGCATGACAGGTTTCTGAAATAACTTTCATCAGGTACCTCACACCAATACAAATGAAGATATTGAATTAAGTGTGCATGACACGTTTCTGAAATAACTTTCATCAGGTACCTCACACCAATACAAATGTAGATATTGAATTAAGTGTGCATGACACGTTTCTGAAATAACCTTCATCAGGCACCTCACACCAATAAAAATGTAGATATTGAATTAAGTGTGCATGATACGTTTCTGAAATAACCTTCATCAGGTATCTCACATCAATACAAATGTAGATATTGAATTAAGTGTGCATGACACGTTTCTGAAATAACTTTCATCAGGTACCTCACACCAATACAAATGTAGATATTGAATTAAGCGTGCATGACACGTTTCTGAAATAACTATCATCAGGTACCTCACATCAATAAAAATGTAGATATTGAATTAAGTGTGCATGACACGTTTCTGAAATAACTTTCATCAGGTACCTCACATCAATAAAAATGTAGATATTGAATTAAGTGTGGATGACACGTTTCTGAAATAACCTTCATCAGGTACCTCACACCAATACAAATGTAGATATTGAATTAACAGTGCATGATACGTATCTGAAATAACTATCATCAGGTAGCTCACATCAATAAAAATGTAGATATTGAACTAAGTGTGCATGACACGTTTCTGAAATAACTTTCATCAGGTACCTCACATCAATAAAAATGTAGATATTGAATTAAGTGTGCATGACACGTTTCTGAAATAACTTTCATCAGGTACCTCACACCAATACAAATGTAGATATTGAATTAAGTGTGCATGACAGGTTTCTGAAATAACTTTCATCAGGTACCTCACACCAATACAAATGAAGATATTGAATTAAGTGTGCATGACACGTTTCTGAAATAACTTTCATCAGGTACCTCACACCAATACAAATGTAGATATTGAATTAAGTGTGCATGACACGTTTCTGAAATAACTTTCATCAGGTACCTCACACCAATACAAATGTAGATATTGAATTAAGTGTGCATGACACGTTTCTGAAATAACATTCATCAGGTACCTCACATCAATACAAATGTAGATATTGAATTAAGTGTGCATGACACGTTTCTGAAATAACTTTCATCAGGTACCTCACACCAATACAAATGTAAATATTGAATTAAATGTGCATGACACGTTTCTGAAATAACCTTCATCAGGCACCTCACACCAATAAAAATGTAGATATTGAATTAAGTGTGCATGATACGTTTCTGAAATAACCTTCATCGGGTATCTCACATCAATACAAATGTAGATATTGAATTAAGTGTGCATGACACGTTTCTGAAATAACTTTCATCAGGTACCTCACACCAATACAAATGTAGATATTGAATTAAGTGTGCATGACACGTTTCTGAAATAACTTTCATCGGGTACCTCACACCAATACAAATGTAGATATTGAATTAAGTGTGCATGACACGTTTCTGAAATAACTTTCATCAGGTACCTCACACCAATAAAAATGTAGATATTGAATTAAGTGTGCATGACACGTTTCTGAAATAACTTTCATCAGGTACCTCACATCAATAAAAATGTAGATATTGAATTAAGTGTGGATGACACGTTTCTGAAATAACCTTCATCAGGTACCTCACACCAATACAAATGTAGATATTGAATTAACAGTGCATGATACGTATCTGAAATAACTATCATCAGGTAGCTCACATCAATAAAAATGTAGATATTGAACTATGTGTGCATGACACGTTTCTGAAATAACTTTCATCAGGTACCTCACATCAATAAAAATGTAGATATTGAATTAAGTGTGCATGACACGTTTCTGAAATAACTTTCATCAGGTACCTCACACCAATACAAATGTAGATATTGAATTAAGTGTGCATGACAGGTTTCTGAAATAACTTTCATCAGGTACCTCACACCAATACAAATGAAGATATTGAATTAAGTGTGCATGACACGTTTCTGAAATAACTTTCATCAGGTACCTCACACCAATACAAATGTAGATATTGAATTAAGTGTGCATGACACGTTTCTGAAATAACTTTCATCAGGTACCTCACACCAATACAAATGTAGATATTGAATTAAGTGTGCATGACACGTTTCTGAAATAACATTCATCAGGTACCTCACATCAATACAAATGTAGATATTGAATTAAGTGTGCATGACACGTTTCTGAAATAACTTTCATCAGGTACCTCACACCAATACAAATGTAAATATTGAATTAAATGTGCATGACACGTTTCTGAAATAACCTTCATCAGGCACCTCACACCAATACAAATGTAGATATTGAATTAAGCGTGCATGACACGTTTCTGAAATAACTATCATCAGGTACCTCACATCAATAAAAATGTAGATATTGAATTAAGTGTGCATGACACGTTTCTGAAATAACTTTCATCAGGTACCTCACATCAATAAAAATGTAGATATTGAATTAAGTGTGGATGACACGTTTCTGAAATAACCTTCATCAGGTACCTCACACCAATACAAATGTAGATATTGAATTAACAGTGCATGATACGTATCTGAAATAACTTTCATCAGGTAGCTCACATCAATAAAAATGTAGATATTGAATTAAGTGTGCATGACACGTTTCTGGAATAACTTTCATCAGTTACCTCACACCAATACAAATGTAGATATTGAATTAAGTGTGCATGACACGTTTCTGAAATAACTTTCATCAGGTACCTCACACCAATACAAATGTAGATATTGAATTAAGTGTGCATGACACGTTTCTGAAATAACTATCATCAGGTACCTCACATCAATAAAAATGTAGATATTGAATTAAGTGTGCATGACACGTTTCTGAAATAACTTTCATCAGGTACCTCACACCAATACAAATGTAAATATTGAATTAAATGTGCATGACACGTTTCTGAAATAACCTTCATCAGGCACCTCACACCAATAAAAATGTAGATATTGAATTAAGTGTGCATGATACGTTTCTGAAATAACCTTCATCAGGTATCTCACATCAATACAAATGTAGATATTGAATTAAGTGTGCATGACACGTTTCTGAAATAACTTTCATCAGGTACCTCACACCAATACAAATGTAGATATTGAATTAAGTGTGCATGACACGTTTCTGAAATAACTTTCATCGGGTACCTCACACCAATACAAATGTAGATATTGAATTAAGTGTGCATGACACGTTTCTGAAATAACTTTCATCAGGTACCTCACACCAATAAAAATGTAGATATTGAATTAAGTGTGCATGACACGTTTCTGAAATAACTTTCATCAGGTACCTCACATCAATAAAAATGTAGATATTGAATTAAGTGTGGATGACACGTTTCTGAAATAACCTTCATCAGGTACCTCACACCAATACAAATGTAGATATTGAATTAACAGTGCATGATACGTATCTGAAATAACTATCATCAGGTAGCTCACATCAATAAAAATGTAGATATTGAACTATGTGTGCATGACACGTTTCTGAAATAACTTTCATCAGGTACCTCACATCAATAAAAATGTAGATATTGAATTAAGTGTGCATGACACGTTTCTGAAATAACTTTCATCAGGTACCTCACACCAATACAAATGTAGATATTGAATTAAGTGTGCATGACAGGTTTCTGAAATAACTTTCATCAGGTACCTCACACCAATACAAATGAAGATATTGAATTAAGTGTGCATGACACGTTTCTGAAATAACTTTCATCAGGTACCTCACACCAATACAAATGTAGATATTGAATTAAGTGTGCATGACACGTTTCTGAAATAACTTTCATCAGGTACCTCACACCAATACAAATGTAGATATTGAATTAAGTGTGCATGACACGTTTCTGAAATAACATTCATCAGGTACCTCACATCAATACAAATGTAGATATTGAATTAAGTGTGCATGACACGTTTCTGAAATAACTTTCATCAGGTACCTCACACCAATACAAATGTAAATATTGAATTAAATGTGCATGACACGTTTCTGAAATAACCTTCATCAGGCACCTCACACCAATACAAATGTAGATATTGAATTAAGCGTGCATGACACGTTTCTGAAATAACTATCATCAGGTACCTCACATCAATAAAAATGTAGATATTGAATTAAGTGTGCATGACACGTTTCTGAAATAACTTTCATCAGGTACCTCACATCAATAAAAATGTAGATATTGAATTAAGTGTGGATGACACGTTTCTGAAATAACCTTCATCAGGTACCTCACACCAATACAAATGTAGATATTGAATTAACAGTGCATGATACGTATCTGAAATAACTTTCATCAGGTAGCTCACATCAATAAAAATGTAGATATTGAATTAAGTGTGCATGACACGTTTCTGGAATAACTTTCATCAGTTACCTCACACCAATACAAATGTAGATATTGAATTAAGTGTGCATGACACGTTTCTGAAATAACTTTCATCAGGTACCTCACACCAATACAAATGTAGATATTGAATTAAGTGTGCATGACACGTTTCTGAAATAACTATCATCAGGTACCTCACATCAATAAAAATGTAGATATTGAATTAAGTGTGCATGACACGTTTCTGAAATAACTTTCATCAGGTACCTCACACCAATACAAATGTAAATATTGAATTAAATGTGCATGACACGTTTCTGAAATAACCTTCATCAGGCACCTCACACCAATAAAAATGTAGATATTGAATTAAGTGTGCATGATACGTTTCTGAAATAACCTTCATCAGGTATCTCACATCAATACAAATGTAGATATTGAATTAAGTGTGCATGACACGTTTCTGAAATAACTTTCATCAGGTACCTCACACCAATACAAATGTAGATATTGAATTAAGTGTGCATGACACGTTTCTGAAATAACTTTCATCGGGTACCTCACACCAATACAAATGTAGATATTGAATTAAGTGTGCATGACACGTTTCTGAAATAACTTTCATCAGGTACCTCACACCAATAAAAATGTAGATATTGAATTAAGTGTGCATGACACGTTTCTGAAATAACTTTCATCAGGTACCTCACACCTATACAAATGTAGATATTGAATTAAGTGTGCATGACACGTTTCTGAAATAACTTTCATCAGGTACCTCACACCAATACAAATGTAGATATTGAACTAAGTGTGCATGACACGTTTCTGAAATAACTTTCATCAGGTACCTCACATCAATAAAAATGTAGATATTGAATTAAGTGTGCATGACACGTTTCTGAAATAACTTTCATCAGGTACCTCACACCAATACAAATGTAGATATTGAATTAAGTGTGCATGACACGTTTCTGAAATAACTTTCATCAGGTACCTCACACCAATACAAATGTAGATATTGAATTAAGTGTGTATGACACGTTTCTGAAATAACTTTCATCAGGTACCTTACACCAATACAAATGAAGATATTGAATTAAGTGTGCATGACACGTTTCTGAAATAACTTTCATCAGGTACCTCACATCAATAAAAATGTAGATATTGAATTCAGTGTTCATGACACGTTTCTGAAATAACTTTCATCAGGTACCTCACATCAATACAAATGTAGATATTGAATTAAGTGTGGATGACACGTTTCTGAAATAACTTTCATCAGGTACCTTACACCAATACAAATGTAGATATTGAATTAAGTGTGCATGACACGTTTCTGAAATAACTTTCATCAGGTACCTCACACCAATACAAATGTAGATATTGAATTAAGTGTGCATGACACGTTTCTGAAATAACTTTCATCAGGTACCTCACACCAATACAAATGTAGATATTGAATTAAGTGTGCATGACACGTTTCTCAAATAACTTTCATCAGGTACCTCACATCAATAAAAATGTAGATATTGAATTAAGTGTGCATGACACGTTTCTGAAATAACTTTCATCAGGTACCTCACACCAATACAAATGTAGATATTGAATTAAGTGTGCATGACAGGTTTCTGAAATAACTTTCATCAGGTACCTCACACCAATACAAATGAAGATATTGAATTAAGTGTGCATGACACGTTTCTGAAATAACTTTCATCAGGTACCTCACACCAATACAAATGTAGATATTGAATTAAGTGTGCATGACACGTTTCTGAAATAACTTTCATCAGGTACCTCACACCAATACAAATGTAGATATTGAATTAAGTGTGCATGACACGTTTCTGAAATAACATTCATCAGGTATCTCACATCAATACAAATGTAGATATTGAAATAAGTGTGCATGACACGTTTCTGAAATAACTTTCATCAGGTACCTCACACCAATACAAATGTAGATATTGAATTAAGTGTGCATGACACGTTTCTGAAATAACTTTCATCAGGTACCTCACACCAATACAAATGTAGATATTGAATTAAGTGTGCATGACACGTTTCTGAAATAACTTTCATCAGGTACCTCACACCAATACAAATGTAGATATTGAATTAACAGTGCATGATACGTATCTGAAATAACTTTCATCAGGTAGCTCACATCAATAAAAATGTAGATATTGAATTAAGTGTGCATGACACGTTTCTGGAATAACTTTCATCAGTTACCTCACACCAATACAAATGTAGATATTGAATTAAGTGTGCATGACACGTTTCTGAAATAACTTTCATCAGGTACCTCACACCAATACAAATGTAGATATTGAATTAAGTGTGCATGACACGTTTCTGAAATAACTATCATCAGGTACCTCACATCAATAAAAATGTAGATATTGAATTAAGTGTGCATGACACGTTTCTGGAATAACTTTCATCAGTTACCTCACACCAATACAAATGTAGATATTGAATTAAGTGTGTATGACACGTTTCTGAAATAACTTTCATCAGGTACCTCACACCTATACAAATGTAGATATTGAATTAAGTGTGCATGACACGTTTCTGAAATAACTTTCATCAGGTACCTCACACCAATACAAATGTAGATATTGAACTAAGTGTGCATGACACGTTTCTGAAATAACTTTCATCAGGTACCTCACACCAATACAAATGTAGATATTGAATTAAGTGTGTATGACACGTTTCTGAAATAACTTTCATCAGGTACCTTACACCAATACAAATGAAGATATTGAATTAAGTGTGCATGACACGTTTCTGAAATAACTTTCATCAGGTACCTCACATCAATAAAAATGTAGATATTGAATTCAGTGTTCATGACACGTTTCTGAAATAACTTTCATCAGGTACCTCACATCAATACAAATGTAGATATTGAATTAAGTGTGGATGACACGTTTCTGAAATAACTTTCATCAGGTACCTTACACCAATACAAATGTAGATATTGAATTAAGTGTGCATGACACGTTTCTGAAATAACTTTCATCAGGTACCTCACACCAATACAAATGTAGATATTGAATTAAGTGTGCATGACACGTTTCTGAAATAACTTTCATCAGGTACCTCACACCAATACAAATGTAGATATTGAATTAAGTGTGCATGACACGTTTCTGAAATAACTTTCATCAGGTACCTCACACCAATACAAATGTAGATATTGAATTAAGTGTGCATGACACGTTTCTGAAATAACTTTCATCAGGTACCTCACATCAATAAAAATGTAGATATTGAATTAAGTGTGCATGACACGTTTCTGGAATAACTTTCATCAGTTACCTCACACCAATACAAATGTAGATATTGAATTAAGTGTGTATGACACGTTTCTGAAATAACTTTCATCAGGTACCTCACACCAATACAAATGTAGATATTGAATTAAGTGTGCATGACACGTTTCTGAAATAACTTTCATCAGGTACCTCACACCAATACAAATGTAGATATTGAACTAAGTGTGCATGACACGTTTCTGAAATAACTTTCATCAGGTACCTCACATCAATAAAAATGTAGATATTGAATTAAGTGTGCATGACACGTTTCTGAAATAACTTTCATCAGGTACCTCACACCAATACAAATGTAGATATTGAATTAAGTGTGCATGACAGGTTTCTGAAATAACTTTCATCAGGTACCTCACACCAATACAAATGAAGATATTGAATTAAGTGTGCATGACACGTTTCTGAAATAACTTTCATCAGGTACCTCACACCAATACAAATGTAGATATTGAATTAAGTGTGCATGACACGTTTCTGAAATAACATTCATCAGGTACCTCACATCAATACAAATGTAGATATTGAATTAAGTGTGCATGACACGTTTCTGAAATTACTTTCATCAGGTACCTCACACCAATACAAATGTAAATATTGAATTAAATGTGCATGACACGTTTCTGAAATAACCTTCATCAGGCACCTCACACCAATAAAAATGTAGATATTGAATTAAGTGTGCATGATACGTTTCTGAAATAACCTTCATCAGGTATCTCACATCAATACAAATGTAGATATTGAAATAAGTGTGCATGACACGTTTCTGAAATAACTTTCATCAGGTACCTCACACCAATACAAATGTAGATATTGAATTAAGTGTGCATGACACGTTTCTGAAATAACTTTCATCAGGTACCTCACACCAATACAAATGTAGATATTGAATTAAGTGTGCATGACACGTTTCTGAAATAACTTTCATCAGGTACCTCACACCAATACAAATGTAGATATTGAATTAAGCGTGCATGACACGTTTCTGAAATAACTATCATCAGGTACCTCACATCAATAAAAATGTAGATATTGAATTAAGTGTGCATGACACGTTTCTGAAATAACTTTCATCAGGTACCTCACATCAATAAAAATGTAGATATTGAATTAAGTGTGGATGACACGTTTCTGAAATAACCTTCATCAGGTACCTCACACCAATACAAATGTAGATATTGAATTAACAGTGCATGATACGTATCTGAAATAACTATCATCAGGTAGCTCACATCAATAAAAATGTAGATATTGAACTAAGTGTGCATGACACGTTTCTGAAATAACTTTCATCAGGTACCTCACATCAATAAAAATGTAGATATTGAATTAAGTGTGCATGACACGTTTCTGAAATAACTTTCATCAGGTACCTCACACCAATACAAATGTAGATATTGAATTAAGTGTGCATGACAGGTTTCTGAAATAACTTTCATCAGGTACCTCACACCAATACAAATGAAGATATTGAATTAAGTGTGCATGACACGTTTCTGAAATAACTTTCATCAGGTACCTCACACCAATACAAATGTAGATATTGAATTAAGTGTGCATGACACGTTTCTGAAATAACTTTCATCAGGTACCTCACACCAATACAAATGTAGATATTGAATTAAGTGTGCATGACACGTTTCTGAAATAACATTCATCAGGTACCTCACATCAATACAAATGTAGATATTGAATTAAGTGTGCATGACACGTTTCTGAAATTACTTTCATCAGGCACCTCACTCCAATACAAATGTAAATATTGAATTAAATGTGCATGACACGTTTCTGAAATTACTTTCATCAGGTACCTCACACCAATACAAATGTAGATATTGAATTAAGTGTGCATGACACGTTTCTGAAATAACCTTCATCAGGCACCTCACACCAATAAAAATGTAGATATTGAATTAAGTGTGCATGATACGTTTCTGAAATAACCTTCATCAGGTATCTCACATCAATACAAATGTAGATATTGAATTAAGTGTGCATGACACGTTTCTGAAATAACTTTCATCAGGTACCTCACATCAATAAAAATGTAGATATTGAATTAAGTGTGCATGACACGTTTCTGAAATAACTTTCATCAGGTACCTCACACCAATACAAATGTAGATATTGAATTAAGTGTGCATGACAGGTTTCTGAAATAACTTTCATCAGGTACCTCACACCAATACAAATGAAGATATTGAATTAAGTGTGCATGACACGTTTCTGAAATAACTTTCATCAGGTACCTCACACCAATACAAATGTAGATATTGAATTAAGTGTGCATGACACGTTTCTGAAATAACTTTCATCAGGTACCTCACACCAATACAAATGTAGATATTGAATTAAGTGTGCATGACACGTTTCTGAAATAACATTCATCAGGTACCTCACATCAATACAAATGTAGATATTGAATTAAGTGTGCATGACACGTTTCTGAAATTACTTTCATCAGGTACCTCACTCCAATACAAATGTAAATATTGAATTAAATGTGAATGACACGTTTCTGAAATTACTTTCATCAGGTACCTCACACCAATACAAATGTAGATATTGAATTAAGTGTGCATGACACGTTTCTGAAATAACCTTCATCAGGCACCTCACACCAATAAAAATGTAGATATTGAATTAAGTGTGCATGATACGTTTCTGAAATAACCTTCATCAGGTATCTCACATCAATACAAATGTAGATATTGAATTAAGTGTGCATGACACTTTTCTGAAATAACTTTCATCAGGTACCTCACACCAATACAAATGTAGATATTGAATTAAGTGTGCATGACACGTTTCTGAAATAACTTTCATCGGGTACCTCACACCAATACAAATGTAGATATTGAATTAAGTGTGCATGACACGTTTCTGAAATAACTTTCATCAGGTACCTCACACCAATACAAATGTAGATATTGAATTAAGCGTGCATGACACGTTTCTGAAATAACTATCATCAGGTACCTCACATCAATAAAAATGTAGATATTGAATTAAGTGTGCATGACACGTTTCTGAAATAACTTTCATCAGGTACCTCACATCAATAAAAATGTAGATATTGAATTAAGTGTGGATGACACGTTTCTGAAATAACCTTCATCAGGTACCTCACACCAATACAAATGTAGATATTGAATTTACAGTGCATGATACGTATCTGAAATAACTTTCATCAGGTAGCTCACATCAATAAGAATGTAGATATTGAATTAAGTGTGCATGACACGTTTCTGGAATAACTTTCATCAGTTACCTCACACCAATACAAATGTAGATATTGAATTAAGTGTGCATGACACGTTTCTGAAATAACATTCATCAGGTACCTCACATCAATACAAATGTAGATATTGAATTAAGTGTGCATGACACGTTTCTGAAATTACTTTCATCAGGTACCTCACACCAATACAAATGTAAATATTGAATTAAATGTGCATGACACGTTTCTGAAATAACCTTCATCAGGCACCTCACACCAATAAAAATGTAGATATTGAATTAAGTGTGCATGATACGTTTCTGAAATAACCTTCATCAGGTATCTCACATCAATACAAATGTAGATATTGAAATAAGTGTGCATGACACGTTTCTGAAATAACTTTCATCAGGTACCTCACACCAATACAAATGTAGATATTGAATTAAGTGTGCATGACACGTTTCTGAAATAACTTTCATCAGGTACCTCACACCAATACAAATGTAGATATTGAATTAAGTGTGCATGACACGTTTCTGAAATAACTTTCATCAGGTACCTCACACCAATACAAATGTAGATATTGAATTAAGCGTGCATGACACGTTTCTGAAATAACTATCATCAGGTACCTCACATCAATAAAAATGTAGATATTGAATTAAGTGTGCATGACACGTTTCTGAAATAACTTTCATCAGGTACCTCACATCAATAAAAATGTAGATATTGAATTAAGTGTGGATGACACGTTTCTGAAATAACCTTCATCAGGTACCTCACACCAATACAAATGTAGATATTGAATTAACAGTGCATGATACGTATCTGAAATAACTATCATCAGGTAGCTCACATCAATAAAAATGTAGATATTGAACTAAGTGTGCATGACACGTTTCTGAAATAACTTTCATCAGGTACCTCACATCAATAAAAATGTAGATATTGAATTAAGTGTGCATGACACGTTTCTGAAATAACTTTCATCAGGTACCTCACACCAATACAAATGTAGATATTGAATTAAGTGTGCATGACACGTTTCTGAAATAACTTTCATCAGGTACCTCACACCAATACAAATGAAGATATTGAATTAAGTGTGCATGACACGTTTCTGAAATAACTTTCATCAGGTACCTCACACCAATACAAATGTAGATATTGAATTAAGTGTGCATGACACGTTTCTGAAATAACTTTCATCAGGTACCTCACACCAATACAAATGTAGATATTGAATTAAGTGTGCATGACACGTTTCTGAAATAACATTCATCAGGTACCTCACATCAATACAAATGTAGATATTGAATTAAGTGTGCATGACACGTTTCTGAAATTACTTTCATCAGGCACCTCACTCCAATACAAATGTAAATATTGAATTAAATGTGCATGACACGTTTCTGAAATTACTTTCATCAGGTACCTCACACCAATACAAATGTAGATATTGAATTAAGTGTGCATGACACGTTTCTGAAATAACCTTCATCAGGCACCTCACACCAATAAAAATGTAGATATTGAATTAAGTGTGCATGATACGTTTCTGAAATAACCTTCATCAGGTATCTCACATCAATACAAATGTAGATATTGAATTAAGTGTGCATGACACGTTTCTGAAATAACTTTCATCAGGTACCTCACATCAATAAAAATGTAGATATTGAATTAAGTGTGCATGACACGTTTCTGAAATAACTTTCATCAGGTACCTCACACCAATACAAATGTAGATATTGAATTAAGTGTGCATGACAGGTTTCTGAAATAACTTTCATCAGGTACCTCACACCAATACAAATGAAGATATTGAATTAAGTGTGCATGACACGTTTCTGAAATAACTTTCATCAGGTACCTCACACCAATACAAATGTAGATATTGAATTAAGTGTGCATGACACGTTTCTGAAATAACTTTCATCAGGTACCTCACACCAATACAAATGTAGATATTGAATTAAGTGTGCATGACACGTTTCTGAAATAACATTCATCAGGTACCTCACATCAATACAAATGTAGATATTGAATTAAGTGTGCATGACACGTTTCTGAAATTACTTTCATCAGGTACCTCACTCCAATACAAATGTAAATATTGAATTAAATGTGAATGACACGTTTCTGAAATTACTTTCATCAGGTACCTCACACCAATACAAATGTAGATATTGAATTAAGTGTGCATGACACGTTTCTGAAATAACCTTCATCAGGCACCTCACACCAATAAAAATGTAGATATTGAATTAAGTGTGCATGATACGTTTCTGAAATAACCTTCATCAGGTATCTCACATCAATACAAATGTAGATATTGAATTAAGTGTGCATGACACTTTTCTGAAATAACTTTCATCAGGTACCTCACACCAATACAAATGTAGATATTGAATTAAGTGTGCATGACACGTTTCTGAAATAACTTTCATCGGGTACCTCACACCAATACAAATGTAGATATTGAATTAAGTGTGCATGACACGTTTCTGAAATAACTTTCATCAGGTACCTCACACCAATACAAATGTAGATATTGAATTAAGCGTGCATGACACGTTTCTGAAATAACTATCATCAGGTACCTCACATCAATAAAAATTTAGATATTGAATTAAGTGTGCATGACACGTTTCTGAAATAACTTTCATCAGGTACCTCACATCAATAAAAATGTAGATATTGAATTAAGTGTGGATGACACGTTTCTGAAATAACCTTCATCAGGTACCTCACACCAATACAAATGTAGATATTGAATTTACAGTGCATGATACGTATCTGAAATAACTTTCATCAGGTAGCTCACATCAATAAAAATGTAGATATTGAATTAAGTGTGCATGACACGTTTCTGGAATAACTTTCATCAGTTACCTCACACCAATACAAATGTAGATATTGAATTAAGTGTGCATGACACGTTTCTGAAATAACTTTCATCAGGTACCTCACACCAATACAAATGTAGATATTGAATTAAGTGTGCATGACACGTTTCTGAAATAACTATCATCAGGTACCTCACATCAATAAAAATGTAGATATTGAATTAAGTGTGCATGACACGTTTCTGGAATAACTTTCATCAGGTACCTCACACCAATACAAATGTAGATATTGAATTAAGCGTGCATGACACGTTTCTGAAATAACTATCATCAGGTACCTCACATCAATAAAAATTTAGATATTGAATTAAGTGTGCATGACACGTTTCTGAAATAACTTTCATCAGGTACCTCACATCAATAAAAATGTAGATATTGAATTAAGTGTGGATGACACGTTTCTGAAATAACCTTCATCAGGTACCTCACACCAATACAAATGTAGATATTGAATTTACAGTGCATGATACGTATCTGAAATAACTTTCATCAGGTAGCTCACATCAATAAAAATGTAGATATTGAATTAAGTGTGCATGACACGTTTCTGGAATAACTTTCATCAGTTACCTCACACCAATACAAATGTAGATATTGAATTAAGTGTGCATGACACGTTTCTGAAATAACTTTCATCAGGTACCTCACACCAATACAAATGTAGATATTGAATTAAGTGTGCATGACACGTTTCTGAAATAACTATCATCAGGTACCTCACATCAATAAAAATGTAGATATTGAATTAAGTGTGCATGACACGTTTCTGGAATAACTTTCATCAGGTACTTCACACCAATACAAATGTAGATATTGAATTAAGTGTGTATGACACGTTTCTGAAATAACTTTCATCAGGTACCTTACACCAATACAAATGAAGATATTGAATTAAGTGTGCATGACACGTTTCTAGAATAACTTTCATCAGGTACCTCACATCAATAAAAATGTAGATATTGAATTCAGTGTTCATGACACGTTTCTGAAATAACTTTCATCAGGTACCTCACATCAATACAAATGTAGATATTGAATTAAGCGTGCATGACACGTTTCTGAAATAACTATCATCAGGTACCTCACATCAATAAAAATGTAGATATTGAATTAAGTGTGCATGACACGTTTCTGGAATAACTTTCATCAGGTACCTCACACCAATACAAATGTAGATATTGAATTAAGTGTGCATGACACGTTTCTGAAATAACTTTCATCAGGTAGCTCACACCAATACAAATGTAGATATTGAATTAAGTGTGCATGACACGTTTCTGAAATAACTTTCATCAGGTACCTCACACCAATACAAATGTAGATATTGAATTAAGCGTGCATGACACGTTTCTGAAATAACTTTCATCAGGTACCTCACATCTATGAAAATGTAGATATTGAATTAAGTGTGCATGACACGTTTCTGGAATAACTTTCATCAGTTACCTCACACCAATACAAATGTAGATATTGAATTAAGTGTGTATGACACGTTTCTGAAATAACTTTCATCAGGTACCTCACACCAATACAAATGTAGATATTGAATTAAGTGTGCATGACACGTTTCTGAAATAACTTTCATCAGGTACCTCACACCAATACAAATGTAGATATTGAATTAAGTGTGCATGACACGTTTCTGAAATAACTATCATCAGGTACCTCACATCAATAAAAATGTAGATATTGAATTAAGTGTGCATGACACGTTTCTGGAATAACTTTCATCAGTTACCTCACACCAATACAAATGTAGATATTGAATTAAGTGTGCATGACACGTTTCTGGAATAACTTTCATCAGTTACCTCACACCAATACAAATGTAGATATTGAATTAAGTGTGTATGACACGTTTCTGAAATAACTTTCATCAGGTACCTCACACCTATACAAATGTAGATATTGAATTAAGTGTGCATGACACGTTTCTGAAATAACTTTCATCAGGTACCTCACACCAATACAAATGTAGATATTGAACTAAGTGTGCATGACACGTTTCTGAAATAACTTTCATCAGGTACCTCACATCAATAAAAATGTAGATATTGAATTAAGTGTGCATGACACGTTTCTGAAATAACTTTCATCAGGTACCTCACAACAATACAAATGTAGATATTGAATTAAGTGTGCATGACACGTTTCTGAAATAACTTTCATCAGGTACCTCACACCAATACAAATGTAGATATTGAATTAAGTGTGTATGACACGTTTCTGAAATAACTTTCATCAGGTACCTTACACCAATACAAATGAAGATATTGAATTAAGTGTGCATGACACGTTTCTGAAATAACTTTCATCAGGTACCTCACATCAATAAAAATGTAGATATTGAATTCAGTGTTCATGACACGTTTCTGAAATAACTTTCATCAGGTACCTCACATCAATACAAATGTAGATATTGAATTAAGTGTGGATGACACGTTTCTGAAATAACTTTCATCAGGTACCTTACACCAATACAAATGTAGATATTGAATTAAGTGTGCATGACACGTTTCTGAAATAACTTTCATTAGGTACCTCACACCAATACAAATGTAGATATTGAATTAAGTGTGCATGACACGTTTCTGAAATAACTTTCATCAGGTACCTCACACCAATACAAATGTAGATATTGAATTAAGTGTGCATGACACGTTTCTCAAATAACTTTCATCAGGTACCTCACACCAATACAAATGTAGATATTGAATTAAGCGTGCATGACACGTTTCTGAAATAACTTTCATCAGGTACCTCACATCAATAAAAATGTAGATATTGAATTAAGTGTGCATGACACGTTTCTGGAATAACTTTCATCAGTTACCTCACACCAATACAAATGTAGATATTGAATTAAGTGTGTATGACACGTTTCTGAAATAACTTTCATCAGGTACCTCACACCAATACAAATGTAGATATTGAATTAAGTGTGCATGACACGTTTCTGAAATAACTTTCATCAGGTACCTCACACCAATACAAATGTAGATATTGAACTAAGTGTGCATGACACGTTTCTGGAATAACTTTCATCAGTTACCTCACACCAATACAAATGTAGATATTGAATTAAGTGTGTATGACACGTTTCTGAAATAACTTTCATCAGGTACCTCACACCTATACAAATGTAGATATTGAATTAAGTGTGCATGACACGTTTCTGAAATAACTTTCATCAGGTACCTCACACCAATACAAATGTAGATATTGAACTAAGTGTGCATGACACGTTTCTGAAATAACTTTCATCAGGTACCTCACATCAATAAAAATGTAGATATTGAATTAAGTGTGCATGACACGTTTCTGAAATAACTTTCATCAGGTACCTCACACCAATACAAATGTAGATATTGAATTAAGTGTGCATGACACGTTTCTGAAATAACTTTCATCAGGTACCTCACACCAATACAAATGTAGATATTGAATTAAGTGTGTATGACACGTTTCTGAAATAACTTTCATCAGGTACCTCACATCAATAAAAATGTAGATATTGAATTCAGTGTTCATGACACGTTTCTGAAATAACTTTCATCAGGTACCTCACATCAATACAAATGTAGATATTGAATTAAGTGTGGATGACACGTTTCTGAAATAACTTTCATCAGGTACCTTACACCAATACAAATGTAGATATTGAATTAAGTGTGCATGACACGTTTCTGAAATAACTTTCATTAGGTACCTCACACCAATACAAATGTAGATATTGAATTAAGTGTGCATGACACGTTTCTGAAATAACTTTCATCAGGTACCTCACACCAATACAAATGTAGATATTGAATTAAGTGTGCATGACACGTTTCTCAAATAACTTTCATCAGGTACCTCACACCAATACAAATGTAGATATTGAATTAAGCGTGCATGACACGTTTCTGAAATAACTTTCATCAGGTACCTCACATCAATAAAAATGTAGATATTGAATTAAGTGTGCATGACACGTTTCTGGAATAACTTTCATCAGTTACCTCACACCAATACAAATGTAGATATTGAATTAAGTGTGTATGACACGTTTCTGAAATAACTTTCATCAGGTACCTCACACCAATACAAATGTAGATATTGAATTAAGTGTGCATGACACGTTTCTGAAATAACTTTCATCAGGTACCTCACACCAATACAAATGTAGATATTGAACTAAGTGTGCATGACACGTTTCTGAAATAACTTTCATCAGGTACCTCACATCAATAAAAATGTAGATATTGAATTAAGTGTGCATGACACGTTTCTGAAATAACTTTCATCAGGTACCTCACACCAATACAAATGTAGATATTGAATTAAGTGTGCATGACAGGTTTCTGAAATAACTTTCATCAGGTACCTCACACCAATACAAATGAAGATATTGAATTAAGTGTGCATGACACGTTTCTGAAATAACTTTCATCAGGTACCTCACACCAATACAAATGTAGATATTGAATTAAGTGTGCATGACACGTTTCTGAAATAACCTTCATCAGGCACCTCACACCAATAAAAATGTAGATATTGAATTAAGTGTGCATGATACGTTTCTGAAATAACCTTCATCAGGTATCTCACATCAATACAAATGTAGATATTGAATTAAGTGTGCATGACACGTTTCTGAAATAACTTTCATCAGGTACCTCACACCAATACAAATGTAGATATTGAATTAAGCGTGCATGACACGTTTCTGAAATAACTATCATCAGGTACCTCACATCAATAAAAATGTAGATATTGAATTAAGTGTGCATGACACGTTTCTGAAATAACTTTCATCAGGTACCTCACATCAATAAAAATGTAGATATTGAATTAAGTGTGGATGACACGTTTCTGAAATAACCTTCATCAGGTACCTCACACCAATACAAATGTAGATATTGAATTAACAGTGCATGATACGTATCTGAAATAACTATCATCAGGTAGCTCACATCAATAAAAATGTAGATATTGAACTAAGTGTGCATGACACGTTTCTGAAATAACTTTCATCAGGTACCTCACATCAATAAAAATGTAGATATTGAATTAAGTGTGCATGACACGTTTCTGAAATAACTTTCATCAGGTACCTCACACCAATACAAATGTAGATATTGAATTAAGTGTGCATGACAGGTTTCTGAAATAACTTTCATCAGGTACCTCACACCAATACAAATGAAGATATTGAATTAAGTGTGCATGACACGTTTCTGAAATAACTTTCATCAGGTACCTCACACCAATACAAATGTAGATATTGAATTAAGTGTGCATGACACGTTTCTGAAATAACTTTCATCAGGTACCTCACACCAATACAAATGTAGATATTGAATTAAGTGTGCATGACACGTTTCTGAAATAACATTCATCAGGTACCTCACATCAATACAAATGTAGATATTGAATTAAGTGTGCATGACACGTTTCTGAAATAACTTTCATCAGGTACCTCACACCAATACAAATGTAAATATTGAATTAAATGTGCATGACACGTTTCTGAAATAACCTTCATCAGGCACCTCACACCAATAAAAATGTAGATATTGAATTAAGTGTGCATGATACGTTTCTGAAATAACCTTCATCGGGTATCTCACATCAATACAAATGTAGATATTGAATTAAGTGTGCATGACACGTTTCTGAAATAACTTTCATCAGGTACCTCACACCAATACAAATGTAGATATTGAATTAAGTGTGCATGACACGTTTCTGAAATAACTTTCATCGGGTACCTCACACCAATACAAATGTAGATATTGAATTAAGTGTGCATGACACGTTTCTGAAATAACTTTCATCAGGTACCTCACACCAATAAAAATGTAGATATTGAATTAAGTGTGCATGACACGTTTCTGAAATAACTTTCATCAGGTACCTCACATCAATAAAAATGTAGATATTGAATTAAGTGTGGATGACACGTTTCTGAAATAACCTTCATCAGGTACCTCACACCAATACAAATGTAGATATTGAATTAACAGTGCATGATACGTATCTGAAATAACTATCATCAGGTAGCTCACATCAATAAAAATGTAGATATTGAACTATGTGTGCATGACACGTTTCTGAAATAACTTTCATCAGGTACCTCACATCAATAAAAATGTAGATATTGAATTAAGTGTGCATGACACGTTTCTGAAATAACTTTCATCAGGTACCTCACACCAATACAAATGTAGATATTGAATTAAGTGTGCATGACAGGTTTCTGAAATAACTTTCATCAGGTACCTCACACCAATACAAATGAAGATATTGAATTAAGTGTGCATGACACGTTTCTGAAATAACTTTCATCAGGTACCTCACACCAATACAAATGTAGATATTGAATTAAGTGTGCATGACACGTTTCTGAAATAACTTTCATCAGGTACCTCACACCAATACAAATGTAGATATTGAATTAAGTGTGCATGACACGTTTCTGAAATAACATTCATCAGGTACCTCACATCAATACAAATGTAGATATTGAATTAAGTGTGCATGACACGTTTCTGAAATAACTTTCATCAGGTACCTCACACCAATACAAATGTAAATATTGAATTAAATGTGCATGACACGTTTCTGAAATAACCTTCATCAGGCACCTCACACCAATACAAATGTAGATATTGAATTAAGCGTGCATGACACGTTTCTGAAATAACTATCATCAGGTACCTCACATCAATAAAAATGTAGATATTGAATTAAGTGTGCATGACACGTTTCTGAAATAACTTTCATCAGGTACCTCACATCAATAAAAATGTAGATATTGAATTAAGTGTGGATGACACGTTTCTGAAATAACCTTCATCAGGTACCTCACACCAATACAAATGTAGATATTGAATTAACAGTGCATGATACGTATCTGAAATAACTTTCATCAGGTAGCTCACATCAATAAAAATGTAGATATTGAATTAAGTGTGCATGACACGTTTCTGGAATAACTTTCATCAGTTACATCACACCAATACAAATGTAGATATTGAATTAAGTGTGCATGACACGTTTCTGAAATAACTTTCATCAGGTACCTCACACCAATACAAATGTAGATATTGAATTAAGTGTGCATGACACGTTTCTGAAATAACTATCATCAGGTACCTCACATCAATAAAAATGTAGATATTGAATTAAGTGTGCATGACACGTTTCTGAAATAACTTTCATCAGGTACCTCACACCAATACAAATGTAAATATTGAATTAAATGTGCATGACACGTTTCTGAAATAACCTTCATCAGGCACCTCACACCAATAAAAATGTAGATATTGAATTAAGTGTGCATGATACGTTTCTGAAATAACCTTCATCAGGTATCTCACATCAATACAAATGTAGATATTGAATTAAGTGTGCATGACACGTTTCTGAAATAACTTTCATCAGGTACCTCACACCAATACAAATGTAGATATTGAATTAAGTGTGCATGACACGTTTCTGAAATAACTTTCATCGGGTACCTCACACCAATACAAATGTAGATATTGAATTAAGTGTGCATGACACGTTTCTGAAATAACTTTCATCAGGTACCTCACACCAATAAAAATGTAGATATTGAATTAAGTGTGCATGACACGTTTCTGAAATAACTTTCATCAGGTACCTCACACCTATACAAATGTAGATATTGAATTAAGTGTGCATGACACGTTTCTGAAATAACTTTCATCAGGTACCTCACACCAATACAAATGTAGATATTGAACTAAGTGTGCATGACACGTTTCTGAAATAACTTTCATCAGGTACCTCACATCAATAAAAATGTAGATATTGAATTAAGTGTGCATGACACGTTTCTGAAATAACTTTCATCAGGTACCTCACACCAATACAAATGTAGATATTGAATTAAGTGTGCATGACACGTTTCTGAAATAACTTTCATCAGGTACCTCACACCAATACAAATGTAGATATTGAATTAAGTGTGTATGACACGTTTCTGAAATAACTTTCATCAGGTACCTTACACCAATACAAATGAAGATATTGAATTAAGTGTGCATGACACGTTTCTGAAATAACTTTCATCAGGTACCTCACATCAATAAAAATGTAGATATTGAATTCAGTGTTCATGACACGTTTCTGAAATAACTTTCATCAGGTACCTCACATCAATACAAATGTAGATATTGAATTAAGTGTGGATGACACGTTTCTGAAATAACTTTCATCAGGTACCTTACACCAATACAAATGTAGATATTGAATTAAGTGTGCATGACACGTTTCTGAAATAACTTTCATCAGGTACCTCACACCAATACAAATGTAGATATTGAATTAAGTGTGCATGACACGTTTCTGAAATAACTTTCATCAGGTACCTCACACCAATACAAATGTAGATATTGAATTAAGTGTGCATGACACGTTTCTCAAATAACTTTCATCAGGTACCTCACACCAATACAAATGTAGATATTGAATTAAGCGTGCATGACACGTTTCTGAAATAACTTTCATCAGGTACCTCACATCAATAAAAATGTAGATATTGAATTAAGTGTGCATGACACGTTTCTGGAATAACTTTCATCAGTTACCTCACACCAATACAAATGTAGATATTGAATTAAGTGTGTATGACACGTTTCTGAAATAACTTTCATCAGGTACCTCACACCAATACAAATGTAGATATTGAATTAAGTGTGCATGACACGTTTCTGAAATAACTTTCATCAGGTACCTCACACCAATACAAATGTAGATATTGAACTAAGTGTGCATGACAGGTTTCTGAAATAACTTTCATCAGGTACCTCACATCAATAAAAATGTAGATATTGAATTAAGTGTGCATGACACGTTTCTGAAATAACTTTCATCAGGTACCTCACACCAATACAAATGTAGATATTGAATTAAGTGTGCATGACAGGTTTCTGAAATAACTTTCATCAGGTACCTCACACCAATACAAATGAAGATATTGAATTAAGTGTGCATGACACGTTTCTGAAATAACTTTCATCAGGTACCTCACACCAATACAAATGTAGATATTGAATTAAGTGTGCATGACACGTTTCTGAAATAACCTTCATCAGGCACCTCACACCAATAAAAATGTAGATATTGAATTAAGTGTGCATGATACGTTTCTGAAATAACCTTCATCAGGTATCTCACATCAATACAAATGTAGATATTGAATTAAGTGTGCATGACACGTTTCTGAAATAACTTTCATCAGGTACCTCACACCAATACAAATGTAGATATTGAATTAAGCGTGCATGACACGTTTCTGAAATAACTATCATCAGGTACCTCACATCAATAAAAATGTAGATATTGAATTAAGTGTGCATGACACGTTTCTGAAATAACTTTCATCAGGTACCTCACATCAATAAAAATGTAGATATTGAATTAAGTGTGGATGACACGTTTCTGAAATAACCTTCATCAGGTACCTCACACCAATACAAATGTAGATATTGAATTAACAGTGCATGATACGTATCTGAAATAACTATCATCATGTAGCTCACATCAATAAAAATGTAGATATTGAACTAAGTGTGCATGACACGTTTCTGAAATAACTTTCATCAGGTACCTCACATCAATAAAAATGTAGATATTGAATTAAGTGTGCATGACACGTTTCTGAAATAACTTTCATCAGGTACCTCACACCAATACAAATGTAGATATTGAATTAAGTGTGCATGACAGGTTTCTGAAATAACTTTCATCAGGTACCTCACACCAATACAAATGAAGATATTGAATTAAGTGTGCATGACACGTTTCTGAAATAACTTTCATCAGGTACCTCACACCAATACAAATGTAGATATTGAATTAAGTGTGCATGACACGTTTCTGAAATAACTTTCATCAGGTACCTCACACCAATACAAATGTAGATATTGAATTAAGTGTGCATGACACGTTTCTGAAATAACATTCATCAGGTACCTCACATCAATACAAATGTAGATATTGAATTAAGTGTGCATGACACGTTTCTGAAATAACTTTCATCAGGTACCTCACACCAATACAAATGTAAATATTGAATTAAATGTGCATGACACGTTTCTGAAATAACCTTCATCAGGCACCTCACACCAATAAAAATGTAGATATTGAATTAAGTGTGCATGATACGTTTCTGAAATAACCTTCATCGGGTATCTCACATCAATACAAATGTAGATATTGAATTAAGTGTGCATGACACGTTTCTGAAATAACTTTCATCAGGTACCTCACACCAATACAAATGTAGATATTGAATTAAGTGTGCATGACACGTTTCTGAAATAACTTTCATCGGGTACCTCACACCAATACAAATGTAGATATTGAATTAAGTGTGCATGACACGTTTCTGAAATAACTTTCATCAGGTACCTCACACCAATAAAAATGTAGATATTGAATTAAGTGTGCATGACACGTTTCTGAAATAACTTTCATCAGGTACCTCACATCAATAAAAATGTAGATATTGAATTAAGTGTGGATGACACGTTTCTGAAATAACCTTCATCAGGTACCTCACACCAATACAAATGTAGATATTGAATTAACAGTGCATGATACGTATCTGAAATAACTATCATCAGGTAGCTCACATCAATAAAAATGTAGATATTGAACTATGTGTGCATGACACGTTTCTGAAATAACCTTCATCAGGTACCTCACATCAATAAAAATGTAGATATTGAATTAAGTGTGCATGACACGTTTCTGAAATAACTTTCATCAGGTACCTCACACCAATACAAATGTAGATATTGAATTAAGTGTGCATGACAGGTTTCTGAAATAACTTTCATCAGGTACCTCACACCAATACAAATGAAAATATTGAATTAAGTGTGCATGACACGTTTCTGAAATAACTTTCATCAGGTACCTCACACCAATACAAATGTAGATATTGAATTAAGTGTGCATGACACGTTTCTGAAATAACTTTCATCAGGTACCTCACACCAATACAAATGTAGATATTGAATTAAGTGTGCATGACACGTTTCTGAAATAACATTCATCAGGTACCTCACATCAATACAAATGTAGATATTGAATTAAGTGTGCATGACACGTTTCTGAAATAACTTTCATCAGGTACCTCACACCAATACAAATGTAAATATTGAATTAAATGTGCATGACACGTTTCTGAAATAACCTTCATCAGGCACCTCACACCAATACAAATGTAGATATTGAATTAAGCGTGCATGACACGTTTCTGAAATAACTATCATCAGGTACCTCACATCAATAAAAATGTAGATATTGAATTAAGTGTGCATGACACGTTTCTGAAATAACTTTCATCAGGTACCTCACATCAATAAAAATGTAGATATTGAATTAAGTGTGGATGACACGTTTCTGAAATAACCTTCATCAGGTACCTCACACCAATACAAATGTAGATATTGAATTAACAGTGCATGATACGTATCTGAAATAACTTTCATCAGGTAGCTCACATCAATAAAAATGTAGATATTGAATTAAGTGTGCATGACACGTTTCTGGAATAACTTTCATCAGTTACCTCACACCAATACAAATGTAGATATTGAATTAAGTGTGCATGACACGTTTCTGAAATAACTTTCATCAGGTACCTCACACCAATACAAATGTAGATATTGAATTAAGTGTGCATGACACGTTTCTGAAATAACTATCATCAGGTACCTCACATCAATAAAAATGTAGATATTGAATTAAGTGTGCATGACACGTTTCTGAAATAACTTTCATCAGGTACCTCACACCAATACAAATGTAAATATTGAATTAAATGTGCATGACACGTTTCTGAAATAACCTTCATCAGGCACCTCACACCAATAAAAATGTAGATATTGAATTAAGTGTGCATGATACGTTTCTGAAATAACCTTCATCAGGTATCTCACATCAATACAAATGTAGATATTGAATTAAGTGTGCATGACACGTTTCTGAAATAACTTTCATCAGGTACCTCACACCAATACAAATGTAGATATTGAATTAAGTGTGCATGACACGTTTCTGAAATAACTTTCATCGGGTACCTCACACCAATACAAATGTAGATATTGAATTAAGTGTGCATGACACGTTTCTGAAATAACTTTCATCAGGTACCTCACACCAATAAAAATGTAGATATTGAATTAAGTGTGCATGACACGTTTCTGAAATAACTTTCATCAGGTACCTCACATCAATAAAAATGTAGATATTGAATTAAGTGTGGATGACACGTTTCTGAAATAACCTTCATCAGGTACCTCACACCAATACAAATGTAGATATTGAATTAACAGTGCATGATACGTATCTGAAATAACTATCATCAGGTAGCTCACATCAATAAAAATGTAGATATTGAACTAAGTGTGCATGACACATTTCTGAAATAACTTTCATCAGGTACCTCACATCAATAAAAATGTAGATATTGAATTAAGTGTGCATGACACGTTTCTGAAATAACTTTCATCAGGTACCTCACACCAATACAAATGTAGATATTGAATTAAGTGTGCATGACAGGTTTCTGAAATAACTTTCATCAGGTACCTCACACCAATACAAATGAAGATATTGAATTAAGTGTGCATGACACGTTTCTGAAATAACTTTCATCAGGTACCTCACACCAATACAAATGTAGATATTGAATTAAGTGTGCATGACACGTTTCTGAAATAACTTTCATCAGGTACCTCACACCAATACAAATGTAGATATTGAATTAAGTGTGCATGACACGTTTCTGAAATAACATTCATCAGGTACCTCACATCAATACAAATGTAGATATTGAATTAAGTGTGCATGACACGTTTCTGAAATAACTTTCATCAGGTACCTCACACCAATACAAATGTAAATATTGAATTAAATGTGCATGACACGTTTCTGAAATAACCTTCATCAGGCACCTCACACCAATACAAATGTAGATATTGAATTAAGCGTGCATGACACGTTTCTGAAATAACTATCATCAGGTACCTCACATCAATAAAAATGTAGATATTGAATTAAGTGTGCATGACACGTTTCTGAAATAACTTTCATCAGGTACCTCACATCAATAAAAATGTAGATATTGAATTAAGTGTGGATGACACGTTTCTGAAATAACCTTCATCAGGTACCTCACACCAATACAAATGTAGATATTGAATTAACAGTGCATGATACGTATCTGAAATAACTTTCATCAGGTAGCTCACATCAATAAAAATGTAGATATTGAATTAAGTGTGCATGACACGTTTCTGGAATAACTTTCATCAGTTACATCACACCAATACAAATGTAGATATTGAATTAAGTGTGCATGACACGTTTCTGAAATAACTTTCATCAGGTACCTCACACCAATACAAATGTAGATATTGAATTAAGTGTGCATGACACGTTTCTGAAATAACTATCATCAGGTACCTCACATCAATAAAAATGTAGATATTGAATTAAGTGTGCATGACACGTTTCTGAAATAACTTTCATCAGGTACCTCACACCAATACAAATGTAAATATTGAATTAAATGTGCATGACACGTTTCTGAAATAACCTTCATCAGGCACCTCACACCAATAAAAATGTAGATATTGAATTAAGTGTGCATGATACGTTTCTGAAATAACCTTCATCAGGTATCTCACATCAATACAAATGTAGATATTGAATTAAGTGTGCATGACACGTTTCTGAAATAACTTTCATCAGGTACCTCACACCAATACAAATGTAGATATTGAATTAAGTGTGCATGACACGTTTCTGAAATAACTTTCATCGGGTACCTCACACCAATACAAATGTAGATATTGAATTAAGTGTGCATGACACGTTTCTGAAATAACTTTCATCAGGTACCTCACACCAATAAAAATGTAGATATTGAATTAAGTGTGCATGACACGTTTCTGAAATAACTTTCATCAGGTACCTCACACCTATACAAATGTAGATATTGAATTAAGTGTGCATGACACGTTTCTGAAATAACTTTCATCAGGTACCTCACACCAATACAAATGTAGATATTGAACTAAGTGTGCATGACACGTTTCTGAAATAACTTTCATCAGGTACCTCACATCAATAAAAATGTAGATATTGAATTAAGTGTGCATGACACGTTTCTGAAATAACTTTCATCAGGTACCTCACACCAATACAAATGTAGATATTGAATTAAGTGTGCATGACACGTTTCTGAAATAACTTTCATCAGGTACCTCACACCAATACAAATGTAGATATTGAATTAAGTGTGTATGACACGTTTCTGAAATAACTTTCATCAGGTACCTTACACCAATACAAATGAAGATATTGAATTAAGTGTGCATGACACGTTTCTGAAATAACTTTCATCAGGTACCTCACATCAATAAAAATGTAGATATTGAATTCAGTGTTCATGACACGTTTCTGAAATAACTTTCATCAGGTACCTCACATCAATACAAATGTAGATATTGAATTAAGTGTGGATGACACGTTTCTGAAATAACTTTCATCAGGTACCTTACACCAATACAAATGTAGATATTGAATTAAGTGTGCATGACACGTTTCTGAAATAACTTTCATCAGGTACCTCACACCAATACAAATGTAGATATTGAATTAAGTGTGCATGACACGTTTCTGAAATAACTTTCATCAGGTACCTCACACCAATACAAATGTAGATATTGAATTAAGTGTGCATGACACGTTTCTCAAATAACTTTCATCAGGTACCTCACACCAATACAAATGTAGATATTGAATTAAGCGTGCATGACACGTTTCTGAAATAACTTTCATCAGGTACCTCACATCAATAAAAATGTAGATATTGAATTAAGTGTGCATGACACGTTTCTGGAATAACTTTCATCAGTTACCTCACACCAATACAAATGTAGATATTGAATTAAGTGTGTATGACACGTTTCTGAAATAACTTTCATCAGGTACCTCACACCAATACAAATGTAGATATTGAATTAAGTGTGCATGACACGTTTCTGAAATAACTTTCATCAGGTACCTCACACCAATACAAATGTAGATATTGAACTAAGTGTGCATGACAGGTTTCTGAAATAACTTTCATCAGGTACCTCACATCAATAAAAATGTAGATATTGAATTAAGTGTGCATGACACGTTTCTGAAATAACTTTCATCAGGTACCTCACACCAATACAAATGTAGATATTGAATTAAGTGTGCATGACAGGTTTCTGAAATAACTTTCATCAGGTACCTCACACCAATACAAATGAAGATATTGAATTAAGTGTGCATGACACGTTTCTGAAATAACTTTCATCAGGTACCTCACACCAATACAAATGTAGATATTGAATTAAGTGTGCATGACACGTTTCTGAAATAACCTTCATCAGGCACCTCACACCAATAAAAATGTAGATATTGAATTAAGTGTGCATGATACGTTTCTGAAATAACCTTCATCAGGTATCTCACATCAATACAAATGTAGATATTGAATTAAGTGTGCATGACACGTTTCTGAAATAACTTTCATCAGGTACCTCACACCAATACAAATGTAGATATTGAATTAAGCGTGCATGACACGTTTCTGAAATAACTATCATCAGGTACCTCACATCAATAAAAATGTAGATATTGAATTAAGTGTGCATGACACGTTTCTGAAATAACTTTCATCAGGTACCTCACATCAATAAAAATGTAGATATTGAATTAAGTGTGGATGACACGTTTCTGAAATAACCTTCATCAGGTACCTCACACCAATACAAATGTAGATATTGAATTAACAGTGCATGATACGTATCTGAAATAACTATCATCATGTAGCTCACATCAATAAAAATGTAGATATTGAACTAAGTGTGCATGACACGTTTCTGAAATAACTTTCATCAGGTACCTCACATCAATAAAAATGTAGATATTGAATTAAGTGTGCATGACACGTTTCTGAAATAACTTTCATCAGGTACCTCACACCAATACAAATGTAGATATTGAATTAAGTGTGCATGACAGGTTTCTGAAATAACTTTCATCAGGTACCTCACACCAATACAAATGAAGATATTGAATTAAGTGTGCATGACACGTTTCTGAAATAACTTTCATCAGGTACCTCACACCAATACAAATGTAGATATTGAATTAAGTGTGCATGACACGTTTCTGAAATAACTTTCATCAGGTACCTCACACCAATACAAATGTAGATATTGAATTAAGTGTGCATGACACGTTTCTGAAATAACATTCATCAGGTACCTCACATCAATACAAATGTAGATATTGAATTAAGTGTGCATGACACGTTTCTGAAATAACTTTCATCAGGTACCTCACACCAATACAAATGTAAATATTGAATTAAATGTGCATGACACGTTTCTGAAATAACCTTCATCAGGCACCTCACACCAATAAAAATGTAGATATTGAATTAAGTGTGCATGATACGTTTCTGAAATAACCTTCATCGGGTATCTCACATCAATACAAATGTAGATATTGAATTAAGTGTGCATGACACGTTTCTGAAATAACTTTCATCAGGTACCTCACACCAATACAAATGTAGATATTGAATTAAGTGTGCATGACACGTTTCTGAAATAACTTTCATCGGGTACCTCACACCAATACAAATGTAGATATTGAATTAAGTGTGCATGACACGTTTCTGAAATAACTTTCATCAGGTACCTCACACCAATAAAAATGTAGATATTGAATTAAGTGTGCATGACACGTTTCTGAAATAACTTTCATCAGGTACCTCACATCAATAAAAATGTAGATATTGAATTAAGTGTGGATGACACGTTTCTGAAATAACCTTCATCAGGTACCTCACACCAATACAAATGTAGATATTGAATTAACAGTGCATGATACGTATCTGAAATAACTATCATCAGGTAGCTCACATCAATAAAAATGTAGATATTGAACTATGTGTGCATGACACGTTTCTGAAATAACCTTCATCAGGTACCTCACATCAATAAAAATGTAGATATTGAATTAAGTGTGCATGACACGTTTCTGAAATAACTTTCATCAGGTACCTCACACCAATACAAATGTAGATATTGAATTAAGTGTGCATGACAGGTTTCTGAAATAACTTTCATCAGGTACCTCACACCAATACAAATGAAGATATTGAATTAAGTGTGCATGACACGTTTCTGAAATAACTTTCATCAGGTACCTCACACCAATACAAATGTAGATATTGAATTAAGTGTGCATGACACGTTTCTGAAATAACTTTCATCAGGTACCTCACACCAATACAAATGTAGATATTGAATTAAGTGTGCATGACACGTTTCTGAAATAACATTCATCAGGTACCTCACATCAATACAAATGTAGATATTGAATTAAGTGTGCATGACACGTTTCTGAAATAACTTTCATCAGGTACCTCACACCAATACAAATGTAAATATTGAATTAAATGTGCATGACACGTTTCTGAAATAACCTTCATCAGGCACCTCACACCAATACAAATGTAGATATTGAATTAAGCGTGCATGACACGTTTCTGAAATAACTATCATCAGGTACCTCACATCAATAAAAATGTAGATATTGAATTAAGTGTGCATGACACGTTTCTGAAATAACTTTCATCAGGTACCTCACATCAATAAAAATGTAGATATTGAATTAAGTGTGGATGACACGTTTCTGAAATAACCTTCATCAGGTACCTCACACCAATACAAATGTAGATATTGAATTAACAGTGCATGATACGTATCTGAAATAACTTTCATCAGGTAGCTCACATCAATAAAAATGTAGATATTGAATTAAGTGTGCATGACACGTTTCTGGAATAACTTTCATCAGTTACCTCACACCAATACAAATGTAGATATTGAATTAAGTGTGCATGACACGTTTCTGAAATAACTTTCATCAGGTACCTCACACCAATACAAATGTAGATATTGAATTAAGTGTGCATGACACGTTTCTGAAATAACTATCATCAGGTACCTCACATCAATAAAAATGTAGATATTGAATTAAGTGTGCATGACACGTTTCTGAAATAACTTTCATCAGGTACCTCACACCAATACAAATGTAAATATTGAATTAAATGTGCATGACACGTTTCTGAAATAACCTTCATCAGGCACCTCACACCAATAAAAATGTAGATATTGAATTAAGTGTGCATGATACGTTTCTGAAATAACCTTCATCAGGTATCTCACATCAATACAAATGTAGATATTGAATTAAGTGTGCATGACACGTTTCTGAAATAACTTTCATCAGGTACCTCACACCAATACAAATGTAGATATTGAATTAAGTGTGCATGACACGTTTCTGAAATAACTTTCATCGGGTACCTCACACCAATACAAATGTAGATATTGAATTAAGTGTGCATGACACGTTTCTGAAATAACTTTCATCAGGTACCTCACACCAATAAAAATGTAGATATTGAATTAAGTGTGCATGACACGTTTCTGAAATAACTTTCATCAGGTACCTCACATCAATAAAAATGTAGATATTGAATTAAGTGTGGATGACACGTTTCTGAAATAACCTTCATCAGGTACCTCACACCAATACAAATGTAGATATTGAATTAACAGTGCATGATACGTATCTGAAATAACTATCATCAGGTAGCTCACATCAATAAAAATGTAGATATTGAACTAAGTGTGCATGACACATTTCTGAAATAACTTTCATCAGGTACCTCACATCAATAAAAATGTAGATATTGAATTAAGTGTGCATGACACGTTTCTGAAATAACTTTCATCAGGTACCTCACACCAATACAAATGTAGATATTGAATTAAGTGTGCATGACAGGTTTCTGAAATAACTTTCATCAGGTACCTCACACCAATACAAATGAAGATATTGAATTAAGTGTGCATGACACGTTTCTGAAATAACTTTCATCAGGTACCTCACACCAATACAAATGTAGATATTGAATTAAGTGTGCATGACACGTTTCTGAAATAACTTTCATCAGGTACCTCACACCAATACAAATGTAGATATTGAATTAAGTGTGCATGACACGTTTCTGAAATAACATTCATCAGGTACCTCACATCAATACAAATGTAGATATTGAATTAAGTGTGCATGACACGTTTCTGAAATAACTTTCATCAGGTACCTCACACCAATACAAATGTAAATATTGAATTAAATGTGCATGACACGTTTCTGAAATAACCTTCATCAGGCACCTCACACCAATACAAATGTAGATATTGAATTAAGCGTGCATGACACGTTTCTGAAATAACTATCATCAGGTACCTCACATCAATAAAAATGTAGATATTGAATTAAGTGTGCATGACACGTTTCTGAAATAACTTTCATCAGGTACCTCACATCAATAAAAATGTAGATATTGAATTAAGTGTGGATGACACGTTTCTGAAATAACCTTCATCAGGTACCTCACACCAATACAAATGTAGATATTGAATTAACAGTGCATGATACGTATCTGAAATAACTTTCATCAGGTAGCTCACATCAATAAAAATGTAGATATTGAATTAAGTGTGCATGACACGTTTCTGGAATAACTTTCATCAGTTACCTCACACCAATACAAATGTAGATATTGAATTAAGTGTGCATGACACGTTTCTGAAATAACTTTCATCAGGTACCTCACACCAATACAAATGTAGATATTGAATTAAGTGTGCATGACACGTTTCTGAAATAACATTCATCAGGTACCTCACATCAATACAAATGTAGATATTGAATTAAGTGTGCATGACACGTTTCTGAAATAACTTTCATCAGGTACCTCACACCAATACAAATGTAAATATTGAATTAAATGTGCATGACACGTTTCTGAAATAACCTTCATCAGGCACCTCACACCAATACAAATGTAGATATTGAATTAAGCGTGCATGACACGTTTCTGAAATAACTATCATCAGGTACCTCACATCAATAAAAATGTAGATATTGAATTAAGTGTGCATGACACGTTTCTGAAATAACTTTCATCAGGTACCTCACATCAATAAAAATGTAGATATTGAATTAAGTGTGGATGACACGTTTCTGAAATAACCTTCATCAGGTACCTCACACCAATACAAATGTAGATATTGAATTAAGTGTGCATGATACGTTTCTGAAATAACCTTCATCGGGTATCTCACATCAATACAAATGTAGATATTGAATTAAGTGTGCATGACACGTTTCTGAAATAACTTTCATCAGGTACCTCACACCAATACAAATGTAGATATTGAATTAAGTGTGCATGACACGTTTCTGAAATAACTTTCATCGGGTACCTCACACCAATACAAATGTAGATATTGAATTAAGTGTGCATGACACGTTTCTGAAATAACTTTCATCAGGTACCTCACACCAATAAAAATGTAGATATTGAATTAAGTGTGCATGACACGTTTCTGAAATAACTTTCATCAGGTACCTCACATCAATAAAAATGTAGATATTGAATTAAGTGTGGATGACACGTTTCTGAAATAACCTTCATCAGGTACCTCACACCAATACAAATGTAGATATTGAATTAACAGTGCATGATACGTATCTGAAATAACTATCATCAGGTAGCTCACATCAATAAAAATGTAGATATTGAACTATGTGTGCATGACACGTTTCTGAAATAACCTTCATCAGGTACCTCACATCAATAAAAATGTAGATATTGAATTAAGTGTGCATGACACGTTTCTGAAATAACTTTCATCAGGTACCTCACACCAATACAAATGTAGATATTGAATTAAGTGTGCATGACAGGTTTCTGAAATAACTTTCATCAGGTACCTCACACCAATACAAATGAAGATATTGAATTAAGTGTGCATGACACGTTTCTGAAATAACTTTCATCAGGTACCTCACACCAATACAAATGTAGATATTGAATTAAGTGTGCATGACACGTTTCTGAAATAACTTTCATCAGGTACCTCACACCAATACAAATGTAGATATTGAATTAAGTGTGCATGACACGTTTCTGAAATAACATTCATCAGGTACCTCACATCAATACAAATGTAGATATTGAATTAAGTGTGCATGACACGTTTCTGAAATAACTTTCATCAGGTACCTCACACCAATACAAATGTAAATATTGAATTAAATGTGCATGACACGTTTCTGAAATAACCTTCATCAGGCACCTCACACCAATACAAATGTAGATATTGAATTAAGCGTGCATGACACGTTTCTGAAATAACTATCATCAGGTACCTCACATCAATAAAAATGTAGATATTGAATTAAGTGTGCATGACACGTTTCTGAAATAACTTTCATCAGGTACCTCACATCAATAAAAATGTAGATATTGAATTAAGTGTGGATGACACGTTTCTGAAATAACCTTCATCAGGTACCTCACACCAATACAAATGTAGATATTGAATTAACAGTGCATGATACGTATCTGAAATAACTTTCATCAGGTAGCTCACATCAATAAAAATGTAGATATTGAATTAAGTGTGCATGACACGTTTCTGGAATAACTTTCATCAGTTACCTCACACCAATACAAATGTAGATATTGAATTAAGTGTGCATGACACGTTTCTGAAATAACTTTCATCAGGTACCTCACACCAATACAAATGTAGATATTGAATTAAGTGTGCATGACACGTTTCTGAAATAACTATCATCAGGTACCTCACATCAATAAAAATGTAGATATTGAATTAAGTGTGCATGACACGTTTCTGAAATAACTTTCATCAGGTACCTCACACCAATACAAATGTAAATATTGAATTAAATGTGCATGACACGTTTCTGAAATAACCTTCATCAGGCACCTCACACCAATAAAAATGTAGATATTGAATTAAGTGTGCATGATACGTTTCTGAAATAACCTTCATCAGGTATCTCACATCAATACAAATGTAGATATTGAATTAAGTGTGCATGACACGTTTCTGAAATAACTTTCATCAGGTACCTCACACCAATACAAATGTAGATATTGAATTAAGTGTGCATGACACGTTTCTGAAATAACTTTCATCGGGTACCTCACACCAATACAAATGTAGATATTGAATTAAGTGTGCATGACACGTTTCTGAAATAACTTTCATCAGGTACCTCACACCAATAAAAATGTAGATATTGAATTAAGTGTGCATGACACGTTTCTGAAATAACTTTCATCAGGTACCTCACATCAATAAAAATGTAGATATTGAATTAAGTGTGGATGACACGTTTCTGAAATAACCTTCATCAGGTACCTCACACCAATACAAATGTAGATATTGAATTAACAGTGCATGATACGTATCTGAAATAACTATCATCAGGTAGCTCACATCAATAAAAATGTAGATATTGAACTAAGTGTGCATGACACATTTCTGAAATAACTTTCATCAGGTACCTCACATCAATAAAAATGTAGATATTGAATTAAGTGTGCATGACACGTTTCTGAAATAACTTTCATCAGGTACCTCACACCAATACAAATGTAGATATTGAATTAAGTGTGCATGACAGGTTTCTGAAATAACTTTCATCAGGTACCTCACACCAATACAAATGAAGATATTGAATTAAGTGTGCATGACACGTTTCTGAAATAACTTTCATCAGGTACCTCACACCAATACAAATGTAGATATTGAATTAAGTGTGCATGACACGTTTCTGAAATAACTTTCATCAGGTACCTCACACCAATACAAATGTAGATATTGAATTAAGTGTGCATGACACGTTTCTGAAATAACATTCATCAGGTACCTCACATCAATACAAATGTAGATATTGAATTAAGTGTGCATGACACGTTTCTGAAATAACTTTCATCAGGTACCTCACACCAATACAAATGTAAATATTGAATTAAATGTGCATGACACGTTTCTGAAATAACCTTCATCAGGCACCTCACACCAATACAAATGTAGATATTGAATTAAGCGTGCATGACACGTTTCTGAAATAACTATCATCAGGTACCTCACATCAATAAAAATGTAGATATTGAATTAAGTGTGCATGACACGTTTCTGAAATAACTTTCATCAGGTACCTCACATCAATAAAAATGTAGATATTGAATTAAGTGTGGATGACACGTTTCTGAAATAACCTTCATCAGGTACCTCACACCAATACAAATGTAGATATTGAATTAACAGTGCATGATACGTATCTGAAATAACTTTCATCAGGTAGCTCACATCAATAAAAATGTAGATATTGAATTAAGTGTGCATGACACGTTTCTGGAATAACTTTCATCAGTTACCTCACACCAATACAAATGTAGATATTGAATTAAGTGTGCATGACACGTTTCTGAAATAACTTTCATCAGGTACCTCACACCAATACAAATGTAGATATTGAATTAAGTGTGCATGACACGTTTCTGAAATAACATTCATCAGGTACCTCACATCAATACAAATGTAGATATTGAATTAAGTGTGCATGACACGTTTCTGAAATAACTTTCATCAGGTACCTCACACCAATACAAATGTAAATATTGAATTAAATGTGCATGACACGTTTCTGAAATAACCTTCATCAGGCACCTCACACCAATACAAATGTAGATATTGAATTAAGCGTGCATGACACGTTTCTGAAATAACTATCATCAGGTACCTCACATCAATAAAAATGTAGATATTGAATTAAGTGTGCATGACACGTTTCTGAAATAACTTTCATCAGGTACCTCACATCAATAAAAATGTAGATATTGAATTAAGTGTGGATGACACGTTTCTGAAATAACCTTCATCAGGTACCTCACACCAATACAAATGTAGATATTGAATTAACAGTGCATGATACGTATCTGAAATAACTTTCATCAGGTAGCTCACATCAATAAAAATGTAGATATTGAATTAAGTGTGCATGACACGTTTCTGGAATAACTTTCATCAGTTACCTCACACCAATACAAATGTAGATATTGAATTAAGTGTGCATGACACGTTTCTGAAATAACTTTCATCAGGTACCTCACACCAATACAAATGTAGATATTGAATTAAGTGTGCATGACACGTTTCTGAAATAACTATCATCAGGTACCTCACATCAATAAAAATGTAGATATTGAATTAAGTGTGCATGACACGTTTCTGAAATAACTTTCATCAGGTACCTCACACCAATACAAATGTAAATATTGAATTAAATGTGCATGACACGTTTCTGAAATAACCTTCATCAGGCACCTCACACCAATAAAAATGTAGATATTGAATTAAGTGTGCATGATACGTTTCTGAAATAACCTTCATCAGGTATCTCACATCAATACAAATGTAGATATTGAATTAAGTGTGCATGACACGTTTCTGAAATAACTTTCATCAGGTACCTCACACCAATACAAATGTAGATATTGAATTAAGTGTGCATGACACGTTTCTGAAATA
Organism: Bathymodiolus brooksi; assembly: GCA_963680875.1. Taxonomy (NCBI): domain Eukaryota; kingdom Metazoa; phylum Mollusca; class Bivalvia; order Mytilida; family Modiolidae; genus Bathymodiolus; species Bathymodiolus brooksi. Next base: position 73,233,160 of record OY804579.1, read on the forward strand.
ACTTTCATCGGGTACCTCACACCAATACAAATGTAGATATTGAATTAAGTGTGCATGACACGTTTCTGAAATAACTTTCATCAGGTACCTCACACCAATAAAAATGTAGATATTGAATTAAGTGTGCATGACACGTTTCTGAAATAACTTTCATCAGGTACCTCACATCAATAAAAATGTAGATATTGAATTAAGTGTGGATGACACGTTTCTGAAATAACCTTCATCAGGTACCTCACACCAATACAAATGTAGATATTGAATTAACAGTGCATGATACGTATCTGAAATAACTATCATCAGGTAGCTCACATCAATAAAAATGTAGATATTGAACTAAGTGTGCATGACACATTTCTGAAATAACTTTCATCAGGTACCTCACATCAATAAAAATGTAGATATTGAATTAAGTGTGCATGACACGTTTCTGAAATAACTTTCATCAGGTACCTCACACCAATACAAATGTAGATATTGAATTAAGTGTGCATGACAGGTTTCTGAAATAACTTTCATCAGGTACCTCACACCAATACAAATGAAGATATTGAATTAAGTGTGCATGACACGTTTCTGAAATAACTTTCATCAGGTACCTCACACCAATACAAATGTAGATATTGAATTAAGTGTGCATGACACGTTTCTGAAATAACTTTCATCAGGTACCTCACACCAATACAAATGTAGATATTGAATTAAGTGTGCATGACACGTTTCTGAAATAACATTCATCAGGTACCTCACATCAATACAAATGTAGATATTGAATTAAGTGTGCATGACACGTTTCTGAAATAACTTTCATCAGGTACCTCACACCAATACAAATGTAAATATTGAATTAAATGTGCATGACACGTTTCTGAAATAACCTTCATCAGGCACCTCACACCAATACAAATGTAGATATTGAATTAAGCGTGCATGACACGTTTCTGAAATAACTATCATCAGGTACCTCACATCAATAAAAATGTAGATATTGAATTAAGTGTGCATGACACGTTTCTGAAATAACTTTCATCAGGTACCTCACATCAATAAAAATGTAGATATTGAATTAAGTGTGGATGACACGTTTCTGAAATAACCTTCATCAGGTACCTCACACCAATACAAATGTAGATATTGAATTAACAGTGCATGATACGTATCTGAAATAACTTTCATCAGGTAGCTCACATCAATAAAAATGTAGATATTGAATTAAGTGTGCATGACACGTTTCTGGAATAACTTTCATCAGTTACCTCACACCAATACAAATGTAGATATTGAATTAAGTGTGCATGACACGTTTCTGAAATAACTTTCATCTGGTACCTCACACCAATACAAATGTAGATATTGAATTAAGTGTGCATGACACGTTTCTGAAATAACTATCATCAGGTACCTCACATCAATAAAAATGTAGATATTGAATTAAGTGTGCATGACACGTTTCTGAAATAACTTTCATCAGGTACCTCACACCAATACAAATGTAAATATTGAATTAAATGTGCATGACACGTTTCTGAAATAACCTTCATCAGGCACCTCACACCAATAAAAATGTAGATATTGAATTAAGTGTGCATGATACGTTTCTGAAATAACCTTCATCAGGTATCTCACATCAATACAAATGTAGATATTGAATTAAGTGTGCATGACACGTTTCTGAAATAACTTTCATCAGGTACCTCACACCAATACAAATGTAGATATTGAATTAAGTGTGCATGACACGTTTCTGAAATAACTTTCATCGGGTACCTCACACCAATACAAATGTAGATATTGAATTAAGTGTGCATGACACGTTTCTGAAATAACTTTCATCAGGTACCTCACACCAATAAAAATGTAGATATTGAATTAAGTGTGCATGACACGTTTCTGAAATAACTTTCATCAGGTACCTCACATCAATAAAAATGTAGATATTGAATTAAGTGTGGATGACACGTTTCTGAAATAACCTTCATCAGGTACCTCACACCAATACAAATGTAGATATTGAATTAACAGTGCATGATACGTATCTGAAATAACTATCATCAGGTAGCTCACATCAATAAAAATGTAGATATTGAACTAAGTGTGCATGACACGTTTCTGAAATAACTTTCATCAGGTACCTCACATCAATAAAAATGTAGATATTGAATTAAGTGTGCATGACACGTTTCTGAAATAACTTTCATCAGGTACCTCACACCAATACAAATGTAGATATTGAATTAAGTGTGCATGACAGGTTTCTGAAATAACTTTCATCAGGTACCTCACACCAATACAAATGAAGATATTGAATTAAGTGTGCATGACACGTTTCTGAAATAACTTTCATCAGGTACCTCACACCAATACAAATGTAGATATTGAATTAAGTGTGCATGACACGTTTCTGAAATAACTTTCATCAGGTACCTCACACCAATACAAATGTAGATATTGAATTAAGTGTGCATGACACGTTTCTGAAATAACATTCATCAGGTACCTCACATCAATACAAATGTAGATATTGAATTAAGTGTGCATGACACGTTTCTGAAATAACTTTCATCAGGTACCTCACACCAATACAAATGTAAATATTGAATTAAATGTGCATGACACGTTTCTGAAATAACCTTCATCAGGCACCTCACACCAATACAAATATAGATATTGAATTAAGCGTGCATGACACGTTTCTGAAATAACTATCATCAGGTACCTCACATCAATAAAAATGTAGATATTGAATTAAGTGTGCATGACACGTTTCTGAAATAACTTTCATCAGGTACCTCACATCAATAAAAATGTAGATATTGAATTAAGTGTGGATGACACGTTTCTGAAATAACCTTCATCAGGTACCTCACACCAATACAAATGTAGATATTGAATTAACAGTGCATGATACGTATCTGAAATAACTTTCATCAGGTAGCTCACATCAATAAAAATGTAGATATTGAATTAAGTGTGCATGACACGTTTCTGGAATAACTTTCATCAGTTACCTCACACCAATACAAATGTAGATATTGAATTAAGTGTGCATGACACGTTTCTGAAATAACTTTCATCAGGTACCTCACACCAATACAAATGTAGATATTGAATTAAGTGTGCATGACACGTTTCTGAAATAACTATCATCAGGTACCTCACATCAATAAAAATGTAGATATTGAATTAAGTGTGCATGACACGTTTCTGAAATAACTTTCATCAGGTACCTCACACCAATACAAATGTAAATATTGAATTAAGCGTGCATGACACGTTTCTGAAATAACTATCATCAGGTACCTCACATCAATAAAAATGTAGATATTGAATTAAGTGTGCATGACACGTTTCTGAAATAACTTTCATCAGGTACCTCACATCAATAAAAATGTAGATATTGAATTAAGTGTGGATGACACGTTTCTGAAATAACCTTCATCAGGTACCTCACACCAATACAAATGTAGATATTGAATTAACAGTGCATGATACGTATCTGAAATAACTTTCATCAGGTAGCTCACATCAATAAAAATGTAGATATTGAATTAAGTGTGCATGACACGTTTCTGGAATAACTTTCATCAGTTACCTCACACCAATACAAATGTAGATATTGAATTAAGTGTGCATGACACGTTTCTGAAATAACTTTCATCAGGTACCTCACACCAATACAAATGTAGATATTGAATTAAGTGTGCATGACACGTTTCTGAAATAACTATCATCAGGTACCTCACATCAATAAAAATGTAGATATTGAATTAAGTGTGCATGACACGTTTCTGGAATAACTTTCATCAGTTACCTCACACCAATACAAATGTAGATATTGAATTAAGTGTGCATGACACGTTTCTGAAATAACTTTCATCAGGTACCTCACACCAATACAAATGTAGATATTGAATTAAGTGTGCATGACACGTTTCTGAAATAACTTTCATCAGGTACCTCACACCAATACAAATGTAGATATTGAATTAAGTGTGCATGACACGTTTCTGAAATAACTTTCATCAGGTACCTTACACCAATACAAATGAAGATATTGAATTAAGTGTGCATGACACGTTTCTGAAATAACTTTCATCAGGTACCTCACATCAATAAAAATGTAGATATTGAATTCAGTGTTCATGACACGTTTCTGAAATAACTTTCATCAGGTACCTCACATCAATACAAATGTAGATATTGAATTAAGTGTGGATGACACGTTTCTGAAATAACTTTCATCAGGTACCTTACACCAATACAAATGTAGATATTGAATTAAGTGTGCATGACACGTTTCTGAAATAACTTTCATCAGGTACCTCACACCAATACAAATGTAGATATTGAATTAAGTGTGCATGAAACGTTTCTGAAATAACTTTCATCAGGTACCTCACACCAATACAAATGTAGATATTGAATTAAGTGTGCATGACACGTTTCTGAAATAACTTTCATCAGGTACCTCACACCAATACAAATGTAGATATTGAATTAAGTGTGCATGACAGGTTTCTGAAATAACTTTCATCAGGTACCTCACACCAATACAAATGAAGATATTGAATTAAGTGTGCATGACACGTTTCTGAAATAACTTTCATCAGGTACCTCACACCAATACAAATGTAGATATTGAATTAAGTGTGCATGACACGTTTCTGAAATAACTTTCATCAGGTACCTCACACCAATACAAATGTAGATATTGAATTAAGTGTGCATGACACGTTTCTGAAATAACATTCATCAGGTACCTCACATCAATACAAATGTAGATATTGAATTAAGTGTGCATGACACGTTTCTGAAATAACTTTCATCAGGTACCTCACACCAATACAAATGTAAATATTGAATTAAATGTGCATGACACGTTTCTGAAATAACCTTCATCAGGCACCTCACACCAATAAAAATGTAGATATTGAATTAAGTGTGCATGACACGTTTCTGAAATAACCTTCATCAGGTATCTCACATCAATACAAATGTAGATATTGAATTAAGTGTGCATGACACGTTTCTGAAATAACTTTCATCAGGTACCTCACACCAATACAAATGTAGATATTGAATTAAGTGTGCATGACACGTTTCTGAAATAACTTTCATCAGGTACCTCACATCAATAAAAATGTAGATATTGAATTAAGTGTGGATGACACGTTTCTGAAATAACCTTCATCAGGTACCTCACACCAATACAAATGTAGATATTGAATTAACAGTGCATGATACGTATCTGAAATAACTTTCATCAGGTAGCTCACATCAATAAAAATGTAGATATTGAATTAAGTGTGCATGACACGTTTCTGGAATAACTTTCATCAGTTACCTCACACCAATACAAATGTAGATATTGAATTAAGTGTGCATGACACGTTTCTGAAATAACTTTCATCAGGTACCTCACACCAATACAAATGTAGATATTGAATTAAGTGTGTATGACACGTTTCTGAAATAACTTTCATCAGGTACCTCACACCAATACAAATGTAGATATTGAATTAAGTGTGCATGACACGTTTCTGAAATAACTTTCATCAGGTACCTCACACCAATACAAATGTAGATATTGAACTAAGTGTGCATGACACGTTTCTGAAATAACTTTCATCAGGTACCTCACATCAATAAAAATGTAGATATTGAATTAAGTGTGCATGACACGTTTCTGAAATAACTTTCATCAGGTACCTCACACCAATACAAATGTAGATATTGAATTAAGTGTGCATGACAGGTTTCTGAAATAACTTTCATCAGGTACCTCACACCAATACAAATGAAGATATTGAATTAAGTGTGCATGACACGTTTCTGAAATAACTTTCATCAGGTACCTCACACCAATACAAATGTAGATATTGAATTAAGTGTGCATGACACGTTTCTGAAATAACTTTCATCAGGTACCTCACACCAATACAAATGTAGATATTGAATTAAGTGTGCATGACACGTTTCTGAAATAACATTCATCAGGTACCTCACATCAATACAAATGTAGATATTGAATTAAGTGTGCATGACACGTTTCTGAAATTACTTTCATCAGGCACCTCACTCCAATACAAATGTAAATATTGAATTAAATGTGCATGACACGTTTCTGAAATTACTTTCATCAGGTACCTCACACCAATACAAATGTAGATATTGAATTAAGTGTGCATGACACGTTTCTGAAATAACCTTCATCAGGCACCTCACACCAATAAAAATGTAGATATTGAATTAAGTGTGCATGATACGTTTCTGAAATAACCTTCATCAGGTATCTCACATCAATACAAATGTAGATATTGAATTAAGTGTGCATGACACGTTTCTGAAATAACTTTCATCAGGTACCTCACATCAATAAAAATGTAGATATTGAATTAAGTGTGCATGACACGTTTCTGAAATAACTTTCATCAGGTACCTCACACCAATACAAATGTAGATATTGAATTAAGTGTGCATGACAGGTTTCTGAAATAACTTTCATCAGGTACCTCACACCAATACAAATGAAGATATTGAATTAAGTGTGCATGACACGTTTCTGAAATAACTTTCATCAGGTACCTCACACCAATACAAATGTAGATATTGAATTAAGTGTGCATGACACGTTTCTGAAATAACTTTCATCAGGTACCTCACACCAATACAAATGTAGATATTGAATTAAGTGTGCATGACACGTTTCTGAAATAACATTCATCAGGTACCTCACATCAATACAAATGTAGATATTGAATTAAGTGTGCATGACACGTTTCTGAAATTACTTTCATCAGGTACCTCACTCCAATACAAATGTAAATATTGAATTAAATGTGAATGACACGTTTCTGAAATTACTTTCATCAGGTACCTCACACCAATACAAATGTAGATATTGAATTAAGTGTGCATGACACGTTTCTGAAATAACCTTCATCAGGCACCTCACACCAATAAAAATGTAGATATTGAATTAAGTGTGCATGATACGTTTCTGAAATAACCTTCATCAGGTATCTCACATCAATACAAATGTAGATATTGAATTAAGTGTGCATGACACTTTTCTGAAATAACTTTCATCAGGTACCTCACACCAATACAAATGTAGATATTGAATTAAGTGTGCATGACACGTTTCTGAAATAACTTTCATCGGGTACCTCACACCAATACAAATGTAGATATTGAATTAAGTGTGCATGACACGTTTCTGAAATAACTTTCATCAGGTACCTCACACCAATACAAATGTAGATATTGAATTAAGCGTGCATGACACGTTTCTGAAATAACTATCATCAGGTACCTCACATCAATAAAAATGTAGATATTGAATTAAGTGTGCATGACACGTTTCTGAAATAACTTTCATCAGGTACCTCACACCAATACAAATGTAGATATTGAATTAAGTGTGCATGACACGTTTCTGAAATAACTTTCATCAGGTACCTCACACCAATACAAATGTAGATATTGAACTAAGTGTGCATGACACGTTTCTGAAATAACTTTCATCAGGTACCTCACATCAATAAAAATGTAGATATTGAATTAAGTGTGCATGACACGTTTCTGAAATAACTTTCATCAGGTACCTCACACCAATACAAATGTAGATATTGAATTAAGTGTGCATGACAGGTTTCTGAAATAACTTTCATCAGGTACCTCACACCAATACAAATGAAGATATTGAATTAAGTGTGCATGACACGTTTCTGAAATAACTTTCATCAGGTACCTCACACCAATACAAATGTAGATATTGAATTAAGTGTGCATGACACGTTTCTGAAATAACTTTCATCAGGTACCTCACACCAATACAAATGTAGATATTGAATTAAGTGTGCATGACACGTTTCTGAAATAACATTCATCAGGTACCTCACATCAATACAAATGTAGATATTGAATTAAGTGTGCATGACACGTTTCTGAAATTACTTTCATCAGGCACCTCACTCCAATACAAATGTAAATATTGAATTAAATGTGCATGACACGTTTCTGAAATTACTTTCATCAGGTACCTCACACCAATACAAATGTAGATATTGAATTAAGTGTGCATGACACGTTTCTGAAATAACCTTCATCAGGCACCTCACACCAATAAAAATGTAGATATTGAATTAAGTGTGCATGATACGTTTCTGAAATAACCTTCATCAGGTATCTCACATCAATACAAATGTAGATATTGAATTAAGTGTGCATGACACGTTTCTGAAATAACTTTCATCAGGTACCTCACATCAATAAAAATGTAGATATTGAATTAAGTGTGCATGACACGTTTCTGAAATAACTTTCATCAGGTACCTCACACCAATACAAATGTAGATATTGAATTAAGTGTGCATGACAGGTTTCTGAAATAACTTTCATCAGGTACCTCACACCAATACAAATGAAGATATTGAATTAAGTGTGCATGACACGTTTCTGAAATAACTTTCATCAGGTACCTCACACCAATACAAATGTAGATATTGAATTAAGTGTGCATGACACGTTTCTGAAATAACTTTCATCAGGTACCTCACACCAATACAAATGTAGATATTGAATTAAGTGTGCATGACACGTTTCTGAAATAACATTCATCAGGTACCTCACATCAATACAAATGTAGATATTGAATTAAGTGTGCATGACACGTTTCTGAAATTACTTTCATCAGGTACCTCACTCCAATACAAATGTAAATATTGAATTAAATGTGAATGACACGTTTCTGAAATTACTTTCATCAGGTACCTCACACCAATACAAATGTAGATATTGAATTAAGTGTGCATGACACGTTTCTGAAATAACCTTCATCAGGCACCTCACACCAATAAAAATGTAGATATTGAATTAAGTGTGCATGATACGTTTCTGAAATAACCTTCATCAGGTATCTCACATCAATACAAATGTAGATATTGAATTAAGTGTGCATGACACTTTTCTGAAATAACTTTCATCAGGTACCTCACACCAATACAAATGTAGATATTGAATTAAGTGTGCATGACACGTTTCTGAAATAACTTTCATCGGGTACCTCACACCAATACAAATGTAGATATTGAATTAAGTGTGCATGACACGTTTCTGAAATAACTTTCATCAGGTACCTCACACCAATACAAATGTAGATATTGAATTAAGCGTGCATGACACGTTTCTGAAATAACTATCATCAGGTACCTCACATCAATAAAAATGTAGATATTGAATTAAGTGTGCATGACACGTTTCTGAAATAACTTTCATCAGGTACCTCACATCAATAAAAATGTAGATATTGAATTAAGTGTGGATGACACGTTTCTGAAATAACCTTCATCAGGTACCTCACACCAATACAAATGTAGATATTGAATTTACAGTGCATGATACGTATCTGAAATAACTTTCATCAGGTAGCTCACATCAATAAAAATGTAGATATTGAATTAAGTGTGCATGACACGTTTCTGGAATAACTTTCATCAGTTACCTCACACCAATACAAATGTAGATATTGAATTAAGTGTGCATGACACGTTTCTGAAATAACTTTCATCAGGTACCTCACACCAATACAAATGTAGATATTGAATTAAGTGTGCATGACACGTTTCTGAAATAACTATCATCAGGTACCTCACATCAATAAAAATGTAGATATTGAATTAAGTGTGCATGACACGTTTCTGGAATAACTTTCATCAGTTACCTCACACCAATACAAATGTAGATATTGAATTAAGTGTGCATGACACGTTTCTGAAATAACTTTCATCAGGTACCTCACACCAATACAAATGTAGATATTGAATTAAGTGTGCATGACACGTTTCTGAAATAACTTTCATCAGGTACCTCACATCAATACAAATGTAGATATTGAATTAAGCGTGCATGACACGTTTCTGAAATAACTATCATCAGGTACCTCACATCAATAAAAATGTAGATATTGAATTAAGTGTGCATGACACGTTTCTGGAATAACTTTCATCAGGTACCTCACACCAATACAAATGTAGATATTGAATTAAGTGTGCATGACACGTTTCTGAAATAACTTTCATCAGGTAGCTCACACCAATACAAATGTAGATATTGAATTAAGTGTGCATGACACGTTTCTGAAATAACTTTCATCAGGTACCTCACACCAATACAAATGTAGATATTGAATTAAGCGTGCATGACACGTTTCTGAAATAACTATCATCAGGTACCTCACATCTATAAAAATGTAGATATTGAATTAAGTGTGCATGACACGTTTCTGGAATAACTTTCATCAGTTACCTCACACCAATACAAATGTAGATATTGAATTAAGTGTGTATGACACGTTTCTGAAATAACTTTCATCAGGTACCTCACACCAATACAAATGTAGATATTGAATTAAGTGTGCATGACACGTTTCTGAAATAACTTTCATCAGGTACCTCACACCAATACAAATGTAGATATTGAATTAAGTGTGCATGACACGTTTCTGAAATAACTATCATCAGGTACCTCACATCAATAAAAATGTAGATATTGAATTAAGTGTGCATGACACGTTTCTGGAATAACTTTCATCAGTTACCTCACACCAATACAAATGTAGATATTGAATTAAGTGTGCATGACACGTTTCTGGAATAACTTTCATCAGTTACCTCACACCAATACAAATGTAGATATTGAATTAAGTGTGTATGACACGTTTCTGAAATAACTTTCATCAGGTACCTCACACCTATACAAATGTAGATATTGAATTAAGTGTGCATGACACGTTTCTGAAATAACTTTCATCAGGTACCTCACACCAATACAAATGTAGATATTGAATTAAGTGTGCATGACACGTTTCTGAAATAACTTTCATCAGGTACCTCACACCAATACAAATGTAGATATTGAATTAAGTGTGCATGACACGTTTCTGAAATAACATTCATCAGGTACCTCACATCAATACAAATGTAGATATTGAATTAAGTGTGCATGACACGTTTCTGAAATTACTTTCATCAGGCACCTCACTCCAATACAAATGTAAATATTGAATTAAATGTGCATGACACGTTTCTGAAATTACTTTCATCAGGTACCTCACACCAATACAAATGTAGATATTGAATTAAGTGTGCATGACACGTTTCTGAAATAACCTTCATCAGGCACCTCACACCAATAAAAATGTAGATATTGAATTAAGTGTGCATGATACGTTTCTGAAATAACCTTCATCAGGTATCTCACATCAATACAAATGTAGATATTGAATTAAGTGTGCATGACACGTTTCTGAAATAACTTTCATCAGGTACCTCACATCAATAAAAATGTAGATATTGAATTAAGTGTGCATGACACGTTTCTGAAATAACTTTCATCAGGTACCTCACACCAATACAAATGTAGATATTGAATTAAGTGTGCATGACAGGTTTCTGAAATAACTTTCATCAGGTACCTCACACCAATACAAATGAAGATATTGAATTAAGTGTGCATGACACGTTTCTGAAATAACTTTCATCAGGTACCTCACACCAATACAAATGTAGATATTGAATTAAGTGTGCATGACACGTTTCTGAAATAACTTTCATCAGGTACCTCACACCAATACAAATGTAGATATTGAATTAAGTGTGCATGACACGTTTCTGAAATAACATTCATCAGGTACCTCACATCAATACAAATGTAGATATTGAATTAAGTGTGCATGACACGTTTCTGAAATTACTTTCATCAGGTACCTCACTCCAATACAAATGTAAATATTGAATTAAATGTGAATGACACGTTTCTGAAATTACTTTCATCAGGTACCTCACACCAATACAAATGTAGATATTGAATTAAGTGTGCATGACACGTTTCTGAAATAACCTTCATCAGGCACCTCACACCAATAAAAATGTAGATATTGAATTAAGTGTGCATGATACGTTTCTGAAATAACCTTCATCAGGTATCTCACATCAATACAAATGTAGATATTGAATTAAGTGTGCATGACACTTTTCTGAAATAACTTTCATCAGGTACCTCACACCAATACAAATGTAGATATTGAATTAAGTGTGCATGACACGTTTCTGAAATAACTTTCATCGGGTACCTCACACCAATACAAATGTAGATATTGAATTAAGTGTGCATGACACGTTTCTGAAATAACTTTCATCAGGTACCTCACACCAATACAAATGTAGATATTGAATTAAGCGTGCATGACACGTTTCTGAAATAACTATCATCAGGTACCTCACATCAATAAAAATGTAGATATTGAATTAAGTGTGCATGACACGTTTCTGAAATAACTTTCATCAGGTACCTCACACCAATACAAATGTAGATATTGAATTAAGTGTGCATGACACGTTTCTGAAATAACTTTCATCAGGTACCTCACACCAATACAAATGTAGATATTGAACTAAGTGTGCATGACACGTTTCTGAAATAACTTTCATCAGGTACCTCACATCAATAAAAATGTAGATATTGAATTAAGTGTGCATGACACGTTTCTGAAATAACTTTCATCAGGTACCTCACACCAATACAAATGTAGATATTGAATTAAGTGTGCATGACAGGTTTCTGAAATAACTTTCATCAGGTACCTCACACCAATACAAATGAAGATATTGAATTAAGTGTGCATGACACGTTTCTGAAATAACTTTCATCAGGTACCTCACACCAATACAAATGTAGATATTGAATTAAGTGTGCATGACACGTTTCTGAAATAACTTTCATCAGGTACCTCACACCAATACAAATGTAGATATTGAATTAAGTGTGCATGACACGTTTCTGAAATAACATTCATCAGGTACCTCACATCAATACAAATGTAGATATTGAATTAAGTGTGCATGACACGTTTCTGAAATTACTTTCATCAGGCACCTCACTCCAATACAAATGTAAATATTGAATTAAATGTGCATGACACGTTTCTGAAATTACTTTCATCAGGTACCTCACACCAATACAAATGTAGATATTGAATTAAGTGTGCATGACACGTTTCTGAAATAACCTTCATCAGGCACCTCACACCAATAAAAATGTAGATATTGAATTAAGTGTGCATGATACGTTTCTGAAATAACCTTCATCAGGTATCTCACATCAATACAAATGTAGATATTGAATTAAGTGTGCATGACACGTTTCTGAAATAACTTTCATCAGGTACCTCACATCAATAAAAATGTAGATATTGAATTAAGTGTGCATGACACGTTTCTGAAATAACTTTCATCAGGTACCTCACACCAATACAAATGTAGATATTGAATTAAGTGTGCATGACAGGTTTCTGAAATAACTTTCATCAGGTACCTCACACCAATACAAATGAAGATATTGAATTAAGTGTGCATGACACGTTTCTGAAATAACTTTCATCAGGTACCTCACACCAATACAAATGTAGATATTGAATTAAGTGTGCATGACACGTTTCTGAAATAACTTTCATCAGGTACCTCACACCAATACAAATGTAGATATTGAATTAAGTGTGCATGACACGTTTCTGAAATAACATTCATCAGGTACCTCACATCAATACAAATGTAGATATTGAATTAAGTGTGCATGACACGTTTCTGAAATTACTTTCATCAGGTACCTCACTCCAATACAAATGTAAATATTGAATTAAATGTGAATGACACGTTTCTGAAATTACTTTCATCAGGTACCTCACACCAATACAAATGTAGATATTGAATTAAGTGTGCATGACACGTTTCTGAAATAACCTTCATCAGGCACCTCACACCAATAAAAATGTAGATATTGAATTAAGTGTGCATGATACGTTTCTGAAATAACCTTCATCAGGTATCTCACATCAATACAAATGTAGATATTGAATTAAGTGTGCATGACACTTTTCTGAAATAACTTTCATCAGGTACCTCACACCAATACAAATGTAGATATTGAATTAAGTGTGCATGACACGTTTCTGAAATAACTTTCATCGGGTACCTCACACCAATACAAATGTAGATATTGAATTAAGTGTGCATGACACGTTTCTGAAATAACTTTCATCAGGTACCTCACACCAATACAAATGTAGATATTGAATTAAGCGTGCATGACACGTTTCTGAAATAACTATCATCAGGTACCTCACATCAATAAAAATGTAGATATTGAATTAAGTGTGCATGACACGTTTCTGAAATAACTTTCATCAGGTACCTCACATCAATAAAAATGTAGATATTGAATTAAGTGTGGATGACACGTTTCTGAAATAACCTTCATCAGGTACCTCACACCAATACAAATGTAGATATTGAATTTACAGTGCATGATACGTATCTGAAATAACTTTCATCAGGTAGCTCACATCAATAAAAATGTAGATATTGAATTAAGTGTGCATGACACGTTTCTGGAATAACTTTCATCAGTTACCTCACACCAATACAAATGTAGATATTGAATTAAGTGTGCATGACACGTTTCTGAAATAACTTTCATCAGGTACCTCACACCAATACAAATGTAGATATTGAATTAAGTGTGCATGACACGTTTCTGAAATAACTATCATCAGGTACCTCACATCAATAAAAATGTAGATATTGAATTAAGTGTGCATGACACGTTTCTGGAATAACTTTCATCAGTTACCTCACACCAATACAAATGTAGATATTGAATTAAGTGTGCATGACACGTTTCTGAAATAACTTTCATCAGGTACCTCACACCAATACAAATGTAGATATTGAATTAAGTGTGCATGACACGTTTCTGAAATAACTTTCATCAGGTACCTCACATCAATACAAATGTAGATATTGAATTAAGCGTGCATGACACGTTTCTGAAATAACTATCATCAGGTACCTCACATCAATAAAAATGTAGATATTGAATTAAGTGTGCATGACACGTTTCTGGAATAACTTTCATCAGGTACCTCACACCAATACAAATGTAGATATTGAATTAAGTGTGCATGACACGTTTCTGAAATAACTTTCATCAGGTAGCTCACACCAATACAAATGTAGATATTGAATTAAGTGTGCATGACACGTTTCTGAAATAACTTTCATCAGGTACCTCACACCAATACAAATGTAGATATTGAATTAAGCGTGCATGACACGTTTCTGAAATAACTATCATCAGGTACCTCACATCTATAAAAATGTAGATATTGAATTAAGTGTGCATGACACGTTTCTGGAATAACTTTCATCAGTTACCTCACACCAATACAAATGTAGATATTGAATTAAGTGTGTATGACACGTTTCTGAAATAACTTTCATCAGGTACCTCACACCAATACAAATGTAGATATTGAATTAAGTGTGCATGACACGTTTCTGAAATAACTTTCATCAGGTACCTCACACCAATACAAATGTAGATATTGAATTAAGTGTGCATGACACGTTTCTGAAATAACTTTCATCAGGTACCTCACATCAATAAAAATGTAGATATTGAATTAAGTGTGCATGACACGTTTCTGGAATAACTTTCATCAGTTACCTCACACCAATACAAATGTAGATATTGAATTAAGTGTGCATGACACGTTTCTGGAATAACTTTCATCAGTTACCTCACACCAATACAAATGTAGATATTGAATTAAGTGTGTATGACACGTTTCTGAAATAACTTTCATCAGGTACCTCACACCTATACAAATGTAGATATTGAATTAAGTGTGCATGACACGTTTCTGAAATAACTTTCATCAGGTACCTCACACCAATACAAATGTAGATATTGAACTAAGTGTGCATGACACGTTTCTGAAATAACTTTCATCAGGTACCTCACATCAATAAAAATGTAGATATTGAATTAAGTGTGCATGACACGTTTCTGAAATAACTTTCATCAGGTACCTCACACCAATACAAATGTAGATATTGAATTAAGTGTGCATGACACGTTTCTGAAATAACTTTCATCAGGTACCTCACACCAATACAAATGTAGATATTGAATTAAGTGTGTATGACACGTTTCTGAAATAACTTTCATCAGGTACCTTACACCAATACAAATGAAGATATTGAATTAAGTGTGCATGACACGTTTCTGAAATAACTTTCATCAGGTACCTCACATCAATAAAAATGTAGATATTGAATTCAGTGTTCATGACACGTTTCTGAAATAACTTTCATCAGGTACCTCACATCAATACAAATGTAGATATTGAATTAAGTGTGGATGACACGTTTCTGAAATAACTTTCATCAGGTACCTTACACCAATACAAATGTAGATATTGAATTAAGTGTGCATGACACGTTTCTGAAATAACTTTCATCAGGTACCTCACACCAATACAAATGTAGATATTGAATTAAGTGTGCATGACACGTTTCTGAAATAACTTTCATCAGGTACCTCACACCAATACAAATGTAGATATTGAATTAAGTGTGCATGACACGTTTCTCAAATAACTTTCATCAGGTACCTCACACCAATACAAATGTAGATATTGAATTAAGCGTGCATGACACGTTTCTGAAATAACTTTCATCAGGTACCTCACATCAATAAAAATGTAGATATTGAATTAAGTGTGCATGACACGTTTCTGGAATAACTTTCATCAGTTACCTCACACCAATACAAATGTAGATATTGAATTAAGTGTGTATGACACGTTTCTGAAATAACTTTCATCAGGTACCTCACACCAATACAAATGTAGATATTGAATTAAGTGTGCATGACACGTTTCTGAAATAACTTTCATCAGGTACCTCACACCAATACAAATGTAGATATTGAACTAAGTGTGCATGACACGTTTCTGAAATAACTTTCATCAGGTACCTCACATCAATAAAAATGTAGATATTGAATTAAGTGTGCATGACACGTTTCTGAAATAACTTTCATCAGGTACCTCACACCAATACAAATGTAGATATTGAATTAAGTGTGCATGACAGGTTTCTGAAATAACTTTCATCAGGTACCTCACACCAATACAAATGAAGATATTGAATTAAGTGTGCATGACACGTTTCTGAAATAACTTTCATCAGGTACCTCACACCAATACAAATGTAGATATTGAATTAAGTGTGCATGACACGTTTCTGAAATAACCTTCATCAGGCACCTCACACCAATAAAAATGTAGATATTGAATTAAGTGTGCATGATACGTTTCTGAAATAACCTTCATCAGGTATCTCACATCAATACAAATGTAGATATTGAATTAAGTGTGCATGACACGTTTCTGAAATAACTTTCATCAGGTACCTCACACCAATACAAATGTAGATATTGAATTAAGCGTGCATGACACGTTTCTGAAATAACTATCATCAGGTACCTCACATCAATAAAAATGTAGATATTGAATTAAGTGTGCATGACACGTTTCTGAAATAACTTTCATCAGGTACCTCACATCAATAAAAATGTAGATATTGAATTAAGTGTGGATGACACGTTTCTGAAATAACCTTCATCAGGTACCTCACACCAATACAAATGTAGATATTGAATTAACAGTGCATGATTCGTATCTGAAATAACTATCATCAGGTAGCTCACATCAATAAAAATGTAGATATTGAACTAAGTGTGCATGACACGTTTCTGAAATAACTTTCATCAGGTACCTCACATCAATAAAAATGTAGATATTGAATTAAGTGTGCATGACACGTTTCTGAAATAACTTTCATCAGGTAGCTCACACCAATACAAATGTAGATATTGAATTAAGTGTGCATGACACGTTTCTGAAATAACTTTCATCAGGTACCTCACACCAATACAAATGTAGATATTGAATTAAGCGTGCATGACACGTTTCTGAAATAACTATCATCAGGTACCTCACATCTATAAAAATGTAGATATTGAATTAAGTGTGCATGACACGTTTCTGGAATAACTTTCATCAGTTACCTCACACCAATACAAATGTAGATATTGAATTAAGTGTGTATGACACGTTTCTGAAATAACTTTCATCAGGTACCTCACACCAATACAAATGTAGATATTGAATTAAGTGTGCATGACACGTTTCTGAAATAACTTTCATCAGGTACCTCACACCAATACAAATGTAGATATTGAATTAAGTGTGCATGACACGTTTCTGAAATAACTATCATCAGGTACCTCACATCAATAAAAATGTAGATATTGAATTAAGTGTGCATGACACGTTTCTGGAATAACTTTCATCAGTTACCTCACACCAATACAAATGTAGATATTGAATTAAGTGTGCATGACACGTTTCAGGAATAACTTTCATCAGTTACCTCACACCAATACAAATGTAGATATTGAATTAAGTGTGTATGACACGTTTCTGAAATAACTTTCATCAGGTACCTCACACCTATACAAATGTAGATATTGAATTAAGTGTGCATGACACGTTTCTGAAATAACTTTCATCAGGTACCTCACACCAATACAAATGTAGATATTGAACTAAGTGTGCATGACACGTTTCTGAAATAACTTTCATCAGGTACCTCACATCAATAAAAATGTAGATATTGAATTAAGTGTGCATGACACGTTTCTGAAATAACTTTCATCAGGTACCTCACACCAATACAAATGTAGATATTGAATTAAGTGTGCATGACACGTTTCTGAAATAACTTTCATCAGGTACCTCACACCAATACAAATGTAGATATTGAATTAAGTGTGTATGACACGTTTCTGAAATAACTTTCATCAGGTACCTTACACCAATACAAATGAAGATATTGAATTAAGTGTGCATGACACGTTTCTGAAATAACTTTCATCAGGTACCTCACATCAATAAAAATGTAGATATTGAATTCAGTGTTCATGACACGTTTCTGAAATAACTTTCATCAGGTACCTCACATCAATACAAATGTAGATATTGAATTAAGTGTGGATGACACGTTTCTGAAATAACTTTCATCAGGTACCTTACACCAATACAAATGTAGATATTGAATTAAGTGTGCATGACACGTTTCTGAAATAACTTTCATCAGGTACCTCACACCAATACAAATGTAGATATTGAATTAAGTGTGCATGACACGTTTCTGAAATAACTTTCATCAGGTACCTCACACCAATACAAATGTAGATATTGAATTAAGTGTGCATGACACGTTTCTCAAATAACTTTCATCAGGTACCTCACACCAATACAAATGTAGATATTGAATTAAGCGTGCATGACACGTTTCTGAAATAACTTTCATCAGGTACCTCACATCAATAAAAATGTAGATATTGAATTAAGTGTGCATGACACGTTTCGGGAATAACTTTCATCAGTTACCTCACACCAATACAAATGTAGATATTGAATTAAGTGTGTATGACACGTTTCTGAAATAACTTTCATCAGGTACCTCACACCAATACAAATGTAGATATTGAATTAAGTGTGCATGACACGTTTCTGAAATAACTTTCATCAGGTACCTCACACCAATACAAATGTAGATATTGAACTAAGTGTGCATGACACGTTTCTGAAATAACTTTCATCAGGTACCTCACATCAATAAAAATGTAGATATTGAATTAAGTGTGCATGACACGTTTCTGAAATAACTTTCATCAGGTACCTCACACCAATACAAATGTAGATATTGAATTAAGTGTGCATGACAGGTTTCTGAAATAACTTTCATCAGGTACCTCACACCAATACAAATGAAGATATTGAATTAAGTGTGCATGACACGTTTCTGAAATAACTTTCATCAGGTACCTCACACCAATACAAATGTAGATATTGAATTAAGTGTGCATGACACGTTTCTGAAATAACCTTCATCAGGCACCTCACACCAATACAAATGTAGATATTGAATTAAGTGTGCATGATACGTTTCTGAAATAACCTTCATCAGGTATCTCACATCAATACAAATGTAGATATTGAATTAAGTGTGCATGACACGTTTCTGAAATAACTTTCATCAGGTACCTCACACCAATACAAATGTAGATATTGAATTAAGCGTGCATGACACGTTTCTGAAATAACTATCATCAGGTACCTCACATCAATAAAAATGTAGATATTGAATTAAGTGTGCATGACACGTTTCTGAAATAACTTTCATCAGGTACCTCACATCAATAAAAATGTAGATATTGAATTAAGTGTGGATGACACGTTTCTGAAATAACCTTCATCAGGTACCTCACACCAATACAAATGTAGATATTGAATTAACAGTGCATGATACGTATCTGAAATAACTATCATCAGGTAGCTCACATCAATAAAAATGTAGATATTGAACTAAGTGTGCATGACACGTTTCTGAAATAACTTTCATCAGGTACCTCACATCAATAAAAATGTAGATATTGAATTAAGTGTGCATGACACGTTTCTGAAATAACTTTCATCAGGTACCTCACACCAATACAAATGTAGATATTGAATTAAGTGTGCATGACACGTTTCTGAAATAACTTTCATCAGGTACCTCACATCAATACAAATGTAGATATTGAATTAAGTGTGGATGACACGTTTCTGAAATAACTTTCATCAGGTACCTTACACCAATACAAATGTAGATATTGAATTAAGTGTGCATGACACGTTTCTGAAATAACTTTCATCAGGTACCTCACACCAATACAAATGTAGATATTGAATTAAGTGTGCATGACACGTTTCTGAAATAACTTTCATCAGGTACCTCACACCAATACAAATGTAGATATTGAATTAAGTGTGCATGACACGTTTCTCAAATAACTTTCATCAGGTACCTCACACCAATACAAATGTAGATATTGAATTAAGCGTGCATGACACGTTTCTGAAATAACTTTCATCAGGTACCTCACATCAATAAAAATGTAGATATTGAATTAAGTGTGCATGACACGTTTCTGGAATAACTTTCATCAGTTACCTCACACCAATACAAATGTAGATATTGAATTAAGTGTGTATGACACGTTTCTGAAATAACTTTCATCAGGTACCTCACACCAATACAAATGTAGATATTGAATTAAGTGTGCATGACACGTTTCTGAAATAACTTTCATCAGGTACCTCACACCAATACAAATGTAGATATTGAACTAAGTGTGCATGACACGTTTCTGAAATAACTTTCATCAGGTACCTCACATCAATAAAAATGTAGATATTGAATTAAGTGTGCATGACACGTTTCTGAAATAACTTTCATCAGGTACCTCACACCAATACAAATGTAGATATTGAATTAAGTGTGCATGACAGGTTTCTGAAATAACTTTCATCAGGTACCTCACACCAATACAAATGAAGATATTGAATTAAGTGTGCATGACACGTTTCTGAAATAACTTTCATCAGGTACCTCACACCAATACAAATGTAGATATTGAATTAAGTGTGCATGACACGTTTCTGAAATAACATTCATCAGGCACCTCACACCAATAAAAATGTAGATATTGAATTAAGTGTGCATGATACGTTTCTGAAATAACCTTCATCAGGTATCTCACATCAATACAAATGTAGATATTGAATTAAGTGTGCATGACACGTTTCTGAAATAACTTTCATCAGGTACCTCACACCAATACAAATGTAGATATTGAATTAAGCGTGCATGACACGTTTCTGAAATAACTATCATCAGGTACCTCACATCAATAAAAATGTAGATATTGAATTAAGTGTGCATGACACGTTTCTGAAATAACTTTCATCAGGTACCTCACATCAATAAAAATGTAGATATTGAATTAAGTGTGGATGACACGTTTCTGAAATAACCTTCATCAGGTACCTCACACCAATACAAATGTAGATATTGAATTAACAGTGCATGATACGTATCTGAAATAACTATCATCAGGTAGCTCACATCAATAAAAATGTAGATATTGAACTAAGTGTGCATGACACGTTTCTGAAATAACTTTCATCAGGTACCTCACATCAATACAAATGTAGATATTGAATTAAGTGTGTATGACACGTTTCTGAAATAACTTTCATCAGGTACCTTACACCAAT
This sequence comes from Bathymodiolus brooksi, assembly GCA_963680875.1. Lineage (NCBI taxonomy): Eukaryota > Metazoa > Mollusca > Bivalvia > Mytilida > Modiolidae > Bathymodiolus > Bathymodiolus brooksi. The sequence goes on from OY804579.1 coordinate 73,255,232, forward strand.
ACAAATGAAGATATTGAATTAAGTGTGCATGACACGTTTCTGAAATAACTTTCATCAGGTACCTCACATCAATAAAAATGTAGATATTGAATTCAGTGTTCATGACACGTTTCTGAAATAACTTTCATCAGGTACCTCACATCAATACAAATGTAGATATTGAATTAAGTGTGGATGACACGTTTCTGAAATAACTTTCATCAGGTACCTTACACCAATACAAATGTAGATATTGAATTAAGTGTGCATGACACGTTTCTGAAATAACTTTCATCAGGTACCTCACACCAATACAAATGTAGATATTGAATTAAGTGTGCATGACACGTTTCTGAAATAACTTTCATCAGGTACCTCACACCAATACAAATGTAGATATTGAATTAAGTGTGCATGACACGTTTCTCAAATAACTTTCATCAGGTACCTCACACCAATACAAATGTAGATATTGAATTAAGCGTGCATGACACGTTTCTGAAATAACTTTCATCAGGTACCTCACATCAATAAAAATGTAGATATTGAATTAAGTGTGCATGACACGTTTCTGGAATAACTTTCATCAGTTACCTCACACCAATACAAATGTAGATATTGAATTAAGTGTGTATGACACGTTTCTGAAATAACTTTCATCAGGTACCTCACACCAATACAAATGTAGATATTGAATTAAGTGTGCATGACACGTTTCTGAAATAACTTTCATCAGGTACCTCACACCAATACAAATGTAGATATTGAACTAAGTGTGCATGACACGTTTCTGAAATAACTTTCATCAGGTACCTCACATCAATAAAAATGTAGATATTGAATTAAGTGTGCATGACACGTTTCTGAAATAACTTTCATCAGGTACCTCACACCAATACAAATGTAGATATTGAATTAAGTGTGCATGACAGGTTTCTGAAATAACTTTCATCAGGTACCTCACACCAATACAAATGAAGATATTGAATTAAGTGTGCATGACACGTTTCTCAAATAACTTTCATCAGGTACCTCACACCAATACAAATGTAGATATTGAATTAAGTGTGCATGACACGTTTCTGAAATAACCTTCATCAGGCACCTCACACCAATAAAAATGTAGATATTGAATTAAGTGTGCATGATACGTTTCTGAAATAACCTTCATCAGGTATCTCACATCAATACAAATGTAGATATTGAATTAAGTGTGCATGACACGTTTCTGAAATAACTTTCATCAGGTACCTCACACCAATACAAATGTAGATATTGAATTAAGCGTGCATGACACGTTTCTGAAATAACTATCATCAGGTACCTCACATCAATAAAAATGTAGATATTGAATTAAGTGTGCATGACACGTTTCTGAAATAACTTTCATCAGGTACCTCACATCAATAAAAATGTAGATATTGAATTAAGTGTGGATGACACGTTTCTGAAATAACCTTCATCAGGTACCTCACACCAATACAAATGTAGATATTGAATTAACAGTGCATGATACGTATCTGAAATAACTATCATCAGGTAGCTCACATCAATAAAAATGTAGATATTGAACTAAGTGTGCATGACACGTTTCTGAAATAACTTTCATCAGGTACCTCACATCAATAAAAATGTAGATATTGAATTAAGTGTGCATGACACGTTTCTGAAATAACTTTCATCAGGTACCTCACACCAATACAAATGTAGATATTGAATTAAGTGTGCATGACAGGTTTCTGAAATAACTTTCATCAGGTACCTCACACCAATACAAATGAAGATATTGAATTAAGTGTGCATGACACGTTTCTGAAATAACTTTCATCAGGTACCTCACACCAATACAAATGTAGATATTGAATTAAGTGTGCATGACACGTTTCTGAAATAACTTTCATCAGGTACCTCACACCAATACAAATGTAGATATTGAATTAAGTGTGCATGACACGTTTCTGAAATAACATTCATCAGGTACCTCACATCAATACAAATGTAGATATTGAATTAAGTGTGCATGACACGTTTCTGAAATAACTTTCATCAGGTACCTCACACCAATACAAATGTAAATATTGAATTAAATGTGCATGACACGTTTCTGAAATAACCTTCATCAGGCACCTCACACCAATAAAAATGTAGATATTGAATTAAGTGTGCATGATACGTTTCTGAAATAACCTTCATCAGGTATCTCACATCAATACAAATGTAGATATTGAATTAAGTGTGCATGACACGTTTCTGAAATAACTTTCATCAGGTACCTCACACCAATACAAATGTAGATATTGAATTAAGTGTGCATGACACGTTTCTGAAATAACTTTCATCGGGTACCTCACACCAATACAAATGTAGATATTGAATTAAGTGTGCATGACACGTTTCTGAAATAACTTTCATCAGGTACCTCACACCAATAAAAATGTAGATATTGAATTAAGTGTGCATGACACGTTTCTGAAATAACTTTCATCAGGTACCTCACATCAATAAAAATGTAGATATTGAATTAAGTGTGGATGACACGTTTCTGAAATAACTTTCATCAGGTACCTCACACCAATACAAATGTAGATATTGAATTAACAGTGCATGATACGTATCTGAAATAACTATCATCAGGTAGCTCACATCAATAAAAATGTAGATATTGAACTAAGTGTGCATGACACGTTTCTGAAATAACTTTCATCAGGTACCTCACATCAATAAAAATGTAGATATTGAATTAAGTGTGCATGACACGTTTCTGAAATAACTTTCATCAGGTACCTCACACCAATACAAATGTAGATATTGAATTAAGTGTGCATGACAGGTTTCTGAAATAACTTTCATCAGGTACCTCACACCAATACAAATGAAGATATTGAATTAAGTGTGCATGACACGTTTCTGAAATAACTTTCATCAGGTACCTCACACCAATACAAATGTAGATATTGAATTAAGTGTGCATGACACGTTTCTGAAATAACTTTCATCAGGTACCTCACACCAATACAAATGTAGATATTGAATTAAGTGTGCATGACACGTTTCTGAAATAACTTTCATCAGGTACCTCACACCAATACAAATGTAGATATTGAATTAAGTGTGCATGACACGTTTCTCAAATAACTTTCATCAGGTACCTCACACCAATACAAATGTAGATATTGAATTAAGCGTGCATGACACGTTTCTGAAATAACTTTCATCAGGTACCTCACATCAATAAAAATGTAGATATTGAATTAAGTGTGCATGACACGTTTCTGGAATAACTTTCATCAGTTACCTCACACCAATACAAATGTAGATATTGAATTAAGTGTGTATGACACGTTTCTGAAATAACTTTCATCAGGTACCTCACACCAATACAAATGTAGATATTGAATTAAGTGTGCATGACACGTTTCTGAAATAACTTTCATCAGGTACCTCACACCAATACAAATGTAGATATTGAACTAAGTGTGCATGACACGTTTCTGAAATAACTTTCATCAGGTACCTCACATCAATAAAAATGTAGATATTGAATTAAGTGTGCATGACACGTTTCTGAAATAACTTTCATCAGGTACCTCACACCAATACAAATGTAGATATTGAATTAAGTGTGCATGACAGGTTTCTGAAATAACTTTCATCAGGTACCTCACACCAATACAAATGAAGATATTGAATTAAGTGTGCATGACACGTTTCTGAAATAACTTTCATCAGGTACCTCACACCAATACAAATGTAGATATTGAATTAAGTGTGCATGACACGTTTCTGAAATAACCTTCATCAGGCACCTCACACCAATAAAAATGTAGATATTGAATTAAGTGTGCATGATACGTTTCTGAAATAACCTTCATCAGGTATCTCACATCAATACAAATGTAGATATTGAATTAAGTGTGCATGACACGTTTCTGAAATAACTTTCATCAGGTACCTCACACCAATACAAATGTAGATATTGAATTAAGCGTGCATGACACGTTTCTGAAATAACTATCATCAGGTACCTCACATCAATAAAAATGTAGATATTGAATTAAGTGTGCATGACACGTTTCTGAAATAACTTTCATCAGGTACCTCACATCAATAAAAATGTAGATATTGAATTAAGTGTGGATGACACGTTTCTGAAATAACCTTCATCAGGTACCTCACACCAATACAAATGTAGATATTGAATTAACAGTGCATGATACGTATCTGAAATAACTATCATCAGGTAGCTCACATCAATAAAAATGTAGATATTGAACTAAGTGTGCATGACACGTTTCTGAAATAACTTTCATCAGGTACCTCACATCAATAAAAATGTAGATATTGAATTAAGTGTGCATGACACGTTTCTGAAATAACTTTCATCAGGTACCTCACACCAATACAAATGTAGATATTGAATTAAGTGTGCATGACAGGTTTCTGAAATAACTTTCATCAGGTACCTCACACCAATACAAATGAAGATATTGAATTAAGTGTGCATGACACGTTTCTGAAATAACTTTCATCAGGTACCTCACACCAATACAAATGTAGATATTGAATTAAGTGTGCATGACACGTTTCTGAAATAACTTTCATCAGGTACCTCACACCAATACAAATGTAGATATTGAATTAAGTGTGCATGACACGTTTCTGAAATAACATTCATCAGGTACCTCACATCAATACAAATGTAGATATTGAATTAAGTGTGCATGACACGTTTCTGAAATAACTTTCATCAGGTACCTCACACCAATACAAATGTAAATATTGAATTAAATGTGCATGACACGTTTCTGAAATAACCTTCATCAGGCACCTCACACCAATAAAAATGTAGATATTGAATTAAGTGTGCATGATACGTTTCTGAAATAACCTTCATCAGGTATCTCACATCAATACAAATGTAGATATTGAATTAAGTGTGCATGACACGTTTCTGAAATAACTTTCATCAGGTACCTCACACCAATACAAATGTAGATATTGAATTAAGTGTGCATGACACGTTTCTGAAATAACTTTCATCGGGTACCTCACACCAATACAAATGTAGATATTGAATTAAGTGTGCATGACACGTTTCTGAAATAACTTTCATCAGGTACCTCACACCAATAAAAATGTAGATATTGAATTAAGTGTGCATGACACGTTTCTGAAATAACTTTCATCAGGTACCTCACATCAATAAAAATGTAGATATTGAATTAAGTGTGGATGACACGTTTCTGAAATAACTTTCATCAGGTACCTCACACCAATACAAATGTAGATATTGAATTAACAGTGCATGATACGTATCTGAAATAACTATCATCAGGTAGCTCACATCAATAAAAATGTAGATATTGAACTAAGTGTGCATGACACGTTTCTGAAATAACTTTCATCAGGTACCTCACATCAATAAAAATGTAGATATTGAATTAAGTGTGCATGACACGTTTCTGAAATAACTTTCATCAGGTACCTCACACCAATACAAATGTAGATATTGAATTAAGTGTGCATGACAGGTTTCTGAAATAACTTTCATCAGGTACCTCACACCAATACAAATGAAGATATTGAATTAAGTGTGCATGACACGTTTCTGAAATAACTTTCATCAGGTACCTCACACCAATACAAATGTAGATATTGAATTAAGTGTGCATGACACGTTTCTGAAATAACTTTCATCAGGTACCTCACACCAATACAAATGTAGATATTGAATTAAGTGTGCATGACACGTTTCTGAAATAACATTCATCAGGTACCTCACATCAATACAAATGTAGATATTGAATTAAGTGTGCATGACACGTTTCTGAAATAACTTTCATCAGGTACCTCACACCAATACAAATGTAAATATTGAATTAAATGTGCATGACACGTTTCTGAAATAACCTTCATCAGGCACCTCACACCAATACAAATGTAGATATTGAATTAAGTGTGCATGACACGTTTCTGAAATAACTTTCATCAGGTACCTCACACCAATAAAAATGTAGATATTGAATTAAGTGTGCATGACACGTTTCTGAAATAACTTTCATCAGGTACCTCACATCAATAAAAATGTAGATATTGAATTAAGTGTGGATGACACGTTTCTGAAATAACTTTCATCAGGTACCTCACACCAATACAAATGTAGATATTGAATTAACAGTGCATGATACGTATCTGAAATAACTATCATCAGGTAGCTCACATCAATAAAAATGTAGATATTGAACTAAGTGTGCATGACACGTTTCTGAAATAACTTTCATCAGGTACCTCACATCAATAAAAATGTAGATATTGAATTAAGTGTGCATGACACGTTTCTGAAATAACTTTCATCAGGTACCTCACACCAATACAAATGTAGATATTGAATTAAGTGTGCATGACAGGTTTCTGAAATAACTTTCATCAGGTACCTCACACCAATACAAATGAAGATATTGAATTAAGTGTGCATGACACGTTTCTGAAATAACTTTCATCAGGTACCTCACACCAATACAAATGTAGATATTGAATTAAGTGTGCATGACACGTTTCTGAAATAACTTTCATCAGGTACCTCACACCAATACAAATGTAGATATTGAATTAAGTGTGCATGACACGTTTCTGAAATAACATTCATCAGGTACCTCACATCAATACAAATGTAGATATTGAATTAAGTGTGCATGACACGTTTCTGAAATAACTTTCATCAGGTACCTCACACCAATACAAATGTAAATATTGAATTAAATGTGCATGACACGTTTCTGAAATAACCTTCATCAGGCACCTCACACCAATACAAATGTAGATATTGAATTAAGCGTGCATGACACGTTTCTGAAATAACTATCATCAGGTACCTCACATCAATAAAAATGTAGATATTGAATTAAGTGTGCATGACACGTTTCTGAAATAACTTTCATCAGGTACCTCACATCAATAAAAATGTAGATATTGAATTAAGTGTGGATGACACGTTTCTGAAATAACCTTCATCAGGTACCTCACACCAATACAAATGTAGATATTGAATTAACAGTGCATGATACGTATCTGAAATAACTTTCATCAGGTAGCTCACATCAATAAAAATGTAGATATTGAATTAAGTGTGCATGACACGTTTCTGGAATAACTTTCATCAGTTACCTCACACCAATACAAATGTAGATATTGAATTAAGTGTGCATGACACGTTTCTGAAATAACTTTCATCAGGTACCTCACACCAATACAAATGTAGATATTGAATTAAGTGTGCATGACACGTTTCTGAAATAACTATCATCAGGTACCTCACATCAATAAAAATGTAGATATTGAATTAAGTGTGCATGACACGTTTCTGAAATAACTTTCATCAGGTACCTCACACCAATACAAATGTAAATATTGAATTAAGCGTGCATGACACGTTTCTGAAATAACTATCATCAGGTACCTCACATCAATAAAAATGTAGATATTGAATTAAGTGTGCATGACACGTTTCTGAAATAACTTTCATCAGGTACCTCACATCAATAAAAATGTAGATATTGAATTAAGTGTGGATGACACGTTTCTGAAATAACCTTCATCAGGTACCTCACACCAATACAAATGTAGATATTGAATTAACAGTGCATGATACGTATCTGAAATAACTTTCATCAGGTAGCTCACATCAATAAAAATGTAGATATTGAATTAAGTGTGCATGACACGTTTCTGGAATAACTTTCATCAGTTACCTCACACCAATACAAATGTAGATATTGAATTAAGTGTGCATGACACGTTTCTGAAATAACTATCATCAGGTACCTCACATCAATAAAAATGTAGATATTGAATTAAGTGTGCATGACACGTTTCTGGAATAACTTTCATCAGTTACCTCACACCAATACAAATGTAGATATTGAATTAAGTGTGCATGACACGTTTCTGAAATAACTTTCATCAGGTACCTCACACCAATACAAATGTAGATATTGAATTAAGTGTGCATGACACGTTTCTGAAATAACTATCATCAGGTACCTCACATCAATAAAAATGTAGATATTGAATTAAGTGTGCATGACACGTTTCTGGAATAACTTTCATCAGTTACCTCACACCAATACAAATGTAGATATTGAATTAAGTGTGCATGACACGTTTCTGAAATAACTTTCATCAGGTACCTCACACCAATACAAATGTAGATATTGAATTAAGTGTGCATGACACGTTTCTGAAATAACTTTCATCAGGTACCTCACACCAATACAAATGTAGATATTGAATTAAGTGTGTATGACACGTTTCTGAAATAACTTTCATCAGGTACCTTACACCAATACAAATGAAGATATTGAATTAAGTGTGCATGACACGTTTCTGAAATAACTTTCATCAGGTACCTCACATCAATAAAAATGTAGATATTGAATTCAGTGTTCATGACACGTTTCTGAAATAACTTTCATCAGGTACCTCACATCAATACAAATGTAGATATTGAATTAAGTGTGCATGACACGTTTCTGAAATAACTTTCATCAGGTACCTCACACCAATACAAATGTAAATATTGAATTAAATGTGCATGACACGTTTCTGAAATAACCTTCATCAGGCACCTCACACCAATAAAAATGTAGATATTGAATTAAGTGTGCATGATACGTTTCTGAAATAACCTTCATCAGGTATCTCACATCAATACAAATGTAGATATTGAATTAAGTGTGCATGACACGTTTCTGAAATAACTTTCATCAGGTACCTCACACCAATACAAATGTAGATATTGAATTAAGTGTGCATGACACGTTTCTGAAATAACTTTCATCGGGTACCTCACACCAATACAAATGTAGATATTGAATTAAGTGTGCATGACACGTTTCTGAAATAACTTTCATCAGGTACCTCACACCAATAAAAATGTAGATATTGAATTAAGTGTGCATGACACGTTTCTGAAATAACTTTCATCAGGTACCTCACATCAATAAAAATGTAGATATTGAATTAAGTGTGGATGACACGTTTCTGAAATAACTTTCATCAGGTACCTCACACCAATACAAATGTAGATATTGAATTAACAGTGCATGATACGTATCTGAAATAACTATCATCAGGTAGCTCACATCAATAAAAATGTAGATATTGAACTAAGTGTGCATGACACGTTTCTGAAATAACTTTCATCAGGTACCTCACATCAATAAAAATGTAGATATTGAATTAAGTGTGCATGACACGTTTCTGAAATAACTTTCATCAGGTACCTCACACCAATACAAATGTAGATATTGAATTAAGTGTGCATGACAGGTTTCTGAAATAACTTTCATCAGGTACCTCACACCAATACAAATGAAGATATTGAATTAAGTGTGCATGACACGTTTCTGAAATAACTTTCATCAGGTACCTCACACCAATACAAATGTAGATATTGAATTAAGTGTGCATGACACGTTTCTGAAATAACTTTCATCAGGTACCTCACACCAATACAAATGTAGATATTGAATTAAGTGTGCATGACACGTTTCTGAAATAACATTCATCAGGTACCTCACATCAATACAAATGTAGATATTGAATTAAGTGTGCATGACACGTTTCTGAAATAACTTTCATCAGGTACCTCACACCAATACAAATGTAAATATTGAATTAAATGTGCATGACACGTTTCTGAAATAACCTTCATCAGGCACCTCACACCAATACAAATGTAGATATTGAATTAAGTGTGCATGACACGTTTCTGAAATAACTTTCATCAGGTACCTCACACCAATAAAAATGTAGATATTGAATTAAGTGTGCATGACACGTTTCTGAAATAACTTTCATCAGGTACCTCACATCAATAAAAATGTAGATATTGAATTAAGTGTGGATGACACGTTTCTGAAATAACTTTCATCAGGTACCTCACACCAATACAAATGTAGATATTGAATTAACAGTGCATGATACGTATCTGAAATAACTATCATCAGGTAGCTCACATCAATAAAAATGTAGATATTGAACTAAGTGTGCATGACACGTTTCTGAAATAACTTTCATCAGGTACCTCACATCAATAAAAATGTAGATATTGAATTAAGTGTGCATGACACGTTTCTGAAATAACTTTCATCAGGTACCTCACACCAATACAAATGTAGATATTGAATTAAGTGTGCATGACAGGTTTCTGAAATAACTTTCATCAGGTACCTCACACCAATACAAATGAAGATATTGAATTAAGTGTGCATGACACGTTTCTGAAATAACTTTCATCAGGTACCTCACACCAATACAAATGTAGATATTGAATTAAGTGTGCATGACACGTTTCTGAAATAACTTTCATCAGGTACCTCACACCAATACAAATGTAGATATTGAATTAAGTGTGCATGACACGTTTCTGAAATAACATTCATCAGGTACCTCACATCAATACAAATGTAGATATTGAATTAAGTGTGCATGACACGTTTCTGAAATAACTTTCATCAGGTACCTCACACCAATACAAATGTAAATATTGAATTAAATGTGCATGACACGTTTCTGAAATAACCTTCATCAGGCACCTCACACCAATACAAATGTAGATATTGAATTAAGCGTGCATGACACGTTTCTGAAATAACTATCATCAGGTACCTCACATCAATAAAAATGTAGATATTGAATTAAGTGTGCATGACACGTTTCTGAAATAACTTTCATCAGGTACCTCACATCAATAAAAATGTAGATATTGAATTAAGTGTGGATGACACGTTTCTGAAATAACCTTCATCAGGTACCTCACACCAATACAAATGTAGATATTGAATTAACAGTGCATGATACGTATCTGAAATAACTTTCATCAGGTAGCTCACATCAATAAAAATGTAGATATTGAATTAAGTGTGCATGACACGTTTCTGGAATAACTTTCATCAGTTACCTCACACCAATACAAATGTAGATATTGAATTAAGTGTGCATGACACGTTTCTGAAATAACTTTCATCAGGTACCTCACACCAATACAAATGTAGATATTGAATTAAGTGTGCATGACACGTTTCTGAAATAACTATCATCAGGTACCTCACATCAATAAAAATGTAGATATTGAATTAAGTGTGCATGACACGTTTCTGAAATAACTTTCATCAGGTACCTCACACCAATACAAATGTAAATATTGAATTAAGCGTGCATGACACGTTTCTGAAATAACTATCATCAGGTACCTCACATCAATAAAAATGTAGATATTGAATTAAGTGTGCATGACACGTTTCTGAAATAACTTTCATCAGGTACCTCACATCAATAAAAATGTAGATATTGAATTAAGTGTGGATGACACGTTTCTGAAATAACCTTCATCAGGTACCTCACACCAATACAAATGTAGATATTGAATTAACAGTGCATGATACGTATCTGAAATAACTTTCATCAGGTAGCTCACATCAATAAAAATGTAGATATTGAATTAAGTGTGCATGACACGTTTCTGGAATAACTTTCATCAGTTACCTCACACCAATACAAATGTAGATATTGAATTAAGTGTGCATGACACGTTTCTGAAATAACTATCATCAGGTACCTCACATCAATAAAAATGTAGATATTGAATTAAGTGTGCATGACACGTTTCTGGAATAACTTTCATCAGTTACCTCACACCAATACAAATGTAGATATTGAATTAAGTGTGCATGACACGTTTCTGAAATAACTTTCATCAGGTACCTCACACCAATACAAATGTAGATATTGAATTAAGTGTGCATGACACGTTTCTGAAATAACTATCATCAGGTACCTCACATCAATAAAAATGTAGATATTGAATTAAGTGTGCATGACACGTTTCTGGAATAACTTTCATCAGTTACCTCACACCAATACAAATGTAGATATTGAATTAAGTGTGCATGACACGTTTCTGAAATAACTTTCATCAGGTACCTCACACCAATACAAATGTAGATATTGAATTAAGTGTGCATGACACGTTTCTGAAATAACTTTCATCAGGTACCTCACACCAATACAAATGTAGATATTGAATTAAGTGTGTATGACACGTTTCTGAAATAACTTTCATCAGGTACCTTACACCAATACAAATGAAGATATTGAATTAAGTGTGCATGACACGTTTCTGAAATAACTTTCATCAGGTACCTCACATCAATAAAAATGTAGATATTGAATTCAGTGTTCATGACACGTTTCTGAAATAACTTTCATCAGGTACCTCACATCAATACAAATGTAGATATTGAATTAAGTGTGGATGACACGTTTCTGAAATAACTTTCATCAGGTACCTTACACCAATACAAATGTAGATATTGAATTAAGTGTGCATGACACGTTTCTGAAATAACTTTCATCAGGTACCTCACACCAATACAAATGTAGATATTGAATTAAGTGTGCATGACACGTTTCTGAAATTACTTTCATCAGGTACCTCACACCAATACAAATGTAGATATTGAATTAAGTGTGCATGACACGTTTCTGAAATAACTTTCATCAGGTACCTCACACCAATACAAATGTAGATATTGAATTAAGTGTGCATGACAGGTTTCTGAAATAACTTTCATCAGGTACCTCACACCAATACAAATGAAGATATTGAATTAAGTGTGCATGACACGTTTCTGAAATAACTTTCATCAGGTACCTCACACCAATACAAATGTAGATATTGAATTAAGTGTGCATGACACGTTTCTGAAATAACTTTCATCAGGTACCTCACACCAATACAAATGTAGATATTGAATTAAGTGTGCATGACACGTTTCTGAAATAACATTCATCAGGTACCTCACATCAATACAAATGTAGATATTGAATTAAGTGTGCATGACACGTTTCTGAAATAACTTTCATCAGGTACCTCACACCAATACAAATGTAAATATTGAATTAAATGTGCATGACACGTTTCTGAAATAACCTTCATCAGGCACCTCACACCAATAAAAATGTAGATATTGAATTAAGTGTGCATGACACGTTTCTGAAATAACCTTCATCAGGTATCTCACATCAATACAAATGTAGATATTGAATTAAGTGTGCATGACACGTTTCTGAAATAACTTTCATCAGGTACCTCACACCAATACAAATGTAGATATTGAATTAAGTGTGCATGACACGTTTCTGAAATAACTTTCATCAGGTACCTCACATCAATAAAAATGTAGATATTGAATTAAGTGTGGATGACACGTTTCTGAAATAACCTTCATCAGGTACCTCACACCAATACAAATGTAGATATTGAATTAACAGTGCATGATACGTATCTGAAATAACTTTCATCAGGTAGCTCACATCAATAAAAATGTAGATATTGAATTAAGTGTGCATGACACGTTTCTGGAATAACTTTCATCAGTTACCTCACACCAATACAAATGTAGATATTGAATTAAGTGTGCATGACACGTTTCTGAAATAACTTTCATCAGGTACCTCACACCAATACAAATGTAGATATTGAATTAAGTGTGCATGACACGTTTCTGAAATAACTATCATCAGGTACCTCACATCAATAAAAATGTAGATATTGAATTAAGTGTGCATGACACGTTTCTGGAATAACTTTCATCAGTTACCTCACACCAATACAAATGTAGATATTGAATTAAGTGTGCATGACACGTTTCTGAAATAACTTTCATCAGGTACCTCACACCAATACAAATGTAGATATTGAATTAAGTGTGCATGACACGTTTCTGAAATAACTTTCATCAGGTACCTTACACCAATACAAATGTAGATATTGAATTAAGTGTGCATGACACGTTTCTGAAATAACTTTCATCAGGTACCTCACACCAATACAAATGTAGATATTGAATTAAGTGTGCATGACACGTTTCTGAAATAACTTTCATCAGGTACCTCACACCAATACAAATGTAGATATTGAATTAAGTGTGCATGACACGTTTCTGAAATAACTTTCATCAGGTACCTCACACCAATACAAATGTAGATATTGAATTAAGTGTGCATGACAGGTTTCTGAAATAACTTTCATCAGGTACCTCACACCAATACAAATGAAGATATTGAATTAAGTGTGCATGACACGTTTCTGAAATAACTTTCATCAGGTACCTCACACAAATACAAATGTAGATATTGAATTAAGTCTGCATGACACGTTTCTGAAATAACTTTCATCAGGTACCTCACACCAATACAAATGTAGATATTGAATTAAGTGTGCATGACACGTTTCTGAAATAACATTCATCAGGTACCTCACATCAATACAAATGTAGATATTGAATTAAGTGTGCATGACACGTTTCTGAAATAACTTTCATCAGGTACCTCACACCAATACAAATGTAAATATTGAATTAAATGTGCATGACACGTTTCTGAAATAACTTTCATCAGGCACCTCACACCAATAAAAATGTAGATATTGAATTAAGTGTGCATGATACGTTTCTGAAATAACCTTCATCAGGTATCTCACATCAATACAAATGTAGATATTGAATTAAGTGTGCATGACACGTTTCTGAAATAACTTTCATCAGGTACCTCACACCAATACAAATGTAGATATTGAATTAAGTGTGCATGACACGTTTCTGAAATAACTTTCATCAGGTACCTCACATCAATAAAAATGTAGATATTGAATTAAGTGTGGATGACACGTTTCTGAAATAACCTTCATCAGGTACCTCACACCAATACAAATGTAGATATTGAATTAACAGTGCATGATACGTATCTGAAATAACTTTCATCAGGTAGCTCACATCAATAAAAATGTAGATATTGAATTAAGTGTGCATGACACGTTTCTGGAATAACTTTCATCAGTTACCTCACACCAATACAAATGTAGATATTGAATTAAGTGTGCATGACACGTTTCTGAAATAACTTTCATCAGGTACCTCACACCAATACAAATGTAGATATTGAATTAAGTGTGCATGACACGTTTCTGAAATAACTATCATCAGGTACCTCACATCAATAAAAATGTAGATATTGAATTAAGTGTGCATGACACGTTTCTGGAATAACTTTCATCAGTTACCTCACACCAATACAAATGTAGATATTGAATTAAGTGTGCATGACACGTTTCTGAAATAACTTTCATCAGGTACCTCACACCAATACAAATGTAGATATTGAATTAAGTGTGCATGACACGTTTCTGAAATAACTTTCATCAGGTACCTCACACCAATATAAATGTAGATATTGAATTAAGTGTGTATGACACGTTTCTGAAATAACTTTCATCAGGTACCTTACACCAATACAAATGAAGATATTGAATTAAGTGTGCATGACACGTTTCTGAAATAACTTTCATGAGGTACCTCACATCAATAAAAATGTAGATATTGAATTCAGTGTTCATGACACGTTTCTGAAATAACTTTCATCAGGTACCTCACATCAATACAAATGTAGATATTGAATTAAGTGTGGATGACACGTTTCTGTAATAACTTTCATCAGGTACCTTACACCAATACAAATGTAGATATTGAATTAAGTGTGCATGACACGTTTCTGAAATAACTTTCATCAGGTACCTCACACCAATACAAATGTAGATATTGAATTAAGTGTGCATGACACGTTTCTGAAATAACTTTCATCAGGTACCTCACACCAATACAAATGTAGATATTGAATTAAGTGTGCATGACACGTTTCTGAAATAACTTTCATCAGGTACCTCACACCAATACAAATGTAGATATTGAATTAAGCGTGCATGACACGTTTCTGAAATAACTATCATCAGGTACCTCTAATCAATAAAAATGTAGATATTGAATTAAGTGTGCATGACACGTTTCTGGAATAACTTTCATCAGTTACCTCACACCAATACAAATGTAGATATTGAATTAAGTGTGTATGACACGTTTCTGAAATAACTTTCATCAGGTACCTCACACCAATACAAATGTAGATATTGAATTAAGTGTGCATGACACGTTTCTGAAATAACTTTCATCAGGTACCTCACACCAATACAAATGTAGATATTGAACTAAGTGTGCATGACACCTTTCTGAAATAACTTTCATCAGGTACCTCACATCAATAAAAATGTAGATATTGAATTAAGTGTGCATGACACGTTTCTGGAATAACTTTCATCAGTTACCTCACACCAATACAAATGTAGATATTGAATTAAGTGTGCATGACACGTTTCTGAAATAACTTTCATCAGGTACCTCACACCAATACAAATGTAGATATTGAATTAAGTGTGCATGACACGTTTCTGAAATAACATTCATCAGGTACCTCACATCGATACAAATGTAGATATTGAATTAAGTGTGCATGACACGTTTCTGAAATAACTATCATCAGGTACCTCACATCAATACAAATGTAGATATTGAATTAAGTGTGCATGACACGTTTCTGGAATAACTTTCATCAGTTACCTCACACCAATACAAATGTAGATATTGAATTAAGTGTGTATGACACGTTTCTGAAATAACTTTCATCAGGTACCTCACACCTATACAAATGTAGATATTGAATTAAGTGTGCATGACACGTTTCTGAAATAACTTTCATCAGGTACCTCACACCAATACAAATGTAGATATTGAACTAAGTGTGCATGACACGTTTCTGAAATAACTTTCATCAGGTACCTCACATCAATACAAATGTAGATATTGAATTAAGTGTGCATGACACGTTTCTGAAATAACTTTCATCAGGTACCTCACACCAATACAAATGTAGATATTGAATTAAGTGTGCATGACACGTTTCTGAAATAACTTTCATCAGGCACCTCACACCAATACAAATGTAGATATTGAATTAAGTGTGGATGACACGTTTCTGTAATAACTTTCATCAGGTACCTTACACCAATACAAATGTAGATATTGAATTAAGTGTGCATGACACGTTTCTGAAATAACTTTCATCAGGTACCTCACACCAATACAAATGTAGATATTGAATTAAGTGTGCATGACACGTTTCTGAAATAACTTTCATCAGGTACCTCACACCAATACAAATGTAGATATTGAATTAAGTGTGCATGACACGTTTCTGAAATAACTTTCATCAGGTACCTCACACCAATACAAATGTAGATATTGAATTAAGCGTGCATGACACGTTTCTGAAATAACTATCATCAGGTACCTCTAATCAATAAAAATGTAGATATTGAATTAAGTGTGCATGACACGTTTCTGGAATAACTTTCATCAGTTACCTCACACCAATACAAATGTAGATATTGAATTAAGTGTGTATGACACGTTTCTGAAATAACTTTCATCAGGTACCTCACACCAATACAAATGTAGATATTGAATTAAGTGTGCATGACACGTTTCTGAAATAACTTTCATCAGGTACCTCACACCAATACAAATGTAGATATTGAACTAAGTGTGCATGACACCTTTCTGAAATAACTTTCATCAGGTACCTCACATCAATAAAAATGTAGATATTGAATTAAGTGTGCATGACACGTTTCTGGAATAACTTTCATCAGTTACCTCACACCAATACAAATGTAGATATTGAATTAAGTGTGCATGACACGTTTCTGAAATAACTTTCATCAGGTACCTCACACCAATACAAATGTAGATATTGAATTAAGTGTGCATGACACGTTTCTGAAATAACATTCATCAGGTACCTCACATCGATACAAATGTAGATATTGAATTAAGTGTGCATGACACGTTTCTGAAATAACTATCATCAGGTACCTCACATCAATACAAATGTAGATATTGAATTAAGTGTGCATGACACGTTTCTGGAATAACTTTCATCAGTTACCTCACACCAATACAAATGTAGATATTGAATTAAGTGTGTATGACACGTTTCTGAAATAACTTTCATCAGGTACCTCACACCTATACAAATGTAGATATTGAATTAAGTGTGCATGACACGTTTCTGAAATAACTTTCATCAGGTACCTCACACCAATACAAATGTAGATATTGAACTAAGTGTGCATGACACGTTTCTGAAATAACTTTCATCAGGTACCTCACATCAATACAAATGTAGATATTGAATTAAGTGTGCATGACACGTTTCTGAAATAACTTTCATCAGGTACCTCACACCAATACAAATGTAGATATTGAATTAAGTGTGCATGACACGTTTCTGAAATAACTTTCATCAGGCACCTCACACCAATACAAATGTAGATATTGAATTAAGTGTGTATGACACGTTTCTGAAATAACTTTCATCAGGTACCTTACACCAATACAAATGAAGATATTGAATTAAGTGTGCATGACACGTTTCTGAAATAACTTTCATCAGGTACCTCACATCAATAAAAATGTAGATATTGAATTCAGTGTTCATGACACGTTTCTGAAATAACTTTCATCAGGTACCTCACATCAATACAAATGTAGATATTGAATTAAGTGTGGATGACACGTTTCTGAAATAACTTTCATCAGGTACCTTACACCAATACAAATGTAGATATTGAATTAAGTGTGCATGACACGTTTCTGAAATAACTTTCATCAGGTACCTCACACCAATACAAATGTAGATATTGAATTAAGTGTGCATGACACGTTTCTGAAATAACTTTCATCAGGTACCTCACACCAATACAAATGTAGATATTGAATTAAGTGTGCATGACACGTTTCTGAAATAACTTTCATCAGGTACCTCACACCAATACAAATGTAGATATTGAATTAAGCGTGCATGACACGTTTCTGAAATAACTATCATCAGGTACCTCACATCAATAAAAATGTAGATATTGAATTAAGTGTGCATGACACGTTTCTGGAATAACTTTCATCAGTTACCTCACACCAATACAAATGTAGATATTGAATTAAGTGTGTATGACACGTTTCTGAAATAACTTTCATCAGGTACCTCACACCAATACAAATGTAGATATTGAATTAAGTGTGCATGACACGTTTCTGAAATAACTTTCATCAGGTACCTCACACCAATACAAATGTAGATATTGAACTAAGTGTGCATGACACGTTTCTGAAATAACTTTCATCAGGTACCTCACATCAATAAATATGTAGATATTGAATTAAGTGTGCATGACACGTTTCTGAAATAACTTTCATCAGGTACCTCACACCAATACAAATGTAGATATTGAATTAAGTGTGCATGACAGGTTTCTGAAATAACTTTCATCAGGTACCTCACACCAATACAAATGAAGATATTGAATTAAGTGTGCATGACACGTTTCTGAAATAACTTTCATCAGGTACCTCACACCAATACAAATGTAGATATTGAATTAAGTGTGCATGACACGTTTCTGAAATAACTTTCATCAGGTACCTCACACCAATACAAATGTAGATATTGAATTAAGTGTGCATGACACGTTTCTGAAATAACATTCATCAGGTACCTCACATCGATACAAATGTAGATATTGAATTAAGTGTGCATGACACGTTTCTGAAATTACTTTCATCAGGTACCTCACACCAATACAAATGTAAATATTGAATTAAATGTGCATGACACGTTTCTGAAATAACCTTCATCAGGCACCTCACACCAATAAAAATGTAGATATTGAATTAAGTGTGCATGATACGTTTCTGAAATAACCTTCATCAGGTATCTCACATCAATACAAATGTAGATATTGAAATAAGTGTGCATGACACGTTTCTGAAATAACTTTCATCAGGTACCTCACACCAATACAAATGTAGATATTGAATTAAGTGTGAATGGCACGTTTCTGAAATAACTTTCATCAGGTACCTAACACCAATACAAATGTAGATATTGAATTAAGTGTGCATGACACGTTTCTGAAATAACTTTCATCAGGTACCTCACACCAATACAAATGTAGATATTGAATTAAGCGTGCATGACACGTTTCTGAAATAACTATCATCAGGTACCTCACATCAATAAAAATGTAGATATTGAAGTAAGTGTGCATGACACGTTTCTGAAATAACTTTCATCAGGTACCTCACATCAATAAAAATGTAGATATTGAATTAAGTGTGGATGACACGTTTCTGAAATAACCTTCATCAGGTACCTCACACCAATACAAATGTAGATATTGAATTAACAGTGCATGATACGTATCTGAAATAACTATCATCAGGTAGCTCACATCAATAAAAATGTAGATATTGAACTAAGTGTGCATGACACGTTTCTGAAATAACTTTCATCAGGTACCTCACATCAATAAAAATGTAGATATTGAATTAAGTGTGCATGACACGTTTCTGAAATAACTTTCATCAGGTACCTCACACCAATACAAATGAAGATATTGAATTAAGTGTGAATGACACGTTTCTGAAATAACTTTCATCAGGTACCTCACACCAATACAAATGTAGATATTGAATTAAGTGTGCATGACACGTTTCTGAAATAACTTTCATCAGGTACCTCACACCAATACAAATGTAGATATTGAATTAAGTGTGCATGACACGTTTCTGAAATAACATTCATCAGGTACCTCACATCAATACAAATGTAGATATTGAATTAAGTGTGCATGACACGTTTCTGAAATTACTTTCATCAGGTACCTCACACCAATACAAATGTAAATATTGAATTAAATGTGCATGACACGTTTCTGAAATAACCTTCATCAGGCACCTCACACCAATAAAAATGTAGATATTGAATTAAGTGTGCATGATACGTTTCTGAAATAACCTTCATCAGGTATCTCACATCAATACAAATGTAGATATTGAATTAAGTGTGCATGACACGTTTCTGAAATAACTTTCATCAGGTACCTCACACCAATACAAATGTAGATATTGAATTAAGTGTGCATGACACGTTTCTGAAATAACTTTCATCGGGTACCTCACACCAATACAAATGTAGATATTGAATTAAGTGTGCATGACACGTTTCTGAAATAACTTTCATCAGGTACCTCACACCAATACAAATGTAGATATTGAATTAAGCGTGCATGACACGTTTCTGAAATAACTATCATCAGGTACCTCACATCAATAAAAATGTAGATATTGAATTAAGTGTGCATGACACGTTTCTGAAATAACTTTCATCAGGTACCTCACATCAATAAAAATGTAGATATTGAATTAAGTGTGGATGACACGTTTCTGAAATAACCTTCATCAGGTACCTCACACCAATACAAATGTAGATATTGAATTAACAGTGCATGATACGTATCTGAAATAACTTTCATCAGGTAGCTCACATCAATAAAAAATGTAGATATTGAATTAAGTGTGCATGACACGTTTCTGGAATAACTTTCATCAGTTACCTCACACCAATACAAATGTAGATATTGAATTAAGTGTGCATGACACGTTTCTGAAATAACTTTCATCAGGTACCTCACACCAATACAAATGTAGATATTGAATTAAGTGTGCATGACACGTTTCTGAAATAACTATCATCAGGTACCTCACATCAATAAAAATGTAGATATTGAATTAAGTGTGCATGACACGTTTCTGGAATAACTTTCATCAGTTACCTCACACCAATACAAATGTAGATATTGAATTAAGTGTGTATGACACGTTTCTGAAATAACTTTCATCAGATACCTCACACCTATACAAATGTAGATATTGAATTAAGTGTGCATGACACGTTTCTGAAATAACTTTCATCAGGTACCTCACACCAATACAAATGTAGATATTGAACTAAGTGTGCATGACACGTTTCTGAAATAACTTTCATCAGGTACCTCACATCAATAAAAATGTAGATATTGAATTAAGTGTGCATGACACTTTTCTGAAATAACTTTCATCAGGTACCTCACACCAATACAAATGTAGATATTGAATTAAGTGTGCATGACACGTTTCTGAAATAACTTTCATCAGGTACCTCACACCAATACAAATGTAGATATTGAATTAAGTGTGTATGACACGTTTCTGAAATAACTTTCATCAGGTACCTTACACCAATACAAATGAAGATATTGAATTAAGTGTGCATGACACGTTTCTGAAATAACTTTCATCAGGTACCTCACATCAATAAAAATGTAGATATTGAATTCAGTGTTCATGACACGTTTCTGAAATAACTTTCATCAGGTACCTCACATCAATACAAATGTAGATATTGAATTAAGTGTGGATGACACGTTTCTGAAATAACTTTCATCAGGTACCTTACACCAATACAAATGTAGATATTGAATTAAGTGTGCATGACACGTTTCTGAAATAACTTTCATCAGGTACCTCACACCAATACAAATGTAGATATTGAATTAAGTGTGCATGACACGTTTCTGAAATAACTTTCATCAGGTACCTCACACCAATACAAATGTAGATATTGAATTAAGTGTGCATGACACGTTTCTGAAATAACATTCATCAGGTACCTCACATCAATACAAATGTAGATATTGAATTAAGTGTGCATGACACGTTTCTGAAATTACTTTCATCAGGTACCTCACACCAATACAAATGTAAATATTGAATTAAATGTGCATGACACGTTTCTGAAATAACCTTCATCAGGCACCTCACACCAATAAAAATGTAGATATTGAATTAAGTGTGCATGATACGTTTCTGAAATAACCTTCATCAGGTATCTCACATCAATACAAATGTAGATATTGAATTAAGTGTGCATGACATGTTTCTGAAATAACTTTCATCAGGTACCTCACACCAATACAAATGTAGATATTGAATTAAGTGTGCATGACACGTTTCTGAAATAACTTTCATCGGGTACCTCACACCAATACAAATGTAGATATTGAATTAAGTGTGCATGACACGTTTCTGAAATAACTTTCATCAGGTACCTCACATCAATAAAAATGTAGATATTGAATTAAGTGTGGATGACACGTTTCTGAAATAACCTTCATCAGGTACCTCACACCAATACAAATGTAGATATTGAATTAACAGTGCATGATACGTATCTGAAATAACTTTCATCAGGTAGCTCACATCAATAAAAATGTAGATATTGAATTAAGTGTGCATGACACGTTTCTGGAATAACTTTCATCAGTTACCTCACACCAATACAAATGTAGATATTGAATTAAGTGTGCATGACACGTTTCTGAAATAACTTTCATCAGGTACCTCACACCAATACAAATGTAGATATTGAATTAAGTGTGTATGACACGTTTCTGAAATAACTTTCATCAGGTACCTCACACCTATACAAATGTAGATATTGAATTAAGTGTGCATGACACGTTTCTGAAATAACTTTCATCAGGTACCTCACATCAATAAAAATGTAGATATTGAATTAAGTGTGCATGACACGTTTCTGAAATAACTTTCATCAGGTACCTCACACCAATACAAATGTAGATATTGAATTAAGTGTGCATGACACGTTTCTGAAATAACTTTCATCAGGTACCTCACACCAATACAAATGTAGATATTGAATTAAGTGTGTATGACACGTTTCTGAAATAACTTTCATCAGGTACCTTACACCAATACAAATGAAGATATTGAATTAAGTGTGCATGACACGTTTCTGAAATAACTTTCATCAGGTACCTCACATCAATAAAAATGTAGATATTGAATTCAGTGTTCATGACACGTTTCTGAAATAACTTTCATCAGGTACCTCACATCAATACAAATGTAGATATTGAATTAAGTGTGGATGACACGTTTCTGAAATAACTTTCATCAGGTACCTTACACCAATACCAATGTAGATATTGAATTAAGTGTGCATGACACGTTTCTGAAATAACTTTCATCAGGTACCTCACACCAATACAAATGTAGATATTGAATTAAGTGTGCATGACACGTTTCTGAAATAACATTCATCAGGTACCTCACATCAATACAAATGTAGATATTGAATTAAGTGTGCATGACACGTTTCTGAAATTACTTTCATCAGGTACCTCACACCAATACAAATGTAAATATTGAATTAAATGTGCATGACACGTTTCTGAAATAACCTTCATCAGGCACCTCACACCAATAAAAATGTAGATATTGAATTAAGTGTGCATGATACGTTTCTGAAATAACCTTCATCAGGTATCTCACATCAATACAAATGTAGATATTGAATTAAGTGTGCATGACACGTTTCTGAAATAACTTTCATCAGGTACCTCACACCAATACAAATGTAGATATTGAATTAAGTGTGCATGACACGTTTCTGAA
This sequence comes from Bathymodiolus brooksi, assembly GCA_963680875.1. NCBI lineage: Eukaryota > Metazoa > Mollusca > Bivalvia > Mytilida > Modiolidae > Bathymodiolus > Bathymodiolus brooksi. The sequence continues at coordinate 73,279,513 of OY804579.1, forward strand.
ATAACTTTCATCGGGTACCTCACACCAATACAAATGTAGATATTGAATTAAGTGTGCATGACACGTTTCTGAAATTACTTTCATCAGGTACCTCACACCAATACAAATGTAGATATTGAATTAAGTGTGTATGACACGTTTCTGAAATAACTTTCATCAGGTACCTTACACCAATACAAATGAAGATATTGAATTAAGTGTGCATGACACGTTTCTGAAATAACTTTCATCAGGTACCTCACATCAATAAAAATGTAGATATTGAATTAAGTGTTCATGACACGTTTCTGAAATAACTTTCATCAGGTACCTCACATCAATACAAATGTAGATATTGAATTAAGTGTGGATGACACGTTTCTGAAATAACTTTCATCAGGTACCTTACACCAATACAAATGTAGATATTGAATTAAGTGTGCATGACACGTTTCTGAAATAACTTTCATCAGGTACCTCACACCAATACAAATGTAGATATTGAATTAAGTGTGCATGACACGTTTCTGAAATAACTTTCATCAGGTACCTCACACCAATACAAATGTAGATATTGAATTAAGTGTGTATGACACGTTTCTGAAATAACTTTCATCAGGTACCTTACACCAATACAAATGAAGATATTGAATTAAGTGTGCATGACACGTTTCTGAAATAACTTTCATCAGGTACCTCACATCAATAAAAATGTAGATATTGAATTCAGTGTTCATGACACGTTTCTGAAATAACTTTCATCAGGTACCTCACATCAATACAAATGTAGATATTGAATTAAGTGTGGATGACACGTTTCTGAAATAACTTTCATCAGGTACCTTACACCAATACCAATGTAGATATTGAATTAAGTGTGCATGACACGTTTCTGAAATAACTTTCATCAGGTACCTCACACCAATACAAATGTAGATATTGAATTAAGTGTGCATGACACGTTTCTGAAATAACATTCATCAGGTACCTCACATCAATACAAATGTAGATATTGAATTAAGTGTGCATGACACGTTTCTGAAATTACTTTCATCAGGTACCTCACACCAATACAAATGTAAATATTGAATTAAATGTGCATGACACGTTTCTGAAATAACCTTCATCAGGCACCTCACACCAATAAAAATGTAGATATTGAATTAAGTGTGCATGATACGTTTCTGAAATAACCTTCATCAGGTATCTCACATCAATACAAATGTAGATATTGAATTAAGTGTGCATGACACGTTTCTGAAATAACTTTCATCAGGTACCTCACACCAATACAAATGTAGATATTGAATTAAGTGTGCATGACACGTTTCTGAAATAACTTTCATCAGGTACCTCACACCAATACAAATGTAGATATTGAATTAAGTGTGCATGACACGTTTCTGAAATAACTTTCATCAGGTACCTCACACCAATACAAATGTAGATATTGAATTAAGTGTGTATGACACGTTTCTGAAATAACTTTCATCAGGTACCTTACACCAATACAAATGAAGATATTGAATTAAGTGTGCATGACACGTTTCTGAAATAACTTTCATCAGGTACCTCACATCAATAAAAATGTAGATATTGAATTAAGTGTTCATGACACGTTTCTGAAATAACTTTCATCAGGTACCTCACATCAATACAAATGTAGATATTGAATTAAGTGTGGATGACACGTTTCTGAAATAACTTTCATCAGGTACCTTACACCAATACAAATGTAGATATTGAATTAAGTGTGCATGACACGTTTCTGAAATAACTTTCATCAGGTACCTCACACCAATACAAATGTAGATATTGAATTAAGTGTGCATGACACGTTTCTGAAATAACATTCATCAGGTACCTCACATCAATACAAATGTAGATATTGAATTAAGTGTGCATGACACGTTTCTGAAATTACTTTCATCAGGTACCTCACACCAATACAAATGTAAATATTGAATTAAATGTGCATGACACGTTTCTGAAATAACCTTCATCAGGCACCTCACACCAATAAAAATGTAGATATTGAATTAAGTGTGCATGATACGTTTCTGAAATAACCTTCATCAGGTATCTCACATCAATACAAATGTAGATATTGAATTAAGTGTGCATGACACGTTTCTGAAATAACTTTCATCAGGTACCTCACACCAATACAAATGTAGATATTGAATTAAGTGTGCATGACACGTTTCTGAAATAACTTTCATCGGGTACCTCACACCAATACAAATGTAGATATTGAATTAAGTGTGCATGACACGTTTCTGAAATAACTTTCATCAGGTACCTCACACCAATACAAATGTAGATATTGAATTAAGCGTGCATGACACGTTTCTGAAATAACTATCATCAGGTACCTCACATCAATAAAAATGTAGATATTGAATTAAGTGTGCATGACACGTTTCTGAAATAACTTTCATCAGGTACCTCACATCAATAAAAATGTAGATATTGAATTAAGTGTGGATGACACGTTTCTGAAATAACCTTCATCAGGTACCTCACACCAATACAAATGTAGATATTGAATTAACAGTGCATGATACGTATCTGAAATAACTTTCATCAGGTAGCTCACATCAATAAAAATGTAGATATTGAATTAAGTGTGCATGACACGTTTCTGGAATAACTTTCATCAGTTACCTCACACCAATACAAATGTAGATATTGAATTAAGTGTGCATGACACGTTTCTGAAATAACTTTCATCAGGTACCTCACACCAATACAAATGTAGATATTGAATTAAGTGTGCATGACACGTTTCTGAAATAACTATCATCAGGTACCTCACATCAATAAAAATGTAGATATTGAATTAAGTGTGCATGACACGTTTCTGGAATAACTTTCATCAGTTACCTCACACCAATACAAATGTAAATATTGAATTAAATGTGCATGACACGTTTCTGAAATAACCTTCATCAGGCACCTCACACCAATAAAAATGTAGATATTGAATTAAGTGTGCATGATACGTTTCTGAAATAACCTTCATCAGGTATCTCACATCAATACAAATGTAGATATTGAATTAAGTGTGCATGACACGTTTCTGAAATAACTTTCATCAGGTACCTCACACCAATACAAATGTAGATATTGAATTAAGTGTGCATGACACGTTTCTGAAATAACTTTCATCGGGTACCTCACACCAATACAAATGTAGATATTGAATTAAGTGTGCATGACACGTTTCTGAAATAACTTTCATCAGGTACCTCACACCAATACAAATGTAGATATTGAATTAAGCGTGCATGACACGTTTCTGAAATAACTATCATCAGGTACCTCACATCAATAAAAATGTAGATATTGAATTAAGTGTGCATGACACGTTTCTGAAATAACTTTCATCAGGTACCTCACATCAATAAAAATGTAGATATTGAATTAAGTGTGGATGACACGTTTCTGAAATAACCTTCATAAGGTACCTCACACCAATACAAATGTAGATATTGAATTAAGCGTGCATGATACGTATCTGAAATAACTTTCATCAGGTAGCTCACATCAATAAAAATGTAGATATTGAATTAAGTGTGCATGACACGTTTCTGGAATAACTTTCATCAGTTACCTCACACCAATACAAATGTAGATATTGAATTAAGTGTGCATGACACGTTTCTGAAATAACTTTCATCAGGTACCTCACACCAATACAAATGTAGATATTGAATTAAGTGTGCATGACACGTTTCTGAAATAACTATCATCAGGTACCTCACATCAATAAAAATGTAGATATTGAATTAAGTGTGCATGACACGTTTCTGGAATAACTTTCATCAGGTACCTCACACCAATACAAATGTAGATATTGAATTAAGTGTGTATGACACGTTTCTGAAATAACTTTCATCAGGTACCTCACACCTATACAAATGTAGATATTGAATTAAGTGTGCATGACACGTTTCTGAAATAACTTTCATCAGGTACCTCACACCAATACAAATGTAGATATTGAACTAAGTGTGCATGACACGTTTCTGAAATAACTTTCATCAGGTACCTCACATCAATAAAAATGTAGATATTGAATTAAGTGTGCATGACACGTTTCTGAAATAACTTTCATCAGGTACCTCACACCAATACAAATGTAGATATTGAATTAAGTGTGCATGACACGTTTCTGAAATAACTTTCATCAGGTACCTCACACCAATACAAATGTAGATATTGGATTAAGTGTGTATGACACGTTTCTGAAATAACTTTCATCAGGTACCTCACACCAATACAAATGTAGATATTGAATTAAGTGTGCATGACACGTTTCTGAAATAACTTTCATCAGGTACCTCACACCAATACAAATGTAGATATTGAATTAAGTGTGCATGACACGTTTCTGAAATAACTTTCATCAGGTACCTCACACCAATACAAATGTAGATATTGAATTAAGCGTGCATGACACGTTTCTGAAATAACTATCATCAGGTACCTCACATCAATAAAAATGTAGATATTGAATTAAGTGTGCATGACACGTTTCTGGAATAACTTTCATCAGTTACCTCACACCAATACAAATGTAGATATTGAATTAAGTGTGTATGACACGTTTCTGAAATAACTTTCATCAGGTACCTCACACCAATACAAATGTAGATATTGAATTAAGTGTGCATGACACGTTTCTGAAATAACTTTCATCAGGTACCTCACACCAATACAAATGTAGATATTGAACTAAGTGTGCATGACACGTTTCTGAAATAACTTTCATCAGGTACCTCACATCAATAAATATGTAGATATTGAATTAAGTGTGCATGACACGTTTCTGAAATAACTTTCATCAGGTACCTCACACCAATACAAATGTAGATATTGAATTAAGTGTGCATGACAGGTTTCTGAAATAACTTTCATCAGGTACCTCACACCAATACAAATGAAGATATTGAATTAAGTGTGCATGACACGTTTCTGAAATAACTTTCATCAGGTATCTCACATCAATACAAATGTAGATATTGAAATAAGTGTGCATGACACGTTTCTGAAATAACTTTCATCAGGTACCTCACACCAATACAAATGTAGATATTGAATTAAGTGTGCATGACACGTTTCTGAAATAACTTTCATCAGGTACCTCACACCAATACAAATGTAGATATTGAATTAAGTGTGCATGACACGTTTCTGAAATAACTTTCATCAGGTACCTCACACCAATACAAATGTAGATATTGAATTAAGCGTGCATGACACGTTTCTGAAATAACTATCATCAGGTACCTCACATCAATAAAAATGTAGATATTGAATTAAGTGTGCATGACACGTTTCTGAAATAACTTTCATCAGGTACCTCACATCAATAAAAATGTAGATATTGAACTAAGTGTGCATGACACGTTTCTGAAATAACTTTCATCAGGTACCTCACATCAATAAAAATGTAGATATTGAATTAAGTGTGCATGACACGTTTCTGAAATAACTTTCATCAGGTACCTCACACCAATACAAATGTAGATATTGAATTAAGTGTGCATGACAGGTTTCTGAAATAACTTTCATCAGGTACCTCACACCAATACAAATGAAGATATTGAATTAAGTGTGCATGACACGTTTCTGAAATAACTTTCATCAGGTACCTCACACCAATACAAATGTAGATATTGAATTAAGTGTGAATGACACGTTTCTGAAATAACTTTCATCAGGTACCTCACACCAATACAAATGTAGATATTGAAATAAGTGTGCATGACACGTTTCTGAAATAACATTCATCAGGTACCTCACATCAATACAAATGTAGATATTGAATTAAGTGTGCATGACACGTTTCTGAAAATACTTTCATCAGGTACCTCACACCAATACAAATGTAAATATTGAATTAAATGTGCATGACACGTTTCTGAAATAACCTTCATCAGGCACCTCACACCAATAAAAATGTAGATATTGAATTAAGTGTGCATGATACGTTTCTGAAATAACCTTCATCAGGTATCTCACATCAATACAAATGTAGATATTGAATTAAGTGTGCATGACACGTTTCTGAAATAACTTTCATCAGGTACCTCACACCAATACAAATGTAGATATTGAATTAAGTGTGCATGACACGTTTCTGAAATAACTTTCTCGGGTACCTCACACCAATACAAATGTAGATATTGAATTAAGTGTGCATGACACGTTTCTGAAATAACTTTCATCAGGTACCTCACACCAATACAAATGTAGATATTGAATTAAGCGTGCATGACACGTTTCTGAAATAACTTTCATCAGGTACCTCACATCAATAAAAATGTAGATATTGAATTAAATGTGCATGACACGTTTCTGAAATAACTTTCATCAGATACCTCACATCAATAAAAATGTAGATATTGAATTAAGTGTGGATGACACGTTTCTGAAATAACCTTCATCAGGTACCTCACACCAATACAAATGTAGATATTGAATTAACAGTGCATGATACGTATCTGAAATAACTTTCATCAGGTAGCTCACATCAATAAAAATGTAGATATTGAATTAAGTGTGCATGACACGTTTCTGGAATAACTTTCATCAGTTACCTCACACCAATACAAATGTAGATATTGAATTAAGTGTGCATGACACGTTTCTGAAATAACTTTCATCAGGTACCTCACACCAATACAAATGTAGATATTGAATTAAGTGTGCATGACACGTTTCTGAAATAACTATCATCAGGTACCTCACATCAATAAAAATGTAGATATTGAATTAAGTGTGCATGACACGTTTCTGAAATAACTTTCATCAGGTACCTCACACCAATACAAATGTAGATATTGAATTAAGTGTGCATGACACGTTTCTGAAATAACTTTCATCAGGTACCTCACACCAATACAAATGTAGATATTGAATTAAGTGTGTATGACACGTTTCTGAAATAACTTTCATCAGGTACCTTACACCAATACAAATGAAGATATTGAATTAAGTGTGCATGACACGTTTCTGAAATAACTTTCATCAGGTACCTCACATCAATAAAAATGTAGATATTGAATTCAGTGTTCATGACACGTTTCTGAAATAACTTTCATCAGGTACCTCACATCAATACAAATGTAGATATTGAATTAAGTGTGGATGACACGTTTCTGAAATAACTTTCATCAGGTACCTTACACCAATACAAATGTAGATATTGAATTAAGCGTGCATGACACGTTTCTGAAATAACTTTCATCAGGTACCTCACATCAATAAAAATGTAGATATTGAATTAAGTGTGCATGACACGTTTCTGGAATAACTTTCATCAGTAACCTCACACCAATACAAATGTAGATATTGAATTAAGTGTGTATGACACGTTTCTGAAATAACTTTCATCAGGTACCTCACACCAATACAAATGTAGATATTGAATTAAGTGTGCATGACAGGTTTATGAAATAACTTTCATCAGGTACCTCACACCAATACAAATGAAGATATTGAATTAAGTGTGCATGACACGTTTCTGAAATAACTTTCATCAGGTACCTCACACCAATACAAATGTAGATATTGAATTAAGTGTGCATGACACGTTTCTGAAATAACATTCATCAGGTACCTCACATCGATACAAATGTAGATATTGAATTAAGTGTGCATGACACGTTTCTGAAATTACTTTCATCAGGTACCTCACACCAATACAAATGTAAATATTGAATTAAATGTGCATGACACGTTTCTGAAATAACCTTCATCAGGCACCTCACACCAATAAAAATGTAGATATTGAATTAAGTGTGCATGATACGTTTCTGAAATAACCTTCATCAGGTATCTCACATCAATACAAATGTAGATATTGAAATAAGTGTGCATGACACGTTTCTGAAATAACTTTCATCAGGTACCTCACACCAATACAAATGTAGATATTGAATTAAGTGTGCATGACACGTTTCTGAAATAACTTTCATCAGGTACCTCACACCAATACAAATGTAGATATTGAATTAAGTGTGCATGACACGTTTCTGAAATAACTTTCATCAGGTACCTCACACCAATACAAATGTAGATATTGAATTAAGCGTGCATGACACGTTTCTGAAATAACTATCATCAGGTACCTCACATCAATAAAAATGTAGATATTGAATTAAGTGTGCATGACACGTTTCTGAAATAACTTTCATCAGGTACCTCACATCAATACAAATGTAGATATTGAACTAAGGGTGCATGACACGTTTCTGAAATAACTTTCATCAGGTACCTCACATCAATAAAAATGTAGATATTGAATTAAGTGTGCATGACACGTTTCTGAAATAACTTTCATCAGGTACCTCACACCAATACAAATGTAGATATTGAATTAAGTGTGCATGACAGGTTTCTGAAATAACTTTCATCAGGTACCTCACACCAATACAAATGAAGATATTGAATTAAGTGTGCATGACACGTTTCTGAAATAACTTTCATCAGGTACCTCACACCAATACAAATGTAGATATTGAATTAAGTGTGAATGACACGTTTCTGAAATAACTTTCATCAGGTACCTCACACCAATACAAATGTAAATATTGAATTAAATGTGCATGACACGTTTCTGAAATAACCTTCATCAGGCACCTCACACCAATACAAATGTAGATATTGAATTAAGTGTGCATGATACGTTTCTGAAATAACCTTCATCAGGTATCTCACATCAATACAAATGTAGATATTGAATTAAGTGTGCATGACACGTTTCTGAAATAACTTTCATCAGGTACCTCACACCAATACAAATGTAGATATTGAATTAAGTGTGCATGACACGTTTCTGAAATAACTATCATCAGGTACCTCACATCAATAAAAATGTAGATATTGAATTAAGTGTGCATGACACGTTTCTGAAATAACTTTCATCAGGTACCTCACATCAATAAAAATGTAGATATTGAACTAAGTGTGCATGACACGTTTCTGAAATAACTTTCATCAGGTACCTCACATCAATAAAAATGTAGATATTGAATTAAGTGTGCATGACACGTTTCTGAAATAACTTTCATCAGGTACCTCACACCAATACAAATGTAGATATTGAATTAAGTGTGCATGACAGGTTTCTGAAATAACTTTCATCAGGTACCTCACACCAATACAAATGAAGATATTGAATTAAGTGTGCATGACACGTTTCTGAAATAACTTTCATCAGGTACCTCACACCAATACAAATGTAGATATTGAATTAAGTGTGAATGACACGTTTCTGAAATAACTTTCATCAGGTACCTCACACCAATACAAATGTAGATATTGAAATAAGTGTGCATGACACGTTTCTGAAATAACATTCATCAGGTACCTCACATCAATACAAATGTAGATATTGAATTAAGTGTGCATGACACGTTTCTGAAAATACTTTCATCAGGTACCTCACACCAATACAAATGTAAATATTGAATTAAATGTGCATGACACGTTTCTGAAATAACCTTCATCAGGCACCTCACACCAATAAAAATGTAGATATTGAATTAAGTGTGCATGATACGTTTCTGAAATAACCTTCATCAGGTATCTCACATCAATACAAATGTAGATATTGAATTAAGTGTGCATGACACGTTTCTGAAATAACTTTCATCAGGTACCTCACACCAATACAAATGTAGATATTGAATTAAGTGTGCATGACACGTTTCTGAAATAACTTTCATCAGGTACCTCACACCAATACAAATGTAGATATTGAATTAAGCGTGCATGACACGTTTCTGAAATAACTTTCATCAGGTACCTCACATCAATAAAAATGTAGATATTGAATTAAATGTGCATGACACGTTTCTGAAATAACTTTCATCAGATACCTCACATCAATAAAAATGTAGATATTGAATTAAGTGTGGATGACACGTTTCTGAAATAACCTTCATCAGGTACCTCACACCAATACAAATGTAGATATTGAATTAACAGTGCATGATACGTATCTGAAATAACTTTCATCAGGTAGCTCACATCAATAAAAATGTAGATATTGAATTAAGTGTGCATGACACGTTTCTGGAATAACTTTCATCAGTTACCTCACACCAATACAAATGTAGATATTGAATTAAGTGTGCATGACACGTTTCTGAAATAACTTTCATCAGGTACCTCACACCAATACAAATGTAGATATTGAATTAAGTGTGCATGACACGTTTCTGAAATAACTATCATCAGGTACCTCACATCAATAAAAATGTAGATATTGAATTAAGTGTGCATGACACGTTTCTGAAATAACTTTCATCAGGTACCTCACACCAATACAAATGTAGATATTGAATTAAGTGTGCATGACACGTTTCTGAAATAACTTTCATCAGGTACCTCACACCAATACAAATGTAGATATTGAATTAAGTGTGTATGACACGTTTCTGAAATAACTTTCATCAGGTACCTTACACCAATACAAATGAAGATATTGAATTAAGTGTGCATGACACGTTTCTGAAATAACTTTCATCAGGTACCTCACATCAATAAAAATGTAGATATTGAATTCAGTGTTCATGACACGTTTCTGAAATAACTTTCATCAGGTACCTCACATCAATACAAATGTAGATATTGAATTAAGTGTGGATGACACGTTTCTGAAATAACTTTCATCAGGTACCTTACACCAATACAAATGTAGATATTGAATTAAGCGTGCATGACACGTTTCTGAAATAACTATCATCAGGTACCTCACATCAATAAAAATGTAGATATTGAATTAAGTGTGCATGACACGTTTCTGGAATAACTTTCATCAGTAACCTCACACCAATACAAATGTAGATATTGAATTAAGTGTGTATGACACGTTTCTGAAATAACTTTCATCAGGTACCTCACACCAATACAAATGTAGATATTGAATTAAGTGTGCATGACAGGTTTATGAAATAACTTTCATCAGGTACCTCACACCAATACAAATGAAGATATTGAATTAAGTGTGCATGACACGTTTCTGAAATAACTTTCATCAGGTACCTCACACCAATACAAATGTAGATATTGAATTAAGTGTGCATGACACGTTTCTGAAATAACATTCATCAGGTACCTCACATCGATACAAATGTAGATATTGAATTAAGTGTGCATGACACGTTTCTGAAATTACTTTCATCAGGTACCTCACACCAATACAAATGTAAATATTGAATTAAATGTGCATGACACGTTTCTGAAATAACCTTCATCAGGCACCTCACACCAATAAAAATGTAGATATTGAATTAAGTGTGCATGATACGTTTCTGAAATAACCTTCATCAGGTATCTCACATCAATACAAATGTAGATATTGAAATAAGTGTGCATGACACGTTTCTGAAATAACTTTCATCAGGTACCTCACACCAATACAAATGTAGATATTGAATTAAGTGTGCATGACACGTTTCTGAAATAACTTTCATCAGGTACCTCACACCAATACAAATGTAGATATTGAATTAAGTGTGCATGACACGTTTCTGAAATAACTTTCATCAGGTACCTCACACCAATACAAATGTAGATATTGAATTAAGCGTGCATGACACGTTTCTGAAATAACTATCATCAGGTACCTCACATCAATAAAAATGTAGATATTGAATTAAGTGTGCATGACACGTTTCTGAAATAACTTTCATCAGGTACCTCACATCAATACAAATGTAGATATTGAACTAAGGGTGCATGACACGTTTCTGAAATAACTTTCATCAGGTACCTCACATCAATAAAAATGTAGATATTGAATTAAGTGTGCATGACACGTTTCTGAAATAACTTTCATCAGGTACCTCACACCAATACAAATGTAGATATTGAATTAAGTGTGCATGACAGGTTTCTGAAATAACTTTCATCAGGTACCTCACACCAATACAAATGAAGATATTGAATTAAGTGTGCATGACACGTTTCTGAAATAACTTTCATCAGGTACCTCACACCAATAAAAATGTAGATATTGAATTAAGTGTGAATGACACGTTTCTGAAATAACTTTCATCAGGTACCTCACACCAATACAAATGTAGATATTGAATTAAGTGTGCATGACACGTTTCTGAAATAACATTCATCAGGTACCTCACATCAATACAAATGTAGATATTGAATTAAGTGTGCATGACACGTTTCTGAAATTACTTTCATCAGGTACCTCACACCAATACAAATGTAAATATTGAATTAAATGTGCATGACACGTTTCTGAAATAACCTTCATCAGGCACCTCACACCAATACAAATGTAGATATTGAATTAAGTGTGCATGATACGTTTCTGAAATAACCTTCATCAGGTATCTCACATCAATACAAATGTAGATATTGAATTAAGTGTGCATGACACGTTTCTGAAATAACTTTCATCAGGTACCTCACACCAATACAAATGTAGATATTGAATTAAGTGTGCATGACACGTTTCTGAAATAACTTTCATCGGGTACCTCACACCAATACAAATGTAGATATTGAATTAAGTGTGCATGACACGTTTCTGAAATAACTTTCATCAGGTACCTCACACCAATACAAATGTAGATATTGAATTAAGTGTGCATGACACGTTTCTGAAATAACTTTCATCAGGTACCTCACATCAATAAAAATGTAGATATTGAATTAAGTGTGCATGACACGTTTCTGAAATAACTTTCATCAGATACCTCACATCAATAAAAATGTAGATATTGAATTAAGTGTGGATGACACGTTTCTGAAATAACCTTCATCAGGTACCTCACACCAATACAAATGTAGATATTGAATTAACAGTGCATGATACGTATCTGAAATAACTTTCATCAGGTAGCTCACATCAATAAAAATGTAGATATTGAATTAAGTGTGCATGACACGTTTCTGGAATAACTTTCATCAGTTACCTCACACCAATACAAATGTAGATATTGAATTAAGTGTGCATGACACGTTTCTGAAATAACTTTCATCAGGTACCTCACACCAATACAAATGTAGATATTGAATTAAGTGTGCATGACACGTTTCTGAAATAACTATCATCAGGTACCTCACATCAATAAAAATGTAGATATTGAATTAAGTGTGCATGACACGTTTCTGAAATAACTTTCATCGGGTACCTCACACCAATACAAATGTAGATATTGAATTAAGTGTGCATGACACGTTTCTGAAATAAATTTCATCAGGTACCTCACACCAATACAAATGTAGATATTGAATTAAGTGTGTATGACACGTTTCTGAAATAACTTTCATCAGGTACCTTACACCAATACAAATGAAGATATTGAATTAAGTGTGCATGACACGTTTCTGAAATAACTTTCATCAGGTACCTCACATCAATAAAAATGTAGATATTGAATTCAGTGTTCATGACACGTTTCTGAAATAACTTTCATCAGGTACCTCACATCAATAAAAATGTAGATATTGAATTAAGTGTGCATGACACGTTTCTGGAATAACTTTCATCAGTTACCTCACACCAATACAAATGTAGATATTGAATTAAGTGTGTATGACACGTTTCTGAAATAACTTTCATCAGGTACCTCACACCAATACAAATGTAGATATTGAATTAAGTGTGCATGACACGTTTCTGAAATAACTTTCATCAGGTACCTCACACCAATACAAATGTAGATATTGAACTAAGTGTGCATGACACGTTTCTGAAATAACTTTCATCAGGTACCTCACACCAATACAAATGTAGATATTGAATTAAATGTGCATGACAGGTTTCTGAAATAACTTTCATCAGGTACCTCACACCAATACAAATGAAGATATTGAATTAAGTGTGCATGACACGTTTCTGAAATAACTTTCATCAGGTACCTCACACCAATACAAATGTAGATATTGAATTACGTGTGCATGACACGTTTCTGAAATAACTTTCATCAGGTACCTCACATCAATACAAATGTAGATATTGAATTAAGTGTGGATGACACGTTTCTGAAATAACTTTCATCAGGTACCTTACACCAATACAAATGTAGATATTGAATTAAGTGTGCATGACACGTTTCTGAAATAACCTTCATCAGGTACCTCACACCAATACAAATGTAGATATTGAATTAAGTGTGCATGACACGTTTCTGAAATAACTTTCATCGGGTACCTCACACCAATACAAATGTAGATATTGAATTAAGTGTGCATGACACGTTTCTGAAATAACTTTCATCAGGTACCTCACACCAATACAAATGTAGATATTGAATTAAGTGTGCATGACACGTTTCTGAAATAACTTTCATCAGGTACCTCACATCAATAAAAATGTAGATATTGAATTAAGTGTGCATGACACGTTTCTGAAATAACTTTCATCATATACCTCACATCAATAAAAATGTAGATATTGAATTAAGTGTGGATGACACGTTTCTGAAATAACCTTCATCAGGTACCTCACACCAATACAAATGTAGATATTGAATTAACAGTGCATGATACGTATCTGAAATAACTTTCATCAGGTAGCTCACATCAATAAAAATATAGATATTGAATTAAGTGTGCATGACACGTTTCTGGAATAACTTTCATCAGTTACCTCACACCAATACAAATGTAGATATTGAATTAAGTGTGCATGACACGTTTCTGAAATAACTTTCATCAGGTACCTCACACCAATACAAATGTAGATATTGAATTAAGTGTGCATGACACGTTTCTGAAATAACTATCATCAGGTACCTCACATCAATAAAAATGTAGATATTGAATTAAGTGTGCATGACACGTTTCTGAAATAACTTTCATCAGGTACCTCACACCAATACAAATGTAGATATTGAATTAAGTGTGCATGACACGTTTCTGAAATAACTTTCATCAGGTACCTCACACCAATACAAATGTAGATATTGAATTAAGTGTGTATGACACGTTTCTGAAATAACTTTCATCAGGTACCTTACACCAATACAAATGAAGATATTGAATTAAGTGTGCATGACACGTTTCTGAAATAACTTTCATCAGGTACCTCACATCAATAAAAATGTAGATATTGAATTCAGTGTTCATGACACGTTTCTGAAATAACTTTCATCAGGTACCTCACATCAATAACAATGTAGATATTGAATTAAGTGTGCATGACACGTTTCTGGAATAACTTTCATCAGTTACCTCACACCAATACAAATGTAGATATTGAATTAAGTGTGTATGACACGTTTCTGAAATAACTTTCATTAGGTACCTCACACCAATACAAATGTAGATATTGAATTAAGTGTGCATGACACGTTTCTGAAATAACTTTCATCAGGTACCTCACACCAATACAAATGTAGATATTGAACTAAGTGTGCATGACACGTTTCTGAAATAACTTTCATCAGGTACCTCACACCAATACAAATGTAGATATTGAACTAAATGTGCATGACAGGTTTCTGAAATAACTTTCATCAGGTACCTCACACCAATACAAATGAAGATATTGAATTAAGTGTGCATGACACGTTTCTGAAATAACTTTCATCAGGTACCTCACACCAATACAAATGTAGATATTGAATTATGTGTGCATGACACGTTTCTGAAATAACTTTCATCAGGTACCTCACATCAATACAAATGTAGATATTGAATTAAGTGTGGATGACACGTTTCTGAAATAACTTTCATCAGGTACCTTACACCAATACAAATGTAGATATTGAATTAAGTGTGCATGACACGTTTCTGAAATAACCTTCATCAGGTACCTCACACCAATTCAAATGTAGATATTGAATTAAGTGTGCATGACACGTTTCTGAAATAACTTTCATCAGGTACCTCACACCAATACAAATGTAGATATTGAATTAAGTGTGCATGACACGTTTCTGAAATAACATTCATCAGGTACCTCACACCAATACAAATGTAGATATTGAATTAAGTGTGCATGACACGTTTCTGAAATTACTTTCATCAGGTACCTCACATCAATAAAAATGTAGATATTGAATTAAGTGTGCATGACACGTTTCTGAAATAACTTTCATCAGGCACCTCACACCAATAAAAATGTAGATATTGAATTAAGTGTGCATGATACGTTTCTGAAATAACCTTCATCAGGTATCTCACATCAATACAAATGTAGATATTGAATTAAGTGTGCATGACACGTTTCTGAAATAACTTTCATCAGGTACCTCACACCAATACAAATGTAGATATTGAATTAAGTGTGCATGACACGTTTCTGAAATAACTTTCATCGGGTACCTCACACCAATACAAATGTAGATATTGAATTAAGTGTGCATGACACGTTTCTGAAATAACTTTCATCGGGTACCTCACACCAATACAAATGTAGATATTGAATTAAGTGTGCATGACACGTTTCTGAAATAACTTTCATCAGGTACCTCACACCAATACAAATGTAGATATTGAATTAAGTGTGCATGATACGTTTCTGAAATAACCTTCATCAGGTATCTCACATCAATACAAATGTAGATATTGAATTAAGTGTGCATGACACGTTTCTGAAATAACTTTCATCAGGTACCTCACACCAATACAAATGTAGATATTGAATTAAGTGTGCATGACACGTTTCTGAAATAACTTTCATCGGGTACCTCACACCAATACAAATGTAGATATTGAATTAAGTGTGCATGACACGTTTCTGAAATAACTTTCATCAGGTACCTCACACCAATACAAATGTAGATATTGAATTAAGCGTGCATGACACGTTTCTGAAATAACTATCATCAGGTACCTCACATCAATAAAAATGTAGATATTGAATTAAGTGTGCATGACACGTTTCTGAAATAACTTTCATCAGGTACCTCACATCAATAAAAATGTAGATATTGAATTAAGTGTGGATGACACGTTTCTGAAATAACCTTCATCAGGTACCTCACACCAATACAAATGTAGATATTGAATTAACAGTGCATGATACGTATCTGAAATAACTTTCATCAGGTAGCTCACATCAATAAAAATGTAGATATTGAATTAAGTGTGCATGACACGTTTCTGGAATAACTTTCATCAGGTACCTCACACCAATACAAATGTAGATATTGAATTAAGTGTGCATGACACGTTTCTGAAATAACTTTCATCAGGTACCTCACACCAATACAAATGTAGATATTGAATTAAGTGTGCATGACACGTTTCTGAAATAACCTTCATCAGGTACCTCACATCAATAAAAATGTAGATATTGAATTAAGTGTGCATGACACGTTTCTGGAATAACTTTCATCAGTTACCTCACACCAATACAAATGTAGATATTGAATTAAGTGTGTATGACACGTTTCTGAAATAACTTTCATCAGGTACCTCACACCTATACAAATGTAGATATTGAATTAAGTGTGCATGACACGTTTCTGAAATAACTTTCATCAGGTACCTCACACCAATACAAATGTAGATATTGAACTAAGTGTGCATGACACGTTTCTGAAATAACTTTCATCAGGTACCTCACATCAATAAAAATGTAGATATTGAATTAAGTGTGCATGACACGTTTCTGAAATAACTTTCATCAGGTACCTCACACCAATACAAATGTAGATATTGAATTAAGTGTGCATGACACGTTTCTGAAATAATTTTCATCAGGTACCTCACACCAATACAAATGTAGATAATGAATTAAGTGTGTATGACACGTTTCTGAAATAACCTTCATCAGGTACCTCACACCAATACAAATGTAGATATTGAATTAAGTGTGCATGACACGTTTCTGAAATAACTTTCATCAGGTACCTCACACCAATACAAATGTAGATATTGAATTAAGTGTGCATGAAACGTTTCTGAAATAACATTCATCAGGTACCTCACATCAATACAAATGTAGATATTGAATTAAGTGTGCATGACACGTTTCTGAAATTACTTTCATCAGGTACCTCACACCAATACAAATGTAAATATTGAATTAAATGTGCATGACACGTTTCTGAAATAACCTTCATCAGGCACCTCACACCAATAAAAATGTAGATAATGAATTAAGTGTGCATGATACGTTTCTGAAATAACCTTCATCAGGTATCTCACATCAATACAAATGTAGATATTGAATTAAGTGTGCATGACACGTTTCTGAAATAACTTTCATCAGGTACCTCACACCAATACAAATGTAGATATTGAATTAAGTGTGCATGACACGTTTCTGAAATAACTTTCATCGGGTACCTCACACCAATACAAATGTAGATATTGAATTAAGTGTGCATGACACGTTTCTGAAATAACTTTCATCAGGTACCTCACACCAATACAAATGTAGATATTGAATTAAGCGTGCATGACACGTTTCTGAAATAACTTTCATCAGGTACCTCACACCAATACAAATGTAGATATTGAATTAAGTGTGCATGACACGTTTCTGAAATAACTTTCATCGGGTACCTCACACCAATACAAATGTAGATATTGAATTAAGTGTGCATGACACGTTTCTGAAATAACTTTCATCAGGTACCTCACACCAATACAAATGTAGATATTGAATTAAGCGTGCATGACACGTTTCTGAAATAACTATCATCAGGTACCTCACATCAATAAAAATGTAGATATTGAATTAAGTGTGCATGACACGTTTCTGAAATAACTTTCATCAGGTACCTCACATCAATAAAAATGTAGATATTGAATTAAGTGTGGATGACACGTTTCTGAAATAACCTTCATCAGGTACCTCACACCAATACAAATGTAGATATTGAATTAACAGTGCATGATACGTATCTGAAATAACTTTCATCAGGTAGCTCACATCAATAAAAATGTAGATATTGAATTAAGTGTGCATGACACGTTTCTGGAATAACTTTCATCAGGTACCTCACACCAATACAAATGTAGATATTGAATTAAGTGTGCATGACACGTTTCTGAAATAACTTTCATCAGGTACCTCACACCAATACAAATGTAGATATTGAATTAAGTGTGCATGACACGTTTCTGAAATAACCTTCATCAGGTACCTCACATCAATAAAAATGTAGATATTGAATTAAGTGTGCATGACACGTTTCTGGAATAACTTTCATCAGTTACCTCACACCAATACAAATGTAGATATTGAATTAAGTGTGTATGACACGTTTCTGAAATAACTTTCATCAGGTACCTCACACCTATACAAATGTAGATATTGAATTAAGTGTGCATGACACGTTTCTGAAATAACTTTCATCAGGTACCTCACACCAATACAAATGTAGATATTGAACTAAGTGTGCATGACACGTTTCTGAAATAACTTTCATCAGGTACCTCACATCAATAAAAATGTAGATATTGAATTAAGTGTGCATGACACGTTTCTGAAATAACTTTCATCAGGTACCTCACACCAATACAAATGTAGATATTGAATTAAGTGTGCATGACACGTTTCTGAAATAATTTTCATCAGGTACCTCACACCAATACAAATGTAGATAATGAATTAAGTGTGTATGACACGTTTCTGAAATAACCTTCATCAGGTACCTCACACCAATACAAATGTAGATATTGAATTAAGTGTGCATGACACGTTTCTGAAATAACTTTCATCAGGTACCTCACACCAATACAAATGTAGATATTGAATTAAGTGTGCATGAAACGTGTCTGAAATAACATTCATCAGGTACCTCACATCAATACAAATGTAGATATTGAATTAAGTGTGCATGACACGTTTCTGAAATTACTTTCATCAGGTACCTCACACCAATACAAATGTAAATATTGAATTAAATGTGCATGACACGTTTCTGAAATAACCTTCATCAGGCACCTCACACCAATAAAAATGTAGATATTGAATTAAGTGTGCATGATACGTTTCTGAAATAACCTTCATCAGGTATCTCACATCAATACAAATGTAGATATTGAATTAAGTGTGCATGACACGTTTCTGAAATAACTTTCATCAGGTACCTCACACCAATACAAATGTAGATATTGAATTAAGTGTGCATGACACGTTTCTGAAATAACTTTCATCGGGTACCTCACACCAATACAAATGTAGATATTGAATTAAGTGTGCATGACACGTTTCTGAAATAACTTTCATCAGGTACCTCACACCAATACAAATGTAGATATTGAATTAAGCGTGCATGACACGTTTCTGAAATAACTTTCATCAGGTACCTCACATCAATAAAAATGTAGATATTGAATTAAGTGTGCATGACACGTTTCTGAAATAACTTTCATCAGGTACCTCACATCAATAAAAATGTAGATATTGAATTAAGTGTGGATGACACGTTTCTGAAATAACCTTCATCAGGTACCTCACACCAATACAAATGTAGATATTGAATTAACAGTGCATGATACGTATCTGAAATAACTTTCATCAGGTAGCTCACATCAATAAAAATGTAGATATTGAATTAAGTGTGCATGACACGTTTCTGGAATAACTTTCATCAGTTACCTCACACCAATACAAATGTAGATATTGAATTAAGTGTGCATGACACGTTTCTGAAATAACTTTCATCAGGTACCTCACACCAATACAAATGTAGATATTGAATTAAGTGTGTATGACACGTTTCTGAAATAACCTTCATCAGGTACCTCACACCAATACAAATGTAGATATTGAATTAAGTGTGCATGACACGTTTCTGAAATAACTTTCATCAGGTACCTCACACCAATACAAATGTAGATATTGAATTAAGTGTGCATGACACGTTTCTGAAATAACATTCATCAGGTACCTCACATCAATACAAATGTAGATATTGAATTAAGTGTGCATGACACGTTTCTGAAATTACTTTCATCAGGTACCTCACACCAATACAAATGTAAATATTGAATTAAATGTGCATGACACGTTTCTGAAATAACTTTCATCAGGCACCTCACACCAATAAAAATGTAGATATTGAATTAAGTGTGCATGATACGTTTCTGAAATAACCTTCATCAGGTATCTCACATCAATACAAATGTAGATATTGAATTAAGTGTGCATGACACGTTTCTGAAATAACTTTCATCAGGTACCTCACACCAATACAAATGTAGATATTGAATTAAGTGTGCATGACACGTTTCTGAAATAACTTTCATCGGGTACCTCACACCAATACAAATGTAGATATTGAATTAAGTGTGCATGACACGTTTCTGAAATAACTTTCATCAGGTACCTCACACCAATACAAATGTAGATATTGAATTAAGCGTGCATGACACGTTTCTGAAATAACTATCATCAGGTACCTCACATCAATAAAAATGTAGATATTGAATTAAGTGTGCATGACACGTTTCTGAAATAACTTTCATCAGGTACCTCACATCAATAAAAATGTAGATATTGAATTAAGTGTGGATGACACGTTTCTGAAATAACCTTCATCAGGTACCTCACACCAATACAAATGTAGATATTGAATTAACAGTGCATGATACGTATCTGAAATAACTTTCATCAGGTAGCTCACATCAATAAAAATGTAGATATTGAATTAAGTGTGCATGACACGTTTCTGGAATAACTTTCATCAGTTACCTCACACCAATACAAATGTAGATATTGAATTAAGTGTGCATGACACGTTTCTGAAATAACTTTCATCAGGTACCTCACACCAATACAAATGTAGATATTGAATTAAGTGTGCATGACACGTTTCTGAAATAACTATCATCAGGTACCTCACATCAATAAAAATGTAGATATTGAATTAAGTGTGCATGACACGTTTCTGGAATAACTTTCATCAGTTACCTCACACCAATACAAATGTAGATATTGAATTAAGTGTGTATGACACGTTTCTGAAATAACTTTCATCAGGTACCTCACACCAATACAAATGTAGATATTGAACTAAGTGTGCATGACACGTTTCTGAAATAACTTTCATCAGGTACCTCACATCAATAAAAATGTAGATATTGAATTAAGTGTGCATGACACGTTTCTGAAATAACTTTCATCAGGTACCTCACACCAATACAAATGTAGATATTGAATTAAGTGTGCATGACACGTTTCTGAAATAATTTTCATCAGGTACCTCACACCAATACAAATGTAGATATTGAATTAAGTGTGTATGACACGTTTCTGAAATAACCTTCATCAGGTACCTTACACCAATACAAATGAAGATATTGAATTAAGTGTGCATGACACGTTTCTGAAATAACTTTCATCAGGTAACTCACATCAATAAAAATGTAGATATTGAATTAAGTGTGCATGACACGTTTCTGAAATAACTTTCATCAGGTACCTCACACCAATACAAATGTAGATATTGAATTAAGTGTGCATGACACGTTTCTGAAATAACTTTCATCAGGTACCTCACACCAATACAAATGTAGATATTGAATTAAGTGTGTATGACACGTTTCTGAAATAACTTTCATCAGGTACCTTACACCAATACAAATGAAGATATTGAATTAAGTGTGCATGACACGTTTCTGAAATAACTTTCATCAGGTACCTCACATCAATAAAAATGTAGATATTGAATTCAGTGTTCATGACACGTTTCTGAAATAACTTTCATCAGGTACCTCATATCAATACAAATGTAGATATTGAATTAAGTGTGGATGACACGTTTCTGAAATAACTTTCATCAGGTACCTTACACCAATACAAATGTAGATATTGAATTAAGTGTGCATGACACGTTTCTGAAATAACTTTCATCAGGTACCTCACACCAATACAAATGTAGATATTGAATTAAGTGTGCATGACACGTTTCTGAAATAACTTTCATCAGGTACCTCACACCAATACAAATGTAGATATTGAATTAAGTGTGCATGACACGTTTCTGAAATAACTTTCATCAGGTACCTCACACCAATACAAATGTAGATATTGAATTAAGCGTGCATGACACGTTTCTGAAATAACTATCATCAGGTACCTCACATCAATAAAAATGTAGATATTGAATTAAGTGTGCATGACACGTTTCTGGAATAACTTTCATCAGTTACCTCACACCAATACAAATGTAGATATTGAATTAAGTGTGTATGACACGTTTCTGAAATAACTTTCATCAGGTACCTCACACCAATACAAATGTAGATATTGAATTAAGTGTGCATGACACGTTTCTGAAATAACTTTCATCAGGTACCTCACACCAATACAAATGTAGATATTGAACTAAGTGTGCATGACCCGTTTCTGAAATAACTTTCATCAGGTACCTCACACCAATACAAATGTAGATATTGAATTAAATGTGCATGACAGGTTTCTGAAATAACTTTCATCAGGTACCTCACACCAATACAAATGAAGATATTGAATTAAGTGTGCATGACACGTTTCTGAAATAACTTTCATCAGGTACCTCAAACCAATACAAATGTAGATATTGAATTAAGTGTGCATGACACGTTTCTGAAATAACTTTCATCAGGTACCTCACATCAATACAAATGTAGATATTGAATTAAGTGTGGATGACACGTTTCTGAAATAACTTTCATCAGGTACCTTACACCAATACAAATGTAGATATTGAATTAAGTGTGCATGACACGTTTCTGAAATAACCTTCATCAGGTACCTCACACCAATACAAATGTAGATATTGAATTAAGTGTGCATGACACGTTTCTGAAATAACTTTCATCAGGTACCTCACACCAATACAAATGTAGATATTGAATTAAGTGTGCATGACACGTTTCTGAAATAACATTCATCAGGTACCTCACATCAATACAAATGTAGATATTGAATTAAGTGTGCATGACACGTTTCTGAAATTACTTTCATCAGGTACCTCACACCAATACAAATGTAAATATTGAATTAAATGTGCATGACACGTTTCTGAAATAACCTTCATCAGGCACCTCACACCAATAAAAATGTAGATATTGAATTAAGTGTGCATGATACGTTTCTGAAATAACCTTCATCAGGTATCTCACATCAATACAAATGTAGATATTGAATTAAGTGTGCATGACACGTTTCTGAAATAACTTTCATCAGGTACCTCACACCAATACAAATGTAGATATTGAATTAAGTGTGCATGACACGTTTCTGAAAAAACTTTCATCGGGTACCTCACACCAATACAAATGTAGATATTGAATTAAGTGTGCATGACACGTTTCTGAAATAACTTTCATCAGGTACCTCACACCAATACAAATGTAGATATTGAATTAAGCGTGCATGACACGTTTCTGAAATAACTATCATCAGGTACCTCACATCAATAAAAATGTAGATATTGAATTAAGTGTGCATGACACGTTTCTGAAATAACTTTCATCAGGTACCTCACATCAATAAAAATGTAGATATTGAATTAAGTGGGGATGACACGTTTCTGAAATAACCTTCATCAGGTACCTCACACCAATACAAATGTAGATATTGAATTAACAGTGCATGATACGTATCTGAAATAACTTTCATCTGGTAGCTCACATCAATAAAAATGTAGATATTGAATTAAGTGTGCATGACACGTTTCTGGAATAACTTTCATCAGTTACCTCACACCAATACAAATGTAGATATTGAATTAAGTGTGCATGACACGTTTCTGAAATAACTTTCATCAGGTACCTCACACCAATAAAAATGTAGATATTGAATTAAGTGTGCATGACACGTTTCTGAAATAACTATCATCAGGTACCTCACATCAATAAAAATGTAGATATTGAATTAAGTGTGCATGACACGTTTCTGGAATAACTTTCATCAGTTACCTCACACCAATACAAATGTAGATATTGAATTAAGTGTGTATGACACGTTTCTGAAATAACATTCATCAGGTACCTCACACCTATACAAATGTAGATATTGAATTAAGTGTGCATGACACGTTTCTGAAATAACTTTCATCAGGTACCTCACACCAATACAAATGTAGATATTGAACTAAGTGTGCATGACACGTTTCTGAAATAACTTTCATCAGGTACCTCACATCAATAAAAATGTAGATATTGAATTAAGTGTGCATGACACGTTTCTGAAATAACTTTCATCAGGTACCTCACACCAATACAAATGTAGATATTGAATTAAGTGTGCATGACACGTTTCTGAAATAACTTTCATCAGGTACCTCACACCAATACAAATGTAGATATTGAATTAAGTGTGCATGACACGTTTCTGAAATAACTTTCATCAGGTACCTCACATCAATACAAATGTAGATATTGAATTAAGTGTGGATGACACGTTTCTGAAATAACTTTCATCAGGTACCTTACACCAATACAAATGTAGATATTGAATTAAGTGTGCATGACACGTTTCTGAAATAACCTTCATCAGGTACCTCACACCAATACAAATGTAGATATTGAATTAAGTGTGCATGACACGTTTCTGAAATAACTTTCATCAGGTACCTCACACCAATACAAATGTAGATATTGAATTAAGTGTGCATGACACGTTTCTGAAATAACATTCATCAGGTACCTCACATCAATACAAATGTAGATATTGAATTAAGTGTGCATGACACGTTTCTGAAATTACTTTCATCAGGTACCTCACACCAATACAAATGTAAATATTGAATTAAATGTGCATGACACGTTTCTGAAATAACCTTCATCAGGCACCTCACACCAATAAAAATGTAGATATTGAATTAAGTGTGCATGACAGGTTTCTGAAATAACTTTCATCAGGTACCTCACACCAATACAAATGTAGATATTGAATTAAGTGTGCATGACACGTTTCTGAAATAACTTTCATCAGGTACCTCACACCAATACAAATGTAGATATTGAATTAAGTGTGCATGACACGTTTCTGAAATAACTTTCATCAGGTACCTCACACCAATACAAATGTAGATATTGAATTAAGTGTGCATGACACGTTTCTGAAATAACATTCATCAGGTACCTCACATCGATACAAATGTAGATATTGAATTAAGTGTGCATGACACGTTTCTGAAATTACTTTCATCAGGTACCTCACACCAATACAAATGTAAATATTGAATTAAATGTGCATGACACGTTTCTGAAATAACCTTCATCAGGCACCTCACACCAATAAAAATGTAGATATTAAATTAAGTGTGCATGATACGTTTCTGAAATAACCTTCATCAGGTATCTCACATCAATACAAATGTAGATATTGAAATAAGTGTGCATGACACGTTTCTGAAATAACTTTCATCAGGTACCTCACACCAATACAAATGTAGATATTGAATTAAGTGTGCATGACACGTTTCTGAAATAACTTTCATCAGGTACCTCACACCAATACAAATGTAGATATTGAATTAAGTGTGCATGACACGTTTCTGAAATAACTTTCATCAGGTACCTCACACCAATACAAATGTAGATATTGAATTAAGCGTGCATGACACGTTTCTGAAATAACTATCATCAGGTACCTCACATCAATAAAAATGTAGATATTGAATTAAGTGTGCATGACACGTTTCTGAAATAACCTTCATCAGGTACCTCACATCAATAAAAATGTAGATATTGAATTAAGTGTGGATGACACGTTTCTGAAATAACCTTCATCAGGTACCTCACACCAATACAAATGTAGATATTGAATTAACAGTGCATGATACGTATCTGAAATAACTATCATCAGGTAGCTCACATCAATAAAAATGTAGATATTGAACTAAGTGTGCATGACACGTTTCTGAAATAACTTTCATGAGGTACCTCACATCAATAAAAATGTAGATATTGAATTAAGTGTGCATGACACGTTTCTGAAATAACTTTCATCAGGTACCTCACACCAATACAAATGTAGATATTGAATTAAGTGTGCATGACAGGTTTCTGAAATAACTTTCATCAGGTACCTCACACCAATACAAATGAAGATATTGAATTAAGTGTGCATGACACGTTTCTGAAATAACTTTCATCAGGTACCTCACACCAATACAAATGTAGATATTGAATTAAGTGTGCATGACACGTTTCTGAAATAACTTTCATCAGGTACCTCACACCAATACAAATGTAGATATTGAATTAAGTGTGCATGACACGTTTCTGAAATAACTTTCATCGGGTACCTCACACCAATACAAATGTAGATATTGAATTAAGTGTGCATGACACGTTTCTGAAATAACTTTCATCAGGTACCTCACACCAATACAAATGTAGATATTGAATTAAGCGTGCATGACACGTTTCTGAAATAACTATCATCAGGTACCTCACATCAATAAAAATGTAGATATTGAACTAAGTGTGCATGACACGTTTCTGAAATAACTTTCATCAGGTACCTCACATCAATAAAAATGTAGATATTGAATTAAGTGTGCATGACACGTTTCTGAAATAACTTTCATCAGGTACCTCACACCAATACAAATGTAGATATTGAATTAAGTGTGTATGACACGTTTCTGAAATAACCTTCATCAGGTACCTTACACCAATACAAATGAAGATATTGAATTAAGTGTGCATGACACGTTTCTGAAATAACTTTCATCAGGTACCTCACATCAATAAAAATGTAGATATTGAATTCAGTGTTCATGACACGTTTCTGAAATAACTTTCATCAGGTACCTCACATTAATACAAATGTAGATATTGAATTAAGTGTGCATGACACGTTTCTGAAATAACTTTCATCAGGTACCTTACACCAATACAAATGTAGATATTGAATTAAGTGTGCATGACACGTTTCTGAAATAACTTTCATCAGGTACTTCACACCAATACAAATGTAGATATTGAATTAAGTGTGCATGACACGTTTCTGAAATAACTTTCATCAGGTACCTCACACCAATACAAATGTAGATATTGAATTAAGTGTGCATGACACGTTTCTGAAATAACTTTCATCAGGTACCTCACACCAATACAAATGTAGATATTGAATTAAACGTGCATGACACGTTTCTGAAATAACTATCATCAGGTACCTCACATCAATAAAAATGTAGATATTGAATTAAGTGTTCATGTCACGTTTCTGGAATAACTTTCATCAGTTACCTCACACCAATACAAATGTAGATATTGAATTAAGTGTGTATGACACGTTTCTGAAATAACTTTCATCAGGTACCTCACACCAATACAAATGAAGATATTGAATTAAGTGTGCATGACACGTTTCTGAAATAACTTTCATCAGGTACCTCACACCAATACAAATGTAGATATTGAATTAAGTGTGCATGACACGTTTCTGAAATAACTTTCATCAGGTACCTCACACCAATACAAATGTAGATATTGAATTAAGTGTGCATGACACGTTTCTGAAATAACATTCATCAGGTACCTCACATCGATACAAATGTAGATATTGAATTAAGTGTGCATGACACGTTTCTGAAATTACTTTCATCAGGTACCTCACACCAATACAAATGTAAATATTGAATTAAATGTGCATGACACGTTTCTGAAATAACCTTCATCAGGCACCTCACACCAATAAAAATGTAGATATTGAATTAAGTGTGCATGATACGTTTCTGAAATAACCTTCATCAGGTATCTCACATCAATACAAATGTAGATATTGAAATAAGTGTGCATGACACGTTTCTGAAATAACTTTCATCAGGTACCTCACACCAATACAAATGTAGATATTGAATTAAGTGTGCATGACACGTTTCTGAAATAACTTTCATCAGGTACCTCACACCAATACAAATGTAGATATTGAATTAAGTGTGCATGACACGTTTCTGAAATAACTTTCATCAGGTACCTCACACCAATACAAATGTAGATATTGAATTAAGCGTGCATGACACGTTTCTGAAATAACTATCATCAGGTACCTCACATCAATAAAAATTTAGATATTGAATTAAGTGTGCATGACACGTTTCTGAAATAACTTTCATCAGGTACCTCACATCAATAAAAATGTAGATATTGAATTAAGTGTGGATGACACGTTTCTGAAATAACCTTCATCAGGTACCTCACACCAATACAAATGTAGATATTGAATTAACAGTGCATGATACGTATCTGAAATAACTATCATCAGGTAGCTCACATCAATAAAAATTTAGATATTGAACTAAGTGTGCATGACACGTTTCTGAAATAACTTTCATCAGGTACCTCACACCAATACAAATGTAGATATTGAATTAAGTGTGCATGACACGTTTCTGAAATAACTTTCATCAGGTACCTCACACCAATACAAATGTAGATATTGAATTAAGCGTGCATGACACGTTTCTGAAATAACTTTCATCAGGTACCTCACACCAATACAAATGTAGATATTGAATTAAGTGTGCATGACACGTTTCTGAAATAACTTTCATCAGGTACCTCACACCAATACAAATGTAGATATTGAATTAAGTGTGCATGACACGTTTCTGAAATAACATTCATCAGGTACCTCACATCGATACAAATGTAGATATTGAATTAAGTGTGCATGACACGTTTCTGAAATTACTTTCATCAGGTACCTCACACCAATACAAATGTAAATATTGAATTAAATGTGCATGACACGTTTCTGAAATAACCTTCATCAGGCACCTCACACCAATAAAAATGTAGATATTAAATTAAGTGTGCATGATACGTTTCTGAAATAACCTTCATCAGGTATCTCACATCAATACAAATGTAGATATTGAAATAAGTGTGCATGACACGTTTCTGAAATAACTTTCATCAGGTACCTCACACCAATACAAATGTAGATATTGAATTAAGTGTGCATGACACGTTTCTGAAATAACTTTCATCAGGTACCTCACACCAATACAAATGTAGATATTGAATTAAGTGTGCATGACACGTTTCTGAAATAACTTTCATCAGGTACCTCACACCAATACAAATGTAGATATTGAATTAAGCGTGCATGACACGTTTCTGAAATAACTATCATCAGGTACCTCACATCAATAAAAATGTAGATATTGAATTAAGTGTGCATGACACGTTTCTGAAATAACCTTCATCAGGTACCTCACATCAATAAAAATGTAGATATTGAATTAAGTGTGGATGACACGTTTCTGAAATAACCTTCATCAGGTACCTCACACCAATACAAATGTAGATATTGAATTAACAGTGCATGATACGTATCTGAAATAACTTTCATCAGGTACCTCACATCAATAAAAATGTAGATATTGAATTAAGTGTGCATGACACGTTTCTGAAATAACTTTCATCAGGTACCTCTCACCAATACAAATGTAGATATTGAATTAAGTGTGTATGACACGTTTCTGAAATAACCTTCATCAGGTACCTTACACCAATACAAATGAAGATATTGAATTAAGTGTGCATGACACGTTTCTGAAATAACTTTCATCAGGTACCTCACATCAATAAAAATGTAGATATTGAATTCAGTGTTCATGACACGTTTCTGAAATAACTTTCATCAGGTACCTCACATTAATACAAATGTAGATATTGAATTAAGTGTGGATGACACGTTTCTGAAATAACTTTCATCAGGTACCTTACACCAATACAAATGTAGATATTGAATTAAGTGTGCATGACACGTTTCTGAAATAACTTTCATCAGGTACTTCACACCAATACAAATGTAGATATTGAATTAAGTGTGCATGACACGTTTCTGAAATAACTTTCATCAGGTACCTCACACCAATACAAATGTAGATATTGAATTAAGTGTGCATGACACGTTTCTGAAATAACTTTCATCAGGTACCTCACACCAATACAAATGTAGATATTGAATTAAGCGTGCATGACACGTTTCTGAAATAACTATCATCAGGTACCTCACATCAATAAAAATGTAGATATTGAATTAAGTGTTCATGTCACGTTTCTGGAATAACTTTCATCAGTTACCTCACACCAATACAAATGTAGATATTGAATTAAGTGTGTATGACACGTTTCTGAAATAACTTTCATCAGGTACCTCACACCAATACAAATGAAGATATTGAATTAAGTGTGCATGACACGTTTCTGAAATAACTTTCATCAGGTACCTCACACCAATACAAATGTAGATATTGAATTAAGTGTGCATGACACGTTTCTGAAATAACTTTCATCAGGTACCTCACACCAATACAAATGTAGATATTGAATTAAGTGTGCATGACACGTTTCTGAAATAACATTCATCAGGTACCTCACATCGATACAAATGTAGATATTGAATTAAGTGTGCATGACACGTTTCTGAAATTACTTTCATCAGGTACCTCACACCAATACAAATGTAAATATTGAATTAAATGTGCATGACACGTTTCTGAAATAACCTTCATCAGGCACCTCACACCAATAAAAATGTAGATATTGAATTAAGTGTGCATGATACGTTTCTGAAATAACCTTCATCAGGTATCTCACATCAATACAAATGTAGATATTGAAATAAGTGTGCATGACACGTTTCTGAAATAACTTTCATCAGGTACCTCACACCAATACAAATGTAGATATTGAATTAAGTGTGCATGACACGTTTCTGAAATAACTTTCATCAGGTACCTCACACCAATACAAATGTAGATATTGAATTAAGTGTGCATGACAAGTTTCTGAAATAACTTTCATCAGGTACCTCACACCAATACAAATGTAGATATTGAATTAAGCGTGCATGACACGTTTCTGAAATAACTATCATCAGGTACCTCACATCAATAAAAATTTAGATATTGAATTAAGTGTGCATGACACGTTTCTGAAATAACTTTCATCAGGTACCTCACATCAATAAAAATGTAGATATTGAATTAAGTGTGGATGACACGTTTCTGAAATAACCTTCATCAGGTACCTCACACCAATACAAATGTAGATATTGAATTAACAGTGCATGATACGTATCTGAAATAACTATCATCAGGTAGCTCACATCAATAAAAATTTAGATATTGAACTAAGTGTGCATGACACGTTTCTGAAATAACTTTCATCAGGTACCTCACATCAATAAAAATGTAGATATTGAATTAAGTGTGCATGACACGTTTCTGAAATAACTTTCATCGGGTACCTCACACCAATACAAATGTAGATATTGAATTAAGTGTGCATGACAGGTTTCTGAAATAACTTTCATCAGGTACCTCACACCAATACAAATGAAGATATTGAATTAAGTGTGCATGACACGTTTCTGAAATAACTTTCATCAGGTACCTCACACCAATACAAATGTAGATATTGAATTAAGTGTGCATGACACGTTTCTGAAATAACTTTCATCAGGTACCTCACACCAATACAAATGTAGATATTGAATTAAGTGTGCATGACACGTTTCTGAAATAACATTCATCAGGTACCTCACATCAATACAAATGTAGATATTGAATTAAGTGTGCATGACACGTTTCTGAAATTACTTTCATCAGGTACCTCACACCAATACAAATGTAAATATTGAATTAAATGTGCATGACACGTTTCTGAAATAACCTTCATCAGTCACCTCACACCAATAAAAATGTAGATATTGAATTAAGTGTGCATGATACGTTTCTGAAATAACCTTCATCAGGTATCTCACATCAATACAAATGTAGATATTGAATTAAGTGTGCATGACACGTTTCTGAAATAACCTTCATCAGGTACCTCACACCAATACAAATGTAGATATTGAATTAAGTGTGCATGACACGTTTCTGAAATAACTTTCATCAGGTACCTCACACCAATACAAATGTAGATATTGAATTAAGTGTGCATGACACGTTTCTGAAATAACTTTCATCAGGTACCTCACACCAATACAAATGTAGATATTGAATTAAGCGTGCATGACACGTTTCTGAAATAACTATCATCAGGTACCTCACATCAATAAAAATGTAGATATTGAATTAAGTGTGCATGACACGTTTCTGAAATAACTTTCATCAGGTACCTCACATCAATAAAAATGTAGATATTGAATTAAGTGTGGATGACACGTTTCTGAAATAACCTTCATCAGGTACCTCACACCAATACAAATGTAGATATTGAATTAACAGTGCATGATACGTATCTGAAATAACTATCATCAGGTAGCTCACATCAATAAAAATGTAGATATTGAATTAAGTGTGGATGACACGTTTCTGGAATAACTTTCATCAGTTACCTCACACCAATACAAATGTAGATATTGAATTAAGTGTGCATGACACGTTTCTGAAATAACTTTCATCAGGTACCTCACACCAATACAAATGTAGATATTGAATTAAGTGTGCATGACACGTTTCTGAAATAACTATCATCAGGTACCTCACATCAGTAAAAATGTAGATATTGAATTAAGTGTTCATGTCACGTTTCTGGAATAACTTTCATCAGTTACCTCACACCAATACAAATGTAGATATTGAATTAAGTGTGTATGACACGTTTCTGAAATAACTTTCATCAGGTACCTCACACCAATACAAATGAAGATATTGAATTAAGTGTGCATGACACGTTTCTGAAATAACTTTCATCAGGTACCTCACACCAATACAAATGTAGATATTGAATTAAGTGTGCATGACACGTTTCTGAAATAACTTTCATCAGGTACCTCACACCAATACAAATGTAGATATTGAATTAAGTGTGCATGACACGTTTCTGAAATAACATTCATCAGGTACCTCACATCGATACAAATGTAGATATTGAATTAAGTGTGCATGACACGTTTCTGAAATTACTTTCATCAGGTACCTCACACCAATACAAATGTAAATATTGAATTAAATGTGCATGACACGTTTCTGAAATAACCTTCATCAGGCACCTCACACCAATAAAAATGTAGATATTGAATTAAGTGTGCATGATACGTTTCTGAAATAACCTTCATCAGGTATCTCACATCAATACAAATGTAGATATTGAAATAAGTGTGCATGACACGTTTCTGAAATAACTTTCATCAGGTACCTCACACCAATACAAATGTAGATATTGAATTAAGTGTGCATGACACGTTTCTGAAATAACTTTCATCAGGTACCTCACACCAATACAAATGTAGATATTGAATTAAGTGTGCATGACACGTTTCTGAAATAACTTTCATCAGGTACCTCACACCAATACAAATGTAGATATTGAATTAAGCGTGCATGACACGTTTCTGAAATAACTATCATCAGGTACCTCACATCAATAAAAATTTAGATATTGAATTAAGTGTGCATGACACGTTTCTGAAATAACTTTCATCAGGTACCTCACATCAATAAAAATGTAGATATTGAATTAAGTGTGGATGACACGTTTCTGAAATAACCTTCATCAGGTACCTCACACCAATACAAATGTAGATATTGAATTAACAGTGCATGATACGTATCTGAAATAACTATCATCAGGTAGCTCACATCAATAAAAATTTAGATATTGAACTAAGTGTGCATGACACGTTTCTGAAATAACTTTCATCAGGTACCTCACACCAATACAAATGTAGATATTGAATTAAGTGTGCATGACACGTTTCTGAAATAACTTTCATCAGGTACCTCACACCAATACAAATGTAGATATTGAATTAAGCGTGCATGACACGTTTCTGAAATAACTTTCATCAGGTACCTCACACCAATACAAATGTAGATATTGAATTAAGTGTGCATGACACGTTTCTGAAATAACTTTCATCAGGTACCTCACACCAATACAAATGTAGATATTGAATTAAGTGTGCATGACACGTTTCTGAAATAACATTCATCAGGTACCTCACATCGATACAAATGTAGATATTGAATTAAGTGTGCATGACACGTTTCTGAAATTACTTTCATCAGGTACCTCACACCAATACAAATGTAAATATTGAATTAAATGTGCATGACACGTTTCTGAAATAACCTTCATCAGGCACCTCACACCAATAAAAATGTAGATATTAAATTAAGTGTGCATGATACGTTTCTGAAATAACCTTCATCAGGTATCTCACATCAATACAAATGTAGATATTGAAATAAGTGTGCATGACACGTTTCTGAAATAACTTTCATCAGGTACCTCACACCAATACAAATGTAGATATTGAATTAAGTGTGCATGACACGTTTCTGAAATAACTTTCATCAGGTACCTCACACCAATACAAATGTAGATATTGAATTAAGTGTGCATGACACGTTTCTGAAATAACTTTCATCAGGTACCTCACACCAATACAAATGTAGATATTGAATTAAGCGTGCATGACACGTTTCTGAAATAACTATCATCAGGTACCTCACATCAATAAAAATGTAGATATTGAATTAAGTGTGCATGACACGTTTCTGAAATAACCTTCATCAGGTACCTCACATCAATAAAAATGTAGATATTGAATTAAGTGTGGATGACACGTTTCTGAAATAACCTTCATCAGGTACCTCACACCAATACAAATGTAGATATTGAATTAACAGTGCATGATACGTATCTGAAATAACTTTCATCAGGTACCTCACATCAATAAAAATGTAGATATTGAATTAAGTGTGCATGACACGTTTCTGAAATAACTTTCATCAGGTACCTCTCACCAATACAAATGTAGATATTGAATTAAGTGTGTATGACACGTTTCTGAAATAACCTTCATCAGGTACCTTACACCAATACAAATGAAGATATTGAATTAAGTGTGCATGACACGTTTCTGAAATAACTTTCATCAGGTACCTCACATCAATAAAAATGTAGATATTGAATTCAGTGTTCATGACACGTTTCTGAAATAACTTTCATCAGGTACCTCACATTAATACAAATGTAGATATTGAATTAAGTGTGGATGACACGTTTCTGAAATAACTTTCATCAGGTACCTTACACCAATACAAATGTAGATATTGAATTAAGTGTGCATGACACGTTTCTGAAATAACTTTCATCAGGTACTTCACACCAATACAAATGTAGATATTGAATTAAGTGTGCATGACACGTTTCTGAAATAACTTTCATCAGGTACCTCACACCAATACAAATGTAGATATTGAATTAAGTGTGCATGACACGTTTCTGAAATAACTTTCATCAGGTACCTCACACCAATACAAATGTAGATATTGAATTAAGCGTGCATGACACGTTTCTGAAATAACTATCATCAGGTACCTCACATCAATAAAAATGTAGATATTGAATTAAGTGTTCATGTCACGTTTCTGGAATAACTTTCATCAGTTACCTCACACCAATACAAATGTAGATATTGAATTAAGTGTGTATGACACGTTTCTGAAATAACTTTCATCAGGTACCTCACACCAATACAAATGAAGATATTGAATTAAGTGTGCATGACACGTTTCTGAAATAACTTTCATCAGGTACCTCACACCAATACAAATGTAGATATTGAATTAAGTGTGCATGACACGTTTCTGAAATAACTTTCATCAGGTACCTCACACCAATACAAATGTAGATATTGAATTAAGTGTGCATGACACGTTTCTGAAATAACATTCATCAGGTACCTCACATCGATACAAATGTAGATATTGAATTAAGTGTGCATGACACGTTTCTGAAATTACTTTCATCAGGTACCTCACACCAATACAAATGTAAATATTGAATTAAATGTGCATGACACGTTTCTGAAATAACCTTCATCAGGCACCTCACACCAATAAAAATGTAGATATTGAATTAAGTGTGCATGATACGTTTCTGAAATAACCTTCATCAGGTATCTCACATCAATACAAATGTAGATATTGAAATAAGTGTGCATGACACGTTTCTGAAATAACTTTCATCAGGTACCTCACACCAATACAAATGTAGATATTGAATTAAGTGTGCATGACACGTTTCTGAAATAACTTTCATCAGGTACCTCACACCAATACAAATGTAGATATTGAATTAAGTGTGCATGACAAGTTTCTGAAATAACTTTCATCAGGTACCTCACACCAATACAAATGTAGATATTGAATTAAGCGTGCATGACACGTTTCTGAAATAACTATCATCAGGTACCTCACATCAATAAAAATTTAGATATTGAATTAAGTGTGCATGACACGTTTCTGAAATAACTTTCATCAGGTACCTCACATCAATAAAAATGTAGATATTGAATTAAGTGTGGATGACACGTTTCTGAAATAACCTTCATCAGGTACCTCACACCAATACAAATGTAGATATTGAATTAACAGTGCATGATACGTATCTGAAATAACTATCATCAGGTAGCTCACATCAATAAAAATTTAGATATTGAACTAAGTGTGCATGACACGTTTCTGAAATAACTTTCATCAGGTACCTCACATCAATAAAAATGTAGATATTGAATTAAGTGTGCATGACACGTTTCTGAAATAACTTTCATCGGGTACCTCACACCAATACAAATGTAGATATTGAATTAAGTGTGCATGACAGGTTTCTGAAATAACTTTCATCAGGTACCTCACACCAATACAAATGAAGATATTGAATTAAGTGTGCATGACACGTTTCTGAAATAACTTTCATCAGGTACCTCACACCAATACAAATGTAGATATTGAATTAAGTGTGCATGACACGTTTCTGAAATAACTTTCATCAGGTACCTCACACCAATACAAATGTAGATATTGAATTAAGTGTGCATGACACGTTTCTGAAATAACATTCATCAGGTACCTCACATCAATACAAATGTAGATATTGAATTAAGTGTGCATGACACGTTTCTGAAATTACTTTCATCAGGTACCTCACACCAATACAAATGTAAATATTGAATTAAATGTGCATGACACGTTTCTGAAATAACCTTCATCAGTCACCTCACACCAATAAAAATGTAGATATTGAATTAAGTGTGCATGATACGTTTCTGAAATAACCTTCATCAGGTATCTCACATCAATACAAATGTAGATATTGAATTAAGTGTGCATGACACGTTTCTGAAATAACCTTCATCAGGTACCTCACACCAATACAAATGTAGATATTGAATTAAGTGTGCATGACACGTTTCTGAAATAACTTTCATCAGGTACCTCACACCAATACAAATGTAGATATTGAATTAAGTGTGCATGACACGTTTCTGAAATAACTTTCATCAGGTACCTCACACCAATACAAATGTAGATATTGAATTAAGCGTGCATGACACGTTTCTGAAATAACTATCATCAGGTACCTCACATCAATAAAAATGTAGATATTGAATTAAGTGTGCATGACACGTTTCTGAAATAACTTTCATCAGGTACCTCACATCAATAAAAATGTAGATATTGAATTAAGTGTGGATGACACGTTTCTGAAATAACCTTCATCAGGTACCTCACACCAATACAAATGTAGATATTGAATTAACAGTGCATGATACGTATCTGAAATAACTATCATCAGGTAGCTCACATCAATAAAAATGTAGATATTGAATTAAGTGTGGATGACACGTTTCTGGAATAACTTTCATCAGTTACCTCACACCAATACAAATGTAGATATTGAATTAAGTGTGCATGACACGTTTCTGAAATAACTTTCATCAGGTACCTCACACCAATACAAATGTAGATATTGAATTAAGTGTGCATGACACGTTTCTGAAATAACTATCATCAGGTACCTCACATCAGTAAAAATGTAGATATTGAATTAAGTGTGCATGACACGTTTCTGGAATAACTTTCATCAGTTACCTCACACCAATACAAATGTAGATATTGAATTAAGTGTGTATGACACGTTTCTGAAATAACTTTCATCAGGTACCTCACACCAATACAAATGTAGATATTGAA
The DNA here is from genome assembly GCA_963680875.1 of Bathymodiolus brooksi. Classification (NCBI taxonomy): domain Eukaryota; kingdom Metazoa; phylum Mollusca; class Bivalvia; order Mytilida; family Modiolidae; genus Bathymodiolus; species Bathymodiolus brooksi. The sequence goes on from OY804579.1 coordinate 73,318,395, forward strand.
TTAAGTGTGCATGACACGTTTCTGAAATAACTTTCATCAGGTACCTCACACCAATACAAATGTAGATATTGAACTAAGTGTGCATGACACGTTTCTGAAATAACTTTCATCAGGTACCTCACATCAATAAAAATGTAGATATTGAATTAAGTGTGCATGACACGTTTCTGAAATAACTTTCATCAGGTACCTCACACCAATACAAATGTAGATATTGAATTAAGTGTGCATGACACGTTTCTGAAATAACTTTCATCAGGTACCTCACACCAATACAAATGCAGATATTGAATTAAGTGTGTATGACACGTTTCTGAAATAACTTTCATCAGGTACCTTACACCAATACAAATGAAGATATCGAATTAAGTGTGCATGACACGTTTCTGAAATAACTTTCATCAGGTACCTCACACCAATACAAATGTAGATATTGAATTAAGTGTGCATGACACGTTTCTGAAATAACTTTCATCAGGTACCTCACACCAATACAAATGTAGATATTGAATTAAGTGTGCATGACACGTTTCTGAAATAACATTCATCAGGTACCTCACATCAATACAAATGTAGATATTGAATTAAGTGTGCATGACACGTTTCTGAAATTACTTTCATCAGGTAACTCACACCAATACAAATGTAAATATTGAATTAAATGTGCATGACACGTTTCTGAAATAACCTTCATCAGGCACCTCACACCAATAAAAATGTAGATATTAAATTAAGTGTGCATGATACGTTTCTGAAATAACCTTCATCAGGTATCTCACATCAATACAAATGTAGATATTGAATTAAGTGTGCATGACACGTTTCTGAAATAACTTTCATCAGGTACCTCACACCAATACAAATGTAGATATTGAATTAAGTGTGCATGACACGTTTCTGAAATAACTTTCATCAGGTACCTCACACCAATACAAATGTAGATATTGAATTAAGTGTGCATGACACGTTTCTGAAATAACCTTCATAAGGTACCTCACATCAATACAAATGTAGATATTGAATTAAGTGTGGATGACACGTTTCTGAAATAACCTTCATCAGGTACCTCACACCAATACAAATGTAGATATTGAATTAACAGTGCATGACACGTTTCTGAAATAACCTTCATCAGGTAGCTCACATCAATAAAAATGTAGATATTGAATTAAGTGTGCATGCCACGTTTCTGGAATAAATTTCATCAGTTACCTCACACCAATACAAATGTAGATATTGAACTAAGTGTGCATGACACGTTTCTGAAATAACTTTCATCAGGTACCTCACATCAATAAAAATGTAGATATTGAATTAAGTGTGCATGACACGTTTCTGAAATAACTTTCATCAGGTACCTCACACCAATACAAATGTAGATATTGAATTAAGTGTGCATGACACGTTTCTGAAATAACTTTCATCAGGTACCTCACACCAATACAAATGCAGATATTGAATTAAGTGTGTATGACACGTTTCTGAAATAACTTTCATCAGGTACCTTACACCAATACAAATGAAGATATCGAATTAAGTGTGCATGACACGTTTCTGAAATAACTTTCATCAGGTACCTCACACCAATACAAATGTAGATATTGAATTAAGTGTGCATGACACGTTTCTGAAATAACTTTCATCAGGTACCTCACACCAATACAAATGTAGATATTGAATTAAGTGTGCATGACACGTTTCTGAAATAACATTCATCAGGTACCTCACATCAATACAAATGTAGATATTGAATTAAGTGTGCATGACACGTTTCTGAAATTACTTTCATCAGGTACCTCACACCAATACAAATGTAAATATTGAATTAAATGTGCATGACACGTTTCTGAAATAACCTTCATCAGGCACCTCACACCAATAAAAATGTAGATATTAAATTAAGTGTGCATGATACGTTTCTGAAATAACCTTCATCAGGTATCTCACATCAATACAAATGTAGATATTGAATTAAGTGTGCATGACACGTTTCTGAAATAACTTTCATCAGGTACCTCACACCAATACAAATGTAGATATTGAATTAAGTGTGCATGACACGTTTCTGAAATAACTTTCATCAGGTACCTCACACCAATACAAATGTAGATATTGAATTAAGTGTGCATGACACGTTTCTGAAATAACCTTCATAAGGTACCTCACATCAATACAAATGTAGATATTGAATTAAGTGTGGATGACACGTTTCTGAAATAACCTTCATCAGGTACCTCACACCAATACAAATGTAGATATTGAATTAACAGTGCATGACACGTTTCTGAAATAACCTTCATCAGGTAGCTCACATCAATAAAAATGTAGATATTGAATTAAGTGTGCATGCCACGTTTCTGGAATAAATTTCATCAGTTACCTCACACCAATACAAATGTAGATATTGAATTAAGTCTGTATGACACATTTCTGAAATAACTTTCATCAGGTACCTCACATCAATACAAATGTAGATATTGAATTAAGTGTGGATGACACGTTTCTGAAATAACCTTCATCAGGTACCTCACACCAATACAAATGTATATATTGAATTAACAGTTCATGACACGTTTCTGAAATAACTTTCATCAGGTACCTCACACCTATACAAATGTAGATATTGAATTAACAGTGCATGACACGTTTCTGAAATAACCTTCATCAGGTAGCTCACATCAATAAAAATGTAGATATTGAATTAAGTGTGCATGACACGTTTCTGGAATAACTTTCATCAGTTACCTCACACCAATACAAATGTAGATATTGAATTAAGTTTGTATGACACGTTTCTGAAATAACTTTCATCAGGTACCTCACACCAATACAAATGTAGATATTGAATTAAGTGTGCATGACACGTTTCTGAAATAACTTTCATCAGGTACCTCACATCAATAAAAATGTAGATATTGAATTAAGTGTGGATGACACGTTTCTGAAATAACCTTCATCAGGCACCTCCCACCAATACAAATGTAGATATTGAATTAACAGTGCATGATACGTATCTGAAATAACTTTCATCAGGTAGCTCACATCAATAAAAATGTAGATATTGAATTAAGTGTGCATGACACGTTTCTGGAATAACTTTCATCAGTTACCTCACACCAATACAAATGTAGATATTGAATTAAGTGTGGATGACACGTTTCTGAAATAACCTTCATCAGGTACCTTACACCAATACAAATGTAGATATTGAATTAAGTGTGCATGACACGTTTCTGAAATAACTTTCATCAGGTACCTCACACCAATACAAATGTAGATATTGAATTAAGTGTGCATGACACGTTTCTGAAATAACTTTCATCAGGTACCTCACACCAATACAAATGTAGATATTGAATTAAGTGTGCATGATACGTTTCTGAAATAACCTTCATAAGGTACCTCACATGAATACAAATGTAGATATTGAATTAAGTGTGGATGACACGTTACTGAAATAACCTTCATCAGGTACCTCACACCCATACAAATGTAGATATTGAATTAACAGTGCATGATACGTATCTGAAATAACTTTCATCAGGTACCTCACACCAATACAAATGTAGATATTGAACTAAGTGTGCATGACACGTTTCTGAAATAACTTTCATCAGGTACCTCACATCAATAAAAATGTAGATATTGAATTAAGTGTGCATGACACGTTTCTGAAATAACTTTCATCAGGTACCTCACATCAATAAAAATGTAGATATTGAATTAAATGTGGATGACACGTTTCTGAAATAACCTTAATCAGGTACCTCACACCAATACAAATGTAGATATTGAATTAACAGTGCATGATACGTATCTGATATAACTTTCATCAGGTAGCTTACATCAATAAAAATGTAGATATTGAATTAAGTGTGCATGACACGTTTCTGGAATAACTTTCATCAGTTACCTCACACCAATACAAATGTAGATATTGAATTAAGTGTGCATGACACGTTTCTGAAATAACTTTCATCAGGTACCTCACACCAATACAAATGTAGATATTGAATTAAGTGTGGATGACACGTTTCTGAAATAACCTTCATCAGGTACCTCACACCAATACAAATGTAGGTATTGAATTAAGTGTGCATGACACGTTTCTGAAATAACTTTCATCAGGTACCTCACACCAATACAAATGTAGATATTGAATTAAGTGTGCATGACACGTTTCTGAAATAACCTTCATAAGGTACCTCACATCAATACAAATGTAGATATTGAATTAAGTGTGGATGACACGTTTCTGAAATAACCTTCATCAGGTACCTCACACCAATACAAATGTAGATATTGAATTAACAGTGCATGACACGTTTCTGAAATAACCTTCATCAGGTAGCTCACATCAATAAAAATGTAGATATTGAATTAAGTGTGCATGCCACGTTTCTGGAATAAATTTCATCAGTTACCTCACACCAATACAAATGTAGATATTGAACTAAGTGTGCATGACACGTTTCTGAAATAACTTTCATCAGGTACCTCACATCAATAAAAATGTAGATATTGAATTAAGTGTGCATGACACGTTTCTGAAATAACTTTCATCAGGTACCTCACACCAATACAAATGTAGATATTGAATTAAGTGTGCATGACACGTTTCTGAAATAACTTTCATCAGGTACCTCACACCAATACAAATGCAGATATTGAATTAAGTGTGTATGACACGTTTCTGAAATAACTTTCATCAGGTACCTTACACCAATACAAATGAAGATATCGAATTAAGTGTGCATGACACGTTTCTGAAATAACTTTCATCAGGTACCTCACACCAATACAAATGTAGATATTGAATTAAGTGTGCATGACACGTTTCTGAAATAACTTTCATCAGGTACCTCACACCAATACAAATGTAGATATTGAATTAAGTGTGCATGACACGTTTCTGAAATAACATTCATCAGGTACCTCACATCAATACAAATGTAGATATTGAATTAAGTGTGCATGACACGTTTCTGAAATTACTTTCATCAGGTACCTCACACCAATACAAATGTAAATATTGAATTAAATGTGCATGACACGTTTCTGAAATAACCTTCATCAGGCACCTCACACCAATAAAAATGTAGATATTAAATTAAGTGTGCATGATACGTTTCTGAAATAACCTTCATCAGGTATCTCACATCAATACAAATGTAGATATTGAATTAAGTGTGCATGACACGTTTCTGAAATAACTTTCATCAGGTACCTCACACCAATACAAATGTAGATATTGAATTAAGTGTGCATGACACGTTTCTGAAATAACTTTCATCAGGTACCTCACACCAATACAAATGTAGATATTGAATTAAGTGTGCATGACACGTTTCTGAAATAACCTTCATAAGGTACCTCACATCAATACAAATGTAGATATTGAATTAAGTGTGGATGACACGTTTCTGAAATAACCTTCATCAGGTACCTCACACCAATACAAATGTAGATATTGAATTAACAGTGCATGACACGTTTCTGAAATAACCTTCATCAGGTAGCTCACATCAATAAAAATGTAGATATTGAATTAAGTGTGCATGCCACGTTTCTGGAATAAATTTCATCAGTTACCTCACACCAATACAAATGTAGATATTGAATTAAGTGTGTATGACACATTTCTGAAATAACTTTCATCAGGTACCTCACATCAATACAAATGTAGATATTGAATTAAGTGTGGATGACACGTTTCTGAAATAACCTTCATCAGGTACCTCACACCAATACAAATGTATATATTGAATTAACAGTTCATGACACGTTTCTGAAATAACTTTCATCAGGTACCTCACACCTATACAAATGTAGATATTGAATTAACAGTGCATGACACGTTTCTGAAATAACCTTCATCAGGTAGCTCACATCAATAAAAATGTAGATATTGAATTAAGTGTGCATGACACGTTTCTGGAATAACTTTCATCAGTTACCTCACACCAATACAAATGTAGATATTGAATTAAGTTTGTATGACACGTTTCTGAAATAACTTTCATCAGGTACCTCACACCAATACAAATGTAGATATTGAATTAAGTGTGCATGACACGTTTCTGAAATAACTTTCATCAGGTACCTCACATCAATAAAAATGTAGATATTGAATTAAGTGTGGATGACACGTTTCTGAAATAACCTTCATCAGGCACCTCCCACCAATACAAATGTAGATATTGAATTAACAGTGCATGATACGTATCTGAAATAACTTTCATCAGGTAGCTCACATCAATAAAAATGTAGATATTGAATTAAGTGTGCATGACACGTTTCTGGAATAACTTTCATCAGTTACCTCACACCAATACAAATGTAGATATTGAATTAAGTGTGGATGACACGTTTCTGAAATAACCTTCATCAGGTACCTTACACCAATACAAATGTAGATATTGAATTAAGTGTGCATGACACGTTTCTGAAATAACTTTCATCAGGTACCTCACACCAATACAAATGTAGATATTGAATTAAGTGTGCATGACACGTTTCTGAAATAACTTTCATCAGGTACCTCACACCAATACAAATGTAGATATTGAATTAAGTGTGCATGATACGTTTCTGAAATAACCTTCATAAGGTACCTCACATGAATACAAATGTAGATATTGAATTAAGTGTGGATGACACGTTACTGAAATAACCTTCATCAGGTACCTCACACCCATACAAATGTAGATATTGAATTAACAGTGCATGATACGTATCTGAAATAACTTTCATCAGGTACCTCACACCAATACAAATGTAGATATTGAACTAAGTGTGCATGACACGTTTCTGAAATAACTTTCATCAGGTACCTCACATCAATAAAAATGTAGATATTGAATTAAGTGTGCATGACACGTTTCTGAAATAACTTTCATCAGGTACCTCACATCAATAAAAATGTAGATATTGAATTAAATGTGGATGACACGTTTCTGAAATAACCTTAATCAGGTACCTCACACCAATACAAATGTAGATATTGAATTAACAGTGCATGATACGTATCTGATATAACTTTCATCAGGTAGCTTACATCAATAAAAATGTAGATATTGAATTAAGTGTGCATGACACGTTTCTGGAATAACTTTCATCAGTTACCTCACACCAATACAAATGTAGATATTGAATTAAGTGTGCATGACACGTTTCTGAAATAACTTTCATCAGGTACCTCACACCAATACAAATGTAGATATTGAATTAAGTGTGGATGACACGTTTCTGAAATAACCTTCATCAGGTACCTCACACCAATACAAATGTAGGTATTGAATTAAGTGTGCATGACACGTTTCTGAAATAACCTTCATCAGGTAGCTCACATCAATAAAAATGTAGATATTGAATTAAGTGTGCATGCCACGTTTCTGGAATAAATTTCATCAGTTACCTCACACCAATACAAATGTAGATATTGAATTAAGTGTGTATGACACGTTTCTGAAATAACTTTCATCAGGTACCTCACATCAATACAAATGTAGATATTGAATTAAGTGTGGATGACACGTTTCTGAAATAACCTTCATCAGGTACCTCACACCAATACAAATGTATATATTGAATTAACAGTTCATGACACGTTTCTGAAATAACTTTCATCAGGTACCTCATACCAATACAAATGTAGATATTGAATTAACAGTGCATGACACGTTTCTGAAATAACCTTCATCAGGTAGCTCACATCAATAAAAATGTAGATATTGAATTAAGTGTGCATGACACGTTTCTGGAATAACTTTCATCAGTTACCTCACACCAATACAAATGTAGATATTGAATTAAGTTTGTATGACACATTTCTGAAATAACTTTCATCAGGTACCTCACACCAATACAAATGTAGATGTTGAATTAAGTGTGCATGACACGTTTCTGAAATAACTTTCATCAGGTACCTCACACCAATACAAATGTAGATATTGAAATAAGTGTGCATGACACGTTTCTGAAATAACTATCATCAGGTACCTCACATCAATACAAATGTAGATATTGAATTAAGTGTGCATGACACGTTTCTGAAATAACTTTCATCAGGTACCTCACATCAATAAAAATGTAGATATTGAATTAAGTGTGGATGACACGTTTCTGAAATAACCTTCATCAGGCACCTCACACCAATACAAATGTAGATATTGAATTAACAGTGCATGATACGTATCTGAAATAACTTTCATCAGGTATCTCACATCAATAAAAATGTAGATATTGAATTAAGTGTGCATGACACGTTTCTGGAATAACTTTCATCAGTTACCTCACACCAATACAAATGTAGATATTGAATTAAGTGTGGATGACACGTTTCTGAAATAACCTTCATCAGGTACCTTACACCAATACAAATGTAGATATTGAATTAAGTGTGTATGACACGTTTCTGAAATAACTTTCATCAGGTACCTTACACCAATACAAATGAAGATATTGAATTAAGTGTGCATGACACGTTTCTGAAATAACTTTCATCAGGTACCTCACATCAATAAAAATGTAGATATTGAATTCAGTGTTCATGACACGTTTCTGAAATAACTTTCATCAGGTACCTCACATTAATACAAATGTAGATATTGAATTAAGTGTGGATGACACGTTTCTGAAATAACTTTCATCAGGTACCTTACACCAATACAAATGTTGATATTGAATTAAGTGTGCATGACACGTTTCTGAAATAACTTTCATCAGGTACCTCACACCAATACAAATGTAGATATTGAATTAAGTGTGCATGACACGTTTCTGAAATAACTTTCATCAGGTACCTCACACCAATACAAATGTAGATATTGAATTAAGTGTGCATGACACGTTTCTGAAATAACTTTCATCAGGTACCTCACACCAATACAAATGTAGATATTGAATTAAGCGTGCATGACACGTTTCAGAAATAACTATCATCAGGTACCTCACATCAATAAAAATGTAGATATTGAATTAAGTGTGCATGTCACGTTTCTGGAATAACTTTCATCAGTTACCTCACACCAATACAAATGTAGATATTGAATTAAGTGTGTATGACACGTTTCTGAAATAACTTTCATCAGGTACCTCACACCAATACAAATGTAGATATTGAATTAAGTGTGCATGACACGTTTCTGAAATAACTTTCATCAGGTACCTCACATCAATAAATATGTAGATATTGAATTAAGTGTGCATGACACGTTTCTGAAATAACTTTCATAAGGTACCTCACACCAATACAAATGTAGATATTGAATTAAGTGTGCATGACAGGTTTCTGAAATAACTTTCATCAGGTACCTCACACCAATACAAATGAAGATATTGAATTAAGTGTGCATGACACATTTCTGAAATAACTTTCATCAGGTACCTCACACCAATACAAATGTAGATATTGAATTAAGTGTGCATGACACGTTTCTGAAATAACTTTCATCAGGTACCTCACACCAATACAAATGTAGATATTGAATTAAGTGTGCATGACACGTTTCTGAAATAACATTCATCAGGTACCTCACATCGATACAAATGTAGATATTGAATTAAGTGTGCATGACACGTTTCTGAAATTACTTTCATCAGGTACCTCACACCAATACAAATGTAAATATTGAATTAAATGTGCATGACACGTTTCTGAAATAACCTTCATCAGGCACCTCACACCAATAAAAATGTAGATATTGAATTAAGTGTGCATGATACGTTTCTGAAATAACCTTCTTCAGGTATCTCACATCAATACAAATGTAGATATTGAAATAAGTGTGCATGACACGTTTCTGAAATAACTTTCATCAGGTACCTCACACCAATACAAATGTAGATATTGAATTAAGTGTGCATGACACGTTTCTGAAATAACTTTCATCAGGTACCTCACACCAATACAAATGTAGATATTGAATTAAGTGTGCATGACAAGTTTCTGAAATAACTTTCATCAGGTACCTCACACCAATACAAATGTAGATATTGAATTAAGCGTGCATGACACGTTTCTGAAATAACTATCATCAGGTACCTCACATCAATAAAAATGTAGATATTGAATTAAGTGTGCATGACACGTTTCTGAAATAACTTTCATCAGGTACCTCACATCAATAAAAATGTAGATATTGAATTAAGTGTGGATGACACGTTTCTGAAATAACCTTCATCAGGTACCTCACACCAATACAAATGTAGATATTGAATTAACAGTGCATGATACGTATCTGAAATAACTATCATCAGGTAGCTCACATCAATAAAAATTTAGATATTGAACTAAGTGTGCATGACACGTTTCTGAAATAACTTTCATCAGGTACCTCACATCAATAAAAATGTAGATATTGAATTAAGTGTGCATGACACGTTTCTGAAATAACTTTCATCAGGTACCTCACACCAATACAAATGTAGATATTGAATTAAGTGCGCATGACAGGTTTCTGAAATAACTTTCATCAGGTACCTCACACCAATTCAAATGAAGATATTGAATTAAGTGTGCATGACACGTTTCTGAAATAACTTTCATCAGGTACCTCACACCAATACAAATGTAGATATTGAATTAAGTGTGCATGACACGTTTCTGAAATAACATTCATCAGGTACCTCACATCAATACAAATGTAGATATTGAATTAAGTGTGCATGACACGTTTCTGAAATTACTTTCATCAGGTACCTCACACCAATACAAATGTAAATATTGAATTAAATGTGCATGACACGTTTCTGAAATAACCTTCATCAGGCACCTCACTCCAATAAAAATGTAGATATTGAATTAAGTGTGCATGATACGTTTCTGAAATAACCTTCATCAGGTATCTCACATCAATACAAATGTAGATATTGAATTAAGTGTGCATGACACGTTTCTGAAATAACCTTCATCAGGTACCTCACACCAATACAAATGTAGATATTGAATTAAGTGTGCATGACACGTTTCTGAAATAACTTTCATCAGGTACCTCACACCAATACAAATGTAGATATTGAATTAAGTGTGCATGACACGTTTCTGAAATAACTTTCATCAGGTACCTCACACCAATACAAATGTAGATATTGAATTAAGCGTGCATGACACGTTTCTGAAATAACTATCATCAGGTACCTCACATCAATAAAAATGTAGATATTGAATTAAGTGTGCATGACACGTTTCTGAAATAACTTTCATCAGGTACCTCACATCAATAAAAATGTAGATATTGAATTAAGTGTGGATGACACGTTTCTGAAATAACCTTCATCAGGTACCTCACACCAATACAAATGTAGATATTGAATTAAGTGTGCATGATACGTATCTGAAATAACTATCATCAGGTAGCTCACATCAATAAAAATTTAGATATTGAATTAAGTGTGGATGACACGTTTCTGGAATAACTTTCATCAGTTACCTCACACCAATACAAATGTAGATATTGAATTAAGTGTGCATGACACGTTTCTGAAATAACTTTCATCAGGTACCTCACACCAATACAAATGTAGATATTGAATTAAGTGTGCATGACACGTTTCTGAAATAACTATCATCAGGTACCTCACATCAGTACAAATGTAGATATTGAATTAAGTGTGCATGACACGTTTCTGAAATAACTTTCATCAGGTACCTCACACCAATACAAATGTAGATATTGAACTAAGTGTGCATGACACGTTTCTGAAATAACTTTCATCAGGTACCTCACATCAATAAAAATGTAGATATTGAATTAAGTGTGCATGACACGTTTCTGAAATAACTTTCATCAGGTACCTCACACCAATACAAATGTAGATATTGAATTAAGTGTGCATGACACGTTTCTGAAATAACTTTCATCAGGTACCTCACACCAATACAAATGTAGATATTGAATTAAGTGTGTATGACACGTTTCTGAAATAACTTTCATCAGGTACCTTACACCAATACAAATGAAGATATTGAATTAAGTGTGCATGACACGTTTCTGAAATAACTTTCATCAGGTACCTCACACCAATACAAATGTAGATATTGAATTAAGTGTGCATGACACGTTTCTGAAATAACTTTCATCAGGTACCTCACACCAATACAAATGTAGATATTGAATTAAGTGTGCATGACACGTTTCTGAAATAACATTCATCAGGTACCTCACATCAATACAAATGTAGATATTGAATTAAGTGTGCATGACACGTTTCTGAAATTACTTTCATCAGGTACCTCACACCAATACAAATGTAAATATTGAATTAAATGTGCATGACACGTTTCTGAAATAACCTTCATCAGGCACCTCACACCAATAAAAATGTAGATATTGAATTAAGTGTGCATGATACGTTTCTGAAATAACCTTCATCAGGTATCTCACATCAATACAAATGTAGATATTGAATTAAGTGTGCATGACACGTTTCTGAAATAACTTTCATCAGGTACCTCACACCAATACAAATGTAGATATTGAATTAAGTGTGCATGACACGTTTCTGAAATAACTTTCATCAGGTACCTCACACCAATACAAATGTAGATATTGAATTAAGTGTGCATGACACGTTTCTGAAATAACCTTCATAAGGTACCTCACATCAATACAAATGTAGATATTGAATTAAGTGTGGATGACACGTTTCTGAAATAACTTTCATCAGGTACCTCACATCAATACAAATGTAGATATTGAATTAACAGTTCATGACACGTTTCTGAAATAACTTTCATCAGGTACCTCACACCTATACAAATGTAGATATTGAATTAACAGTGCATGACACGTTTCTGAAATAACCTTCATCAGGTAGCTCACATCAATAAAAATGTAGATATTGAATTAAGTGTGCATGACACGTTTCTGGAATAACTTTCATCAGTTACCTCACACCAATACAAATGTAGATATTGAATTAAGTTTGTATGACACGTTTCTGAAATAACTTTCATCAGGTACCTCACACCAATACAAATGTAGACATTGAATTAAGTGTGCATGACACGTTTCTGAAATAACTTTCATCAGGTACCTCACACCAATACACATGTAGATATTGAATTAAGTGTGCATGACACGTTTCTGAAATAACTATCATCAGGTACCTCACATCAATACAAATGTAGATATTGAATTAAGTGTGCATGACACGTTTCTGAAATAACTTTCATCAGGTACCTCACAACAATAAAAATGTAGATATTGAATTAAGTGTGGATGACACGTTTCTGAAATAACCTTCATCAGGCACCTCACACCAATACAAATGTAGATATTGAATTAACAGTGCATGATACGTATCTGAAATAACTTTCATCAGGTAGCTCACATCAATAAAAATGTAGATATTGAATTAAGTGTGCATGACACGTTTCTGGAATAACTTTCATCAGTTACCTCACACCAATACAAATGTAGATATTGAATTAAGTGTGGATGACACGTTTCTGAAATAACCTTCATCAGGTACCTTACACCAATACAAATGTAGATATTGAATTAAGTGTGCATGACACGTTTCTGAAGTAACTTTCATCAGGTACCTCACACCAATACAAATGTAGATATTGAATTAAGTGTGCATGACACGTTTCTGAAATAACTTTCATCAGTTACCTCACACCAATACAAATGTAGATATTGAATTAAGTGTGTATGACACGTTTCTGAAATAACTTTCATCAGGTACCTCACACCAATACAAATGTAGATATTGAATTAAGTGTGCATGACACGTTTCTGAAATAACTTTCATCAGGTACCTCACACCAATACAAATGTAGATATTGAACTAAGTGTGCATGACACGTTTCTGAAATAACTTTCATCAGGTACCTCACATCAATAAAAATGTAGATATTGAATTAAGTGTGCATGACACGTTTCTGAAATAACTTTCATCAGGTACCTCACACCAATACAAATGTAGATATTGAATTAAGTGTGCATGACACGTTTCTGAAATAACTTTCATCAGGTACCTCACACCAATACAAATGTAGATATTGAATTAAGTGTGTATGACACGTTTCTGAAATAACTTTCATCAGGTACCTTACACCAATACAAATGAAGATATTGAATTAAGTGTGCATGACACGTTTCTGAAATAACTTTCATCAGGTACCTCACACCAATACAAATGTAGATATTGAATTAAGTGTGCATGACACGTTTCTGAAATAACTTTCATCAGGTACCTCACACCAATACAAATGTAGATATTGAATTAAGTGTGCATGACACGTTTCTGAAATAACATTCATCAGGTACCTCACATCAATACAAATGTAGATATTGAATTAAGTGTGCATGACACGTTTCTGAAATTACTTTCATCAGGTACCTCACACCAATACAAATGTAAATATTGAATTAAATGTGCATGACACGTTTCTGAAATAACCTTCATCAGGCACCTCACACCAATAAAAATGTAGATATTGAATTAAGTGTGCATGATACGTTTCTGAAATAACCTTCATCAGGTATCTCACATCAATACAAATGTAGATATTGAATTAAGTGTGCATGACACGTTTCTGAAATAACTTTCATCAGGTACCTCACACCAATACAAATGTAGATATTGAATTAAGTGTGCATGACACGTTTCTGAAATAACTTTCATCAGGTACCTCACACCAATACAAATGTAGATATTGAATTAAGTGTGCATGACACGTTTCTGAAATAACCTTCATAAGGTACCTCACATCAATACAAATGTAGATATTGAATTAAGTGTGGATGACACGTTTCTGAAATAACCTTCATCAGGTACCTCACACCAATACAAATGTAGATATTGAATTAACAGTGCATGACACGTTTCAGAAATAACCTTCATCAGGTAGCTCACATCAATACAAATGTAGATATTGAATTAAGTGTGCATGACACGTTTCTGAAATAACTTTCATCAGGTACCTCACACCAATACAAATGTAGATATTGAAATAAGTGTGCATGACACGTTTCTGAAATAACTTTCATCAGGTACCTCACACCAATACAAATGTAGATATTGAATTAAGTGTGCATGACACGTTTCTGAAATAACCTTCATAAGGTACCTCACATCAATACAAATGTAGATATTGAATTAAGTGTGGATGACACGTTTCTGAAATAACCTTCATCGGGTACCTCACACCAATACAAATGTAGATATTGAATTAACAGTGCATGACACGTTTCTGAAATAACCTTCATCAGGTAGCTCACATCAATAAAAATGTAGATATTGAATTAAGTGTGCATGCCACGTTTCTGGAATAAATTTCATCAGTTACCTCACACCAATACAAATGTAGATATTGAATTAAGTGTGTATGACACGTTTCTGAAATAACTTTCATCAGGTACCTCACATCAATACAAATGTAGATATTGAATTAAGTGTGGATGACACGTTTCTGAAATAACCTTCATCAGGTACCTCACACCAATACAAATGTATATATTGAATTAACAGTTCATGACACGTTTCTGAAATAACTTTCATCAGGTACCTCACACCTATACAAATGTAGATATTGAATTAACAGTGCAAGACACGTTTCTGAAATAACCTTCATCAGGTAGCTCACATCAATACAAATGTAGATATTGAATTAAGTGTGCATGACACGTTTCTGGAATAACTTTCATCAGTTACCTCACACCAATACAAATGTAGATATTGAATTAAGTTTGTATGACACGTTTCTGAAATAACTTTCATCAGGTACCTCACACCAATACAAATGTAGATATTGAATTAAGTGTGCATGACACGTTTCTGAAATAACTTTCATCAGGTACCTCACACCAATACAAATGTAGATATTGAATTAAGTGTGCATGACACGTTTCTGAAATAACTATCATCAGGTACCTCACATCAATACAAATGTAGATATTGAATTAAGTGTGCATGACACGTTTCTGAAATAACTTTCATCAGGTACCTCACATCAATAAAAATGTAGATATTGAATTAAGTGTGGATGACACGTTTCTGAAATAACCTTCATCAGGCACCTCACACCAATACAAATGTAGATATTGAATTAACAGTGCATGATACGTATCTGAAATAACTTTCATCAGGTAGCTCACATCAATAAAAATGTAGATATTGAATTAAGTGTGCATGACACGTTTCTGGAATAACTTTCATCAGTTACCTCACACCAATACAAATGTAGATATTGAATTAAGTGTGGATGACACGTTTCTGAAATAACCTTCATCAGGTACCTTACACCAATACAAATGTAGATATTGAATTAAGTGTGCATGACACGTTTCTGAAGTAACTTTCATCAGGTACCTCACACCAATACAAATGTAGATATTGAATTAAGTGTGCATGACACGTTTCTGAAATAACTTTCATCAGGTACCTCACACCAATACAAATGTAGATATTGAATTAAGTGTGCATGACACGTTTCTGAAATAACTATCATCATCAGGTACCTCACATCAATACAAATGTAGATATTGAATTAAGTGTGCTTGACACGTTTCTGAAATAACTTTCATCAGGTACCTCACATCAATAAAAATGTAGATATTGAATTAAGTGTGCATGACACGTTTCTGGAATAACTTTCATCAGTTACCTCACACCAATACAAATGTAGATATTGAATTAAGTGTGTATGACACGTTTCTGAAATAACTTTCATCAGGTACCTCACACCAATACAAATGTAGATATTGAATTAAGTTTGCATGACACGTTTCTGAAATAACAATCATCAGGTACCTCACATCAATACAAATGTAGATATTGAATTAAGTGTGCATGACACGTTTCTGAAATAACTTTCATCAGGTACCTCACATCAATAAAAATGTAGATATTGAATTAAGTGTGGATGACACGTTTCTGAAATAACCTTCATCAGGCACCTCACACCAATACAAATGTAGATATTGAATTAAGTGTGTATGACACGTTTCTGAAATAACTTTCATCAGGTACCTCACACCAATACAAATGTAGATATTGAATTAAGTTTGCATGACACGTTTCTGAAATAACTATCATCAGGTACCTCACATCAATACAAATGTAGATATTGAATTAAGTGTGCATGACACGTTTCTGAAATAACTTTCATCAGGTAGCTCACATCAATAAAAATGTAGATATTGAATTAAGTGTGCATGACACGTTTCTGGAATAACTTTCATCAGTTACCTCACACCAATACAAATGTAGATATTGAATTAAGTGTGGATGACACGTTTCTGAAATAACCTTCATCAGGTACCTTACACCAATACAAATGTAGATATTGAATTAAGTGTGCATGACACGTTTCTGAAGTAACTTTCATCAGGTACCTCACACCAATACAAATGTAGATATTGAATTAAGTGTGCATGACACGTTTCTGAAATAACTTTCATCAGGTACCTCACACCAATACAAATGTAGATATTGAATTAAGTGTGCATGACACGTTTCTGAAATAACTTTCATCAGGTACCTCACACCAATACAAATGTAGATATTGAATTAAGTGTGGATGACACGTTTCTGAAATAACTATCATCAGGTACTTCACATCAATAAAAATGTAGATATTGAATTAAGTGTGCATGATACGTTTCTGGAATAACTTTCATCAGTTACCTCACACCAATACAAATGTAGATATTGAATTAAGTGTGAATGACACGTTTCTGAAATAACTTTCATCAGGTACCTCACACCAATACAAATGTAGATATTGAACTAAGTGTGCATGACACGTTTCTGAAATAACTTTCATCAGGTACCTCACATCAATAAAAATGTAGATATTGAATTAAGTGTGCATGACACGTTTCTGAAATAACTTTCATCAGGTACCTCACATCAATAAAAATGTAGATATTGAATTAAATGTGGATGACACGTTTCTGAAATAACCTTAATCAGGTACCTCACACCAATACAAATGTAGATATTGAATTAACAGTGCATGATACGTATCTGATATAACTTTCATCAGGTAGCTTACATCAATAAAAATGTAGATATTGAATTAAGTGTGCATGACACGTTTCTGGAATAACTTTCATCAGTTACCTCACACCAATACAAATGTAGATATTGAATTAAGTGTGCATGACACGTTTCTGAAATAACTTTCATCAGGTACCTCACACCAATACAAATGTAGATATTGAATTAAGTGTGGATGACACGTTTCTGAAATAACCTTCATCAGGTACCTCACACCAATACAAATGTAGGTATTGAATTAACAGTGCATGACACGTTTCTGAAATAACCTTCATCAGGTAGCTCACATCAATAAAAATGTAGATATTGAATTAAGTGTGCATGCCACGTTTCTGGAATAAATTTCATCAGTTACCTCACACCAATACAAATGTAGATATTGAATTAAGTGTGTATGACACGTTTCTGAAATAACTTTCATCAGGTACCTCACATCAATACAAATGTAGATATTGAATTAAGTGTGGATGACACGTTTCTGAAATAACCTTCATCAGGTACCTCACACCAATACAAATGTATATATTGAATTAACAGTTCATGACACGTTTCTGAAATAACTTTCATCAGGTACCTCATACCAATACAAATGTAGATATTGAATTAAGTGTGCATGACACGTTTCTGAAATAACCTTCATCAGGTAGCTCACATCAATAAAAATGTAGATATTGAATTAAGTGTGCATGACACGTTTCTGGAATAACTTTCATCAGTTACCTCACACCAATACAAATGTAGATATTGAATTAAGTTTGTATGACACGTTTCTGAAATAACTTTCATCAGGTACCTCACACCAATACAAATGTAGATATTGAATTAAGTGTGCATGACACGTTTCTGAAATAACTTTCATCAGGTACCTCACACCAATACAAATGTAGATATTGAATTAAGTGTGCATGACACGTTTCTGAAATAACTTTCATCAGGTACCTCACACCAATACAAATGTAGATATTGAATTAAGTGTGCATGACACGTTTCTGAAATAACTTTCATCAGGTACCTCACACCAATACAAATGTAGATATTGAATTAAGTGTGCATGACACGTTTCTGAAATAACCTTCATAAGGTACCTCACATGAATACAAATGTAGATATTGAATTAAGTGTGGATGACACGTTTCTGAAATAACCTTCATCAGGTACCTCACACCCATACAAATGTAGATATTGAATTAACAGTGCATGATACGTATCTGAAATAACTTTCATCAGGTACCTCACACCAATACAAATGTAGATATTGAACTAAGTGTGCATGACACGTTTCTGAAATAACTTTCATCAGGTACCTCACATCAATAAAAATGTAGATATTGAATTAAGTGTGCATGACACGTTTCTGAAATAACTTTCATCAGGTACCTCACATCAATAAAAATGTAGATATTGAATTAAATGTGGATGACACGTTTCTGAAATAACCTTAATCAGGTACCTCACACCAATACAAATGTAGATATTGAATTAACAGTGCATGATACGTATCTGATATAACTTTCATCAGGTAGCTTACATCAATAAAAATGTAGATATTAAATTAAGTGTGCATGACACGTTTCTGGAATAACTTTCATCAGTTACCTCACACCAATACAAATGTAGATATTGAATTAAGTGTGCATGACACGTTTCTGAAATAACTTTCATCAGGTACCTCACACCAATACAAATGTAGATATTGAATTAAGTGTGGATGACACGTTTCTGAAATAACCTTCATCAGGTACCTCACACCAATACAAATGTAGGTATTGAATTAACAGTGCATGACACGTTTCTGAAATAACCTTCATCAGGTAGCTCACATCAATAAAAATGTAGATATTGAATTAAGTGTGCATGCCACGTTTCTGGAATAAATTTCATCAGTTACCTCACACCAATACAAATGTAGATATTGAATTAAGTGTGTATGACACGTTTCTGAAATAACTTTCATCAGGTACCTCACATCAATACAAATGTAGATATTGAATTAAGTGTGGATGACACGTTTCTGAAATAACCTTCATCAGGTACCTCACACCAATACAAATGTATATATTGAATTAACAGTTCATGACACGTTTCTGAAATAACTTTCATCAGGTACCTCATACCAATACAAATGTAGATATTGAATTAACAGTGCATGACACGTTTCTGAAATAACCTTCATCAGGTAGCTCACATCAATACAAATGTAGATATTGAATTAAGTGTGCATGACACGTTTCTGGAATAACTTTCATCAGTTACCTCACACCAATACAAATGTAGATATTGAATTAAGTTTGTATGACACGTTTCTGAAATAACTTTCATCAGGTACCTCACACCAATACAAATGTAGATATTGAATTAAGTGTGCATGACACGTTTCTGAAATAACTTTCATCAGGTACCTCACACCAATACAAATGTAGATATTGAATTAAGTGTGCATGACACGTTTCTGAAATAACTATCATCAGGTACCTCACATCAATACAAATGTAGATATTGAATTAAGTGTGCATGACACGTTTCTGAAATAACTTTCATCAGGTACCTCACATCAATAAAAATGTAGATATTGAATTAAGTGTGGATGACACGTTTCTGAAATAACCTTCATCAGGCACCTCACACCAATACAAATGTAGATATTGAATTAACAGTGCATGATACGTATCTGAAATAACTTTCATCAGGTATCTCACATCAATAAAAATGTAGATATTGAATTAAGTGTGCATGACACGTTTCTGGAATAACTTTCATCAGTTACCTCACACCAATACAAATGTAGATATTGAATTAAGTGTGGATGACACGTTTCTGAAATAACCTTCATCAGGTACCTTACACCAATACAAATGTAGATATTGAATTAAGTGTGCATGACACGTTTCTGAAGTAACTTTCATCAGGTACCTCACACCAATACAAATGTAGATACTGAATTAAGTGTGCATGACACGTTTCTGAAATAACTTTCATCAGGTACCTCACACCAATACAAATGTAGATATTGAATTAAGTGTGCATGACACGTTTCTGAAATAACTTTCATCAGGTACCTCACACCAATACAAATGTAGATATTGAATTAAGTGTGCATGACACGTTTCTGAAATAACTATCATCAGGTACCTCACATCAATAAAAATGTAGATATTGAATTAAGTGTGCATGACACGTTTCTGGAATAACTTTCATCAGTTACCTCACACCAATACAAATGTAGATATTGAATTAAGTGTGTATGACACGTTTCTGAAATAACTTTCATCAGGTACCTCACACCAATACAAATGTAGATATTGAATTAAGTGTGCATGACACGTTTCTGAAATAACTATCATCAGGTACCACACATCAATACAAATGTAGATATTGAATTAAGTGTGCATGACACGTTTCTGAAATAACTTTCATCAGGTACCTCACACCAATACAAATGTAGATATTGAATTAAGTGTGCATGACACGTTTCTGAAATAACTATCATCAGGTACCTCACATCAATACAAATGTAGATATTGAATTAAGTGTGCATGACACGTTTCTGAAATAACTTTCATCAGGTACCTCACATCAATAAAAATGTAGATATTGAATTAAGTGTGGATGACACGTTTCTGAAATAACCTTCATCAGGCACCTCACACCAATACAAATGTAGATATTGAATTAACAGTGCATGATACGTATCTGAAATAACTTTCATCAGGTATCTCACATCAATAAAAATGTAGATATTGAATTAAGTGTGCATGACACGTTTCTGAAATAACTTTCATCAGGTACCTCACACCAATACAAATGTAGATATTGAATTAAGTGTGCATGACACGTTTCTGAAATAACTATCATCAGGTACCTCACATCAATACAAATGTAGATATTGAATTAAGTGTGCATGACACGTTTCTGAAATAACTTTCATCAGGTACCTCACATCAATAAAAATGTAGATATTGAATTAAGTGTGGATGACACGTTTCTGAAATAACCTTCATCAGGCACCTCACACCAATACAAATGTAGATATTGAATTAACAGTGCATGATACGTATCTGAAATAACTTTCATCAGGTATCTCACATCAATAAAAATGTAGATATTGAATTAAGTGTGCATGACACGTTTCTGGAATAACTTTCATCAGTTACCTCACACCAATACAAATGTAGATATTGAATTAAGTGTGGATGACACGTTTCTGAAATAACCTTCATCAGGTACCTTACACCAATACAAATGTAGATATTGAATTAAGTGTGCATGACACGTTTCTGAAGTAACTTTCATCAGGTACCTCACACCAATACAAATGTAGATACTGAATTAAGTGTGCATGACACGTTTCTGAAATAACTTTCATCAGGTACCTCACACCAATACAAATGTAGATATTGAATTAAGTGTGCATAACACGTTTCTGAAGTAACTTTCATCAGGTACCTCACACCAATACAAATGTAGATACTGAATTAAGTGTGCATGACACGTTTCTGAAATAACCTTAATCAGGTACCTCACACCAATACAAATGTAGATATTGAATTAACAGTGCATGATACGTATCTGATATAACTTTCATCAGGTAGCTTACATCAATAAAAATGTAGATATTAAATTAAGTGTGCATGACACGTTTCTGGAATAACTTTCATCAGTTACCTCACACCAATACAAATGTAGATATTGAATTAAGTGTGCATGACACGTTTCTGAAATAACTTTCATCAGGTACCTCACACCAATACAAATGTAGATATTGAATTAAGTGTGGATGACACGTTTCTGAAATAACCTTCATCAGGTACCTCACACCAATACAAATGTAGGTATTGAATTAACAGTGCATGACACGTTTCTGAAATAACCTTCATCAGGTAGCTCACATCAATAAAAATGTAGATATTGAATTAAGTGTGCATGCCACGTTTCTGGAATAAATTTCATCAGTTACCTCACACCAATACAAATGTAGATATTGAATTAAGTGTGTATGACACGTTTCTGAAATAACTTTCATCAGGTACCTCACATCAATACAAATGTAGATATTGAATTAAGTGTGGATGACACGTTTCTGAAATAACCTTCATCAGGTACCTCACACCAATACAAATGTATATATTGAATTAACAGTTCATGACACGTTTCTGAAATAACTTTCATCAGGTACCTCATACCAATACAAATGTAGATATTGAATTAACAGTGCATGACACGTTTCTGAAATAACCTTCATCAGGTAGCTCACATCAATACAAATGTAGATATTGAATTAAGTGTGCATGACACGTTTCTGGAATAACTTTCATCAGTTACCTCACACCAATACAAATGTAGATATTGAATTAAGTTTGTATGACACGTTTCTGAAATAACTTTCATCAGGTACCTCACACCAATACAAATGTAGATATTGAATTAAGTGTGCATGACACGTTTCTGAAATAACTTTCATCAGGTACCTCACACCAATACAAATGTAGATATTGAATTAAGTGTGCATGACACGTTTCTGAAATAACTATCATCAGGTACCTCACATCAATACAAATGTAGATATTGAATTAAGTGTGCATGACACGTTTCTGAAATAACTTTCATCAGGTACCTCACATCAATAAAAATGTAGATATTGAATTAAGTGTGGATGACACGTTTCTGAAATAACCTTCATCAGGCACCTCACACCAATACAAATGTAGATATTGAATTAACAGTGCATGATACGTATCTGAAATAACTTTCATCAGGTATCTCACATCAATAAAAATGTAGATATTGAATTAAGTGTGCATGACACGTTTCTGGAATAACTTTCATCAGTTACCTCACACCAATACAAATGTAGATATTGAATTAAGTGTGGATGACACGTTTCTGAAATAACCTTCATCAGGTACCTTACACCAATACAAATGTAGATATTGAATTAAGTGTGCATGACACGTTTCTGAAGTAACTTTCATCAGGTACCTCACACCAATACAAATGTAGATACTGAATTAAGTGTGCATGACACGTTTCTGAAATAACTTTCATCAGGTACCTCACACCAATACAAATGTAGATATTGAATTAAGTGTGCATGACACGTTTCTGAAATAACTTTCATCAGGTACCTCACACCAATACAAATGTAGATATTGAATTAAGTGTGCATGACACGTTTCTGAAATAACTATCATCAGGTACCTCACATCAATAAAAATGTAGATATTGAATTAAGTGTGCATGACACGTTTCTGGAATAACTTTCATCAGTTACCTCACACCAATACAAATGTAGATATTGAATTAAGTGTGTATGACACGTTTCTGAAATAACTTTCATCAGGTACCTCACACCAATACAAATGTAGATATTGAATTAAGTGTGCATGACACGTTTCTGAAATAACTATCATCAGGTACCACACATCAATACAAATGTAGATATTGAATTAAGTGTGCATGACACGTTTCTGAAATAACTTTCATCAGGTACCTCACACCAATACAAATGTAGATATTGAATTAAGTGTGCATGACACGTTTCTGAAATAACTATCATCAGGTACCTCACATCAATACAAATGTAGATATTGAATTAAGTGTGCATGACACGTTTCTGAAATAACTTTCATCAGGTACCTCACATCAATAAAAATGTAGATATTGAATTAAGTGTGGATGACACGTTTCTGAAATAACCTTCATCAGGCACCTCACACCAATACAAATGTAGATATTGAATTAACAGTGCATGATACGTATCTGAAATAACTTTCATCAGGTATCTCACATCAATAAAAATGTAGATATTGAATTAAGTGTGCATGACACGTTTCTGAAATAACTATCATCAGGTACCTCACATCAATACAAATGTAGATATTGAATTAAGTGTGCATGACACGTTTCTGAAATAACTTTCATCAGGTACCTCACATCAATAAAAATGTAGATATTGAATTAAGTGTGGATGACACGTTTCTGAAATAACCTTCATCAGGCACCTCACACCAATACAAATGTAGATATTGAATTAACAGTGCATGATACGTATCTGAAATAACTTTCATCAGGTATCTCACATCAATAAAAATGTAGATATTGAATTAAGTGTGCATGACACGTTTCTGGAATAACTTTCATCAGTTACCTCACACCAATACAAATGTAGATATTGAATTAAGTGTGGATGACACGTTTCTGAAATAACCTTCATCAGGTACCTTACACCAATACAAATGTAGATATTGAATTAAGTGTGCATGACACGTTTCTGAAGTAACTTTCATCAGGTACCTCACACCAATACAAATGTAGATACTGAATTAAGTGTGCATGACACGTTTCTGAAATAACTTTCATCAGGTACCTCACACCAATACAAATGTAGATATTGAATTAAGTGTGCATAACACGTTTCTGAAATAACTTTCATCAGGTACCTCACACCAATACAAATGTAGATATTGAATTAAGTGTGCATGACACGTTTCTGAAATAACTATCATCAGGTACCTCACATCAATAAAAATGTAGATATTGAATTAAGTGTGCATGACACGTTTCTGGAATAACTTTCATCAGTTACCTCACACCAATACAAATGTAGATATTGAATTAAGTGTGTATGACACGTTTCTGAAATAACTTTCATCAGGTACCTCACACCAATACAAATGTAGATATTGAATTAAGTGTGCATGACACGTTTCTGAAATAACTATCATCAGGTACCTCACATCAATACAAATGTAGATATTGAATTAAGTGTGCATGACACGTTTCTGAAATAACTTTCATCAGGTACCTCACATCAATAAAAATGTAGATATTGAATTAAGTGTGCATGACACGTTTCTGAAATAACTTTCATCAGGTACCTCACACCAATACAAATGTAGATATTGAATTAAGTGTGCATGACACGTTTCTGAAATAACTATCATCAGGTACCTCACATCAATACAAATGTAGATATTGAATTAAGTGTGCATGACACGTTTCTGAAATAACTTTCATCAGGTACCTCACATCAATAAAAATGTAGATATTGAATTAAGTGTGGATGACACGTTTCTGAAATAACCTTCATCAGGCACCTCACACCAATACAAATGTAGATATTGAATTAACAGTGCATGATACGTATCTGAAATAACTTTCATCAGGTATCTCACATCAATAAAAATGTAGATATTGAATTAAGTGTGCATGACACGTTTCTGGAATAACTTTCATCAGTTACCTCACACCAATACAAATGTAGATATTGAATTAAGTGTGGATGACACGTTTCTGAAATAACCTTCATCAGGTACCTTACACCAATACAAATGTAGATATTGAATTAAGTGTGCATGACACGTTTCTGAAGTAACTTTCATCAGGTACCTCACACCAATACAAATGTAGATACTGAATTAAGTGTGCATGACACGTTTCTGAAATAACTTTCATCAGGTACCTCACACCAATACAAATGTAGATATTGAATTAAGTGTGCATGACACGTTTCTGAAATAACTTTCATCAGGTACCTCACACCAATACAAATGTAGATATTGAATTAAGTGTGCATGACACGTTTCTGAAATAACTATCATCAGGTACCTCACATCAATAAAAATGTAGATATTGAATTAAGTGTGCATGACACGTTTCTGGAATAACTTTCATCAGTTACCTCATACCAATACAAATGTAGATATTGAATTAAGTGTGCATGACACGTTTCTGAAATAACTTTCATCAGGTACCTCACACCAATACAAATGTAGATATTGAATTAAGTGTGCATGACACGTTTCTGAAATAACTATCATCAGGTACCTCACATCAATAAAAATGTAGATATTGAATTAAGTGTGCATGACACGTTTCTGAAATAACTTTCATCAGGTACCTCACATCAATAAAAATGTAGATATTGAATTAAGTGTGGATGACACGTTTCTGAAATAACCTTCATCAGGCACCTCACACCAATACAAATGTAGATATTGAATTAACAGTGCATGATACGTATCTGAAATAACTTTCATCAGGTAGCTCACATCAATAAAAATGTAGATATTGAATTAAGTGTGCATGACACGTTTCTGGAATAACTTTCATCAGTTACCTCACACCAATACAAATGTAGATATTGAATTAAGTGTGGATGACACGGTTCTGAAATAACCTTCATCAGGTACCTTACACCAATACAAATGTAGATATTGAATTAAGTGTGCATGACACGTTTCTGAAGTAACTTTCATCAGGTACCTCACACCAATACAAATGTAGATATTGAATTAAGTGTGCATGACACGTTTCCGAAATAACTTTCATCAGGTACCTCACACCAATACAAATGTAGATATTGAATTAAGTGTGCATGACACCTTTCTGAAATAACTTTCATCAGGTACCTCACACCAATACAAATGTAGATATTGAATTAAGTGTGCATGACACGTTTCTGAAATAACTATCATCAGGTACCTCACATCAATAAAAATGTAGATATTGAATTAAGTGTGCATGACACGTTTCTGGAATAACTTTCATCAGTTACCTCACACCAATACAAATGTAGATATTGAATTAAGTGTGTATGACACGTTTCTGAAATAACTTTCATCAGGTACCTCACACCAATACAAATGTAGATATTGAATTAAGTGTGCATGACACGTTTCTGAAATAACTTTCATCAGGTACCTCACATCAATACAAATGTAGATATTGAATTAAGTGTGCATGACACGTTTCTGAAATAACCTTCATAAGGTACCTCACACCAATACAAATGTAGATATTGAATTAAGTGTGGATGACACGTTTCTGAAATAACCTTCATCAGGTACCTCACACCAATACAAATGTAGATATTGAATTAACAGTGCATGATACGTATCTGAAATAACTTTCATCAGGTACCTCACACCAATACAAATGTAGATATTGAACTAAGTGTGCATGACACGTTTCTGAAATAACTATCATCAGGTACCTCACATCAATAAAAATGTAGATATTGAATTAAGTGTGCATGACACGTTTCTGAAATAACTTTCATCAGGTACCTCACATCAATAAAAATGTAGATATTGAATCAAATGTGGATGACACGTTTCTGAAATAACCTTAATCAGGTACCTCACACCAATACAAATGTAGATATTGAATTAACAGTGCATGATACGTATCTGATATAACTTTCATCAGGTAGCTCACATCAATAAAAATGTAGATATTGAATTAAGTGTGCATGACACGTTTCTGGAATAACTTTCATCAGTTACCTCACACCAATACAAATGTAGATATTGAATTAAGTGTGTATGACAAGTTTCTGAAATAACTTTCATAAGGTACCTCACACCAATACAAATGTAGATATTGAACTAAGTGTGCATGACACGTTTCTGAAATAACCTTCATAAGGTACCTCACATCAATACAAATGTAGATATTGAATTAAGTGTGGATGACACATTTCTGAAATAACCTTCATCAGGTACCTCACACCAATACAATGTAGATATTGAATTAACAGTGCATGACACGTTTCTGAAATAACCTTCATCAGGTAGCTCACATCAATAAAAATGTAGATATTGAATTAAGTGTGCATGCCACGTTTCTGGAATAAATTTCATCAGTTACCTCACACCAATACAAATGTAGATATTGAATTAAGTGTGTATGACACGTTTCTGAAATAACTTTCATCAGGTACCTCACATCAATACAAATGTAGATATTGAATTAAGTGTGGATGACACGTTTCTGAAATAACCTTCATCAGGTACCTCACACCAACACAAATGTAGATATTGAATTAACAGTTCATGACACGTTTCTGAAATAACTTTCATCAGGTAGCTCACATCAATAAAAATGTAGATATTGAATTAAATGTGCATGACACGTTTCTGAAATAACTTTCATCAGGTACCTCACAACAATAAAAATGTAGATATTGAATTAAGTGTGGATGACACATTTCTGAAATAACCTTCATCAGTTACCTTACATCAATACAAATGTAGATATTGAATTAAGTGTGCATGACACGTTTCTGAAGTAACTTTCATCAGGTACCTCACACCATTATAAATGTAAATATTGAATTAAATGTGCATGACACGTTTCTGAAATAACCTTCATCAGGCACCTCACACCAATAAAAATGTAGATATTGAATTAAGTGTGCATGATACGTTTCTGAAATAACCTTCATCAGGTATCTCACATCAATACAAATGTAGATATTGAATTAAGTCTACATGACACGTTTCTGAAATAACTTTCATCAGGTACCTCACACCAATTCAAATGTAGATATTGAATTAAGTGTGCATGACACGTTTCTGAAATAACTTTTATCAGGTACCTCCTATCAATACAAATGTAGATATTGAATTAAGTGTGCATGATACGTTTCTGAAATAACTTTCATCAGGTATCTCACACCAATACAAATGTAGATATTGAATTAAGTGTGCATGACACGTTTCTGAAATAACTTTCATCAGGTACCTCACATCAATAAAAATGTAGATATTGAATTAAGTGTGCATGACACGTTTCTGAAATAACTTTCATCAGGTACCTCACATCAATAAAAATGTAGATATTGAATTAAGTGTGGATGACACGTTTCTGAAATAACTTTCATCAGGTACCTTACACCAATACAAATGTAGATATTGAATTAAGTGTGCATGACACGTTTCTGAAGTAACTTTCATCATGTACCTCACACCAATACAAATGTAGATATTGAATTAAGTGTGGATGACACGTTTCTGAAATAACTTTCATCAGGTACCTCACACCAATACAAATGTAGATATTGAATTAAGTGTGCATGACACGTTTCTGAAATAACATTCATCAGGTACCTCACATCAATACAAATGTAGATATTGAATTAAGTGTGCATGACACGTTTCTGAAATTACTTTCATCAGGTACCTCACACCAATACAAATGCAAATATTGAATTAAATGTGCATGACACGTTTCCGAAATAACCTTCATCAGGCACCTCACAGCAATACAAATGTATATATTGAATTAAGTGTGCATGGTACGTTTCTGAAATAACCTTCATCAGGTACCTCACATCAATACAAATGTAGATATTGAATTAAGTGTGCATGACACGTTTCTGAAATAACCTTCATCAAGTACCTCTCACCAATACAAATGTAGATATTGAATTAAGTGTGCATGACACGTTTCTGAAATAACTTTCATCAGGTACCTCACACCAATACAAATGTAGATATTGAATTAAGTGTGCATGACACGTTTCTGAAATAACCTTCATAAGGTACCTCACATCAATACAAATGTAGATATTGAATTAAGTGTGGATGACACGTTTCTGAAATAACCTTCATCAGGTACCTCACATCAATACAAATGTAGATATTGAATTAACAGTGCATGACACGTTTCTGAAATAACCTTCATCAGGTACCTCACATCAATAAAAATGTAGATATTGAATTAAGTGTGCATGCCACGTTTCTGGAATAAATTTCATCAGTTACCTCACACCAATACAAATGTAGATATTGAATTAAGTGTGTATGACACGTTTCTGAAATAACTTTCATCAGGTACCTCACATCAATAAAAATGTAGATATTGAATTAAGTGTGCATGACACGTTTCTGAAATAACTTTCATCAGGTACCTCACATCAATACAAATGTAGATATTGAATTAAGTGTGGATGACACGTTTCTGAAATAACTTTCATCAGGTACCTCACACCAATACAAATGTAGATATTGAATTAAGTGTGCATGACACGTTTCTGAAATAACTTTCATCAGGTACCTTACATCAATACCAATGAAGATATTGAATTAAGTGTGCATGACACGTTTCTGAAATAACATTCATCAGGTACCTCACATCAATACAAATGTAGATATTGAATTAAGTGTGCATGACACGTTTCTGAATTTACTTTCATCAGGTACCTCACACCAATACAAATGTAAATAATGAATTAAATGTGCATGACACGTTTCTGAAATAACCTTCATCAGGCACCTCACACCAATACAAATGTAGATATTGAATTAAGTGTTCATGACACGTTTCTGAAATAACCTTCATCAGGTATCTCACATCAATACAAATGTAGATATTGAATTAAGTGTGCATGACACGTTTCTGAAATAACTTTCATCAGGTACCTCACACCAATACAAATGTAGATATTGAATTAAGTGTGCATGACACGTTTCTGAAATAACCTTCATCAGGTACCTCACACCAATACAAATGTAGATATTGAATTAAGTGTGCATGATACGTTTCTGAAATAACCTTCATCAGGTACCTCACATCAATACAAATGTAGATATTGAATTAAGTGTGCATGACACGTTTCTGAAATAACCTTCATCAAGTACCTCTCACCAATACAAATGTAGATATTGAATTAAGTGTGCATGACACGTTTCTGAAATAACTTTCATCAGGTACCTCACACCAATACAAATGTAGATATTGAATTAAGTGTGCATGACACGTTTCTGAAATAACCTTCATAAGGTACCTCACATCAATACAAATGTAGATATTGAATTAAGTGTGGATGACACGTTTCTGAAATAACCTTCATCAGGTACCTCACATCAATACAAATGTAGATATTG
Organism: Bathymodiolus brooksi; assembly: GCA_963680875.1. NCBI lineage: Eukaryota > Metazoa > Mollusca > Bivalvia > Mytilida > Modiolidae > Bathymodiolus > Bathymodiolus brooksi. Next base: position 73,350,077 of record OY804579.1, read on the forward strand.
AATTAACAGTGCATGACACGTTTCTGAAATAACCTTCATCAGGTACCTCACATCAATAAAAATGTAGATATTGAATTAAGTGTGCATGCCACGTTTCTGGAATAAATTTCATCAGTTACCTCACACCAATACAAATGTAGATATTGAATTAAGTGTGTATGACACGTTTCTGAAATAACTTTCATCAGGTACCTCACATCAATAAAAATGTAGATATTGAATTAAGTGTGCATGACACGTTTCTGAATTTACTTTCATCAGGTACCTCACACCAATACAAATGTAAATATTGAATTAAATGTGCATGACACGTTTCTGAAATAACCTTCATCAGGCACCTCACACCAATACAAATGTAGATATTGAATTAAGTGTGCATGACACGTTTCTGAAATAACCTTCATCAGGTATCTCACATCAATACAAATGTAGATATTGAATTAAGTGTGCATGGTACGTTTCTGAAATAACCTTCATCAGGTACCTCACATCAATACAAATGTAGATATTGAATTAAGTGTGCATGACACGTTTCTGAAATAACCTTCATCAAGTACCTCTCACCAATACAAATGTAGATATTGAATTAAGTGTGCATGACACGTTTCTGAAATAACTTTCATCAGGTACCTCACACCAATACAAATGTAGATATTGAATTAAGTGTGCATGACACGTTTCTGAAATAACCTTCATAAGGTACCTCACATCAATACAAATGTAGATATTGAATTAAGTGTGGATGACACGTTTCTGAAATAACCTTCATCAGGTACCTCACATCAATACAAATGTAGATATTGAATTAACAGTGCATGACACGTTTCTGAAATAACCTTCATCAGGTACCTCACATCAATAAAAATGTAGATATTGAATTAAGTGTGCATGCCACGTTTCTGGAATAAATTTCATCAGTTACCTCACACCAATACAAATGTAGATATTGAATTAAGTGTGTATGACACGTTTCTGAAATAACTTTCATCAGGTACCTCACATCAATACAAATGTAGATATTGAATTAAGTGTGCATGACACGTTTCTGAAATAACTTTCATCAGGTACCTCACATCAATACAAATGTAGATATTGAATTAAGTGTGGATGACACGTTTCTGAAATAACTTTCATCAGGTACCTTACATCAATACAAATGAAGATATTGAATTAAGTGTGCATGACACGTTTCTGAAATAACTTTCATCAGGTACCTCACATCAATACAAATGTAGATATTGAATTAAGTGTGCATGACACGTTTCTGAATTTACTTTCATCAGGTACCTCACACCAATACAAATGTAAATATTGAATTAAATGTGCATGACACGTTTCTGAAATAACCTTCATCAGGCACCTCACACCAATACAAATGTAGATATTGAATTAAGTGTGCATGACACGTTTCTGAAATAACCTTCATCAGGTATCTCACATCAATACAAATGTAGATATTGAATTAAGTGTGCATGGTACGTTTCTGAAATAACCTTCATCAGGTACCTCACATCAATACAAATGTAGATATTGAATTAAGTGTGCATGACACGTTTCTGAAATAACCTTCATCAAGTACCTCTCACCAATACAAATGTAGATATTGAATTAAGTGTGCATGACACGTTTCTGAAATAACTTTCATCAGGTACCTCACACCAATACAAATGTAGATATTGAATTAAGTGTGCATGACACGTTTCTGAAATAACCTTCATAAGGTACCTCACATCAATACAAATGTAGATATTGAATTAAGTGTGGATGACACGTTTCTGAAATAACCTTCATCAGGTACCTCACATCAATACAAATGTAGATATTGAATTAACAGTGCATGACACGTTTCTGAAATAACCTTCATCAGGTACCTCACATCAATAAAAATGTAGATATTGAATTAAGTGTGCATGCCACGTTTCTGGAATAAATTTCATCAGTTACCTCACACCAATACAAATGTAGATATTGAATTAAGTGTGTATGACACGTTTCTGAAATAACTTTCATCAGGTACCTCACATCAATACAAATGTAGATATTGAATTAAGTGTGCATGACACGTTTCTGAAATAACTTTCATCAGGTACCTCACATCAATACAAATGTAGATATTGAATTAAGTGTGGATGACACGTTTCTGAAATAACTTTCATCAGGTACCTTACATCAATACAAATGAAGATATTGAATTAAGTGTGCATGACACGTTTCTGAAATAACTTTCATCAGGTACCTCACATCAATACAAATGTAGATATTGAATTAAGTGTGCATGACACGTTTCTGAAATAACTTTCATCAGGTACCTCACACCAATACAAATGTAGATATTGAATTAAGTGTGCATGACACGTTTCTGAAATAACATTCATCAGGTACCTCACATCAATACAAATGTAGATATTGAATTAAGTGTGCATGACACGTTTCTGAATTTACTTTCATCAGGTACCTCACACCAATACAAATGTAAATATTGAATTAAATGTGCATGACACGTTTCTGAAATAACCTTCATCAGGCACCTCACACCAATACAAATGTAGATATTGAATTAAGTGTGCATGACACGTTTCTGAAATAACCTTCATCAGGTATCTCACATCAATACAAATGTAGATATTGAATTAAGTGTGCATGACACGTTTCTGAAATAACTTTCATCAGGTACCTCACACCAATACAAATGTAGATATTGAATTAAGTGTGCATGACACGTTTCTGAAATAACTTTCATCAGGTACCTCACACCAATACAAATGTAGATATTGAATTAAGTGTGCATGACACGTTTCTGAAATAACCTTCATAAGGTACCTCACATCAATACAAATGTAGATATTGAATTAAGTGTGGATGACACGTTTCTGAAATAACCTTCATCAGGTACCTCACACCAATACAAATGTAGATATTGAATTAACAGTGCATGAAACATTTCTGAAATAACCTTCATCAGGTAGCTCACATCAATAAAAATGTAGATATTGAATTAAGTGTGCATGACACGTTTCTGAAATAACTTTCATCAGGTACCTCACATCAATAAAAATGTAGATATTGAATTAAGTGTGGATGACACGTTTCTGAAATAACCTTCATCAGGTACCTTACACCAATACAAATGTAGATATTGAATTAAGTGTGCATGACACGTTTCTGAAGTAACTTTCATCAGGTACCTCACACCAATACAAATGTAGATATTGAATTTAGTGTGGATGACACGTTTCTGAAATAACTTTCATCAGGTACCTCACACCAATACAAATGTAGATATTGAATTAAGTGTGCATGACACGTTTCTGAAATAACATTCATCAGGTACCTCACATCAATACAAATGTAGATATTGAATTAAGTGTGCATGACACGTTTCTGAAATTACTTTCATCAGGTATCTCACACCAATACAAATGCAAATATTGAATTAAATGTGCATGACACGTTTCTGAAATAACCTTCATCAGGCACCTCACACCAATACAAATGTAGATATTGAATTAAGTGTGCATGGTACGTTTCTGAAATAACCTTCATCAGGTATCTCACATCAATACAAATGTAGATATTGAATTAAGTGTGCATGACACGTTTCTGAAATAACCTTCATTAAGTACCTCACACCAATACAAATGTAGATATTGAATTAAGTGTGCATGACACGTTTCTGAAATAACTTTCATCAGGTACCTCACACCAATACAAATGTAGATATTGAATTAAGTGTGCATGACACGTTTCTGAAATAACCTTCATAAGGTACCTCACATCAATACAAATGTAGATATTGAATTAAGTGTGGATGACACGTTTCTGAAATAACCTTCATCAGGTACCTCACATCAATACAAATGTAGATATTGAATTAAGTGTGCATGACACGTTTCTGAAATAACCTTCATCAGGTACCTCACATCAATAAAAATGTAGATATTGAATTAAGTGTGCATGCCACGTTTCTGGAATAAATTTCATCAGTTACCTCACACCAATACAAATGTAGATATTGAATTAAGTGTGTATGACACGTTTCTGAAATAACTTTCATCAGGTACCTCACATCAATAAAAATGTAGATATTGAATTAAGTGTGCATGACACGTTTCTGAAATGACTTTCATCAGGTACCTCACATCAATACAAATGTAGATATTGAATTAAGTGTGGATGACACGTTTCTGAAATAACTTTCATCAGGTACCTTACATCAATACAAATGAAGATATTGAATTAAGTGTGCATGACACGTTTCTGAAATAACTTTCATCAGGTACCACACACCAATACAAATGTAGATATTGAATTAAGTGTGCATGACACGTTTCTGAAATAACTTTCATCAGGTACCTCACACCAATACAAATGTAGATATTGAATTAAGTGTGCATGACACGTTTCTGAAATAACATTCATCAGGTACCTCACACCAATACAAATGTAGATATTGAATTAAGTGTGCAAGACACGTTTCTGAATTTACTTTCATCAGGTACCTCACACCAATACAAATGTAAATATTGAATTAAATGTGCATGACACGTTTCTGAAATAGCCTTCATCAGGCACCTCACACCAATACAAATGTAGATATTGAATTAAGTGTGCATGATACGTTTCTGAAATAACCTTCATCAGGTATCTCACATCAATACAAATGTAGATATTGAATTAAGTGTGCATGACACGTTTCTGAAATAACTTTCATCAGGTACCTCACACCAATACAAATGTAGATATTGAATTAAGTGTGCATGACACGTTTCTGAAATAACTTTCATCAGGTACCTCACAGCAATACAAATGTAGATATTGAATTAAGTGTGCATGACACGTTTCTGAAATAACCTTCATAAGGTACCTCACATCAATACAAATGTAGATATTGAATTAAGTGTGGATGACACGTTTCTGAAATAACCTTCATCAGGTACCTCACACCAATACAAATGTAGATATTGAATTAACAGTGCATGAAACGTTTCTGAAATAACCTTCATCAGGTAGCTCACATCAATAAAAATGTAGATATTGAATTAAGTGTGCATGCCACGTTTCTGGAATAAATTTCATCAGTTACCTCACACCAATACAAATGTAGATATTGAATTAAGTGTGTATGACACGTTTCTGAAATAACTTTCATCAGGTACCTCACATCAATACAAATGTAGATATTGAATTAAGTGTGGATGACACGTTTCTGAAATAACCTTCATCAGGTACCTCACACCAATACAAATGTAGATATTGAATTAACAGTTCATGACACGTTTCTGAAATAACCTTCATCAGGTACCTCACACCAATACAAATGTAGATATTGAATTAACAGTGCATGACACGTTTCTGAAATAACCTTCATCAGGTAGCTCACATCAATAAAAATGTAGATATTGAATTAAGTGTGCATGACACGTTTCTGGAATAACTTTCATCAGTTACCTCACACCAATACAAATGTAGATATTGAATTAAGATTGTATGACACGTTTCTGAAATAACTTTCATCAGGTACCTCACACCAATACAAATGTAGATATTGAATTAAGTGTGCATGACACGTTTCTGAAATAACTTTCATCAGGTACCTCACACCAATACAAATGTAGATATTGAATTAAGTGTGCATGACACGTTTCTGAAATAACTTTCATCAGGTACCACACACCAATGCAAATGTAGATATTGAATTAAGTGTGCATGACACGTTTCTGAAATAACTTTCATCAGGTACCTCACACCAATACAAATGTAGATATTGAATTAAGTGTGCATGACACGTTTCTGAAATAACATTCATCAGGTACCTCACACCAATACAAATGTAGATATTGAATTAAGTGTGCAAGACACGTTTCTGAATTTACTTTCATCAGGTACCTCACACCAATACAAATGTAAATATTGAATTAAATGTGCATGACACGTTTCTGAAATAGCCTTCATCAGGCACCTCACACCAATACAAATGTAGATATTGAATTAAGTGTGCATGATACGTTTCTGAAATAACCTTCATCAGGTATCTCACATCAATACAAATGTAGATATTGAATTAAGTGTGCATGACACGTTTCTGAAATAACTTTCATCAGGTACCTCACACCAATACAAATGTAGATATTGAATTAAGTGTGCATGACACGTTTCTGAAATAACTTTCATCAGGTACCTCACACCAATACAAATGTAGATATTGAATTAAGTGTGCATGACACGTTTCTGAAATAACCTTCATAAGGTACCTCACATCAATACAAATGTAGATATTGAATTAAGTGTGGATGACACGTTTCTGAAATAACCTTCATCAGGTACCTCACACCAATACAAATGTAGATATTGAATTAACAGTGCATGAAACGTTTCTGAAATAACCTTCATCAGGTAGCTCACATCAATAAAAATGTAGATATTGAATTAAGTGTGCATGCCACGTTTCTGGAATAAATTTCATCAGTTACCTCACACCAATACAAATGTAGATATTGAATTAAGTGTGTATGAAACGTTTCTGAAATAACTTTCATCAGGTACCTCACATCAATACAAATGTAGATATTGAATTAAGTGTGGATGACACGTTTCTGAAATAACCTTCATCAGGTACCTCACACCAATACAAATGTAGATATTGAATTAACAGTTCATGACACGTTTCTGAAATAACCTTCATCAGGTACCTCACACCAATACAAATGTAGATATTGAATTAACAGTGCATGACACGTTTCTGAAATAACCTTCATCAGGTAGCTCACATCAATAAAAATGTAGATATTGAATTAAGTGTGCATGACACGTTTCTGGAATAACTTTCATCAGTTACCTCACACCAATACAAATGTAGATATTGAATTAAGATTGTATGACACGTTTCTGAAATAACTTTCATCAGGTACCTCACACCAATACAAATGTAGATATTGAATTAAGTGTGCATGACACGTTTCTGAAATAACTTTCATCAGGTACCTCACACCAATACAAATGTAGATATTGAATTAAGTGTGCATGACACGTTTCTGGAATAACTTTCATCAGTTACCTCACACCAATACAAATGTAGATATTGAATTAAGTGTGGATGACACGTTTCTGAAATAACCTTCATCAGGTACCTTACACCAATACAAATGTAGATATTGAATTAAGTGTGCATGACACGTTTCTGAAGTAACTTTCATCAGGTACCTCACACCAATACAATTGTAGATATTGAATTAAGTGTGCATGACACGTTTCTGAAATAACTTTCATCAGGTACCTCACACCAATACAAATGTAGATATTGAATTAAGTGTGCATGACACGTTTCTGAAATAACTTTCATCAGGTACCTCACACCAATACAAATGTAGATATTGAATTAAGTGTGCTTGACACGTTTCTGAAACAACTATCATCAGGTACCTCACATCAATAAAAATGTAGATATTGAATTAAGTGTGCATGACACGTTTCTGGAATAACTTTCATCAGTTACCTCACACCAATACAAATGTAGATATTGAATTAAGTGTGTATGACACGTTTCTGAAATAACTTTCATCAGGTACCTCACACCAATACAAATGTAGATATTGAATTAAGTGTGGATGACACGTTTCTGAAATAACCTTCATCAGGTACCTCACACCAATACAAATGTAGATATTGAATTAACAGTGCATGAAACGTTTCTGAAATAACCTTCATCAGGTAGCTCACATCAATAAAAATGTAGATATTGAATTAAGTGTGTATGACACGTTTCTGAAATAACTTTCATCAGGTACCTCACATCAATACAAATGTAGATATTGAATTAAGTGTGGATGACACGTTTCTGAAGTAACTTTCATCAGGTACCTCACACCAATACAATTGTAGATATTGAATTAAGTGTGCATGACACGTTTCTGAAATAACTTTCATCAGGTACCTCACACCAATACAAATGTAGATATTGAATTAAGTGTGCATGACACGTTTCTGAAATAACTTTCATCAGGTACCTCACACCAATACAAATGTAGATATTGAATTAAGTGTGCATGACACGTTTCTGAAACAACTATCATCAGGTACCTCACATCAATAAAAATGTAGATATTGAATTAAGTGTGCATGACACGTTTCTGGAATAACTTTCATCAGTTACCTCACACCAATACAAATGTAGATATTGAATTAAGTGTGTATGACACGTTTCTGAAATAACTTTCATCAGGTACCTCACATCAATAAAAATGTAGATATTGAATTAAGTGTGCATGCCACGTTTCTGGAATAACTTTCATCAGTTACCTCACACCAATACAAATGTAGATATTGAATTAAGTGTGGATGACACGTTTCTGAAATAACCTTCATCAGGTACCTCACACCAATACAAATGTAGATATTGAATTAACAGTGCATGAAACGTTTCTGAAATAACCTTCATCAGGTAGCTCACATCAATAAAAATGTAGATATTGAATTAAGTGTGCATGCCACGTTTCTGGAATAAATTTCATCAGTTACCTCACACCAATACAAATGTAGATATTGAATTAAGTGTGTATGACACGTTTCTGAAATAACTTTCATCAGGTACCTCACATCAATACAAATGTAGATATTGAATTAAGTGTGGATGACACGTTTCTGAAATAACCTTCATCAGGTACCTCACACCAATACAAATGTAGATATTGAATTAACAGTTCATGACACGTTTCTGAAATAACCTTCATCAGGTACCTCACACCAATACAAATGTAGATATTGAATTAACAGTGCATGACACGTTTCTGAAATAACCTTCATCAGGTAGCTCACATCAATAAAAATGTAGATATTGAATTAAGTGTGCATGACACGTTTCTGGAATAACTTTCATCAGTTACCTCACACCAATACAAATGTAGATATTGAATTAAGATTGTATGACACGTTTCTGAAATAACTTTCATCAGGTACCTCACACCAATACAAATGTAGATATTGAATTAAGTGTGCATGACACGTTTCTGAAATAACTTTCATCAGGTACCTCACACCAATACAAATGTAGATATTGAATTAAGTGTGCATGACACGTTTCTGAAATAACTTTCATCAGGTACCACACACCAATACAAATGTAGATATTGAATTAAGTGTGCATGACACGTTTCTGAAATAACTTTCATCAGGTACCTCACACCAATACAAATGTAGATATTGAATTAAGTGTGCATGACACGTTTCTGAAATAACATTCATCAGGTACCTCACACCAATACAAATGTAGATATTGAATTAAGTGTGCAAGACACGTTTCTGAATTTACTTTCATCAGGTACCTCACACCAATACAAATGTAAATATTGAATTAAATGTGCATGACACGTTTCTGAAATAGCCTTCATCAGGCACCTCACACCAATACAAATGTAGATATTGAATTAAGTGTGCATGATACGTTTCTGAAATAACCTTCATCAGGTATCTCACATCAATACAAATGTAGATATTGAATTAAGTGTGCATGACACGTTTCTGAAATAACTTTCATCAGGTACCTCACACCAATACAAATGTAGATATTGAATTAAGTGTGCATGACACGTTTCTGAAATAACTTTCATCAGGTACCTCACACCAATACAAATGTAGATATTGAATTAAGTGTGCATGACACGTTTCTGAAATAACCTTCATAAGGTACCTCACATCAATACAAATGTAGATATTGAATTAAGTGTGGATGACACGTTTCTGAAATAACCTTCATCAGGTACCTCACACCAATACAAATGTAGATATTGAATTAACAGTGCATGAAACGTTTCTGAAATAACCTTCATCAGGTAGCTCACATCAATAAAAATGTAGATATTGAATTAAGTGTGCATGCCACGTTTCTGGAATAAATTTCATCAGTTACCTCACACCAATACAAATGTAGATATTGAATTAAGTGTGTATGAAACGTTTCTGAAATAACTTTCATCAGGTACCTCACATCAATACAAATGTAGATATTGAATTAAGTGTGGATGACACGTTTCTGAAATAACCTTCATCAGGTACCTCACACCAATACAAATGTAGATATTGAATTAACAGTTCATGACACGTTTCTGAAATAACCTTCATCAGGTACCTCACACCAATACAAATGTAGATATTGAATTAACAGTGCATGACACGTTTCTGAAATAACCTTCATCAGGTAGCTCACATCAATAAAAATGTAGATATTGAATTAAGTGTGCATGACACGTTTCTGGAATAACTTTCATCAGTTACCTCACACCAATACAAATGTAGATATTGAATTAAGATTGTATGACACGTTTCTGAAATAACTTTCATCAGGTACCTCACACCAATACAAATGTAGATATTGAATTAAGTGTGCATGACACGTTTCTGAAATAACTTTCATCAGGTACCTCACACCAATACAAATGTAGATATTGAATTAAGTGTGCATGACACGTTTCTGGAATAACTTTCATCAGTTACCTCACACCAATACAAATGTAGATATTGAATTAAGTGTGGATGACACGTTTCTGAAATAACCTTCATCAGGTACCTTACACCAATACAAATGTAGATATTGAATTAAGTGTGCATGACACGTTTCTGAAGTAACTTTCATCAGGTACCTCACACCAATACAATTGTAGATATTGAATTAAGTGTGCATGACACGTTTCTGAAATAACTTTCATCAGGTACCTCACACCAATACAAATGTAGATATTGAATTAAGTGTGCATGACACGTTTCTGAAATAACTTTCATCAGGTACCTCACACCAATACAAATGTAGATATTGAATTAAGTGTGCTTGACACGTTTCTGAAACAACTATCATCAGGTACCTCACCTCAATAAAAATGTAGATATTGAATTAAGTGTGCATGACACGTTTCTGGAATAACTTTCATCAGTTACCTCACACCAATACAAATGTAGATATTGAATTAAGTGTGTATGACACGTTTCTGAAATAACTTTCATCAGGTACCTCACACCAATACAAATGTAGATATTGAATTAAGTGTGGATGACACGTTTCTGAAATAACCTTCATCAGGTACCTCACACCAATACAAATGTAGATATTGAATTAACAGTGCATGAAACGTTTCTGAAATAACCTTCATCAGGTAGCTCACATCAATAAAAATGTAGATATTGAATTAAGTGTGCATGCCACGTTTCTGGAATAAATTTCATCAGTTACCTCACACCAATACAAATGTAGATATTGAATTAAGTGTGTATGACACGTTTCTGAAATAACTTTCATCAGGTACCTCACATCAATACAAATGTAGATATTGAATTAAGTGTGGATGACACGTTTCTGAAGTAACTTTCATCAGGTACCTCACACCAATACAATTGTAGATATTGAATTAAGTGTGCATGACACGTTTCTGAAATAACTTTCATCAGGTACCTCACACCAATACAAATGTAGATATTGAATTAAGTGTGCATGACACGTTTCTGAAATAACTTTCATCAGGTACCTCACACCAATACAAATGTAGATATTGAATTAAGTGTGCATGACACGTTTCTGAAACAACTATCATCAGGTACCTCACATCAATAAAAATGTAGATATTGAATTAAGTGTGCATGACACGTTTCTGGAATAACTTTCATCAGTTACCTCACACCAATACAAATGTAGATATTGAATTAAGTGTGTATGACACGTTTCTGAAATAACTTTCATCAGGTACCTCACATCAATAAAAATGTAGATATTGAATTAAGTGTGCATGCCACGTTTCTGGAATAACTTTCATCAGTTACCTCACACCAATACAAATGTAGATATTGAATTAAGTGTGGATGACACGTTTCTGAAATAACCTTCATCAGGTACCTCACACCAATACAAATGTAGATATTGAATTAACAGTGCATGAAACGTTTCTGAAATAACCTTCATCAGGTAGCTCACATCAATAAAAATGTAGATATTGAATTAAGTGTGCATGCCACGTTTCTGGAATAAATTTCATCAGTTACCTCACACCAATACAAATGTAGATATTGAATTAAGTGTGTATGACACGTTTCTGAAATAACTTTCATCAGGTACCTCACATCAATACAAATGTAGATATTGAATTAAGTGTGGATGACACGTTTCTGAAATAACCTTCATCAGGTACCTCACACCAATACAAATGTAGATATTGAATTAACAGTTCATGACACGTTTCTGAAATAACCTTCATCAGGTACCTCACACCAATACAAATGTAGATATTGAATTAACAGTGCATGACACGTTTCTGAAATAACCTTCATCAGGTAGCTCACATCAATAAAAATGTAGATATTGAATTAAGTGTGCATGACACGTTTCTGGAATAACTTTCATCAGTTACCTCACACCAATACAAATGTAGATATTGAATTAAGATTGTATGACACGTTTCTGAAATAACTTTCATCAGGTACCTCACACCAATACAAATGTAGATATTGAATTAAGTGTGCATGACACGTTTCTGAAATAACTTTCATCAGGTACCTCACACCAATACAAATGTAGATATTGAATTAAGTGTGCATGACACGTTTCTGAAATAATTTTCATCAGGTACCACACACCAATACAAATGTAGATATTGAATTAAGTGTGCATGACACGTTTCTGAAATAACTTTCATCAGGTACCTCACACCAATACAAATGTAGATATTGAATTAAGTGTGCATGACACGTTTCTGAAATAACATTCATCAGGTACCTCACACCAATACAAATGTAGATATTGAATTAAGTGTGCAAGACACGTTTCTGAATTTACTTTCATCAGGTACCTCACACCAATACAAATGTAAATATTGAATTAAATGTGCATGACACGTTTCTGAAATAGCCTTCATCAGGCACCTCACACCAATACAAATGTAGATATTGAATTAAGTGTGCATGATACGTTTCTGAAATAACCTTCATCAGGTATCTCACATCAATACAAATGTAGATATTGAATTAAGTGTGCATGACACGTTTCTGAAATAACTTTCATCAGGTACCTCATACCAATACAAATGTAGATATTGAATTAAGTGTGCATGACACGTTTCTGAAATAACTTTCATCAGGTACCTCACACCAATACAAATGTAGATATTGAATTAAGTGTGCATGACACGTTTCTGAAATAACCTTCATAAGGTACCTCACATCAATACAAATGTAGATATTGAATTAAGTGTGCATGACACGTTTCTGAAATAACCTTCATCAGGTACCTCACACCAATACAAATGTAGATATTGAATTAACAGTGCATGAAACGTTTCTGAAATAACCTTCATCAGGTAGCTCACATCAATAAAAATGTAGATATTGAATTAAGTGTGCATGCCACGTTTCTGGAATAAATTTCATCAGTTACCTCACACCAATACAAATGTAGATATTGAATTAAGTGTGTATGACACGTTTCTGAAATAACTTTCATCAGGTACCTCACATCAATACAAATGTAGATATTGAATTAAGTGTGGATGACACGTTTCTGAAATAACCTTCATCAGGTACCTCACACCAATACAAATGTAGATATTGAATTAACAGTTCATGACACGTTTCTGAAATAACCTTCATCAGGTACCTCACACCAATACAAATGTAGATATTGAATTAACAGTGCATGACACGTTTCTGAAATAACCTTCATCAGGTAGCTCACATCAATAAAAATGTAGATATTGAATTAAGTGTGCATGACACGTTTCTGGAATAACTTTCATCAGTTACCTCACACCAATACAAATGTAGATATTGAATTAAGATTGTATGACACGTTTCTGAAATAACTTTCATCAGGTACCTCACACCAATACAAATGTAGATATTGAATTAAGTGTGCATGACACGTTTCTGAAATAACTTTCATCAGGTACCTCACACCAATACAAATGTAGATATTGAATTAAGTGTGCATGACACGTTTCTGGAATAACTTTCATCAGTTACCTCACACCAATACAAATGTAGATATTGAATTAAGTGTGGATGACACGTTTCTGAAATAACCTTCATCAGGTACCTTACACCAATACAAATGTAGATATTGAATTAAGTGTGCATGACACGTTTCTGAAGTAACTTTCATCAGGTACCTCACACCAATACAATTGTAGATATTGAATTAAGTGTGCATGACACGTTTCTGAAATAACTTTCATCAGGTACCTCACACCAATACAAATGTAGATATTGAATTAAGTGTGCATGACACGTTTCTGAAATAACTTTCATCAGGTACCTCACACCAATACAAATGTAGATATTGAATTAAGTGTGCATGACACGTTTCTGAAACAACTATCATCAGGTACCTCACATCAATAAAAATGTAGATATTGAATTAAGTGTGCATGACACGTTTCTGGAATAACTTTCATCAGTTACCTCACACCAATACAAATGTAGATATTGAATTAAGTGTGTATGACACGTTTCTGAAATAACTTTCATCAGGTACCTCACACCAATACAAATGTAGATATTGAATTAAGTGTGGATGACACGTTTCTGAAATAACCTTCATCAGGTACCTCACACCAATACAAATGTAGATATTGAATTAACAGTGCATGAAACGTTTCTGAAATAACCTTCATCAGGTAGCTCACATCAATAAAAATGTAGATATTGAATTAAGTGTGCATGCCACGTTTCTGGAATAAATTTCATCAGTTACCTCACACCAATACAAATGTAGATATTGAATTAAGTGTATATGACACGTTTCTGAAATAACTTTCATCAGGTACCTCACATCAATACAAATGTAGATATTGAATTAAGTGTGGATGACACGTTTCTGAAATAACCTTCATCAGGTACCTCACACCAATACAAATGTAGATATTGAATTAACAGTTCATGACACGTTTCTGAAATAACCTTCATCAGGTACCTCACACCAATACAAATGTAGATATTGAATTAACAGTGCATGACACGTTTCTGAAATAACCTTCATCAGGTAGCTCACATCAATAAAAATGTAGATATTGAATTAAGTGTGCATGACACGTTTCTGGAATAACTTTCATCAGTTACCTCACACCAATACAAATGTAGATATTGAATTAAGATTGTATGACACGTTTCTGAAATAACTTTCATCAGGTACCTCACACCAATACAAATGTAGATATTGAATTAAGTGTGCATGACACGTTTCTGAAATAACTTTCATCAGGTACCTCACACCAATACAAATGTAGATATTGAATTAAGTGTGCATGACACGTTTCTGGAATAACTTTCATCAGTTACCTCACACCAATACAAATGTAGATATTGAATTAAGTGTGGATGACACGTTTCTGAAATAACCTTCATCAGGTACCTTACACCAATACAAATGTAGATATTGAATTAAGTGTGCATGACACGTTTCTGAAGTAACTTTCATCAGGTACCTCACACCAATACAATTGTAGATATTGAATTAAGTGTGCATGACACGTTTCTGAAATAACTTTCATCAGGTACCTCACACCAATACAAATGTAGATATTGAATTAAGTGTGCATGACACGTTTCTGAAATAACTTTCATCAGGTACCTCACACCAATACAAATGTAGATATTGAATTAAGTGTGCATGACACGTTTCTGAAACAACTATCATCAGGTACCTCACATCAATAAAAATGTAGATATTGAATTAAGTGTGCATGACACGTTTCTGGAATAACTTTCATCAGTTACCTCACACCAATACAAATGTAGATATTGAATTAAGTGTGTATGACACGTTTCTGAAATAACTTTCATCAGGTACCTCACATCAATAAAAATGTAGATATTGAATTAAGTGTGCATGCCACGTTTCTGGAATAACTTTCATCAGTTACCTCACACCAATACAAATGTAGATATTGAATTAAGTGTGGATGACACGTTTCTGAAATAACCTTCATCAGGTACCTTACACCAATACAAATGTAGATATTGAATTAAGTGTGCATGACACGTTTCTGAAGTAACTTTCATCAGGTACCTCACACCAATACAATTGTAGATATTGAATTAAGTGTGCATGACACGTTTCTGAAATAACTTTCATCAGGTACCTCACACCAATACAAATGTAGATATTGAATTAAGTGTGCATGACACGTTTCTGAAATAACTTTCATCAGGTACCTCACACCAATACAAATGTAGATATTGAATTAAGTGTGCATGACACGTTTCTGAAACAACTATCATCAGGTACCTCACATCAATAAAAATGTAGATATTGAATTAAGTGTGCATGACACGTTTCTGGAATAACTTTCATCAGTTACCTCACACCAATACAAATGTAGATATTGAATTAAGTGTGTATGACACGTTTCTGAAATAACTTTCATCAGGTACCTCACATCAATAAAAATGTAGATATTGAATTAAGTGTGCATGCCTCGTTTCTGGAATAAATTTCATCAGTTACCTCACACCAATACAAATGTAGATATTGAATTAAGTGTGTATGACACGTTTCTGAAATAACTTTCATCAGGTACCTCACATCAATAAAAATGTAGATATTGAATTAAGTGTGCATGACACTTTTCTGAAATAACTTTCATCAGGTACCTCACACCAATACAAATGTAGATATTGAATTAAGTGTGCATGACACGTTTCTGAAATAACCTTCATAAGGTACCTCACATCAATACAAATGTAGATATTGAATTAAGTGTGGATGACACGTTTCTGAAATAACCTTCATCAGGTACCTCACATCAATACAAATGTAGATATTGAATTAAGTGTGCATGACACGTTTCTGAAATAACCTTCATCAGGTACCTCACATCAATAAAAATGTAGATATTGAATTAAGTGTGCATGCCACGTTTCTGGAATAAATTTCATCAGTTACCTCACACCAATACAAATGTAGATATTGAATTAAGTGTGTATGACACGTTTCTGAAATAACTTTCATCAGGTACCTCACATCAATAAAAATGTAGATATTGAATTAAGTGTGCATGACACGTTTCTGAAATAACTTTCATCAGGTACCTCACATCAATACAAATGTAGATATTGAATTAAGTGTGGATGACACGTTTCTGAAATAACTTTCATCAGGTACCTTACATCAATACAAATGAAGATATTGAATTAAGTGTGCATGACACGTTTCTGAAATAACTTTCATCAGGTACCACACACCAATACAAATGTAGATATTGAATTAAGTGTGCATGACACGTTTCTGAAATAACTTTCATCAGGTACCTCACACCAATACAAATGTAGATATTGAATTAAGTGTGCATGACACGTTTCTGAAATAACATTCATCAGGTACCTCACACCAATACAAATGTAGATATTGAATTAAGTGTGCAAGACACGTTTCTGAATTTACTTTCATCAGGTACCTCACACCAATACAAATGTAAATATTGAATTAAATGTGCATGACACGTTTCTGAAATAGCCTTCATCAGGCACCTCACACCAATACAAATTTAGATATTGAATTAAGTGTGCATGATACGTTTCTGAAATAACCTTCATCAGGTATCTCACATCAATACAAATGTAGATATTGAATTAAGTGTGCATGACACGTTTCTGAAATAACTTTCATCAGGTACCTCACACCAATACAAATGTAGATATTGAATTAAGTGTGCATGACACATTTCTGAAATAACTTTCATCAGGTACCTCACACCAATACAAATGTAGATATTGAATTAAGTGTGCATGACACGTTTCTGAAATAACATTCATCAGGTACCTCACACCAATACAAATGTAGATATTGAATTAAGTGTGCAAGACACGTTTCTGAATTTACTTTCATCAGGTACCTCACACCAATACAAATGTAAATATTGAATTAAATGTGCATGACACGTTTCTGAAATAGCCTTCATCAGGCACCTCACACCAATACAAATTTAGATATTGAATTAAGTGTGCATGATACGTTTCTGAAATAACCTTCATCAGGTATCTCACATCAATACAAATGTAGATATTGAATTAAGTGTGCATGACACGTTTCTGAAATAACTTTCATCAGGTACCTCACACCAATACAAATGTAGATATTGAATTAAGTGTGCATGACACATTTCTGAAATAACTTTCATAAGGTACCTCACATCAATACAAATGTAGATATTGAATTAAGTGTGGATGACACGTTTCTGAAATAACCTTCATCAGGTACCTCACACCAATACAAATGTAGATATTGAATTAACAGTGCATGAAACGTTTCTGAAATAACCTTCATCAGGTAGCTCACATCAATAAAAATGTAGATATTGAATTAAGATTGTATGACACGTTTCTGAAATAACTTTCATCAGGTACCTCACACCAATACAAATGTAGATATTGAATTAAGTGTGCATGACACGTTTCTGAAATAACTTTCATCAGGTACCTCACACCAATACAAATGTAGATATTGAATTAAGTGTGCATGACACGTTTCTGGAATAACTTTCATCAGTTACCTCACACCAATACAAATGTAGATATTGAATTAAGTGTGGATGACACGTTTCTGAAATAACCTTCATCAGGTACCTTACACCAATACAAATGTAGATATTGAATTAAGTGTGCATGACACGTTTCTGAAGTAACTTTCATCAGGTACCTCACACCAATACATTTGTAGATATTGAATTAAGTGTGCATGACACGTTTCTGAAATAACTTTCATCAGGTACCTCACACCAATACAAATGTAGATATTGAATTAAGTGTGCATGACACGTTTCTGAAATAACTTTCATCAGGTACCTCACACCAATACAAATGTAGATATTGAATTAAGTGTGCATGACACGTTTCTGAAACAACTATCATCAGGTACCTCACATCAATAAAAATCTAGATATTGAATTAAGTGTGCATGACACGTTTCTGGAATAACTTTCATCAGTTACCTCACACCAATACAAATGTAGATATTGAATTAAGTGTGTATGACACGTTTCTGAAATAACTTTCATCAGGTACCTCACATCAATAAAAATGTAGATATTGAATTAAGTGTGCATGCCACGTTTCTGGAATAACTTTCATCAGTTACCTCACACCAATACAAATGTAGATATTGAATTAAGTGTGGATGACACGTTTCTGAAATAACCTTCATCAGGTACCTTACACCAATACAAATGTAGATATTGAATTAAGTGTGCATGACACGTTTCTGAAGTAACTTTCATCAGGTACCTCACACCAATACAATTGTAGATATTGAATTAAGTGTGCATGACACGTTTCTGAAATAACTTTCATCAGGTACCTCACACCAATACAAATGTAGATATTGAATTAAGTGTGCATGACACGTTTCTGAAATAACTTTCATCAGGTACCTCACACCAATACAAATGTAGATATTGAATTAAGTGTGCATGACACGTTTCTGAAACAACTATCATCAGGTACCTCACATCAATAAAAATGTAGATATTGAATTAAGTGTGCATGACACGTTTCTGGAATAACTTTCATCAGTTACCTCACACCAATACAAATGTAGATATTGAATTAAGTGTGTATGACACGTTTCTGAAATAACTTTCATCAGGTACCTCACATCAATAAAAATGTAGATATTGAATTAAGTGTGCATGCCACGTTTCTGGAATAAATTTCATCAGTTACCTCACACCAATACAAATGTAGATATTGAATTAAGTGTGTATGACACGTTTCTGAAATAACTTTCATCAGGTACCTCACATCAATAAAAATGTAGATATTGAATTAAGTGTGGATGACACGTTTCTGAAATAACCTTCATAAGGTACCTCACATCAATACAAATGTAGATATTGAATTAAGTGTGGATGACACGTTTCTGAAATAACCTTCATCAGGTACCTCACATCAATACAAATGTAGATATTGAATTAAGTGTGCATGACACGTTTCTGAAATAACCTTCATCAGGTACCTCACATCAATAAAAATGTAGATATTGAATTAAGTGTGCATGCCACGTTTCTGGAATAAATTTCATCAGTTACCTCACACCAATACAAATGTAGATATTGAATTAAGTGTGTATGACACGTTTCTGAAATAACTTTCATCAGGTACCTCACATCAATAAAAATGTAGATATTGAATTAAGTGTGCATGACACGTTTCTGAAATAACTTTCATCAGGTACCTCACATCAATACAAATGTAGATATTGAATTAAGTGTGGATGACACGTTTCTGAAATAACTTTCATCAGGTACCTTACATCAATACAAATGAAGATATTGAATTAAGTGTGCATGACACGTTTCTGAAATAACTTTCATCAGGTACCACACACCAATACAAATGTAGATATTGAATTAAGTGTGCATGACACGTTTCTGAAATAACTTTCATCAGGTACCTCACACCAATACAAATGTAGATATTGAATTAAGTGTGCATGACACGTTTCTGAAATAACATTCATCAGGTACCTCACACCAATACAAATGTAGATATTGAATTAAGTGTGCAAGACACGTTTCTGAATTTACTTTCATCAGGTACCTCACACCAATACAAATGTAAATATTGAATTAAATGTGCATGACACGTTTCTGAAATAGCCTTCATCAGGCACCTCACACCAATACAAATTTAGATATTGAATTAAGTGTGCATGATACGTTTCTGAAATAACCTTCATCAGGTATCTCACATCAATATAAATGTAGATATTGAATTAAGTGTGCATGACACGTTTCTGAAATAACTTTCATCAGGTACCTCACACCAATACAAATGTAGATATTGAATTAAGTGTGCATGACACATTTCTGAAATAACTTTCATCAGGTACCACACACCAATACAAATGTAGATATTGAATTAAGTGTGCATGACACGTTTCTGAAATAACTTTCATCAGGTACCTCACACCAATACAAATGTAGATATTGAATTAAGTGTGCATGACACATTTCTGAAATAACTTTCATCAGGTACCTCACACCAATACAAATGTAGATATTGAATTAAGTGTGCATGACACGTTTCTGAAATAACCTTCATAAGGTACCTCACATCAATACAAATGTAGATATTGAATTAAGTGTGGATGACACGTTTCTGAAATAACCTTCATCAGGTACCTCACACCAATACAAATGTAGATATTGAATTAACAGTGCATGAAACGTTTCTGAAATAACCTTCATCAGGTAGCTCACATCAATAAAAATGTAGATATTGAATTAAGTGTGCATGCCACGTTTCTGGAATAAATTTCATCAGTTACCTCACACCAATACAAATGTAGATATTGAATTAAGTGTGTATGACACGTTTCTGAAATAACTTTCATCAGGTACCTCACATCAATACAAATGTAGATATTGAATTAAGTGTGGATGACACGTTTCTGAAATAACCTTCATCAGGTACCTCACACCAATACAAATGTAGATATTGAATTAACAGTTCATGACACGTTTCTGAAATAACTTTCATCAGGTACCTCACACCAATACAAATGTAGATATTGAATTAAGTGTGCATGACACGTTTCTGAAATAAATTTCATCAGTTACCTCACACCAATACAAATGTAGATATTGAATTAAGTGTGCATGACACGTTTCTGGAATAACTTTCATCAGTTACCTCACACCAATACAAATGTAGATATTGAATTAAGATTGTATGACACGTTTCTGAAATAACTTTCATCAGGTACCTCACACCAATACAAATGTAGATATTGAATTAAGTGTGCATGACACGTTTCTGAAATAACTTTCATCAGGTACCTCACACCAATACAAATGTAGATATTGAATTAAGTGTGCATGACACGTTTCTGGAATAACTTTCATCAGTTACCTCACACCAATACAAATGTAGATATTGAATTAAGTGTGGATGACACGTTTCTGAAATAACCTTCATCAGGTACCTTACACCAATACAAATGTAGATATTGAATTAAGTGTGCATGACACGTTTCTGAAGTAACTTTCATCAGGTACCTCACACCAATACAATTGTAGATATTGAATTAAGTGTGCATGACACGTTTCTGAAATAACTTTCATCAGGTACCTCACACAAATACAAATGTAGATATTGAATTAAGTGTGCATGACACGTTTCTTAAATAACTTTCATCAGGTACCTCACACCAATACAAATGTAGATATTGAATTAAGTGTGCATGACACGTTTCTGAAACAACTATCATCAGGTACCTCACATCAATAAAAATGTAGATATTGAATTAAGTGTGCATGACACGTTTCTGGAATAACTTTCATCAGTTACCTCACACCAATACAAATGTAGATATTGAATTAAGATTGTATGACACGTTTCTGAAATAACTTTCATCAGGTACCTCACACCAATACAAATGTAGATATTGAATTAAGTGTGCATGACACGTTTCTGAAATAACTTTCATCAGGTACCTCACACCAATACAAATGTAGATATTGAATTAAGTGTGCATGACACGTTTCTGAAATAACCTTCATCAGGTACCTCACATCAATACAAATGTAGATATTGAATTAACAGTGCATGACACGTTTCTGAAATAACCTTCATCAGGTACCTCACATCAATAAAAATGTAGATATTGAATTAAGTGTGCATGCCACGTTTCTGGAATAAATTTCATCAGTTACCTCACACCAATACAAATGTAGATATTGAATTAAGTGTGTATGACACGTTTCTGAAATAACTTTCATCAGGTACCTCACATCAATAAAAATGTAGATATTGAATTAAGTGTGCATGACACGTTTCTGAAATAACTTTCATCAGGTACCTCACATCAATACAAATGTAGATATTGAATTAAGTGTGGATGACACGTTTCTGAAATAACTTTCATCAGGTACCTTACATCAATACAAATGAAGATATTGAATTAAGTGTGCATGACACGTTTCTGAAATAACTTTCATCAGGTACCACACACCAATACAAATGTAGATATTGAATTAAGTGTGCATGACACGTTTCTGAAATAACTTTCATCAGGTACCTCACACCAATACAAATGTAGATATTGAATTAAGTGTGCATGACACGTTTCTGAAATAGCCTTCATCAGGCACCTCACACCAATAAAAATGTAGATATTGAATTAAGTGTGCATGACACGTTTCTGAAATAACTTTCATCAGGTACCTCACACCAATACAAATGTAGATATTGAATTAAGTGTGCATGACACGTTTCTGAAATAACCTTCATAAGGTACCTCACATCAATACAAATGTAGATATTGAATTAAGTGTGGATGACACGTTTCTGAAATAACCTTCATCAGGTACCTCACATCAATACAAATGTAGATATTGAATTAAGTGTGCATGACACGTTTCTGAAATAACCTTCATCAGGTACCTCACATCAATAAAAATGTAGATATTGAATTAAGTGTGCATGCCACGTTTCTGGAATAAATTTCATCAGTTACCTCACACTAATACAAATGTAGATATTGAATTAAGTGTGTATGACACGTTTCTGAAATAACTTTCATCAGGTACCTCACATCAATACAAATGTAGATATTGAATTAAGTGTGGATGACACGTTTCTGAAATAACTTTCATCAGGTACCTTACATCAATACAAATGAAGATATTGAATTAAGTGTGCATGACACGTTTCTGAAATAACTTTCATCAGGTACCACACACCAATACAAATGTAGATATTGAATTAAGTGTGCATGACACGTTTCTGAAATAACTTTCATCAGGTACCTCACACCAATACAAATGTAGATATTGAATTAAGTGTGCATGACACGTTTCTGAAATAACATTCATCAGGTACCTCACACCAATACAAATGTAGATATTGAATTAAGTGTGCAAGACACGTTTCTGAATTTACTTTCATCAGGTACCTCACACCAATACAAATGTAAATATTGAATTAAATGTGCATGACACGTTTCTGAAATAGCCTTCATCAGGCACCTCACACCAATACAAATTTAGATATTGAATTAAGTGTGCATGATACGTTTCTGAAATAACCTTCATCAGGTATCTCACATCAATACAAATGTAGATATTGAATTAAGTGTGCATGACACGTTTCTGAAATAACTTTCATCAGGTACCTCACACCAATACAAATGTAGATATTGAATTAAGTGTGCATGACACATTTCTGAAATAACTTTCATCAGGTACCACACACCAATACAAATGTAGATATTGAATTAAGTGTGCATGACACGTTTCTGAAATAACTTTCATCAGGTACCTCACACCAATACAAATGTAGATATTGAATTAAGTGTGCATGACACGTTTCTGAAATAACATTCATCAGGTACCTCACACCAATACAAATGTAGATATTGAATTAAGTGTGCAAGACACGTTTCTGAATTTACTTTCATCAGGTACCTCACACCAATACAAATGTAAATATTGAATTAAATGTGCATGACACGTTTCTGAAATAGCCTTCATCAGGCACCTCACACCAATACAAATTTAGATATTGAATTAAGTGTGCATGATACGTTTCTGAAATAACCTTCATCAGGTATCTCACATCAATACAAATGTAGATATTGAATTAAGTGTGCATGACACGTTTCTGAAATAACTTTCATCAGGTACCTCACACCAATACAAATGTAGATATTGAATTAAGTGTGCATGACACGTTTCTGAAATAACCTTCATAAGGTACCTCACATCAATACAAATGTAGATATTGAATTAAGTGTGGATGACACGTTTCTGAAATAACCTTCATCAGGTACCTCACACCAATACAAATGTAGATATTGAATTAACAGTGCATGAAACGTTTCTGAAATAACCTTCATCAGGTAGCTCACATCAATAAAAATGTAGATATTGAATTAAGTGTGCATGCCACGTTTCTGGAATAAATTTCATCAGTTACCTCACACCAATACAAATGTAGATATTGAATTAAGTGTGTATGACACGTTTCTGAAATAACTTTCATCAGGTACCTCACATCAATACAAATGTAGATATTGAATTAAGTGTGGATGACACGTTTCTGAAATAACCTTCATCAGGTACCTCACACCAATACAAATGTAGATATTGAATTAACAGTTCATGACACGTTTCTGAAATAACTTTCATCAGGTACCTCACACCAATACAAATGTAGATATTGAATTAACAGTGCATGACACGTTTCTGAAATAACCTTCATCAGGTAGCTCACATCAATAAAAATGTAGATATTGAATTAAGTGTGCATGACACGTTTCTGGAATAACTTTCATCAGTTACCTCACACCAATACAAATGTAGATATTGAATTAAGATTGTATGACACGTTTCTGAAATAACTTTCATCAGGTACCTAACACCAATACAAATGTAGATATTGAATTAAGTGTGCATGACACGTTTCTGAAATAACTTTCATCAGGTACCTCACACCAATACAAATGTAGATATTGAATTAAGTGTGCATGACACGTTTCTGGAATAACTTTCATCAGTTACCTCACACCAATACAAATGTAGATATTGAATTAAGTGTGGATGACACGTTTCTGAAATAACCTTCATCAGGTACCTTACACCAATACAAATGTAGATATTGAATTAAGTGTGCATGACACGTTTCTGAAGTAACTTTCATCAGGTACCTCACACCAATACAATTGTAGATATTGAATTAAGTGTGCATGACACGTTTCTGAAATAACTTTCATCAGGTACCTCACACAAATACAAATGTAGATATTGAATTAAGTGTGCATGACACGTTTCTGAAATAACTTTCATCAGGTACCTCACACCAATACAAATGTAGATATTGAATTAAGTGTGCATGACACGTTTCTGAAACAACTATCATCAGGTACCTCACATCAATAAAAATGTAGATATTGAATTAAGTGTGCATGACACGTTTCTGGAATAACTTTCATCAGTTACCTCACACCAATACAAATGTAGATATTGAATTAAGATTGTATGACACGTTTCTGAAATAACTTTCATAAGGTACCTCACACCAATACAAATGTAGATATTGAATTAAGTGTGCATGACACGTTTCTGAAATAACTTTCATCAGGTACCTCACACCAATACAAATGTAGATATTGAATTAAGTGTGCATGACACGTTTCTGAAATAACCTTCATCAGGTACCTCACATCAATACAAATGTAGATATTGAATTAACAGTGCATGACACGTTTCTGAAATAACCTTCATCAGGTACCTCACATCAATAAAAATGTAGATATTGAATTAAGTGTGCATGCCACGTTTCTGGAATAAATTTCATCAGTTACCTCACACCAATACAAATGTAGATATTGAATTAAGTGTGTATGACACGTTTCTGAAATAACTTTCATCAGGTACCTCACATCAATAAAAATGTAGATATTGAATTAAGTGTGCATGACACGTTTCTGAAATAACTTTCATCAGGTACCTCACATCAATACAAATGTAGATATTGAATTAAGTGTGGATGACACGTTTCTGAAATAACTTTCATCAGGTACCTTACATCAATACAAATGAAGATATTGAATTAAGTGTGCATGACACGTTTCTGAAATAACTTTCATCAGGTACCACACACCAATACAAATGTAGATATTGAATTAAGTGTGCATGACACGTTTCTGAAATAACTTTCATCAGGTACCTCACACCAATACAAATGTAGATATTGAATTAAGTGTGCATGACACGTTTCTGAAATAGCCTTCATCAGGCACCTCACACCAATACAAATGTAGATATTAAATTAAGTGTGCATGATACGTTTCTGAAATAACCTTCATCAGGTATCTCACATCAATACAAATGTAGATATTGAATTAAGTGTGCATGACACGTTTCTGAAATAACTTTCATCAGGTACCTCACACCAATACAAATTTAGATATTGAATTAAGTGTGCATGACACGTTTCTGAAATAACCTTCATAAGGTACCTCACATCAATACAAATGTAGATATTGAATTAAGTGTGGATGACACGTTTCTGAAATAACCTTCATCAGGTGCCTCACACCAATACAAATGTAGATATTGAATTAAGTGTGCATGACACGTTTCTGGAATAACTTTCATCAGTAACCTCACACCAATACAAATGTAGATATTGAATTAAGTGTGGATGACACGTTTCTGAAATAACCTTCATCAGGTACCTTACACCAATACAAATGTAGATATTGAATTAAGTGTGCATGACACGTTTCTGAAGTAACTTTCATCAGGTACCTCACACCAATACAATTGTAGATATTGAATTAAGTGTGCATGACACGTTTCTGAAATAACTTTCATCAGGTACCTCACACCAATACAAATGTAGATATTGAATTAAGTGTGCATGACACGTTTCTGAAATAACTTTCATCAGGTACCTCACACCAATACAAATGTAGATATTGAATTAAGTGTGCATGACACGTTTCTGAAATAACTTTCATCAGGTACCTCACACCAATACAAATGTAGATATTGAATTAAGTGTGCATGACACGTTTCTGAAACAACTATCATCAGGTACCTCACATCAATAAAAATGTAGATATTGAATTAAGTGTGCATGACACGTTTCTGGAATAACTTTCATCAGTTACCTCACACCAATACAAATGTAGATATTGAATTAAGTGTGTATGACACGTTTCTGAAATAACTTTCATCAGGTACCTCACACCAATACAAATGTAGATATTGAATTAAGTGTGCATGACACGTTTCTGAAATAACTTTCATCAGGTACCTCACACCAATACAAATGTAGATATTGAATTAAGTGTGCATGACACGTTTCTGAAATAACCTTCATCAGGTACCTCACATCAATACAAATGTAGATATTGAATTAACAGTGCATGACACGTTTCTGAAATAACCTTCATCAGGTACCTCACATCAATAAAAATGTAGATATTGAATTAAGTGTGCATGCCACGTTTCTGGAATAAATTTCATCAGTTACCTCACACCAATACAAATGTAGATATTGAATTAAGTGTGTATGACACGTTTCTGAAATAACTTTCATCAGGTACCTCACATCAATAAAAATGTAGATATTGAATTAAGTGTGCATGACACGTTTCTGAAATAACTTTCATCAGGTACCTCACATCAATACAAATGTAGATATTGAATTAAGTGTGGATGACACGTTTCTGAAATAACTTTCATCAGGTACCTTACATCAATACAAATGAAGATATTGAATTAAGTGTGCATGACACGTTTCTGAAATAACTTTCATCAGGTACCACACACCAATACAAATGTAGATATTGAATTAAGTGTGCATGACACGTTTCTGAAATAACATTCATCAGGTACCTCACATCAATACAAATGTAGATATTGAATTAAGTGTGCAAGACACGTTTCTGAATTTACTTTCATCAGGTACCTCACACCAATACAAATGTAAATATTGAATTAAATGTGCATGACACGTTTCTGAAATAGCCTTCATCAGGCACCTCACACCAATACAAATGTAGATATTGAATTAAGTGTGCATGATACGTTTCTGAAATAACCTTCATCAGGTATCTCACATCAATACAAATGTAGATATTGAATTAAGTGTGCATGACACGTTTCTGAAATAACTTTCATCAGGTACCTCACACCAATACAAATGTAGATATTGAATTAAGTGTGCATGACACGTTTCTGAAATAACTTTCATCAGGTACCTCACACCAATACAAATGTAGATATTGAATTAAGTGTGCATGACACGTTTCTGAAATAACCTTCATAAGGTACCTCACATCAATACAAATGTAGATATTGAATTAAGTGTGGATGACACGTTTCTGAAATAACCTTCATCAGGTACCTCACACCAATACAAATGTAGATATTGAATTAAGTGTGCATGCCACGTTTCTGGAATAAATTTCATCAGTTACCTCACACCAATACAAATGTAGATATTGAATTAAGTGTGTATGACACGTTTCTGAAATAACTTTCATCAGGACCTCACATCAATACAAATGTAGATATTGAATTAAGTATGGATGACACGTTTCTGAAATAACCTTCATCAGGTACCTCACACCAATACAAATGTAGATATTGAATTAACAGTTCATGACACGTTTCTGAAATAACTTTCATCAGGTACCTCACACCAATACAAATGTAGATATTGAATTAACAGTGCATGACACGTATCTGAAATAACCTTCATCAGGTAGCTCACATCAATAAAAATGTAGATATTGAATTAAGTGTGCATGACACATTTCTGGAATAACTTTCATCAGTTACCTCACATCAATAAAAATGTAGATATTGAATTAAGTGTGGATGACACGTTTCTGAAATAACCTTAATCAGGCACCTCACACCAATACAAATGTAGATATTGAATTAAGTGTGCATGATACGTATCTGAAATAACTTTCATCAGGTAGCTCACATCAATAAAAATGTAGATATTGAATTAAGTGTGCATGACACGTTTCTGAAATAACTTTCATCAGGTACCTCACACCAATACAAATATAGATATTGAATTAAGTGTGCATGACACGTTTCTGAAACAACTATCATCAGGTACCTCACATCAATAAAAATGTAGATATTGAATTAAGTGTGCATGACACGTTTCTGGAATAACTTTCATCAGTTACCTCACACCAATACAAATGTAGATATTGAATTAAATGTGTATGACACGTTTCTGAAATAACTTTCATCAGGTACCTCACACCAATACAAATGTAGATATTGAATTAAGTGTGCATGACACGTTTCTGAAATAACTTTCATCAGGTACCTCACACCAATACAAATGTAGATATTGAATTAAGTGTGCATGACACGTTTCTGAAATAACCTTCATAAGGTACCTCACATCAATACAAATGTAGATATTGAATTAAGTGTGGATGACACGTTTCTGAAATAACCTTCATCAGGTACCTCACACCAATACAAATGTAGATATTGAATTAACAGTGCATGACACGTTTCTGAAATAACCTTCATCAGGTAGCTCACATCAATAAAAATGTAGATATTGAATTAAGTGTGCATGCCACGTTTCTGAAATAACTTTCATCAGGTACCTCACACCAATACAAATGTAGATATTGAATTAAGTATGCATGACACGTTTCTGAAATAACTTTCATCAGGTACCTCACACCAATACAAATGTAGATATTGAATTAAGTGTGCATGACACGTTTCTGAAATAACTATCATCAGGTACCTCACATCAATAAAAATGTAGATATTGAATTAAGTGTGCATGACACGTTTCTGAAATAACTTTCATCTGGTACCTCACATCAATAAAAATGTAGATATTGAATTAAGTGTGGATGACACGTTTCTGAAATAACCTTTATCAGGTACCTCACACCAATACAAATGTAGATATTGAATTAACAGTGCATGATACGTATCTGAAATAACCTTCATCAGGTAGCTCACATCAATAAAAATGTAGATATTGAATTAAGTATGCATGACACGTTTCTGGAATAACTTTCATCAGTTACCTCACACCAATACAAATGTAGATATTCAATTAAGTGTGCATGACACGTTTCTGAAATAGCTTTCATCAGGTACCTCACATCAATAAAAATGTAGATATTGAATTAAGTGTGGATGACACGTTTCTGAAATAACCTTCATCAGGCACCTCACACCAATACAAATGTAGATATTGAATTAACAGTGCATGATACGTATCTGAAATAACTTTCATCAGGTAGCTCACATCAATAAAAATGTAGATATTGAATTAAGTGTGCATGACACGTTTCTGGAATAACTTTCATCAGTTACCTCACACCAATACAAATGTAGATATTGAATTAAGTGTGGATGACACGTTTCTGAAATAACCTTCATCAGGTACCTTACACCAATACAAATGTAGATATTGAATTAAGTGTGCATGACACGTTTCTGAAGTAACTTTCATCTGGTACCTCACACCAATACAAATGTAGATATTGAATTAAGTGTGCATGACACGTTTCTGAAATAACTATCATCAGGTACCTCACATCAATAAAAATGTAGATATTGAATTAAGTGTGCATGACACGTTTCTGGAATAACTTTCATCAGTTACCTCACACCAATACAAATGTAGATATTGAATTAAGTGTGTATGACACGTTTCTGAAATAACCTTCATCAGGTACCTCACACCAATACAAATGTAGATATTGAATTAACAGTTCATGATACGTATCTGAAATAACTTTCATCAGGTAGCTCACATCAATAAAAATGTAGATATTGAATTAAGTGTGCATGACACGTTTCTGGAATAACTTTCATCAGTTACCTCACACCAATACAAATGTAGATATTGAATTAAGTGTGGATGACACGTTTCTGAAATAACCTTCATCAGGTACCTTACACCAATACAAATGTAGATATTGAATTAAGTGTGCATGACACGTTTCTGAAGTAACTTTCATCAGGTACCTCACACCAATACAAATGTAGATATTGAATTAAGTGTGCATGACACGTTTCTGAAATAACTATCATCAGGTACCTCACATCAATAAAAATGTAGATATTGAATTAAGTGTGCATGACACGTTTCTGGAATAACTTTCATCAGTTACCTCACACCAATACAAATGTAGATATTGAATTAAGTGTGTATGACACGTTTCTGAAATAACCTTCATCAGGTACCTCACACCAATACAAATGTAGATATTGAATTAAGTGTGCATGACACGTTTCGGAAATAACTTTCATCAGGTACCTCACACCAATACAAATGTAGATATTGAATTAAGTGTGCATGACACGTTTCTGATATAACCTTCATATGGTACCTCACATCAATACAAATGTAGATATTGAATTAAGTGTGGATGACACGTTTCTGAAATAACCTTCATCAGGTACCTCACACCAATACAAATGTAGATATTGAATTAACAGTGCATGACACGTTTCTGAAATAACCTTCATCAGGTAGCTCACATCAATAAAAATGTAGATATTGAATTAAGTGTGCATGCCACGTTTCTGGAATAAATTTCATCAGTTACCTCACACCAATACAAATGTAGATATTGAAATAAGTGTGTATGACACGTTTCTGAAATAACTTTCATCAGGTACCTCACACCAATACAAATGTAGATATTGAATTAAGTGTGCATGACACGTTTCTGAAATAACTTTCATCAGGTACCTCACACAAATACAAATGTAGATATTGAATTAAGTGTGCATGACACGTTTCTGAAATAACTATCGTCAGGTACCTCACATCAATACAAATGTAGATATTGAATTAAGTGTGCATGACACGTTTCTGAAATAACTTTCATCAGGTACCTCACATCAATAAAAATGTAGATATTGAATTAAGTGTGGATGACACGTTTCTGAAATAACCTTCATCAGGTACCTCACACCAATACAAATGTAGATATTGAATTAACAGTGCATGATACGTATCTGAAATAACTTTCATCAGGTAGCTCACACCAATAAAAATGTAGATATTGAATTAAGTATGCATGACACGTTTCTGGAATAACTTTCATCAGTTACCTCACACCAATACACATGTAGATATTGAATTAAGTGTGCATGATACGTTTCTGAAATAACTTTCATCAGGTACCTCACACCAATACAAATGTAGATATTGAATTAAGTGTGCATGACACGTTTCTGAAATAACTATCAAAAGGTATCTCACATCAATAAAAATGTAGATATTGAATTAAGTGTGCATGACACGTTTCTGGAATAAATTTCATCAGTTACCTCACACCAATACAAATGTAGATATTGAATTAAGTGTGTATGACACGTTTCTGAAATAACTTTCATCAGGTACCTCACACCAATACAAATGTATATATTGAATTAAGTGTGCATGACACGTTTCTGAAATAACTTTCATCAGGTACCTCACACCAATACAAATGTAGATATTGAATTAAGTGTGCATGACACGTTTCTGAAATAACTATCATCAGGTACCTCACATCAATAAAAATGTAGATATTGAATTAAGTGTGTATGACACGTTTCTGAAATAACCTTCATCAGGTACCTCACATCAATAAAAATGTAGATATTGAATTAAGTGTGCATGACACGTTTCTGAAATAACTTTCATCAGGTACCTCACATCAATACAAATGTAGATATTGAATTAAGTGTGGATGACACGTTTCTGAAATAACTTTCATCAGGTACCTTACATCAATACAAATGAAGATATTGAATTAAGTGTGCATGACACGTTTCTGAAATAACTTTCATCAGGTACCACACACCAATACAAATGTAGATATTGAATTAAGTGTGCATGACACGTTTCTGAAATAACTTTCATCAGGTACCTCACACCAATACAAATGTAGATATTGAATTAAGTGTGCATGACACGTTTCTGAAATAACATTCATCAGGTACCTCACATCAATACAAATGTAGATATTGAATTAAGTGTGTATGACACGTTTCTGAAATAACCTTCATCAGGTACCTCACATCAATAAAAATGTAGATATTGAATTAAGTGTGCATGACACGTTTCTGAAATAACTTTCATCAGGTACCTCACATCAATACAAATGTAGATATTGAATTAAGTGTGGATGACACGTTTCTGAAATAACTTTCATCAGGTACCTTACATCAATACAAATGAAGATATTGAATTAAATGTGGATGACACGTTTCTGAAATAACTTTCATCAGGTACCTTACATCAATACAAATGAAGATATTGAATTAAGTGTGCATGACACGTTTCTGAAATAACTTTCATCAGGTACCACACACCAATACAAATGTAGATATTGAATTAAGTGTGCAAGACACGTTTCTGAATTTACTTTCATCAGGTACCTCACACCAATACAAATGTAAATATTGAATTAAATGTGCATGACACGTTTCTGAAATAGCCTTCATCAGGCACCTCACACCAATACAAATGTAGATATTGAATTAAGTGTGCATGATACGTTTCTGAAATAACCTTCATCAGGTATCTCACATCAATACAAATGTAGATATTGAATTAAGTGTGCATGACACGTTTCTGAAATAACTTTCATCAGGTACCTCACACCAATACAAATGTAGATATTGAATTAAGTGTGCATGACACGTTTCTGAAATAACTTTCATCAGGTACCTCACACCAATACAAATGTAGATATTGAATTAAGTGTGCATGACACGTTTCTGAAATAACCTTCATAAGGTACCTCACATCAATACAAATGTAGATATTGAATTAAGTGTGGATGACACGTTTCTGAAATAACCTTCATCAGGTACCTCACACCAATACAAATGTAGATATTGAATTAACAGTGCATGATACGTATCTGAAATAACTTTCATCAGGTAGCTCACATCAATACAAATGTAGATATTGAATTAAGTGTGCATGACACGTTTCTGAAATAACCTTCATCAGGTACCACACACCAATACAATTGTAGATATTGAATTAAGTGTGCATGACACGTTTCTGAAATAACTTTCATCAGGTACCTCACACCAATACAATTGTAGATATTGAATTAAGTGTGCATGACACGTTTCTGAAATAACTTTCATCAGGTACCTCACACCAATACAATTGTAGATATTGAATTAAGTGTGCATGACACGTTTCTGAAATAACTTTCATCAGGTACCTCACACCAATACAAATGTAGATATTGAATTAAGTGTGCATGACACGTTTCTGAAATAACTTTCATCAGGTACCTCACACCAATACAAATGTAGATATTGAATTAAGTGTGCATGACACGTTTCTGAAACAACTATCATCAGGTACCTCACACCAATACAAATGTAGATATTGAATTAAAAGTGTATGACACGTTTCTGAAATAACTTTCATCAGGTACCTCACACCAATACAAATGTAGATATTGAATTAAGTGTGCATGACACGTTTCTGAAATAACTTTCATCAGGTACCTCACACCAATACAAATGTAGATATTGAATTAAGTGTGCATGACACGTTTCTGAAATAACCTTCATAAGGTACCTCACATCAATACAAATGTAGATATTGAATTAAGTGTGGATGACACGTTTCTGAAATAACCTTCATCAGGTAGCTCACATCAATAAAAATGTAGATATTGAATTAAGTGTGCATGCCACGTTTCTGAAATAACTTTCATCAGGTAGCTCACATCAATAAAAATGTAGATATTGAATTAAGTATGCATGACACGTTTCTGAAATAACTTTCATCAGGTACCTCACACCAATACAAATGTAGATATTGAATTAAGTATGCATGACACGTTTCTGAAATAACTTTCATCAGGTACCTCACACCAATACAAATGTAGATATTGAATTAAGTGTGCATGACACGTTTCTGAAATAACTATCATCAGGTACCTCACATCAATAAAAATGTAGATATTGAATTAAGTGTGCATGACACGTTTCTGAAATAACTTTCATCTGGTACCTCACATCAATAAAAATGTAGATATTGAATTAAGTGTGGATGACACGTTTCTGAAATAACCTTTATCAGGTACCTCACACCAATACAAATGTAGATATTGAATTAAGTGTGCATGACACGTTTCTGAAATAACTATCATCAGGTACCTCACATCAATAAAAATGTAGATATTGAATTAACAGTGCATGATACGTATCTGAAATAACCTTCATCAGGTAGCTTACATCAATAAAAATGTAGATATTGAATTAAGTATGCATGACACGTTTCTGGAATAACTTTCATCAGTTACCTCACACCAATACAAATGTAGATATTGAATTAAGTGTGCATGACACGTTTCTGAAATAACTTTCATCAGGTACCTCACATCAATAAAAATGTAGATATTGAATTAAGTGTGGATGACACGTTTCTGAAATAACCTTCATCAGGCACCTCACACCAATACAAATGTAGATATTGAATTAACAGTGCATGATACGTATCTGAAATAACTTTCATCAGGTAGCTCACATCAATACAAATGTAGATATTGAATTAAGTGTGCATGACACGTTTCTGGAATAACTTTCATCAGTTACCTCACACCAATACAAATGTAGATATTGAATTAAGTGTGGATGACACGTTTCTGAAATAACCTTCATCAGGTACCTTACACCAATACAAATGTAGATATTGAATTAAGTGTGCATGACACGTTTCTGAAGTAACTTTCATCAGGTACCTCACACCAATACAAATGTAGATATTGAATTAAGTGTGCATGACACGTTTCTGGAATAACTTTCATCAGTTACCTCACACCAATACAAATGTAGATATTGAATTAAGTGTGTATGACACGTTTCTGAAATAACCTTCATCAGGTACCTCACACCAATACAAATGTAGATATTGAATTAAGTGTGGATGACACGTTTCTGAAATAACCTTCATCAGGTACCTTACACCAATACAAATGTAGATATTGAATTAAGTGTGCATGACACGTTTCTGAAGTAACTTTCATCAGGTACCTCACACCAATACAAATGTAGATATTGAATTAAGTGTGCATGACACGTTTCTGAAATAACTATCATCAGGTACCTCACATCAATAAAAATGTAGATATTGAATTAAGTGTGCATGACACGTTTCTGGAATAACTTTCATCAGTTACCTCACACCAATACAAATGTAGATATTGAATTAAGTGTGTATGACACGTTTCTGAAATAACCTTCATCAGGTACCTCACACCAATACAAATGTAGATATTGAATTAAGTGTGCATGACACGTTTCGGAAATAACTTTCATCAGGTACCTCACAAAAATACAAATGTAGATATTGAATTAAGTGTGCATGACACGTTTCTGATATAACCTTCATAAGGTACCTCACATCAATACAAATGTAGATATTGAATTAAGTGTGGATGACACGTTTCTGAAATAACCTTCATCAGGTACCTCACACCAATACAAATGTAGATATTGAATTAACAGTGCATGACACGTTTCTGAAATAACCTTCATCAGGTAGCTCACATCAATAAAAATGTAGATATTGAATTAAGTGTGCATGCCACGTTTCTGGAATAAATTTCATCAGTTACCTCACACCAATACAAATGTAGATATTGAAATAAGTGTGTATGACACGTTTCTGAAATAACTTTCATCAGGTACCTCACACCAATACAAATGTAGATATTGAATTAAGTGTGCATGACACGTTTCTGAAATAACTTTCATCAGGTACCTCACACAAATACAAATGTAGATATTGAATTAAGTGTGCATGACACGTTTCTGAAATAACTATCGTCAGGTACCTCACATCAATAAAAATGTAGATATTGAATTAAGTGTGCATGACACGTTTCTGAAATAACTTTCATCAGGTACCTCACATCAATAAAAATGTAGATATTGAATTAAGTGTGGATGACACGTTTCTGAAATAACCTTCATCAGGTACCTCACACCAATACAAATGTAGATATTGAATTAACAGTGCATGATACGTATCTGAAATAACTTTCATCAGGTAGCTCACACCAATAAAAATGTAGATATTGAATTAAGTATGCATGACACGTTTCTGGAATAACTTTCATCAGTTACCTCACACCAATACACATGTAGATATTGAATTAAGTGTGCATGATACGTTTCTGAAATAACTTTCATCAGGTACCTCACACCAATACAAATGTAGATATTGAATTAAGTGTGCATGACACGTTTCTGAAATAAATTTCATCAGTTACCTCACACCAATACAAATGTAGATATTGAATTAAGTGTGTATGACACGTTTCTGAAATAACTTTCATCAGGTACCTCACACCAATACAAATGTAGATATTGAATTAAGTGTGCATGACACGTTTCTGAAATAACTTTCATCAGGTACCTCACACCAATACAAATGTAGATATTGAATTAAGTGTGCATGACACGTTTCTGAAATAACTATCATCAGGTACCTCACATCAATAAAAATGTAGATATTGAATTAAGTGTGTATGACACGTTTCTGAAATAACTTTCATCAGGTAACTCACATCAATAAAAATGTAGATATTGAATTAAGTGTGCATGACACGTTTCTGAAATAACTTTCATCAGGTACCTCACATCAATACAAATGTAGATATTGAATTAAGTGTGGATGACACGTTTCTGAAATAACTTTCATCAGGTACCTTACATCAATACAAATGAAGATATTGAATTAAGTGTGCATGACACGTTTCTGAAATAACTTTCATCAGGTACCACACACCAATACAAATGTAGATATTGAATTAAGTGTGCATGACACGTTTCTGAAATAACTTTCATCAGGTACCTCACACCAATACAAATGTAGATATTGAATTAAGTGTGCATGACACGTTTCTGAAATAACATTCATCAGGTACCTCACATCAATACAAATGTAGATATTGAATTAAGTGTGCAAGACACGTTTCTGAATTTACTTTCATCAGGTACCTCACACCAATACAAATGTAAATATTGAATTAAATGTGCATGACACGTTTCTGGAATAGCCTTCATCAGGCACCTCACACCAATAAAAATGTAGATATTGAATTAAGTGTGCATGATACGTTTCTGAAATAACCTTCATCAGGTATCTCACATCAATACAAATGTAGATATTGAATTAAGTGTGCATGACACGTTTCTGAAATAACTTTCATCAGGTACCTCACACCAATACAAATGTAGATATTGAATTAAGTGTGCATGACACGTTTCTGAAATAACTTTCATCAGGTACCTCACACCAATACAAATGTAGATATTGAATTAAGTGTGCATGACACGTTTCTGAAATAACCTTCATAAGGTACCTCACATCAATACAAATGTAGATATTGAATTAAGTGTGGATGACACGTTTCTGAAATAACCTTCATCAGGTACCTCACACCAATACAAATGTAGATATTGAATTAACAGTGCATGAAACGTTTCTGAAATAACCTTCATCAGGTAGCTCACATCAATAAAAATGTAGATATTGAATTAAGTGTGCATGCCACGTTTCTGGAATAAATTTCATCAGTTACCTCACACCAATACAAATGTAGATATTGAATTAAGTGTGTATGACACGTTTCTGAAATAACTTTCATCAGTTACCTCACACCAATACAAATGTAGATATTGAATTAACAGTGCATGACACGTTTCTGAAATAACCTTCATCAGGTAGCTCACATCAATAAAAATGTAGATATTGAATTAAGTGTGCATGACACGTTTCTGAAATAACTTTCATCAGGTACCTCACATCAATAAAAATGTAGATATTGAATTAAGTGTGGATGACACGTTTCTGAAATAACCTTCATCAGGTACCTTACACCAATACAAATGTAGATATTGAATTAAGTGTGCATGACACGTTTCTGAAGTAACTTTCATCAGGTACCTCACACCAATACAAATGTAGATATTGAATTTAGTGTGGATGACACGTTTCTGAAATAACTTTCATCAGGTACCTCACACCAATACAAATGTAGATATTGAATTAAGTGTGCATGACACGTTTCTGAAATAACATTCATCAGGTACCTCACATCAATACAAATGTAGATATTGAATTAAGTGTGCATGACACGTTTCTGAAATTACTTTCATCAGGTATCTCACACCAATACAAATGCAAATATTGAATTAAATGTGCATGACACGTTTCTGAAATAACCTTCATCAGACACCTCACACCAATACAAATGTAGATATTGAATTAAGTGTGCATGGTACGTTTCTGAAATAACCTTCATCAGGTATCTCACATCAATACAAATGTAGATATTGAATTAAGTGTGCATGACACGTTTCTGAAATAACCTTCATTAAGTACCTCACACCAATACAAATGTAGATATTGAATTAAGTGTGCATGACACGTTTCTGAAATAACTTTCATCAGGTACCTCACACCAATACAAATGTAGATATTGAATTAAGTGTGCATGACACGTTTCTGAAATAACCTTCATAAGGTACCTCACATCAATACAAATGTAGATATTGAATTAAGTGTGGATGACACGTTTCTGAAATAACCTTCATCAGGTACCTCACATCAATACAAATGTAGATATTGAATTAAGTGTGCATGACACGTTTCTGAAATAACCTTCATCAGGTACCTCACAACAATAAAAATGTAGATATTGAATTAAGTGTGCATGCCACGTTTCTGGAATAAATTTCATCAGTTACCTCACACCAATACAAATGTAGATATTGAATTAAGTGTGTATGACACGTTTCTGAAATAACTTTCATCAGGTACCTCACATCAATAAAAATGTAGATATTGAATTAAGTGTGCATGACACGTTTCTGAAATAACTTTCATCAGGTACCTCACATCAATACAAATGTAGATATTGAATTAAGTGTGGATGACACGTTTCTGAAATAACTTTCATCAGGGACCTTACATCAATACAAATGAAGATATTGAATTAAGTGTGCATGACACGTTTCTGAAATAACATTCATCAGGTACCTCACACCAATACAAATGTAGATATTGAATTAAGTGTGCAAGACACGTTTCTGAATTTACTTTCATCAGGTACCTCACACCAATACAAATGTAAATATTGAATTAAATGTGCATGACACGTTTCTGAAATAGCCTTCATCAGGCACCTCACACCAATACAAATGTAGATATTGAATTAAGTGTGCATGATACGTTTCTGAAATAACCTTCATCAGGTATCTCACATCAATACAAATGTAGATATTGAATTAAGTGTGCATGACACGTTTCTGAAATAACTTTCATCAGGTACCTCACACCAATACAAATGTAGATATTGAATTAAGTGTGCATGACACGTTTCTGAAATAACTTTCATCAGGTACCTCACAGCAATACAAATGTAGATATTGAATTAAGTGTGCA
The DNA here is from genome assembly GCA_963680875.1 of Bathymodiolus brooksi. NCBI lineage: Eukaryota > Metazoa > Mollusca > Bivalvia > Mytilida > Modiolidae > Bathymodiolus > Bathymodiolus brooksi. The sequence continues at coordinate 73,391,042 of OY804579.1, forward strand.
TGACACGTTTCTGAAATAACCTTCATAAGGTACCTCACATCAATACAAATGTAGATATTGAATTAAGTGTGGATGACACGTTTCTGAAATAACCTTCATCAGGTACCTCACACCAATACAAATGTAGATATTGAATTAACAGTGCATGAAACGTTTCTGAAATAACCTTCATCAGGTAGCTCACATCAATAAAAATGTAGATATTGAATTAAGTGTGCATGCCACGTTTCTGGAATAAATTTCATCAGTTACCTCACACCAATACAAATGTAGATATTGAATTAAGTGTGTATGACACGTTTCTGAAATAACTTTCATCAGGTACCTCACATCAATACAAATGTAGATATTGAATTAAGTGTGGATGACACGTTTCTGAAATAACCTTCATCAGGTACCTCACACCAATACAAATGTAGATATTGAATTAACAGTTCATGACACGTTTCTGAAATAACCTTCATCAGGTACCTCACACCAATACAAATGTAGATATTGAATTAACAGTGCATGACACGTTTCTGAAATAACCTTCATCAGGTAGCTCACATCAATAAAAATGTAGATATTGAATTAAGTGTGCATGACACGTTTCTGGAATAACTTTCATCAGTTACCTCACACCAATACAAATGTAGATATTGAATTAAGATTGTATGACACGTTTCTGAAATAACTTTCATCAGGTACCTCACACCAATACAAATGTAGATATTGAATTAAGTGTGCATGACACGTTTCTGAAATAACTTTCATCAGGTACCTCACACCAATACAAATGTAGATATTGAATTAAGTGTGCATGACACGTTTCTGAAATAACTTTCATCAGGTACCACACACCAATACAAATGTAGATATTGAATTAAGTGTGCATGACACGTTTCTGAAATAACTTTCATCAGGTACCTCACACCAATACAAATGTAGATATTGAATTAAGTGTGCATGACACGTTTCTGAATTAACATTCATCAGGTACCTCACACCAATACAAATGTAGATATTGAATTAAGTGTGCAAGACACGTTTCTGAATTTACTTTCATCAGGTACCTCACACCAATACAAATGTAAATATTGAATTAAATGTGCATGACACGTTTCTGAAATAGCCTTCATCAGGCACCTCACACCAATACAAATGTAGATATTGAATTAAGTGTGCATGATACGTTTCTGAAATAACCTTCATCAGGTATCTCACATCAATACAAATGTAGATATTGAATTAAGTGTGCATGACACGTTTCTGAAATAACTTTCATCAGGTACCTCACACCAATACAAATGTAGATATTGAATTAAGTGTGCATGACACGTTTCTGAAATAACTTTCATCAGGTACCTCACACCAATACAAATGTAGATATTGAATTAAGTGTGCATGACACGTTTCTGAAATAACCTTCATAAGGTACCTCACATCAATACAAATGTAGATATTGAATTAAGTGTGGATGACACGTTTCTGAAATAACCTTCATCAGGTACCTCACACCAATACAAATGTAGATATTGAATTAACAGTGCATGAAACGTTTCTGAAATAACCTTCATCAGGTAGCTCACATCAATAAAAATGTAGATATTGAATTAAGTGTGCATGCCACGTTTCTGGAATAAATTTCATCAGTTACCTCACACCAATACAAATGTAGATATTGAATTAAGTGTGTATGAAACGTTTCTGAAATAACTTTCATCAGGTACCTCACATCAATACAAATGTAGATATTGAATTAAGTGTGGATGACACGTTTCTGAAATAACCTTCATCAGGTACCTCACACCAATACAAATGTAGATATTGAATTAACAGTTCATGACACGTTTCTGAAATAACCTTCATCAGGTACCTCACACCAATACAAATGTAGATATTGAATTAACAGTGCATGACACGTTTCTGAAATAACCTTCATCAGGTAGGTCACATCAATAAAAATGTAGATATTGAATTAAGTGTGCATGACACGTTTCTGGAATAACTTTCATCAGTTACCTCACACCAATACAAATGTAGATATTGAATTAAGATTGTATGACACGTTTCTGAAATAACTTTCATCAGGTACCTCACACCAATACAAATGTAGATATTGAATTAAGTGTGCATGACACGTTTCTGAAATAACTTTCATCAGGTACCTCACACCAATACAAATGTAGATATTGAATTAAGTGTGCATGACACGTTTCTGGAATAACTTTCATCAGTTACCTCACACCAATACAAATGTAGATATTGAATTAAGTGTGGATGACACGTTTCTGAAATAACCTTCATCAGGTACCTTACACCAATACAAATGTAGATATTGAATTAAGTGTGCATGACACGTTTCTGAAGTAACTTTCATCAGGTACCTCACACCAATACAATTGTAGATATTGAATTAAGTGTGCATGACACGTTTCTGAAATAACTTTCATCAGGTACCTCACACCAATACAAATGTAGATATTGAATTAAGTGTGCATGACACGTTTCTGAAATAACTTTCATCAGGTACCTCACACCAATACAAATGTAGATATTGAATTAAGTGTGCATGACACGTTTCTGAAACAACTATCATCAGGTACCTCACATCAATAAAAATGTAGATATTGAATTAAGTGTGCATGACACGTTTCTGGAATAACTTTCATCAGTTACCTCACACCAATACAAATGTAGATATTGAATTAAGTGTGTATGACACGTTTCTGAAATAACTTTCATCAGGTACCTCACACCAATACAAATGTAGATATTGAATTAAGTGTGGATGACACGTTTCTGAAATAACCTTCATCAGGTACCTCACACCAATACAAATGTAGATATTGAATTAACAGTGCATGAAACGTTTCTGAAATAACCTTCATCAGGTAGCTCACATCAATAAAAATGTAGATATTGAATTAAGTGTGCATGCCACGTTTCTGGAATAAATTTCATCAGTTACCTCACACCAATACAAATGTAGATATTGAATTAAGTGTGTATGACACGTTTCTGAAATAACTTTCATCAGGTACCTCACATCAATACAAATGTAGATATTGAATTAAGTGTGGATGACACGTTTCTGAAGTAACTTTCATCAGGTACCTCACACCAATACAATTGTAGATATTGAATTAAGTGTGCATGACACGTTTCTGAAATAACTTTCATCAGGTACCACACACCAATACAAATGTAGATATTGAATTAAGTGTGCATGACACGTTTCTGAAATAACTTTCATCAGGTACCTCACACCAATACAAATGTAGATATTGAATTAAGTGTGCATGACACGTTTCTGAAATAACATTCATCAGGTACCTCACACCAATACAAATGTAGATATTGAATTAAGTGTGCAAGACACGTTTCTGAATTTACTTTCATCAGGTACCTCACACCAATACAAATGTAAATATTGAATTAAATGTGCATGACACGTTTCTGAAATAGCCTTCATCAGGCACCTCACACCAATACAAATGTAGATATTGAATTAAGTGTGCATGATACGTTTCTGAAATAACCTTCATCAGGTATCTCACATCAATACAAATGTAGATATTGAATTAAGTGTGCATGACACGTTTCTGAAATAACTTTCATCAGGTACCTCACACCAATACAAATGTAGATATTGAATTAAGTGTGCATGACACGTTTCTGAAATAACTTTCATCAGGTACCTCACACCAATACAAATGTAGATATTGAATTAAGTGTGCATGACACGTTTCTGAAATAACCTTCATAAGGTACCTCACATCAATACAAATGTAGATATTGAATTAAGTGTGGATGACACGTTTCTGAAATAACCTTCATCAGGTACCTCACACCAATACAAATGTAGATATTGAATTAACAGTGCATGAAACGTTTCTGAAATAACCTTCATCAGGTAGCTCACATCAATAAAAATGTAGATATTGAATTAAGTGTGCATGCCACGTTTCTGGAATAAATTTCATCAGTTACCTCACACCAATACAAATGTAGATATTGAATTAAGTGTGTATGAAACGTTTCTGAAATAACTTTCATCAGGTACCTCACATCAATACAAATGTAGATATTGAATTAAGTGTGGATGACACGTTTCTGAAATAACCTTCATCAGGTACCTCACACCAATACAAATGTAGATATTGAATTAACAGTTCATGACACGTTTCTGAAATAACCTTCATCAGGTACCTCACACCAATACAAATGTAGATATTGAATTAACAGTGCATGACACGTTTCTGAAATAACCTTCATCAGGTAGGTCACATCAATAAAAATGTAGATATTGAATTAAGTGTGCATGACACGTTTCTGGAATAACTTTCATCAGTTACCTCACACCAATACAAATGTAGATATTGAATTAAGATTGTATGACACGTTTCTGAAATAACTTTCATCAGGTACCTCACACCAATACAAATGTAGATATTGAATTAAGTGTGCATGACACGTTTCTGAAATAACTTTCATCAGGTACCTCACACCAATACAAATGTAGATATTGAATTAAGTGTGCATGACACGTTTCTGGAATAACTTTCATCAGTTACCTCACACCAATACAAATGTAGATATTGAATTAAGTGTGGATGACACGTTTCTGAAATAACCTTCATCAGGTACCTTACACCAATACAAATGTAGATATTGAATTAAGTGTGCATGACACGTTTCTGAAGTAACTTTCATCAGGTACCTCACACCAATACAATTGTAGATATTGAATTAAGTGTGCATGACACGTTTCTGAAATAACTTTCATCAGGTACCTCACACCAATACAAATGTAGATATTGAATTAAGTGTGCATGACACGTTTCTGAAATAACTTTCATCAGGTACCTCACACCAATACAAATGTAGATATTGAATTAAGTGTGCATGACACGTTTCTGAAACAACTATCATCAGGTACCTCACATCAATAAAAATGTAGATATTGAATTAAGTGTGCATGACACGTTTCTGGAATAACTTTCATCAGTTACCTCACACCAATACAAATGTAGATATTGAATTAAGTGTGTATGACACGTTTCTGAAATAACTTTCATCAGGTACCTCACACCAATACAAATGTAGATATTGAATTAAGTGTGGATGACACGTTTCTGAAATAACCTTCATCAGGTACCTCACACCAATACAAATGTAGATATTGAATTAACAGTGCATGAAACGTTTCTGAAATAACCTTCATCAGGTAGCTCACATCAATAAAAATGTAGATATTGAATTAAGTGTGCATGCCACGTTTCTGGAATAAATTTCATCAGTTACCTCACACCAATACAAATGTAGATATTGAATTAAGTGTGTATGACACGTTTCTGAAATAACTTTCATCAGGTACCTCACATCAATACAAATGTAGATATTGAATTAAGTGTGGATGACACGTTTCTGAAGTAACTTTCATCAGGTACCTCACACCAATACAATTGTAGATATTGAATTAAGTGTGCATGACACGTTTCTGAAATAACTTTCATCAGGTACCTCACACCAATACAAATGTAGATATTGAATTAAGTGTGCATGACACGTTTCTGAAATAACTTTCATCAGGTACCTCACACCAATACAAATGTAGATATTGAATTAAGTGTGCATGACACGTTTCTGAAACAACTATCATCAGGTACCTCACATCAATAAAAATGTAGATATTGAATTAAGTGTGCATGACACGTTTCTGGAATAACTTTCATCAGTTACCTCACACCAATACAAATGTAGATATTGAATTAAGTGTGTATGACACGTTTCTGAAATAACTTTCATCAGGTACCTCACATCAATAAAAATGTAGATATTGAATTAAGTGTGCATGCCACGTTTCTGGAATAACTTTCATCAGTTACCTCACACCAATACAAATGTAGATATTGAATTAAGTGTGGATGACACGTTTCTGAAATAACCTTCATCAGGTACCTCACACCAATACAAATGTAGATATTGAATTAACAGTGCATGAAACGTTTCTGAAATAACCTTCATCAGGTAGCTCACATCAATAAAAATGTAGATATTGAATTAAGTGTGCATGCCACGTTTCTGGAATAAATTTCATCAGTTACCTCACACCAATACAAATGTAGATATTGAATTAAGTGTGTATGACACGTTTCTGAAATAACTTTCATCAGGTACCTCACATCAATACAAATGTAGATATTGAATTAAGTGTGGATGACACGTTTCTGAAATAACCTTCATCAGGTACCTCACACCAATACAAATGTAGATATTGAATTAACAGTTCATGACACGTTTCTGAAATAACCTTCATCAGGTACCTCACACCAATACAAATGTAGATATTGAATTAACAGTGCATGACACGTTTCTGAAATAACCTTCATCAGGTAGCTCACATCAATAAAAATGTAGATATTGAATTAAGTGTGCATGACACGTTTCTGGAATAACTTTCATCAGTTACCTCACACCAATACAAATGTAGATATTGAATTAAGATTGTATGACACGTTTCTGAAATAACTTTCATCAGGTACCTCACACCAATACAAATGTAGATATTGAATTAAGTGTGCATGACACGTTTCTGAAATAACTTTCATCAGGTACCTCACACCAATACAAATGTAGATATTGAATTAAGTGTGCATGACACGTTTCTGAAATAACTTTCATCAGGTACCACACACCAATACAAATGTAGATATTGAATTAAGTGTGCATGACACGTTTCTGAAATAACTTTCATCAGGTACCTCACACCAATACAAATGTAGATATTGAATTAAGTGTGCATGACACGTTTCTGAAATAACATTCATCAGGTACCTCACACCAATACAAATGTAGATATTGAATTAAGTGTGCAAGACACGTTTCTGAATTTACTTTCATCAGGTACCTCACACCAATACAAATGTAAATATTGAATTAAATGTGCATGACACGTTTCTGAAATAGCCTTCATCAGGCACCTCACACCAATACAAATGTAGATATTGAATTAAGTGTGCATGATACGTTTCTGAAATAACCTTCATCAGGTATCTCACATCAATACAAATGTAGATATTGAATTAAGTGTGCATGACACTTTTCTGAAATAACTTTCATCAGGTACCTCACACCAATACAAATGTAGATATTGAATTAAGTGTGCATGACACGTTTCTGAAATAACTTTCATCAGGTACCTCACACCAATACAAATGTAGATATTGAATTAAGTGTGGATGACACGTTTCTGAAATAACCTTCATCAGGTACCTCACACCAATACAAATGTAGATATTGAATTAACAGTGCATGAAACGTTTCTGAAATAACCTTCATCAGGTAGCTCACATCAATAAAAATGTAGATATTGAATTAAGTGTGCATGCCACGTTTCTGGAATAAATTTCATCAGTTACCTCACACCAATACAAATGTAGATATTGAATTAAGTGTGTATGACACGTTTCTGAAATAACTTTCATCAGGTACCTCACATCAATACAAATGTAGATATTGAATTAAGTGTGGATGACACGTTTCTGAAATAACCTTCATCAGGTACCTCACACCAATACAAATGTAGATATTGAATTAACAGTTCATGACACGTTTCTGAAATAACCTTCATCAGGTACCTCACACCAATACAAATGTAGATATTGAATTAACAGTGCATGACACGTTTCTGAAATAACCTTCATCAGGTAGCTCACATCAATAAAAATGTAGATATTGAATTAAGTGTGCATGACACGTTTCTGGAATAACTTTCATCAGTTACCTCACACCAATACAAATGTAGATATTGAATTAAGATTGTATGACACGTTTCTGAAATAACTTTCATCAGGTACCTCACACCAATACAAATGTAGATATTGAATTAAGTGTGCATGACACGTTTCTGAAATAACTTTCATCAGGTACCTCACACCAATACAAATGTAGATATTGAATTAAGTGTGCATGACACGTTTCTGGAATAACTTTCATCAGTTACCTCACACCAATACAAATGTAGATATTGAATTAAGTGTGGATGACACGTTTCTGAAATAACCTTCATCAGGTACCTTACACCAATACAAATGTAGATATTGAATTAAGTGTGCATGACACGTTTCTGAAGTAACTTTCATCAGGTACCTCACACCAATACAATTGTAGATATTGAATTAAGTGTGCATGACACGTTTCTGAAATAACTTTCATCAGGTACCTCACACCAATACAAATGTAGATATTGAATTAAGTGTGCATGACACGTTTCTGAAATAACTTTCATCAGGTACCTCACACCAATACAAATGTAGATATTGAATTAAGTGTGCATGACACGTTTCTGAAACAACTATCATCAGGTACCTCACATCAATAAAAATGTAGATATTGAATTAAGTGTGCATGACACGTTTCTGGAATAACTTTCATCAGTTACCTCACACCAATACAAATGTAGATATTGAATTAAGTGTGTATGACACGTTTCTGAAATAACTTTCATCAGGTACCTCACACCAATACAAATGTAGATATTGAATTAAGTGTGGATGACACGTTTCTGAAATAACCTTCATCAGGTACCTCACACCAATACAAATGTAGATATTGAATTAACAGTGCATGAAACGTTTCTGAAATAACCTTCATCAGGTAGCTCACATCAATAAAAATGTAGATATTGAATTAAGTGTGCATGCCACGTTTCTGGAATAAATTTCATCAGTTACCTCACACCAATACAAATGTAGATATTGAATTAAGTGTGTATGACACGTTTCTGAAATAACTTTCATCAGGTACCTCACATCAATACAAATGTAGATATTGAATTAAGTGTGGATGACACGTTTCTGAAATAACCTTCATCAGGTACCTCACACCAATACAAATGTAGATATTGAATTAACAGTTCATGACACGTTTCTGAAATAACCTTCATCAGGTACCTCACACCAATACAAATGTAGATATTGAATTAACAGTGCATGACACGTTTCTGAAATAACCTTCATCAGGTAGCTCACATCAATAAAAATGTAGATATTGAATTAAGTGTGCATGACACGTTTCTGGAATAACTTTCATCAGTTACCTCACACCAATACAAATGTAGATATTGAATTAAGATTGTATGACACGTTTCTGAAATAACTTTCATCAGGTACCTCACACCAATACAAATGTAGATATTGAATTAAGTGTGCATGACACGTTTCTGAAATAACTTTCATCAGGTACCTCACACCAATACAAATGTAGATATTGAATTAAGTGTGCATGACACGTTTCTGGAATAACTTTCATCAGTTACCTCACACCAATACAAATGTAGATATTGAATTAAGTGTGGATGACACGTTTCTGAAATAACCTTCATCAGGTACCTCACACCAATACAAATGTAGATATTGAATTAAGTGTGCATGACACGTTTCTGAAGTAACTTTCATCAGGTACCTCACACCAATACAATTGTAGATATTGAATTAAGTGTGCATGACACGTTTCTGAAATAACTTTCATCAGGTACCTCACACCAATACAAATGTAGATATTGAATTAAGTGTGCATGACACGTTTCTGAAATAACTTTCATCAGGTACCTCACACCAATACAAATGTAGATATTGAATTAAGTGTGCATGACACGTTTCTGAAACAACTATCATCAGGTACCTCACATCAATAAAAATGTAGATATTGAATTAAGTGTGCATGACACGTTTCTGGAATAACTTTCATCAGTTACCTCACACCAATACAAATGTAGATATTGAATTAAGTGTGTATGACACGTTTCTGAAATAACTTTCATCAGGTACCTCACATCAATAAAAATGTAGATATTGAATTAAGTGTGCATGCCACGTTTCTGGAATAACTTTCATCAGTTACCTCACACCAATACAAATGTAGATATTGAATTAAGTGTGGATGACACGTTTCTGAAATAACCTTCATCAGGTACCTTACACCAATACAAATGTAGATATTGAATTAAGTGTGCATGACACGTTTCTGAAGTAACTTTCATCAGGTACCTCACACCAATACAATTGTAGATATTGAATTAAGTGTGCATGACACGTTTCTGAAATAACTTTCATCAGGTACCTCACACCAATACAAATGTAGATATTGAATTAAGTGTGCATGACACGTTTCTGAAATAACTTTCATCAGGTACCTCACACCAATACAAATGTAGATATTGAATTAAGTGTGCATGACACGTTTCTGAAACAACTATCATCAGGTACTTCACATCAATAAAAATGTAGATATTGAATTAAGTGTGCATGACACGTTTCTGGAATAACTTTCATCAGTTACCTCACACCAATACAAATGTAGATATTGAATTAAGTGTGCATGCCTCGTTTCTGGAATAAATTTCATCAGTTACCTCACACCAATACAAATGTAGATATTGAATTAAGTGTGTATGACACGTTTCTGAAATAACTTTCATCAGGTACCTCACATCAATAAAAATGTAGATATTGAATTAAGTGTGCATGACACTTTTCTGAAATAACTTTCATCAGGTACCTCACACCAATACAAATGTAGATATTGAATTAAGTGTGCATGACACGTTTCTGAAATAACCTTCATCAGGTACCTCACATCAATACAAATGTAGATATTGAATTAAGTGTGCATGACACGTTTCTGAAATAACCTTCATCAGGTACCTCACATCAATACAAATGTAGATATTGAATTAAGTGTGCATGCCACGTTTCTGGAATAAATTTCATCAGTTACCTCACACCAATACAAATGTAGATATTGAATTAAGTGTGTATGACACGTTTCTGAAATAACTTTCATCAGGTACCTCACATCAATAAAAATGTAGATATTGAATTAAGTGTGCATGACACGTTTCTGAAATAACTTTCATCAGGTACCTCACATCAATACAAATGTAGATATTGAATTAAGTGTGGATGACACGTTTCTGAAATAACTTTCATCAGGTACCTTACATCAATACAAATGAAGATATTGAATTAAGTGTGCATGACACGTTTCTGAAATAACTTTCATCAGGTACCACACACCAATACAAATGTAGATATTGAATTAAGTGTGCATGACACGTTTCTGAAATAACTTTCATCAGGTACCTCACACCAATACAAATGTAGATATTGAATTAAGTGTGCATGACACGTTTCTGAAATAACATTCATCAGGTACCTCACACCAATACAAATGTAGATATTGAATTAAGTGTGCAAGACACGTTTCTGAATTTACTTTCATCAGGTACCTCACACCAATACAAATGTAAATATTGAATTTAATGTGCATGACACGTTTCTGAAATAGCCTTCATCAGGCACCTCACACCAATACAAATTTAGATATTGAATTAAGTGTGCATGATACGTTTCTGAAATAACCTTCATCAGGTATCTCACATCAATACAAATGTAGATATTGAATTAAGTGTGCATGACACGTTTCTGAAATAACTTTCATCAGGTACCTCACACCAATACAAATGTAGATATTGAATTAAGTGTGCATGACACATTTCTGAAATAACTTTCATCAGGTACCTCACACCAATACAAATGTAGATATTGAATTAAGTGTGCATGACACGTTTCTGAAATAACATTCATCAGGTACCTCACACCAATACAAATGTAGATATTGAATTAAGTGTGCAAGACACGTTTCTGAATTTACTTTCATCAGGTACCTCACACCAATACAAATGTAAATATTGAATTAAATGTGCATGACACGTTTCTGAAATAGCCTTCATCAGGCACCTCACACCAATACAAATTTAGATATTGAATTAAGTGTGCATGATACGTTTCTGAAATAACCTTCATCAGGTATCTCACATCAATACAAATGTAGATATTGAATTAAGTGTGCATGACACGTTTCTGAAATAACTTTCATCAGGTACCTCACACCAATACAAATGTAGATATTGAATTAAGTGTGCATGACACATTTCTGAAATAACTTTCATAAGGTACCTCACATCAATACAAATGTAGATATTGAATTAAGTGTGGATGACACGTTTCTGAAATAACCTTCATCAGGTACCTCACACCAATACAAATGTAGATATTGAATTAACAGTGCATGAAACGTTTCTGAAATAACCTTCATCAGGTAGCTCACATCAATAAAAATGTAGATATTGAATTAAGTGTGCATGCCACGTTTCTGGAATAAATTTCATCAGTTATCTCACACCAATGCAAATGTAGATATTGAATTAAGTGTGTATGACACGTTTCTAAAATAACTTTCATCAGGTACCTCACATCAATACAAATGTAGATATTGAATTAAGTGTGGATGACACGTTTCTGAAATAACCTTCATCAGGTACCTCACACCAATACAAATGTAGATATTGAATTAACAGTTCATGACACGTTTCTGAAATAACCTTCATCAGGTACCTCACACCAATACAAATGTAGATATTGAATTAACAGTGCATGACACGTTTCTGAAATAACCTTCATCAGGTAGCTCACATCAATAAAAATGTAGATATTGAATTAAGTGTGCATGACACGTTTCTGGAATAACTTTCATCAGTTACCTCACACCAATACAAATGTAGATATTGAATTAAGATTGTATGACACGTTTCTGAAATAACTTTCATCAGGTACCTCACACCAATACAAATGTAGGTATTGAATTAAGTGTGCATGACACGTTTCTGAAATAACTTTCATCAGGTACCTCACACCAATACAAATGTAGATATTGAATTAAGTGTGCATGACACGTTTCTGGAATAACTTTCATCAGTTACCTCACACCAATACAAATGTAGATATTGAATTAAGTGTGGATGACACGTTTCTGAAATAACCTTCATCAGGTACCTTACACCAATACAAATGTAGATATTGAATTAAGTGTGCATGACACGTTTCTGAAGTAACTTTCATCAGGTACCTCACACCAATACATTTGTAGATATTGAATTAAGTGTGCATGACACGTTTCTGAAATAACTTTCATCAGGTACCTCACACCAATACAAATGTAGATATTGAATTAAGTGTGCATGACACGTTTCTGAAATAACTTTCATCAGGTACCTCACACCAATACAAATGTAGATATTGAATTAAGTGTGCATGACACGTTTCTGAAACAACTATCATCAGGTACCTCACATCAATAAAAATGTAGATATTGAATTAAGTGTGCATGACACGTTTCTGGAATAACTTTCATCAGTTACCTCACACCAATACAAATGTAGATATTGAATTAAGTGTGTATGACACGTTTCTGAAATAACTTTCATCAGGTACCTCACATCAATAAAAATGTAGATATTGAATTAAGTGTGCATGCCACGTTTCTGGAATAACTTTCATCAGTTACCTCACACCAATACAAATGTAGATATTGAATTAAGTGTGGATGACACGTTTCTGAAATAACCTTCATCAGGTACCTTACACCAATACAAATGTAGATATTGAATTAAGTGTGCATGACACGTTTCTGAAGTAACTTTCATCAGGTACCTCACACCAATACAATTGTAGATATTGAATTAAGTGTGCATGACACGTTTCTGAAATAACTTTCATCAGGTACCTCACACCAATACAAATGTAGATATTGAATTAAGTGTGCATGACACGTTTCTGAAATAACTTTCATCAGGTACCTCACACCAATACAAATGTAGATATTGAATTAAGTGTGCATGACACGTTTCTGAAACAACTATCATCAGGTACCTCACATCAATACAAATGTAGATATTGAATTAAGTGTGCATGACACGTTTCTGGAATAACTTTCATCAGTTACCTCACACCAATACAAATGTAGATATTGAATTAAGTGTGTATGACACGTTTCTGAAATAACTTTCATCAGGTACCTCACATCAATAAAAATGTAGATATTGAATTAAGTGTGCATGCCACGTTTCTGGAATAAATTTCATCAGTTACCTCACACCAATACAAATGTAGATATTGAATTAAGTGTGTATGACACGTTTCTGAAATAACTTTCATCAGGTACCTCACATCAATAAAAATGTAGATATTGAATTAAGTGTGGATGACACGTTTCTGAAATAACCTTCATAAGGTACCTCACATCAATACAAATGTAGATATTGAATTAAGTGTGGATGACACGTTTCTGAAATAACCTTCATCAGGTACCTCACATCAATACAAATGTAGATATTGAATTAAGTGTGCATGACACGTTTCTGAAATAACCTTCATCAGGTACCTCACATCAATAAAAATGTAGATATTGAATTAAGTGTGCATGCCACGTTTCTGGAATAAATTTCATCAGTTACCTCACACCAATACAAATGTAGATATTGAATTAAGTGTGTATGACACGTTTCTGAAATAACTTTCATCAGGTACCTCACATCAATAAAAATGTAGATATTGAATTAAGTGTGCATGACACGTTTCTGAAATAACTTTCATCAGGTACCTCACATCAATACAAATGTAGATATTGAATTAAGTGTGGATGACACGTTTCTGAAATAACTTTCATCAGGTACCTTACATCAATACAAATGAAGATATTGAATTAAGTGTGCATGACACGTTTCTGAAATAACTTTCATCAGGTACCACACACCAATACAAATGTAGATATTGAATTAAGTGTGCATGACACGTTTCTGAAATAACTTTCATCAGGTACCTCACACCAATACAAATGTAGATATTGAATTAAGTGTGCATGACACGTTTCTGAAATAACATTCATCAGGTACCTCACACCAATACAAATGTAGATATTGAATTAAGTGTGCAAGACACGTTTCTGAATTTACTTTCATCAGGTACCTCACACCAATACAAATGTAAATATTGAATTAAATGTGCATGACACGTTTCTGAAATAGCCTTCATCAGGCACCTCACACCAATACAAATTTAGATATTGAATTAAGTGTGCATGATACGTTTCTGAAATAACCTTCATCAGGTATCTCACATCAATACAAATGTAGATATTGAATTAAGTGTGCATGACACGTTTCTGAAATAACTTTCATCAGGTACCTCACACCAATACAAATGTAGATATTGAATTAAGTGTGCATGACACATTTCTGAAATAAATTTCATCAGGTACCACACACCAATACAAATGTAGATATTGAATTAAGTGTGCATGACACGTTTCTGAAATAACTTTCATCAGGTACCTCACACCAATACAAATGTAGATATTGAATTAAGTGTGCATGACACGTTTCTGAAATAACATTCATCAGGTACCTCACACCAATACAAATGTAGATATTGAATTAAGTGTGCAAGACACGTTTCTGAAATAGCCTTCATCAGGCACCTCACACCAATACAAATTTAGATATTGAATTAAGTGTGCATGATACGTTTCTGAAATAGCCTTCATCAGGCACCTCACACCAATACAAATTTAGATATTGAATTAAGTGTGCATGATACGTTTCTGAAATAACCTTCATCAGGTATCTCACATCAATACAAATGTAGATATTGAATTAAGTGTGCATGACACGTTTCTGAAATAACTTTCATCAGGTACCTCACACCAATACAAATGTAGATATTGAATTAAGTGTGCATGACACATTTCTGAAATAACTTTCATCAGGTACCTCACACCAATACAAATGTAGATATTGAATTAAGTGTGCATGACACGTTTCTGAAATAACCTTCATAAGGTACCTCACATCAATACAAATGTAGATATTGAATTAAGTGTGGATGACACGTTTCTGAAATAACCTTCATCAGGTACCTCACACCAATACAAATGTAGATATTGAATTAACAGTGCATGAAACGTTTCTGAAATAACCTTCATCAGGTAGCTCACATCAATAAAAATGTAGATATTGAATTAAGTGTGCATGCCACGTTTCTGGAATAAATTTCATCAGTTACCTCACACCAATACAAATGTAGATATTGAATTAAGTGTGTATGACACGTTTCTGAAATAACTTTCATCAGGTACCTCACATCAATACAAATGTAGATATTGAATTAAGTGTGGATGACACGTTTCTGAAATAACCTTCATCAGGTACTTCACACCAATACAAATGTAGATATTGAATTAACAGTTCATGACACGTTTCTGAATTTACTTTCATCAGGTACCTCACACCAATACAAATGTAAATATTGAATTAAATGTGCATGACACGTTTCTGAAATAGCCTTCATCAGGCACCTCACACCAATACAAATTTAGATATTGAATTAAGTGTGCATGATACGTTTCTGAAATAACCTTCATCAGGTATCTCACATCAATACAAATGTAGATATTGAATTAAGTGTGCATGACACGTTTCTGAAATAACTTTCATCAGGTACCTCACACCAATACAAATGTAGATATTGAATTAAGTGTGCATGACACATTTCTGAAATAACTTTCATCAGGTACCTCACACCAATACAAATGTAGATATTGAATTAAGTGTGCATGACACGTTTCTGAAATAACCTTCATAAGGTACCTCACATCAATACAAATGTAGATATTGAATTAAGTGTGGATGACACGTTTCTGAAATAACCTTCATCAGGTACCTCACACCAATACAAATGTAGATATTGAATTAACAGTGCATGAAACGTTTCTGAAATAACCTTCATCAGGTAGCTCACATCAATAAAAATGTAGATATTGAATTAAGTGTGCATGCCACGTTTCTGGAATAAATTTCATCAGTTACCTCACACCAATACAAATGTAGATATTGAATTAAGTGTGTATGACACGTTTCTGAAATAACTTTCATCAGGTACCTCACATCAATACAAATGTAGATATTGAATTAAGTGTGGATGACACGTTTCTGAAATAACCTTCATCAGGTACTTCACACCAATACAAATGTAGATATTGAATTATCAGTTCATGACACGTTTCTGAAATAACTTTCATCAGGTACCTCACACCAATACAAATGTAGATATTGAATTAACAGTGCATGACACGTTTCTGAAATAACCTTCATCAGGTAGCTCACATCAATAAAAATGTAGATATTGAATTAAGTGTGCATGACACGTTTCTGGAATAACTTTCATCAGTTACCTCACACCAATACAAATGTAGATATTGAATTAAGATTGTATGACACGTTTCTGAAATAACTTTCATCAGGTACCTCACACCAATACAAATGTAGATATTGAATTAAGTGTGCATGACACGTTTCTGAAATAACTTTCATCAGGTACCTCACACCAATACAAATGTAGATATTGAATTAAGTGTGCATGACACGTTTCTGGAATAACTTTCATCAGTTACCTCACACCAATACAAATGTAGATATTGAATTAAGTGTGGATGACACGTTTCTGAAATAACCTTCATCAGGTACCTTACACCAATACAAATGTAGATATTGAATTAAGTGTGCATGACACGTTTCTGAAGTAACTTTCATCAGGTACCTCACACCAATACAATTGTAGATATTGAATTAAGTGTGCATGACACGTTTCTGAAATAACTTTCATCAGGTACCTCACACAAATACAAATGTAGATATTGAATTAAGTGTGCATGACACGTTTCTGAAATAACTTTCATCAGGTACCTCACACCAATACAAATGTAGATATTGAATTAAGTGTGCATGACACGTTTCTGAAACAACTATCATCAGGTACCTCACATCAATAAAAATGTAGATATTGAATTAAGTGTGCATGACACGTTTCTGGAATAACTTTCATCAGTTACCTCACACCAATACAAATGTAGATATTGAATTAAGATTGTATGACACGTTTCTGAAATAACTTTCATCAGGTACCTCACACCAATACAAATGTAGATATTGAATTAAGTGTGCATGACACGTTTCTGAAATAACTTTCATCAGGTACCTCACACCAATACAAATGTAGATATTGAATTAAGTGTGCATGACACGTTTCTGAAATAACCTTCATCAGGTACCTCACATCAATACAAATGTAGATATTGAATTAACAGTGCATGACACGTTTCTGAAATAACCTTCATCAGGTACCTCACATCAATAAAAATGTAGATATTGAATTAAGTGTGCATGCCACGTTTCTGGAATAAATTTCATCAGTTACCTCACACCAATACAAATGTAGATATTGAATTAAGTGTGTATGACACGTTTCTGAAATAACTTTCATCAGGTACCTCACATCAATAAAAATGTAGATATTGAATTAAGTGTGCATGACACGTTTCTGAAATAACTTTCATCAGGTACCTCACATCAATACAAATGTAGATATTGAATTAAGTGTGGATGACACGTTTCTGAAATAACTTTCATCAGGTACCTTACATCAATACAAATGAAGATATTGAATTAAGTGTGCATGACACGTTTCTGAAATAACTTTCATCAGGTACCACACACCAATACAAATGTAGATATTGAATTAAGTGTGCATGACACGTTTCTGAAATAACTTTCATCAGGTACCTCACACCAATACAAATGTAGATATTGAATTAAGTGTGCATGACACGTTTCTGAAATAGCCTTCATCAGGCACCTCACACCAATAAAAATGTAGATATTGAATTAAGTGTGCATGACACGTTTCTGAAATAACTTTCATCAGGTACCTCACACCAATACAAATGTAGATATTGAATTAAGTGTGCATGACACGTTTCTGAAATAACCTTCATAAGGTACCTCACATCAATACAAATGTAGATATTGAATTAAGTGTGGATGACACGTTTCTGAAATAACCTTCATCAGGTACCTCACATCAATACAAATGTAGATATTGAATTAAGTGTGCATGACACGTTTCTGAAATAACCTTCATCAGGTACCTCACATCAATAAAAATGTAGATATTGAATTAAGTGTGCATGCCACGTTTCTGGAATAAATTTCATCAGTTACCTCACACCAATACAAATGTAGATATTGAATTAAGTGTGTATGACACGTTTCTGAAATAACTTTCATCAGGTACCTCACATCAATAAAAATGTAGATATTGAATTAAGTGTGCATGACACGTTTCTGAAATAACTTTCATCAGGTACCTCACATCAATACAAATGTAGATATTGAATTAAGTGTGGATGACACGTTTCTGAAATAACTTTCATCAGGTACCTTACATCAATACAAATGAAGATATTGAATTAAGTGTGCATGACACGTTTCTGAAATAACTTTCATCAGGTACCACACACCAATACAAATGTAGATATTGAATTAAGTGTGCATGACACGTTTCTGAAATAACTTTCATCAGGTACCTCACACCAATACAAATGTAGATATTGAATTAAGTGTGCATGACACGTTTCTGAAATAACATTCATCAGGTACCTCACACCAATACAAATGTAGATATTGAATTAAGTGTGCAAGACACGTTTCTGAATTTACTTTCATCAGGTACCTCACACCAATACAAATGTAAATATTGAATTAAATGTGCATGACACGTTTCTGAAATAGCCTTCATCAGGCACCTCACACCAATACAAATTTAGATATTGAATTAAGTGTGCATGATACGTTTCTGAAATAACCTTCATCAGGTATCTCACATCAATACAAATGTAGATATTGAATTAAGTGTGCATGACACGTTTCTGAAATAACTTTCATCAGGTACCTCACACCAATACAAATGTAGATATTGAATTAAGTGTGCATGACACATTTCTGAAATAACTTTCATCAGGTACCACACACCAATACAAATGTAGATATTGAATTAAGTGTGCATGACACGTTTCTGAAATAACTTTCATCAGGTACCTCAAACCAATACAAATGTAGATATTGAATTAAGTGTGCATGACACGTTTCTGAAATAACATTCATCAGGTACCTCACACCAATACAAATGTAGATATTGAATTAAGTGTGCAAGACACGTTTCTGAATTTACTTTCATCAGGTACCTCACACCAATACAAATGTAAATATTGAATTAAATGTGCATGACACGTTTCTGAAATAGCCTTCATCAGGCACCTCACACCAATACAAATTTAGATATTGAATTAAGTGTGCATGATACGTTTCTGAAATAACCTTCATCAGGTATCTCACATCAATACAAATGTAGATATTGAATTAAGTGTGCATGACACGTTTCTGAAATAACTTTCATCAGGTACCTCACACCAATACAAATGTAGATATTGAATTAAGTGTGCATGACACATTTCTGAAATAACTTTCATCAGGTACCTCACACCAATACAAATGTAGATATTGAATTAAGTGTGCATGACACGTTTCTGAAATAACCTTCATAAGGTACCTCACATCAATACAAATGTAGATATTGAATTAAGTGTGGATGACACGTTTCTGAAATAACCTTCATCAGGTACCTCACACCAATACAAATGTAGATATTGAATTAACAGTGCATGAAACGTTTCTGAAATAACCTTCATCAGGTAGCTCACATCAATAAAAATGTAGATATTGAATTAAGTGTGCATGCCACGTTTCTGGAATAACTTTCATCAGTTACCTCACACCAATACAAATGTAGATATTGAATTAAGTGTGTATGACACGTTTCTGAAATAACCTTCATCAGGTACCTCACACCAATACAAATGTAGATATTGAATTAACAGTTCATGACACGTTTCTGAAATAACTTTCATCAGGTACCTCACACCAATACAAATGTAGATATTGAATTAACAGTGCATGACACGTTTCTGAAATAACCTTCATCAGGTAGCTCACATCAATAAAAATGTAGATATTGAATTAAGTGTGCATGACACGTTTCTGGAATAACTTTCATCAGTTACCTCACACCAATACAAATGTAGATATTGAATTAAGATTGTATGACACGTTTCTGAAATAACTTTCATCAGGTACCTCACACCAATACAAATGTAGATATTGAATTAAGTGTGCATGACACGTTTCTGAAATAACTTTCATCAGGTACCTCACACCAATACAAATGTAGATATTGAATTAAGTGTGCATGACACGTTTCTGGAATAACTTTCATCAGTTACCTCACACCAATACAAATGTAGATATTGAATTAAGTGTGGATGACACGTTTCTGAAATAACCTTCATCAGGTACCTTACACCAATACAAATGTAGATATTGAATTAAGTGTGCATGACACGTTTCTGAAGTAACTTTCATCAGGTACCTCACACCAATACAATTGTAGATATTGAATTAAGTGTGCATGACACGTTTCTGAAATAACTTTCATCAGGTACCTCACACAAATACAAATGTAGATATTGAATTAAGTGTGCATGACACGTTTCTGAAATAACTTTCATCAGGTACCTCACACCAATACAAATGTAGATATTGAATTCAGTGTGCATGACACGTTTCTGAAACAACTATCATCAGGTACCTCACATCAATAAAAATGTAGATATTGAATTAAGTGTGCATGACACGTTTCTGGAATAACTTTCATCAGTTACCTCACACCAATACAAATGTAGATATTGAATTAAGATTGTATGACACGTTTCTGAAATAACTTTCATCAGGTACCTCACACCAATACAAATGTAGATATTGAATTAAGTGTGCATGACACGTTTCTGAAATAACTTTCATCAGGTACCTCACACCAATACAAATGTAGATATTGAATTAAGTGTGCATGACACGTTTCTGAAATAACCTTCATCAGGTACCTCACATCAATACAAATGTAGATATTGAATTAACAGTGCATGACACGTTTCTGAAATAACCTTCATCAGGTACCTCACATCAATAAAAATGTAGATATTGAATTAAGTGTGCATGCCACGTTTCTGGAATAAATTTCATCAGTTACCTCACACCAATACAAATGTAGATATTGAATTAAGTGTGTATGACACGTTTCTGAAATAACTTTCATCAGGTACCTCACATCAATAAAAATGTAGATATTGAATTAAGTGTGCATGACACGTTTCTGAAATAACTTTCATCAGGTACCTCACATCAATACAAATGTAGATATTGAATTAAGTGTGGATGACACGTTTCTGAAATAACTTTCATCAGGTACCTTACATCAATACAAATGAAGATATTGAATTAAGTGTGCATGACACGTTTCTGAAATAACTTTCATCAGGTACCACACACCAATACAAATGTAGATATTGAATTAAGTGTGCATGACACGTTTCTGAAATAACTTTCATCAGGTACCTCACACCAATACAAATGTAGATATTGAATTAAGTGTGCATGACACGTTTCTGAAATAGCCTTCATCAGGCACCTCACACCAATACAAATGTAGATATTGAATTAAGTGTGCATGACACGTTTCTGAAATAACTTTCATCAGGTACCTCACACCAATACAAATGTAGATATTGAATTAAGTGTGCATGACACGTTTCTGAAATAACCTTCATAAGGTACCTCACATCAATACAAATGTAGATATTGAATTAAGTGTGGATGACACGTTTCTGAAATAACCTTCATCAGGTACCTCACATCAATACAAATGTAGATATTGAATTAAGTGTGCATGACACGTTTCTGAAATAACCTTCATCAGGTACCTCACATCAATAAAAATGTAGATATTGAATTAAGTGTGCATGCCACGTTTCTGGAATAAATTTCATCAGTTACCTCACACCAATACAAATGTAGATATTGAATTAAGTGTGTATGACACGTTTCTGAAATAACTTTCATCAGGTACCTCACATCAATAAAAATGTAGATATTGAATTAAGTGTGCATGACACGTTTCTGAAATAACTTTCATCAGGTACCTCACATCAATACAAATGTAGATATTGAATTAAGTGTGGATGACACGTTTCTGAAACAACTTTCATCAGGTACCTTACATCAATACAAATGAAGATATTGAATTAAGTGTGCATGACACGTTTCTGAAATAACTTTCATCAGGTACCACACACCAATACAAATGTAGATATTGAATTAAGTGTGCATGACACGTTTCTGAAATAACTTTCATCAGGTACCTCACACCAATACAAATGTAGATATTGAATTAAGTGTGCATGACACGTTTCTGAAATAACATTCATCAGGTACCTCACACCAATACAAATGTAGATATTGAATTAAGTGTGCAAGACACGTTTCTGAATTTACTTTCATCAGGTACCTCACACCAATACAAATGTAAATATTGAATTAAATGTGCATGACACGTTTCTGAAATAGCCTTCATCAGGCACCTCACACCAATACAAATTTAGATATTGAATTAAGTGTGCATGATACGTTTCTGAAATAACCTTCATCAGGTATCTCACATCAATACAAATGTAGATATTGAATTAAGTGTGCATGACACGTTTCTGAAATAACTTTCATCAGGTACCTCACACCAATACAAATGTAGATATTGAATTAAGTGTGCATGACACATTTCTGAAATAACTTTCATCAGGTACCACACACCAATACAAATGTAGATATTGAATTAAGTGTGCATGACACGTTTCTGAAATAACTTTCATCAGGTACCTCACACCAATACAAATGTAGATATTGAATTAAGTGTGCATGACACGTTTCTGAAATAACATTCATCAGGTACCTCACACCAATACAAATGTAGATATTGAATTAAGTGTGCAAGACACGTTTCTGAATTTACTTTCATCAGGTACCTCACACCAATACAAATGTAAATATTGAATTAAATGTGCATGACACGTTTCTGAAATAGCCTTCATCAGGCACCTCACACCAATACAAATTTAGATATTGAATTAAGTGTGCATGATACGTTTCTGAAATAACCTTCATCAGGTATCTCACATCAATACAAATGTAGATATTGAATTAAGTGTGCATGACACGTTTCTGAAATAACTTTCATCAGGTACCTCACACCAATACAAATGTAGATATTGAATTAAGTGTGCATGACACATTTCTGAAATAACTTTCATCAGGTACCTCACACCAATACAAATGTAGATATTGAATTAAGTGTGCATGACACGTTTCTGAAATAACCTTCATAAGGTACCTCACATCAATACAAATGTAGATATTGAATTAAGTGTGGATGACACGTTTCTGAAATAACCTTCATCAGGTACCTCACACCAATACAAATGTAGATATTGAATTAACAGTGCATGAAACGTTTCTGAAATAACCTTCATCAGGTAGCTCACATCAATAAAAATGTAGATATTGAATTAAGTGTGCATGCCACGTTTCTGGAATAAATTTCATCAGTTACCTCACACCAATACAAATGTAGATATTGAATTAAGTGTGTATGACACGTTTCTGAAATAACTTTCATCAGGTACCTCACATCAATACAAATGTAGATATTGAATTAAGTGTGGATGACACGTTTCTGAAATAACCTTCATCAGGTACCTCACACCAATACAAATGTAGATATTGAATTAACAGTTCATGACACGTTTCTGAAATAACTTTCATCAGGTACCTCACACCAATACAAATGTAGATATTGAATTAACAGTGCATGACACGTTTCTGAAATAACCTTCATCAGGTAGCTCACATCAATAAAAATGTAGATATTGAATTAAGTGTGCATGACACGTTTCTGGAATAACTTTCATCAGTTACCTCACACCAATACAAATGTAGATATTGAATTAAGATTGTATGACACGTTTCTGAAATAACTTTCATCAGGTACCTCACACCAATACAAATGTAGATATTGAATTAAGTGTGCATGACACGTTTCTGAAATAACTTTCATCAGGTACCTCACACCAATACAAATGTAGATATTGAATTAAGTGTGCATGACACGTTTCTGGAATAACTTTCATCAGTTACCTCACACCAATACAAATGTAGATATTGAATTAAGTGTGGATGACACGTTTCTGAAATAACCTTCATCAGGTACCTTACACCAATACAAATGTAGATATTGAATTAAGTGTGCATGACACGTTTCTGAAGTAACTTTCATCAGGTACCTCACACCAATACAATTGTAGATATTGAATTAAGTGTGCATGACACGTTTCTGAAATAACTTTCATCAGGTACCTCACACAAATACAAATGTAGATATTGAATTAAGTGTGCATGACACGTTTCTGAAATAACTTTCATCAGGTACCTCACACCAATACAAATGTAGATATTGAATTAAGTGTGCATGACACGTTTCTGAAACAACTATCATCAGGTACCTCACATCAATAAAAATGTAGATATTGAATTAAGTGTGCATGACACGTTTCTGGAATAACTTTCATCAGTTACCTCACACCAATACAAATGTAGATATTGAATTAAGATTGTATGACACGTTTCTGAAATAACTTTCATCAGGTACCTCACACCAATACAAATGTAGATATTGAATTAAGTGTGCATGACACGTTTCTGAAATAACTTTCATCAGGTACCTCACACCAATACAAATGTAGATATTGAATTAAGTGTGCATGACACGTTTCTGAAATAACCTTCATCAGGTACCTCACATCAATAAAAATGTAGATATTGAATTAAGTGTGCATGCCACGTTTCTGGAATAAATTTCATCAGTTACCTCACACCAATACAAATGTAGATATTGAATTAAGTGTGTATGACACGTTTCTGAAATAACTTTCATCAGGTACCTCACATCAATAAAAATGTAGATATTGAATTAAGTGTGCATGACACGTTTCTGAAATAACTTTCATCAGGTACCTCACATCAATACAAATGTAGATATTGAATTAAGTGTGGATGACACGTTTCTGAAATAACTTTCATCAGGTACCTTACATCAATACAAATGAAGATATTGAATTAAGTGTGCATGACACGTTTCTGAAATAACCTTCATCAGGTACCACACACCAATACAAATGTAGATATTGAATTAAGTGTGCATGACACGTTTCTGAAATAACTTTCATCAGGTACCTCACACCAATACAAATGTAGATATTGAATTAAGTGTGCATGACACGTTTCTGAAATAGCCTTCATCAGGCACCTCACACCAATACAAATGTAGATATTAAATTAAGTGTGCATGATACGTTTCTGAAATAACCTTCATCAGGTATCTCACATCAATACAAATGTAGATATTGAATTAAGTGTGCATGACACGTTTCTGAAATAACTTTCATCAGGTACCTCACACCAATACAAATGTAGATATTGAATTAAGTGTGCATGACACGTTTCTGAAATAACTTTCATCAGGTACCTCACACCAATACAAATGTAGATATTGAATTAAGTGTGCATGACACGTTTCTGAAATAACCTTCATAAGGTACCTCACATCAATACAAATGTAGATATTGAATTAAATGTGGATGACACGTTTCTGAAATAACCTTCATCAGGTACCTCACACCAATACAAATGTAGATATTGAATTAAGTGTGCATGACACGTTTCTGGAATAACTTTCATCAGTTACCTCACACCAATACAAATGTAGATATTGAATTAAGTGTGGATGACACGTTTCTGAAATAACCTTCATCAGGTACCTTACACCAATACAAATGTAGATATTGAATTAAGTGTGCATGACACGTTTCTGAAGTAACTTTCATCAGGTACCTCACACCAATACAATTGTAGATATTGAATTAAGTGTGCATGACACGTTTCTGAAATAACTTTCATCAGGTACCTCACACCAATACAAATGTAGATATTGAATTAAGTGTGCATGACACGTTTCTGAAATAACTTTCATCAGGTACCTCACACCAATACAAATGTAGATATTGAATTAAGTGTGCATGACACGTTTCTGAAATAACTTTCATCAGGTACCTCACACCAATACAAATGTAGATATTGAATTAAGTGTGCATGACACGTTTCTGAAACAACTATCATCAGGTACCTCACATCAATAAAAATGTAGATATTGAATTAAGTGTGCATGACACGTTTCTGGAATAACTTTCATCAGTTACCTCACACCAATACAAATGTAGATATTGAATTAAGTGTGTATGACACGTTTCTGAAATAACTTTCATCAGGTACCTCACACCAATACAAATGTAGATATTGAATTAAGTGTGCATGACACGTTTCTGAAATAACTTTCATCAGGTACCTCACACCAATACAAATGTAGATATTGAATTAAGTGTGCATGACACGTTTCTGAAATAACCTTCATCAGGTACCTCACATCAATAAAAATGTAGATATTGAATTAAGTGTGCATGACACGTTTCTGGAATAACTTTCATCAGTTACCTCACACCAATACAAATGTAGATATTGAATTAAGTGTGTATGACACGTTTCTGAAATAACCTTCATCAGGTACCTCACACCAATACAAATGTAGATATTGAATTAACAGTTCATGATACGTATCTGAAATAACTTTCATCAGGTAGCTCACATCAATAAAAATGTAGATATTGAATTAAGTGTGCATGACACGTTTCTGGAATAACTTTCATCAGTTACCTCACACCAATACAAATGTAGATATTGAATTAAGTGTGGATGACACGTTTCTGAAATAACCTTCATCAGGTACCTTACACCAATACAAATGTAGATATTGAATTAAGTGTGCATGACACGTTTCTGAAGTAACTTTCATCAGGTACCTCACACCAATACAAATGTAGATATTGAATTAAGTGTGCATGGCACGTTTCTGAAATAACTATCATCAGGTACCTCACATCAATAAAAATGCAGATATTGAATTAAGTGTGCATGACACGTTTCTGGAATAACTTTCATCAGTTACCTCACACCAATACAAATGTAGATATTGAATTAAGTGTGTATGACACGTTTCTGAAATAACCTTCATCAGGTACCTCACACAAATACAAATGTAGATATTGAATTAAGTGTGCATGACACGTTTCGGAAATAACTTTCATCAGGTACCTCACACCAATACAAATGTAGATATTGAATTAAGTGTGCATGACACGTTTCTGATATAACCTTCATATGGTACCTCACATCAATACAAATGTAGATATTGAATTAAGTGTGGATGACACGTTTCTGAAATAACCTTCATTAGGTACCTCACACCAATACAAATGTAGATATTGAATTAACAGTGCATGACACGTTTCTGAAATAACCTTCATCAGGTAGCTCACATCAATAAA
Source organism: Bathymodiolus brooksi (assembly GCA_963680875.1). Lineage (NCBI taxonomy): Eukaryota > Metazoa > Mollusca > Bivalvia > Mytilida > Modiolidae > Bathymodiolus > Bathymodiolus brooksi. Next base: position 73,419,194 of record OY804579.1, read on the forward strand.
AATGTAGATATTGAATTAAGTGTGCATGCCACGTTTCTGGAATAAATTTCATCAGTTACCTCACACCAATACAAATGTAGATATTGAAATAAGTGTGTATGACACGTTTCTGAAATAACTTTCATCAGGTACCTCACAAAAATACAAATGTAGATATTGAATTAAGTGTGCATGACACGTTTCTGAAATAACTTTCATCAGGTACCTCACACAAATACAAATGTAGATATTGAATTAAGTGTGCATGACACGTTTCTGAAATAACTATCGTCAGGTACCTCACATCAATACAAATGTAGATATTGAATTAAGTGTGCATGACACGTTTCTGAAATAACTTTCATCAGGTACCTCACATCAATAAAAATGTAGATATTGAATTAAGTGTGGATGACACGTTTCTGAAATAACCTTCATCAGGTACCTCACACCAATACAAATGTAGATATTGAATTAACAGTGCATGATACGTATCTGAAATAGCTTTCATCAGGTAGCTCACACCAATAAAAATGTAGATATTGAATTAAGTATGCATGACACGTTTCTGGAATAACTTTCATCAGTTACCTCACACCAATACAAATGTAGATATTGAATTAAGTGTGCATGACACGTTTCTGAAATAACTATCAAAAGGTACCTCACATCAATAAAAATGTAGATATTGAATTAAGTGTGCATGACACGTTTCTGGAATAAATTTCATCAGTTACCTCACACCAATACAAATGTAGATATTGAATTAAGTGTGCATGACACGTTTCTGAAATAACTTTCATCAGGTACCTCACACCAATACAAATGTAGATATTGAATTAAGTGTGCATGACACGTTTCTGAAATAACTATCATCAGGTACCTCACATCAATAAAAATGTAGATATTGAATTAAGTGTGTATGACACGTTTCTGAAATAACCTTCATCAGGTACCTCACATCAATAAAAATGTAGATATTGAATTAAGTGTGCATGACACGTTTCTGGAATAACTTTCATCAGTTACCTCACACCAATACAAATGTAGATATTGAATTAAGTGTGTATGACACGTTTCTGAAATAACTTTCATCAGGTACCTCACACCAATACAAATGTAGATATTGAATTAAGTGTGCATGACACGTTTCTGAAATAACTTTCATCAGGTACCTCACACCAATACAAATGTAGATATTGAATTAAGTGTGCATGACACGTTTCTGAAATAACCTTCATCAGGTGCCTCACATCAATACAAATGTAGATATTGAATTAACAGTGCATGACACGTTTCTGAAATAACCTTCATCAGGTACCTCACATCAATAAAAATGTAGATATTGAATTAAGTGTGCATGCCACGTTTCTGGAATAAATTTCATCAGTTACCTCACACCAATACAAATGTAGATATTGAATTAAGTGTGTATGACACGTTTCTGAAATAACTTTCATCAGGTACCTCACATCAATACAAATGTAGATATTGAATTAAGTGTGGATGACACGTTTCTGAAATAACTTTCATCAGGTACCTCACATCAATACAAATGTAGATATTGAATTAAGTGTGGATGACACGTTTCTGAAATAACTTTCATCAGGTACCTTACATCAATACAAATGAAGATATTGAATTAAGTGTGCATGACACGTTTCTGAAATAACTTTCATCAGGTACCACACACCAATACAAATGTAGATATTGAATTAAGTGTGCATGACACGTTTCTGAAATAACTTTCATCAGGTACCTCACACCAATACAAATGTAGATATTGAATTAAGTGTGCATGACACGTTTCTGAAATAACATTCATCAGGTACCTCACATCAATACAAATGTAGATATTGAATTAAGTGTGCAAGACACGTTTCTGAATTTACTTTCATCAGGTACCTCACACCAATACAAATGTAAATATTGAATTAAATGTGCATGACACGTTTCTGAAATAGCCTTCATCAGGCACCTCACACCAATACAAATGTAGATATTGAATTAAGTGTGCTGGATACGTTTCTGAAATAACCTTCATCAGGTATCTCACATCAATACAAATGTAGATATTGAATTAAGTGTGCATGACACGTTTCTGAAATAACTTTCATCAGGTACCTCACACCAATACAAATGTAGATATTGAATTAAGTGTGCATGACACGTTTCTGAAATAACTTTCATCAGGTACCTCACACCAATACAAATGTAGATATTGAATTAAGTGTGCATGACACGTTTCTGAAATAACCTTCATAAGGTACCTCACATCAATACAAATGTAGATATTGAATTAAGTGTGGATGACACGTTTCTGAAATAACCTTCATCAGGTACCTCACACCAATACAAATGTAGATATTGAATTAAGTGTGCATGCCACGTTTCTGGAATAAATTTCATCAGTTACCTCACACCAATACAAATGTAGATATTGAATTAAGTGTATATGACACGTTTCTGAAATAACTTTCATCAGGACCTCACATCAATACAAATGTAGATATTGAATTAAGTATGGATGACACGTTTCTGAAATAACCTTCATCAGGTACCTCACACCAATACAAATGTAGATATTGAATTAACAGTTCATGACACGTTTCTGAAATAACTTTCATCAGGTACCTCACACCAATACAAATGTAGATATTGAATTAACAGTGCATGACACGTATCTGAAATAACCTTCATCAGGTAGCTCACATCAATAAAAATGTAGATATTGAATTAAGTGTGCATGACACATTTCTGGAATAACTTTCATCAGTTACCTCACACCAATACAAATGTAGATATTGAATTAAGATTGTATGACACGTTTCTGAAATAACTTTCATCAGGTACCACACACCAATACAAATGTAGATATTGAATTAAGTGTGCATGACACGTTTCTGAAATAACTTTCATCAGGTACCTCACACCAATACAAATGTAGATATTGAATTAAGTGTGCATGACACGTTTCTGAAATAACTATCATCAGGTACCTCACATCAATAAAAATGTAGATATTGAATTAAGTGTGGATGACACGTTTCTGAAATAACCTTAATCAGGCACCTCACACCAATACAAATGTAGATATTGAATTAAGTGTGCATGATACGTATCTGAAATAACTTTCATCAGGTAGCTCACATCAATAAAAATGTAGATATTGAATTAAGTGTGCATGACACGTTTCTGAAATAACTTTCATCAGGTACCTCACACCAATACAAATATAGATATTGAATTAAGTGTGCATGACACGTTTCTGAAACAACTATCATCAGGTACCTCACATCAATAAAAATGTAGATATTGAATTAAGTGTGCATGACACGTTTCTGGAATAACTTTCATCAGTTACCTCACACCAATACAAATGTAGATATTGAATTAAATGTGTATGACACGTTTCTGAAATAACTTTCATCAGGTACCTCACACCAATACAAATGTAGATATTGAATTAAGTGTGCATGACACGTTTCTGAAATAACTTTCATCAGGTACCTCACACCAATACAAATGTAGATATTGAATTAAGTGTGCATGACACGTTTCTGAAATAACCTTCATAAGGTACCTCACATCAATACAAATGTAGATATTGAATTAAGTGTGCATGACACGTTTCTGAAATAACCTTCATAAGGTACCTCACATCAATACAAATGTAGATATTGAATTAAGTGTGGATGACACGTTTCTGAAATAACCTTCATCAGGTACCTCACACCAATACAAATGTAGATATTGAATTAAGTGTGCATGCCACGTTTCTGGAATAAATTTCATCAGTTACCTCACACCAATACAAATGTAGATATTGAATTAAGTGTATATGACACGTTTCTGAAATAACTTTCATCAGGACCTCACATCAATACAAATGTAGATATTGAATTAAGTATGGATGACACGTTTCTGAAATAACCTTCATCAGGTACCTCACACCAATACAAATGTAGATATTGAATTAACAGTTCATGACACGTTTCTGAAATAACTTTCATCAGGTACCTCACACCAATACAAATGTAGATATTGAATTAACAGTGCATGACACGTATCTGAAATAACCTTCATCAGGTAGCTCACATCAATAAAAATGTAGATATTGAATTAAGTGTGCATGACACATTTCTGGAATAACTTTCATCAGTTACCTCACACCAATACAAATGTAGATATTGAATTAAGATTGTATGACACGTTTCTGAAATAACTTTCATCAGGTACCACACACCAATACAAATGTAGATATTGAATTAAGTGTGCATGACACGTTTCTGAAATAACTTTCATCAGGTACCTCACACCAATACAAATGTAGATATTGAATTAAGTGTGCATGACACGTTTCTGAAATAACTATCATCAGGTACCTCACATCAATAAAAATGTAGATATTGAATTAAGTGTGGATGACACGTTTCTGAAATAACCTTAATCAGGCACCTCACACCAATACAAATGTAGATATTGAATTAACAGTGCATGACACGTTTCTGAAATAACTTTCATCAGGTACCTCACACCAATACAAATATAGATATTGAATTAAGTGTGCATGACACGTTTCTGAAACAACTATCATCAGGTACCTCACATCAATAAAAATGTAGATATTGAATTAAGTGTGCATGACACGTTTCTGGAATAACTTTCATCAGTTACCTCACACCAATACAAATGTAGATATTGAATTAAATGTGTATGACACGTTTCTGAAATAACTTTCATCAGGTACCTCACACCAATACAAATGTAGATATTGAATTAAGTGTGCATGACACGTTTCTGAAATAACTTTCATCAGGTACCTCACACCAATACAAATGTAGATATTGAATTAAGTGTGCATGACACGTTTCTGAAATAACCTTCATAAGGTACCTCACATCAATACAAATGTAGATATTGAATTAAGTGTGGATGACACGTTTCTGAAATAACCTTCATCAGGTACCTCACACCAATACAAATGTAGATATTGAATTAACAGTGCATGACACGTTTCTGAAATAACCTTCATCAGGTAGCTCACATCAATAAAAATGTAGATATTGAATTAAGTGTGCATGCCACGTTTCTGAAATAACTTTCATCAGGTACCTCACACCAATACAAATGTAGATATTGAATTAAGTATGCATGACACGTTTCTGAAATAACTTTCATCAGGTACCTCACACCAATACAAATGTAGATATTGAATTAAGTGTGCATGACACGTTTCTGAAATAACTATCATCAGGTACCTCACATCAATAAAAATGTAGATATTGAATTAAGTGTGCATGACACGTTTCTGAAATAACTTTCATCTGGTACCTCACATCAATAAAAATGTAGATATTGAATTAAGTGTGTATGACACGTTTCTGAAATAACCTTTATCAGGTACCTCACACCAATACAAATGTAGATATTGAATTAACAGTGCATGATACGTATCTGAAATAACCTTCATCAGGTAGCTCACATCAATAAAAATGTAGATATTGAATTAAGTATGCATGACACGTTTCTGGAATAACTTTCATCAGTTACCTCACACCAATACAAATGTAGATATTCAATTAAGTGTGCATGACACGTTTCTGAAATAGCTTTCATCAGGTACCTCACATCAATAAAAATGTAGATATTGAATTAAGTGTGGATGACACGTTTCTGAAATAACCTTCATCAGGCACCTCACACCAATACAAATGTAGATATTGAATTAACAGTGCATGATACGTATCTGAAATAACTTTCATCAGGTAGCTCACATCAATAAAAATGTAGATATTGAATTAAGTGTGCATGACACGTTTCTGGAATAACTTTCATCAGTTACCTCACACCAATACAAATGTAGATATTGAATTAAGTGTGGATGACACGTTTCTGAAATAACCTTCATCAGGTACCTTACACCAATACAAATGTAGATATTGAATTAAGTGTGCATGACACGTTTCTGAAGTAACTTTCATCTGGTACCTCACACCAATACAAATGTAGATATTGAATTAAGTGTGCATGACACGTTTCTGAAATAACTATCATCAGGTACCTCACATCAATAAAAATGTAGATATTGAATTAAGTGTGCATGACACGTTTCTGGAATAACTTTCATCAGTTACCTCACACCAATACAAATGTAGATATTGAATTAAGTGTGTATGACACGTTTCTGAAATAACCTTCATCAGGTACCTCACACCAATACAAATGTAGATATTGAATTAACAGTTCATGATACGTATCTGAAATAACTTTCATCAGGTAGCTCACATCAATAAAAATGTAGATATTGAATTAAGTGTGCATGACACGTTTCTGGAATAACTTTCATCAGTTACCTCACACCAATACAAATGTAGATATTGAATTAAGTGTGGATGACACGTTTCTGAAATAACCTTCATCAGGTACCTTACACCAATACAAATGTAGATATTGAATTAAGTGTGCATGACACGTTTCTGAAGTAACTTTCATCAGGTACCTCACACCAATACAAATGTAGATATTGAATTAAGTGTGCATGGCACGTTTCTGAAATAACTATCATCAGGTACCTCACATCAATAAAAATGTAGATATTGAATTAAGTGTGCATGACACGTTTCTGATATAACCTTCATATGGTACCTCACATCAATACAAATGTAGATATTGAATTAAGTGTGGATGACACGTTTCTGAAATAACCTTCATCAGGTACCTCACACCAATACAAATGTAGATATTGAATTAACAGTGCATGACACGTTTCTGAAATAACCTTCATCAGGTAGCTCACATCAATAAAAATGTAGATATTGAATTAAGTGTGCATGCCACGTTTCTGGAATAAATTTCATCAGTTACCTCACACCAATACAAATGTAGATATTGAAATAAGTGTGTATGACACGTTTCTGAAATAACTTTCATCAGGTACCTCACACCAATACAAATGTAGATATTGAATTAAGTGTGCATGACACGTTTCTGAAATAACTTTCATCAGGTACCTCACACAAATACAAATGTAGATATTGAATTAAGTGTGCATGACACGTTTCTGAAATAACTATCGTCAGGTACCTCACATCAATACAAATGTAGATATTGAATTAAGTGTGCATGACACGTTTCTGAAATAACTTTCATCAGGTACCTCACATCAATAAAAATGTAGATATTGAATTAAGTGTGGATGACACGTTTCTGAAATAACCTTCATCAGGTACCTCACACCAATACAAATGTAGATATTGAATTAACAGTGCATGATACGTATCTGAAATAACTTTCATCAGGTAGCTCACACCAATAAAAATGTAGATATTGAATTAAGTATGCATGACACGTTTCTGGAATAACTTTCATCAGTTACCTCACACCAATACAAATGTAGATATTGAATTAAGTGTGCATGACACGTTTCTGAAATAACTATCAAAAGGTACCTCACATCAATAAAAATGTAGATATTGAATTAAGTGTGCATGACACGTTTCTGGAATAAATTTCATCAGTTACCTCACACCAATACAAATGTAGATATTGAATTAAGTGTGCATGACACGTTTCTGAAATAACTTTCATCAGGTACCTCACACCAATACAAATGTAGATATTGAATTAAGTGTGCATGACACGTTTCTGAAATAACTATCATCAGGTACCTCACATCAATAAAAATGTAGATATTGAATTAAGTGTGTATGACACGTTTCTGAAATAACCTTCATCAGGTACCTCACATCAATAAAAATGTAGATATTGAATTAAGTGTGCATGACACGTTTCTGAAATAACTTTCATCAGGTACCTCACATCAATACAAATGTAGATATTGAATTAAGTGTGGATGACACGTTTCTGAAATAACTTTCATCAGGTAACTTACATCAATACAAATGAAGATATTGAATTAAGTGTGCATGACACGTTTCTGAAATAACTTTCATCAGGTACCACACACCAATACAAATGTAGATATTGAATTAAGTGTGCATGACACGTTTCTGAAATAACTTTCATCAGGTACCTCACACCAATACAAATGTAGATATTGAATTAAGTGTGCATGACACGTTTCTGAAATAACATTCATCAGGTACCTCACATCAATACAAATGTAGATATTGAATTAAGTGTGCAAGACACGTTTCTGAATTTACTTTCATCAGGTACCTCACACCAATACAAATGTAAATATTGAATTAAATGTGCATGACACGTTTCTGAAATAGCCTTCATCAGGTATCTCACATCAATACAAATGTAGATATTGAATTAAGTGTGCATGACACGTTTCTGAAATAACTTTCATCAGGTACCTCACACCAATACAAATGTAGATATTGAATTAAGTGTGCATGACACGTTTCTGAAATAACTTTCATCAGGTACCTCACACCAATACAAATGTAGATATTGAATTAAGTGTGCATGACACGTTTCTGAAATAACCTTCATAAGGTACCTCACATCAATACAAATGTAGATATTGAATTAAGTGTGGATGACACGTTTCTGAAATAACCTTCATCAGGTACCTCACACCAATACAAATGTAGATATTGAATTAACAGTGCATGATACGTATCTGAAATAACTTTCATCAGGTAGCTCACATCAATACAAATGTAGATATTGAATTAAGTGTGCATGACACGTTTCTGGAATAACCTTCATCAGGTACCTTACACCAATACAAATGTAGATATTGAATTAAGTGTGGATGACACGTTTCTGAAATAACCTTCATCAGGTACCTCACACCAATACAATTGTAGATATTGAATTAAGTGTGCATGACACGTTTCTGAAATAACTTTCATCAGGTACCTCACACCAATACAATTGTAGATATTGAATTAAGTGTGCATGACACGTTTCTGAAATAACTTTCATCAGGTACCTCACACCAATACAAATGTAGATATTGAATTAAGTGTGCATGACACGTTTCTGAAATAACTTTCATCAGGTACCTCACACCAATACAAATGTAGATATTGAATTAAGTGTGCATGACACGTTTCTGAAACAACTATCATCAGGTACCTCACACCAATACAAATGTAGATATTGAATTAAAAGTGTATGACACGTTTCTGAAATAACTTTCATCAGGTACCTCACACCAATACAAATGTAGATATTGAATTAAGTGTGCATGACACGTTTCTGAAATAACTTTCATCAGGTACCTCACACCAATACAAATGTAGATATTGAATTAAGTGTGCATGACACGTTTCTGAAATAACCTTCATAAGGTACCTCACATCAATACAAATGTAGATATTGAATTAAGTGTGGATGACACGTTTCTGAAATAACCTTCATCAGGTACCTCACACCAATACAATTGTAGATATTGAATTAAGTGTGCATGACACGTTTCTGAAATAACTTTCATCAGGTAGCTCACATCAATAAAAATGTAGATATTGAATTAAGTGTGCATGCCACGTTTCTGAAATAACTTTCATCAGGTAGCTCACATCAATAAAAATGTAGATATTGAATTAAGTATGCATGACACGTTTCTGAAATAACTTTCATCAGGTACCTCACACCAATACAAATGTAGATATTGAATTAAGTATGCATGACACGTTTCTGAAATAACTTTCATCAGGTACCTCACACCAATACAAATGTAGATATTGAATTAAGTGTGCATGACACGTTTCTGAAATAACTATCATCAGGTACCTCACATCAATAAAAATGTAGATATTGAATTAAGTGTGCATGACACGTTTCTGAAATAACTTTCATCTGGTACCTCACATCAATAAAAATGTAGATATTGAATTAAGTGTGGATGACACGTTTCTGAAATAACCTTTATCAGGTACCTCACACCAATACAAATGTAGATATTGAATTAAGTGTGCATGACACGTTTCTGAAATAACTATCATCAGGTACCTCACATCAATAAAAATGTAGATATTGAATTAACGGTGCATGATACGTATCTGAAATAACCTTCATCAGGTAGCTTACATCAATAAAAATGTAGATATTGAATTAAGTGTGCATGACACGTTTCTGAAATAACTTTCATCAGGTACCTCACACCAATACAAATGTAGATATTGAATTAAGTGTGCATGACACGTTTCTGAAATAACATTCATCAGGTACCTCACATCAATACAAATGTAGATATTGAATTAAGTGTGCAAGACACGTTTCTGAATTTACTTTCATCAGGTACCTCACACCAATACAAATGTAAATATTGAATTAAATGTGCATGACACGTTTCTGAAATAGCCTTCATCAGGTATCTCACATCAATACAAATGTAGATATTGAATTAAGTGTGCATGACACGTTTCTGAAATAACTTTCATCAGGTACCTCACACCAATACAAATGTAGATATTGAATTAAGTGTGCATGACACGTTTCTGAAATAACTTTCATCAGGTACCTCACACCAATACAAATGTAGATATTGAATTAAGTGTGCATGACACGTTTCTGAAATAACCTTCATAAGGTACCTCACATCAATACAAATGTAGATATTGAATTAAGTGTGGATGACACGTTTCTGAAATAACCTTCATCAGGTACCTCACACCAATACAAATGTAGATATTGAATTAACAGTGCATGATACGTATCTGAAATAACTTTCATCAGGTAGCTCACATCAATACAAATGTAGATATTGAATTAAGTGTGCATGACACGTTTCTGGAATAACCTTCATCAGGTACCTTACACCAATACAAATGTAGATATTGAATTAAGTGTGGATGACACGTTTCTGAAATAACCTTCATCAGGTACCTCACACCAATACAATTGTAGATATTGAATTAAGTGTGCATGACACGTTTCTGAAATAACTTTCATCAGGTACCTCACACCAATACAATTGTAGATATTGAATTAAGTGTGCATGACACGTTTCTGAAATAACTTTCATCAGGTACCTCACACCAATACAAATGTAGATATTGAATTAAGTGTGCATGACACGTTTCTGAAATAACTTTCATCAGGTACCTCACACCAATACAAATGTAGATATTGAATTAAGTGTGCATGACACGTTTCTGAAACAACTATCATCAGGTACCTCACACCAATACAAATGTAGATATTGAATTAAAAGTGTATGACACGTTTCTGAAATAACTTTCATCAGGTACCTCACACCAATACAAATGTAGATATTGAATTAAGTGTGCATGACACGTTTCTGAAATAACTTTCATCAGGTACCTCACACCAATACAAATGTAGATATTGAATTAAGTGTGCATGACACGTTTCTGAAATAACCTTCATAAGGTACCTCACATCAATACAAATGTAGATATTGAATTAAGTGTGGATGACACGTTTCTGAAATAACCTTCATCAGGTACCTCACACCAATACAATTGTAGATATTGAATTAAGTGTGCATGACACGTTTCTGAAATAACTTTCATCAGGTAGCTCACATCAATAAAAATGTAGATATTGAATTAAGTGTGCATGCCACGTTTCTGAAATAACTTTCATCAGGTAGCTCACATCAATAAAAATGTAGATATTGAATTAAGTATGCATGACACGTTTCTGAAATAACTTTCATCAGGTACCTCACACCAATACAAATGTAGATATTGAATTAAGTATGCATGACACGTTTCTGAAATAACTTTCATCAGGTACCTCACACCAATACAAATGTAGATATTGAATTAAGTGTGCATGACACGTTTCTGAAATAACTATCATCAGGTACCTCACATCAATAAAAATGTAGATATTGAATTAAGTGTGCATGACACGTTTCTGAAATAACTTTCATCTGGTACCTCACATCAATAAAAATGTAGATATTGAATTAAGTGTGGATGACACGTTTCTGAAATAACCTTTATCAGGTACCTCACACCAATACAAATGTAGATATTGAATTAAGTGTGCATGACACGTTTCTGAAATAACTATCATCAGGTACCTCACATCAATAAAAATGTAGATATTGAATTAACGGTGCATGATACGTATCTGAAATAACCTTCATCAGGTAGCTTACATCAATAAAAATGTAGATATTGAATTAAGTATGCATGACACGTTTCTGGAATAACTTTCATCAGTTACCTCACACCAATACAAATGTAGATATTGAATTAAGTGTGCATGACACGTTTCTGAAATAACTTTCATCAGGTACCTCACATCAATAAAAATGTAGATATTGAATTAAGTGTGGATGACACGTTTCTGAAATAACCTTCATCAGGCACCTCACACCAATACAAATGTAGATATTGAATTAACAGTGCATGATACGTATCTGAAATAACTTTCATCAGGTAGCTCACATCAATAAAAATGTAGATATTGAATTAAGTGTGCATGACATGTTTCTGGAATAACTTTCATCAGTTACCTCACACCAATACAAATGTAGATATTGAATTAAGTGTGGATGACACGTTTCTGAAATAACCTTCATCAGGTACCTTACACCAATACAAATGTAGATATTGAATTAAGTGTGCATGACACGTTTCTGAAATAACTATCATCAGGTACCTCACATCAATAAAAATGTAGATATTGAATTAAGTGTGCATGACACGTTTCTGGAATAACTTTCATCAGTTACCTCACACCAATACAAATGTAGATATTGAATTAAGTGTGTATGACACGTTTCTGAAATAACCTTCATCAGGTACCTCACACCAATACAAATGTAGATATTGAATTAAGTGTGCATGACACGTTTCGGAAATAACTTTCATCAGGTACCTCACACAAATACAAATGTAGATATTGAATTAAGTGTGCATGACACGTTTCTGATATAACCTTCATAAGGTACCTCACATCAATACAAATGTAGATATTGAATTAAGTGTGGATGACACGTTTCTGAAATAACCTTCATCAGGTACCTCACACCAATACAAATGTAGATATTGAATTAACAGTGCATGACACGTTTCTGAAATAACCTTCATCAGGTAGCTCACATCAATAAAAATGTAGATATTGAATTAAGTGTGCATGCCACGTTTCTGGAATAAATTTCATCAGTTACCTCACACCAATACAAATGTAGATATTGAAATAAGTGTGTATGACACGTTTCTGAAATAACTTTCATCAGGTACCTCACACCAATACAAATGTAGATATTGAATTAAGTGTGCATGACACGTTTCTGAAATAACTTTCATCAGGTACCTCACACAAATACAAATGTAGATATTGAATTAAGTGTGCATGACACGTTTCTGAAATAACTATCGTCAGGTACCTCACATCAATAAAAATGTAGATATTGAATTAAGTGTGCATGACACGTTTCTGAAATAACTTTCATCAGGTACCTCACATCAATAAAAATGTAGATATTGAATTAAGTGTGGATGACACGTTTCTGAAATAACCTTCATCAGGTACCTCACACCAATACAAATGTAGATATTGAATTAACAGTGCATGATACGTATCTGAAATAACTTTCATCAGGTAGCTCACACCAATAAAAATGTAGATATTGAATTAAGTATGCATGACACGTTTCTGGAATAACTTTCATCAGTTACCTCACACCAATACACATGTAGATATTGAATTAAGTGTGCATGATACGTTTCTGAAATAACTTTCATCAGGTACCTCACACCAATACAAATGTAGATATTGAATTAAGTGTGCATGACACGTTTCTGAAATAACTATCAAAAGGTACCTCACATCAATAAAAATGTAGATATTGAATTAAGTGTGCATGACACGTTTCTGGAATAAATTTCATCAGTTACCTCACACCAATACAAATGTAGATATTGAATTAAGTGTGTATGACACGTTTCTGAAATAACTTTCATCAGGTACCTCACACCAATACAAATGTAGATATTGAATTAAGTGTGCATGACACGTTTCTGAAGTAACTTTCATCTGGTACCTCACACCAATACAAATGTAGATATTGAATTAAGTGTGCATGACACGTTTCTGAAATAACTATCATCAGGTACCTCACATCAATAAAAATGTAGATATTGAATTAAGTGTGCATGACACGTTTCTGGAATAACTTTCATCAGTTACCTCACACCAATACAAATGTAGATATTGAATTAAGTGTGTATGACACGTTTCTGAAATAACCTTCATCAGGTACCTCACACCAATACAAATGTAGATATTGAATTAACAGTTCATGATACGTATCTGAAATAACTTTCATCAGGTAGCTCACATCAATAAAAATGTAGATATTGAATTAAGTGTGCATGACACGTTTCTGGAATAACTTTCATCAGTTACCTCACACCAATACAAATGTAGATATTGAATTAAGTGTGGATGACACGTTTCTGAAATAACCTTCATCAGGTACCTTACACCAATACAAATGTAGATATTGAATTAAGTGTGCATGACACGTTTCTGAAGTAACTTTCATCAGGTACCTCACACCAATACAAATGTAGATATTGAATTAAGTGTGCATGACACGTTTCTGAAATAACTATCATCAGGTACCTCACATCAATAAAAATGTAGATATTGAATTAAGTGTGCATGACACGTTTCTGGAATAACTTTCATCAGTTACCTCACACCAATACAAATGTAGATATTGAATTAAGTGTGTATGACACGTTTCTGAAATAACCTTCATCAGGTACCTCACACAAATACAAATGTAGATATTGAATTAAGTGTGCATGACACGTTTCGGAAATAACTTTCATCAGGTACCTCACACCAATACAAATGTAGATATTGAATTAAGTGTGCATGACACGTTTCTGATATAACCTTCATATGGTACCTCACATCAATACAAATGTAGATATTGAATTAAGTGTGGATGACACGTTTCTGAAATAACCTTCATCAGGTACCTCACACCAATACAAATGTAGATATTGAATTAACAGTGCATGACACGTTTCTGAAATAACCTTCATCAGGTAGCTCACATCAATAAAAATGTAGATATTGAATTAAGTGTGCATGCCACGTTTCTGGAATAAATTTCATCAGTTACCTCACACCAATACAAATGTAGATATTGAAATAAGTGTGTATGACACGTTTCTGAAATAACTTTCATCAGGTACCTCACACCAATACAAATGTAGATATTGAATTAAGTGTGCATGACACGTTTCTGAAATAACTTTCATCAGGTACCTCACACAAATACAAATGTAGATATTGAATTAAGTGTGCATGACACGTTTCTGAAATAACTATCGTCAGGTACCTCAAATCAATACAAATGTAGATATTGAATTAAGTGTGCATGACACGTTTCTGAAATAACTTTCATCAGGTACCTCACATCAATAAAAATGTAGATATTGAATTAAGTGTGGATGACACGTTTCTGAAATAACCTTCATCAGGTACCTCACACCAATACAAATGTAGATATTGAATTAACAGTGCATGATACGTATCTGAAATAACTTTCATCAGGTAGCTCACACCAATAAAAATGTAGATATTGAATTAAGTATGCATGACACGTTTCTGGAATAACTTTCATCAGTTACCTCACACCAATACAAATGTAGATATTGAATTAAGTGTGCATGACACGTTTCTGAAATAACTATCAAAAGGTACCTCACATCAATAAAAATGTAGATATTGAATTAAGTGTGCATGACACGTTTCTGGAATAAATTTCATCAGTTACCTCACACCAATACAAATGTAGATATTGAATTAAGTGTGCATGACACGTTTCTGAAATAACTTTCATCAGGTACCTCACACCAATACAAATGTAGATATTGAATTAAGTGTGCATGACACGTTTCTGAAATAACTATCATCAGGTACCTCACATCAATAAAAATGTAGATATTGAATTAAGTGTGTATGACACGTTTCTGAAATAACCTTCATCAGGTACCTCACATCAATAAAAATGTAGATATTGAATTAAGTGTGCATGACACGTTTCTGAAATAACTTTCATCAGGTACCTCACATCAATACAAATGTAGATATTGAATTAAGTGTGGATGACACGTTTCTGAAATAACTTTCATCAGGTACCTTACATCAATACAAATGAAGATATTGAATTAAGTGTGCATGACACGTTTCTGAAATAACTTTCATCAGGTACCACACACCAATACAAATGTAGATATTGAATTAAGTGTGCATGACACGTTTCTGAAATAACTTTCATCAGGTACCTCACACCAATACAAATGTAGATATTGAATTAAGTGTGCATGACACGTTTCTGAAATAACATTCATCAGGTACCTCACATCAATACAAATGTAGATATTGAATTAAGTGTGCAAGACACGTTTCTGAATTTACTTTCATCAGGTACCTCACACCAATACAAATGTAAATATTGAATTAAATGTGCATGACACGTTTCTGAAATAGCCTTCATCAGGCACCTCACACCAATACAAATGTAGATATTGAATTAAGTGTGCATGATACGTTTCTGAAATAACCTTCATCAGGTATCTCACATCAATACAAATGTAGATATTGAATTAAGTGTGCATGACACGTTTCTGAAATAATTTTCATCAGGTACCTCACACCAATACAAATGTAGATATTGAATTAAGTGTGCATGATACGTTTCTGAAATAACTTTCATCAGGTACCTCACACCAATACAAATGTAGATATTGAATTAAGTGTGCATGACACGTTTCTGAAATAACCTTCATAAGGTACCTCACATCAATACAAATGTAGATATTGAATTAAGTGTGGATGACACGTTTCTGAAATAACCTTCATCAGGTACCTCACACCAATACAAATGTAGATATTGAATTAACAGTGCATGATACGTATCTGAAATAACTTTCATCAGGTAGCTCACATCAATACAAATGTAGATATTGAATTAAGTGTGCATGACACGTTTCTGGAATAACCTTCATCAGGTACCTTACACCAATACAAATGTAGATATTGAATTAAGTGTGGATGACACGTTTCTGAAATAACCTTCATCAGGTACCTCACACCAATACAATTGTAGATATTGAATTAAGTGTGCATGACACGTTTCTGAAATAACTTTCATCAGGTACCTCACACCAATACAATTGTAGATATTGAATTAAGTGTGCATGACACGTTTCTGAAATAACTTTCATCAGGTACCTCACACCAATACAAATGTAGATATTGAATTAAGTGTGCATGACACGTTTCTGAAATAACTTTCATCAGGTACCTCACACCAATACAAATGTAGATATTGAATTAAGTGTGCATGACACGTTTCTGAAACAACTATCATCAGGTACCTCACACCAATACAAATGTAGATATTGAATTAAAAGTGTATGACACGTTTCTGAAATAACTTTCATCAGGTACCTCACACCAATACAAATGTAGATATTGAATTAAGTGTGCATGACACGTTTCTGAAATAACTTTCATCAGGTACCTCACACCAATACAAATGTAGATATTGAATTAAGTGTGCATGACACGTTTCTGAAATAACCTTCATAAGGTACCTCACATCAATACAAATGTAGATATTGAATTAAGTGTGGATGACACGTTTCTGAAATAACCTTCATCAGGTAGCTCACATCAATAAAAATGTAGATATTGAATTAAGTGTGCATGCCACGTTTCTGAAATAACTTTCATCAGGTAGCTCACATCAATAAAAATGTAGATATTGAATTAAGTATGCATGACACGTTTCTGAAATAACTTTCATCAGGTACCTCACACCAATACAAATGTAGATATTGAATTAAGTATGCATGACACGTTTCTGAAATAACTTTCATCAGGTACCTCACACCAATACAAATGTAGATATTGAATTAAGTGTGCATGACACGTTTCTGAAATAACTATCATCAGGTACCTCACATCAATAAAAATGTAGATATTGAATTAAGTGTGCATGACACGTTTCTGAAATAACTTTCATCTGGTACCTCACATCAATAAAAATGTAGATATTGAATTAAGTGTGGATGACACGTTTCTGAAATAACCTTTATCAGGTACCTCACACCAATACAAATGTAGATATTGAATTAAGTGTGCATGACACGTTTCTGAAATAACTATCATCAGGTACCTCACATCAATAAAAATGTAGATATTGAATTAACAGTGCATGATACGTATCTGAAATAACCTTCATCAGGTAGCTTACATCAATAAAAATGTAGATATTGAATTAAGTATGCATGACACGTTTCTGGAATAACTTTCATCAGTTACCTCACACCAATACAAATGTAGATATTGAATTAAGTGTGCATGACACGTTTCTGAAATAACTTTCATCAGGTACCTCACATCAATAAAAATGTAGATATTGAATTAAGTGTGGATGACACGTTTCTGAAATAACCTTCATCAGGCACCTCACACCAATACAAATGTAGATATTGAATTAACAGTGCATGATACGTATCTGAAATAACTTTCATCAGGTAGCTCACATCAATAAAAATGTAGATATTGAATTAAGTGTGCATGACATGTTTCTGGAATAACTTTCATCAGTTACCTCACACCAATACAAATGTAGATATTGAATTAAGTGTGGATGACACGTTTCTGAAATAACCTTCATCAGGTACCTTACACCAATACAAATGTAGATATTGAATTAAGTGTGCATGACACGTTTCTGAAGTAACTTTCATCAGGTACCTCACACCAATACAAATGTAGATATTGAATTAAGTGTGCATGACACGTTTCTGGAATAACTTTCATCAGTTACCTCACACCAATACAAATGTAGATATTGAATTAAGTGTGTATGACACGTTTCTGAAATAACCTTCATCAGGTACCTCACACCAATACAAATGTAGATATTGAATTAAGTGTGGATGACACGTTTCTGAAATAACCTTCATCAGGTACCTTACACCAATACAAATGTAGATATTGAATTAAGTGTGCATGACACGTTTCTGAAGTAACTTTCATCAGGTACCTCACACCAATACAAATGTAGATATTGAATTAAGTGTGCATGACACGTTTCTGAAATAACTATCATCAGGTACCTCACATCAATAAAAATGTAGATATTGAATTAAGTGTGCATGACACGTTTCTGGAATAACTTTCATCAGTTACCTCACACCAATACAAATGTAGATATTGAATTAAGTGTGTATGACACGTTTCTGAAATAACCTTCATCAGGTACCTCACACCAATACAAATGTAGATATTGAATTAAGTGTGCATGACACGTTTCGGAAATAACTTTCATCAGGTACCTCACACAAATACAAATGTAGATATTGAATTAAGTGTGCATGACACGTTTCTGATATAACCTTCATAAGGTACCTCACATCAATACAAATGTAGATATTGAATTAAGTGTGGATGACACGTTTCTGAAATAACCTTCATCAGGTACCTCACACCAATACAAATGTAGATATTGAATTAACAGTGCATGACACGTTTCTGAAATAACCTTCATCAGGTAGCTCACATCAATAAAAATGTAGATATTGAATTAAGTGTGCATGCCACGTTTCTGGAATAAATTTCATCAGTTACCTCACACCAATACAAATGTAGATATTGAAATAAGTGTGTATGACACGTTTCTGAAATAACTTTCATCAGGTACCTCACACCAATACAAATGTAGATATTGAATTAAGTGTGCATGACACGTTTCTGAAATAACTTTCATCAGGTACCTCACACAAATACAAATGTAGATATTGAATTAAGTGTGCATGACACGTTTCTGAAATAACTATCGTCAGGTACCTCACATCAATAAAAATGTAGATATTGAATTAAGTGTGCATGACACGTTTCTGAAATAACTTTCATCAGGTACCTCACATCAATAAAAATGTAGATATTGAATTAAGTGTGGATGACACGTTTCTGAAATAACCTTCATCAGGTACCTCACACCAATACAAATGTAGATATTGAATTAACAGTGCATGATACGTATCTGAAATAACTTTCATCAGGTAGCTCACACCAATAAAAATGTAGATATTGAATTAAGTATGCATGACACGTTTCTGGAATAACTTTCATCAGTTACCTCACACCAATACACATGTAGATATTGAATTAAGTGTGCATGATACGTTTCTGAAATAACTTTCATCAGGTACCTCACACCAATACAAATGTAGATATTGAATTAAGTGTGCATGACACGTTTCTGAAATAACTATCAAAAGGTACCTCACATCAATAAAAATGTAGATATTGAATTAAGTGTGCATGACACGTTTCTGGAATAAATTTCATCAGTTACCTCACACCAATACAAATGTAGATATTGAATTAAGTGTGTATGACACGTTTCTGAAATAACTTTCATCAGGTACCTCACACCAATACAAATGTAGATATTGAATTAAGTGTGCATGACACGTTTCTGAAATAACTTTCATCAGGTTCCTCACACCAATACAAATGTAGATATTGAATTAAGTGTGCATGACACGTTTCTGAAATAACTATCATCAGGTACCTCACATCAATAAAAATGTAGATATTGAATTAAGTGTGTATGACACGTTTCTGAAATAACTTTCATCAGGTAACTCACATCAATAAAAATGTAGATATTGAATTAAGTGTGCATGACACGTTTCTGAAATAACTTTCATCAGGTACCTCACATCAATACAAATGTAGATATTGAATTAAGTGTGGATGACACGTTTCTGAAATAACTTTCATCAGGTACCTTACATCAATACAAATGAAGATATTGAATTAAGTGTGCATGACACGTTTCTGAAATAACTTTCATCAGGTACCACACACCAATACAAATGTAGATATTGAATTAAGTGTGCATGACACGTTTCTGAAATAACTTTCATCAGGTACCTCACACCAATACAAATGTAGATATTGAATTAAGTGTGCATGACACGTTTCTGAAATAACATTCATCAGGTACCTCACATCAATACAAATGTAGATATTGAATTAAGTGTGCAAGACACGTTTCTGAATTTACTTTCATCAGGTACCTCACACCAATACAAATGTAAATATTGAATTAAATGTGCATGACACGTTTCTGGAATAGCCTTCATCAGGCACCTCACACCAATAAAAATGTAGATATTGAATTAAGTGTGCATGATACGTTTCTGAAATAACCTTCATCAGGTATCTCACATCAATACAAATGTAGATATTGAATTAAGTGTGCATGACACGTTTCTGAAGTAACTTTCATCAGGTACCTCACACCAATACAAATGTAGATATTGAATTAAGTGTGCATGACACGTTTCTGGAATAACTTTCATCAGTTACCTCACACCAATACAAATGTAGATATTGAATTAAGTGTGTATGACACGTTTCTGAAATAACCTTCATCAGGTACCTCACACCAATACAAATGTAGATATTGAATTAAGTGTGGATGACACGTTTCTGAAATAACCTTCATCAGGTACCTTACACCAATACAAATGTAGATATTGAATTAAGTGTGCATGACACGTTTCTGAAGTAACTTTCATCAGGTACCTCACACCAATACAAATGTAGATATTGAATTAAGTGTGCATGACACGTTTCTGAAATAACTATCATCAGGTACCTCACATCAATAAAAATGTAGATATTGAATTAAGTGTGCATGACACGTTTCTGGAATAACTTTCATCAGTTACCTCACACCAATACAAATGTAGATATTGAATTAAGTGTGTATGACACGTTTCTGAAATAACCTTCATCAGGTACCTCACACCAATACAAATGTAGATATTGAATTAAGTGTGCATGACACGTTTCGGAAATAACTTTCATCAGGTACCTCACACAAATACAAATGTAGATATTGAATTAAGTGTGCATGACACGTTTCTGATATAACCTTCATAAGGTACCTCACATCAATACAAATGTAGATATTGAATTAAGTGTGGATGACACGTTTCTGAAATAACCTTCATCAGGTACCTCACACCAATACAAATGTAGATATTGAATTAACAGTGCATGACACGTTTCTGAAATAACCTTCATCAGGTAGCTCACATCAATAAAAATGTAGATATTGAATTAAGTGTGCATGCCACGTTTCTGGAATAAATTTCATCAGTTACCTCACACCAATACAAATGTAGATATTGAAATAAGTGTGTATGACACGTTTCTGAAATAACTTTCATCAGGTACCTCACACCAATACAAATGTAGATATTGAATTAAGTGTGCATGACACGTTTCTGAAATAACTTTCATCAGGTACCTCACACAAATACAAATGTAGATATTGAATTAAGTGTGCATGACACGTTTCTGAAATAACTATCGTCAGGTACCTCACATCAATAAAAATGTAGATATTGAATTAAGTGTGCATGACACGTTTCTGAAATAACTTTCATCAGGTACCTCACATCAATAAAAATGTAGATATTGAATTAAGTGTGGATGACACGTTTCTGAAATAACCTTCATCAGGTACCTCACACCAATACAAATGTAGATATTGAATTAACAGTGCATGATACGTATCTGAAATAACTTTCATCAGGTAGCTCACACCAATAAAAATGTAGATATTGAATTAAGTATGCATGACACGTTTCTGGAATAACTTTCATCAGTTACCTCACACCAATACACATGTAGATATTGAATTAAGTGTGCATGATACGTTTCTGAAATAACTTTCATCAGGTACCTCACACCAATACAAATGTAGATATTGAATTAAGTGTGCATGACACGTTTCTGAAATAACTATCAAAAGGTACCTCACATCAATAAAAATGTAGATATTGAATTAAGTGTGCATGACACGTTTCTGGAATAAATTTCATCAGTTACCTCACACCAATACAAATGTAGATATTGAATTAAGTGTGTATGACACGTTTCTGAAATAACTTTCATCAGGTACCTCACACCAATACAAATGTAGATATTGAATTAAGTGTGCATGACACGTTTCTGAAATAACTTTCATCAGGTTCCTCACACCAATACAAATGTAGATATTGAATTAAGTGTGCATGACACGTTTCTGAAATAACTATCATCAGGTACCTCACATCAATAAAAATGTAGATATTGAATTAAGTGTGTATGACACGTTTCTGAAATAACTTTCATCAGGTAACTCACATCAATAAAAATGTAGATATTGAATTAAGTGTGCATGACACGTTTCTGAAATAACTTTCATCAGGTACCTCACATCAATACAAATGTAGATATTGAATTAAGTGTGGATGACACGTTTCTGAAATAACTTTCATCAGGTACCTTACATCAATACAAATGAAGATATTGAATTAAGTGTGCATGACACGTTTCTGAAATAACTTTCATCAGGTACCACACACCAATACAAATGTAGATATTGAATTAAGTGTGCATGACACGTTTCTGAAATAACTTTCATCAGGTACCTCACACCAATACAAATGTAGATATTGAATTAAGTGTGCATGACACGTTTCTGAAATAACATTCATCAGGTACCTCACATCAATACAAATGTAGATATTGAATTAAGTGTGCAAGACACGTTTCTGAATTTACTTTCATCAGGTACCTCACACCAATACAAATGTAAATATTGAATTAAATGTGCATGACACGTTTCTGGAATAGCCTTCATCAGGCACCTCACACCAATAAAAATGTAGATATTGAATTAAGTGTGCATGATACGTTTCTGAAATAACCTTCATCAGGTATCTCACATCAATACAAATGTAGATATTGAATTAAGTGTGCATGACACGTTTCTGAAATAACTTTCATCAGGTACCTCACACCAATACAAATGTAGATATTGAATTAAGTGTGCATGACACGTTTCTGAAATAACTTTCATCAGGTACCTCACACCAATACAAATGTAGATATTGAATTAAGTGTGCATGACACGTTTCTGAAATAACCTTCATAAGGTACCTCACATCAATACAAATGTAGATATTGAATTAAGTGTGGATGACACGTTTCTGAAATAACCTTCATCAGGTACCTCACACCAATACAAATGTAGATATTGAATTAACAGTGCATGAAACGTTTCTGAAATAACCTTCATCAGGTAGCTCACATCAATAAAAATGTAGATATTGAATTAAGTGTGCATGCCACGTTTCTGGAATAAATTTCATCAGTTACCTCACACCAATACAAATGTAGATATTGAATTAAGTGTGTATGACACGTTTCTGAAATAACTTTCATCAGGTACCTCACACCAATACAAATGTAGATATTGAATTAACAGTGCATGACACGTTTCTGAAATAACCTTCATCAGGTAGCTCACATCAATACAAATGTAGATATTGAATTAAGTGTGCATGACACGTTTCTGGAATAACTTTCATCAGTTACCTCACACCAATACAAATGTAGATATTGAATTAAGATTGTATGACACGTTTCTGAAATAACTTTCATCAGGTACCTCACACCAATACAAATGTAGATATTGAATTAAGTGTGCATGACACGTTTCTGAAATAACTTTCATCAGGTACCTCACACCAATACAAATGTAGATATTGAATTAAGTGTGCATGACACGTTTCTGAAATAACTATCATCAGGTACCTCACATCAATACAAATGTAGATATTGAATTAAGTGTGCATGACACGTTTCTTAAATAACTTTCATCAGGTACCTCACATCAATACAAATGTAGATATTGAATTAACAGTGCATGATACGTATCTGAAATAACTTTCATCAGGTAGCTCACATCAATAAAAATGTAGATATTGAATTAAGTGTGCATGACACGTTTCTGGAATAACTTTCATCAGTTACCTCACACCAATACAAATGTAGATATTGAATTAAGTGTGGATGACACGTTTCTGAAATAACCTTCATCAGGTACCTTACACCAATACAAATGTAGATATTGAATTAAGTGTGCATGACACGTTTCTGAAGTAACTTTCATCAGGTACCTCACACCAATACAATTGTAGATATTGAATTAAGTGTGCATGACACGTTTCTGAAATAACTTTCATCAGGTACCTCACACCAATACAAATGTAGATATTGAATTAAGTGTGCATGACACGTTTCTGAAATAACTTTCATCAGGTACCTCACACCAATACAAATGTAGATATTGAATTAAGTGTGCATGACACGTTTCTGAAAGAACTATCATCAGGTACCTCACATCAATAAAAATGTAGATATTGAATTAAGTGTGCATGACACGTTTCTGGAATAACTTTCATCAGTTACCTCACACCAATACAAATGTAGATATTGAATTAAATGTGTATGACACGTTTCTGAAATAACTTTCATCAGGTACCTCACACCAATACAAATGTAGATATTGAATTAAGTGTGCATGACACGTTTCTGAAATAACTTTCATCAGGTACCTCACACCAATACAAATGTAGATATTGAATTAAGTGTGCATGACACGTTTCTGAAATAACCTTCATAAGGTACCTCACATCAATACAAATGTAGATATTGAATTAAGTGTGGATGACACGTTTCTGAAATAACCTTCATCAGGTACCTCACACCAATAAAAATGTAGATATTGAATTAAGTGTGCATGCCACGTTTCTGAAATAACTTTCATCAGGTACCTCACACCAATACAAATGTAGATATTGAATTAAGTATGCATGACACGTTTCTGAAATAACCTTCATCAGGTACCTCACACCAATACAAATGTAGATATTGAATTAAGTGTGCATGACACGTTTCTGAAATAACTATCATCAGGTACCTCACATCAATAAAAATGTAGATATTGAATTAAGTGTGCATGACACGTTTCTGAAATAACTTTCATCTGGTACCTCACATCAATAAAAATGTAGATATTGAATTAAGTGTGGATGACACGTTTCTGAAATAACCTTTATCAGGTACCTCACACCAATACAAATGTAGATATTGAATTAACAGTGCATGATACGTATCTGAAATAACCTTCATCAGGTAGCTCACATCAATAAAAATGTAGATATTGAATTAAGTATGCATGACACGTTTCTGGAATAACTTTCATCAGTTACCTCACACCAATACAAATGTAGATATTGAATTAAGTGTGGATGACACGTTTCTGAAATAACCTTCATCAGGTACCTTACACCAATACAAATGTAGATATTGAATTAAGTGTGCATGACACGTTTCTGAAGTAACTTTCATCAGGTACCTCACACCAATAAAAATGTAGATATTGAATTAAGTGTGCATGATACGTTTCTGAAATAACCTTCATCAGGTATCTCACATCAATACAAATGTAGATATTGAATTAAGTGTGCATGACACGTTTCTGAAATAACTTTCATCAGGTACCTCACACCAATACAAATGTAGATATTGAATTAAGTGTGCATGACACGTTTCTGAAATAACTTTCATCAGGTACCTCACACCAATACAAATGTAGATATTGAATTAAGTGTGCATGACACGTTTCTGAAATAACCTTCATAAGGTACCTCACATCAATACAAATGTAGATATTGAATTAAGTGTGGATGACACGTTTCTGAAATAACCTTCATCAGGTACCTCACACCAATACAAATGTAGATATTGAATTAACAGTGCATGAAACGTTTCTGAAATAACCTTCATCAGGTAGCTCACATCAATAAAAATGTAGATATTGAATTAAGTGTGCATGCCACGTTTCTGGAATAAATTTCATCAGTTACCTCACACCAATACAAATGTAGATATTGAATTAAGTGTGTATGACACGTTTCTGAAATAACTTTCATCAGGTACCTCACACCAATACAAATGTAGATATTGAATTAACAGTGCATGACACGTTTCTGAAATAACCTTCATCAGGTAGCTCACATCAATACAAATGTAGATATTGAATTAAGTGTGCATGACACGTTTCTGGAATAACTTTCATCAGTTACCTCACACCAATACAAATGTAGATATTGAATTAAGATTGTATGACACGTTTCTGAAATAACTTTCATCAGGTACCTCACACCAATACAAATGTAGATATTGAATTAAGTGTGCATGACACGTTTCTGAAATAACTTTCATCAGGTACCTCACACCAATACAAATGTAGATATTGAATTAAGTGTGCATGACACGTTTCTGAAATAACTATCATCAGGTACCTCACATCAATACAAATGTAGATATTGAATTAAGTGTGCATGACACGTTTCTTAAATAACTTTCATCAGGTACCTCACATCAATACAAATGTAGATATTGAATTAACAGTGCATGATACGTATCTGAAATAACTTTCATCAGGTAGCTCACATCAATAAAAATGTAGATATTGAATTAAGTGTGCATGACACGTTTCTGGAATAACTTTCATCAGTTACCTCACACCAATACAAATGTAGATATTGAATTAAGTGTGGATGACACGTTTCTGAAATAACCTTCATCAGGTACCTTACACCAATACAAATGTAGATATTGAATTAAGTGTGCATGACACGTTTCTGAAGTAACTTTCATCAGGTACCTCACACCAATACAAATGTAGATATTGAATTAAGTGTGCATGACACGTTTCTGAAATAACTATCATCAGGTACCTCACATCAATAAAAATGTAGATATTGAATTAAGTGTGCATGACACGTTTCTGGAATAACTTTCATCAGTTACCTCACACCAATACAAATGTAGATATTGAATTAAGTGTGTATGACACGTTTCTGAAATAACCTTCATCAGGTACCTCACACCAATACAAATGTAGATATTGAATTAAGTGTGCATGACACGTTTCGGAAATAACTTTCATCAGGTACCTCACACAAATACAAATGTAGATATTGAATTAAGTGTGCATGACACGTTTCTGATATAACCTTCATAAGGTACCTCACATCAATACAAATGTAGATATTGAATTAAGTGTGGATGACACGTTTCTGAAATAACCTTCATCAGGTACCTCACACCAATACAAATGTAGATATTGAATTAACAGTGCATGACACGTTTCTGAAATAACCTTCATCAGGTAGCTCACATCAATAAAAATGTAGATATTGAATTAAGTGTGCATGCCACGTTTCTGGAATAAATTTCATCAGTTACCTCACACCAATACAAATGTAGATATTGAAATAAGTGTGTATGACACGTTTCTGAAATAACTTTCATCAGGTACCTCACACCAATACAAATGTAGATATTGAATTAAGTGTGCATGACACGTTTCTGAAATAACTTTCATCAGGTACCTCACACAAATACAAATGTAGATATTGAATTAAGTGTGCATGACACGTTTCTGAAATAACTATCGTCAGGTACCTCACATCAATAAAAATGTAGATATTGAATTAAGTGTGCATGACACGTTTCTGAAATAACTTTCATCAGGTACCTCACATCAATAAAAATGTAGATATTGAATTAAGTGTGGATGACACGTTTCTGAAATAACCTTCATCAGGTACCTCACACCAATACAAATGTAGATATTGAATTAACAGTGCATGATACGTATCTGAAATAACTTTCATCAGGTAGCTCACACCAATAAAAATGTAGATATTGAATTAAGTATGCATGACACGTTTCTGGAATAACTTTCATCAGTTACCTCACACCAATACACATGTAGATATTGAATTAAGTGTGCATGATACGTTTCTGAAATAACTTTCATCAGGTACCTCACACCAATACAAATGTAGATATTGAATTAAGTGTGCATGACACGTTTCTGAAATAACTATCAAAAGGTACCTCACATCAATAAAAATGTAGATATTGAATTAAGTGTGCATGACACGTTTCTGGAATAAATTTCATCAGTTACCTCACACCAATACAAATGTAGATATTGAATTAAGTGTGTATGACACGTTTCTGAAATAACTTTCATCAGGTACCTCACACCAATACAAATGTAGATATTGAATTAAGTGTGCATGACACGTTTCTGAAATAACTTTCATCAGGTTCCTCACACCAATACAAATGTAGATATTGAATTAAGTGTGCATGACACGTTTCTGAAATAACTATCATCAGGTACCTCACATCAATAAAAATGTAGATATTGAATTAAGTGTGTATGACACGTTTCTGAAATAACTTTCATCAGGTAACTCACATCAATAAAAATGTAGATATTGAATTAAGTGTGCATGACACGTTTCTGAAATAACTTTCATCAGGTACCTCACATCAATACAAATGTAGATATTGAATTAAGTGTGGATGACACGTTTCTGAAATAACTTTCATCAGGTACCTTACATCAATACAAATGAAGATATTGAATTAAGTGTGCATGACACGTTTCTGAAATAACTTTCATCAGGTACCACACACCAATACAAATGTAGATATTGAATTAAGTGTGCATGACACGTTTCTGAAATAACATTCATCAGGTACCTCACATCAATACAAATGTAGATATTGAATTAAGTGTGCAAGACACGTTTCTGAATTTACTTTCATCAGGTACCTCACACCAATACAAATGTAAATATTGAATTAAATGTGCATGACACGTTTCTGGAATAGCCTTCATCAGGCACCTCACACCAATAAAAATGTAGATATTGAATTAAGTGTGCATGATACGTTTCTGAAATAACCTTCATCAGGTATCTCACATCAATACAAATGTAGATATTGAATTAAGTGTGCATGACACGTTTCTGAAGTAACTTTCATCAGGTACCTCACACCAATACAAATGTAGATATTGAATTAAGTGTGCATGACACGTTTCTGGAATAACTTTCATCAGTTACCTCACACCAATACAAATGTAGATATTGAATTAAGTGTGTATGACACGTTTCTGAAATAACCTTCATCAGGTACCTCACACCAATACAAATGTAGATATTGAATTAAGTGTGGATGACACGTTTCTGAAATAACCTTCATCAGGTACCTTACACCAATACAAATGTAGATATTGAATTAAGTGTGCATGACACGTTTCTGAAGTAACTTTCATCAGGTACCTCACACCAATACAAATGTAGATATTGAATTAAGTGTGCATGACACGTTTCTGAAATAACTATCATCAGGTACCTCACATCAATAAAAATGTAGATATTGAATTAAGTGTGCATGACACGTTTCTGGAATAACTTTCATCAGTTACCTCACACCAATACAAATGTAGATATTGAATTAAGTGTGTATGACACGTTTCTGAAATAACCTTCATCAGGTACCTCACACCAATACAAATGTAGATATTGAATTAAGTGTGCATGACACGTTTCGGAAATAACTTTCATCAGGTACCTCACACAAATACAAATGTAGATATTGAATTAAGTGTGCATGACACGTTTCTGATATAACCTTCATAAGGTACCTCACATCAATACAAATGTAGATATTGAATTAAGTGTGGATGACACGTTTCTGAAATAACCTTCATCAGGTACCTCACACCAATACAAATGTAGATATTGAATTAACAGTGCATGACACGTTTCTGAAATAACCTTCATCAGGTAGCTCACATCAATAAAAATGTAGATATTGAATTAAGTGTGCATGCCACGTTTCTGGAATAAATTTCATCAGTTACCTCACACCAATACAAATGTAGATATTGAAATAAGTGTGTATGACACGTTTCTGAAATAACTTTCATCAGGTACCTCACACCAATACAAATGTAGATATTGAATTAAGTGTGCATGACACGTTTCTGAAATAACTTTCATCAGGTACCTCACACAAATACAAATGTAGATATTGAATTAAGTGTGCATGACACGTTTCTGAAATAACTATCGTCAGGTACCTCACATCAATAAAAATGTAGATATTGAATTAAGTGTGCATGACACGTTTCTGAAATAACTTTCATCAGGTACCTCACATCAATAAAAATGTAGATATTGAATTAAGTGTGGATGACACGTTTCTGAAATAACCTTCATCAGGTACCTCACACCAATACAAATGTAGATATTGAATTAACAGTGCATGATACGTATCTGAAATAACTTTCATCAGGTAGCTCACACCAATAAAAATGTAGATATTGAATTAAGTATGCATGACACGTTTCTGGAATAACTTTCATCAGTTACCTCACACCAATACACATGTAGATATTGAATTAAGTGTGCATGATACGTTTCTGAAATAACTTTCATCAGGTACCTCACACCAATACAAATGTAGATATTGAATTAAGTGTGCATGACACGTTTCTGAAATAACTATCAAAAGGTACCTCACATCAATAAAAATGTAGATATTGAATTAAGTGTGCATGACACGTTTCTGGAATAAATTTCATCAGTTACCTCACACCAATACAAATGTAGATATTGAATTAAGTGTGTATGACACGTTTCTGAAATAACTTTCATCAGGTACCTCACACCAATACAAATGTAGATATTGAATTAAGTGTGCATGACACGTTTCTGAAATAACTTTCATCAGGTTCCTCACACCAATACAAATGTAGATATTGAATTAAGTGTGCATGACACGTTTCTGAAATAACTATCATCAGGTACCTCACATCAATAAAAATGTAGATATTGAATTAAGTGTGTATGACACGTTTCTGAAATAACTTTCATCAGGTAACTCACATCAATAAAAATGTAGATATTGAATTAAGTGTGCATGACACGTTTCTGAAATAACTTTCATCAGGTACCTCACATCAATACAAATGTAGATATTGAATTAAGTGTGGATGACACGTTTCTGAAATAACTTTCATCAGGTACCTTACATCAATACAAATGAAGATATTGAATTAAGTGTGCATGACACGTTTCTGAAATAACTTTCATCAGGTACCACACACCAATACAAATGTAGATATTGAATTAAGTGTGCATGACACGTTTCTGAAATAACTTTCATCAGGTACCTCACACCAATACAAATGTAGATATTGAATTAAGTGTGCATGACACGTTTCTGAAATAACATTCATCAGGTACCTCACATCAATACAAATGTAGATATTGAATTAAGTGTGCAAGACACGTTTCTGAATTTACTTTCATCAGGTACCTCACACCAATACAAATGTAAATATTGAATTAAATGTGCATGACACGTTTCTGGAATAGCCTTCATCAGGCACCTCACACCAATAAAAATGTAGATATTGAATTAAGTGTGCATGATACGTTTCTGAAATAACCTTCATCAGGTATCTCACATCAATACAAATGTAGATATTGAATTAAGTGTGCATGACACGTTTCTGAAATAACTTTCATCAGGTACCTCACACCAATACAAATGTAGATATTGAATTAAGTGTGCATGACACGTTTCTGAAATAACTTTCATCAGGTACCTCACACCAATACAAATGTAGATATTGAATTAAGTGTGCATGACACGTTTCTGAAATAACCTTCATAAGGTACCTCACATCAATACAAATGTAGATATTGAATTAAGTGTGGATGACACGTTTCTGAAATAACCTTCATCAGGTACCTCACACCAATACAAATGTAGATATTGAATTAACAGTGCATGAAACGTTTCTGAAATAACCTTCATCAGGTAGCTCACATCAATAAAAATGTAGATATTGAATTAAGTGTGCATGCCACGTTTCTGGAATAAATTTCATCAGTTACCTCACACCAATACAAATGTAGATATTGAATTAAGTGTGTATGACACGTTTCTGAAATAACTTTCATCAGGTACCTCACACCAATACAAATGTAGATATTGAATTAACAGTGCATGACACGTTTCTGAAATAACCTTCATCAGGTAGCTCACATCAATACAAATGTAGATATTGAATTAAGTGTGCATGACACGTTTCTGGAATAACTTTCATCAGTTACCTCACACCAATACAAATGTAGATATTGAATTAAGATTGTATGACACGTTTCTGAAATAACTTTCATCAGGTACCTCACACCAATACAAATGTAGATATTGAATTAAGTGTGCATGACACGTTTCTGAAATAACTTTCATCAGGTACCTCACACCAATACAAATGTAGATATTGAATTAAGTGTGCATGACACGTTTCTGAAATAACTATCATCAGGTACCTCACATCAATACAAATGTAGATATTGAATTAAGTGTGCATGACACGTTTCTTAAATAACTTTCATCAGGTACCTCACATCAATACAAATGTAGATATTGAATTAACAGTGCATGATACGTATCTGAAATAACTTTCATCAGGTAGCTCACATCAATAAAAATGTAGATATTGAATTAAGTGTGCATGACACGTTTCTGGAATAACTTTCATCAGTTACCTCACACCAATACAAATGTAGATATTGAATTAAGTGTGGATGACACGTTTCTGAAATAACCTTCATCAGGTACCTTACACCAATACAAATGTAGATATTGAATTAAGTGTGCATGACACGTTTCTGAAGTAACTTTCATCAGGTACCTCACACCAATACAATTGTAGATATTGAATTAAGTGTGCATGACACGTTTCTGAAATAACTTTCATCAGGTACCTCACACCAATACAAATGTAGATATTGAATTAAGTGTGCATGACACGTTTCTGAAATAACTTTCATCAGGTACCTCACACCAATACAAATGTAGATATTGAATTAAGTGTGCATGACACGTTTCTGAAAGAACTATCATCAGGTACCTCACATCAATAAAAATGTAGATATTGAATTAAGTGTGCATGACACGTTTCTGGAATAACTTTCATCAGTTACCTCACACCAATACAAATGTAGATATTGAATTAAATGTGTATGACACGTTTCTGAAATAACTTTCATCAGGTACCTCACACCAATACAAATGTAGATATTGAATTAAGTGTGCATGACACGTTTCTGAAATAACTTTCATCAGGTACCTCACACCAATACAAATGTAGATATTGAATTAAGTGTGCATGACACGTTTCTGAAATAACCTTCATAAGGTACCTCACATCAATACAAATGTAGATATTGAATTAAGTGTGGATGACACGTTTCTGAAATAACCTTCATCAGGTACCTCACACCAATAAAAATGTAGATATTGAATTAAGTGTGCATGCCACGTTTCTGAAATAACTTTCATCAGGTACCTCACACCAATACAAATGTAGATATTGAATTAAGTATGCATGACACGTTTCTGAAATAACCTTCATCAGGTACCTCACACCAATACAAATGTAGATATTGAATTAAGTGTGCATGACACGTTTCTGAAATAACTATCATCAGGTACCTCACATCAATAAAAATGTAGATATTGAATTAAGTGTGCATGACACGTTTCTGAAATAACTTTCATCTGGTACCTCACATCAATAAAAATGTAGATATTGAATTAAGTGTGGATGACACGTTTCTGAAATAACCTTTATCAGGTACCTCACACCAATACAAATGTAGATATTGAATTAACAGTGCATGATACGTATCTGAAATAACCTTCATCAGGTAGCTCACATCAATAAAAATGTAGATATTGAATTAAGTATGCATGACACGTTTCTGGAATAACTTTCATCAGTTACCTCACACCAATACAAATGTAGATATTGAATTAAGTGTGGATGACACGTTTCTGAAATAACCTTCATCAGGTACCTTACACCAATACAAATGTAGATATTGAATTAAGTGTGCATGACACGTTTCTGAAGTAACTTTCATCAGGTACCTCACACCAATAAAAATGTAGATATTGAATTAAGTGTGCATGATACGTTTCTGAAATAACCTTCATCAGGTATCTCACATCAATACAAATGTAGATATTGAATTAAGTGTGCATGACACGTTTCTGAAATAACTATCATCAGGTACCTCACATCAATAAAAATGTAGATATTGAATTAAGTGTGCATGACACGTTTCTGGAATAACTTTCATCAGTTACCTCACACCAATACAAATGTAGATATTGAATTAAGTGTGTATGACACGTTTCTGAAATAACCTTCATCAGGTACCTCACACCAATACAAATGTAGATATTGAATTAAGTGTGCATGACACGTTTCGGAAATAACTTTCATCAGGTACCTCACACAAATACAAATGTAGATATTGAATTAAGTGTGCATGACACGTTTCTGATATAACCTTCATAAGGTACCTCACATCAATACAAATGTAGATATTGAATTAAGTGTGGATGACACGTTTCTGAAATAACCTTCATCAGGTACCTCACACCAATACAAATGTAGATATTGAATTAACAGTGCATGACACGTTTCTGAAATAACCTTCATCAGGTAGCTCACATCAATAAAAATGTAGATATTGAATTAAGTGTGCATGCCACGTTTCTGGAATAAATTTCATCAGTTACCTCACACCAATACAAATGTAGATATTGAAATAAGTGTGTATGACACGTTTCTGAAATAACTTTCATCAGGTACCTCACACCAATACAAATGTAGATATTGAATTAAGTGTGCATGACACGTTTCTGAAATAACTTTCATCAGGTACCTCACACAAATACAAATGTAGATATTGAATTAAGTGTGCATGACACGTTTCTGAAATAACTATCGTCAGGTACCTCACATCAATAAAAATGTAGATATTGAATTAAGTGTGCATGACACGTTTCTGAAATAACTTTCATCAGGTACCTCACATCAATAAAAATGTAGATATTGAATTAAGTGTGGATGACACGTTTCTGAAATAACCTTCATCAGGTACCTCACACCAATACAAATGTAGATATTGAATTAACAGTGCATGATACGTATCTGAAATAACTTTCATCAGGTAGCTCACACCAATAAAAATGTAGATATTGAATTAAGTATGCATGACACGTTTCTGGAATAACTTTCATCAGTTACCTCACACCAATACACATGTAGATATTGAATTAAGTGTGCATGATACGTTTCTGAAATAACTTTCATCAGGTACCTCACACCAATACAAATGTAGATATTGAATTAAGTGTGCATGACACGTTTCTGAAATAACTATCAAAAGGTACCTCACATCAATAAAAATGTAGATATTGAATTAAGTGTGCATGACACGTTTCTGGAATAAATTTCATCAGTTACCTCACACCAATACAAATGTAGATATTGAATTAAGTGTGTATGACACGTTTCTGAAATAACTTTCATCAGGTACCTCACACCAATACAAATGTAGATATTGAATTAAGTGTGCATGACACGTTTCTGAAATAACTTTCATCAGGTTCCTCACACCAATACAAATGTAGATATTGAATTAAGTGTGCATGACACGTTTCTGAAATAACTATCATCAGGTACCTCACATCAATAAAAATGTAGATATTGAATTAAGTGTGTATGACACGTTTCTGAAATAACTTTCATCAGGTAACTCACATCAATAAAAATGTAGATATTGAATTAAGTGTGCATGACACGTTTCTGAAATAACTTTCATCAGGTACCTCACATCAATACAAATGTAGATATTGAATTAAGTGTGGATGACACGTTTCTGAAATAACTTTCATCAGGTACCTTACATCAATACAAATGAAGATATTGAATTAAGTGTGCATGACACGTTTCTGAAATAACTTTCATCAGGTACCACACACCAATACAAATGTAGATATTGAATTAAGTGTGCATGACACGTTTCTGAAATAACTTTCATCAGGTACCTCACACCAATACAAATGTAGATATTGAATTAAGTGTGCATGACACGTTTCTGAAATAACATTCATCAGGTACCTCACATCAATACAAATGTAGATATTGAATTAAGTGTGCAAGACACGTTTCTGAATTTACTTTCATCAGGTACCTCACACCAATACAAATGTAAATATTGAATTAAATGTGCATGACACGTTTCTGGAATAGCCTTCATCAGGCACCTCACACCAATAAAAATGTAGATATTGAATTAAGTGTGCATGATACGTTTCTGAAATAACCTTCATCAGGTATCTCACATCAATACAAATGTAGATATTGAATTAAGTGTGCATGACACGTTTCTGAAATAACTTTCATCAGGTACCTCACACCAATACAAATGTAGATATTGAATTAAGTGTGCATGACACGTTTCTGAAATAACTTTCATCAGGTACCTCACACCAATACAAATGTAGATATTGAATTAAGTGTGCATGACACGTTTCTGAAATAACCTTCATAAGGTACCTCACATCAATACAAATGTAGATATTGAATTAAGTGTGGATGACACGTTTCTGAAATAACCTTCATCAGGTACCTCACACCAATACAAATGTAGATATTGAATTAACAGTGCATGAAACGTTTCTGAAATAACCTTCATCAGGTAGCTCACATCAATAAAAATGTAGATATTGAATTAAGTGTGCATGCCACGTTTCTGGAATAAATTTCATCAGTTACCTCACACCAATACAAATGTAGATATTGAATTAAGTGTGTATGACACGTTTCTGAAATAACTTTCATCAGGTACCTCACACCAATACAAATGTAGATATTGAATTAACAGTGCATGACACGTTTCTGAAATAACCTTCATCAGGTAGCTCACATCAATACAAATGTAGATATTGAATTAAGTGTGCATGACACGTTTCTGGAATAACTTTCATCAGTTACCTCACACCAATACAAATGTAGATATTGAATTAAGATTGTATGACACGTTTCTGAAATAACTTTCATCAGGTACCTCACACCAATACAAATGTAGATATTGAATTAAGTGTGCATGACACGTTTCTGAAATAACTTTCATCAGGTACCTCACACCAATACAAATGTAGATATTGAATTAAGTGTGCATGACACGTTTCTGAAATAACTATCATCAGGTACCTCACATCAATACAAATGTAGATATTGAATTAAGTGTGCATGACACGTTTCTTAAATAACTTTCATCAGGTACCTCACATCAATACAAATGTAGATATTGAATTAACAGTGCATGATACGTATCTGAAATAACTTTCATCAGGTAGCTCACATCAATAAAAATGTAGATATTGAATTAAGTGTGCATGACACGTTTCTGGAATAACTTTCATCAGTTACCTCACACCAATACAAATGTAGATATTGAATTAAGTGTGGATGACACGTTTCTGAAATAACCTTCATCAGGTACCTTACACCAATACAAATGTAGATATTGAATTAAGTGTGCATGACACGTTTCTGAAGTAACTTTCATCAGGTACCTCACACCAATACAATTGTAGATATTGAATTAAGTGTGCATGACACGTTTCTGAAATAACTTTCATCAGGTACCTCACACCAATACAAATGTAGATATTGAATTAAGTGTGCATGACACGTTTCTGAAATAACTTTCATCAGGTACCTCACACCAATACAAATGTAGATATTGAATTAAGTGTGCATGACACGTTTCTGAAAGAACTATCATCAGGTACCTCACATCAATAAAAATGTAGATATTGAATTAAGTGTGCATGACACGTTTCTGGAATAACTTTCATCAGTTACCTCACACCAATACAAATGTAGATATTGAATTAAATGTGTATGACACGTTTCTGAAATAACTTTCATCAGGTACCTCACACCAATACAAATGTAGATATTGAATTAAGTGTGCATGACACGTTTCTGAAATAACTTTCATCAGGTACCTCACACCAATACAAATGTAGATATTGAATTAAGTGTGCATGACACGTTTCTGAAATAACCTTCATAAGGTACCTCACATCAATACAAATGTAGATATTGAATTAAGTGTGGATGACACGTTTCTGAAATAACCTTCATCAGGTACCTCACACCAATAAAAATGTAGATATTGAATTAAGTGTGCATGCCACGTTTCTGAAATAACTTTCATCAGGTACCTCACACCAATACAAATGTAGATATTGAATTAAGTATGCATGACACGTTTCTGAAATAACCTTCATCAGGTACCTCACACCAATACAAATGTAGATATTGAATTAAGTGTGCATGACACGTTTCTGAAATAACTATCATCAGGTACCTCACATCAATAAAAATGTAGATATTGAATTAAGTGTGCATGACACGTTTCTGAAATAACTTTCATCTGGTACCTCACATCAATAAAAATGTAGATATTGAATTAAGTGTGGATGACACGTTTCTGAAATAACCTTTATCAGGTACCTCACACCAATACAAATGTAGATATTGAATTAACAGTGCATGATACGTATCTGAAATAACCTTCATCAGGTAGCTCACATCAATAAAAATGTAGATATTGAATTAAGTATGCATGACACGTTTCTGGAATAACTTTCATCAGTTACCTCACACCAATACAAATGTAGATATTGAATTAAGTGTGGATGACACGTTTCTGAAATAACCTTCATCAGGTACCTTACACCAATACAAATGTAGATATTGAATTAAGTGTGCATGACACGTTTCTGAAGTAACTTTCATCAGGTACCTCACACCAATAAAAATGTAGATATTGAATTAAGTGTGCATGATACGTTTCTGAAATAACCTTCATCAGGTATCTCACATCAATACAAATGTAGATATTGAATTAAGTGTGCATGACACGTTTCTGAAATAACTTTCATCAGGTACCTCACACCAATACAAATGTAGATATTGAATTAAGTGTGCATGACACGTTTCTGAAATAACTTTCATCAGGTACCTCACACCAATACAAATGTAGATATTGAATTAAGTGTGCATGACACGTTTCTGAAATAACCTTCATAAGGTACCTCACATCAATACAAATGTAGATATTGAATTAAGTGTGGATGACACGTTTCTGAAATAACCTTCATCAGGTACCTCACACCAATACAAATGTAGATATTGAATTAACAGTGCATGAAACGTTTCTGAAATAACCTTCATCAGGTAGCTCACATCAATAAAAATGTAGATATTGAATTAAGTGTGCATGCCACGTTTCTGGAATAAATTTCATCAGTTACCTCACACCAATACAAATGTAGATATTGAATTAAGTGTGTATGACACGTTTCTGAAATAACTTTCATCAGGTACCTCACACCAATACAAATGTAGATATTGAATTAACAGTGCATGACACGTTTCTGAAATAACCTTCATCAGGTAGCTCACATCAATACAAATGTAGATATTGAATTAAGTGTGCATGACACGTTTCTGGAATAACTTTCATCAGTTACCTCACACCAATACAAATGTAGATATTGAATTAAGATTGTATGACACGTTTCTGAAATAACTTTCATCAGGTACCTCACACCAATACAAATGTAGATATTGAATTAAGTGTGCATGACACGTTTCTGAAATAACTTTCATCAGGTACCTCACACCAATACAAATGTAGATATTGAATTAAGTGTGCATGACACGTTTCTGAAATAACTATCATCAGGTACCTCACATCAATACAAATGTAGATATTGAATTAAGTGTGCATGACACGTTTCTTAAATAACTTTCATCAGGTACCTCACATCAATACAAATGTAGATATTGAATTAACAGTGCATGATACGTATCTGAAATAACTTTCATCAGGTAGCTCACATCAATAAAAATGTAGATATTGAATTAAGTGTGCATGACACGTTTCTGGAATAACTTTCATCAGTTACCTCACACCAATACAAATGTAGATATTGAATTAAGTGTGGATGACACGTTTCTGAAATAACCTTCATCAGGTACCTTACACCAATACAAATGTAGATATTGAATTAAGTGTGCATGACACGTTTCTGAAGTAACTTTCATCAGGTACCTCACACCAATACAATTGTAGATATTGAATTAAGTGTGCATGACACGTTTCTGAAATAACTTTCATCAGGTACCTCACACCAATACAAATGTAGATATTGAATTAAGTGTGCATGACACGTTTCTGAAATAACTTTCATCAGGTACCTCACACCAATACAAATGTAGATATTGAATTAAGTGTGCATGACACGTTTCTGAAAGAACTATCATCAGGTACCTCACATCAATAAAAATGTAGATATTGAATTAAGTGTGCATGACACGTTTCTGGAATAACTTTCATCAGTTACCTCACACCAATACAAATGTAGATATTGAATTAAATGTGTATGACACGTTTCTGAAATAACTTTCATCAGGTACCTCACACCAATACAAATGTAGATATTGAATTAAGTGTGCATGACACGTTTCTGAAATAACTTTCATCAGGTACCTCACACCAATACAAATGTAGATATTGAATTAAGTGTGCATGACACGTTTCTGAAATAACCTTCATAAGGTACCTCACATCAATACAAATGTAGATATTGAATTAAGTGTGGATGACACGTTTCTGAAATAACCTTCATCAGGTACCTCACACCAATAAAAATGTAGATATTGAATTAAGTGTGCATGCCACGTTTCTGAAATAACTTTCATCAGGTACCTCACACCAATACAAATGTAGATATTGAATTAAGTATGCATGACACGTTTCTGAAATAACCTTCATCAGGTACCTCACACCAATACAAATGTAGATATTGAATTAAGTGTGCATGACACGTTTCTGAAATAACTATCATCAGGTACCTCACATCAATAAAAATGTAGATATTGAATTAAGTGTGCATGACACGTTTCTGAAATAACTTTCATCTGGTACCTCACATCAATAAAAATGTAGATATTGAATTAAGTGTGGATGACACGTTTCTGAAATAACCTTTATCAGGTACCTCACACCAATACAAATGTAGATATTGAATTAACAGTGCATGATACGTATCTGAAATAACCTTCATCAGGTAGCTCACATCAATAAAAATGTAGATATTGAATTAAGTATGCATGACACGTTTCTGGAATAACTTTCATCAGTTACCTCACACCAATACAAATGTAGATATTGAATTAAGTGTGGATGACACGTTTCTGAAATAACCTTCATCAGGTACCTTACACCAATACAAATGTAGATATTGAATTAAGTGTGCATGACACGTTTCTGAAGTAACTTTCATCAGGTACCTCACACCAATACAAATGTAGATATTGAATTAAGTGTGCATGACACGTTTCTGAAATAACTATCATCAGGTACCTCATATCAATAAAAATGTAGATATTGAATTAAGTGTGCATGACACGTTTCTGGAATAACTTTCATCAGTTACCTCACACCAATACAAATGTAGATATTGAATTAAGTGTGTATGACACGTTTCTGAAATAACCTTCATCAGGTACCTCACACCAATACAAATGTAGATATTGAATTAACAGTTCATGATACGTATCTGAAATAACTTTCATCAGGTAGCTCACATCAATAAAAATGTAGATATTGAATTAAGTGTGCATGACACGTTTCTGGAATAACTTTCATCAGTTACCTCACACCAATACAAATGTAGATATTGAATTAAGTGTGGATGACACGTTTCTGAAATAACCTTCATCAGGTACCTTACACCAATACAAATGTAGATATTGAATTAAGTGTGCATGACACGTTTCTGAAGTAACTTTCATCAGGTACCTCACACCAATACAAATGTAGATATTGAATTAAGTGTGCATGACACGTTTCTGAAATAACTATCATCAGGTACCTCACATCAATAAAAATGTAGATATTGTATTAAGGTGCATGACACGTTTCTGGAATAACTTTCATCAGTTACCTCACACCAATACAAATGTAGATATTGAATTAAGTGTGTATGACACGTTTCTGAAATAACTTGCATCAGGTACCTCACACCAATACAAATGTAGATATTGAATTAAGTGTGCATGACACGTTTCGGAAATAACTTTCATCAGGTACCTCACATCAATACAAATGTAGATATTGAATTAAGTGTGCATGACACGTTTCTGATATAACCTTCATAAGGTACCTCACATCAATACAAATGTAGATATTGAATTAAGTGTGCATGACACGTTTCTGAAGTAACCTTCATCAGGTACCTCACACCAATACAAATGTAGATATTGAATTAACAGTGCATGACACGTTTCTGAAATAACCTTCATCAGGTAGCTCACATCAATAAAAATGTAGATATTGAATTAAGTGTGCATGCCACGTTTCTGGAATAAATTTCATCAGTTACCTCACACCAATACAAATGTAGATATTGAAATAAGTGTGCATGACACGTTTCTGAAATAACTTTCATAAGGTACCTCACACCAATACAAATGTATATATTGAATTAAGTGTGCATGACACGTTTCTGAAATAACTTTCATCAGGTACCTCACACAAATACAAATGTAGATATTGAATTAAGTGTGAATGACACGTTTCTGAAATAACTATCGTCAGGTACCTCACATCAATAAAAATGTAGATATTGAATTAAGTGTGCATGACACGTTTCTGAAATAACTTTCATCAGGTACCTCACATCAATACAAATGTAGATATTGAATTAAGTGTGGATGACACGTTTCTGAAATAACCTTCATCAGGTACCTCACACCAATACAAATGTAGATATTGAATTAACAGTGCATGATACGTATCTGAATTAACTTTCATCAGGTAGCTCACACCAATAAAAATGTAGATATTGAATTAAGTATGCATGACACGTTTCTGGAATAACTTTCATCAGTTACCTCACACCAATACAC
Organism: Bathymodiolus brooksi; assembly: GCA_963680875.1. Taxonomy (NCBI): domain Eukaryota; kingdom Metazoa; phylum Mollusca; class Bivalvia; order Mytilida; family Modiolidae; genus Bathymodiolus; species Bathymodiolus brooksi. The sequence continues at coordinate 73,462,773 of OY804579.1, forward strand.
ATGTAGATATTGAATTAAGTGTGCATGATACGTTTCTGAAATAACTTTCATCAGGTACCTCACACCAATACAAATGTAGATATTGAATTAAGTGTGCATGACACGTTTCTGAAATAACTATCAAAAGGTACCTCACATCAATAAAAATGTAGATATTGAATTAACTGTGCATGACACGTTTCTGGAATAAATTTCATCAGTTACCTCACACCAATACAAATGTAGATATTGAATTAAGTGTGTATGACACGTTTCTGAAATAACTTTCATCAGGTACCTCACACCAATAGAAATGTAGATATTGAATTAAGTGTGCATGACACGTTTCTGAAATAACTTTCATCAGGTACCTCACACCAATACAAATGTAGATATTGAATTAAGTGTGCATGACACGTTTCTGAAATAACTATCATCAGGTACCTCACATCAATAAAAATGTAGATATTGAATTAAGTGTGCATGACACGTTTCTGAAATAACCTTCATCAGGTACCTCACATCAATAAAAATGTAGATATTGAATTAAGTGTGGATGACACGTTTCTGAAATAACCTTCATCAGGTACCTCACACCAATACAAATGTAGATATGGAATTAACAGTGCATGATACGTATCTGATATAACTTTCATCAGGTAGCTCACATCAATAAAAATGTAGATATTGAATTAAGTGTGCATGACACGTTTCTGGAATAACTTTCATCAGTTACCTCACACCAATACAAATGTAGATATTGAATTAAGTGTGTATGACACGTTTCTGAAATAACTTTCATCAGGTACCTCACACCAATACAAATGTAGATATTGAATTAAGTGTGCACGACACGTTTCTGAAATAACTTTCATCAGGTACCTCACACCAATACAAATGTAGATATTGAATTAAGTGTGCATGACACGTTTCGGAAATAACTATCATCAGGTACCTCACATCAATAAAAATGTAGATATTGAATTAAGTGTGCATGACACGTTTCTGAAATAACTTTCATCAGGTACCTCACATCAATACAAATGTAGATATTGAATTAAGTGTGCATGACACGTTTCTGAAATAACTTTCATCAGGTACCTCACACCAATACAAATGTAGATATTGAATTAACAGTGCATGATACGTATCTGAAATAACTTTCATCAGGTACCTCACATAAACCAAAATGTAGATATTGAATTAAGTGTGCATGACACGTTTCTGGAATAACTTTCATCAGTTACCTCACACCAATACAAATGTAGATATTGAATTAAGTGTGCATGACACGTTTCTGGAATAACTATCATCAGTTACCGCACACCAATACAAATGTAGATATTGAATTAAGTGTGCATGACACGTTTCTGAAATAACTTTCATCAGGTACCTCACACCAATACAAATGTAGATATTGAATTAAGTGTGCATGACACGTTTCTGAAAAAACTTTCTTCAGGTACCTCACATCAATACAAATGTAGATATTGAATTAAGTGTACATGACACGTTTCTGAAATAACCTTCCTCAGGTACCTCACACCAATACAAATGTAGATATTGAATTAACAGTGCATGACACGTTTCTGAAATAACTTTCATCAGGTAGCTCACATAAAAAAAAATGTAGATATTGAATTAAGTGTGCATGACACGTTTCTGGAATAACTTTCATCAGTTACCTCACACCAATACAAATGTAGATATAGAATTAAATGTGCATGACACGTTTCTGAAATAACTTTCATCAGGTACCTCACATCAATACAAATGTAGATATTGAATTAAGTGTGCATGACACGTTTCTGAAATAACTTTCATCAGGTACCTCACCTCAATACAAATGTAGATATTGAATTAAGTGTGCATGATACGTTTCTGAAATAATCTTCATCAGGTATCTCACATCAATACAAATGTAGATATTGAATTAAGTGTACATGACACGTTTCTGAAATAACTATCATTAGGTACCTCACATCAATACAAATGTAGATATTGAATTAAGTGTGCATGACACGTTTCTGAAATAACTTTCATCAGGTACCTCACATCAATACAAATGTAGATATTGAATTAAGTGTGCATGACACGTTTCTGAAATAACTTTCATCAGGTACCTCACACCAATACAAATGTAGATATTGAATTAAGTGTGTATGACACGTTTCTGAAATAACTTGCATCAGGTACCTCACACCAATACAAATGTAGATATTGAATTAAGTGTGCATGACACGTTTCGGAAATAACTTTCATCAGGTACCTCACATCAATACAAATGTAGATATTGAATTAAGTGTGCATGACACGTTTCTGATATAACCTTCATAAGGTACCTCACATCAATACAAATGTAGATATTGAATTAAGTGTGGATGACACGTTTCTGAAATAACCTTCATCAGGTACCTCACACCAATAAAAATGTAGATATTGAATTAACAGTGCATGACACGTTTCTGAAATAACCTTCATCAGGTAGCTCACATCAATAAAAATGTAGATATTGAATTAAGTGTGCATGCCACGTTTCTGGAATAAATTTCATCAGTTACCTCACACCAATACAAATGTAGATATTGAAATAAGTGTGCATGACACGTTTCTGAAATAACTTTCATAAGGTACCTCACACCAATACAAATGTATATATTGAATTAAGTGTGCATGACACGTTTCTGAAATAACTTTCATCAGGTACCTCACACAAATACAAATGTAGATATTGAATTAAGTGTGAATGACACGTTTCTGAAATAACTATCGTCAGGTACCTCACATCAATAAAAATGTAGATATTGAATTAAGTGTGCATGACACGTTTCTGAAATAACTTTCATCAGGTACCTCACATCAATACAAATGTAGATATTGAATTAAGTGTGGATGACACGTTTCTGAAATAACCTTCATCAGGTACCTCACACCAATACAAATGTAGATATTGAATTAACAGTGCATGATACGTATCTGAATTAACTTTCATCAGGTAGCTCACACCAATACAAATGTAGATATTGAATTAAGTATGCATGACACGTTTCTGGAATAACTTTCATCAGTTACCTCACACCAATACACATGTAGATATTGAATTAAGTGTACATGATACGTTTCTGAAATAACTTTCATCAGGTACCTCACACCAATACAAATGTAGATATTGAATTAAGTGTGCATGACACGTTTCTGAAATAACTATCAAAAGGTACCTCACATCAATAAAAATGTAGATATTGAATTAACTGTGCATGACACGTTTCTGGAATAAATTTCATCAGTTACCTCACACCAATACAAATGTAGATATTGAATTAAGTGTGTATGACACGTTTCTGAAATAACTTTCATCAGGTACCTCACACCAATAGAAATGTAGATATTGAATTAAGTGTGCATGACACGTTTCTGAAATAACTTTCATCAGGTACCTCACACCAATACAAATGTAGATATTGAATTAAGTGTGCATGACACGTTTCTGAAATAACTATCATCAGGTACCTCACATCAATAAAAATGTAGATATTGAATTAAGTGTGCATGACACGTTTCTGAAATAACCTTCATCAGGTACCTCACATCAATAAAAATGTAGATATTGAATTAAGTGTGGATGACACGTTTCTGAAATAACCTTCATCAGGTACCTCACACCAATACAAATGTAGATATGGAATTAACAGTGCATGATACGTATCTGATATAACTTTCATCAGGTAGCTCACATCAATAAAAATGTAGATATTGAATTAAGTGTGCATGACACGTTTCTGGAATAACTTTCATCAGTTACCTCACACCAATACAAATGTAGATATTGAATTAAGTGTGTATGACACGTTTCTGAAATAACTTTCATCAGGTACCTCACACCAATACAAATGTAGATATTGAATTAAGTGTGCATGACACGTTTCTGAAATAACTTTCATCAGGTACCTCACACCAATACAAATGTAGATATTGAATTAAGTGTGCATGACACGTTTCGGAAATAAATATCATCAGGTACCTCACATCAATAAAAATGTAGATATTGAATTAAGTGTGCATGACACGTTTCTGAAATAACTTTCATCAGGTACCTCACATCAATACAAATGTAGATATTGAATTAAGTGTGCATGACACGTTTCTGAAATAACTTTCATCAGGTACCTCACACCAATACAAATGTAGATATTGAATTAACAGTGCATGATACGTATCTGAAATAACTTTCATCAGGTACCTCACATAAACCAAAATGTAGATATTGAATTAAGTGTGCATGACACGTTTCTGGAATAACATTCATCAGTTACCTCACACCAATACAAATGTAGATATTGAATTAAGTGTGCATGACACGTTTCTGGAATAACTATCATCAGTTACCGCACACCAATACAAATGTAGATATTGAATTAAGTGTGCATGACACGTTTCTGAAATAACTTTCATCAGGTACCTCACACCAATACAAATGTAGATATTGAATTAAGTGTGCATGACACGTTTCTGAAAAAACTTTCATCAGGTACCTCACATCAATACAAATGTAGATATTGAATTAAGTGTGCATGACACGTTTCTGGAATAACTTTCATCAGTTACCTCACACCAATACAAATGTAGATATAGAATTAAATGTGCATGACACGTTTCTGAAATAACTTTCATCAGGTACCTCACATCAATACAAATGTAGATATTGAATTAAGTGTGCATGACACGTTTCTGAAATAACTTTCATCAGGTACCTCACCTCAATACAAATGTAGATATTGAATTAAGTGTGCATGATACGTTTCTGAAATAACCTTCATCAGGTATCTCACATCAATACAAATGTAGATATTGAATTAAGTGTACATGACACGTTTCTGAAATAACTATCATTAGGTACCTCACATCAATAAAAATGTAGATATTGAATTAAGTGTGCATGACACGTTTCTGGAATAACTTTCATCAGTTACCTCACACCAATACAAATGTAGATATTGAATTAAGTGTGTATGACACGTTTCTGAAATAACTTTCATCAGGTACCTCACACCAATACAAATGTAGATATTGAATTAAGTGTGCACGACACGTTTCTGAAATAACTTTCATCAGGTACCTCACACCAATACAAATGTAGATATTGAATTAAGTGTGCATGACACGTTTCGGAAATAAATATCATCAGGTACCTCACATCAATAAAAATGTAGATATTGAATTAAGTGTGCATGACACGTTTCTGAAATAACTTTCATCAGGTACCTCACATCAATACAAATGTAGATATTGAATTAAGTGTGCATGACACGTTTCTGAAATAACTTTCATCAGGTACCTCACACCAATACAAATGTAGATATTGAATTAACAGTGCATGATACGTATCTGAAATAACTTTCATCAGGTACCTCACATAAACCAAAATGTAGATATTGAATTAAGTGTGCATGACACGTTTCTGGAATAACTTTCATCAGTTACCTCACACCAATACAAATGTAGATATTGAATTAAGTGTGCATGACACGTTTCTGGAATAACTATCATCAGTTACCGCACACCAATACAAATGTAGATATTGAATTAAGTGTGCATGACACGTTTCTGAAATAACTTTCATCAGGTACCTCACACCAATACAAATGTAGATATTGAATTAAGTGTGCATGACACGTTTCTGAAAAAACCTTCATCAGGTACCTCACATCAATACAAATGTAGATATTGAATTAAGTGTGCATGACACGTTTCTGGAATAACTTTCATCAGTTACCTCACACCAATACAAATGTAGATATAGAATTAAATGTGCATGACACGTTTCTGAAATAACTTTCATCAGGTACCTCACATCAATACAAATGTAGATATTGAATTAAGTGTGCATGACACGTTTCTGAAATAACTTTCATCAGGTACCTCACCTCAATACAAATGTAGATATTGAATTAAGTGTGCATGACACGTTTCTGGAATAACTTTCATCAGTTACCTCACACCAATACAAATGTAGATATTGAATTAAGTGTGTATGACACGTTTCTGAAATAACTTTCATCAGGTACCTCACACCAATACAAATGTAGATATTGAATTAAGTGTGCACGACACGTTTCTGAAATAACCTTCATCAGGTACCTCACACCAATACAAATGTAGATATTGAATTAAGTGTGCATGACACGTTTCGGAAATAAATATCATCAGGTACCTCACATCAATAAAAATGTAGATATTGAATTAAGTGTGCATGACACGTTTCTGAAATAACTTTCATCAGGTACCTCACATCAATACAAATGTAGATATTGAATTAAGTGTGCATGACACGTTTCTGAAATAACTTTCATCAGGTACCTCACACCAATACAAATGTAGATATTGAATTAACAGTGCATGATACGTATCTGAAATAACTTTCATCAGGTACCTCACATAAACCAAAATGTAGATATTGAATTAAGTGTGCATGACACGTTTCTGGAATAACTTTCATCAGTTACCTCACACCAATACAAATGTAGATATTGAATTAAGTGTGCATGACACGTTTCTGGAATAACTATCATCAGTTACCGCACACCAATACAAATGTAGATATTGAATTAAGTGTGCATGACACGTTTCTGAAATAACTTTCATCAGGTACCTCACACCAATACAAATGTAGATATTGAATTAAGTGTGCATGACACGTTTCTGAAAAAACTTTCATCAGGTACCTCACATCAATACAAATGTAGATATTGAATTAAGTGTGCATGACACGTTTCTGGAATAACTTTCATCAGTTACCTCACACCAATACAAATGTAGATATAGAATTAAATGTGCATGACACGTTTCTGAAATAACTTTCATCAGGTACCTCACATCAATACAAATGTAGATATTGAATTAAGTGTGCATGACACGTTTCTGAAATAACTTTCATCAGGTACCTCACCTCAATACAAATGTAGATATTGAATTAAGTGTGCATGATACGTTTCTGAAATAACCTTCATCAGGTATCTCACATCAATACAAATGTAGATATTGAATTAAGTGTACATGACACGTTTCTGAAATAACTATCATTAGGTACCTCACATCAATAAAAATGTAGATATTGAATTAAGTGTGCATGACACGTTTCTGAAATAACTTTCATCAGGTACCTCACATCAATACAAATGTAGATATTGAATTAAGTGTGCATGACACGTTTCTGAAATAACCTTCATCAGGTACCTCACACCAATACAAATGTAGATATTGAATTAACAGTGCATGACACGTTTCTGAAATAACCTTCATCAGGTAGCTCACATCAATAAAAATGTAGATATTGAATTAAGTGTGCATGCCACGTTTCTGGAATAAATTTCATCAGTTACCTCACACCAATACAAATGTAGATATTGAAATAAGTGTGTATGACACGTTTCTGAAATAACTTTCATCAGGTACCTCACACCAATACAAATGTAGATATTGAATTAAGTGTGCATGACACGTTTCTGAAATAACTTTCATCAGGTACCTCACACAAATACAAATGTAGATATTGAATTAAGTGTGAATGACACGTTTCTGAAATAACTATCGTCAGGTACCTCACATCAATAAAAATGTAGATATTGAATTAAGTGTGCATGACACGTTTCTGAAATAACTTTCATCAGGTACCTCACATCAATACAAATGTAGATATTGAATTAAGTGTGGATGACACGTTTCTGAAATAACCTTCATCAGGTACCTCACACCAATACAAATGTAGATATTGAATTAACAGTGCATGATACGTATCTGAATTAACTTTCATCAGGTAGCTCACACCAATAAAAATGTAGATATTGAATTAAGTATGCATGACACGTTTCTGGAATAACTTTCATCAGTTACCTCACACCAATACACATGTAGATATTGAATTAAGTGTGCATGATACGTTTCTGAAATAACTTTCATCAGGTACCTCACACCAATACAAATGTAGATATTGAATTAAGTGTGCATGACACGTTTCTGAAATAACTATCAAAAGGTACCTCACATCAATAAAAATGTAGATATTGAATTAAGTGTGCATGACACGTTTCTGGAATAAATTTCATCAGTTACCTCACACCAATACAAATGTAGATATTGAATTAAGTGTGTATGACACGTTTCTGAAATAACTTTCATCAGGTACCTCACACCAATAGAAATGTAGATATTGAATTAAGTGTGCATGACACGTTTCTGAAATAACTTTCATCAGGTACCTCACACCAATACAAATGTAGATATTGAATTAAGTGTGCATGACACGTTTCTGAAATAACTATCATCAGGTACCTCACATCAATAAAAATGTAGATATTGAATTAAGTGTGGATGACACGTTTCTGAAATAACTTTCATCAGGTACCTCACACCAATACAAATGTAGATATGGAATTAACAGTGCATGATACGTATCTGATATAACTTTCATCAGGTAGCTCACATCAATAAAAATGTAGATATTGAATTAAGTGTGCATGACACGTTTCTGGAATAACTTTCATCAGTTACCTCACACCAATACAAATGTAGATATTGAATTAAGTGTGTATGACACGTTTCTGAAATAACTTTCATCAGGTACCTCACACCAATACAAATGTAGATATTGAATTAAGTGTGCACGACACGTTTCTGAAATAACTTTCATCAGGTACCTCACACCAATACAAATGTAGATATTGAATTAAGTGTGCATGACACGTTTCGGAAATAACTATCATCAGGTACCTCACATCAATAAAAATGTAGATATTGAATTAAGTGTGCATGACACGTTTCTGAAATAACTTTCATCAGGTACCTCACATCAATACAAATGTAGATATTGAATTAAGTGTGCATGACACGTTTCTGAAATAACTTTCATCAGGTACCTCACACCAATACAAATGTAGATATTGAATTAACAGTGCATGATACGTATCTGAAATAACTTTCATCAGGTACCTCACATAAACCAAAATGTAGATATTGAATTAAGTGTGCATGACACGTTTCTGGAATAACTTTCATCAGTTACCTCACACCAATACAAATGTAGATATTGAATTAAGTGTGCATGACACGTTTCTGGAATAACTATCATCAGTTACCGCACACCAATACAAATGTAGATATTGAATTAAGTGTGTATGACACGTTTCTGAAATAACTTTCATCAGGTACCTCACACCAATACAAATGTAGATATTGAATTAAGTGTGCATGACACGTTTCTGAAAAAAAATTCATCAGGTACCTCACATCAATACAAATGTAGATATTGAATTAAGTGTGCATGACACGTTTCTGGAATAACTTTCATCAGTTACCTCACACCAATACAAATGTAGATATAGAATTAAATGTGCATGACACGTTTCTGAAATAACTTTCATCAGTTACCTCACATCAATACAAATGTAGATATTGAATTAAGTGTGCATGACACGTTTCTGAAATAACTTTCATCAGGTACCTCACCTCAATACAAATGTAGATATTGAATTAAGTGTGCATGATACGTTTCTGAAATAACCTTCATCAGGTATCTCACATCAATACAAATGTAGATATTGAATTAAGTGTACATGACACGTTTCTGAAATAACTATCATTAGGTACCTCACATCAATAAAAATGTAGATATTGAATTAAGTGTGCATGACACGTTTCTGAAATAACTTTCATCAGGTACCTCACATCAATACAAATGTAGATATTGAATTAAGTGTGCATGACACGTTTCTGAAATAACCTTCATCAGGTACCTCACACCAATACAAATGTAGATATTGAATTAACAGTGCATGACACGTTTCTGAAATAACCTTCATCAGGTAGCTCACATCAATAAAAATGTAGATATTGAATTAAGTGTGCATGCCACGTTTCTGGAATAAATTTCATCAGTTACCTCACACCAATACAAATGTAGATATTGAAATAAGTGTGTATGACACGTTTCTGAAATAACTTTCATCAGGTACCTCACACCAATACAAATGTAGATATTGAATTAAGTGTGCATGACACGTTTCTGAAATAACTTTCATCAGGTACCTCACACAAATACAAATGTAGATATTGAATTAAGTGTGAATGACACGTTTCTGAAATAACTATCGTCAGGTACCTCACATCAATAAAAATGTAGATATTGAATTAAGTGTGCATGACACGTTTCTGAAATAACTTTCATCAGGTACCTCACATCAATACAAATGTAGATATTGAATTAAGTGTGGATGACACGTTTCTGAAATAACCTTCATCAGGTACCTCACACCAATACAAATGTAGATATTGAATTAACAGTGCATGATACGTATCTGAATTAACTTTCATCAGGTAGCTCACACCAATAAAAATGTAGATATTGAATTAAGTATGCATGACACGTTTCTGGAATAACTTTCATCAGTTACCTCACACCAATACACATGTAGATATTGAATTAAGTGTGCATGATACGTTTCTGAAATAACTTTCATCAGGTACCTCACACCAATACAAATGTAGATATTGAATTAAGTGTGCATGACACGTTTCTGAAATAACTATCAAAAGGTACCTCACATCAATAAAAATGTAGATATTGAATTAAGTGTGCATGACACGTTTCTGGAATAAATTTCATCAGTTACCTCACACCAATACAAATGTAGATATTGAATTAAGTGTGTATGACACGTTTCTGAAATAACTTTCATCAGGTACCTCACACCAATAGAAATGTAGATATTGAATTAAGTGTGCATGACACGTTTCTGAAATAACTTTCATCAGGTACCTCACACCAATACAAATGTAGATATTGAATTAAGTGTGCATGACACGTTTCTGAAATAACTATCATCAGGTACCTCACATCAATAAAAATGTAGATATTGAATTAAGTGTGGATGACACGTTTCTGAAATAACCTTCATCAGGTACCTCACACCAATACAAATGTAGATATGGAATTAACAGTGCATGATACGTATCTGATATAACTTTCATCAGGTAGCTCACATCAATAAAAATGTAGATATTGAATTAAGTGTGCATGACACGTTTCTGGAATAACTTTCATCAGTTACCTCACACCAATACAAATGTAGATATTGAATTAAGTGTGTATGACACGTTTCTGAAATAACTTTCATCAGGTACCTCACACCAATACAAATGTAGATATTGAATTAAGTGTGCACGACACGTTTCTGAAATAACTTTCATCAGGTACCTCACACCAATACAAATGTAGATATTGAATTAAGTGTGCATGACACGTTTCGGAAATAACTATCATCAGGTACCTCACATCAATAAAAATGTAGATATTGAATTAAGTGTGCATGACACGTTTCTGAAATAACTTTCATCAGGTACCTCAAATCAATACAAATGTAGATATTGAATTAAGTGTGCATGACACGTTTCTGAAATAACTTTCATCAGGTACCTCACACCAATACAAATGTAGATATTGAATTAACAGTGCATGATACGTATCTGAAATAACTTTCATCAGGTACCTCACATAAACCAAAATGTAGATATTGAATTAAGTGTGCATGACACGTTTCTGGAATAACTTTCATCAGTTACCTCACACCAATACAAATGTAGATATTGAATTAAGTGTGTATGACACGTTTCTGAAATAACCTTCATCAGGTACCTCACACCAATACAAATGTAGATATTGAATTAACAGTTCATGATACGTATCTGAAATAACTTTCATCAGGTAGCTCACATCAATAAAAATGTAGATATTGAATTAAGTGTGCATGACACGTTTCTGGAATAACTTTCATCAGTTACCTCACACCAATACAAATGTAGATATTGAATTAAGTGTGGATGACACGTTTCTGAAATAAACTTCATCAGGTACCTTACACCAATACAAATGTAGATATTGAATTAAGTGTGCATGACACGTTTCTGAAGTAACTTTCATCAGGTACCTCACACCAATACAAATGTAGATATTGAATTAAGTGTGCATGACACGTTTCTGAAATAACTATCATCAGGTACCTCACATCAATAAAAATGTAGATATTGAATTAAGTGTGCATGACACGTTTCTGGAATAACTTTCATCAGTTACCTCACACCAATACAAATGTAGATATTGAATTAAGTGTGTATGACACGTTTCTGAAATAACCTTCATCAGGTACCTCACACCAATACAAATGTAGATATTGAATTAAGTGTGCATGACACGTTTCGGAAATAACTTTCATCAGGTACCTCACATCAATACAAATGTAGATATTGAATTAAGTGTGCATGACACGTTTCTGATATAACCTTCATAAGGTACCTCACATCAATACAAATGTAGATATTGAATTAAGTGTGGATGACACGTTTCTGAAATAACCTTCATCAGGTACCTCACACCAATACAAATGTAGATATTGAATTAACAGTGCATGACACGTTTCTGAAATAACCTTCATCAGGTAGCTCACATCAATAAAAATGTAGATATTGAATTAAGTGTGCATGCCACGTTTCTGGAATAAATTTCATCAGTTACCTCACACCAATACAAATGTAGATATTGAAATAAGTGTGTATGACACGTTTCTGAAATAACTTTCATAAGGTACCTCACACCAATACAAATGTAGATATTGAATTAAGTGTGCATGACACGTTTCTGAAATAACTTTCATCAGGTACCTCACACAAATACAAATGTAGATATTGAATTAAGTGTGAATGACACGTTTCTGAAATAACTATCGTCAGGTACCTCACATCAATACAAATGTAGATATTGAATTAAGTGTGCATGACACGTTTCTGAAATAACTTTCATCAGGTACCTCACATCAATACAAATGTAGATATTGAATTAAGTGTGGATGACACGTTTCTGAAATAACCTTCATCAGGTACCTCACACCAATACAAATGTAGATATTGAATTAACAGTGCATGATACGTATCTGAATTAACTTTCATCAGGTAGCTCACACCAATAAAAATGTAGATATTGAATTAAGTATGCATGACACGTTTCTGGAATAACTTTCATCAGTTACCTCACACCAATACACATGTAGATATTGAATTAAGTGTGCATGATACGTTTCTGAAATAACTTTCATCAGGTACCTCACACCAATACAAATGTAGATATTGAATTAAGTGTGCATGACACGTTTCTGAAATAACTATCAAAAGGTACCTCACATCAATACAAATGTAGATATTGAATTAAGTGTGCATGACACGTTTCTGGAATAAATTTCATCAGTTACCTCACACCAATACAAATGTAGATATTGAATTAAGTGTGTATGACACGTTTCTGAAATAACTTTCATCAGGTACCTCACACCAATACAAATGTAGATATTGAATTAAGTGTGCATGACACGTTTCTGAAATAACTATCATCAGGTACCTCACATCAATAAAAATGTAGATATTGAATTAAGTGTGGATGACACGTTTCTGAAATAACCTTCATCAGGTACCTCACACCAATACAAATGTAGATATGGAATTAACAGTGCATGATACGTATCTGATATAACTTTCATCAGGTAGCTCACATCAATAAAAATGTAGATATTGAATTAAGTGTGCATGACACGTTTCTGGAATAACTTTCATCAGTTACCTCACACCAATACAAATGTAGATATTGAATTAAGTGTGTATGACACGTTTCTGAAATAACTTTCATCAGGTACCTCACACCAATACAAATGTAGATATTGAATTAAGTGTGCATGACACGTTTCGGAAATAACTATCATCAGGTACCTCACATCAATAAAAATGTAGATATTGAATTAAGTGTGCATGACACGTTTCTGAAATAACTTTCATCAGGTACCTCACATCAATACAAATGTAGATATTGAATTAAGTGTGCATGACACGTTTCTGAAATAACTTTCATCAGGTACCTCACACCAATACAAATGTAGATATTGAATTAACAGTGCATGATACGTATCTGAAATAACTTTCATCAGGTACCTCACATAAACCAAAATGTAGATATTGAATTAAGTGTGCATGACACGTTTCTGGAATAACTTTCATCAGTTACCTCACACCAATACAAATGTAGATATTGAATTAAGTGTGTATGACACGTTTCTGAAATAACCTTCATCAGGTACCTCACACCAATACAAATGTAGATATTGAATTAAGTGTGCATGACACGTTTCGGAAATAACTTTCATCAGGTACCTCACATCAATACAAATGTAGATATTGAATTAAGTGTGGATGACACGTTTCTGAAATAACCTTCATCAGGTACCTCACACCAATACAAATGTAGATATTGAATTAACAGTGCATGATACGTATCTGAATTAACTTTCATCAGGTAGCTCACACCAATAAAAATGTAGATATTGAATTAAGTATGCATGACACGTTTCTGGAATAACTTTCATCAGTTACCTCACACCAATACACATGTAGATATTGAATTAAGTGTGCATGATACGTTTCTGAAATAACTTTCATCAGGTACCTCACACCAATACAAATGTAGATATTGAATTAAGTGTGCATGACACGTTTCTGAAATAACTATCAAAAGGTACCTCACATCAATAAAAATGTAGATATTGAATTAAGTGTGCATGACACGTTTCTGGAATAAATTTCATCAGTTACCTCACACCAATACAAATGTAGATATTGAATTAAGTGTGCATGACACGTTTCTGAAATAACTTTCATCAGGTACCTCACACCAATAGAAATGTAGATATTGAATTAAGTGTGCATGACACGTTTCTGAAATAACTTTCATCAGGTACCTCACACCAATACAAATGTAGATATTGAATTAAGTGTGCATGACACGTTTCTGAAATAACTATCATCAGGTACCTCACATCAATAAAAATGTAGATATTGAATTAAGTGTGGATGACACGTTTCTGAAATAACCTTCATCAGGTACCTCACACCAATACAAATGTAGATATGGAATTAACAGTGCATGATACGTATCTGATATAACTTTCATCAGGTAGCTCACATCAATAAAAATGTAGATATTGAATTAAGTGTGCATGACACGTTTCTGGAATAACTTTCATCAGTTACCTCACACCAATACAAATGTAGATATTGAATTAAGTGTGTATGACACGTTTCTGAAATAACTTTCATCAGGTACCTCACACCAATACAAATGTAGATATTGAATTAAGTGTGCACGACACGTTTCTGAAATAACTTTCATCAGGTACCTCACACCAATACAAATGTAGATATTGAATTAAGTGTGCATGACACGTTTCGGAAATAACTATCATCAGGTACCTCACATCAATAAAAATGTAGATATTGAATTAAGTGTGCATGACACGTTTCTGAAAT
Organism: Bathymodiolus brooksi; assembly: GCA_963680875.1. NCBI lineage: Eukaryota > Metazoa > Mollusca > Bivalvia > Mytilida > Modiolidae > Bathymodiolus > Bathymodiolus brooksi. The sequence goes on from OY804579.1 coordinate 73,478,145, forward strand.
AACTTTCATCAGGTACCTCACATCAATACAAATGTAGATATTGAATTAAGTGTGCATGACACGTTTCTGAAATAACTTTCATCAGGTACCTCACACCAATACAAATGTAGATATTGAATTAACAGTGCATGATACGTATCTGAAATAACTTTCATCAGGTACCTCACATAAACCAAAATGTAGATATTGAATTAAGTGTGCATGACACGTTTCTGGAATAACTTTCATCAGTTACCTCACACCAATACAAATGTAGATATTGAATTAAGTGTGTATGACACGTTTCTGAAATAACCTTCATCAGGTACCTCACACCAATACAAATGTAGATATTGAATTAACAGTTCATGATACGTATCTGAAATAACTTTCATCAGGTAGCTCACATCAATAAAAATGTAGATATTGAATTAAGTGTGCATGACACGTTTCTGGAATAACTTTCATCAGTTACCTCACACCAATACAAATGTAGATATTGAATTAAGTGTGGATGACACGTTTCTGAAATAACCTTCATCAGGTACCTTACACCAATACAAATGTAGATATTGAATTAAGTGTGCATGACACGTTTCTGAAGTAACTTTCATCAGGTACCTCACACCAATACAAATGTAGATATTGAATTAAGTGTGCATGACACGTTTCTGAAATAACTATCATCAGGTACCTCACATCAATAAAAATGTAGATATTGAATTAAGTGTGCATGACACGTTTCTGGAATAACTTTCATCAGTTACCTCACACCAATACAAATGTAGATATTGAATTAAGTGTGTATGACACGTTTCTGAAATAACCTTCATCAGGTACCTCACACCAATACAAATGTAGATATTGAATTAAGTGTGCATGACACGTTTCGGAAATAACTTTCATCAGGTACCTCACATCAATACAAATGTAGATATTGAATTAAGTGTGCATGACACGTTTCTGATATAACCTTCATAAGGTACCTCACATCAATACAAATGTAGATATTGAATTAAGTGTGGATGACACGTTTCTGAAATAACCTTCATCAGGTACCTCACACCAATACAAATGTAGATATTGAATTAACAGTGCATGACACGTTTCTGAAATAACCTTCATCAGGTAGCTCACATCAATAAAAATGTAGATATTGAATTAAGTGTGCATGCCACGTTTCTGGAATAAATTTCATCAGTTACCTCACACCAATACAAATGTAGATATTGAAATAAGTGTGTATGACACGTTTCTGAAATAACTTTCATAAGGTACCTCACACCAATACAAATGTAGATATTGAATTAAGTGTGCATGACACGTTTCTGAAATAACTTTCATCAGGTACCTCACACAAATACAAATGTAGATATTGAATTAAGTGTGAATGACACGTTTCTGAAATAACTATCGTCAGGTACCTCACATCAATAAAAATGTAGATATTGAATTAAGTGTGCATGACACGTTTCTGAAATAACTTTCATCAGGTACCTCACATCAATACAAATGTAGATATTGAATTAAGTGTGGATGACACGTTTCTGAAATAACCTTCATCAGGTACCTCACACCAATACAAATGTAGATATTGAATTAACAGTGCATGATACGTATCTGAATTAACTTTCATCAGGTAGCTCACACCAATAAAAATGTAGATATTGAATTAAGTATGCATGACACGTTTCTGGAATAACTTTCATCAGTTACCTCACACCAATACACATGTAGATATTGAATTAAGTGTGCATGATACGTTTCTGAAATAACTTTCATCAGGTACCTCACACCAATACAAATGTAGATATTGAATTAAGTGTGCATGACACGTTTCTGAAATAACTATCAAAAGGTACCTCACATCAATAAAAATGTAGATATTGAATTAAGTGTGCATGACACGTTTCTGGAATAAATTTCATCAGTTACCTCACACCAATACAAATGTAGATATTGAATTAAGTGTGTATGACACGTTTCTGAAATAACTTTCATCAGGTACCTCACACCAATAGAAATGTAGATATTGAATTAAGTGTGCATGACACGTTTCTGAAATAACTTTCATCAGGTACCTCACACCAATACAAATGTAGATATTGAATTAAGTGTGCATGACACGTTTCTGAAATAACTATCATCAGGTACCTCACATCAATAAAAATGTAGATATTGAATTAAGTGTGGATGACACGTTTCTGAAATAACCTTCATCAGGTACCTCACACCAATACAAATGTAGATATGGAATTAACAGTGCATGATACGTATCTGATATAACTTTCATCAGGTAGCTCACATCAATAAAAATGTAGATATTGAATTAAGTGTGCATGACACGTTTCTGGAATAACTTTCATCAGTTACCTCACACCAATACAAATGTAGATATTGAATTAAGTGTGTATGACACGTTTCTGAAATAACTTTCATCAGGTACCTCACACCAATACAAATGTAGATATTGAATTAAGTGTGCACGACACGTTTCTGAAATAACTTTCATCAGGTACCTCACACCAATACAAATGTAGATATTGAATTAAGTGTGCATGACACGTTTCGGAAATAAATATCATCAGGTACCTCACATCAATAAAAATGTAGATATTGAATTAAGTGTGCATGACACGTTTCTGAAATAACTTTCATCAGGTACCTCACATCAATACAAATGTAGATATTGAATTAAGTGTGCATGACACGTTTCTGAAATAACTTTCATCAGGTACCTCACACCAATACAAATGTAGATATTGAATTAACAGTGCATGATACGTATCTGAAATAACTTTCATCAGGTACCTCACATAAACCAAAATTTAGATATTGAATTAAGTGTGCATGACACGTTTCTGGAATAACTTTCATCAGTTACCTCACACCAATACAAATGTAGATATTGAATTAAGTGTGCATGACACGTTTCTGGAATAACTATCATCAGTTACCGCACACCAATACAAATGTAGATATTGAATTAAGTGTGCATGACACGTTTCTGAAATAACTTTCATCAGGTACCTCACACCAATACAAATGTAGATATTGAATTAAGTGTGCATGACACGTTTCTGAAAAAACTTTCATCAGGTACCTCACATCAATACAAATGTAGATATTGAATTAAGTGTGCATGACACGTTTCTGGAATAACTTTCATCAGTTACCTCACACCAATACAAATGTAGATATAGAATTAAATGTGCATGACACGTTTCTGAAATAACTTTCATCAGGTACCTCACATCAATACAAATGTAGATATTGAATTAAGTGTGCATGACACGTTTCTGAAATAACTTTCATCAGGTACCTCACCTCAATACAAATGTAGATATTGAATTAAGTGTGCATGACACGTTTCTGAAATAACCTTCATCAGGTACCTCACATCAATAAAAATGTAGATATTGAATTAAGTGTGGATGACACGTTTCTGAAATAACCTTCATCAGGTACCTCACACCAATACAAATGTAGATATGGAATTAACAGTGCATGATACGTATCTGATATAACTTTCATCAGGTAGCTCACATCAATAAAAATGTAGATATTGAATTAAGTGTGCATGACACGTTTCTGGAATAACTTTCATCAGTTACCTCACACCAATACAAATGTAGATATTGAATTAAGTGTGTATGACACGTTTCTGAAATAACTTTCATCAGGTACCTCACACCAATACAAATGTAGATATTGAATTAAGTGTGCACGACACGTTTCTGAAATAACTTTCATCAGGTACCTCACACCAATACAAATGTAGATATTGAATTAAGTGTGCATGACACGTTTCGGAAATAAATATCATCAGGTACCTCACATCAATAAAAATGTAGATATTGAATTAAGTGTGCATGACACGTTTCTGAAATAACTTTCATCAGGTACCTCACATCAATACAAATGTAGATATTGAATTAAGTGTGCATGACACGTTTCTGAAATAACTTTCATCAGGTACCTCACACCAATACAAATGTAGATATTGAATTAACAGTGCATGATACGTATCTGAAATAACTTTCATCAGGTACCTCACATAAACCAAAATTTAGATATTGAATTAAGTGTGCATGACACGTTTCTGAAATAACTTTCATCAGGTACCTCACACCAATACAAATGTAGATATTGAATTAAGTGTGCATGACACGTTTCTGAAATAACTATCATCAGGTACCTCACATCAATAAAAATGTAGATATTGAATTAAGTGTGGATGACACGTTTCTGAAATAACCTTCATCAGGTACCTCACACCAATACAAATGTAGATATGGAATTAACAGTGCATGATACGTATCTGATATAACTTTCATCAGGTAGCTCACATCAATAAAAATGTAGATATTGAATTAAGTGTGCATGACACGTTTCTGGAATAACTTTCATCAGTTACCTCACACCAATACAAATGTAGATATTGAATTAAGTGTGTATGACACGTTTCTGAAATAACTTTCATCAGGTACCTCACACCAATACAAATGTAGATATTGAATTAAGTGTGCACGACACGTTTCTGAAATAACTTTCATCAGGTACCTCACACCAATACAAATGTAGATATTGAATTAAGTGTGCATGACACGTTTCGGAAATAAATATCATCAGGTACCTCACATCAATAAAAATGTAGATATTGAATTAAGTGTGCATGACACGTTTCTGAAATAACTTTCATCAGGTACCTCACATCAATACAAATGTAGATATTGAATTAAGTGTGCATGACACGTTTCTGAAATAACTTTCATCAGGTACCTCACACCAATACAAATGTAGATATTGAATTAACAGTGCATGATACGTATCTGAAATAACTTTCATCAGGTACCTCACATAAACCAAAATTTAGATATTGAATTAAGTGTGCATGACACGTTTCTGGAATAACTTTCATCAGTTACCTCACACCAATACAAATGTAGATATTGAATTAAGTGTGCATGACACGTTTCTGGAATAACTATCATCAGTTACCGCACACCAATACAAATGTAGATATTGAATTAAGTGTGCATGACACGTTTCTGAAATAACTTTCATCAGGTACCTCACACCAATACAAATGTAGATATTGAATTAAGTGTGCATGACACGTTTCTGAAAAAACTTTCATCAGGTACCTCACATCAATACAAATGTAGATATTGAATTAAGTGTGCATGACACGTTTCTGGAATAACTTTCATCAGTTACCTCACACCAATACAAATGTAGATATAGAATTAAATGTGCATGACACGTTTCTGAAATAACTTTCATCAGGTACCTCACATCAATACAAATGTAGATATTGAATTAAGTGTGCATGACACGTTTCTGAAATAACTTTCATCAGGTACCTCACCTCAATACAAATGTAGATATTGAATTAAGTGTGCATGACACGTTTCTGAAATAACCTTCATCAGGTACCTCACATCAATAAAAATGTAGATATTGAATTAAGTGTGGATGACACGTTTCTGAAATAACCTTCATCAGGTACCTCACACCAATACAAATGTAGATATGGAATTAACAGTGCATGATACGTATCTGATATAACTTTCATCAGGTAGCTCACATCAATAAAAATGTAGATATTGAATTAAGTGTGCATGACACGTTTCTGGAATAACTTTCATCAGTTACCTCACACCAATACAAATGTAGATATTGAATTAAGTGTGTATGACACGTTTCTGAAATAACTTTCATCAGGTACCTCACACCAATACAAATGTAGATATTGAATTAAGTGTGCACGACACGTTTCTGAAATAACTTTCATCAGGTACCTCACACCAATACAAATGTAGATATTGAATTAAGTGTGCATGACACGTTTCGGAAATAAATATCATCAGGTACCTCACATCAATAAAAATGTAGATATTGAATTAAGTGTGCATGACACGTTTCTGAAATAACTTTCATCAGGTACCTCACATCAATACAAATGTAGATATTGAATTAAGTGTGCATGACACGTTTCTGAAATAACTTTCATCAGGTACCTCACACCAATACAAATGTAGATATTGAATTAACAGTGCATGATACGTATCTGAAATAACTTTCATCAGGTACCTCACATAAACCAAAATTTAGATATTGAATTAAGTGTGCATGACACGTTTCTGAAATAACTTTCATCAGGTACCTCACACCAATACAAATGTAGATATTGAATTAAGTGTGCATGACACGTTTCTGAAATAACTATCATCAGGTACCTCACATCAATAAAAATGTAGATATTGAATTAAGTGTGGATGACACGTTTCTGAAATAACCTTCATCAGGTACCTCACACCAATACAAATGTAGATATGGAATTAACAGTGCATGATACGTATCTGATATAACTTTCATCAGGTAGCTCACATCAATAAAAATGTAGATATTGAATTAAGTGTGCATGACACGTTTCTGGAATAACTTTCATCAGTTACCTCACACCAATACAAATGTAGATATTGAATTAAGTGTGTATGACACGTTTCTGAAATAACTTTCATCAGGTACCTCACACCAATACAAATGTAGATATTGAATTAAGTGTGCACGACACGTTTCTGAAATAACTTTCATCAGGTACCTCACACCAATACAAATGTAGATATTGAATTAAGTGTGCATGACACGTTTCGGAAATAAATATCATCAGGTACCTCACATCAATAAAAATGTAGATATTGAATTAAGTGTGCATGACACGTTTCTGAAATAACTTTCATCAGGTACCTCACATCAATACAAATGTAGATATTGAATTAAGTGTGCATGACACGTTTCTGAAATAACTTTCATCAGGTACCTCACACCAATACAAATGTAGATATTGAATTAACAGTGCATGATACGTATCTGAAATAACTTTCATCAGGTACCTCACATAAACCAAAATTTAGATATTGAATTAAGTGTGCATGACACGTTTCTGGAATAACTTTCATCAGTTACCTCACACCAATACAAATGTAGATATTGAATTAAGTGTGCATGACACGTTTCTGGAATAACTATCATCAGTTACCGCACACCAATACAAATGTAGATATTGAATTAAGTGTGCATGACACGTTTCTGAAATAACTTTCATCAGGTACCTCACACCAATACAAATGTAGATATTGAATTAAGTGTGCATGACACGTTTCTGAAAAAACTTTCATCAGGTACCTCACATCAATACAAATGTAGATATTGAATTAAGTGTGCATGACACGTTTCTGGAATAACTTTCATCAGTTACCTCACACCAATACAAATGTAGATATAGAATTAAATGTGCATGACACGTTTCTGAAATAACTTTCATCAGGTACCTCACATCAATACAAATGTAGATATTGAATTAAGTGTGCATGACACGTTTCTGAAATAACTTTCATCAGGTACCTCACCTCAATACAAATGTAGATATTGAATTAAGTGTGCATGACACGTTTCTGAAATAACCTTCATCAGGTACCTCACATCAATAAAAATGTAGATATTGAATTAAGTGTGGATGACACGTTTCTGAAATAACCTTCATCAGGTACCTCACACCAATACAAATGTAGATATGGAATTAACAGTGCATGATACGTATCTGATATAACTTTCATCAGGTAGCTCACATCAATAAAAATGTAGATATTGAATTAAGTGTGCATGACACGTTTCTGGAATAACTTTCATCAGTTACCTCACACCAATACAAATGTAGATATTGAATTAAGTGTGTATGACACGTTTCTGAAATAACTTTCATCAGGTACCTCACACCAATACAAATGTAGATATTGAATTAAGTGTGCACGACACGTTTCTGAAATAACTTTCATCAGGTACCTCACACCAATACAAATGTAGATATTGAATTAAGTGTGCATGACACGTTTCGGAAATAAATATCATCAGGTACCTCACATCAATAAAAATGTAGATATTGAATTAAGTGTGCATGACACGTTTCTGAAATAACTTTCATCAGGTACCTCACATCAATACAAATGTAGATATTGAATTAAGTGTGCATGACACGTTTCTGAAATAACTTTCATCAGGTACCTCACACCAATACAAATGTAGATATTTAATTAACAGTGCATGATACGTATCTGAAATAACTTTCATCAGGTACCTCACATAAACCAAAATGTAGATATTGAATTAAGTGTGCATGACACGTTTCTGGAATAACTTTCATCAGTTACCGCACACCAATACAAATGTAGATATTGAATTAAGTGTGCATGACACGTTTCTGAAATAACTTTCATCAGGTACCTCACACCAATACAAATGTAGATATTGAATTAAGTGTGCATGACACGTTTCTGAAATAACTTTCATCAGGTACCTCACATCAATACAAATGTAGATATTGAATTAAGTGTGCATGACACGTTTCTGGAATAACTTTCATCAGTTACCTCACACCAATACAAATGTAGATATAGAATTAAATGTGCATGACACGTTTCTGAAATAACTTTCATCAGGTACCTCACATCAATACAAATGTAGATATTGAATTAAGTGTGCATGACACGTTTCTGAAATAACTTTCATCAGGTACCTCACCTCAATACAAATGTAGATATTGAATTAAGTGTGCATGATACGTTTCTGAAATAACCTTCATCAGGTATCTCACATCAATACAAATGTAGATATTGAATTAAGTGTACATGACACGTTTCTGAAATAACTATCATTAGGTACCTCACATCAATAAAAATGTAGATATTGAATTAAGTGTGCATGACACGTTTCTGAAATAACTTTCATCAGGTACCTCACATCAATACAAATGTAGATATTGAATTAAGTGTGCATGACACGTTTCTGAAATAACCTTCATCAGGTACCTCACACCAATACAAATGTAGATATTGAATTAACAGTGCATGACACGTTTCTGAAATAACCTTCATCAGGTAGCTCACATCAATAAAAATGTAGATATTGAATTAAGTGTGCATGCCACGTTTCTGGAATAAATTTCATCAGTTACCTCACACCAATACAAATGTAGATATTGAAATAAGTGTGTATGACACGTTTCTGAAATAACTTTCATCAGGTACCTCACACCAATACAAATGTAGATATTGAATTAAGTGTGCATGACACGTTTCTGAAATAACTTTCATCAGGTACCTCACACAAATACAAATGTAGATATTGAATTAAGTGTGAATGACACGTTTCTGAAATAACTATCGTCAGGTACCTCACATCAATAAAAATGTAGATATTGAATTAAGTGTGCATGACACGTTTCTGAAATAACTTTCATCAGGTACTTCACATCAATACAAATGTAGATATTGAATTAAGTGTGGATGACACGTTTCTGAAATAACCTTCATCAGGTACCTCACACCAATACAAATGTAGATATTGAATTAAGAGTGCATGATACGTATCTGAATTAACTTTCATCAGGTAGCTCACACCAATAAAAATGTAGATATTGAATTAAGTATGCATGACACGTTTCTGGAATAACTTTCATCAGTTACCTCACACCAATACACATGTAGATATTGAATTAAGTGTGCATGATACGTTTCTGAAATAACTTTCATCAGGTACCTCACACCAATACAAATGTAGATATTGAATTAACAGTGCATGACACGTTTCTGAAATAACCTTCATCAGGTAGCTCACATCAATAAAAATGTAGATATTGAATTAAGTGTGCATGACACGTTTCTGGAATAACTTTCATCAGTTACCTCACACCAATACAAATGTAGATATTGAATTAAGTGTGTATGACACGTTTCTGAAATAACTTTCATCAGGTACCTCACACCAATACAAATGTAGATATTGAATTAAGTGTGCACGACACGTTTCTGAAATAACTTTCATCAGGTACCTCACACCAATACAAATGTAGATATTGAATTAAGTGTGCATGACACGTTTCGGAAATAAATATCATCAGGTACCTCACATCAATAAAAATGTAGATATTGAATTAAGTGTGCATGACACGTTTCTGAAATAACTTTCATCAGGTACCTCACATCAATACAAATGTAGATATTGAATTAAGTGTGCATGACACGTTTCTGAAATAACTTTCATCAGGTACCTCACACCAATACAAATGTAGATATTGAATTAACAGTGCATGATACGTATCTGAAATAACTTTCATCAGGTACCTCACATAAACCAAAATTTAGATATTGAATTAAGTGTGCATGACACGTTTCTGGAATAACTTTCATCAGTTACCTCACACCAATACAAATGTAGATATTGAATTAAGTGTGCATGACACGTTTCTGGAATAACTATCATCAGTTACCGCACACCAATACAAATGTAGATATTGAATTAAGTGTGCATGACACGTTTCTGAAATAACTTTCATCAGGTACCTCACACCAATACAAATGTAGATATTGAATTAAGTGTGCATGACACGTTTCTGAAAAAACTTTCATCAGGTACCTCACATCAATACAAATGTAGATATTGAATTAAGTGTGCACGACACGTTTCTGGAATAACTTTCATCAGTTACCTCACACCAATACAAATGTAGATATAGAATTAAATGTGCATGACACGTTTCTGAAATAACTTTCATCAGGTACCTCACATCAATACAAATGTAGATATTGAATTAAGTGTGCATGACACGTTTCTGAAATAACTTTCATCAGGTACCTCACCTCAATACAAATGTAGATATTGAATTAAGTGTGCATGATACGTTTCTGAAATAACCTTCATCAGGTATCTCACATCAATACAAATGTAGATATTGAATTAAGTGTACATGACACGTTTCTGAAATAACTATCATTAGGTACCTCACATCAATAAAAATGTAGATATTGAATTAAGTGTGCATGACACGTTTCTGAAATAACTTTCATCAGGTACCTCACATCAATACAAATGTAGATATTGAATTAAGTGTGCATGACACGTTTCTGAAATAACCTTCATCAGGTACCTCACACCAATACAAATGTAGATATTGAATTAACAGTGCATGACACGTTTCTGAAATAACCTTCATCAGGTAGCTCACATCAATAAAAATGTAGATATTGAATTAAGTGTGCATGCCACGTTTCTGGAATAAATTTCATCAGTTACCTCACACCAATACAAATGTAGATATTGAAATAAGTGTGTATGACACGTTTCTGAAATAACTTTCATCAGGTACCTCACACCAATACAAATGTAGATATTGAATTAAGTGTGCATGACACGTTTCTGAAATAACTTTCATCAGGTACCTCACACAAATACAAATGTAGATATTGAATTAAGTGTGAATGACACGTTTCTGAAATAACTATCGTCAGGTACCTCACATCAATAAAAATGTAGATATTGAATTAAGTGTGCATGACACGTTTCTGAAATAACTTTCATCAGGTACTTCACATCAATACAAATGTAGATATTGAATTAAGTGTGGATGACACGTTTCTGAAATAACCTTCATCAGGTACCTCACACCAATACAAATGTAGATATTGAATTAAGAGTGCATGATACGTATCTGAATTAACTTTCATCAGGTAGCTCACACCAATAAAAATGTAGATATTGAATTAAGTATGCATGACACGTTTCTGGAATAACTTTCATCAGTTACCTCACACCAATACACATGTAGATATTGAATTAAGTGTGCATGATACGTTTCTGAAATAACTTTCATCAGGTACCTCACACCAATACAAATGTAGATATTGAATTAAGTGTGCATGACACGTTTCTGAAATAACTATCAAAAGGTACCTCACATCAATAAAAATGTAGATATTGAATTAAGTGTGCATGACACGTTTCTGGAATAAATTTCATCAGTTACCTCACACCAATACAAATGTAGATATTGAATTAAGTGTGTATGACACGTTTCTGGAATAACTTTCATCAGGTACCTCACACCAATAGAAATGTAGATATTGAATTAAGTGTGCATGACACGTTTCTGAAATAACTTTCATCAGGTACCTCACACCAATACAAATGTAGATATTGAATTAAGTGTGCATGACACGTTTCTGAAATAACTATCATCAGGTACCTCACATCAATAAAAATGTAGATATTGAATTAAGTGTGGATGACACGTTTCTGAAATAACCTTCATCAGGTACCTCACACCAATACAAATGTAGATATGGAATTAACAGTGCATGATACGTATCTGATATAACTTTCATCAGGTAGCTCACATCAATAAAAATGTAGATATTGAATTAAGTGTGCATGACACGTTTCTGGAATAACTTTCATCAGTTACCTCACACCAATACAAATGTAGATATTGAATTAAGTGTGTATGACACGTTTCTGAAATAACTTTCATCAGGTACCTCACACCAATACAAATGTAGATATTGAATTAAGTGTGCACGACACGTTTCTGAAATAACTTTCATCAGGTACCTCACACCAATACAAATGTAGATATTGAATTAAGTGTGCATGACACGTTTCGGAAATAACTATCATCAGGTACCTCACATCAATAAAAATGTAGATATTGAATTAAGTGTGCATGACACGTTTCTGAAATAACTTTCATCAGGTACCTCACATCAATACAAATGTAGATATTGAATTAAGTGTGCATGACACGTTTCTGAAATAACTTTCATCAGGTACCTCACACCAATACAAATGTAGATATTGAATTAACAGTGCATGATACGTATCTGAAATAACTTTCATCAGGTACCTCACATAAACCAAAATGTAGATATTGAATTAAGTGTGCATGACACGTTTCTGGAATAACTTTCATCAGTTACCTCACACCAATACAAATGTAGATATTGAATTAAGTGTGCATGACACGTTTCTGGAATAACTATCATCAGTTACCGCACACCAATACAAATGTAGATATTGAATTAAGTGTGCATGACACGTTTCTGAAATAACTTTCATCAGGTACCTCACACCAATACAAATGTAGATATTGAATTAAGTGTGCATGACACGTTTCTGAAAAAACTTTCATCAGGTACCTCACATCAATACAAATGTAGATATTGAATTAAGTGTACATGACACGTTTCTGAAATAACCTTCCTCAGGTACCTCACACCAATACAAATGTAGATATTGAATTAACAGTGCATGACACGTTTCTGAAATAACTTTCATCAGGTAGCTCACATAAAAAAAAATGTAGATATTGAATTAAGTGTGCATGACACGTTTCTGGAATAACTTTCATCAGTTACCTCACACCAATACAAATGTAGATATAGAATTAAATGTGCATGACACGTTTCTGAAATAACTTTCATCAGGTACCTCACATCAATACAAATGTAGATATTGAATTAAGTGTGCATGACACGTTTCTGAAATAACTTTCATCAGGTACCTCACCTCAATACAAATGTAGATATTGAATTAAGTGTGCATGATACGTTTCTGAAATAATCTTCATCAGGTATCTCACATCAATACAAATGTAGATATTGAATTAAGTGTACATGACACGTTTCTGAAATAACTATCATTAGGTACCTCACATCAATAAAAATGTAGATATTGAATTAAGTGTGCATGACACGTTTCTGAAATAACTTTCATCAGGTACCTCACATCAATACAAATGTAGATATTGAATTAAGTGTGCATGACACGTTTCTGAAATAACCTTCATCAGGTACCTCACACCAATACAAATGTAGATATTGAATTAACAGTGCATGACACGTTTCTGAAATAACTTTCATCAGGTAGCTCACATAAAAAAAAATGTAGATATTGAATTAAGTGTGCATGACACGTTTCTGGAATAACTTTCATCAGGTACCTCACATCAATACAAAGGTAGATATTGAATTAAGTGTGCATGACACGTTCCTGAAATAACTTTCATCAGGTACCTCACACCAATACAAATGTAGATATTGAATTAAGTGTACATGACACGTTTCTGAAATAACTTTCATCAGGTAACTCACATCAATAAAAATGTAGATATTGAATTAAGTGTGGATGACACGTTTCTGAAATAACCTTCATCAGGTACCTCACACCAATACAAATGTAGATATGGAATTAACAGTGCATGATACGTATCTGATATAACTTTCATCAGGTAGCTCACATCAATAAAAATGTAGATATTGAATTAAGTGTGCATGACACGTTTCTGGAATAACTTTCATCAGTTACCTCACACCAATACAAATGTAGATATTGAATTAAGTGTGTATGACACGTTTCTGAAATAACTTTCATCAGGTACCTCACACCAATACAAATGTAGATATTGAATTAAGTGTGCACGACACGTTTCTGAAATAACTTTCATCAGGTACCTCACACCAATACAAATGTAGATATTGAATTAAGTGTGCATGACACGTTTCTGAAATAACTTTCATCAGGTACCTCACACCAATACAAATGTAGATATTGAATTAACAGTGCATGATACGTATCTGAAATAACTTTCATCAGGTACCTCACATAAACCAAAATGTAGATATTGAATTAAGTGTGCATGACACGTTTCTGGAATAACTTTCATCAGTTACCTCACACCAATACAAATGTAGATATTGAATTAAGTGTGCATGACACGTTTCTGGAATAACTATCATCAGTTACCGCACACCAATACAAATGTAGATATTGAATTAAGTGTGCATGACACGTTTCTGAAATAACTTTCATCAGGTACCTCACACCAATACAAATGTAGATATTGAATTAAGTGTGTATGACACGTTTCTGAAATAACTTTCATCAGGTACCTCACACCAATACAAATGTAGATATTGAATTAAGTGTGCACGACACGTTTCTGAAATAACTTTCATCAGGTACCTCACACCAATACAAATGTAGATATTGAATTAAGTGTGCATGACACGTTTCGGAAATAAATATCATCAGGTACCTCACATCAATAAAAATGTAGATATTGAATTAAGTGTGCATGACACGTTTCTGAAATAACTTTCATCAGGTACCTCACATCAATACAAATGTAGATATTGAATTAAGTGTGCATGACACGTTTCTGAAATAACTTTCATCAGGTACCTCACACCAATACAAATGTAGATATTGAATTAACAGTGCATGATACGTATCTGAAATAACTTTCATCAGGTACCTCACATAAACCAAAATTTAGATATTGAATTAAGTGTGCATGACACGTTTCTGGAATAACTTTCATCAGTTACCTCACACCAATACAAATGTAGATATTGAATTAAGTGTGCATGACACGTTTCTGGAATAACTATCATCAGTTACCGCACACCAATACAAATGTAGATATTGAATTAAGTGTGCATGACACGTTTCTGAAATAACTTTCATCAGGTACCTCACACCAATACAAATGTAGATATTGAATTAAGTGTGCATGACACGTTTCTGAAAAAACTTTCATCAGGTACCTCACATCAATACAAATGTAGATATTGAATTAAGTGTGCATGACACGTTTCTGGAATAACTTTCATCAGTTACCTCACACCAATACAAATGTAGATATAGAATTAAATGTGCATGACACGTTTCTGAAATAACTTTCATCAGGTACCTCACATCAATACAAATGTAGATATTGAATTAAGTGTGCATGACACGTTTCTGAAATAACTTTCATCAGGTACCTCACCTCAATACAAATGTAGATATTGAATTAAGTGTGCATGACACGTTTCTGAAATAACCTTCATCAGGTACCTCACATCAATAAAAATGTAGATATTGAATTAAGTGTGGATGACACGTTTCTGAAATAACCTTCATCAGGTACCTCACACCAATACAAATGTAGATATGGAATTAACAGTGCATGATACGTATCTGATATAACTTTCATCAGGTAGCTCACATCAATAAAAATGTAGATATTGAATTAAGTGTGCATGACACGTTTCTGGAATAACTTTCATCAGTTACCTCACACCAATACAAATGTAGATATTGAATTAAGTGTGTATGACACGTTTCTGAAATAACTTTCATCAGGTACCTCACACCAATACAAATGTAGATATTGAATTAAGTGTGCACGACACGTTTCTGAAATAACTTTCATCAGGTACCTCACACCAATACAAATGTAGATATTGAATTAAGTGTGCATGACACGTTTCGGAAATAAATATCATCAGGTACCTCACATCAATAAAAATGTAGATATTGAATTAAGTGTGCATGACACGTTTCTGAAATAACTTTCATCAGGTACCTCACATCAATACAAATGTAGATATTGAATTAAGTGTGCATGACACGTTTCTGAAATAACTTTCATCAGGTACCTCACACCAATACAAATGTAGATATTGAATTAACAGTGCATGATACGTATCTGAAATAACTTTCATCAGGTACCTCACATAAACCAAAATTTAGATATTGAATTAAGTGTGCATGACACGTTTCTGGAATAACTTTCATCAGTTACCTCACACCAATACAAATGTAGATATTGAATTAAGTGTGCATGACACGTTTCTGGAATAACTATCATCAGTTACCGCACACCAATACAAATGTAGATATTGAATTAAGTGTGCATGACACGTTTCTGAAATAACTTTCATCAGGTACCTCACACCAATACAAATGTAGATATTGAATTAAGTGTGCATGACACGTTTCTGAAAAAACTTTCATCAGGTACCTCACATCAATACAAATGTAGATATTGAATTAAGTGTGCATGACACGTTTCTGGAATAACTTTCATCAGTTACCTCACACCAATACAAATGTAGATATAGAATTAAATGTGCATGACACGTTTCTGAAATAACTTTCATCAGGTACCTCACATCAATACAAATGTAGATATTGAATTAAGTGTGCATGACACGTTTCTGAAATAACTTTCATCAGGTACCTCACCTCAATACAAATGTAGATATTGAATTAAGTGTGCATGATACGTTTCTGAAATAACCTTCATCAGGTATCTCACATCAATACAAATGTAGATATTGAATTAAGTGTACATGACACGTTTCTGAAATAACTATCATTAGGTACCTCACATCAATAAAAATGTAGATATTGAATTAAGTGTGCATGACACGTTTCTGAAATAACTTTCATCAGGTACCTCACATCAATACAAATGTAGATATTGAATTAAGTGTGCATGACACGTTTCTGAAATAACCTTCATCAGGTACCTCACACCAATACAAATGTAGATATTGAATTAACAGTGCATGACACGTTTCTGAAATAACCTTCATCAGGTAGCTCACATCAATAAAAATGTAGATATTGAATTAAGTGTGCATGCCACGTTTCTGGAATAAATTTCATCAGTTACCTCACACCAATACAAATGTAGATATTGAAATAAGTGTGTATGACACGTTTCTGAAATAACTTTCATCAGGTACCTCACACCAATACAAATGTAGATATTGAATTAAGTGTGCATGACACGTTTCTGAAATAACTTTCATCAGGTACCTCACACAAATACAAATGTAGATATTGAATTAAGTGTGAATGACACGTTTCTGAAATAACTATCGTCAGGTACCTCACATCAATAAAAATGTAGATATTGAATTAAGTGTGCATGACACGTTTCTGAAATAACTTTCATCAGGTACTTCACATCAATACAAATGTAGATATTGAATTAAGTGTGGATGACACGTTTCTGAAATAACCTTCATCAGGTACCTCACACCAATACAAATGTAGATATTGAATTAAGAGTGCATGATACGTATCTGAATTAACTTTCATCAGGTAGCTCACACCAATAAAAATGTAGATATTGAATTAAGTATGCATGACACGTTTCTGGAATAACTTTCATCAGTTACCTCACACCAATACACATGTAGATATTGAATTAAGTGTGCATGATACGTTTCTGAAATAACTTTCATCAGGTACCTCACACCAATACAAATGTAGATATTGAATTAAGTGTGCATGACACGTTTCTGAAATAACTATCAAAAGGTACCTCACATCAATAAAAATGTAGATATTGAATTAAGTGTGCATGACACGTTTCTGGAATAAATTTCATCAGTTACCTCACACCAATACAAATGTAGATATTGAATTAAGTGTGTATGACACGTTTCTGGAATAACTTTCATCAGGTACCTCACACCAATAGAAATGTAGATATTGAATTAAGTGTGCATGACACGTTTCTGAAATAACTTTCATCAGGTACCTCACACCAATACAAATGTAGATATTGAATTAAGTGTGCATGACACGTTTCTGAAATAACTATCATCAGGTACCTCACATCAATAAAAATGTAGATATTGAATTAAGTGTGGATGACACGTTTCTGAAATAACCTTCATCAGGTACCTCACACCAATACAAATGTAGATATGGAATTAACAGTGCATGATACGTATCTGATATAACTTTCATCAGGTAGCTCACATCAATAAAAATGTAGATATTGAATTAAGTGTGCATGACACGTTTCTGGAATAACTTTCATCAGTTACCTCACACCAATACAAATGTAGATATTGAATTAAGTGTGTATGACACGTTTCTGAAATAACTTTCATCAGGTACCTCACACCAATACAAATGTAGATATTGAATTAAGTGTGCACGACACGTTTCTGAAATAACTTTCATCAGGTACCTCACACCAATACAAATGTAGATATTGAATTAAGTGTGCATGACACGTTTCGGAAATAACTATCATCAGGTACCTCACATCAATAAAAATGTAGATATTGAATTAAGTGTGCATGACACGTTTCTGAAATAACTTTCATCAGGTACCTCACATCAATACAAATGTAGATATTGAATTAAGTGTGCATGACACGTTTCTGAAATAACTTTCATCAGGTACCTCACACCAATACAAATGTAGATATTGAATTAACAGTGCATGATACGTATCTGAAATAACTTTCATCAGGTACCTCACATAAACCAAAATGTAGATATTGAATTAAGTGTGCATGACACGTTTCTGGAATAACTTTCATCAGTTACCTCACACCAATACAAATGTAGATATTGAATTAAGTGTGCATGACACGTTTCTGGAATAACTATCATCAGTTACCGCACACCAATACAAATGTAGATATTGAATTAAGTGTGCATGACACGTTTCTGAAATAACTTTCATCAGGTACCTCACACCAATACAAATGTAGATATTGAATTAAGTGTGCATGACACGTTTCTGAAAAAACTTTCATCAGGTACCTCACATCAATACAAATGTAGATATTGAATTAAGTGTACATGACACGTTTCTGAAATAACCTTCCTCAGGTACCTCACACCAATACAAATGTAGATATTGAATTAACAGTGCATGACACGTTTCTGAAATAACTTTCATCAGGTAGCTCACATAAAAAAAAATGTAGATATTGAATTAAGTGTGCATGACACGTTTCTGGAATAACTTTCATCAGTTACCTCACACCAATACAAATGTAGATATAGAATTAAATGTGCATGACACGTTTCTGAAATAACTTTCATCAGGTACCTCACATCAATACAAATGTAGATATTGAATTAAGTGTGCATGACACGTTTCTGAAATAACTTTCATCAGGTACCTCACCTCAATACAAATGTAGATATTGAATTAAGTGTGCATGATACGTTTCTGAAATAATCTTCATCAGGTATCTCACATCAATACAAATGTAGATATTGAATTAAGTGTACATGACACGTTTCTGAAATAACTATCATTAGGTACCTCACATCAATAAAAATGTAGATATTGAATTAAGTGTGCATGACACGTTTCTGAAATAACTTTCATCAGGTACCTCACATCAATACAAATGTAGATATTGAATTAAGTGTGCATGACACGTTTCTGAAATAACCTTCATCAGGTACCTCACACCAATACAAATGTAGATATTGAATTAACAGTGCATGACACGTTTCTGAAATAACTTTCATCAGGTAGCTCACATAAAAAAAAATGTAGATATTGAATTAAGTGTGCATGACACGTTTCTGGAATAACTTTCATCAGGTACCTCACATCAATACAAAGGTAGATATTGAATTAAGTGTGCATGACACGTTCCTGAAATAACTTTCATCAGGTACCTCACACCAATACAAATGTAGATATTGAATTAAGTGTACATGACACGTTTCTGAAATAACTTTCATCAGGTAACTCACATCAATAAAAATGTAGATATTGAATTAAGTGTGGATGACACGTTTCTGAAATAACCTTCATCAGGTACCTCACACCAATACAAATGTAGATATGGAATTAACAGTGCATGATACGTATCTGATATAACTTTCATCAGGTAGCTCACATCAATAAAAATGTAGATATTGAATTAAGTGTGCATGACACGTTTCTGGAATAACTTTCATCAGTTACCTCACACCAATACAAATGTAGATATTGAATTAAGTGTGTATGACACGTTTCTGAAATAACTTTCATCAGGTACCTCACACCAATACAAATGTAGATATTGAATTAAGTGTGCACGACACGTTTCTGAAATAACTTTCATCAGGTACCTCACACCAATACAAATGTAGATATTGAATTAAGTGTGCATGACACGTTTCTGAAATAACTTTCATCAGGTACCTCACACCAATACAAATGTAGATATTGAATTAACAGTGCATGATACGTATCTGAAATAACTTTCATCAGGTACCTCACATAAACCAAAATGTAGATATTGAATTAAGTGTGCATGACACGTTTCTGGAATAACTTTCATCAGTTACCTCACACCAATACAAATGTAGATATTGAATTAAGTGTGCATGACACGTTTCTGGAATAACTATCATCAGTTACCGCACACCAATACAAATGTAGATATTGAATTAAGTGTGCATGACACGTTTCTGAAATAACTTTCATCAGGTACCTCACACCAATACAAATGTAGATATTGAATTAAGTGTGCATGACACGTTTCTGAAAAAACTTTCATCAGGTACCTCACATCAATACAAATGTAGATATTGAATTAAGTGTACATGACACGTTTCTGAAATAACCTTCCTCAGGTACCTCACACCAATACAAATGTAGATATTGAATTAACAGTGCATGACACGTTTCTGAAATAACTTTCATCAGGTAGCTCACATAAAAAAAATGTAGATATTGAATTAAGTGTGCATGACACGTTTCTGGAATAACTTTCATCAGTTACCTCACACCAATACAAATGTAGATATAGAATTAAATGTGCATGACACGTTTCTGAAATAACTTTCATCAGGTACCTCACATCAATACAAATGTAGATATTGAATTAAGTGTGCATGACACGTTTCTGAAATAACTTTCATCAGGTACCTCACCTCAATACAAATGTAGATATTGAATTAAGTGTGCATGATACGTTTCTGAAATAACCTTCATCAGGTATCTCACATCAATACAAATGTAGATATTGAATTTAGTGTACATGACACGTTTCTGAAATAACTATCATTAGGTACCTCACATCAATAAAAATGTAGATATTGAATTAAGTGTGCATGACACGTTTCTGAAATAACTTTCATCAGGTACCTCACATCAATACAAATGTAGATATTGAATTAAGTGTGCATGACACGTTTCTGAAATAACCTTCATCAGGTACCTCACACCAATACAAATGTAGATATTGAATTAACAGTGCATGACACGTTTCTGAAATAACTTTCATCAGGTAGCTCACATAAAAAAAAATGTAGATATTGAATTAAGTGTGCATGACACGTTTCGGAAATAACTTTCATCAGGTACCTCACACCAAACAAAAATGTAGATATTGAATTAAGTGTGCATGACACGTTTCTGAAATAACTTTCATCAGGTAACTCACATCAATAAAAATGTAGATATTGAATTAAGTGTGCATGACACGTTTCTGATATAACTTTCATCAGGTACCTCTCATCAATACAAATGTAGATATTGAATTAAGTGTGCATGACACGTTTCTGAAATAACTTGCATCAGGTACCTCACAGCAATACAAATGTAGATATTGAATTAAGTGTGCATGACACGTTTCGGAAATAACTTTCATCAGGTACCTCACACCAAACAAAAATGTAGATATTGAATTAAGTGTGCATGACACGTTTCTGAAATAACTTTCATCAGGTACCTCACACCAATACAAATGTAGATATTGAATTAAGTGTGCATGATACGTTTCTGAAATAACCTTCATCAGGTACCTCACATCAATACACATGTAGTTATTGAATTATGTTTGCATGACACGTTTCTAGAATAACTTTCATCAGGTACCTCACATCAATACAAATATAGATATTGAATTAAGTGTGCATGATACGTTTCTGAAATAACTTTCATCAGGTACCTCACACCAATACACATGTAGATATTGAATTAAGTGTGCATGATACGTTTCTGGAATAACTTTCATCAGTTACCTCACACCAATACAAATGTAGATATTGAATTAAGTGTGTATGACACGTTTCTGAAATAACTTTTATCAGGTACCTCACACCAATACAAATGTAGATATTGAATTAAGTGTGCACGACACGTTTCTGAAATAACTTTCATCAGGTACCTCACACCAATACAAATGTAGATATTGAATTAAGTGTGCATGACACGTTTCGGAAATAACTATCATCAGGTACCTCACATCAATAAAAATGTAGATATTGAATTAAGTGTGCATGACACGTTTCTGAAATAACTTTCATCAGGTACCTCACACCAATACAAATGTAGATATTGAATTAACAGTGCATGATACGTATCTGAAATAACTTTCATCAGGTACCTCACATAAACCAAAATGTAGATATTGAATTAAGTGTGCATGACACGTTTCTGGAATAACTTTCATCAGTTACCTCACACCAATACAAATGTAGATATTGAATTAAGTGTGCATGATACGTATCTGAATTAACTTTCATCAGGTAGCTCACACCAATAAAAATGTAGATATTGAATTAAGTATGCATGACACGTTTCTGGAATAACTTTCATCAGTTACCTCACACCAATACACATGTAGATATTGAATTAAGTGTGCATGATACGTTTCTGAAATAACTTTCATCAGGTACCTCACACCAATACAAATGTAGATATTGAATTAAGTGTGCATGACACGTTTCTGAAATAACTATCAAAAGGTACCTCACATCAATAAAAATGTAGATATTGAATTAAGTGTGCATGACACGTTTCTGGAATAAATTTCATCAGTTACCTCACACCAATACAAATGTAGATATTGAATTAAGTGTGTATGACACGTTTCTGAAATAACTTTCATCAGGTACCTCACACCAATAGAAATGTAGATATTGAATTAAGTGTGCATGACACGTTTCTGAAATAACTTTCATCAGGTACCTCACACCAATACAAATGTAGATATTGAATTAAGTGTGCATGACACGTTTCTGAAATAACTATCATCAGGTACCTCACATCAATAAAAATGTAGATATTGAATTAAGTGTGCATGACACGTTTCTGAAATAACCTTCATCAGGTACCTCACATCAATAAAAATGTAGATATTGAATTAAGTGTGGATGACACGTTTCTGAAATAACCTTCATCAGGTACCTCACACCAATACAAATGTAGATATGGAATTAACAGTGCATGATACGTATCTGATATAACTTTCATCAGGTAGCTCACATCAATAAAAATGTAGATATTGAATTAAGTGTGCATGACACGTTTCTGGAATAACTTTCATCAGTTACCTCACACCAATACAAATGTAGATATTGAATTAAGTGTGTATGACACGTTTCTGAAATAACTTTCATCAGGTACCTCACACCAATACAAATGTAGATATTGAATTAAGTGTGCACGACACGTTTCTGAAATAACTTTCATCAGGTACCTCACACCAATACAAATGTAGATATTGAATTAAGTGTGCATGACACGTTTCGGAAATAACTATCATCAGGTACCTCACATCAATAAAAATGTAGATATTGAATTAAGTGTGCATGACACGTTTCTGAAATAACTTTCATCAGGTACCTCACATCAATACAAATGTAGATATTGAATTAAGTGTGCATGACACGTTTCTGAAATAACTTTCATCAGGTACCTCACACCAATACAAATGTAGATATTGAATTAACAGTGCATGATACGTATCTGAAATAACTTTCATCAGGTACCTCACATAAACCAAAATGTAGATATTGAATTAAGTGTGCATGACACGTTTCTGGAATAACTTTCATCAGTTACCTCACACCAATACAAATGTAGATATTGAATTAAGTGTGCATGACACGTTTCTGGAATAACTATCATCAGTTACCGCACACCAATACAAATGTAGATATTGAATTAAGTGTGCATGACACGTTTCTGAAATAACTTTCATCAGGTACCTCACACCAATACAAATGTAGATATTGAATTAAGTGTGCATGACACGTTTCTGAAAAAACTTTCATCAGGTACCTCACATCAATACAAATGTAGATATTGAATTAAGTGTACATGACACGTTTCTGAAATAACCTTCCTCAGGTACCTCACACCAATACAAATGTAGATATTGAATTAACAGTGCATGACACGTTTCTGAAATAACTTTCATCAGGTAGCTCACATAAAAAAAAATGTAGATATTGAATTAAGTGTGCATGACACGTTTCTGGAATAACTTTCATCAGTTACCTCACACCAATACAAATGTAGATATAGAATTAAGTGTGCACGACACGTTTCTGAAATAACTTTCATCAGGTACCTCACACCAATACAAATGTAGATATTGAATTAAGTGTGCATGACACGTTTCGAAAATAACTTTCATCAGGTACCTCACATCAATAAAAATGTAGATATTGAATTAAGTGTGCATGACACGTTTCTGAAATAACTTTCATCAGGTACCTCACATCAATACAAATGTAGATATTGAATTAAGTGTGCATGACACGTTTCTGAAATAACTTTCATCAGGTACCTCACACCAATACAAATGTAGATATTGAATTAACAGTGCATGATACGTATCTGAAATAACTTTCATCAGGTACCTCACATAAACCAAAATGTAGATATTGAATTAAGTGTGCATGACACGTTTCTGGAATAACTTTCATCAGTTACCTCACACCAATACAAATGTAGATATTGAATTAAGTGTGCATGACACGTTTCTGGAATAACTATCATCAGTTACCGCACACCAATACAAATGTAGATATTGAATTAAGTGTGCATGACACGTTTCTGAAATAACTTTCATCAGGTACCTCACACCAATACAAATGTAGATATTGAATTAAGTGTGCATGACACGTTTCTGAAAAAACTTTCATCAGGTACCTCACATCAATACAAATGTAGATATTGAATTAAGTGTACATGACACGTTTCTGAAATAACCTTCCTCAGGTACCTCACACCAATACAAATGTAGATATTGAATTAACAGTGCATGACACGTTTCTGAAATAACTTTCATCAGGTAGCTCACATAAAAAAAATGTAGATATTGAATTAAGTGTGCATGACACGTTTCTGGAATAACTTTCATCAGTTACCTCACACCAATACAAATGTAGATATAGAATTAAATGTGCATGACACGTTTCTGAAATAACTTTCATCAGGTACCTCACACCAATACAAATGTAGATATTGAATTAAGTGTGCATGACACGTTTCTGAAATAACTATCAAAAGGTACCTCACATCAATAAAAATGTAGATATTGAATTAAGTGTGCATGACACGTTTCTGGAATAAATTTCATCAGTTACCTCACACCAATACAAATGTAGATATTGAATTAAGTGTGTATGACACGTTTCTGAAATAACTTTCATCAGGTACCTCACACCAATAGAAATGTAGATATTGAATTAAGTGTGCATGACACGTTTCTGAAATAACTTTCATCAGGTACCTCACCTCAATACAAATGTAGATATTGAATTAAGTGTGCATGATACGTTTCTGAAATAACCTTCATCAGGTATCTCACATCAATACAAATGTAGATATTGAATTAAGTGTACATGACACGTTTCTGAAATAACTATCATTAGGTACCTCACATCAATAAAAATGTAGATATTGAATTAAGTGTGCATGACACGTTTCTGAAATAACTTTCATCAGGTACCTCACATCAATACAAATGTAGATATTGAATTAACAGTGCATGACACGTTTCTGAAATAACTTTCATCAGGTAGCTCACATAAAAAAAAATGTAGATATTGAATTAAGTGTGCATGACACGTTTCGGAAATAACTTTCATCAGGTACCTCACACCAAACAAAAATGTAGATATTGAATTAAGTGTGCATGACACGTTTCTGAAATAACTTTCATCAGGTAACTCACATCAATAAAAATGTAGATATTGAATTAAGTGTGCATGACACGTTTCTGATATAACTTTCATCAGGTACCTCTCATCAATACAAATGTAGATATTGAATTAAGTGTGCATGACACGTTTCTGAAATAACTTGCATCAGGTACCTCACAGCAATACAAATGTAGATATTGAATTAAGTGTGCATGACACGTTTCGGAAATAACCTTCATCAGGTACCTCACACCAAACAAAAATGTAGATATTGAATTAAGTGTGCATGACACGTTTCTGAAATAACTTTCATCAGGTACCTCACACCAATACAAATGTAGATATTGAATTAAGTGTGCATGATACGTTTCTGAAATAACCTTCATCAGGTACCTCACATCAATACACATGTAGTTATTGAATTATGTTTGCATGACACGTTTCTAGAATAACTTTCATCAGGTACCTCACATCAATACAAATATAGATATTGAATTAAGTGTGCATGATACGTTTCTGAAATAACTTTCATCAGGTACCTCACACCAATACACATGTAGATATTGAATTAAGTGTGCATGATACATTTCTGGAATAACTTTCATCAGGTACCTCACATCAATACCAATGTAGATATTGAATTAAGTGTGCATAATACATTTCAGGAATAACTTTCATCAGGTACCTCACACAAATACAAATGTAGATATTGAATTAAGTGTGAATGACACGTTTCTGAAATAACTATCGTCAGGTACCTCACATCAATAAAAATGTAGATATTGAATTAAGTGTGCATGACACGTTTCTGAAATAACTTTCATCAGGTACCTCACATCAATACAAATGTAGATATTGAATTAAGTGTGCATGATACGTATCTGAATTAACTTTCATCAGGTAGCTCACACCAATAAAAATGTAGATATTGAATTAAGTATGCATGACACGTTTCTGGAATAACTTTCATCAGTTACCTCACACCAATACACATGTAGATATTGAATTAAGTGTGCATGATACGTTTCTGAAATAACTTTCATCAGGTACCTCACACCAATACAAATGTAGATATTGAATTAAGTGTGCATGACACGTTTCTGAAATAACTATCAAAAGGTACCTCACATCAATAAAAATGTAGATATTGAATTAAGTGTGCATGACACGTTTCTGGAATAAATTTCATCAGTTACCTCACACCAATACAAATGTAGATATTGAATTAAGTGTGTATGACACGTTTCTGAAATAACCTTCATCAGGTACCTCACACCAATAGAAATGTAGATATTGAATTAAGTGTGCATGACACGTTTCTGAAATAACTTTCATCAGGTACCTCACACCAATACAAATGTAGATATTGAATTAAGTGTGCATGACACGTTTCTGAAATAACTATCATCAGGTACCTCACATCAATAAAAATGTAGATATTGAATTAAGTGTGCATGACACGTTTCTGAAATAACCTTCATCAGGTACCTCACATCAATAAAAATGTAGATATTGAATTAAGTGTGGATGACACGTTTCTGAAATAACCTTCATCAGGTACCTCACACCAATACAAATGTAGATATGGAATTAACAGTGCATGATACGTATCTGATATAACTTTCATCAGGTAGCTCACATCAATAAAAATGTAGATATTGAATTAAGTGTGCATGACACGTTTCTGGAATAACTTTCATCAGTTACCTCACACCAATACAAATGTAGATATTGAATTAAGTGTGTATGACACGTTTCTGAAATAACTTTCATCAGGTACCTCACACCAATACAAATGTAGATATTGAATTAAGTGTGCACGACACGTTTCTGAAATAACTTTCATCAGGTACCTCACACCAATACAAATGTAGATATTGAATTAAGTGTGCATGACACGTTTCGGAAATAACTATCATCAGGTACCTCACATCAATAAAAATGTAGATATTGAATTAAGTGTGCATGACACGTTTCTGAAATAACTTTCATCAGGTACCTCACATCAATACAAATGTAGATATTGAATTAAGTGTGCATGACACGTTTCTGAAATAACTTTCATCAGGTACCTCACACCAATACAAATGTAGATATTGAATTAACAGTGCATGATACGTATCTGAAATAACTTTCATCAGGTACCTCACATAAACCAAAATGTAGATATTGAATTAAGTGTGCATGACACGTTTCTGGAATAACTTTCATCAGTTACCTCACACCAATACAAATGTAGATATTGAATTAAGTGTGCATGACACGTTTCTGGAATAACTATCATCAGTTACCGCACACCAATACAAATGTAGATATTGAATTAAGTGTGCATGACACGTTTCTGAAATAACTTTCATCAGGTACCTCACACCAATACAAATGTAGATATTGAATTAAGTGTGCATGACACGTTTCTGAAAAAACTTTCATCAGGTACCTCACATCAATACAAATGTAGATATTGAATTAAGTGTACATGACACGTTTCTGAAATAACCTTCCTCAGGTACCTCACACCAATACAAATGTAGATATTGAATTAACAGTGCATGACACGTTTCTGAAATAACTTTCATCAGGTAGCTCACATAAAAAAAAATGTAGATATTGAATTAAGTGTGCATGACACGTTTCTGGAATAACTTTCATCAGTTACCTCACACCAATACAAATGTAGATATAGAATTAAATGTGCATGACACGTTTCTGAAATAACTTTCATCAGGTACCTCACATCAATACAAATGTAGATATTGAATTAAGTGTGCATGACACGTTTCTGAAATAACTTTCATCAGGTACCTCACCTCAAAACAAATGTAGATATTGAATTAAGTGTGCATGATACGTTTCTGAAATAACCTTCATCAGGTATCTCACATCAATACAAATGTAGATATTGAATTAAGTGTACATGACACGTTTCTGAAATAACTATCATTAGGTACCTCACATCAATAAAAATGTAGATATTGAATTAAGTGTGCATGACACGTTTCTGAAATAACTTTCATCAGGTACCTCACATCAATACAAATGTAGATATTGAATTAAGTGTGCATGACACGTTTCTGAAATAACCTTCATCAGGTACCTCACACCAATACAAATGTAGATATTGAATTAACAGTGCATGACACGTTTCTGAAATAACTTTCATCAGGTAGCTCACATAAAAAAAATGTAGATATTGAATTAAGTGTGCATGACACGTTTCTGGAATAACTTTCATCAGGTACCTCACATCAATACAAAGGTAGATATTGAATTAAGTGTGCATGACACGTTCCTGAAATAACTTTCATCAGGTACCTCACACCAATACAAATGTAGATATTGAATTAAGTGTACATGACACGTTTCTGAAATAACTTTCATCAGGTACCTCTCATCAATACAAATGTAGATATTGAATTAAGTGTGCATGACACGTTTCTGAAATAACTTGCATCAGGTACCTCACAGCAATACAAATGTAGATATTGAATTAAGTGTGCATGACACGTTTCGGAAATAACCTTCATCAGGTACCTCACACCAAACAAAAATGTAGATATTGAATTAAGTGTGCATGACACGTTTCTGAAATAACTTTCATCAGGTACCTCACACCAATACAAATGTAGATATTGAATTAAGTGTGCATGATACGTTTCTGAAATAACCTTCATCAGGTACCTCACATCAATACACATGTAGTTATTGAATTATGTTTGCATGACACTTTTCTAGAATAACTTTCATCAGGTACCTCACATCAATACAAATATAGATATTGAATTAAGTGTGCATGATACGTTTCTGAAATAACTTTCATCAGGTACCTCACACCAATACAAATGTAGATATTGAATTAAGTGTGCATGATACATTTCTGGAATAACTTTCATCAGGTACCTCACATCAATACCAATGTAGATATTGAATTAAGTGTGCATAATACATTTCAGGAATAACTTTCATCAGGTACCTCACATCAATACAAATGTAGATATTGAATTAAGTGTGCATGACACGTTTCTGAAATAACTTTCATCAGGTACCTCACATCAATACAAATGTAGATATTGAATTAAGTGTGCATGATACGTTTTTGGAATAACTTTCATCAGGTACCTCACATTAATACAAATGTAGATATTGAATTAAGTGTGCATGATACGTTTCTGGAATAACTTTCATCAGGTACCTCACATCAATGCCAATGTAGATATTGAACTAAGTGTGTATGACACGTTTCTGGAATAACCTTCATCAGGTACCTCACATCAATACAAATGTAGATATTGAATTAAGTGTGGATGACACATTTCTGAAATAACTTTCATCAGGTACCTCATACCAATACAAATGTAGATATTGAATTAAGTGTGCATGACACGTTTCTGAAATAACCTTCATCAGGTACCTCACACCAATACAAATGTAGATATTGAATTAACAGTGCATGATACGTATCTGATATAACTTTCATCAGGTAGCTCACATCAATAAAAATGTAGATATTGAATTAAGTGTGCATGACACGTTTCTGGAATAACTTTCATCAGTTACCTCACACCAATACAAATGTAGATAATGAATTAAGTGTGTATGACACGTTTCTGAAATAACTTTCATCAGGTACCTCACACCAATACAAATGTAGATATTGAATTAAGTGTGCACGACACGTTTCTGAAATAACCTTCATCAGGTACCTCACACCAATACAAATGTAGATATTGAATTAAGTGTGCATGACACGTTTCGGAAATAACCTTCATCAGGTACCTCACATCAATAAAAATGTAGATATTGAATTAAGTGTGCATGACACGTTTCTGAAATAACTTTCATCAGGTACCTCACATCAATACAAATGTAGATATTGAATTAAGTGTGCATGACACGTTTCTGAAATAACCTTCATCAGGTACCTCACACCAATACAAATGTAGATATTGAATTAACAGTGCATGATACGTATCTGAAATAACTTTCATCAGGTAGCTCACATAAACCAAAATGTAGATATTGAATTAAGTGTGCATGACACGTTTCTGGAATAACTTTCATCAGTTACCTCACACCAATACAAATGTAGATATTGAATTAAGTGTGCATGACACGTTTCTGGAATAACTATCATCAGTTACCGCACACCAATACAAATGTAGATATTGAATTAAGTGTGCATGACACGTTTCTGAAATAACTTTCATCAGGTACCTCACATCAATACAAATGTAGATATTGAATTAAGTGTGCATGACACGTTTCTGAAATAACTTTCATCAGGTACCTCACATCAATACAAAGGTAGATATTGAATTAAGTGTGCACGATACGTTTCTGAAATAACCTTCATCAGGTATCTCACATCAATACAAATGTAGATATTGAATTAAGTGTAAATGACACGTTTCTGAAATAACTTTCATCAGGTACCTCACACCAATACAAATGTAGATATTGAATTAAGTGTGCATGACACGTTTCTGAAATAACTTTCATCAGGTAACTCACATCAATAAAAATGTAGATATTGAATTAAGTGTGCATGACACGTTTCTGAAATAACTTTCATCAGGTACCTCACACCAATACAAATGTAGATATTGAATTAAGTGTGCATGATACATTTCTGGAATAACTTTCATCAGGTACCTCACATCAATACCAATGTAGATATTGAATTAAGTGTGCATAATACATTTCAGGAATAACTTTCATCAGGTACCTCACATCAATACAAATGTAGATATTGAATTAAGTGTACATGACACGTTTCTGAAATAACTTTCATCAGGTACCTCACATCAATACAAATGTAGATATTGAATTAAGTGTGCATGATACGTTTTTGGAATAACTTTCATCAGGTACCTCACATTAATACAAATGTAGATATTGAATTAAGTGTGCATGATACGTTTCTGGAATAACTTTCATCAGGTACCTCACATCAATACAAATGTAGATATTGAATTAAGTGTGCATGATACGTTTCTGAAATAACCTTCATCAGGTACCTCATTGCAATGCCAATGTAGATATTGAACTAAGTGTGTATGACACGTTTCTGGAATAACCTTCATCAGGTACCTCACATCAATACAAATGTAGATATTGAATTAAGTGTGGATGACACATTTCTGAAATAACTTTCATCAGGTACCTCATACCAATACAAATGTAGATATTGAATTAAGTGTGCATGACACGTTTCTGAAATAACCTTCATCAGGTACCTCACACCAATACAAATGTAGATATTGAATTAACAGTGCATGATACGTATCTGATATAACTTTCATCAGGTAGCTCACATCAATAAAAATGTAGATATTGAATTAAGTGTGCATGACACGTTTCTGGAATAACCTTCATCAGTTACCTCACACCAATACAAATGTAGATAATGAATTAAGTGTGTATGACACGTTTCTGAAATAACTTTCATCAGGTACCTCACACCAATACAAATGTAGATATTGAATTAAGTGTGCACGACACGTTTCTGAAATAACCTTCATCAGGTACCTCACACCAATACAAATGTAGATATTGAATTAAGTGTGCATGACACGTTTCGGAAATAACTATCATCAGGTACCTCACATCAATAAAAATGTAGATATTGAATTAAGTGTGCATGACACGTTTCTGAAATAACCTTCATCAGGTACCTCACACCAATACAAATGTAGATATTGAATTAACAGTGCATGATACGTATCTGAAATAACTTTCATCAGGTAGCTCACATAAACCAAAATGTAGATATTGAATTAAGTGTGCATGACACGTTTCTGGAATAACTTTCATCAGTTACCTCACACCAATACAAATGTAGATATTGAATTAAGTGTGCATGACACGTTTCTGGAATAACTATCATCAGTTACCGCACACCAATACAAATGTAGATATTGAATTAAGTGTGCATGATACGTTTCTGAAATAACTTTCATCAGGTACCTCACACCAATACAAATGTAGATATTGAATTAAGTGTGCATGATACATTTCTGGAATAACTTTCATCAGGTACCTCACATCAATACCAATGTAGATATTGAATTAAGTGTGCATAATACATTTCAGGAATAACTTTCATCAGGTACCTCACATCAATACAAATGTAGATATTGAATTAAGTGTGCATGACACGTTTCTGAAATAACTTTCATCAGGTACCTCACATCAATACAAATGTAGATATTGAATTAAGTGTGCATGATACGTTTTTGGAATAACTT
Organism: Bathymodiolus brooksi; assembly: GCA_963680875.1. Classification (NCBI taxonomy): domain Eukaryota; kingdom Metazoa; phylum Mollusca; class Bivalvia; order Mytilida; family Modiolidae; genus Bathymodiolus; species Bathymodiolus brooksi. The sequence continues at coordinate 73,511,732 of OY804579.1, forward strand.
TCATCAGGTACCTCACATTAATACAAATGTAGATATTGAATTAAGTGTGCATGATACGTTTCTGGAATAACTTTCATCAGGTACCTCACATCAATGCCAATGTAGATATTGAACTAAGTGTGTATGACACGTTTCTGGAATAACCTTCATCAGGTACCTCACATCAATACAAATGTAGATATTGAATTAAGTGTGGATGACACATTTCTGAAATAACTTTCATCAGGTACCTCATACCAATACAAATGTAGATATTGAATTAAGTGTGCATGACACGTTTCTGAAATAACCTTCATCAGGTACCTCACACCAATACAAATGTAGATATTGAATTAACAGTGCATGATACGTATCTGATATAACTTTCATCAGGTAGCTCACATCAATAAAAATGTAGATATTGAATTAAGTGTGCATGACACGTTTCTGGAATAACTTTCATCAGTTACCTCACACCAATACAAATGTAGATAATGAATTAAGTGTGTATGACACGTTTCTGAAATAACTTTCATCAGGTACCTCACACCAATACAAATGTAGATATTGAATTAAGTGTGCACGACACGTTTCTGAAATAACCTTCATCAGGTACCTCACACCAATACAAATGTAGATATTGAATTAAGTGTGCATGACACGTTTCGGAAATAACCTTCATCAGGTACCTCACATCAATAAAAATGTAGATATTGAATTAAGTGTGCATGACACGTTTCTGAAATAACTTTCATCAGGTACCTCACATCAATACAAATGTAGATATTGAATTAAGTGTGCATGACACGTTTCTGAAATAACCTTCATCAGGTACCTCACACCAATACAAATGTAGATATTGAATTAACAGTGCATGATACGTATCTGAAATAACTTTCATCAGGTAGCTCACATAAACCAAAATGTAGATATTGAATTAAGTGTGCATGACACGTTTCTGGAATAACTTTCATCAGTTACCTCACACCAATACAAATGTAGATATTGAATTAAGTGTGCATGACACGTTTCTGGAATAACTATCATCAGTTACCGCACACCAATACAAATGTAGATATTGAATTAAGTGTGCATGACACGTTTCTGAAATAACTTTCATCAGGTACCTCACATCAATACAAATGTAGATATTGAATTAAGTGTGCATGACACGTTTCTGAAATAACTTTCATCAGGTACCTCACATCAATACAAAGGTAGATATTGAATTAAGTGTGCACGATACGTTTCTGAAATAACCTTCATCAGGTATCTCACATCAATACAAATGTAGATATTGAATTAAGTGTAAATGACACGTTTCTGAAATAACTTTCATCAGGTACCTCACACCAATACAAATGTAGATATTGAATTAAGTGTGCATGACACGTTTCTGAAATAACTTTCATCAGGTAACTCACATCAATAAAAATGTAGATATTGAATTAAGTGTGCATGACACGTTTCTGAAATAACTTTCATCAGGTACCTCACACCAATACAAATGTAGATATTGAATTAAGTGTGCATGATACATTTCTGGAATAACTTTCATCAGGTACCTCACATCAATACCAATGTAGATATTGAATTAAGTGTGCATAATACATTTCAGGAATAACTTTCATCAGGTACCTCACATCAATACAAATGTAGATATTGAATTAAGTGTACATGACACGTTTCTGAAATAACTTTCATCAGGTACCTCACATCAATACAAATGTAGATATTGAATTAAGTGTGCATGATACGTTTTTGGAATAACTTTCATCAGGTACCTCACATTAATACAAATGTAGATATTGAATTAAGTGTGCATGATACGTTTCTGGAATAACTTTCATCAGGTACCTCACATCAATACAAATGTAGATATTGAATTAAGTGTGCATGATACGTTTCTGAAATAACCTTCATCAGGTACCTCATTGCAATGCCAATGTAGATATTGAACTAAGTGTGTATGACACGTTTCTGGAATAACCTTCATCAGGTACCTCACATCAATACAAATGTAGATATTGAATTAAGTGTGGATGACACATTTCTGAAATAACTTTCATCAGGTACCTCATACCAATACAAATGTAGATATTGAATTAAGTGTGCATGACACGTTTCTGAAATAACCTTCATCAGGTACCTCACACCAATACAAATGTAGATATTGAATTAACAGTGCATGATACGTATCTGATATAACTTTCATCAGGTAGCTCACATCAATAAAAATGTAGATATTGAATTAAGTGTGCATGACACGTTTCTGGAATAACCTTCATCAGTTACCTCACACCAATACAAATGTAGATAATGAATTAAGTGTGTATGACACGTTTCTGAAATAACTTTCATCAGGTACCTCACACCAATACAAATGTAGATATTGAATTAAGTGTGCACGACACGTTTCTGAAATAACCTTCATCAGGTACCTCACACCAATACAAATGTAGATATTGAATTAAGTGTGCATGACACGTTTCGGAAATAACTATCATCAGGTACCTCACATCAATAAAAATGTAGATATTGAATTAAGTGTGCATGACACGTTTCTGAAATAACCTTCATCAGGTACCTCACACCAATACAAATGTAGATATTGAATTAACAGTGCATGATACGTATCTGAAATAACTTTCATCAGGTAGCTCACATAAACCAAAATGTAGATATTGAATTAAGTGTGCATGACACGTTTCTGGAATAACTTTCATCAGTTACCTCACACCAATACAAATGTAGATATTGAATTAAGTGTGCATGACACGTTTCTGGAATAACTATCATCAGTTACCGCACACCAATACAAATGTAGATATTGAATTAAGTGTGCATGACACGTTTCTGAAATAACTTTCATCAGGTACCTCACATCAATACAAATGTAGATATTGAATTAAGTGTGCATGACACGTTTCTGAAATAACTTTCATCAGGTACCTCACATCAATACAAAGGTAGATATTGAATTAAGTGTGCACGATACGTTTCTGAAATAACCTTCATCAGGTATCTCACATCAATACAAATGTAGATATTGAATTAAGTGTAAATGACACGTTTCTGAAATAACTTTCATCAGGTACCTCACACCAATACAAATGTAGATATTGAATTAAGTGTGCATGACACGTTTCTGAAATAACTTTCATCAGGTAACTCACATCAATAAAAATGTAGATATTGAATTAAGTGTGCATGACACGTTTCTGAAATAACTTTCATCAGGTACCTCACACCAATACAAATGTAGATATTGAATTAAGTGTGCATGATACATTTCTGGAATAACTTTCATCAGGTACCTCACATCAATACCAATGTAGATATTGAATTAAGTGTGCATAATACATTTCAGGAATAACTTTCATCAGGTACCTCACATCAATACAAATGTAGATATTGAATTAAGTGTACATGACACGTTTCTGAAATAACTTTCATCAGGTACCTCACATCAATACAAATGTAGATATTGAATTAAGTGTGCATGATACGTTTTTGGAATAACTTTCATCAGGTACCTCACATTAATACAAATGTAGATATTGAATTAAGTGTGCATGATACGTTTCTGGAATAACTTTCATCAGGTACCTCACATCAATACAAATGTAGATATTGAATTAAGTGTGCATGATACGTTTCTGAAATAACCTTCATCAGGTACCTCATTTCAATGCCAATGTAGATATTGAACTAAGTGTGTATGACACGTTTCTGGAATAACCTTCATCAGGTACCTCACATCAATACAAATGTAGATATTGAATTAAGTGTGGATGACACATTTCTGAAATAACTTTCATCAGGTACCTCATACCAATACAAATGTAGATATTGAATTAAGTGTGCATGACACGTTTCTGAAATAACCTTCATCAGGTACCTCACACCAATACAAATGTAGATATTGAATTAACAGTGCATGATACGTATCTGATATAACTTTCATCAGGTAGCTCACATCAATAAAAATGTAGATATTGAATTAAGTGTGCATGACACGTTTCTGGAATAACTTTCATCAGTTACCTCACACCAATACAAATGTAGATAATGAATTAAGTGTGTATGACACGTTTCTGAAATAACTTTCATCAGGTACCTCACACCAATACAAATGTAGATATTGAATTAAGTGTGCACGACACGTTTCTGAAATAACCTTCATCAGGTACCTCACACCAATACAAATGTAGATATTGAATTAAGTGTGCATGACACGTTTCGGAAATAACTATCATCAGGTACCTCACATCAATAAAAATGTAGATATTGAATTAAGTGTGCATGACACGTTTCTGAAATAACCTTCATCAGGTACCTCACACCAATACAAATGTAGATATTGAATTAACAGTGCATGATACGTATCTGAAATAACTTTCATCAGGTAGCTCACATAAACCAAAATGTAGATATTGAATTAAGTGTGCATGACACGTTTCTGGAATAACTTTCATCAGTTACCTCACACCAATACAAATGTAGATATTGAATTAAGTGTGCATGACACGTTTCTGGAATAACTATCATCAGTTACCGCACACCAATACAAATGTAGATATTGAATTAAGTGTGCATGACACGTTTCTGAAATAACTTTCATCAGGTACCTCACATCAATACAAATGTAGATATTGAATTAAGTGTGCATGACACGTTTCTGAAATAACTTTCATCAGGTACCTCACATCAATACAAAGGTAGATATTGAATTAAGTGTGCACGATACGTTTCTGAAATAACCTTCATCAGGTATCTCACATCAATACAAATGTAGATATTGAATTAAGTGTAAATGACACGTTTCTGAAATAACTTTCATCAGGTACCTCACACCAATACAAATGTAGATATTGAATTAAGTGTGCATGACACGTTTCTGAAATAACTTTCATCAGGTAACTCACATCAATAAAAATGTAGATATTGAATTAAGTGTGCATGACACGTTTCTGAAATAACTTTCATCAGGTACATCACACCAATACAAATGTAGATATTGAATTAAGTGTGCATGACACGTTTCTGAAATAACTATCATCAGGTACCTCACACCATTACAAATGTAGATATTGAATTAAGTGTGCATGACACGTTTCTGGAATAACTATCATCAGTTACCGCACACCAATACAAATGTAGATTTTAATTAAGTGTGCATGACACGTTTCTGAAATAACTTTCATCAGGTACCTCACACCAATACAAATGTAGATATTGAATTAAGTGTGCATGACACGTTTCTGAAAAAACTTTCATCAGGTACCTCACATCAATACAAATGTAGATATTGAATTAAGTGTACATGACACGTTTCTGAAATAACCTTCCTCAGGTACCTCACACCAATACAAATGTAGATATTGAATTAAGTGTACATGACACGTTTCTGAAATAACTTTCATCAGGTAGCTCACATAAAAAAAAATGTAGATATTGAATTAAGTGTGCATGACACGTTTCTGGAATAACTTTCATCAGTTACCTCACACCAATACAAATGTAGATATAGAATTAAATGTGCATGACACGTTTCTGAAATAACTTTCATCAGGTACCTCACATCAATACAAATGTAGATATTGAATTAAGTGTGCATGACACGTTTCTGAAATAACTTTCATCAGGTACCTCACCTCAATACAAATGTAGATATTGAATTAAGTGTGCATGATACGTTTCTGAAATAACCTTCATCAGGTATCTCACATCAATACAAATGTAGATATTGAATTAAGTGTACATGACACGTTTCTGAAATAACTATCATTAGGTACCTCACATCAATAAAAATGTAGATATTGAATTAAGTGTGCATGACACGTTTCTGAAATAACCCTCATCAGGTACCTCACATCAATACAAATGTAGATATTGAATTAACAGTGCATGACACGTTTCTGAAATAACTTTCATCAGGTAGCTCACATAAAAAAAAATGTAGATATTGAATTAAGTGTGCATGACACGTTTCTGGAATAACTTTCATCAGGTACCTCACATCAATACAAAGGTAGATATTGAATTAAGTGTGCATGACACGTTCCTGAAATAACTTTCATCAGGTACCTCACACCAATACAAATGTAGATATTGAATTAAGTGTACATGACACGTTTCTGAAATAACTTTCATCAGGTAACTCACATCAATAAAAATGTAGATATTGAATTAAGTGTGCATGACACGTTTCTGATATAACTTTCATCAGGTACCTCTCATCAATACAAATGTAGATATTGAATTAAGTGTGCATGACACGTTTCTGAAATAACTTGCATCAGGTACCTCACAGCAATACAAATGTAGATATTGAATTAAGTGTGCATGACACGTTTCGGAAATAACTTTCATCAGGTACCTCACACCAAACAAAAATGTAGATATTGAATTAAGTGTGCATGACACGTTTATGAAATAACTTTCATCAGGTACCTCACACCAATACAAATGTAGATATTGAATTAAGTGTGCATGATACGTTTCTGAAATAACCTTCATCAGGTACCTCACATCAATACACATGTAGTTATTGAATTATGTTTGCATGACACGTTTCTAGAATAACTTTCATCAGGTACCTCACATCAATACAAATATAGATATTGAATTAAGTGTGCATGATACGTTTCTGAAATAACTTTCATCAGGTACCTCACACCAATACAAATGTAGATATTGAATTAAGTGTGCATGATACATTTCTGGAATAACTTTCATCAGGTACCTCACATCAATACCAATGTAGATATTGAATTAAGTGTGCATAATACATTTCAGGAATAACTTTCATCAGGTACCTCACATCAATACAAATGTAGATATTGAATTAAGTGTGCATGACACGTTTATGAAATAACTTTCATCAGGTACCTCACATCAATACAAATGTAGATATTGAATTAAGTGTGCATGATACGTTTTTGGAATAACTTTCATCAGGTACCTCACATTAATACAAATGTAGATATTGAATTAAGTGTGCATGATACGTTTCTGGAATAACTTTCATCAGGTACCTCACATCAATACAAATGTAGATATTGAATTAAGTGTGCATGATACGTTTCTGAAATAACCTTCATCAGGTACCTCATTTCAATGCCAATGTAGATATTGAACTAAGTGTGTATGACACGTTTCTGGAATAACCTTCATCAGGTACCTCACATCAATACAAATGTAGATATTGAATTAAGTGTGGATGACACATTTCTGAAATAACTTTCATCAGGTACCTCATACCAATACAAATGTAGATATTGAATTAAGTGTGCATGACACGTTTCTGAAATAACCTTCATCAGGTACCTCACACCAATACAAATGTAGATATTGAATTAACAGTGCATGATACGTATCTGATATAACTTTCATCAGGTAGCTCACATCAATAAAAATGTAGATATTGAATTAAGTGTGCATGACACGTTTCTGGAATAACTTTCATCAGTTACCTCACACCAATACAAATGTAGATAATGAATTAAGTGTGTATGACACGTTTCTGAAATAACTTTCATCAGGTACCTCACACCAATACAAATGTAGATATTGAATTAAGTGTGCACGACACGTTTCTGAAATAACCTTAATCAGGTACCTCACACCAATACAAATGTAGATATTGAATTAAGTGTGCATGACACGTTTCGGAAATAACTATCATCAGGTACCTCACATCAATAAAAATGTAGATATTGAATTAAGTGTGCATGACACGTTTCTGAAATAACTTTCATCAGGTACCTCACATCAATACAAATGTAGATATTGAATTAAGTGTGCATGACACGTTTCTGAAATAACCTTCATCAGGTACCTCACACCAATACAAATGTAGATATTGAATTAACAGTGCATGATACGTATCTGAAATAACTTTCATCAGGTAGCTCACATAAACCAAAATGTAGATATTGAATTAAGTGTGCATGACACGTTTCGGAAATAACTATCATCAGGTACCTCACATCAATACAAATGTAGATATTGAATTAAGTGTAAATGACACGTTTCTGAAATAACTTTCATCAGGTACCTCACACCAATACAAATGTAGATATTGAATTAAGTGTGCATGACACGTTTCTGAAATAACTTTCATCAGGTAACTCACATCAATAAAAATGTAGATATTGAATTAAGTGTGCATGACACGTTTCTGAAATAACTTTCATCAGGTACATCACACCAATACAAATGTAGATATTGAATTAAGTGTGCATGACACGTTTCTGAAATAACTATCATCAGGTACCTCACATCAATACAAATGTAGATATTGAATTAAGTGTACATGACACGTTTCTGAAATAACCTTCCTCAGGTACCTCACACCAATACAAATGTAGATATTGAATTAACAGTGCATGACACGTTTCTGAAATAACTTTCATCAGGTAGCTCACATTAAAAAAAAATGTAGATATTGAATTAAGTGTGCATGACACGTTTCTGGAATAACTTTCATCAGTTACCTCACACCAATACAAATGTAGATATTGAATTAAATGTGCATGACACGTTTCTGAAATAACTTTCATCAGGTACCTCACATCAATACAAATGTAGATATTGAATTAAGTGTGCATGACACGTTTCTGAAATAACTTTCATCAGGTACCTCACCTCAATACAAATGTAGATATTGAATTAAGTGTGCATGATACGTTTCTGAAATAACCTTCATCAGGTATCTCACATCAATACAAATGTAGATATTTAATTAAGTGTACATGACACGTTTCTGAAATAACTATCATTAGGTACCTCACATCAATAAAAATGTAGATATTGAATTAAGTGTGCATGACACGTTTCTGAAATAACTTTCATCAGGTACCTCACATCAATAAAAATGTAGATATTGAATTAAGTGTGGATGACACGTTTCTGAAATAACCTTCATCAGGTACCTCACACCAATACAAATGTAGATATTGAATTAACAGTGCATGACACGTTTCTGAAATAACTTTCATCAGGTAGCTCACATAAAAAAAAATGTAGATATTGAATTAAGTGGGCATGACACGTTCCTGAAATAACTTTCATCAGGTACCTCACACCAATACAAATGTAGATATTGAATTAAGTGTACATGACACGTTTCTGAAATAACTTTAATAAGGTAACTCACTTCAATAAAAATGTAGATATTGAATTAAGTGTGCATGACACGTTTCTGATATAACTTTCATCAGGTACCTCACATCAATACAAATGTAGATATTGAATTAAGTGTGCATGACACGTTTCTGAAATAACTTGCATCAGGTACCTCACAGCAATACAAATGTAGATATTGAATTAAGTGTGCATGACACGTTTCTGAAATAACTTTCATCAGGTACCTCAAACCAAACAAAAATGTAGATATTGAATTAAGTGTGCATGAAACGTTTCTGAAATAACTTTCATCAGGTTCCTCACACCAATACAAATGTAGATATTGAATTAAGTGTGCATGATACGTTTCTGAAATAACCGTCATCAGGTACCTCACATCAATACACATGTAGTTATTGAATTATGTTTGCATGACACGTTTTTAGAATAACTTTCATCAGGTACCTCACATCAATACAAATGTAGATATTGAATTAAGTGTGCATGACACGTTTCTGAAATAACATTCATCAGGTACCTCACACCAATAAAAATGTAGATATTGAATTAAGTGTGCATGATACGTTTCTGAAATAACTTTCATCAGGTACCTCACACCAATACAAATGTAGATATTGAATTAAGTGTGCATGATACATTTCTGGAATAACTTTCATCAGGTACCTCACATCAATACAAATGTAGATATTGAATTAAGTGTGCATAATACATTTCAGGAATAACTTTCATCAGGTACCTCACATCAATACAAATGTAGATATTGAATTAAGTGTGCATGACACGTTTCTGAAATAACTTTCATCAGGTACCTCACATCAATACAAATGTAGATATTGAATTAAGTGTGCATGATACGTTTTTGGAATAACTTTCATCAGGTACCTCGCATTAATACAAATGTAGATATTGAATTAAGTGTGCATGACACGTTTCTGGAATAACTTTCATCAGGTACCTCACATCAATACAAATGTAGATATTGAATTAAGTGTGCATGATACGTTTCTGAAATAACCTTCATCAGGTACCTCATATCAATGCCAATGTAGATATTGAACTAAGTGTGTATGACACGTTTCTGGAATAACCTTCATCAGGTACCTCACATCAATACATATGTAGATATTGAATTAAGTGTGGATGACACATTTCTGAAATAACCTTCATCAGGTACCTCACATCAATACAAATGTAGTTATTGAATTAAGTGTGCATGACACGTTTCTGAAATAACTTTCATCAGGTACCTCATACCAATACAAATGTAGATATTGAATTAAGTGTGCATGACACGTTTCTAGAATAACTTTCATCAGGTACCTCACACCAATACAAATGTAGATATTGAATTAAGTGTGCATGACACGTTTCTGAAATAACTTTCATCAGGTACCTCACACCAATACAAATGTAGATATTGAATTAAGTGTGCATGACACGTTTCTGGAATAACTTTCATCAGGTATCTCATATCAATACAAATGTAGATATTGAATTAAGTGTGCATGATACGTTTCTGAAATAACCTTCATCAGGTACCTCACATCAATGCCAATGTAGATATTGAACTAAGTGTGCATGACACGTTTCTGGAATAACCTTCATCAGGTACCTCACATCAATACAAATGTAGATATTGAATTAAGTGTGGATGACACATTTCTGAAATAACCTTCATCAGGTACCTCACATCAATACAAATGTAGATATTGAATTAAGTGTGCATGACACGTTTCTGAAATAACTTTCATCAGGTACCTCATACCAATACAAATGTAGATATTGAATTAAGTGTGCATGACACATTTCTAGAATAACTTTCATCAGGTACCTCACATCAATACAAATGTAGATATTGAATTAAGTGTGCATGACACGTTTCTAGAATAACTTTCATCAGGTACCTCACATCAATACAAATGTAGATATTGAATTAAGTATCCATGACACGTTTCTGAAATAACTTTCATCAGGTACCTCACACCAATACAAATGTAGATATTGAATTAAGTGTGCATGACACGTTTCTGAAATAACTTTCATCAGGTACCTCACATCAATACAAATGTAGATATTGAATTAAGTGTGCATGATACGTTTCTGGAATAACTTTCATCAGGTACCTCACATCAATACAAATGTAGATATTGAATTAAGTGTGCATGACACGTTTCTGGAATAACTTTCATCAGGTACCTCACATCAATACAAATGTAGATATTGAATTAAGTGTGCATGACACGTTCCTGAAATAACTTTCATCAGGTACCTCACACCAATACAAATGTAGATATTGAATTAAGTGTACATGACACGTTTCTGAAATAACTTTCATCAGGTAACTCACATCAATAAAAATGTAGATATTGAATTAAGTGTGCATGACACGTTTCTGATATAACTTTCATCAGGTACCTCACATCAATACAAATGTAGATATTGAATTAAGTGTGCATGACACGTTTCTGAAATAACTTGCATCAGGTACCTCACAGCAATACAAATGTAGATATTGAATTAAGTGTGCATGATACGTTTCTGAAATAACCTTCATCAGGTACCTCATATCAATGCCAATGTAGATATTGAACTAAGTGTGTATGACACGTTTCTGGAATAACCTTCATAAGGTACCTCACATCAATACAAATGTAGATATTGAATTAAGTGTGGATGACACATTTCTGAAATAACTTTCATCAGGTACCTCACATCAATACAAATGTAGATATTGAATTAAGTGTGCATGACACGTTTCTGAAATAACTTTTATCAGGTACCTCATACCAATACAAATGTAGATATTGAATTAAGTGTGCATGACACGTTTCTAGAATAACTTTCATCAGGTACCTCACACCAATACAAATGTAGATATTGAATTAAGTGTGCATGACACATTTCTAGAATAACTTTCATCAGGTACCTCACATCAATACAAATGTAGATATTGAATTAAGTGTGCATGACACGTTTCTAGAATAACTTTCATCAGGTACCTCACATCAATACAAATGTAGATATTGAATTAAGTGTGCATGACACGTTTCTGAAATAACTTTCATCAGGTACCTCACACCAATACAAATGTAGATATTGAATTAAGTGTGCATGATACGTTTCTGGAATAACTTTCATCAGGTACCTCACATCAATGCCAATGTAGATATTGAACTAAGTGTGTATGACACGTTTCTGGAATAACCTTCATCAGGTACCTCACATCAATACAAATGTAGATATTGAATTAAGTGTGGATGACACATTTCTGAAATAACCTTCATCAGGTACCTCACATCAATACAAATGTAGATATTGAATTAAGTGTGCATGACACGTTTCTGAAATAACTTTCATCAGGTACCTCATACCAATACAAATGTAGATATTGAATTAAGTGTGCATGACACATTTCTAGAATAACTTTCATCAAGTACCTCACATCAATACAAATGTAGATATTGAATTAAGTGTGCATGACACGTTTCTAGAATAACTTTCATCAGGTACCTCACATCAATACAAATGTAGATATTGAATTAAGTATGCATGACACGTTTCTGAAATAACTTTCATCAGGTACCTCACATCAATACAAATGTAGATATTGAATTAAGTGTGCATGATACGTTTCTGGAATAACTTTCATCAGGTACCTCACATCAATACAAATGTAGATATTGAATTAAGTGTGCATGACACGTTTCTGGAATAACTTTCATCAGGTACCTCACATCAATACAAATGTAGATATTGAATTAAGTGTGCATGACACGTTCCTGAAATAACTTTCATCAGGTACCTCACACCAATACAAATGTAGATATTGAATTAAGTGTACATGACACGTTTCTGAAATAACTTTCATCAGGTAACTCACATCAATAAAAATGTAGATATTGAATTAAGTGTGCATGACACGTTTCTGATATAACTTTCATCAGGTACCTCACATCAATACAAATGTAGATATTGAATTAAGTGTGCATGACACGTTTCTGAAATAACTTGCATCAGACACCTCACAGCAATACAAATGTAGATATTGAATTAAGTGTGCATGATACGTTTCTGAAATAACCTTCATCAGGTACCTCATATCAATGCCAATGTAGATATTGAACTAAGTGTGTATGACACGTTTCTGGAATAACCTTCATCAGGTACCTCACATCAATACAAATGTAGATATTGAATTAAGTGTGGATGACACATTTCTGAAATAACCATCATCAGGTACCTCACATCAATACAAATGTAGATATTGAATTAAGTGTGCATGACACGTTTCTGAAATAACTTTTTTCAGGTACCTCATACCAATACAAATGTAGATATTGAAATAAGTGTGCATGACACGTTTCTAGAATAACTTTCATCAGGTACCTCACACCAATACAAATGTAGATATTGAATTAAGTGTGCATGACACATTTCTAGAATAACTTTTATCAGGTACCTCACATCAATACAAATGTAGATATTGAATTAAGTGTGCATGACACGTTTCTAGAATAACTTTCATCAGGTACCTCACATCAATACAAATGTAGATATTGAATTAAGTGTGCATGACACGTTTCTGAAATAACTTTCATCAGGTACCTCACACCAATACAAATGTAGATATTGAATTAAGCGTGCATGATACGTTTCTGGAATAACTTTCATCAGGTACCTCACATCAATACAAATGTAGATATTGAATTAAGTGTGCATGACACATTTCTGGAATAACTTTCATCAGGTACCTCATATCAATACAAATGTAGATATTGAATTAAGTGTGCATGATACGTTTCTGAAATAACCTTCATCAGGTACCTCACATCAATGCCAATGTAGATATTGAACTAAGTGTGTATGACACGTTTCTGGAATAACCTTCATCAGGTACCTCACATCAATACAAATGTAGATATTGAATTAAGTGTGGATGACACATTTCTGAAATAACCTTCATCAGGTACCTCACATCAATACAAATGTAGATATTGAATTAAGTGTGCATGACACGTTTCTGAAATAACTTTTATCAGGTACCTCATACCAATACAAATGTAGATATTGAATTAAGTGTGCATGACACGTTTCTAGAATAACTTTCATCAGGTACCTCACACCAATACAAATGTAGATATTGAATTAAGTGTGCATGACACATTTCTAGAATAACTTTCATCAGGTACCTCACATCAATACAAATGTAGATATTGAATTAAGTGTGCATGACACGTTTCTAGAATAACTTTCATCAGGTACCTCACATCAATACAAATGTAGATATTGAATTAAGTGTGCATGACACGTTTCTGAAATAACTTTCATCAGGTACCTCACACCAATACAAATGTAGATATTGAATTAAGTGTGCTTGATACGTTTCTGGAATAACTTTCATCAGGTACCTCACATCAATACAAATGTAGATATTGAATTAAGTGTGCATGACACATTTCTGGAATAACTTTCATCAGGTACCTCATATCAATACAAATGTAGATATTGAATTAAGTGTGCATGATACGTTTCTGAAATAACCTTCATCAGGTACCTCACATCAATGCAAATGTAGATATTGAACTAAGTGTGTATGACACGTTTCTGGAATAACCTTCATCAGGTACCTCACATCAATACAAATGTAGATATTGAATTAAGTGTGGATGACACATTTCTGAAATAACCTTCATCAGGTACCTCACATCAATACAAATGTAGATATTGAATTAAGTGTGCATGACACGTTTCTGAAATAACTTTCATCAGGTACCTCATACCAATACAAATGTAGATATTGAATTAAGTGTGCATGACACATTTCTAGAATAACTTTCATCAGGTACCTCACATCAATACAAATGTAGATATTGAATTAAGTGTGCATGACACGTTTCTAGAATAACTTTCATCAGGTACCTCACATCAATACAAATGTAGATATTGAATTAAGTATGCATGACACGTTTCTGAAATAACTTTCATCAGGTACCTCTCACCAATACAAATGTAGATATTGAATTAAGTGTGCATGACACGTTTCTGAAATAACTTTCATCAGGTACCTCACATCAATACAAATGTAGATATTGAATTAAGTGTGCATGATACGTTTCTGGAATAACTTTCATCAGGTACCTCACATCAATACAAATGTAGATATTGAATTAAGTGTGCATGACACGTTTCTGGAATAACTTTCATCAGGTACCTCACATCAATACAAATGTCGATATTGAATTAAGTGTGCATGACACGTTCCTGAAATAACTTTCATCAGGTACCTCACACCAATACAAATGTAGATATTGAATTAAGTGTACATGACACGTTTCTGAAATAACTTTCATCAGGTAACTCACATCAATAAAAATGTAGATATTGAATTAAGTGTGCATGACACGTTTCTGATATAACTTTCATCAGGTACCTCACATCAATACAAATGTAGATATTGAATTAAGTGTGCATGACACGTTTCTGAAATAACTTGCATCAGGTACCTCACAGCAATACAAATGTAGATATTGAATTAAGTGTGCATGATACGTTTCTGAAATAACCTTCATCAGGTACCTCATATCAATGCCAATGTAGATATTGAACTAAGTGTGTATGACACGTTTCTGGAATAACCTTCATAAGGTACCTCACATCAATACAAATGTAGATATTGAATTAAGTGTGGATGACACATTTCTGAAATAACCTTCATCAGGTACCTCACATCAATACAAATGTAGATATTGAATTAAGTGTGCATGACACGTTTCTGAAATAACTTTTATCAGGTACCTCATACCAATACAAATGTAGATATTGAATTAAGTGTGCATGACACGTTTCTAGAATAACTTTCATCAGGTACCTCACACCAATACAAATGTAGATATTGAATTAAGTGTGCATGACACATTTCTAGAATAACTTTCATCAGGTACCTCACATCAATACAAATGTAGATATTGAATTAAGTGTGCATGACACGTTTCTAGAATAACTTTCATCAGGTACCTCACATCAATACAAATGTAGATATTGAATTAAGTGTGCATGACACGTTTCTGAAATAACTTTTTTCAGGTACCTCATACCAATACAAATGTAGATATTGAAATAAGTGTGCATGACACGTTTCTAGAATAACTTTCATCAGGTACCTCACACCAATACAAATGTAGATATTGAATTAAGTGTGCATGACACATTTCTAGAATAACTTTTATCAGGTACCTCACATCAATACAAATGTAGATATTGAATTAAGTGTGCATGACACGTTTCTAGAATAACTTTCATCAGGTACCTCACATCAATACAAATGTAGATATTGAATTAAGTGTGCATGACACGTTTCTGAAATAACTTTCATCAGGTACCTCACACCAATACAAATGTAGATATTGAATTAAGCGTGCATGATACGTTTCTGGAATAACTTTCATCAGGTACCTCACATCAATACAAATGTAGATATTGAATTAAGTGTGCATGACACATTTCTGGAATAACTTTCATCAGGTACCTCATATCAATACAAATGTAGATATTGAATTAAGTGTGCATGATACGTTTCTGAAATAACCTTCATCAGGTACCTCACATCAATGCCAATGTAGATATTGAACTAAGTGTGTATGACACGTTTCTGGAATAACCTTCATCAGGTACCTCACATCAATACAAATGTAGATATTGAATTAAGTGTGGATGACACATTTCTGAAATAACCTTCATCAGGTACCTCACATCAATACAAATGTAGATATTGAATTAAGTGTGCATGACACGTTTCTGAAATAACTTTTATCAGGTACCTCATACCAATACAAATGTAGATATTGAATTAAGTGTGCATGACACGTTTCTAGAATAACTTTCATCAGGTACCTCACACCAATACAAATGTAGATATTGAATTAAGTGTGCATGACACATTTCTAGAATAACTTTCATCAGGTACCTCACATCAATACAAATGTAGATATTGAATTAAGTGTGCATGACACGTTTCTAGAATAACTTTCATCAGGTACCTCACATCAATACAAATGTAGATATTGAATTAAGTGTGCATGACACGTTTCTGAAATAACTTTCATCAGGTACCTCACACCAATACAAATGTAGATATTGAATTAAGTGTGCTTGATACGTTTCTGGAATAACTTTCATCAGGTACCTCACATCAATACAAATGTAGATATTGAATTAAGTGTGCATGACACATTTCTGGAATAACTTTCATCAGGTACCTCATATCAATACAAATGTAGATATTGAATTAAGTGTGCATGATACGTTTCTGAAATAACCTTCATCAGGTACCTCACATCAATGCAAATGTAGATATTGAACTAAGTGTGTATGACACGTTTCTGGAATAACCTTCATCAGGTACCTCACATCAATACAAATGTAGATATTGAATTAAGTGTGGATGACACATTTCTGAAATAACCTTCATCAGGTACCTCACATCAATACAAATGTAGATATTGAATTAAGTGTGCATGACACGTTTCTGAAATAACTTTCATCAGGTACCTCATACCAATACAAATGTAGATATTGAATTAAGTGTGCATGACACATTTCTAGAATAACTTTCATCAGGTACCTCACATCAATACAAATGTAGATATTGAATTAAGTGTGCATGACACGTTTCTAGAATAACTTTCATCAGGTACCTCACATCAATACAAATGTAGATATTGAATTAAGTATGCATGACACGTTTCTGAAATAACTTTCATCAGGTACCTCTCACCAATACAAATGTAGATATTGAATTAAGTGTGCATGACACGTTTCTGAAATAACTTTCATCAGGTACCTCACATCAATACAAATGTAGATATTGAATTAAGTGTGCATGATACGTTTCTGGAATAACTTTCATCAGGTACCTCACATCAATACAAATGTAGATATTGAATTAAGTGTGCATGACACGTTTCTGGAATAACTTTCATCAGGTACCTCACATCAATACAAATGTCGATATTGAATTAAGTGTGCATGACACGTTCCTGAAATAACTTTCATCAGGTACCTCACACCAATACAAATGTAGATATTGAATTAAGTGTACATGACACGTTTCTGAAATAACTTTCATCAGGTAACTCACATCAATAAAAATGTAGATATTGAATTAAGTGTGCATGACACGTTTCTGATATAACTTTCATCAGGTACCTCACATCAATACAAATGTAGATATTGAATTAAGTGTGCATGACACGTTTCTGAAATAACTTGCATCAGGTACCTCACAGCAATACAAATGTAGATATTGAATTAAGTGTGCATGATACGTTTCTGAAATAACCTTCATCAGGTACCTCATATCAATGCCAATGTAGATATTGAACTAAGTGTGTATGACACGTTTCTGGAATAACCTTCATAAGGTACCTCACATCAATACAAATGTAGATATTGAATTAAGTGTGGATGACACATTTCTGAAATAACCTTCATCAGGTACCTCACATCAATACAAATGTAGATATTGAATTAAGTGTGCATGACACGTTTCTGAAATAACTTTTATCAGGTACCTCATACCAATACAAATGTAGATATTGAATTAAGTGTGCATGACACGTTTCTAGAATAACTTTCATCAGGTACCTCACACCAATACAAATGTAGATATTGAATTAAGTGTGCATGACACATTTCTAGAATAACTTTCATCAGGTACCTCACATCAATACAAATGTAGATATTGAATTAAGTGTGCATGACACGTTTCTAGAATAACTTTCATCAGGTACCTCACATCAATACAAATGTAGATATTGAATTAAGTGTGCATGACACGTTTCTGAAATAACTTTCATCAGGTACCTCACACCAATACAAATGTAGATATTGAATTAAGTGTGCATGATACGTTTCTGGAATAACTTTCATCAGGTACCTCACATCAATGCCATTGTAGATATTGAACTAAGTGTGTATGACACGTTTCTGGAATAACCTTCATCAGGTACCTCACATCAATACAAATGTAGATATTGAATTAAGTGTGGATGACACATTTCTGAAATAACCTTCATCAGGTACCTCACATCAATACAAATGTAGATATTGAATTAAGTGTGCATGACACGTTTCTGAAATAACTTTCATCAGGTACCTCATACCAATACAAATGTAGATATTGAATTAAGTGTGCATGACACATTTCTAGAATAACTTTCATCAAGTACCTCACATCAATACAAATGTAGATATTGAATTAAGTGTGCATGACACGTTTCTAGAATAACTTTCATCAGGTACCTCACATCAATACAAATGTAGATATTGAATTAAGTATGCATGACACGTTTCTGAAATAACTTTCATCAGGTACCTCACATCAATACAAATGTAGATATTGAATTAAGTGTGCATGATACGTTTCTGGAATAACTTTCATCAGGTACCTCACATCAATACAAATGTAGATATTGAATTAAGTGTGCATGACACGTTTCTGGAATAACTTTCATCAGGTACCTCACATCAATACAAATGTAGATATTGAATTAAGTGTGCATGACACGTTCCTGAAATAACTTTCATCAGGTACCTCACACCAATACAAATGTAGATATTGAATTAAGTGTACATGACACGTTTCTGAAATAACTTTCATCAGGTAACTCACATCAATAAAAATGTAGATATTGAATTAAGTGTGCATGACACGTTTCTGATATAACTTTCATCAGGTACCTCACATCAATACAAATGTAGATATTGAATTAAGTGTGCATGACACGTTTCTGAAATAACTTGCATCAGATACCTCACAGCAATACAAATGTAGATATTGAATTAAGTGTGCATGATACGTTTCTGAAATAACTTTCATCAGGTACCTCATATCAATGCCAATGTAGATATTGAACTAAGTCTGTATGACACGTTTCTGGAATAACCTTCATCAGGTACCTCACATCAATACAAATGTAGATATTGAATTAAGTGTGGATGACACATTTCTGAAATAACCTTCATCAGGTACCTCACATCAATACAAATGTAGATATTGAATTAAGTGTGCATGACACGTTTCTGAAATAACTTTTTTCAGGTACCTCATACCAATACAAATGTAGATATTGAAATAAGTGTGCATGACACGTTTCTAGAATAACTTTCATCAGGTACCTCACACCAATACAAATGTAGATATTGAATTAAGTGTGCATGACACATTTCTAGAATAACTTTTATCAGGTACCTCACATCAATACAAATGTAGATATTGAATTAAGTGTGCATGACACGTTTCTAGAATAACTTTCATCAGGTACCTCACATCAATACAAATGTAGATATTGAATTAAGTGTGCATGACACGTTTCTGAAATAACTTTCATCAGGTACCTCACACCAATACAAATGTAGATATTGAATTAAGCGTGCATGATACGTTTCTGGAATAACTTTCATCAGGTACCTCACATCAATACAAATGTAGATATTGAATTAAGTGTGCATGACACATTTCTGGAATAACTTTCATCAGGTACCTCATATCAATACAAATGTAGATATTGAATTAAGTGTGCATGATACGTTTCTGAAATAACCTTCATCAGGTACCTCACATCAATGCCAATGTAGATATTGAACTAAGTGTGTATGACACGTTTCTGGAATAACCTTCATCAGGTACCTCACATCAATACAAATGTAGATATTGAATTAAGTGTGCATGACACGTTTCTGAAATAACTTTTATCAGGTACCTCATACCAATACAAATGTAGATATTGAATTAAGTGTGCATGACACGTTTCTAGAATAACTTTCATCAGGTACCTCACACCAATACAAATGTAGATATTGAATTAAGTGTGCATGACACATTTCTAGAATAACTTTCATCAGGTACCTCACATCAATACAAATGTAGATATTGAATTAAGTGTGCATGACACGTTTCTAGAATAACTTTCATCAGGTACCTCACATCAATACAAATGTAGATATTGAATTAAGTGTGCATGACACGTTTCTGAAATAACTTTCATCAGGTACCTCACACCAATACAAATGTAGATATTGAATTAAGTGTGCTTGATACGTTTCTGGAATAACTTTCATCAGGTACCTCACATCAATACAAATGTAGATATTGAATTAAGTGTGCATGACACATTTCTGGAATAACTTTCATCAGGTACCTCATATCAATACAAATGTAGATATTGAATTAAGTGTGCATGATACGTTTATGAAATAACCTTCATCAGGTACCTCACATCAATGCCAATGTAGATATTGAACTAAGTGTGTATGACACGTTTCTGGAATAACCTTCATCAGGTACCTCACATCAATACAAATGTAGATATTGAATTAAGTGTGCATGACACATTTCTAGAATAACTTTCATCAGGTACCTCACATCAATACAAATGTAGATATTGAATTAAGTGTGCATGACACGTTTCTAGAATAACTTTCATCAGGTACCTCACATCAATACAAATGTAGATATTGAATTAAGTATGCATGACACGTTTCTGAAATAACTTTCATCAGGTACCTCTCACCAATACAAATGTAGATATTGAATTAAGTGTGCATGACACGATTCTGAAATAACTTTCATCAGGTACCTCACATCAATACAAATGTAGATATTGAATTAAGTGTGCATGACACGTTTCTGAAATAACTTTCATCAGGTACCTCTCACCAATACAAATGTAGATATTGAATTAAGTGTGCATGACACGTTTCTGAAATAACTTTCATCAGGTACCTCACATCAATACAAATGTAGATATTGAATTAAGTGTGCATGATACGTTTCTGGAATAACTTTCATCAGGTACCTCACATCAATACAAATGTAGATATTGAATTAAGTGTGCATGACACGTTTCTGGAATAACTTTCATCAGGTACCTCACATCAATACAAATGTAGATATTGAATTAAGTGTGCATGACACGTTCCTGAAATAACTTTCATCAGGTACCTCACACCAATACAAATGTAGATATTGAATTAAGTGTGCATGATACATTTCTGGAATAACTTTCATCAGGTACCTCACATCAATACAAATGTAGATATTGAATTAAGTGTGCATAATACATTTCAGGAATAACTTCCATCAGGTACCTCACATCAATACAAATGTAGATATTGAATTAAGTGTGCATGACACGTTTCTGAAATAACTTTCATCAGGTACCTCACATCAATACAAATGTAGATATTGAATTAAGTGTGCATGATACGTTTTTGGAATAACTTTCATCAGGTACCTCAAATTAATACAAATGTAGATATTGAATTAAGTGTGCATGGCACGTTTCTGGAATAACTTTCATCAGGTACCTCACATCAATACAAATGTAGATATTGAATTAAGTGTGCATGATACGTTTCTGAAATAACCTTCATCAGGTACCTCACATCAATGCAAATGTAGATATTGAACTAAGTGTGTATGACACGTTTCTGGAATAACCTTCATCAGGTACCTCACATCAATACAAATGTAGATATTGAATTAAGTGTGCATGACACGTTTCTGAAATAACTTGCATCAGGTACCTCACAGCAATACAAATGTAGATATTGAATTAAGTGTGCATGATACGTTTCTGAAATAACTTTCATCAGGTACCTCATAGCAATGCCAATGTAGATATTGAATTAAGTGTGCATGATACGTTTCTGAAATAACCTTCATCAGGTACCTCACATCAATACAAATGTAGATATTGAATTAAGTGTGGATGACACATTTCTGAAATAACCTTCATCAGGTACCTCACATCAATACAAATGTAGATATTGAATTAAGTGTGCATGACACGTTTCTGAAATAACTTTTATCAGGTACCTCATACCAATACAAATGTAGATATTGAATTAAGTGTGCATGACACGTTTCTAGAATAACTTTCATCAGGTACCTCACATCAATACAAATGTAGATATTGAATTAAGTGTGCATGACACATTTCTAGAATAACTTTCATCAGGTACCTCACATCAATACAAATGTAGATATTGAATTAAGTGTGCATGACACGTTTCTAGAATAACTTTCATCAGGTACATCACATCAATACAAATGTAGATATTGAATTAAGTGTGCATGACACGTTTCTGAAATAACTTTCATCAGGTACCTCACACCAATACAAATGTAGATATTGAATTAAGTGTGCATGATACGTTTCTGGAATAACTTTCATCAGGTACCTCACATCAATGCCAATGTAGATATTGAACTAAGTGTGTATGACACGTTTCTGGAATAACCTTCATCAGGTACCTCACATCAATACAAATGTAGATATTGAATTAAGTGTGGATGACACATTTCTGAAATAACCTTCATCAGGTACCTCACATCAATACAAATGTAGATATTGAATTAAGTGTGCATGACACGTTTCTGAAATAACTTTCATCAGGTACCTCATACCAATACAAATGTAGATATTGAATTAAGTGTGCATGACACATTTCTAGAATGACTTTCATCAAGTACCTCACATCAATACAAATGTAGATATTGAATTAAGTGTACATGACACGTTTCTAGAATAACTTTCATCAGGTACCTCACATCAATACAAATGTAGATATTGAATTAAGTATGCATGACACGTTTCTGAAATAACTTTCATCAGGTACCTCACATCAATACAAATGTAGATATTGAATTAAGTGTGCATGATACGTTTCTAAAATAACTTTCATCAGGTACCTCACATCAATACAAATGTAGATATTGAATTAAGTGTGCATGATACGTTTCTGGAATAACTTTCATCAGGTACCTCACATCAATACAAATGTAGATATTGAATTAAGTGTGCATGATACGTTTCTGAAATAACCTTCATCAGGTACCTCACATCAATGCCAATGTAGATATTGAACTAAGTGTGTATGACACGTTTCTGGAATAACCTTCATCAGGTACCTCACATCAATACAAATGTAGATATTGAATTAAGTGTGCATGACACGTTTCTGAAATAACTTTTATCAGGTACCTCATACCAATACAAATGTAGATATTGAATTAAGTGTGCATGACACGTTTCTAGAATAACTTTCATCAGGTACCTCACACCAATACAAATGTAGATATTGAATTAAGTGTGCATGACACATTTCTAGAATAACTTTCATCAGGTACCTCACATCAATACAAATGTAGATATTGAATTAAGTGTGCATGACACGTTTCTAGAATAACTTTCATCAGGTACCTCACATCAATACAAATGTAGATATTGAATTAAGTGTGCATGACACGTTTCTGAAATAACTTTCATCAGGTACCTCACACCAATACAAATGTAGATATTGAATTAAGTGTGCTTGATACGTTTCTGGAATAACTTTCATCAGGTACCTCACATCAATACAAATGTAGATATTGAATTAAGTGTGCATGACACATTTCTGGAATAACTTTCATCAGGTACCTCATATCAATACAAATGTAGATATTGAATTAAGTGTGCATGATACGTTTATGAAATAACCTTCATCAGGTACCTCACATCAATGCCAATGTAGATATTGAACTAAGTGTGTATGACACGTTTCTGGAATAACCTTCATCAGGTACCTCACATCAATACAAATGTAGATATTGAATTAAGTGTGCATGACACATTTCTAGAATAACTTTCATCAGGTACCTCACATCAATACAAATGTAGATATTGAATTAAGTGTACATGACACGTTTCTAGAATAACTTTCATCAGGTACCTCACATCAATACAAATGTAGATATTGAATTAAGTATGCATGACACGTTTCTGAAATAACTTTCATCAGGTACCTCTCACCAATACAAATGTAGATATTGAATTAAGTGTGCATGACACGTTTCTGAAATAACTTTCATCAGGTACCTCACATCAATACAAATGTAGATATTGAATTAAGTGTGCATGACACGTTTCTGAAATAACTTTCATCAGGTACCTCTCACCAATACAAATGTAGATATTGAATTAAGTGTGCATGACACGTTTCTGAAATAACTTTCATCAGGTACCTCACATCAATACAAATGTAGATATTGAATTAAGTGTGCATGATACGTTTCTGGAATAACTTTCATCAGGTACCTCACATCAATACAAATGTAGATATTGAATTAAGTGTGCATGACACGTTTCTGGAATAACTTTCATCAGGTACCTCACATCAATACAAATGTAGATATTGAATTAAGTGTGCATGACACGTTCCTGAAATAACTTTCATCAGGTACCTCACACCAATACAAATGTAGATATTGAATTAAGTGTGCATGATACATTTCTGGAATAACTTTCATCAGGTACCTCACATCAATACAAATGTAGATATTGAATTAAGTGTGCATAATACATTTCAGGAATAACTTCCATCAGGTACCTCACATCAATACAAATGTAGATATTGAATTAAGTGTGCATGACACGTTTCTGAAATAACTTTCATCAGGTACCTCACATCAATACAAATGTAGATATTGAATTAAGTGTGCATGATACGTTTTTGGAATAACTTTCATCAGGTACCTCAAATTAATACAAATGTAGATATTGAATTAAGTGTGCATGGCACGTTTCTGGAATAACTTTCATCAGGTACCTCACATCAATACAAATGTAGATATTGAATTAAGTGTGCATGATACGTTTCTGAAATAACCTTCATCAGGTACCTCACATCAATGCAAATGTAGATATTGAACTAAGTGTGTATGACACGTTTCTGGAATAACCTTCATCAGGTACCTCACATCAATACAAATGTAGATATTGAATTAAGTGTGCATGACACGTTTCTGAAATAACTTGCATCAGGTACCTCACAGCAATACAAATGTAGATATTGAATTAAGTGTGCATGATACGTTTCTGAAATAACCTTCATCAGGTACCTCATAGCAATGCCAATGTAGATATTGAATTAAGTGTGCATGATACGTTTCTGAAATAACCTTCATCAGGTACCTCACATCAATACAAATGTAGATATTGAATTAAGTGTGGATGACACATTTCTGAAATAACCTTCATCAGGTACCTCACATCAATACAAATGTAGATATTGAATTAAGTGTGCATGACACGTTTCTGAAATAACTTTTATCAGGTACCTCATACCAATACAAATGTAGATATTGAATTAAGTGTGCATGACACGTTTCTAGAATAACTTTCATCAGGTACCTCACATCAATACAAATGTAGATATTGAATTAAGTGTGCATGACACATTTCTAGAATAACTTTCATCAGGTACCTCACATCAATACAAATGTAGATATTGAATTAAGTGTGCATGACACGTTTCTAGAATAACTTTCATCAGGTACATCACATCAATACAAATGTAGATATTGAATTAAGTGTGCATGACACGTTTCTGAAATAACTTTCATCAGGTACCTCACACCAATACAAATGTAGATATTGAATTAAGTGTGCATGATACGTTTCTGGAATAACTTTCATCAGGTACCTCACATCAATGCCAATGTAGATATTGAACTAAGTGTGTATGACACGTTTCTGGAATAACCTTCATCAGGTACCTCACATCAATACAAATGTAGATATTGAATTAAGTGTGGATGACACATTTCTGAAATAACCTTCATCAGGTACCTCACATCAATACAAATGTAGATATTGAATTAAGTGTGCATGACACGTTTCTGAAATAACTTTCATCAGGTACCTCATACCAATACAAATGTAGATATTGAATTAAGTGTGCATGACACATTTCTAGAATGACTTTCATCAAGTACCTCACATCAATACAAATGTAGATATTGAATTAAGTGTACATGACACGTTTCTAGAATAACTTTCATCAGGTACCTCACATCAATACAAATGTAGATATTGAATTAAGTATGCATGACACGTTTCTGAAATAACTTTCATCAGGTACCTCACATCAATACAAATGTAGATATTGAATTAAGTGTGCATGATACGTTTCTAAAATAACTTTCATCAGGTACCTCACATCAATACAAATGTAGATATTGAATTAAGTGTGCATGATACGTTTCTGGAATAACTTTCATCAGGTACCTCACATCAATACAAATGTAGATATTGAATTAAGTGTGCATGACACGTTTCTGGAATAACTTTCATCAGGTACCTCACATCAATACAAATGTAGATATTGAATTAAGTGTGCATGACACGTTCCTGAAATAACTTTCATCAGGTACCTCACACCAATACAAATGTAGATATTGAATTAAGTGTACATGACACGTTTCTGAAATAACTTTCATCAGGTAACTCACATCAATAAAAATGTAGATATTGAATTAAGTGTGCATGACACGTTTCTGATATAACTTTCATCAGGTACCTCACATCAATACAAATGTAGATATTGAATTAAGTGTGCATGACACGTTTCTGAAATAACTTTCATCAGATACCTCACAGCAATACAAATGTAGATATTGAATTAAGTGTGCATGATACGTTTCTGAAATAACCTTCATCAGGTACCTCATATCAATGCCAATGTAGATATTGAACTAAGTGTGTATGACACGTTTCTGGAATAACCTTCATCAGGTACCTCACATCAATACAAATGTAGATATTGAATTAAGTGTGGATGACACATTTCTGAAATAACCATCATCAGGTACCTCACATCAATACAAATGTAGATATTGAATTAAGTGTGCATGACACGTTTCTGAAATAACTTTTATCAGGTACCTCATACCAATACAAATGTAGATATTGAAATAAGTGTGCATGACACGTTTCTAGAATAACTTTCATCAGGTACCTCACATCAATACAAATGTAGATATTGAATTAAGTGTGCATGACACGTTTCTGAAATAACTTTCATCAGGTACCTCACACCAATACAAATGTAGATATTGAATTAAGCGTGCATGATACGTTTCTGGAATAACTTTCATCAGGTACCTCACATCAATACAAATGTAGATATTGAATTAAGTGTGCATGACACGTTTCTGAAATAACTTTCATCAGGTACCTCACACCAATACAAATGTAGATATTGAATTAAGCGTGCATGATACGTTTCTGGAATAACTTTCATCAGGTACCTCACATCAATACAAATGTAGATATTGAATTAAGTGTGCATGACACATTTCTGGAATAACTTTCATCAGGTACCTCATATCAATACAAATGTAGATATTGAATTAAGTGTGCATGATACGTTTCTGAAATAACCTTCATCAGGTACCTCACATCAATGCCAATGTAGATATTGAACTAAGTGTGTATGACACGTTTCTGGAATAACCTTCATCAGGTACCTCACATCAATACAAATGTAGATATTGAATTAAGTGTGCATGACACGTTTCTGAAATAACTTTTATCAGGTACCTCATACCAATACAAATGTAGATATTGAATTAAGTGTGCATGACACGTTTCTAGAATAACTTTCATCAGGTACCTCACATCAATACAAATGTAGATATTGAATTAAGTGTGCATGACACATTTCTAGAATAACTTTCATCAGGTACCTCACATCAATACAAATGTAGATATTGAATTAAGTGTGCATGACACGTTTCTAGAATAACTTTCATCAGGTACCTCACATCAATACAAATGTAGATATTGAATTAAGTGTGCATGACACGTTTCTGAAATAACTTTCATCAGGTACCTCACACCAATACAAATGTAGATATTGAATTAAGTGTGCTTGATACGTTTCTGGAATAACTTTCATCAGGTACCTCACATCAATACAAATGTAGATATTGAATTAAGTGTGCATGACACATTTCTAGAATAACTTTCATCAGGTAACTCACATCAATACAAATGTAGATATTGAATTAAGTATGCATGACACGTTTCTGAAATAACTTTCATCAGGTACCTCTCACCAATACAAATGTAGATATTGAATTAAGTGTGCATGACACGTTTCTGAAATAACTTTCATCAGGTACCTCACATCAATACAAATGTAGATATTGAATTAAGTGTGCATGATACGTTTCTGGAATAACTTTCATCAGGTACCTCACATCAATACAAATGTAGATATTGAATTAAGTGTGCATGACACGTTTCTGGAATAACTTTCATCAGGTACCTCACATCAATACAAATGTAGATATTGAATTAAGTGTGCATGACACGTTCCTGAAATAACTTTCATCAGGTACCTCACACCAATACAAATGTAGATATTGAATTAAGTGTATATGACACGTTTCTGAAATAACTTTCAACAGGTACCTCACACCAATACAAATGTAGATATTGAATTAAGTGTGCATGATACATTTCTGGAATAACTTTCATCAGGTACCTCACATCAATACAAATGTAGATATTGAATTAAGTGTGCATAATACATTTCAGGAATAACTTCCATCAGGTACCTCACATCAATACAAATGTAGATATTGAATTAAGTGTGCATGACACGTTTCTGAAATAACTTTCATCAGGTACCTCACATCAATACAAATGTAGATATTGAATTAAGTGTGCATGATACGTTTTTGGAATAACTTTCATCAGGTACCTCACATCAATACAAATGTAGATATTGAATTAAGTGTGCATGACACATTTCTGGAATAACTTTCATCAGGTACCTCATATCAATACAAATGTAGATATTGAATTAAGTGTGCATGATACGTTTCTGAAATAACCTTCATCAGGTACCTCACATCAATGCCAATGTTGATATTGAACTAAGTGTGTATGACACGTTTCTGGAATAACCTTCATCAGGTACCTCACATCAATACAAATGTAGATATTGAATTAAGTGTGCATGACACGTTTCTGAAATAACTTTTATCAGGTACCTCATACCAATACAAATGTAGATATTGAATTAAGTGTGCATGACACGTTTCTAGAATAACTTTCATCAGGTACCTCGCATCAATACAAATGTAGATATTGAATTAAGTGTGCATGACACATTGCTAGAATAACTTTCATCAGGTACCTCACATCAATACAAATGTAGATATTGAATTAAGTGTGCATGACACGTTTCTAGAATAACTTTCATCAGGTACCTCACATCAATACAAATGTAGATATTGAATTAAGTGTGCATGACACGTTTCTGAAATAACTTTCATCAGGTACCTCACACCAATACAAATGTAGATATTGAATTAAGTGTGCTTGATACGTTTCTGGAATAACTTTCATCAGGTACCTCACATCAATACAAATGTAGATATTGAATTAAGTGTGCATGACACATTTCTGGAATAACTTTCATCAGGTACCTCATATCAATACAAATGTAGATATTGAATTAAGTGTGCATGATACGTTTCTGAAATAACCTTCATCAGGTACCTCACATCAATGCCAATGTAGATATTGAACTAAGTGTGTATGACACGTTTCTGGAATAACCTTCATCAGGTACCTCACATCAATACAAATGTAGATATTGAATTAAGTGTGGATGACACATTTCTGAAATAACCTTCATCAGGTACCTCACATCAATACAAATGTAGATATTGAATTAAGTGTGCATGACACGTTTCTGAAATAACTTTCATCAGGTACCTCATACCAATACAAATGTAGATATTGAATTAAGTGTGCATGACACATTTCTAGAATAACTTTCATCAGGTACCTCACATCAATACAAATGTAGATATTGAATTAAGTGTGCATGACACGTTTCTAGAATAACTTTCATCAGGTAACTCACATCAATACAAATGTAGATATTGAATTAAGTATGCATGACACGTTTCTGAAATAACTTTCATCAGGTACCTCTCACCAATACAAATGTAGATATTGAATTAAGTGTGCATGACACGTTTCTGAAATAACTTTCATCAGGTACCTCACATCAATACAAATGTAGATATTGAATTAAGTGTGCATGATACGTTTCTGGAATAACTTTCATCAGGTACCTCACATCAATACAAATGTAGATATTGAATTAAGTGTGCATGACACGTTTCTGGAATAACTTTCATCAGGTACCTCACATCAATACAAATGTAGATATTGAATTAAGTGTGCATGACACGTTCCTGAAATAACTTTCATCAGGTACCTCACACCAATACAAATGTAGATATTGAATTAAGTGTATATGACACGTTTCTGAAATAACTTTCATCAGGTACCTCACACCAATACAAATGTAGATATTGAATTAAGTGTGCATGATACATTTCTGGAATAACTTTCATCAGGTACCTCACATCAATACAAATGTAGATATTGAATTAAGTGTGCATAATACATTTCAGGAATAACTTCCATCAGGTACCTCACATCAATACAAATGTAGATATTGAATTAAGTGTGCATGACACGTTTCTGAAATAACTTTCATCAGGTACCTCACATCAATACAAATGTAGATATTGAATTAAGTGTGCATGATACGTTTTTGGAATAACTTTCATCAGGTACCTCAAATTAATACAAATGTAGATATTGAATTAAGTGTGCATGGCACGTTTCTGGAATAACTTTCATCAGGTACCTCACATCAATACAAATGTAGATATTGAATTAAGTGTGCATGATACGTTTCTGAAATAACCTTCATCAGGTACCTCACATCAATGCAAATGTAGATATTGAACTAAGTGTGTATGACACGTTTCTGGAATAACCTTCATCAGGTACCTCACATCAATACAAATGTAGATATTGAATTAAGTGTGCATGACACGTTTCTGAAATAACTTGCATCAGGTACCTCACAGCAATACAAATGTAGATATTGAATTAAGTGTGCATGATACGTTTCTGAAATAACCTTCATCAGGTACCTCATATCAATGCCAATGTAGATATTGAACTAAGTGTGTATGACACGTTTCTGGAATAACCTTCATAAGGTACCTCACATCAATACAAATGTAGATATTGAATTAAGTGTGGATGACACATTTCTGAAATAACCTTCATCAGGTACCTCACATCAATACAAATGTAGATATTGAATTAAGTGTGCATGACACGTTTCTGAAATAACTTTTATCAGGTACCTCATACCAATACAAATGTAGATATTGAATTAAGTGTGCATGACACGTTTCTAGAATAACTTTCATCAGGTACCTCACATCAATACAAATGTAGATATTGAATTAAGTGTGCATGACACATTTCTAGAATAACTTTCATCAGGTACCTCACATCAATACAAATGTAGATATTGAATTAAGTGTGCATGACACGTTTCTAGAATAACTTTCATCAGGTACATCACATCAATACAAATGTAGATATTGAATTAAGTGTGCATGACACGTTTCTGAAATAACTTTCATCAGGTACCTCACACCAACACAAATGTAGATATTGAATTAAGTGTGCATGATACGTTTCTGGAATAACTTTCATCAGGTACCTCACATCAATGCCAATGTAGATATTGAACTAAGTGTGTATGACACGTTTCTGGAATAACCTTCATCAGGTACCTCACATCAATACAAATGTAGATATTGAATTAAGTGTGGATGACACATTTCTGAAATAACCTTCATCAGGTACCTCACATCAATACAAATGTAGATATTGAATTAAGTGTGCATGACACGTTTCTGAAATAACTTTCATCAGGTACCTCATACCAATACAAATGTAGATATTGAATTAAGTGTGCATGACACATTTCTAGAATGACTTTCATCAAGTACCTCACATCAATACAAATGTAGATATTGAATTAAGTGTGCATGACACGTTTCTAGAATAACTTTCATCAGGTACCTCACATCAATACAAATGTAGATATTGAATTAAGTATGCATGACACGTTTCTGAAATAACTTTCATCAGGTACCTCACATCAATACAAATGTAGATATTGAATTAAGTGTGCATGATACGTTTCTGAAATAACTTTCATCAGGTACCTCACATCAATACAAATGTAGATATTGAATTAAGTGTGCATGATACGTTTCTGGAATAACTTTCATCAGGTACCTCACATCAATACAAATGTAGATATTGAATTAAGTGTGCATGACACGTTTCTGGAATAACTTTCATCAGGTACCTCACATCAATACAAATGTAGATATTGAATTAAGTGTGCATGACACGTTCCTGAAATAACTTTCATCAGGTACCTCACACCAATACAAATGTAGATATTGAATTAAGTGTACATGACACGTTTCTGAAATAACTTTCATCAGGTAACTCACATCAATAAAAATGTAGATATTGAATTAAGTGTGCATGACACGTTTCTGATATAACTTTCATCAGGTACCTCACATCAATACAAATGTAGATATTGAATTAAGTGTGCATGACACGTTTCTGAAATAACTTGCATCAGATACCTCACAGCAATACAAATGTAGATATTGAATTAAGTGTACATGATACGTTTCTGAAATAACCTTCATCAGGTACCTCATATCAATGCCAATGTAGATATTGAACTAAGTGTGTATGACACGTTTCTGGAATAACCTTCATCAGGTACCTCACATCAATACAAATGTAGATATTGAATTAAGTGTGGATGACACATTTCTGAAATAACCATCATCAGGTACCTCACATCAATACAAATGTAGATATTGAATTAAGTGTGCATGACACGTTTCTGAAATAACTTTTATCAGGTACCTCATACCAATACAAATGTAGATATTGAAATAAGTGTGCATGACACGTTTCTAGAATAACTTTCATCAGGTACCTCACATCAATACAAATGTAGATATTGAATTAAGTGTGCATGACACGTTTCTGAAATAACTTTCATCAGGTACCTCACACCAATACAAATGTAGATATTGAATTAAGCGTGCATGATACGTTTCTGGAATAACTTTCATCAGGTACCTCACATCAATACAAATGTAGATATTGAATTAAGTGTGGATGACACATTTCTGGAATAACTTTCATCAGGTACCTCATATCAATACAAATGTAGATATTGAATTAAGTGTGCATGATACGTTTCTGAAATAACCTTCATCAGGTACCTCACATCAATGCCAATGTAGATATTGAACTAAGTGTGTATGACACGTTTCTGGAATAACCTTCATCAGGTACCTCACATCAATACAAATGTAGATATTGAATTAAGTGTGGATGACACATTTCTGAAATAACCTTCATCAGGTACCTCACATCAATACAAATGTAGATATTGAATTAAGTGTGCATGACACGTTTCTGAAATAACTTTTATCAGGTACCTCATACCAATACAAATGTAGATATTGAATTAAGTGTGCATGACACGTTTCTAGAATAACTTTCATCAGGTACCTCACACCAATACAAATGTAGATATTGAATTAAGTGTGCATGACACATTTCTAGAATAACTTTCATCAGGTACCTCACATCAATACAAATGTAGATATTGAATTAAGTGTGCATGACACGTTTCTAGAATAACTTTCATCAGGTACCTCACATCAATACAAATGTAGATATTGAATTAAGTGTGCATGACACGTTTCTGAAATAACTTTCATCAGGTACCTCACACCAATACAAATGTAGATATTGAATTAAGTGTGCATGATACGTTTCTGGAATAACTTTCATCAGGTACCTCACATCAATACAAATGTAGATATTGAATTAAGTGTGCATGACACATTTCTGGAATAACTTTCATCAGGTACCTCATATCAATACAAATGTAGATATTGAATTAAGTGTGCATGATACGTTTCTGAAATAACCTTCATCAGGTACCTCACATCAATGCCAATGTAGATATTGAACTAAGTGTGTATGACACGTTTCTGGAATAACCTTCATCAGGTACCTCACATCAATACAAATGTAGATATTGAATTAAGTGTGGATGACACATTTCTGAAATAACCTTCATCAGGTACCTCACATCAATACAAATGTAGATATTGAATTAAGTGTGCATGACACGTTTCTGAAATAACTTTCATCAGGTACCTCATACCAATACAAATGTAGATATTTAATTAAGTGTGCATGACACATTTCTAGAATAACTTTCATCAGGTACCTCACATCAATACAAATGTAGATATTGAATTAAGTGTGCATGACACGTTTCTAGAATAACTTTCATCAGGTACCTCACATCAATACAAATGTAGATATTGAATTAAGTATGCATGACACGTTTCTGAAATAACTTTCATCAGGTACCTCACACCAATACAAATGTAGATATTGAATTAAGTGTGCATGACACGTTTCTGAAATAACTTTCATCAGGTACCTCACATCAATACAAATGTAGATATTGAATTAAGTGTGCATGATACGTTTCTGGAATAACTTTCATCAGGTACCTCACATCAATACAAATGTAGATATTGAATTAAGTGTGCATGACACGTTTCTGGAATAACTTTCATCAGGTACCTTACATCAATACAAATGTAGATATTGAATTAAGTGTGCATGACACGTTCCTGAAATAACTTTCATCAGGTACCTCACACCAATACAAATGTAGATATTGAATTAAGTGTATATGACACGTTTCTGAAATAACTTTCATCAGGTAACTCACATCAATAAAAATGTAGATATTGAATTAAGTGTGCATGACACGTTTCTGATATAACTTTCATCAGGTACCTCACATCAATACAAATGTAGATATTGAATTAAGTGTGCATGACACGTTTCTGAAATAACTTGCATCAGGTACCTCACAGCAATACAAATGTAGATATTGAATTAAGTGTGCATGACACGTTTCTGAAATAACTTTCATCAGGTACCTCACACCAAACAAAAATGTAGATATTGAATTAAGTGTGCATGACACGTTTCTGAAATAACTTTCATCAGGTACCTCACACCAATACAAATGTAGATATTGAATTAAGTGTGCATGATACGTTTCTGAAATAACCTTCATCAGGTACCTCACATCAATACACATGTAGTTATTGAATTAAGTTTGCATGACACGTTTCTAGAATAACTTTCATCAGGTACCTCACATCAATACAAATGTAGATATTGAATTAAGTGTGCATGACATGTTTCTGAAATAACATTCATCAGGTACCTCACACCAATAAAAATGTAGATATTGAATTAAGTGTGCATGATACGTTTCTGAAATAACTTTCATCAGGTACCTCACACCAATACAAATGTAGATATTGAATTAAGTGTGCATGATACATTTCTGGAATAACTTTCATCAGGTACCTCACATCAATACAAATGTAGATATTGAATTAAGTGTGCATAATACATTTCAGGAATAACTTTCATCAGGTACCTCACACCAATACAAATGTAGATATTGAATTAAGTGTGCATGACACGTTTCTGAAATAACTTTCATCAGGTACCTCACATCAATACAAATGTAGATATTGAATTAAGTGTGCATGATACGTTTTTGGAATAACTTTCATCAGGTACCTCAAATTAATACAAATGTAGATATTGAATTAAGTGTGCATGGCACGTTTCTGGAATAACTTTCATCAGGTACCTCACATCAATACAAATGTAGATCTTGAATTAAGTGTGCATGATACGTTTCTGAAATAACCTTCATCAGGTACCTCACATCAATGCAAATGTAGATATTGAACTAAGTGTGTATGACACGTTTCTGGAATAACCTTCATCAGGTACCTCACATCAATACAAATGTAGATATTGAATTAAGTGTGGATGACACATTTCTGAAATAACCTTCATCAGGTACCTCACATCAATACAAATGTAGATATTGAATTAAGTGTGCATGATACGTTTCTGGAATAACTTTCATCAGGTACCTCACATCAATACAAATGTAGATATTGAATTAAGTGTGCATGACACGTTTCTGGAATAACTTTCATCAGGTACCTTACATCAATACAAATGTAGATATTGAATTAAGTGTGCATGACACGTTCCTGAAATAACTTTCATCAGGTACCTCACACCAATACAAATGTAGATATTGAATTAAGTGTATATGACACGTTTCTGAAATAACTTTCATCAGGTAACTCACATCAATAAAAATGTAGATATTGAATTAAGTGTGCATGACACGTTTCTGATATAACTTTCATCAGGTACCTCACATCAATACAAATGTAGATATTGAATTAAGTGTGCATGACACGTTTCTGAAATAACTTGCATCAGGTACCTCACAGCAATACAAATGTAGATATTGAATTAAGTGTGCATGACACGTTTCTGAAATAACTTTCATCAGGTACCTCACACCAAACAAAAATGTAGATATTGAATTAAGTGTGCATGACACGTTTCTGAAATAACTTTCATCAGGTACCTCACACCAATACAAATGTAGATATTGAATTAAGTGTGCATGATACGTTTCTGAAATAACCTTCATCAGGTACCTCACATCAATACACATGTAGTTATTGAATTAAGTTTGCATGACACGTTTCTAGAATAACTTTCATCAGGTACCTCACATCAATACAAATGTAGATATTGAATTAAGTGTGCATGACATGTTTCTGAAATAACATTCATCAGGTACCTCACACCAATAAAAATGTAGATATTGAATTAAGTGTGCATGATACGTTTCTGAAATAACTTTCATCAGGTACCTCACACCAATACAAATGTAGATATTGAATTAAGTGTGCATGATACATTTCTGGAATAACTTTCATCAGGTACCTCACATCAATACAAATGTAGATATTGAATTAAGTGTGCATAATACATTTCAGGAATAACTTTCATCAGGTACCTCACACCAATACAAATGTAGATATTGAATTAAGTGTGCATGACACGTTTCTGAAATAACTTTCATCAGGTACCTCACATCAATACAAATGTAGATATTGAATTAAGTGTGCATGATACGTTTTTGGAATAACTTTCATCAGGTACCTCAAATTAATACAAATGTAGATATTGAATTAAGTGTGCATGGCACGTTTCTGGAATAACTTTCATCAGGTACCTCACATCAATACAAATGTAGATCTTGAATTAAGTGTGCATGATACGTTTCTGAAATAACCTTCATCAGGTACCTCACATCAATGCAAATGTAGATATTGAACTAAGTGTGTATGACACGTTTCTGGAATAACCTTCATCAGGTACCTCACATCAATACAAATGTAGATATTGAATTAAGTGTGGATGACACATTTCTGAAATAACCTTCATCAGGTACCTCACATCAATACAAATGTAGATATTGAATTAAGTGTGCATGACACGTTTCTGAAATAACTTTCATCAGGTACCTCATACCAATACAAATGTAGATATTGAATTAAGTGTGCATGACACGTTTCTAGAATAACTTTCATCAGGTACCTCACACCAATACAAATGTAGATATTGAATTAAGTGTGCATGACACGTTTCTAGATTAACTTTCATCAGGTACCTCACATCAATACAAATGTAGATATTGAATTAAGTGTGCATGACACGTTTCTAGAATAACTTTCATCAGGTACCTCACATCAATACAAATGTAGATATTGAATTAAGTGTGCATGACACGTTTCTGAAATAACTTTCATCAGGTACCTCACATCAATACAAATGTAGATATTGAATTAAGTGTGCATGATACGTTTCTGGAATAACTTTCATCAGGTACCTCACATCAATACAAATGTAGATATTGAATTAAGTGTGCATGACACGTTTCTGGAATAACTTTCATCAGGTACCTCATATCAATACAAATGTAGATATTGAATTAAGTGTGCATGATACGTTTCTGAAATAACCTTCATCAGGTACCTCACATCAATGCCAATGTAGATATTGAACTAAGTGTGCATGACACGTTTCTGGAATAACCTTCATCAGGTACCTCACATCAATACAAATGTAGATATTGAATTAAGTGTGGATGACACATTTCTGAAATAACCTTCATCAGGTACCTCACATCAATACAAATGTAGATATTGAATTAAGTGTGCATGACACATTTCTGAAATAACCTTTATCAGGTACCTCACATCAATACAAATGTAGATATTGAATTAAGTGTGCATGACACGTTCCTGAAATAACTTTCATCAGGTACCTCACACCAATACAAATGTAGATATTGAATTAAGTGTATATGACACGTTTCTGAAATAACTTTCATCAGGTAACTCACATCAATAAAAATGTAGATATTGAATTAAGTGTGCATGACACGTTTCTGATATAACTTTCATCAGGTACCTCACATCAATACACATGTAGATATTGAATTAAGTGTGCATGACACGTTTCTGAAATAACTTGCATCAGGTACCTCACAGCAATACAAATGTAGATATTGAATTAAGTGTGCATGACACGTTTCTGAAATAACTTTCATCAGGTACCTCACACCAAACAAAAATGTAGATATTGAATTAAGTGTGCATGACACGTTTCTGAAATAACTTTCATCAGGTACCTCACACCAATACAAATGTAGATATTGAATTAAGTGTGCATGATACGTTTCTGAAATAACCTTCATCAGGTACCTCACATCAATACACATGTAGTTATTGAATTAAGTTTGCATGACACGTTTCTAGAATAACTTTCATCAGGTACCTCACATCAATACAAATGTAGATATTGAATTAAGTGTGCATGACATGTTTCTGAAATAACATTCATCAGGTACCTCACACCAATAAAAATGTAGATATTGAATTAAGTGTGCATGATACGTTTCTGAAATAACTTTCATCAGGTACCTCACACCAATACAAATGTAGATATTGAATTAAGTGTGCATGATACATTTCTGGAATAACTTTCATCAGGTACCTCACATCAATACAAATGTAGATATTGAATTAAGTGTGCATAATACATTTCAGGAATAACTTTCATCAGGTACCTCACACCAATACAAATGTAGATATTGAATTAAGTGTGCATGACACGTTTCTGAAATAACTTTCATCAGGTACCTCACATCAATACAAATGTAGATATTGAATTAAGTGTGCATGATACGTTTTTGGAATAACTTTCATCAGGTACCTCAAATTAATACAAATGTAGATATTGAATTAAGTGTGCATGGCACGTTTCTGGAATAACTTTCATCAGGTACCTCACATCAATACAAATGTAGATCTTGAATTAAGTGTGCATGATACGTTTCTGAAATAACCTTCATCAGGTACCTCACATCAATGCAAATGTAGATATTGAACTAAGTGTGTATGACACGTTTCTGGAATAACCTTCATCAGGTACCTCACATCAATACAAATGTAGATATTGAATTAAGTGTGGATGACACATTTCTGAAATAACCTTCATCAGGTACCTCACATCAATACAAATGTAGATATTGAATTAAGTGTGCATGACACGTTTCTGAAATAACTTTCATCAGGTACCTCATACCAATACAAATGTAGATATTGAATTAAGTGTGCATGACACGTTTCTAGAATAACTTTCATCAGGTACCTCACACCAATACAAATGTAGATATTGAATTAAGTGTGCATGACACGTTTCTAGATTAA
Organism: Bathymodiolus brooksi; assembly: GCA_963680875.1. Classification (NCBI taxonomy): domain Eukaryota; kingdom Metazoa; phylum Mollusca; class Bivalvia; order Mytilida; family Modiolidae; genus Bathymodiolus; species Bathymodiolus brooksi. Next base: position 73,552,395 of record OY804579.1, read on the forward strand.
CTTTCATCAGGTACCTCACATCAATACAAATGTAGATATTGAATTAAGTGTGCATGACACGTTTCTAGAATAACTTTCATCAGGTACCTCACATCAATACAAATGTAGATATTGAATTAAGTGTGCATGACACGTTTCTGAAATAACTTTCATCAGGTACCTCACATCAATACAAATGTAGATATTGAATTAAGTGTGCATGATACGTTTCTGGAATAACTTTCATCAGGTACCTCACATCAATACAAATGTAGATATTGAATTAAGTGTGCATGACACGTTTCTGGAATAACTTTCATCAGGTACCTCATATCAATACAAATGTAGATATTGAATTAAGTGTGCATGATACGTTTCTGAAATAACCTTCATCAGGTACCTCACATCAATGCCAATGTAGATATTGAACTAAGTGTGCATGACACGTTTCTGGAATAACCTTCATCAGGTACCTCACATCAATACAAATGTAGATATTGAATTAAGTGTGGATGACACATTTCTGAAATAACCTTCATCAGGTACCTCACATCAATACAAATGTAGATATTGAATTAAGTGTGCATGACACATTTCTGAAATAACCTTCATCAGGTACCTCACATCAATACAAATGTAGATATTGAATTAAGTGTGCATGACACGTTTCTGAAATAACTTTCATCAGGTACCTCATACCAATACAAATGTAGATATTTAATTAAGTGTGCATGACACATTTCTAGAATAACTTTCATCAGGTACCTCACATCAATACAAATGTAGATATTGAATTAAGTGTGCATGACACGTTTCTAGAATAACTTTCATCAGGTACCTCACATTAATACAAATGTAGATATTGAATTAAGTGTGCATGACACGTTTCTGAAATAACTTTCATCAGGTACCTCACACCAATACAAATGTAGATATTGAATTAAGTGTGCATGACACGTTTCTGAAATAACTTGCATCAGGTACCTCACATCAATACAAATGTAGATATTGAATTAAGTGTGCATGATACGTTTCTGGAATAACTTTCATCAGGTACCTCACATCAATACAAATGTAGATATTGAATTAAGTGTGCATGACACGTTTCTGGAATAACTTTCATCAGGTACCTCACATCAATACAAATGTAGATATTGAATTAAGTGTGCATGATACGTTTCTGAAATAACCTTCATCAGGTACCTCACATCAATGCCAATGTAGATATTGAACTAAGTGTGTATGACACGTTTCTGGAATAACCTTCATCAGGTACCTCACATCAATACAAATGTAGATATTGAATTAAGTGTGGATGACACATTTCTGAAATAACCTTCATCAGGTACCTCACATCAATACAAATGTAGATATTGAATTAAGTGTGCATGACACGTTTCTGAAATAACTTTTATCAGGTACCTCATACCAATACAAATGTAGATATTGAATTAAGTGTGCATGACACGTTTCTAGAATAACTTTCATCAGGTACCTCACACCAATACAAATGTAGATATTGAATTAAGTGTGCATGACACATTTCTAGAATAACTTTCATCAGGTACCTCACATCAATACAAATGTAGATATTGAATTAAGTGTGCATGACACGTTTCTAGAATAACTTTCATCAGGTACCTCACATCAATACAAATGTAGATATTGAATTAAGTGTGCATGACACGTTTCTGAAATAACTTTCATCAGGTACCTCACACCAATACAAATGTAGATATTGAATTAAGTGTGCATGATACGTTTCTGGAATAACTTTCATCAGGTACCTCACATCAATACAAATGTAGATATTGAATTAAGTGTGCATGACACATTTCTGGAATAACTTTCATCAGGTACCTCATATCAATACAAATGTAGATATTGAATTAAGTGTGCATGATACGTTTCTGAAATAACCTTCATCAGGTACCTCACATCAATGCCAATGTAGATATTGAACTAAGTGTGTATGACACGTTTCTGGAATAACCTTCATCAGGTACCTCACATCAATACAAGTGTAGATATTGAATTAAGTGTGGATGACACATTTCTGAAATAACCTTCATCAGGTACCTCACATCAATACAAATGTAGATATTGAATTAAGTGTGCATGACACGTTTCTGAAATAACTTTCATCAGGTACCTCATACCAATACAAATGTAGATATTTAATTAAGTGTGCATGACACATTTCTAGAATAACTTTCATCAGGTACCTCACATCAATACAAATGTAGATATTGAATTAAGTGTGCATGACACGTTTCTAGAATAACTTTCATCAGGTACCTCACATCAATACAAATGTAGATATTGAATTAAGTATGCATGACACGTTTCTGAAATAACTTTCATCAGGTACCTCACACCAATACAAATGTAGATATTGAATTAAGTGTGCATGACACGTTTCTGAAATAACTTTCATCAGGTACCTCACATCAATACAAATGTAGATATTGAATTAAGTGTGCATGATACGTTTCTGGAATAACTTTCATCAGGTACCTCACATCAATACAAATGTAGATATTGAATTAAGTGTGCATGACACGTTTCTGGAATAACTTTCATCAGGTACCTCACATCAATACAAATGTAGATATTGAATTAAGTGTGCATGACACGTTCCTGAAATAACTTTCATCAGGTACCTCACACCAATACAAATGTAGATATTGAATTAAGTGTATATGACACGTTTCTGAAATAACTTTCATCAGGTAACTCACATCAATAAAAATGTAGATATTGAATTAAGTGTGCATGACACGTTTCTGATATAACTTTCATCAGGTACCTCACATCAATACAAATGTAGATATTGAATTAAGTGTGCATGACACGTTTCTGAAATAACTTTCATCAGGTACCTCACACCAATACAAATGTAGATATTGAATTAAGTGTGCATGATACGTTTCTGGAATAACTTTCATCAGGTACCTCACATCAATACAAATGTAGATATTGAATTAAGTGTGCATGACACATTTCTGGAATAACTTTCATCAGGTACCTCATATCAATACAAATGTAGATATTGAATTAAGTGTGCATGATACGTTTCTGAAATAACCTTCATCAGGTACCTCACATCAATGCCAATGTAGATATTGAACTAAGTGTGTATGACACGTTTCTGGAATAACCTTCATCAGGTACCTCACATCAATACAAGTGTAGATATTGAATTAAGTGTGGATGACACATTTCTGAAATAACCTTCATCAGGTACCTCACATCAATACAAATGTAGATATTGAATTAAGTGTGCATGACACGTTTCTGAAATAACTTTCATCAGGTACCTCATACCAATACAAATGTAGATATTTAATTAAGTGTGCATGACACATTTCTAGAATAACTTTCATCAGGTACCTCACATCAATACAAATGTAGATATTGAATTAAGTGTGCATGACACGTTTCTAGAATAACTTTCATCAGGTACCTCACATCAATACAAATGTAGATATTGAATTAAGTATGCATGACACGTTTCTGAAATAACTTTCATCAGGTACCTCACACCAATACAAATGTAGATATTGAATTAAGTGTGCATGACACGTTTCTGAAATAACTTTCATCAGGTACCTCACATCAATACAAATGTAGATATTGAATTAAGTGTGCATGATACGTTTCTGGAATAACTTTCATCAGGTACCTCACATCAATACAAATGTAGATATTGAATTAAGTGTGCATGACACGTTTCTGGAATAACTTTCATCAGGTACCTCACATCAATACAAATGTAGATATTGAATTAAGTGTGCATGACACGTTCCTGAAATAACTTTCATCAGGTACCTCACACCAATACAAATGTAGATATTGAATTAAGTGTATATGACACGTTTCTGAAATAACTTTCATCAGGTAACTCACATCAATAAAAATGTAGATATTGAATTAAGTGTGCATGACACGTTTCTGATATAACTTTCATCAGGTACCTCACATCAATACAAATGTAGATATTGAATTAAGTGTGCATGACACGTTTCTGAAATAACTTGCATCAGGTACCTCACAGCAATACAAATGTAGATATTGAATTAAGTGTGCATGACACGTTTCTGAAATAACTTTCATCAGGTACCTCACACCAAACAAAAATGTAGATATTGAATTAAGTGTGCATGACACGTTTCTGAAATAACTTTCATCAGGTACCTCACACCAATACAAATGTAGATATTGAATTAAGTGTGCATGATACGTTTCTGAAATAACCTTCATCAGGTACCTCACATCAATACACATGTAGTTATTGAATTAAGTTTGCATGACACGTTTCTAGAATAACTTTCATCAGGTACCTCACATCAATACAAATGTAGATATTGAATTAAGTGTGCATGACATGTTTCTGAAATAACATTCATCAGGTACCTCACACCAATAAAAATGTAGATATTGAATTAAGTGTGCATGATACGTTTCTGAAATAACTTTCATCAGGTACCTCACACCAATACAAATGTAGATATTGAATTAAGTGTGCATGATACATTTCTGGAATAACTTTCATCAGGTACCTCACATCAATACAAATGTAGATATTGAATTAAGTGTGCATAATACATTTCAGGAATAACTTTCATCAGGTACCTCACATCAATACAAATGTAGATATTGAATTAAGTGTGCATGATACGTTTCTGAAATAACTTTCATCAGGTACCTCACATCAATACAAATGTAGATATTGAATTAAGTGTGCATGATACGTTTTTGGAATAACTTTCATCAGGTACCTCAAATTAATACAAATGTAGATATTGAATTAAGTGTGCATGGCACGTTTCTGGAATAACTTTCATCAGGTACCTCACATCAATACAAATGTAGATCTTGAATTAAGTGTGCATGATACGTTTCTGAAATAACCTTCATCAGGTACCTCACATCAATGCAAATGTAGATATTGAACTAAGTGTGTATGACACGTTTCTGGAATAACCTTCATCAGGTACCTCACATCAATACAAATGTAGATATTGAATTAAGTGTGGATGACACATTTCTGAAATAACCTTCATCAGGTACCTCACATCAATACAAATGTAGATATTGAATTAAGTGTGCATGACACGTTTCTGAAATAACTTTCATCAGGTACCTCATACCAATACAAATGTAGATATTGAATTAAGTGTGCATGACACGTTTCTAGAATAACTTTCATCAGGTACCTCACACCAATACAAATGTAGATATTGAATTAAGTGTGCATGACACGTTTCTGGAATAACTTTCATCAGGTACCTCATATCAATACAAATGTAGATATTGAATTAAGTGTGCATGATACGTTTCTGAAATAACCTTCATCAGGTACCTCACATCAATGCCAATGTAGATATTGAACTAAGTGTGTATGACACGTTTCTGGAATAACCTTCATCAGGTACCTCACATCAATACAAATGTAGATATTGAATTAAGTGTGGATGACACATTTCTGAAATAACCTTCATCAGGTACCTCACATCAATACAAATGTAGATATTGAATTAAGTGTGCATGACACATTTCTGGAATAACTTTCATCAGGTACCTCATATCAATACAAATGTAGATATTGAATTAAGTGTGCATGATACGTTTCTGAAATAACCTTCATCAGGTACCTCACATCAATGCCAATGTAGATATTGAACTAAGTGTGTATGACACGTTTCTGGAATAACCTTCATCAGGTACCTCACATCAATACAAGTGTAGATATTGAATTAAGTGTGGATGACACATTTCTGAAATAACCTTCATCAGGTACCTCACATCAATACAAATGTAGATATTGAATTAAGTGTGCATGACACGTTTCTGAAATAACTTTCATCAGGTACCTCATACCAATACAAATGTAGATATTTAATTAAGTGTGCATGACACATTTCTAGAATAACTTTCATCAGGTACCTCACATCAATACAAATGTAGATATTGAATTAAGTGTGCATGACACGTTTCTAGAATAACTTTCATCAGGTACCTCACATCAATACAAATGTAGATATTGAATTAAGTATGCATGACACGTTTCTGAAATAACTTTCATCAGGTACCTCACACCAATACAAATGTAGATATTGAATTAAGTGTGCATGACACGTTTCTGAAATAACTTTCATCAGGTACCTCACATCAATACAAATGTAGATATTGAATTAAGTGTGCATGATACGTTTCTGGAATAACTTTCATCAGGTACCTCACATCAATACAAATGTAGATATTGAATTAAGTGTGCATGACACGTTTCTGGAATAACTTTCATCAGGTACCTCACATCAATACAAATGTAGATATTGAATTAAGTGTGCATGACACGTTCCTGAAATAACTTTCATCAGGTACCTCACACCAATACAAATGTAGATATTGAATTAAGTGTATATGACACGTTTCTGAAATAACTTTCATCAGGTAACTCACATCAATAAAAATGTAGATATTGAATTAAGTGTGCATGACACGTTTCTGATATAACTTTCATCAGGTACCTCACATCAATACAAATGTAGATATTGAATTAAGTGTGCATGACACGTTTCTGAAATAACTTGCATCAGGTACCTCACAGCAATACAAATGTAGATATTGAATTAAGTGTGCATGACACGTTTCTGAAATAACTTTCATCAGGTACCTCACACCAAACAAAAATGTAGATATTGAATTAAGTGTGCATGACACGTTTCTGAAATAACTTTCATCAGGTACCTCACACCAATACAAATGTAGATATTGAATTAAGTGTGCATGATACGTTTCTGAAATAACCTTCATCAGGTACCTCACATCAATACACATGTAGTTATTGAATTAAGTTTGCATGACACGTTTCTAGAATAACTTTCATCAGGTACCTCACATCAATACAAATGTAGATATTGAATTAAGTGTGCATGACATGTTTCTGAAATAACATTCATCAGGTACCTCACACCAATAAAAATGTAGATATTGAATTAAGTGTGCATGATACGTTTCTGAAATAACTTTCATCAGGTACCTCACACCAATACAAATGTAGATATTGAATTAAGTGTGCATGATACATTTCTGGAATAACTTTCATCAGGTACCTCACATCAATACAAATGTAGATATTGAATTAAGTGTGCATAATACATTTCAGGAATAACTTTCATCAGGTACCTCACATCAATACAAATGTAGATATTGAATTAAGTGTGCATGATACGTTTCTGAAATAACTTTCATCAGGTACCTCACATCAATACAAATGTAGATATTGAATTAAGTGTGCATGATACGTTTTTGGAATAACTTTCATCAGGTACCTCAAATTAATACAAATGTAGATATTGAATTAAGTGTGCATGGCACGTTTCTGGAATAACTTTCATCAGGTACCTCACATCAATACAAATGTAGATCTTGAATTAAGTGTGCATGATACGTTTCTGAAATAACCTTCATCAGGTACCTCACATCAATGCAAATGTAGATATTGAACTAAGTGTGTATGACACGTTTCTGGAATAACCTTCATCAGGTACCTCACATCAATACAAATGTAGATATTGAATTAAGTGTGGATGACACATTTCTGAAATAACCTTCATCAGGTACCTCACATCAATACAAATGTAGATATTGAATTAAGTGTGCATGACACGTTTCTGAAATAACTTTCATCAGGTACCTCATACCAATACAAATGTAGATATTGAATTAAGTGTGCATGACACGTTTCTAGAATAACTTTCATCAGGTACCTCACACCAATACAAATGTAGATATTGAATTAAGTGTGCATGACACGTTTCTGGAATAACTTTCATCAGGTACCTCATATCAATACAAATGTAGATATTGAATTAAGTGTGCATGATACGTTTCTGAAATAACCTTCATCAGGTACCTCACATCAATGCCAATGTAGATATTGAACTAAGTGTGTATGACACGTTTCTGGAATAACCTTCATCAGGTACCTCACATCAATACAAATGTAGATATTGAATTAAGTGTGGATGACACATTTCTGAAATAACCTTCATCAGGTACCTCACATCAATACAAATGTAGATATTGAATTAAGTGTGCATGACACGTTTCTGAAATAACTTTCATCAGGTACCTCATACCAATACAAATGTAGATATTGAATTAAGTGTGCATGACACATTTCTAGAATAACTTTCATCAGGTACCTCACATCAATACAAATGTAGATATTGAATTAAGTGTGCATGACACGTTTCTAGAATAACTTTCATCAGGTACCTCACATCAATACAAATGTAGATATTGAATTAAGTGTGCATGACACGTTTCTGAAATAACTTTCATCAGGTACCTCACACCAATACAAATGTAGATATTGAATTAAGTGTGCATGACACGTTTCTGAAATAACTTGCATCAGGTACCTCACATCAATACAAATGTAGATATTGAATTAAGTGTGCATGATACGTTTCTGGAATAACTTTCATCAGGTACCTCACATCAATACAAATGTAGATATTGAATTAAGTGTGCATGACACGTTTCTGGAATAACTTTCATCAGGTACCTCACATCAATACAAATGTAGATATTGAATTAAGTGTGCATGATACGTTTCTGAAATAACCTTCATCAGGTACCTCACATCAATGCAAATGTAGATATTGAACTAAGTGTGTATGACACGTTTCTGGAATAACCTTCATCAGATACCTCACATCAATACAAATGTAGATGTTGAATTAAGTGTGGATGACACATTTCTGAAATAACCTTCATCAGGTACCTCACACCAATACAAATGTAGATATTGAATTAAGTGTGGATGACACGTTTCTAGAATAACTTTCATCGGGTATCTCACACCAATACAAATGTAGATATTGAATTAAGTGTGCATGACACATTTCTAGAATAACTTTCATCAGGTACCTCACATCAATACAAATGTAGATATTGAATTAAGTGTGCATGACACATTTCTAGAATAACTTTCATCAGGTACCTCACATCAATACAAATGTAGATATTGAATTAAGTGTGCATGACACGTTTCTAGAATAACTTTCATCAGGTACCTCACATCAATACAAATGTAGATATTGAATTAAGTGTGCATGACACGTTTCTGAAATAACTTTCATCAGGTACCTCACACCAATAAAAATGTAGATATTGAATTAAGTGTGCATGATACGTTTCTGAAATAACTTTCATCAGGTACCTCACACCAATACAAATGTAGATATTGAATTAAGTGTGCATGATACATTTCTGGAATAACTTTCATCAGGTACCTCACATCAATACAAATGTAGATATTGAATTAAGTGTGCATAATACATTTCAGGAATAACTTTCATCAGGTACCTCACATCAATACAAATGTAGATATTGAATTAAGTGTGCATGACACGTTTCTGAAATAACTTTCATCAGGTACCTCACATCAATACAAATGTAGATATTGAATTAAGTGTGCATGATACGTTTCTGGAATAACTTTCATCAGGTACCTCACATCAATACAAATGTAGATATTGAATTAAGTGTGCATGATACGTTTCTGAAATAACCTTCATCAGGTACCTCACATCAATGCAAATGTAGATATTGAACTAAGTGTGAATGACACGTTTCTGGAATAACCTTCATCAGGTACCTCACATCAATACAAATGTAGATATTGAATTAAGTGTGGATGACACATTTCTGAAATAACCTTCATCAGGTACCTCACATCAATACAAATGTAGATATTGAATTAAGTGTGCATGACACGTTTCTAGAATAACTTTCATCAGGTACCTCACATCAATACAAATGTAGATATTGAATTAAGTGTGCATGACACGTTTCTAGAATAACTTTCATCAGGTACCTCACATCAATACAAATGTAGATATTGAATTAAGTGTGCATGACACGTTTCTGAAATAACTTTCATCAGGTACCTCACACCAATACAAATGTAGATATTGAATTAAGTGTGCATGATACGTTTCTGGAATAACTTTCATCAGGTACCTCACATCAATACAAATGTAGATATTGAATTAAGTGTGCATGACACGTTTCTGGAATAACTTTCATCAGGTACCTCATATCAATACAGATGTAGATATTGAATTAAGTGTGCATGATACGTTTCTGAAATAACCTTCATCAGGTACCTCACATCAATGCAAATGTAGATATTGAACTAAGTGTGTATGACACGTTTCTGGAATAACCTTCATCAGATACCTCACATCAATACAAATGTAGATATTGAATTAAGTGTGGATGACACATTTCTGAAATAACCTTCATCAGGTACCTCACATCAATACAAATGTAGATATTGAATTAAGTGTGCATGACACGTTTCTGAAATAACTTTCATCAGGTACCTCATACCAATACAAATGTAGATATTGAATTAAGTGTGCATGACACATTTCTAGAATAACTTTCATCAGGTACCTCACATCAATACAAATGTAGATATTGAATTAAGTGTGCATGACACGTTTCTAGAATAACTTTCATCAGGTACCTCACATCAATACAAATGTAGATATTGAATTAAGTGTGCATGACACGTTTCTGAAATAACTTCCATCAGGTACCTCACATCAATACAAATGTAGATATTGAATTAAGTGTGCATGACACGTTTCTGAAATAACTTTCATCAGGTACCTCACATCAATACAAATGTAGATATTGAATTAAGTGTGCATGATACGTTTCTGGAATAACTTTCACCAGGTACCTCACATCAATACAAATGTAGATATTGAATTAAGTGTGCATGACACGTTTCTGGAATAACTTTCATCAGGTACCTCACATCAATACAAATGTAGATATTGAATTAAGTGTGCATGATACGTTTCTGAAATAACTTTCATCAGGTACCTCACATCAATGCAAATGTAGATATTGAACTAAGTGTGTATGACACGTTTCTGGAATAACCTTCATCAGATACCTCACATCAATACAAATGTAGATGTTGAATTAAGTGTGGATGACACATTTCTGAAATAACCTTCATCATGTACCTCACATCAATACAAATGTAGATATTGAATTAAGTGTGCATGACATGTTTCTGAAATAACTTTCATCAGGTACCTCACACCAATACAAATGTAGATATTGAATTAAGTGTGGATGACACGTTTCTAGAATAACTTTCATCGGGTACCTCACACCAATACAAATGTAGATATTGAATTAAGTGTGGATGACACATTTCTGAAATAACCTTCATCAGGTACCTCACATCAATACAAATGTAGATATTGAATTAAGTGTGCATGACACGTTTCTGAAATAACTTTCATCAGGTACCTCATACCAATACAAATGTAGATATTGAATTAAGTGTGCATGACACGTTTCTAGAATAACTTTCATCAGGTACCTCACATCAATACAAATGTAGATATTGAATTAAGTTTGCATGACACGTTTCTGAAATAACTTTCATCAGGTACCTCACACCAATACAAATGTAGATATTGAATTAAGTGTGCATGATACGTTTCTGGAATAACTTTCATCAGGTACCTCACATCAATACAAATGTAGATATTGAATTAAGTGTGCATGACACGTTTCTGGAATAACTTTCATCAGGTACCTCATATCAATACAAATGTAGATATTGAATTAAGTGTGCAGGATACGTTTCTGAAATAACCTTCATCAGGTACCTCACATCAATGCCAATGTAGATATTGAACTAAGTGTGTATGACACGTTTCTGGAATAACCTTCATCAGGTACCTCACATCAATACAAATGTAGATATTGAATTAAGTGTGGATGACACATTTCTGAAATAACCTTCATCAGGTACCTCACATCAATACAAATGTAGATATTGAATTAAGTGTGCATGACACGTTTCTGAAATAACTTTCATCAGGTACCTCATACCAATACAAATGTAGATATTGAATTAAGTGTGCATGACACATTTCTAGAATAACTTTCATCAGGTACCTCACATCAATACAAATGTAGATATTGAATTAAGTGTGCATGACACGTTTCTAGAATAACTTTCATCAGGTACCTCACATCAATACAAATGTAGATATTGAATTAAGTGTGCATGACACGTTTCTGAAATAACTTTCATCAGGTACCTCACATCAATACAAATGTAGATATTGAATTAAGTGTGCATGACACGTTTCTGAAATAACTTTCATCAGGTACCTCACATCAATACAAATGTAGATATTGAATTAAGTGTGCATGATACGTTTCTGGAATAACTTTCATCAGGTACCTCACATCAATACAAATGTAGATATTGAATTAAGTGTGCATGACACGTTTCTGGAATAACTTTCATCAGGTACCTCACATCAATACAAATGTAGATATTGAATTAAGTGTGCATGATACGTTTCTGAAATAACCTTCATCAGGTACCTCACATCAATGCAAATGTAGATATTGAACTAAGTGTGTATGACACGTTTCTGGAATAACCTTCATCAGATACCTCACATCAATACAAATGTAGATGTTGAATTAAGTGTGGATGACACATTTCTGAAATAACCTTCATCATGTACCTCACATCAATACAAATGTAGATATTGAATTAAGTGTGCATGACACGTTTCTGAAATAACTTTCATCAGGTACCTCACACCAATACAAATGTAGATATTGAATTAAGTGTGGATGACACGTTTCTAGAATAACTTTCATCGGGTACCTCACACCAATACAAATGTAGATATCGAATTAAGTGTGCATGACACATTTCTAGAATAACTTTCATCAGGTACCTCACATCAATACAAATGTAGATATTGAATTAAGTGTGCATGACACGTTTCTAGAATAACTTTCATCAGGTACCTCACATCAATACAAATGTAGATATTGAATTAAGTGTGCATGACACGTTTCTGAAATAACTTTCATCAGGTACCTCACACCAATACAAATGTAGATATTGAATTAAGTGTGCATGACACGTTTCTGAAATAACTTTCATCAGGTACCTCACATCAATACAAATGTAGATATTGAATTAAGTGTGAATGACACGTTTCGGAAATAACCTTCATCAGGTACCTCACACCAATAAAAATGTAGATATTGAATTAAATGTGCATGACACGTTTCGGAAATAACCTTCATCAGGTACCTCACACCAATAAAAATGTAGATATTGAATTAAATGTGCATGACACGTTTCGGAAATAACCTTCATCAGGTACCTCACATCAATTCTATATACAAATATGTACAAAATAAAATGTATCAAACATTCAATCAACAGTCATAGAAAATCACAACAAAACACCAAATGTAGCACATCTTTACTTAGCATTAAATAAAAGATAAATGTTATACAATAGCCCCCTCTTATAGGACCACTCTAATCAAAGACCACTTCCCTTATCAGGCCAGAGTTCATATGCACAGAGATGGCATGATGCTACTAAATTATCCCCATCAAGAGTGGCCTACCGCTGTTATAACGTCACTTTCTCATTGAAAAGGGGGTGACCTTATAAGAAGGGGACCATATCAGTGGTGTAATGGTTAGCTTGCTAACCTCCAGTGCAGTAGATTGTGGGGTTTAGCCAAGGTTGGGTAAATGATAAGACTATTAAATTGGTATTTGTTGCTTCTCCGCTAAGCATGCATCATTACAGTGTTTGATGCCACTTTCAAAAATATTTCAGTTATATCGTGGCGGACATTTTTATTGGTGGAGGAAACCTGAGAAAACCACCGACCTGTCGCAAGTCACTGACAAACTTTATCACATAATGTTGTATTGAGTACACCTCGCCATGAACTGGATTTGAACTCACAACTTTAATACATAGTGTTGGCTTAACAGGTGAGAGGAGAGAAGAACTTGAACACAAATAAACACTGAATCAAGAAAATTAGGAAAACAGAAAATATTCATTCCATATCATTAATAATATCACAGACATTAATATATTTCACATACAATGTATATGCATTTGAACACAAGAGTTATCTCCCTCCTCCTGAACTCTCTATGAAGGCATGGAGTCCACATTCATAGATTCTTGCTGATGCTGAAGTAACAGTTTTTCTACTACTTCCATATCACCAGGATATTCCTGAAGTTTTTCATTGTTTGGGATGTAACGATTGCCAGCAAATTCATGAAAATATTTTCCAACTTCTGGATGAGCTACTTCTTGAAAGATTTGTGGTAATTCTAAATTTTTTGTAAAAATAAAAAAATATATAAGATTGTGTAATAAATACATTTATGGAATTTTCCTCTGCATAAAAACTATAATAATCATTCCAGTGCCATTACATGGCGTTGGCTCATACAGCGTCTACTGCCATATACAACTACCATCTGATCACGACTGCCCCTATTTTTCATTGCAGAAGTAGTGGATTTATAAGAGGGGGGCTGCTGTGCCTCCGCAGTGCACTTCTTGTATTGTGGTACTGTGTTGCTACCGTAGTATACCATGTGTTCCCTCTATTATTTGTTTTGAGAATGTATTACTGAAAATACTGGTTAACAAAAATTTAAAAAAAAACTGTCTTCACATAGTTACAGATCCCTCCAAGTGTATCAACGATCAAACTCTTATGTCGGACACAGAGTTTTGTCGGACTTCACTCTTAAAATTGTCCGACAAATGTCCGACCAAATTGTCCGACAAAATCCTCCCAGGTCGGAGTGAGAGTCTCCACTCTCAGATAGTTAAACTGTAAACAGGAAACGTCCCCAAATTCTCCTAACCAATAAATTTGTGCATAAAGAAACATGCGTATCTTAGTAAAGCTGAAGTAAATGAGTGATATACAGTGGTACGGAAAGTATAGATATGTTAACGGCTGTCACGGGCGATATATACAATAATATCCATGAATAAAATGTATTAACATGCAGTACCCATGTTTTAAGTGCACTAGAAGTGAATATTAATATGTCCCTATGTACTCGCGACAATCGATGCCAAGGCCCTTTCACTTGCTGCAGACAGTTTCCGGTTTACGATATCGTGTGTGTTTGCTCTTTTACGTATTTGCCAAATGTAGGGCGAACGAACCCGGGTAAATAATTCTAATTTATACATTTATTTCTTTAAAGGCAAATTTGGATTAAAATTATTTAGTAAAATTTAAGTTTTATTTTGTTCATGACGAATGGGTTATCAATTCGTAAATCCCGTTTTTTTTTCTTCTTGAAAATTGTCAGTCTGCGGAGTCCTGATATAGGTGAAATAATATTTTATTAGTGTATTCTACGTTTTTTTTTTTTTTTTACAGTTTACCTGTCATCACCCATCTCAGCATGTTGTCGCATCGTGCATTCGTGATATACAAATACACCTATCACAGGTGTGGAAAAAAACGTTGCTCAAGACTCTTTTTACTAAGACTTATAAACATAGATAACTATTCTGCGTTTTCGATTTTCAAGCCGTCTTCCAATTTATTTGTACTTAAAAAATAAATTTATATCTTTTTTCTTATATATGTGTATAAATATCTTAATAAAATAAATACATTTACGGTGAGAAATTATTATACGTCATGATATCGTTATTTAGGTAAATACTTATTAGACAGATTTTTTTTAAAACCATTTTTGTCTTTTTAATTGATAACTGACCCAAGCTAAATAAATGAAATGTGACTTAATGTGTTAATTATATAAATCCTTGCCTTCTATAAATTTTAATTTCTTATCTAATTCTTATTCTTATTTAACAATATGGTCAGGTTGTTATTTTCATTGAATGGCATCTCAACATAGATGGCTTCACAGTAGGGGCTCTTCCTGTATATTGGCTACATCCTGTATATTACAACTGACAGCTAATGCATGACAAACAATTTTAATCAGCCATCATTATCATGAAATACATTTTTTAATCTTTATTTTGATGATGGCACCTAATTCCCATCACCTAATCCAAATTAGTATAGTAGAGGGTGAAAATCTGGGGATAAAATATTCAACATCCGAAAAAAATCAATATTCAATGATTGAAGTGTTATCGAAAATCAGTTCAATATTGTATTTTATAATAAAATATATACTATAAAAATGTATCTTATTGAAAAAAATCACAGGGTGGATCGATTTACAATATAAAATTATTATCTTAACTTAACTTAACTTCTGTATCTTTACCCCCTTCAAAGGAGAACCATACTGTGTCGTATGTTAAACGTGTGTTGGTGCTCTGTACAGTGCTGTGCGAGTGAAAATCCCATCACCTCCGTATCCATGAATAAAATGTATGTACACTAAAAATCAGGCTTATTCACACGGGATATAAAAGTTTATCAAATCAAGTTAAAACAATCCACAACGAATGTCCTGACCTTACGTATAAAATATGCATGTTGCATGTATTGGAAAATTTTTAGGACGACGCATCACTGTTTAAAATCTAAAAGTCTCTGTTCGTATGGTTAAAATCTAAATCTATTTGTTACAGTTTGGTTCGAGGTATAAAAAGTAATTGTCACATCATAAAATCTAAAACGAATCGTATTTGCAGTTTAAGATCTAAAACGTCATCTTTCAAAGTCTAAAATCTAACACAATTATCACAGTTTAATGTAATGGATTGGGGCAATCCCCGTACGGCTCTCCCCTCCCCCTTTTCGCAATGTTATCACAAAATACCTAAAGCTTTCCATCAAACACGAGCATGCGCACGTGATTGTAGTAAAAAATGGCGGTTGCAATACATCTCACAGTAAACAAGCTTTTTATACTAAATATACTGGAAAATAATTTATATCAATTTCGTTACTTAATCGATATTTTATTGCAATAATTTATATGAGGCTATGGGTGTTTAAACGTCACTTTTCAACAATATTTCAGTTATATATTGACCTTTGAGCTACCTTTCCTGGCGCGAATATGGTGCAAGGTAGAAATACACTAGGGTATTTACGTGACCGGACATCCTACATACCGGAAAGAAAGTACGCTTACAAATATGCATCGATCACAAAATGTTTGACGTGTTCACCTCGAGAAATGTAAAAAAAATCTTTAAATATTCACTCTCACGTCCGACCTAATAGTCGGACTTAGAGAGTGTTGACTCTCAAATTAAATTTACTTCAATGATTGCAAATGTACCTACAAACAAATAGTAATAAAAAACAACAACATTAAATAGAATTAATTAAATTGTTCTCCCCCTGGCACCTGGAAATTTGTGTCAACAAGATGTTCCTTCCATTATTGACACCTGTAACCTGAGCTAATTAATTCATATCAAGCTGGCTGTAATACCTAGTCCAATACACATATTGCCGTCACAGATGAACAAGTATAGGGACTTGAAATATTTGTAAACGGAATATTGTGTAACTTTAGCCGGTGATTTTTGCATTCGTTATTTCACCTTTATATGGATATCACACTCCGAAAAAATTATCTCTTATTCATTCATGTACACAGCCGTACCGGCCTCACTGACTCTGTTTTAAGTGACAACATATTTTTTTTTTTTAATCGTCAGTGATTTCTCCAAACAAACAAAGTCAAAACGCAAACTTAAGTCGATTTTTTACTCAAATTTAATTTGGCTTGTTAAGAAAACCTTTTTCGAGAAATCCAAGCCAGGGCTGGACTCGGCGTATATAATTTTAAAGTTTAGATTTCGGAAAAGTTACGATATTTCTAGCATTCCGATTGTAATCGTAAAATTTAAATGTACTAGAAAGATCTATTAGAATTAAACAGATTAAAGAAACACAAACGGTGTAACTCGAAATTATTGTACAATTCTTTGATTATGAGGTGCTCCTATGCATCAAACGACTGTTGTGCCCGAGCGTGACAAATATTGACCTTGGAGCTACCTTTCCTGGCGCGAATATGGTGCAAGGTAGAAATACACTAGGGTATTTACTACCCGCAGATTCTACACACCGGAAAGAAAGTACGCTTACAAATACGTATCGATCACAAAATATTTGACATATTCACCTCGAGAAATGTAAAAAAAAATCTTTTAATATCCACTCTCACGTCCGACCAAGACCAAAATGTCCGACCAAATAGTCAGACTTAGAGAGTTTGACTCTCAAATTTGTCGGACATTTGTCGGACATTTTGGGAGGAATATGTCGGACCTGAGAGTATGATCGTTGATACACTTGGAGTGTACTGTACATATATCACGAAGCAAATATTGTTGAAAGTAGATTTAAACACCATAAACCACCAATCAACCAACCATTGCTTCGTAGTATAAATCACATAGATTGCCAGCATAAAAAACATGTTGTTCAACACTGTTCCAAGTGTTCTTGATGTACAGAACAATGAGTTAAGTAGAAACTGTACATACCCTCAGCTGCATATCGGTTGCTTCCGTCGACAACAAAAACATTATAAAATGGTTGTTTGTCCCTGTTAGGTAAGTGATTCACACCCATCTGATAGATCCATTCTTGACTTGCCTGACATTTAGAGTCCCATCCATATATAACACACATATAGTTATACCTGTAAATTTTGTGTAGTAATATTAAATACTATTGCCAATTTAGAGAATTGCCAATATATAAAATAAGTGAATATGCAATATAAAAACAATGTCACAAAATACAAATGTCCGAGCTATAGAAACAGGTCAAAAATCAAGCATTTGGCAAGCTATTCTGACTTGTTTCGAAGCGAATGCAAACAAGATGAACTGTGAGCTAATGCTCACTTATGATAGCCCGCATATATGTTCAATGTGTATAAAAACCAACCAAATCGGTAGGAATCTGATGGGTCCAAAAACGCTTACCACTATATGGGGTACCTATATGAAGCTTGTGACCAAATATCAGATTCCTGCCATCAATATTTGCTGAGAAAAATGCGACGAAAAATGAGCATATATGTTCAATGTGTATAAACACCAACTAAGTCAGCAAACAGGAAGTAGGAATCTTACGGGTCAAAAAACGCTTCCCACAATATGGGGTACCTATATGAAGCTTGCGACCAAATATCAGATTTCTGCCATCGATAGTTGCTGAGAAAAATGCGAGACAGACGGACAGACGCACAGAGGTAAAACAGTATACCCCCCTCCCCCTTCGGGGAGCGGGGGCATAATTTACCGACAATGTATGTATATTGTGTTTATTCTGCCAATGTCAAAAAGACCAAAACAACTGCCAAATTGTCTGAAAAGAACAGAAACTAAGAGTTGTTCTAATCATTTTCCATGGTGTCGTCTATCATATCATAACACAAAAGCTGGTCACAAGGAGGTTCAGTGTAGACAGGTTTTCCTGTATTTTAATAATATAAATATTAACATCCCCTGTACATAGTCAACCAATGCTTTATTTATCATTTACCTCTTATGCCTCATTACCATACCAATGGCAAATTCCACCCCTTTATTATCTTTCCTTTCCTTCACTTTCAACTAAAACAAAAAAATATGTAAAAGATAATTTTATTGTAAAATTATCATATTATATCATTTATGATTAGTTGATTCTAATTTAACATCAAGTCAACAATATTTCAGATACACTCCAATCATATGTCGTGACATATCAGAAAAGGAGGGGGGAGCAATTCAAGATCTAATTTTGGCTAAACTCATGACAAGAACAATATGACAACTATTAACAAGCAAGTACAGGTACACTATTAATAAAAATAAAATATGGTACAGAATGAAATTAGATATCTACTCTTCTCAGTCACTGTTCCAGACATTTATGTTCATATTTTGCTTATGTCAGACAGTTCTGAGTGCATTCCACCACATCAGTGGTGTAATGGTTAGCGTTATTGCCTCAAATGCAGTAGATCATGGGTTCAAGCCCATTCCGGTCAAAACCAAAGACTATAAAATTGGTATTTGTTGTTTCTCAGCTAAGCACGCAGCATTAAGGAGTAAGAGCAAAAACGGGTTAGCTCGGAATCAGGATTATGTGTCCGAGTGGGGCAACACGTCTACCTGCAGAATGTTTCAACGAACTAGCACTATAACAATTTAACTAAGCATGTTGGTCTCGTACAAAGTGGACATCATTATCATCTCATCGAATGTAAGCTCGTTTGGCTTTAAACAACAATCAATCAACTCACTAGTCTGAGCTAGTATAGTATTACATCTTTAAATACATTTTAACTCTAAAACACACAAAAAATGATGATAAACCTTTTTCTTCCTTTCGTTTTCATAATTTAACATTTGTCGCCTAGCTTCCTCTAAGAGATGGCCGACCAATGCCTGTCTGTTGTCAAAGCTTACTGTCCTCTGTAAATTCTCCATTGCTAAAAATATGAATACATTCTTGTCTTATATGATAGAACTAAAAAAGGTATGATATCTCCTTCAGATTTCAAATGCAATGAGATAGTAAAAAATTGATAAATAAGAAGGGTGGGGGTGGGGGGTGGGGCTGCAATTATTGCTTACTTAGTTGCCTCCAATTTGTTCAATTGTCAGGATTGAGATTTTCTACATAAAAACTTCTTACAAAAATAAAAATATACCTAATTAATTTTTCAATACTTATTTAAAATATAAACAATGGAAACAAATAAACAGCTGCGCCAAGAGCGCATGATACTTCTGTCGTCAACATTCATACAATATTTGTAAAGACTTTCTTCCCCATAACTCTTGAATGAAAAATCTAAATTTCACCAACAGCTGCACCAATAAACATGAATTGGAACATTTATACAATATTTATGTTGAAATAAAACACTATAATAGTTTAAGTCCCATAACTCTGGAATGAAAAATCGAAATTTCACCAAAAAGTATACAGACCGTAAGACTATCAATACCAATAACTGTGCGAAGTTTGAAGTGAATTGGCCAAGGGGTTCTCAATTTACAACACGACATACGAAAAATTGCCTTAAAATCATATACAATTTGATGAATAAAGTTCCCATAACTCTGGAATGAAAATTCAAAATTTCACCATAAAGTATACAGACCGTAAGACCATCAATGGTTCTTAAGTTAGAGCGCAACATGTGAAACGGACGGACAGACGGACGGACAGTGGTATACCATAATATGTCCCGTCTTAAAGACAGGCATATAAAAACTGGATTCAAAGGAGTCAATTAAAAGGTAACAAGGTATCGAATATTGATATAACCTAAGACAAAAGTTGTAATTAAAAATAAAATTATTTGTTTGATTTGAAATTAATCACTTAAAATTAAATAAATTGGATTAGAATTATGATGTTTAACACCACTTTCAACAATATTTTCTTATTTTTAAATTGTGAATAAACTACTGTATATCCTTTGAATTCTATTAGCAAATAGGGTTAGTGATAGGGTTATGGTGTTTAATGTCACTTTCAACAATATTTCAGTTATATCGTGGCGGTCAGTTTATTGGTGGAGGAAACCACAGTACCCAGAGAAAACCATCAACCTGCTGCAAGTGACTGATAAACTGTATCACATAATGTTGTATCGAGTACATCTCGCCATGAACAGGATTTGAACTCACAATGGTAGTGGTGATGGGTACTGATTGCATAGGTAGTTGTAAATCTAACTAGCATATGATCACGACCATGCCGGCACCCAAAAAATATATTGGAAAACAACTAAATATGAGGAAATCTTTTTAATATACTTACATCTGTTAAGTCAACATTTAAATGCAAGTTAATTCTAGCCTGTAACATCAGCACTTCAGCATCATCAGGGGAGATAATAAGAAACAATTCCAGGGAATTTCTCAAAGCTAACAAGTTATCTCCCATTTGACCTTGTTGTCGTCCAATAATAATCAAATTCCTGGCCATTCTAGTGTATACCTATCCACCAAAGTAAAAAAAAAAAATCTAAATGAATATTCTTAATGGCAAAATTAAAAAAACAAATTAAAAAAACTATCCTTTCGAAAAATGGTGCTAATTTTTTTTGTATACAAACTACCAGTTAATTCTTAATAATGTTGTTTAATTAAGAAATAATTTGTGGAAGCCATATGTATATATTGTTTTTACCATGAGTAGGCCTTTATGTCACACAGTTTTACCCCGAGTGATAGCGAGAGGTAAAAAGCTGACATAAAGGCCTACCCGTGGTAAAAACAATATATACATATGGCTTCCATGAATTATTTCGATTCTAATATGTAAAATATCGTTATAAATTGTCGATGACGTCATAAATTTAATCGGTCATAGATTAATATTATTTTTACCACGGGTTTGGACTCGAAGCGTTTGAAGGACGTCATATTAGAATGATTTATTACTACCGGTATTTCATAAATCAGGACTCTACAATTCATACCAGCTCCCACTAGCCCCTGGCTAGTCAGGAAACATTTTTTACTCGCCAACAAAATTATGTTTCTTGCCAGATTAATAAAGATACCAATTGGTACTATACAACTCCAATATGTATTTATTTGTACATAATTAATAATGTCCTGAATGAGAGAGAAGATGTTGAATTGAGTAATGGGCTTTGCCGATACCATATTTAAACATGTTTTATGCTTCAGATTTTTATTATGATAAACAAGACTTTCACGTTTAAACTTTTTCTTTCCGGTAACAAATTTGGTTTTGCCAGCAATATCTGGGCCTGCCTTTCTGTAAATATCACAATACATAATGTTGTTACTGGAATATAAGTGAGTCACAAAAACTCCAACTTCCAGACATCATGGAATTTATGCTTTTCAGCTTTAGAACCCGAACCTTCATCACTACTTTGGCTTGTACTTCCGTCGATGTTGCATCAGACAGGCCAGTTTCATGGTCAGTTGATTTAACCGGTTTATTTTTAACGAAAAATTTTGTATGCAGGTTTTTGTTTTTTGCACATCGTGGTCACTTGCAAGCATTTAAAGTATGTGGTTTAAAATATTTATGTATTTATATATGTAGGAACGAAAATTATCCGGAAATTTCAACTTGCCGTCTGGCTATCAATATATAATTTTTACTCGCATTTTGCAAAAGTAAATCGCAAATGCGAGTGTTTTGATCGCATTGTAATGCCCTGTAAATATGGCAACCACATCAATGGGGTAGTGGTTAGCGTGCCCGCCTCAGGTACCGTAGATCGTGGGTTCGAGCCCCGGTCGAGTGAAACCAAAGACTATAACATTGGTATTTGTTGCTTCTCCGCTAAGCACCCAGCATTAAGGAGAAAAGGCAGAGACTGGTTGGCCTCGGAATCATAATAATGTGTCCAAGTGGAACGACATGTCTACCCGCGGACTGTTGTTTCAGTGAGCTAGCACTATAAAAATCCAACTCAGCATGTTAGTCTAGTACAAGGCAGACTTCATCATCATCTCATTGAATATTAACTTGTTCTCGCCATGATATAGCTGAAAAATTGCTGAATTCATGTTAAACAACACTCACTCACTCACTCACTCACTCACTCACTCACTCATAAATATGGCACAGCCTAATGAGTGAGTTTAAATGTAGTGCTTAACAGAAACAATTCTGATTTAATATATAACCATTTTCAAGTCTGTTTGGCTAACTGAATCTATAGGCTATATAGTAAGTAATTCTGTGATTACAGATAAGCATTTTCCAATTTACTTGGCCTATTGGATCCTTGGGCAATATGGAGAGGAAGAATTCAAATTTTACAGGTTGCCATTTTCCTGTTTACATAGCATACTGGATCCACAGGCAACATAAATAGGAACAATTCTGTTTTTACATATAGCCATCTTCCAGATTGTTCCAATTATTTGATCCATTAGCAACAATCTTGGTTTTAAAGGTGATTTTTTGGTTTGTTTGTTGATTTTTGGTGTTTAACGCCACTTTCAACACTATTTCAGCTATATCATGGCGACCAGTTTTAGTGGTGGAAGAAGACGGAGTACCCGGAGAGAACCACCGACCATGGGCAAGCAACTGGTAAACTTTATCACTTGCGGCTGCGAGTCGAGTGCATCCTTTTTTGTAATTTACAAAGCTGGGTGCGAACCCACGCCGTATTGGTGATAGGCTTGTATGAGTTGTTAGGTAATCCAACTATCTAACTCATTGAGCCACCCGGGCCCTGTGATTTTAAAGGTCATACTTTTTCGGTTTGTTTCAGCAGACTTGATTGTGAATTAAAGCTAGCAAGTCAAGATATTTCTAAGATAAAGTCAAACCTGCCCATGTGGACACCTCTATTAAGCAGTCACCTGTATTAAAAGGTCACATTTTTTTGTCCCTTCATAGAAAATTTCATATGAATAAAACCTCTATTAAGAGGTCACCTGTCTTAAAAGACCAAACACAAAACCCTTTCAATGCTTAATATAAAGTTAATGTGAAAATCTACTTTTACTTGTATTTGCTTGGTAACTTCAGTCCTTATGATGAGCACCGGTTCTCAAATTTTCATTTTGATGACTACCACGTTGATCTAAATTTGTCTAAGATGCCACATTCACCTATCTAGAGGGACCAGGAACCATATTTTGACCCAATTTAATACCAATCTGACCTATCCTCCAAAATCAATCTAATTCTATATATAAATATGCTAAACATAAATACATGCTTTATTCAATAAATTACAGTCAAACATGTCTTATGTGACCTTCCAAGGGAACATTGAAATATGGTCACATAAGACAGGTCATTGTTATTAAATACAGGTTTGATTGATATGAAATCACTATGAAGGGGAATAAAAATTAAGGTCCCATAATACAAGTTATTGCTTAATAAATATGGTCAATAAAGCAGGTTTGACTGTAACTTAATAGAGGTGGTCAATTAAGCAGGTTTGACTGTAACTTAGTAGAGGTGGTCAATAAAGCAGGTTTGACTGTAACTTAATAGAGGTGGTCACTAAAGCAGGTTTGACTGTAACCTAATAGAGGTGGTCAATTAAGCAGGTTTGACTGTAACTTAATAGCGGTGGTCAATAAAGCAGGTTTGACTGTAACTTAATAGAGGTGGTCAATAAAGCAGGTTTGACTGTAACTTAGTAGAGGTGGTCAATAAAGCAGATTTGACTGTAACTTAGTAGAGGTGGTCAATAAAGCAGGTTTGACTGTAACTTAATAGAGTTGGTCAGTAAAGCAGGTTTGACTGTAACTTAATAGAGGTGGTCAATAAAGCAGGTTTGACTGTAGCTTAATAGAGGTGGTCAATAAAGCAGGTTTGACTGTAACTTAATAGAGGTGGTCAATAAAGCAGGTTTGACTGTAGTTTAATAGAGGTGGTCAATAAAGCAGGTTTGACTGTAGTTTAATAGAGGTGGTCAATAAAGCAGGTTTGACTGTAACTTAATAGAGGTGGTCAATAAAGCAGGTTTGACTGTAACTTAGTAGAGGTGGTCAATAAAGCAGGTTTGACTGTAGCTTAATAGAGGTGGTCAATAAAGCAGGTTTGACTGTAACTTAATAGAGGTGGTCAATAAAGCAGGTTTGACTGTAGTTTAATAGAGGTGGTCAATAAAGCAGGTTTGACTGTAGTTTAATAGAGGTGGTCAATAAAGCAGGTTTGACTGTAACTTAATAGAGGTGGTCAATAAAGCAGGTTTGACTGTAACTTAGTAGAGGTGGTCAATAAAGCAGGTTTGACTGTAACTTAATAGAGGTGGTCAATAAAGTAGGTTTGACTGTAACTTAATAGAGGTGGTCAATAAAGCAGGTTTGACTGTAACTTAATAGAGGTGGTCAATAAGGCAGGTTTGACTGTACTGTAAAAAATATAATCTTAGTTTTGTACTTTCCACTTTGTTTTTATTTTGTGGTTCATGTTTGTTATTACACTTTTAGTTGCCAAGCAACATTGCTCTTTTTTTTTTTAATTTCTTGGAGAATATTGCATATGAACAAAAGCTACACGACTAATATATATACCTGTACAGGAGAAACTGCTCTACATAATTCTGGTAAATTAGCCATTTCCTCTGGAAGTCCTACTCGCTCTGATAATTCAGACTGTGATAAAAATTGTCCCTTTTCAAAGGCATCAATATAAGTGTATTGTGTTTCTGGTGTACCCCTATTATAAATAAATGTATTCAATAACAATGAAATAATGTCTTCTTTATATCTTAATATGAAAAGATTTTGATGAAACTGAACTAGAAAAGAAAACCCATAACTTGCATTAAAATCAAAAGGACCAACATCTGTGGTCATTTGAATAAAAAATGTTTATCAAGCAAGGACTATCTGACCCCAGTCTAATCTAATCCGATTCAAGTCTAATATAAAGTTTTGTTTGATATAGGTAGATATGAAATGTGGAAAGCCAACAACCAATGGAAACAATATGGGTATTCGGCACCATATGATGGTAAAGGCTCATTTGCATGTGGTCAGGTGAATTAATAAATTTAACCAGCATTACATGTGTATTAGATGGTTAAGTTGTAATGGTCAACAAAATAACAAAACGTGACAATGCGACCACTCATCTGGCAAGCCTGAACAATTTTATTTACTTGATTCGTTGGTTTGGTTTATGGTGTTTAATGCCACTTTCAACAATATTGCAGTTTTATCGTGGCGGTTAGTTTTATTGGTGGAGGAAACTGGAGTACCCGGAGAAATCCACCGACCTGTCGCACATCACTGACAAACTTTATCACATAATGTTGTACACCTTGCCTTGATCAAGATTCGAACATTAGTGGTGATAGGCACTGATTATACAGGTAGTTGATAATCCAACTACCATATGATCATGACCAAGATAGTCCCCTTTTATTTACTTGCAAGCATATGTAATCTGCTCTGTTGAGTCTGATAAAACTTACATAGGATGCTCCTTCCATTTGATCAGAAAATGTGATGGAAAATTGACAGGATGTAGTTCAATACCAAGTCGCCTAGCAACACTGATGTAAACAATGGACAATGTAATAGGTATACCAGTCTTATTCAGTAAAACCTGTTTACCAAAGTATATACAAAATATGTTACAATACATACATTGTCAGAAAATATAAAAGTTATTTGTATGAGCTTAAGAAAAAACAGATAGAAAAAAAAGAGTGCAAATAAATTTTATTTTACTGACAATGTGAACATATTGTTTACAGGTATATCCTGCAACATCAAAAAGTTTAAAACAACTGTCAAATTTTCTAAAAAGAGCAGAAACAAGAGTCTTTCCAATCATTTTTAGAGGTTCCTATATCACAACTGTGCTCATGCTGTTACCATTTCTTACTGTTCATAATGCATGATTATTCAAAATGCTACATTTTAGGGGTCGTCGTGGCCATGCTCGTATTGTAGTTGGATTTACAACTACCTATGCAATCAGTGCCTATCACTACTGATGTTGTGAGTTCGAATCTCGATCAGGGCGAGGTGTACAACATTATGTGATAAAGTTTGTCAGTGACTTGCGACAGGTCAGTGGCTTTCCCCGGGTTCTCCGATTTCCTCCACCAATAAAACTGACTGCCATGATATCACTGAAATATTGTTGAAAGTGGCATTAAACACCATAAAAAAAAACAAACAATACATTTTAGTTGATCGTATATACATGTATATATACCAGTAACAAAAATGTATCCAGTCAATGCAATATTTGACTGTTTAAATGGAATGAATGCAGTGATAAATTGTGGTTAGTTTTGAAGAAAAATAAATTGCATACAAGACTTCCACGTTTATGTATTCAGCAAAACGACATAACTTTCATTCCCCATGTGTAGGTACAACATGAGGGAGCAAATGACAATATACCATTTATTGTAATATAGCGACTGATAATACGAATTAATAAAAACGAAATTAAAGTAAAAAAGAACAAAACCTGTGTAGGACCTAAGGCAGTACACGTATAATTATAGACATGAATGTAATTGTAGCATATGTGTAGGACCTACGGCAGTACACGTATAAGCATAGACAGCAATGTAAATATAGCATACGTGTAGGACCTGAGGCAGTACAAGTCAAGGGAGTGGTCAGCAATACCAGGTGGGGAAGACAGGTTATATATCAAAGGAGACTGGTTTGGAACAGTGATGGACAAGAACTATGGAGTAACAAAGGGGAATGAAAGGTTAATGGGAGACCAATTGACAGCCAGACAGATTACGTCCACAAGGTGGGACTTATAAATAGGGAGATGGAGAGCAGAAGAGGGAGACCCCTTTTGGGGGAACCTTTCGGACTGAAAGTGTTTTGGTAGAACCTTTTTGGACCACCTAAAACATAACAAGTGTCTTAGTCGACTTTTGGAACTTTGAATTGTAACTGAAAAACACAAAACGATCACGAGCATTTATATTTGTATTGAAGTATTAGTATTGTAATCAAATTAAATTATTTAAAAACTCAATAGTCTTACATTATTTGCATTGTACAGGGGGAGGGATGAATGTACATCATAATTTGAAGCCATTTTGTGCCACTTAAAGATATAAAGTTTTTACTTAAAGCATTAGTTATTGTAAGGATAATATTAAATGTGATAGTACAATTATGATGTACATTCACCCCCTGTTGTATAGGCATTAAACAGATTCTTAATAAAACAAACTATGATTGCTATGTCATTAAATCATATTTTTGAATTTCTAAATGTGCTTGTTTTTTAGTAGTTTGCTGGTATTTAATGCCACTTTCAACAATATTTCAGTTATATCGTGGTGGTCAGTTTTATTGGTGGATGAAACCGGAAGACCCGAAGAAAACCACAGACCTTTAGCACGCGACTGACTTGCATAGGTATTTGTAAATCCAACTAGCATCCGATCATGACCACGATGTGTCACAAGACGTTGTTGAAATAAAGGTAAAGTGTTTTGACACTACGTTTTATTAATTTGATCTAAATTTCACGAAAAAGTATCATGCCCAAAATTGTTGTGGATGTTTAAACAAGAAATCATGAATTACAATGAAACGTGTGTAAATCAAACTGTACAAATTTAAAAAACATTTCAACATGTTTAATAGATTAACAGACAACTTTCACAATGCAATATTACCAGAGAGAGGGACTTTGTGTCTTAGTTTAATCTTTACTGTTTTAATTATTTTATTTACACAATATAATATCATGAAGCATACATATTTTGCTAAATTTAGTTGCTAGTCGGATCAGTATGATTGCTAGATTATTTTTTTTTGCATCTAGCCAAGTTTTGCTTGTGGTGAAAAAAGTTAATTTCTAGCCCTGGTTTATGGTGCTTAACGCCAGTTTCAACAATATTTCAGTTATATTGTTGCGGTCAGCTTTTTTGGTGGAGGAAACTGGAGTACCCAGAGGAAGCCAACGACTTGCCACAAGTCACTGACAAACTTTATCACATAATGTTGTATCAGGTACACCTCGCCATGA
Organism: Bathymodiolus brooksi; assembly: GCA_963680875.1. NCBI lineage: Eukaryota > Metazoa > Mollusca > Bivalvia > Mytilida > Modiolidae > Bathymodiolus > Bathymodiolus brooksi. The sequence continues at coordinate 73,581,702 of OY804579.1, forward strand.
ACAGGGTTCGAACTCACAACTTTAGTGGTGATAAAAACTGATTGGACAGATAGTTGTAAATCCAATTACCATACGATCACGGCCACGACAGCCCCTTAGTTTCAATGTATATACTACCCCTGCCAGTCATATTGAAATCAGTCAATTTGTCAAATAATAATTATTTTGTCATCAGGAAATGATGAGAACATCGTCAGGAAATATATATGACTCTATACAATCATGTTCTTTAAATTCTCGTCATGTATTTGTTTTTCTTCTAAAACTATGATATAAGCCTAAGCTATACCTGATTTATATAAGAGTTATTTTCATTGTAGTAATCTCCCCTGTTACCATAGAAACCCAAATCATAATACAAGACTTGGTTGACTGTTTCCAGTAGATTCTTTGTTGTTGTGAACTCAACTCTGATGACTTGCCTGAAAAAAATAATTATAAATTAAAGATTAAAATGGAATTGTGTCAAATCAGGGCATGAAGAATAATTTTTTAAGTCACTTACCCAAGAGAAATTGCAATAAAAAATTTACTTTCCCTTCCAAATTTTTACTTTCCCATTGAGTGCTTGGGGATATTGCAAACCACAACGTCGATATCTGGTACCTCATGTAAATATGATTTTATACCTTTACATATGGAATTCAGACTTAAAATAAATCATAAACCTGTTGGAAACTGATATATCTGATAACCACAAAGTACAACAACGAGCAGCAACAGACTTATTACACTTTCCCAGTGGGAAGTACCTATCTGCACGTCACTTTCTCGTGTGTGTTTTTTTTACTTTCCCTGTGATACAGGAAATGGGAATTTTCATGCACTGCAAATGTTTATGGTAAGGTTGAGTAGATGTGAATAATTTTGTATTCATTTTTTAATGATTACAACTGAATGCTAGCCATTAAATCAACTGTTGAATGTTTATGTTTAAATTTACTCTGTAGTTCAAGTTGAGTGGTTTTGGATTTATCTGTGAGAAATTAAACCATAACGGACATAATTTTTCCTCTGAGTTGCACGTATCCATTAGTGTTATTGTTGGTTACTTTTCCACTTCATGGTTCAATTAAAAAGGAACTTGCACGGGACTTGCTTTTACCGACTATCCAAGGGTATACATCTTTACGATTATGAACAGTTCAGTTTTAAAGCAGGGTGTCACTTTTAGTTTGTTCCTTGGCATACTTATCAGGTATTGAAATGCTCATTTATTTTAATGGATGAAGGGCTACGCAGAGTGAAGCATGATACAACAACAGCATGTCGACAAGGGAAAGTTGAACAAGTAAAAGCAAATGTGGACACAGTATTTTGCTTGACATAATAAACTGTTGGACATAGTAATATGTTGGTCGTTAGTCTTGTTTTTCTATTTCAACTATTAAGTGCGCCTTCCAAATATGCCAAAAATCTAGCCAACGAGGACGATAGTAACCGATGGACAACCTAAACACATATAATGTAGAAGACAATAGGCTGCAGCCTGGTCTAAATCCCCGACAACCAGAAGTGTGTTTAAAATCTATATGATGTGTGAAATTAAGATGTACTGACAAGTTTTAAACATCTTAGAGTAGTTTCAGTATAATAAAACAGTTATTGTCTCTATATGGGTTAGGGTTATGGTGTTTAACGCCACTTTCAACAATATTTCAGCTATATCATGACGGTCAGTTTTATTGGTCGAGGAAAACAGAGTACCTGGAGAAAACCACCAACCTGCCGTAAGTCACTGACAAACTTTATCATATAATAATGTATCGAGTGCACCTCACCTGAGTGGGATTCTAACGCACAATGTTGGTGGTGATAGGCGCTGATTCCCTCCATATGAGGTGAACATCAAGTTGTCAGCCCTCATGATGTAAAACAACCACCCTCAGGTTGACAACTTCTGATATTCATCTCATATGAAGGCAATAATTGAATGTTGTAAAAATAGGTTTAATTTGAATAATTATTAATATTACCAATACATGCATATGTATTACAGATTATCCAGGAAAACTACATTTTTTCTCATGTAAATACATTTTTTGACAATTTCAAAAGTGACCATTCAAGGACCATGTGACCAGATTATGATCTTAATTTGTCTACCATAATTACTGTCATTATAAGGTCAGGCAATCACACTCCCCCCCCCCCCCCCCCCCCCTCCCCCCAGATTTTTTAAAAAGTGACACAAAAAATTTCAATTGAAAATTGATTACTAGTCTAAGAATACAAGATTAAATAGTGGACAGGAAGCTAATGATGACAAACTAGTGGAGCAGGAAATGCTTACCCTTCCGGAGCACCTGAGGTCACCCCCAGTTTTTAGTGGGGTTCGTGTATCTCGATTTTCAGGTTTATGTGTATGTTTTGTAGATCGTTGTTTGTCTTTTTGTACTTTTTCTTTTGGCCATTGTGTTGTCTGTGTTTCTTCGAATTACGGATTCTGATTACCCCTTTGGTATCTCCAAACTCTTCTTGACCAGGCTAGCTGTATTCATGACATTAAGACTTATTAATTACCATTATTTAGTTTCTCAGCTATTGGAGATGGACACTGATTTATTACTTTAGCAGCAATACAATCAAACTGATCAGAGATGACATTTTCTGTAACTGGTAACCTTGGCTGACACCATTGTGCTAACATTACTGCTCCTAAAAGGAAAAAACAAAACTTAAATAATATTACGTTACTGGTACATGTAATTGGATTTACAACTGCCTATGAAATCAGTGTCTATCACCACTGATGCTGTGAGTTCGCATCTCGATCAGGGCGAGGTGTACAACATTATGTGATAAAGTTTGTCAGTGACTTGCGACAGGTAGGTGGATTTCTCCAGGTACTCCAGTTTCTTCCACCAATAAAGCAGACCGCCGCGAATTAACTGAAATATTGTTGAAAGTGGCGTTAAACACCATCAAACAAACAAAAAAGCAAACTATACCAAACATTACTGGGACCAACTTTGGTGTTCAGTTTATACAGGTTAAATTACCGTAACAAAGATGTCCTACATTGGGACTATATTAAAAGTTCGCATTATACAGGATTCCGTTTTATTCACGTTTCGGCGTAGATGTAGGATTCACTGTATGTTTCAGCTTAGATGTAGGTTTCATTGTATGTTTCGGCTTAGATGTAGGTTTCACTGTATGCTTCGGCTTAGATGTAGGTTTCACTGTATGTTACAGCTTAGATGTAGGTTTCACTGTATGTTACAGCTTAGATGTAGGTTTCACTGTATGTTACAGTTTAGATGTAGGTTTCACTGTATGCTACAGCTTAGATGTAGGTTTCACTGTATGCTTCAGCTTAGATGTAGGTTTCACTGTTTGTTTCAACTTAGATGTAGGTTTCACTGTATGCTTCAGCTTAGATGTAGGCTTCACTGTATGTTAGAGCTTAGATGTAGGTTTCACTGTATGCTTCAGCTTAGATGTAGGTTTCACTGTATGCTACATCTTAGATGTAGGTTTCACTGTATGCTTCGGCTTAGATGTAGGTTTCACTGTATGTTTCAGCTTAGATGTAGGCTTCACTGTATGTTTTGGCTTAGATGTAGGTTTCACTGTATGTTACAGCTTAGATGTAGGTTTCACTGTATGCTTCGGCTTAGATGTAGGTTTCACTGTATGTTTCAGCTTAGATGTAGGTTTCACTGTATGCTTCAGCTTAGATGTAGGTTTCACTGTATGTTTCGGCTTAGATGTAGGTTTCACTGTATGTTTCAGCTTAGATGTAGGTTTCACTGTATGCTTTAGCTTAGATGTAGGTTTCACTGTATGTTTCAGCTTTGATGTATGTTTCACTGTATGTTTCAGCTTAGATGTAGGTTTCACTGTATGTTTCGGCTTAGATGTAGGATTCACTGTATGTTTCAGCTTAGATGTAGGTTTCACTGTATGTGTCGGCTTAGATCTAGCTTTCACCGTATGTTTCGGCTTAGATGTAGGTTTCACTGTATGCTTCACTGTATGTTTCAGCTTAGATGTAGGTTTCACTGTATGATTCGGCTTAGCTTTAGGTTTCACTGTATGTTTTAGCTAAGATTTAGGTTTCACTGTATCTTTTAGCTTAGATGTAGGTTTCACTGTAAGTTTCGGCTTAGCTTTAGGTTTCACTGTATGTTTTGGTTAGATTTAGGTTTCACTGCATGTTTCAGCTTAGATGTAGGTTACACTGTATGTTTCAGCTTAGCTTTAGGTTTCACTGTATGTTTTGGCTTAGATTTAGGTTTCACTGTATGTCTCAGCTTAGATGTAGGTTTCACTGTATGTTTTGGCATTGATGCAGGTTTCACTGTATGTTACAGCTTAGATGTAGGTTTCACTGTATGTTTCAGCTTAGATGAAGGTTTCACTGTATGTTTCAGCTTAGATGTAGGTTTCACTGTATGTTACAGCTTAGATGTAGGTTTCACTGTATATTACAGCTTAGATGTAGGTTTCACTGTATGTTTCAGCTTAGATGTAGGTTTCACTGTATGTTTCAGCTTAGATGTAGGTTTCACTGTATGTTTCATCTTAGATGTAGGTTTCAATGTATGCTACAGCTTAGATGTAGGTTTCACTGTATGTTACAGTTTAGATGTAGGTTTCACTGTATGCTTCAGCATAGATGTAGGTTTCACTGTATGTTTCAGCTTAGATGTAGGTTTCACTGTATGCTACAGCTGAGATGTAGGTTCCACTGTATGTTACAGCTTTGATGTAGGTTTCACTGTATGTTACAGCTTAGATGTAGGTTTCACTGTATGTTTCGGCTTAGATGTAGGTTTCACTGAATGTTTCAGCTTTGATGTAGGTTTCACTGTATGTTTCGGCTTAGATGTAGGTTTCACTGTATGTTTCGGTTTAGATGTAGGTTTCACTGTATGTTTTGGCTTAGATGTAGGTTTCACTGTATGTTTCAGCTTAGATGTAGGTTTCACTGTATGTTTCAGCTTAGATGTAGGTTTCACTTTATGCTTCGGCTTAGATGTAGGTTTCACTGTATGTTTCAGCTTAGATATAGGTTTCACTGTATGCTTCGGCTTAGATGTAGGTTTCACTGTATGTTTCAGCTTAGATATATGTTTCACTGCATGTTTCGGCTTAGATGTAGATTTCACTGTATGCTTCGGCTTAGATGTAGGTTTCACTGTATGCTTCGGCTTAGATGTAGGTTTCACCGTATGCTTCAGCTTAGATATAGGTTTCACTGTATGTTTTGGCTTAGATTTAGGTTTCACTGTATGTTTCTGCTTGAATGTAGGTTTCACTGTATGTTTCAGCTTAGATGTAGGTTTCACTGCATGTTTCGGCTTAGATGTAGGTTTCACTGTATGTTTCAGCTTAGATGTAGGTTTCACTGTATGCTTCGGCTTAGATGTAGGTTTCACTGTATGTTTCAGCTTAGATGTAGGTTTCACTGTATGTTTCAGCTTAGATGTAGGTTTCACTGTATGTTTCAGCTTAGCTTAGATGTAGGGTAGGTTTCACTGTATGTTTCGGCTTAGATGTAGGTTAGTTTAAACATATTTTATTAATTAATTCAATATAACATTACAATATTCAGCTATATACATTACATAATAAGAAGAAATTAATAGGATTGGGAAACAAGTTACAAGAACTTATATTAATCCCTATCCGTAGGAATAAATTTCATATATAATATACTGTGAATCTCTAAGGGGAGAAGCAAATAGAACTAACTAACAAATTTGATATAAATTACAGAAGGTATAAGAAGATAAAACAAAGAAAGTGATCTGGTGTTTGATGTAAAAAAATGTTTGATTCCAAGTAATTAAAAAAGAAGAAAAAAGAAGAAAGAAATAAGGGAACTAGGTATTGCTGATGTTAGATGAAACGTTTACTGTTTATTATAAACTTTTGTACATTTAAAAATAAACTGTTATTTTGATCGTCTGTGAGGTCAGGTGATCCAAAAAGTAAACGGTCAACTGTCAAGTTCATAGGAATATCAATTGATTCGATATACCGATTTCTCGAATCGTTGAATCTATGACAATAAAACAGATAATGCGAGTTAGTTTCAGGGACCCCTTGATGACAACTACAGTTGGGCGAATCTACTACAATTTTTAGGAATAGATGTTGGTTTAGAGAGCTACATGCAGTTCGTAATCTCATGTGAAGGATTTGTCCAATTCGAGTTCCTGGGTAATAATAAATAGGTTTCTTTATACATTTTGATTTATAATAGTATTTGAGAGATGAAGGAGACTTGCTATCTCTTATTGAAGTGGGTTCGCTGTTCCATAATCTTACAGTAGAGGGTAGAAAATAATTATTATACAAGGTTGTTCTAGTACGTACTGGGGGGATACTTACGGCCTGTCTAGTGTTGTAGTCATGAATATTTTCAAAGTTACAGGGAACAATTGCACTAAGGTAAGGAGGAACAAGACCGTTTACCATTTTATAAAAATATAATTTTTTGTGATTTTCCCGTCTTGCCTGTAACGTCTCCCAACCCGTCTCTTTATATAAAGTATTAATAGATACTAACCGAGTTCCCCCAGTGACGATTCTAGCAGCCTCTATTTGAACATTTTCTAATTTATTTATCAAGAACAATGTTTTATTATCCCATACGACGTCTGCATATTCCAAAATCGGCCGAATGAAGGTAAGATAAATCTTTTCTAAGGTTTTCCTATCTAGAATAAATTTGAATTTTCTTAGTATGTTAACTCTAATAAAAGTTTTCTTTGTTATTAGATCAATATGTTTTTGCCAGCTACCGTCATTTGAAATGTCTAAACCGAGATGTTTATGTTCTGTAACTTGATTAATTATTGTATTATTCATTATAAGGGGCGGATGAAGGGGTTTGTTAATCTTTCTAGTGATCGTCATAGTTTCTGTTTTTTGAGGGTTAAAATTTACTAGCCACTTAGTGGACCATGCATGCATTGTTGCCATGTCGTTATTTAACGTTATTGCCGATTCACGAGGGTTATCAACAATAACATACAAGCTAGTATCATCAGCAAATAGTTTTATAGATGAGTGAATTTCTGTGACAATGTCATTTATAAATATTATAAAAAATAGAGACCCTAGAATAGATCCCTGGGGAACCCCGGCTTTGATAGTGCGCCATTTAGAATGTGCGCTTTCTATAACCACTCGTTGTTTTCTGTCTGTAAGATAATTTTTTATCCATAACAATAAAGACCCTTGTATCCCAATATTTTCTAATTTATTAAGTAAACCCTTATGCCAAACCCTGTCAAAAGCTTTACTTATATCACAAAAAACTACGCGTATTTCTTTTCCTTCGTCTAAAGCTTTTCCGAATTCGTTTGTGAAACTTAGAAGTTGGTTAATTGCAGAGTCACCAGGAGTGAACCCTGATTGGTGTGGGGTAATAATACTATTTTTGAGTAAAAAATTATAGACATGTTTATAAATACATCTTTCCATTACCTTGCCCAAGACACTAATTAGAGAAATAGGTCTGTAATTATTTACCTTACTCGGATTATCTTTCTTAAAGACTGGAGTGACATTTGCCAGCTTCCACTGTGTCGGGAATCTACAAGTTGACAGAGACAAGTTAAATAACAGACACAATGGAAGCTTCAAAATGGAAGCCCCTTCTCTTATAAGTCGTGGGTTTATTAAATCTGGTCCAGTTGCTTTTGTAGTGTCGAGCAATTGTAGAACATCTTCTATGTCAGTTTCTGTAATGTGTAGTTGTGTCAATTTGTCATAAAGTGGATCAATAGGTTCCGGAACTGTCGAATTAGAATCGTCCAGGTTTGATTGTTCACTGAAAAGTCGTTAATTAACTCATATTTTGCAAAATTGTCACATATTAAGTCATCGTCTGTTTGTAAGGGGGGTATTGAACGATTTTTACTTGAACCAAGTAGTCTTTTAACAAGATTCCACCAAATTTTACTACCAGATGATTCTGCTATAATTTTTTCGGATATTGTAGAAAAATAATCATTCTTTGCCATTCTTATCAAATTATTGCATTTGTTCCTGGTTATGCGATACTTTTCCCAATAGTTTATAGAATTTGTATGTTTTACTTATTTATGGATTCGATTTTTCCTACGTATGAATTTCTTGATACGTGTAGTAATCCATGGTCGGCTATCTTTCTGTATCGTTATAAATCTGTTAGGAATAGTATTATCTGCTATAATTAAAATCGTGTTTGTTATAATGTCTACAATTGTGTCTACGTCGTTATGTCCAAACAAAGTCTCCCAGTCAACATCTGTAAGTTGTTGTCTATACGAGTCAAAATCACACTTGTCGTAAAGAAATATTTTCCTTTTATAAGATGTCGATGGTTTACTAGAATGGTGTAGTAAACCAATCACAGGTAAATGATACCTAACCTGTTCGAGCAGTGGAGCACCTACATCTGTGAAAAGTACACTTAATGGGTTACTTACGAGAATCAAATCCAATAAAGATGAACTGTGTTCAGTTACATATGTAGGTTCAGTTATAAGTTGATGCAGACTAAATAGGGTCATTAGTGACCCAATCTTATCATTTATATTGTTATTAAGTTGATTAATATTGAAGTCTCCTGTCAAAATTATATCATATTTACAATTTAGAGCTATATCAATAGAATGTTCTATTTTTCTCCAGGTTTGCAGATCACTAGTTGGTGGGATATAGAATGTGCCGTACAAGTATTTTTTATTATTTAGCTTTATTTCTAACCATATACACTCAAGACTACCTACATGAAGATGAAGTCTAATTGTGCAGTTGACAGTATTCTTAACATATACGATGACACCACCACCTACTTTATTAGATCTATCTCGTCAAAATGGGGGAATTTATAATCGGGAATTTCCAAACATTGGTGGTCGGTAGATGTTATTTCGTTTAACCAGCTCTCAGTGAACGAAAGTATATCGTGGCAAGAATACTCAGCTGATATCATATCTATCTTAGATACAATACTTTGAATATTTAGATGAAGGAATGAAAATGTATTGTTTATGAGCTCGCGTACTGCAGATATATTATCTAAATCACTGCTAGAACTACTAGAGATGTCCGAATCAAACGGGCCTGGATTAATTTCAATTCCCGATATAATTAACAAAATGCAAAGAACAATGAAGAAATTGAGACATTTAAGAACAAAAATGCTGTTATTAGTTTTCACCTGTAACTTGTGTATTTCAGGACAGCAAAGTGATTTATTTACCTTGCTTGTATTTTTTCTGGTCTCTGCTGCTTTGCAAAAGAAATGCACTAATATTAATAATGGTGTAATTTTGGTTCCGTACAACAAAAGTAGATTAAAACAAGCAATATCAGTAATGCTTAACAGCTTACCTTTTTTCACAGAGCGTGCAACAGTGTAATACTTACCGATGCTTTCTCTATATTGATCTACTTCGATACCCATCAGGTTATACCAGTGTTTTGAATGTATAGGGAAGAAAGGCAATCGGTAAATAATTAAAGTAGCCTAAAGAAAACAGCACGATTCATCAGCAGTACCTTAAAAATGTGCAAAAGGAATTTACAAAAAACACCACGTTCGTGGTGAAAGGTGCGATGCAAAACTAAAGTGCGAATTAAATAAAGAAATATGTAGACAATAAACATGGGAAAATAGGAGGAGGTATATGGAGGGGTTTATTTATATGATACTAAACACATCATGATAAATATCTAGTATTTCAATATTATATTGAATGAAACGGGTGAATCAATATTATATTTAGAACAAATAAAGTTTAATTATATGTGCGTTCCAAGCTAATTGTACCACAGTGATAATTGGGTGAAAGATTGAGCGGCAATTTTTTTTTAACTTGTTTACTAAGTTATAATCCAATTGAATGCAAAACAATATATATATATATATATATATATATATATATATATATATATATACATTAATATGTATAAGATAATATGATATAATATAAATATAATTTCCTTTTTTAGGGTAATTATATGGGAGCCGTTTACCCTAGATCAAGCGGAAAAGAAATCAATAAAGGATAGCCATTATATAGTAGAAAAACAAATTGAAAACATCACAATGAACATAGAGTATCATCGAGCAATAATAAACAATAAAAAAATGAATCTGACCAAGGAGTTTGAACATAGAAAATTATTGTGTGACAGACATCAATATTTACAAAAATATAATGAGGAGAAATGAATATAATATTATGTGAACCACCATAAGCATCATTTGTTTGTGTGTATGTGTGCCGTAATACCTAAGAAAAAGGACAATTGACTATATATTCAGATTTTTTACTAGCGACAATAGTGTTATTTATTCAGATTTTTTACTAGCGACAATAGTGTTAAAGGATTTCGTAGATTTCGGACATATTATGCACAAGAAAACAATTAGTGACAACTATCAAGATTCTTACAATTCAAAATAATTAGACAATCATATTTGTTTAATTTCAACAAGTGGTGTCACAAAATGATGGAATAATAACACGAGTGTAATTTGTTGTTATGTTTGAGTGTAGTTGTTGCAACACGTTATGTTTCATAGTGTAATTTTTTTTATGTTTGAGTGTAATTATTGCATCTATTAAATGTATATATTCAGACTTGTGTTTACGGCATTCATATCCAATCAATCGTTAATCACAAATATTAAACACGGTATCTAAAGTAATAAGTGCTAGATTATATATCCATCCCAGATTGTCAACAAGAAATAACACAAAGAAGATCATAATGTATACAAATTGTATTTAAAAATAATATACAGTTAAATATAACAAATGTACTGTGTATTACCACGGGAAAACATGTCTTCCTAATCGTCATTTTGATCGGCATCATAACCTATCAATTTGAAAGTTGCATCCTCCTCTTCCACATCATCGTTCTCAATAAAAGACGAACACTCATGACACTTCAACAAGTCGGATTGAGCATGATGAGTATATTCACAGATCACGGATGGTGCTAGTTCTGGGACGAAATCACGTATTAATTCCATGACATTTTGCAACCCATTCCATCTGTATTGGTTCAGGGCTATTCCCCTTTTTGTAGGAACTGGTTTGTCAGAGTCGATAGGTTTCCAGAAATGTCTAATATCTACGGTTGGAAATTTGTATCCAACGGTAAGGTACAAACCTCCACCTAAATGAATCAATAATTCGTGATTCTGTTCCAGTTTTCCGCTCATACCGTTTTGAAATACTTTATTTATTTCATCACGATTCATTTCCAGCATAAGCCATCTAAGTATATTAAACATAACCCCATGTTTTGTTGGATATTTCTTGGCACCTCGTTGTACATAATTACGGATATGTATGACTATTTCATCTTTATATTCTTTGGCTACAACGTAACACTCATCTCCCAAATAAAGCATACACCTGTTATCATCACGACCATTTAGTAATATCTCATCTTCCTTATCAGTGGGTTTATATCCATATTTGGCTAGATCTGTATATCTACTTTTTATAAGTGCCAGTCTGAATTGGTGAAAATAGGAGACAGAAGAACCAATGAGATGGTCTAATAAGTAATGTGCCCTCTTCAGACCTGATGTAATCTGAAGAAGTTCATCTTATTTTGCCTTAGACAACACCGTTTTTAATCTCAGATGATGAATAACTGTGTCAGAATCCATTTTTGTCACAAGGACTGCCCTTGCCTGTTCAATAACTTGTTTCTCTTGTAGATCCATGGCATATGTTTCATGAGCTGAAGAACCTCAAAGAAACGACTTTTTATACCATTTGACGTTACGGTATCTTGCATTATCGCAAAGGAAATAAAATATATATTGATGAGGGGTCAACCCTCTTAACATATACGAAAAATAGTGAGGGGTATATATATATATATATATAGACACAAAGGGGCTAACTCATATACATAAACAATCAAGAGACATTAAATTGCATGAGGAGAGACCCATCATTATAATATATTAAACATATATACGTTGCGATAACCAATAAAATAAATAATGTTGACACCCTTATATATATATATGTCTACAGTGAAAGATGAGCAGTACGCACACACATTAACAAAAATCACCGTTGCATATTGGATTATAATTATAACCCCTCATATACTATTACAAATCACAACGATTAATTTCACTTAATATACAATTATCTGTTTGTTGATTCATGTCACGACCCTCTCATTCCTTAAGACCACTCAAGTGATAACAAACACACCGAATAACCACACGATGAGTACACTTATCATGATACAATTTATGTCATAACCATCCCCCTCATTCATAGAGAGCACTCAAGTGATAACAACCAACTAACAATAATATAAAACGCACCGAAAAAACGTTAAAGGGTCATTAGCTACGATTTTGACCAAAACAATTATGTTTTGGAAATTGGTAAATAGCTTTAAAATGATGAAATAAAGGTAAATATTTCACATCAAACAGTTTATCGTACCACTTTTCGCCCTTTGAGAACGAAAATTACCATCGATTTATTATTTCCTTGCAAGCACATAATTTGACCTCGCTTTCTCCGTATGCAACTGACCTTACTAGTGAGGTAAAAACGAATAATTTGTATTTTGTCGCTTTTTAACTGCAAACTTGCATGGTTCTTTGTCCGTAATTAACGCCGACTAAAAGCAGATTCACAGAAAATAAGAAATAAGTACATTGTTGTACTGATTTAATGACGATTCGCCAAACTCCGTAAACATTGCTGATAATTAATAAAATGGCGTCGATTTCTTGATGATCTCAAAACACGAGCAGCTGCACTTTTTTCCCGGATGCTCGTACATTTCATAACATGCATAAGCTACAGAAACACGTTTTATTAAGGCATCAATCATATATGATAGTTTTAATGGGTAACAAAAATATACGATTGTGGCAGTTAATGCCCCTTTAAAGAAGATCATTTTAACAGGGGTATAAATTCACCTGTTTATTCTATTTTATTTTCAACAGTTGTTTTAAACATGGATAACGGGAGAAGACGACCACCAAGCTTAACAGACATTATATTATCTTGCGACTTCACAAGCGAACTTCAAACATGGGCGTCAGAAAATCAGTTAACACATCATCCCTCTATCCAACAGAGACTGAGCGACATTCTTTATACAATAAACGAATTCTCCGACGTGTTTCGTTTGATAGGATGGGCTATACATAACGGTGACTTAAATCACGAGAGCGTCCAGAATAGAATAAATTTCCTTTTAACGTGTAAGTGGTGCTGGGTGAGATTTCATTTGACAGATGAATTACTGGAACACGAAAAAGTTCACGAAATGCTAGATGAACTCGTCGATAAGCCACCGGTTGTTCCCTTGTCACAAGATAACAGTGGATATGGTACATTATCACATACACAAAACGAGAATTTCAATATTTCTATGGAAGTTCCGATGCAGGAAATATCAATAAATAATACAAAAAACAGTAATATGGAAGACACGTAATATACAGAGGATGATTCTAGTGCCTCCATTACTCACTGATTTAGAAAATCTCTTAGAAAATATAAGTGAACCAGTGCACGAGGCGTCTCCACATACACCAAGTATTCAAAACGAAATTCTTAAAGATAAATCACCCCACCCATTCATTAACTCTGAACGGGAAGACACATGTGAAATTAGAGTTGTAGACACATCATCGACACACACCGACCAACCACAAACACCATATAGACACGATATCTAAACATCGCAGTATGGTGCGGGTCCTTCGGATCAATCAACCGATAATGCATACATTTTTACATCACGTCGTGGTACCGGACAAGATATTGTACAATGGGTCCAAGATCATGTACAGGCACGTGGCTAAAGGACTGGATTTTACCTTTCTAGACTCCCTCAATTTCTTGGGTATGCGATTTTCCAGGTTACCAGGATGTGTCGATTTAAACGAACTCTGCAAGGGATATTTCCCCCATCTGTTTAATACGTCTGAAAACCAACATTACGTAGGTCCGCATCCAGACACTCAATTCTACTCTTGCGATTACATGGAATCAGGAGACCGAGACAAATTCTTGGAATGGGACGAATCAAAGAAAGATAAGATTTTCGATTTTCAAAAAGAAATCCACGAATAATGCGACTCCGATGTTGATATCCTACGTAGGGGGTGTATGAAGTTTCGGAATCTCTTGATGGAAGTCACCTCTACAAAAAAAAAAGACTGTATCATCTTGTTTTACCTTATATGTCGAACGACAAGTTGAAGTTTCCTCTCTGTAGGGCATGGGCAGACACCGAAAACCAGAATGATTGTAGTTGTAATGACGAAAAAAGAACAATCACTGGTACCTGGTGTAATCCAGAGATAGAATTGGCCTGTTCCATGGGATACGAAATAGTAAAAATATATGAAGTTTATCATTTTGATGAATCAAGTATGTATGACAGGTCTGCATGTAAAGGGGGGCTCTTTGCAGATTACGTTAACCTGTTTTTGAAATTAAAACAGGAAGCCTCTGGTTTTCCTCGTGAATGTCAAAATGAACAACAAAAGTTAGATTATATTGCTAAGTATGCACTAAATGAAGGGATACAACTTGATTATGATGCTATTAAAAGAAACCCTGGACTACGAAGCCTGGCAAAAATATGCTTAAGGAGTTTTGGGGGGAAATTTGGACGTCTCAACATGAAGCAGTCGTCGTTCCTCTACGAACACGAGGCAGACAAGTTTTTTCAGTTACTCACTGATACGAGAAAAGAGGTAAGGGACTTTCACGTGATCAGCGATCGCATAATACAAATGGAATATTTGGACAATTTGTCTTACTTACCCATAGATTTTAAAACCAACGTGTTCTTGGCGAGCTTCACTACGTGTTGGTCTAGGATTAAGTTGTATGAATTGTTAGATTGTTGACACGGACTCAGTAATATTCAGTGACCTTACAAACAGATTACGAAACGTCTTCCTATAGGTAATTACCTGGGACAATTAACGAATGAAATTTCATCGGAGGATGGTCATATTACAACTTTCGTCTCTTCTGGACCGAAAGCGTACGCGTACAGAACTTTGTCTGATAATGAGACTTGTAAAGTGAGAGGATTTACTTTACATTGGGCAAATTCTAAGTTAATAAATTTTGAGAACATACGTGATATTGTGATTCACAAAGGTATTGATTCTATCACGACAATAAATAAACAGAAGATTTCTAGATTATCTAGCAAAAGAAAACTGTATAACAGAATTGAGGAAAAGGAATATAGAATAGTGTACACCAAAAGACGTCTACTGAATGACTTGACCACATTACAGTTTGGCTATTGCACAACATAAGAATTATGTAATTTAGCATGATGATTTATTATATAGAAAATAAATCATTAATATTGTTTCCAACTTATGTTTTTTTTCCTCCTTTTTGGAGGCCTATCTAATATTCCTGGTATTTTCCCTTCTGTGGTCTGGTTTACAAAATGTCCGTTTCCCGTCTGTGACAAGACATCCATTAAAGGTATATCATGCGTCATTTGTTGTGGTAATAAATGTTCAAATGTAGTAGGATTTTTGTTAATTAATTCTTCGTATCTCGCTTTGGGCACTAATATGAATTCTTTGGCCATCACTTCAAATAGTCTAATACAGGTTGCAGGAGAAGTTGTATAATTTTTGTTTCTTAATCAACAATTTAATTTTTTGAGAGTTTTCCATAAACGTTGACCCTATTTGCCAGATGAGAGATTTATAAGGTTTCAATACCTTAACGTATTTATGTTTGTTAGGAAACACATCTTTGTATATGTTTGGATGCCACCTCTGACAGAACGTCTAACTGTTCCTTTGTAAGCGTCGATAAAATGGCCTTTCTGTGTTTTGTATTTGCTTGACTTAGAAATTTAAAAAAAAAATGACTGCGTCTTCATTCGACGACTCATTCTGTGAAATTGATCATTGTCCTTTTAAATTGGCTTTTTTATGTAGGTCTTTACACGACACATGTATTTTTGGGAAATATGCCTGTCCTTATCATGTAATCACTGTCATATTGTCTGTGTGGCGAAATGTCCACGAGTAAATATGAATATCTTTGTTTTGTTGCTAAAAAACAAACTGTCCATAAAGTATCTTGTTTCTGTGTTTAATGTTGACACAAAGCCATAAGAACTCACGGGAACATCTGGCTTATATTATCAGTCACGTATAAGGGAATGTTTTCTGTGTTTAATGTTGACGCAAAGCGATAAGAGCTCATGAGAACATTTGACTTATATCATCATTCACTTATAAGGGAATGCTTTCTGTGTTTAATGTTGACACAAAGCCATCAGAGCTCATGAGAACATCTGCCTTAAAGGGAATGCTTTTTGTGTTTAACGTTGACAGAAAGCGATAAGACCTCATGAGAACATCTGGCTTATATCATCATTAAACTGTAAGAGAATGCTTACTGTGTTTAATTATGTCACATGACCGTCCCAAATGATTGTTCAGTTGGTCGAGTGTAATGGTTCTACCATTCCAGTACAAATCTAATTGCTACTGAAAATTGTACTCATGACTATGAAGATGAAGCATATAAAGTCAATAAACTGCTGCAGGAAATGGAACATCATGTTTCAGAGACAGCACATGTATAACAGTTGCACGACAAGATGCAATTTTGCGTGCAGTAGACAATTCCACAAAAAAAGAAGTAGAGTCGAGTGAGTACAAGAAATATAAGTAGATATGTCGGCTAACCGTAAGCACATACAAGTGAAGTCGAGTGTAGGTGCACCGATGATGCGGAAAATTTGTCCACAGAACTTACGCATAGAGCAGTATTTTAGCTATATTCATGATTATTAGCATTAGGTTCAACGAACGGTCATATGGTCGGATGCTTTCATAGTCATAAACCGAGATAATGGGTACGGGTCGGGCAATTTTTTATTTTTTTTTTTTTTTAAATTTCAGATCATTTTATTCAAAAGCCCTGTTATATAATTATCCTATGTAGCCCAGGGGAGCTACATAGGGCCCCTGTGGTTTACAAACTCATTTGACCAGGGAAAATATCATAATGAGTAAAAAAAATACACTCCCTTTCATTCATAAAATGAAAATTACAAACATACATGTACATTTAATTTAACAACATATATATCATCATTTTGTCTTCTCACAAAAGAGTTTGAATTATCAATAATCAAATTAATAATTGCGACCAATCCGGTAAATTAAAATTTTATTGGACAATCTTATTTTACCTATGATTTTTTACCCTTCAGTGTACCCCACTTATGTGTCGCCCTATTTATTAAATACGTAACAGTCACAGCAGCATGGTTTTGATGTGTTGAAAAGGATAATTATAGTGTATATTAAAAAGATGGATTTAATTCTATATAACTGGATTTACTTTTGTGTGCAGAGAGTAATAATGTTAGTACAGTTAATTATCGATAAGAACAATAGGAAGTTGATACAATTGTTAGCCTGGTAGTTGGAGACTAAAATATATAAACAAATTGCACATGTTACAGAAGCTTCAGTTTGTGGGAGTGTCTACTTAATATACCCGTGTACAAAATGAGTTTTTCAATTATATAAATGTATCATCATAAATAGCAGATAGAAACGACAATTCAGTTTTAACAGATTAATAATTCTAATTTTACTCATAGCCTTTTTCTGATATTTAACAACATTTCTTTCTTTCCAAATAAAATATTTTGTAGGCAACAAAATAGTGTTAACAAACTTTGCAATTTTCTTTAAGTTTTTATTAAAAATTCCTAAACCTATATTTTTTACAGATTTTTCCGCCAATATATTAAATTTTCTAAGAAAAAAGTCGCTGAACTTATCAAAAACTTCTATCCAGACACTGTCAACAAATTTACAATGTACAAATAAATGTAATAACGTTTCCTTTTCTTTACAAAAATGACAAGATCCATTTAATGATAAACCCATACGCTGCAGTCTTTCCTCGGTATACACTATGTTATATAAAAGTTTGAATTGTAGTTGTTTAGCTTTTCTATTAGCCCGGTTTGAATAAAGTATAGCCCAGATAAATTTCAAGGGTAGTTCTGTGTCGAAGTGCGTATCCCATTTGTTTTGACATATATGAACACAATTCGCCACAACATAACTCTGAATTTCTTTCAAACGTAATTTACTGTTTTCTAATATTTTTTTTGCTTTTTTAAAACTGATGCGAGTTTTTATTTCGAAATGGAAGATTTGCCTTTGCATTTAGTTCGACTGGTTCAGATTTAAGCATTCTTATTAGTTCTTGCGGTATGACTTTCTTTATTCGGCTATATTCTGAAATCCAGTTTCTTCTATCATAAAGACTGTTGAATATTTCGGTAGAACTCTTAAAGACATTTGTGTTGTCATCCCATATATCTTCAATTTTTTGCATACCACTTAAGCTAAATGAACTAAACAATAAAGCATTACCGTTATAGCTAAATTTTGCATTTCCAAAAATGTTTTGATCCAAAATATCTTCCTTTACATACAATGTTTGTGATGCTAAAAAGAAGGATCATGACTCTAAAAGTCTCTTGTAATAGTTAGATATCTTCAAGCTTCCGATATGTTTTACGTCAGAGCATTGTCTGCCCTTGATGTGGAAGTCGATATTTATCTGGGCTCTGAGTAAAAATGTCATTTGCGTGTATTTACTTATTACTACTTGCCACTTTTTAGTGGATGTGCTACAATATTGACTCTGTTAGCAGTTTGTCATAACTTGTACATCGTATCAGGACAATTAGCGTCAAACCAAAAAAATTGTGAGTGTATTTGTGTCTTTGTTTACATTCGTAATGGCGGGTAACACAAAAGAAAACTCCAAGCCCCAAAAACAACACCACTTGTCCATCCACTTTGGTATCAGCTTTACCAAGGGACTGTCACACACTGAAGTATTAAATCAACTTGCAAAACTGATAGATAAATCGTCAGTTCAATCCATACAACTAACAGAGAGGGAATGCATAGTCACTGATTTTAACCCCGATGCCAAACATGTTTTATTAACAAGAGGAATTGAACTCAGAAATCGTTATATTAAGCTCGTCGATGTCGAAAAACAGGTAACAAATGTCACGATCAACGACGCACCTTGTGCATTAAGTGACATTGCAATTTGTGGTTATATTTCTAAATTTGGTGAAGTTGTACAAGATTCCCTTCGTAGAGGTACTATTAAAGGTACTAACATCCAGACTGGAACCCTCTATCTGCAGCTCACAAACTGCATTCCTATCATACCTAATATAACTAAATTCGGGCGGTTCACAATTCGGATTTTTGCTGACAATAATAGAACTCAGTGTATCTATTGCTCTCGAACTGACCATCCGTCATACCGCTGTGATAGTAAATCGCAAAAATCGCAGAATCGTGATGCAGTACGATCGTGCTACAGATGTAACAGTAAGGAGCACACTATTAAAGACTGTCCTCACACCGACAAAGTGTACTTTAATTGTGGCCATATACAGCGTGAATGTACTACGTCCGACCATGAAATTTTCGGAGATTACGTACACGAGATTCGAGAAGGAAGACAGGCGGAGATGGAAAACCCTGAGAATAAACAGGAAGTATCAGATATAAATAAAAACTTAAATCCTGTGTTTGAAATGAAATCAAGCCCCAGTAGTTCAAGTCAGACGGTAATACTAGGTGCATCAAACTGCACACGTATTATAATAGACGATCCTAACATTCATAACTTGTCTGTATCAGGAACAACACTTGACAATGTACAAAGTCTACTAGACAAGTCAGACAATGAAGTTGAGGCTGATTTTGTGAAAAAGGTTATACTGTCGTTAGGCACAAATGATATTTCAAAGCATACAGATGACGTAGAACAAGTAAATGTTAATTTTACAATGTGCATTGAAGCAGCTAAACAGAAATATCCCTTTGCAAAAATAGGAATTTGTAGTATTCTGCCTAGAAGAGGCAAATGTATCCACCTCCAGGCTTTAAATGCAGCAGCGACCTCAGTCAATACTTTCGTTAGGACATTATGCAAAAAAAGTACAAACCTGCAATACATTGATTTATGAACCGAATGTACACCCAACGGAGTTCCAAACCGAGGAATATACGATCTAAATGACCGATCTGGTGTACATATCAACTCCGCCGGTTCGGAATTTCTCGGTGAAATCTTTGCTGACTTTGCCTCAAGTGTGTCTGATAACGAATATCAAACTCCACAAAGTAAGAAAAAACTACGTAGTTCTACATCAACCCCCGGATCAGAAGTAAAACAGCAGTCCAAAATTCCGAAACCATCAACTTAGTAGACATATTTTCTATATAATATACATAGCAAAAACATTAAACAATTTTTGTTTTAAATTAAACTAAACCCATCATGTCTTATTTATCCTAATTAATATGTATGTTCGCAAATAGTTGTAGTTTTTCGCAACTAAGTTGATTGTAAATAGAGTAGTAAACCTGTTGTCTTTATTGATTGTGTTGATCTGTTTGTAAACAATTCTACATTGTAACCTTTAACCTTTTTCAAAATATGTCAATTGTTATTGTTACCTTGAATGTGAACGGGATGTCAGATAACAACAAAAGAAATGGGGGGGGGGGGGGCGGGCAAATAGTATCTGGAATCATGGCCTTAGCAATTCGAGGGGTGTAGCAATTTTATTTTCAGAAATTTTTTATTAAGATATATCGGATATCACTAGGGATATCCCCGGACGGAAGATTTCTTGCAAAATTAACGTTTCAGGTCGACATAGTTTGAATTTGGTAAATGTCTATCTACCTAGCTCTGGACAAGAGAGGAAGAATTTCATATGTAATAGCATAAATATTGACCGACAGAAACTAAATTGCGTGGCGGGTGATTTTAATTGTACGCTCTTGAAACATTTAGATATAAATCCTATACCCATCCGCGACGATGTTGGAACTCGTGAATTCAGCGAGTTTATTGAAAAATACGACATACTTCATATTTGGAAAGCTCGTAATCTTAATAATAAAAGATACACGTTTCAGAGGGGTAACTCACAATCACGAATCGATTTTATATTTATTACTGACGAATATAACTACTTGACGCAAAATGAAAAAAAAAAAAATCCGTTCAGCGACCACGACGGAGTATCCTTGTCATTAAAGTTTACTGAACCAGAGTCTGGTGGCGGAACTTATAAAATGAACAATTGTGTATTGAAGAGCGAATTGTTTCAGCGTACATTAGAAAGTTTTTGGTCTGACTGGCGCCTTAAAAAAGAAGATTTTAAAAATAAACTAGAGTGGTGGGCAAATTGTTTTTAGCAAATCACAAGCGAAAACTCACAACAAACTGATACGCATTTGCATGTGCTCCAAATAAACGTAAGAAAACTCCCACAACACAACATTGGAAACTTAAAACGATGAGTAATATATACCTCACCAAATCTAGTTAGTTTAAATAGCTAAATGAAAGAATATGAAATAGTGAAACAGTTTATTTATATATCTGAGTTAGCATCCAACATTCATCTAATGGTTGGATTAGAATAGATCTATTATATATGCATCAGTAAATCAAGAAAGTAGATCTTCCAGAAATAATAAACTTCTAATAATGTTTCCTGTGAAAAAAAGTTTAAACAGTGATGGTTATCAATTTCACCAATATCAACAAAACGAACAATTACCTCTCATCTTAATTGAATTCACTGAACACAAACAACAACAATCCCGCCCCCAAGTTTACTATTCTAATATGTTCTAGTACTCCTTTCCACAAAAGATTAAAGCTTAGACAAACAATGACTATGTCTTGTGTCATTTTGTGAGTGATCATGTATTTGTGTGCTAGGGATTTTGATTTTGCCTATTTTCTACGATTTGATATTTGACAATGTGGTATTTGTTTTTAATTTTCATTTTATTCTAAATTGTAATATTGATGGGAATGATAGATAGATAATTTTTAAAAACAACTTGCTACTAGACATTTATTAAATTAATTCTAATCGACATCTACATCTACATTATACAATAATACTCCATAAATTATGACAACTAAGTATCCGTGTGAACAGATCATAATTTACAATTTTACAATTTGAAGAAATTTAAAAAAAAATAAAATAGGAACGTATTTACATATATACAAAATAGAAACTGTTTAATCTTTAGTTGTAATGGGTTTGGATCAGTGATTTGAACTGATACAAAGAAGAAGCAGAGACAATGTCAAGAGGTAATGCCCTCTAGACCGTACAAGTTACCTTCATCCATCTGCTACATAAAATTGAATTGCTAGAGTTTAATATTATGTTACATTTGTTTTAATCATTACAATGACTAATGATACTAGGATCATGTGAGCTGAACAATGTCATATTTGATCTACGTTGAATAATGTTGCAACAAATTATATTAGCTAAATCAACAAACCGTTCACTTCTTTTCATAGACTTTAAATAACGAATGGTACTAGTTTTATAATACTTAGTTAATAACTGGACAGGTCGTCGTTGTTTGCCATTCGTGAAGTTATATTTTACAGTACCTAAATGGGTTTGAAAACACGATCTAGAATTCTAGCATATATGTGCTTAGATGGATTATTTTTCCTGATAAAATCGCAAGAACAGAATGAAAAATAATACACTCTTCATGGACAATTATACAAAGAATAATGATATGGTGGATGAACATGCATTTGTACTAGAATATGTCTATTTAGCAAATTATTTCTTCGTAATTGAAGCAATACTAATTGTGCCTATACTATTCGGAAACTCCTTAATCTTGTTCAGTATTGCTCGTTTTAGACGACTACGAACGCGGATGAATATATTAGTGGCAAACCTATCAGTATCAGATTTTCTAGTTGGACTTATTATGATCCCTTACGACATCAGTTTTGTAATGGTTGAAGATCTGCGCCAAAATAAATGGACATGTTTATTGCGCGAAACTTTTCAGATTCTGTTTTTGGGATCATCTGTGCTGAATCTACTTCTGATTTCTGTAGAACGTTATTTAGCCATAATGTTTCCACTAGCACACGTACACAGAAGAAGTAGAAAATGGTTGGCACTCATGATCTTAGCATCGTGGTTTTTGCAATACTAGTTTCAATCTTACCTCTTCTAGGTGTAAACACGTTGCGTCCAGGAGTTCCTTGTGATTCGGCGTATACATTGCCAAAGGAATATACTATAGTGACAAACATTGTGCTGATTTCTTCATTAATAGTAAACTTCGTTCTTTATGTACGGGTAGTACATAAAGCATTATCACAGTTCAATTTTCAATATGATGTATACACAATAAGTAAGTGTGGAGGAGTTCGTCATGTTCAAAATCGAAAAACAAATCTGTTGAAAACTCAGATTATGATCATTGTTCTTGGTGCTTTCGTGGTATGCTGGGGTCCTTACTGTATAGCAACTATCGTTGAAGCTGTCCTTGGAGAAAGTGATGGAACGATTTTAACTACTAGATTTCTATCTTCATTTGGAAGGTTAAATTGTGGAATTAACTGGATTATTTTTGGAGTTAAGAACAGAACATACAGAAATGCCTTTAGATATATATTAGGATGTAGGAAAGGATTAACAGAGAATTCCCTCATGGTAAAAGAGAGTATGTGATGCACGTATATCTATTCCATAGCCCTGCCTTTGCTTCAAACATGCATTACCTTAGATACCAAGCTTTGAGAGTACAATCAAGCTCTCTTATGTGACCTTCCATGGGAACATTAAAATAGGGTCACATAAGACAGGTGGTTTCTAAATGCAAGTTTTATTAATATGAAATGCACTGTGATAGAAAATTAAAATTAAAATAGCATACGTTGTTGCTTAATAGAGGTGGTCACTAAAGCAGATTCGAATGTATATGAGACAAGGTAGCTACACTATAATGTCGCTATTGTTTTGTTATTACCCTTATTTAAGAGATTCATAGATGTCATGTTAATTTGTTTTCTATTTTCTATGTCTGAACTATCAAGTCATTGTCGTATTGTGAGAATGATTAAATTTACAGTAAATATTTTCTATTTTCAACCTTTGAATTGAACTCTTATATTACTCAACAAATCCGAAAATACAATACAAACATTATTAAATAAACGTTGGAGGAAACTGACAACATTAAAAAACAAACGTTATTGTACGATGTTGCATTTATTTGACGACCTATGATTGAATAAAATCATTCCTAAAAATAACGATAGAAGGCAGAGCCATATATGGAAATCTACAGAATAAGATTAATACGCTTTACTGGCCAGTGGAAAATTCCATTCCTAAAAATAACGATGGAAGGCAGAGCCATATATGGAAATCTAGAGAATAAGATTAATACGCTTTACTGGCCAGTGGAAAATTCCATATGCCAAGTGAAAGCAGCATTGTATAATCTATTATTGCATAATTTGACCTTGACGCTGTCCGAAATAAAGAAATATTGTAATCGATAACTGAGATTACAGAAGGTCAGTGGGCGGTGCCTAACTTTGTCTAGTGACCATTATGTATTTAGCCGGCTTAGAACTTCCAAGAAAGTCAGTCAAACATAGTTCGAGGAAAAAAACTTAGTTATTGTTTCAAGTTATAGATCAGCAACATCGTACAAAAATGTTCTAAGCTCCTGTGACCGACTATGATTATTTAGAACGGTAAGTAAATACTGACCAGTGAAAAATTCCATATGCCAGGTGACTGCAGCATTGTATAATCTATCATTGCATAATTTGACCTTGACGCTGTCCGATATAAAGAAATATTGTAATCGATAACTGAGATTACAGAAGGTGAGTGGGCGATGCTTAATTTTATTTAGTGACCATTACTTCTTTAGCCTTAGAACTTCCAAGAAAGTCCGTCAAACATAGTTTGTGGAAAAAACTTAGTTACTGTTGCAAGCTATATATCAGCAACATAGTACAAAAATGTTCTATGCTCCCGTGACCGACTATGATTATTTAGACGGTAAGTAAATACTGGACAGTGGAAAATTCCATATGCCAGGTGACTGCAGCATTGTATAATCTATCATTGCATAATTTGACCTTGATGCTGTCCGAAATAAAGAAATATTGTAATCGATAACTGAGATTACAGAAGGTCAGTGGGCGGTGCTTAATTTTTTCTAGTGACCATTACGTCTTTAGCCTTAGAACTTCCAAGAAAGTCCGTCAAACATAGTTCGTGGAAAAAACTTAGTTACTGTTTCAAGTTATAGATCAGCAACATGGTACAAAAATGTTCTAAGCTCCCGTGACCGAATATGATTATTTAGACGGTAGGTAAATAGTTGAAGTGTTCGCGGTAAAGCGCTATTTACTGACCGTCTAAATAATCATAGTCGGTCACTAGGGAGCTTAGAACTTATATTTTCTGGCATGTCCTTTATAACCGAACGGAAGAAGAACATGTGACGATATCAATATAAATATTGAAATATTACTATATGGGAACGATGACTATACTTATGATCTTAGCTCCAAACATTTTGGAAAAGTTCGAACAGTTATTAACAAATCTAAGCGATTTTTGAGCTCAGACAGCAATTTTTCACCTATACTTCTTACTTTCTTATGTCTATATTGTTAGTGTTATGCTTTGCTGTCATTATTTCATGTGTATATCGTTTTTAGGTGAGGACTTCATATAAGTTGGCATAGCTCGCATTCCAATCCTATTGGTTATATACATTAAAATATTAATAAGCTAAATTAAATTAGATACCTACGTTTTTATTAGGAACATCAACATTGCTGTACTATCAACCTAATTTAATCGTTTAAATCACACTGACAAACAAAATTACAAAACCAAACTATACATAAGACTCATTTCTGATCATGTTTACACACAAAATTTAATTGGATAACAACATTAACAATTAATACGATCTCAACATATACATTATGCATTATTCGTTCATACAAATAAGGAAATAAATCAAAAGAATATATAGTTAGACTTAAAGTCAACAATAAACAAACAATAAGAGACACAGACACAACTACTTACAAAATATTCAAACAATATAGGCATAGATTCTTTAAACATGTGATTTATCTGTATGAGGTTGAGAAACAAGGGGGTAAATAGTTGGCGAACATTACATTTACTCCTGTGGTATTGCAAAGCAAAAAATAAAACGCATATTACACTAAAAAGACACGATGTATATTAAACAGTTTTCATACTGCAATTAACAGTTTAACTACTTGTTTTATGTAGATATCTTAAAAAAAAACACTTTTTTGTGTTAAACCCTTTGGTAGCTCCAGTAGGCGTTACTTGTTGGTTCATACTACTTCATTATAGTAGACATTTAAACATCAATTTCGTGGTATACCAATTTTCGTGATTTTCATGAATAGTAACAAACCACGAAATTATGAATGTAATGAATACTAGTCACCATATACATATGTAATGGCTATAGCAGATAATCCACGAATTTAGGTATCCACGTTTACGTTTCTCAAACCACAATAATGGGTAACCACGAATTTAAGCGAATTAACAGCATATAGAAAAACATTAATTTCAGTAAAATTAATAATACAATAAGAACTAGCAAAATAAAGCACATCAAAATATAAAGTAAGACAATTGAAACTAAATAAAATAAGATATTGTAAAATAATTGAGACAAAATGAAACCAACCTTCATATTTGTGAATATTATCATTGATGCAAGAATTAACTCATTGTTTCATAATGCGCAGTTTGAATTGTGGTAATGTGAAATATATCTTGATATACGCACTTCGAATTATTTGAATGCGAAACTTGCATTATTTGTTGAGAAAGTGGTGTAAGGGAATCAAATTCCAGATAGTTTACGTATCCTCTCCGAAAACGTATTCTCATTAACGTATACAATGGGTATTGTAAATCGCTTCCACAAACGTATCGGTCCTTACACTCCTTGTAATAACCGATAACTCTGTCGAAGAAATTGTAATGACCGATAACTCTGTGGAAAAGATTGTAATGACCGATAACTTCGTGGAAGAGATTGTAATGACCGATTACTCCGTTGAAGAGATTGTAATGACCGATAACTCTGTGGAAAAGATTGTAATGACCGATAACTTCGTGGAAGAGATTGTAATGACCGATAACTCCGTGGAAGAGATTGTAATGACCGATAACTTCATGGAAAAGATTGTAATGACCGATAACTTCATGGAAGAGATTGTAATGACCGATAACTTCGTGGAAGAGATTGTAATGACCGATAACTCTGTGGGAGAGATTGTAATGACCGATAACTCTGTGGGAGAGATTGTAATGACCGATAACTCTGTGGGAGAGATTGTAATGACCGATAACTTCGTGGAAGAGATTGTAATGACCGATAACTTCGTGGAAGAGATTGTAATGACCGATAACTTCGTGGAAGAGATTGTAATGACCGATAACTTCGTGGAAGAGATTGTAATGACCGATAACTCCGTGGAAGAGATTGTAATGACCGATAGCTATGTGGAAGAGATTGTAATGACCGATAACTCTGGAAGAAATTGTAATGACCGATACTCTGTGGAAAAGATTGTAATGACCGATAACTTCGTGGAAGAGATTGTAATGACCGATAACTCTGTGGGAGAGATTGTAATGACCGATAACTCCGTGGAAGAGATTGTAATGACCGATAACTTCGTGGAAGAGATTGTAATGACCGATAACTTCGTGGAAGAGATTGTAATGACCGATAACTTCGTGGAAGAGATTGTAATGACCGATAACTTCGTGGAAGAGATTGTAATGACCGATAACTTCGTGGAAGAGATTGTAATGACCGATAACTCCGTGGAAGAGATTGTAATGACCGATAGCTATGTGGAAGAGATTGTAATGACCGACAACTCGGTGGAAGAGATTGTAATGACCGATAACTTCGTGGAAGAGATTGTAATGACCGATAACTTCGTGGAAGAGATTGTAATGACCGATAGCTATGTGGAAGAGATTGTAATGACCGATAACTTCGTGGAAGAGATTGTAATGACCGATAACTTCGTGGAAGAGATTGTAATGACCGATAACTTCGTGGAAGAGATTGTAATGACCGATAACTTCGTGGGAGAGATTGTAATGACCGATAGCTATGTGGAAGAGATTGTAATGACCGACAACTCGGTGGAAGAGATTGTAATGACCGATAACTTCGTGGAAGAGATTGTAATGACCGATAACTTCGTGGAAGAGATTGTAATGACCGATAGCTCCGTGGAAGAGATTGTAATGACCGATAGCCATGTGGAAGAGATTGTAATGACCGACAACTCGGTGGAAGAGATTGTAATGACCGATAACTCTGTGGAAGAAATTGTAATGACCGATAACTCTGTGGAAAAGATTGTAATGACCGATAACTTCTTGGAAGAGATTGTAATGACCGATAACTCTGTGGGAGAGATTGTAATGACCGATAACTCCGTGGAAGAGATTGTAATGACCGATAAATCTGTGGAAGAGATTGTAATGACCGATAACTCTGTGGAAGAGATTGTAACGACCGATGACTCTGTGGGAGAGATTCGGGTATTGTATCCAATATTTCCCCTTACATCATTCAGATCAGTAAGATCGTCATAATAAAAGAAATATTCGACATGGCTTCCCGAACATTGATCACACAGCTTAAAAGAGAGAGAAAAACATACGAGTTTTAGATAAAGGATATTATACAGCAATGCCATATATTGGTGATTTAATCAATGTATTTTTTAATCACACTACATTTCATTAATGGGACAAATACAAATTTGTGTCAACAAATGATTGGCATTAACTGGTGTAAACAACTTTATAAAAGTTAAGAAATCAAAGCATAAATAAATAATTATGAGCTATCCATTTTTGCCTTCCTTTATTCCGTCCCTTCCTCTTACATCAGGAATCAACCTCCTCATATCGTTACACTAGGAGATAAAGACTTGTGACAATTCCAACAATAAACACGTACATATGTGCAATAATGATGGTTGCATCAGAACCTGGAAAAAAAAATCATTTACTATCCTATCAATCATCTGTTATGCTGATTAACACATATTAGTTTTCTAAAATAAGCAAATTTGCGGTCCAGACGAAATTTCATTCGCTCACATGGTTAACAATTAGCTTAATAATATCTTAGAAGATTTACTTTGTACTGGTGATGGGTCACAGGACTCTAATCACAGAGCTTCCCATACATTCCCAGGTGGCAGATAGGGGCTGCCCTCTCCAGGGGAGAATTGTCATGTAATAATACGGAAGGCCAGAACACAGACCATAGCGTGTAACGTGATAAGATAGTGCCACGGTCCAGGTACATCAACGGAATCTTTTGTAGATGCTCGTTAGATAAAACAGAAGGGACAATCAAAATGGACAATCCAGTGAAAGACAAAAAATTCGAAAATGGATAGCCGCTACCTGAGTCTCCATATATTTCTGATTGCAGTAAATCGTCGTGGTCTCGGTGGTCACATTCATGGGATATTGTCTCCAGTGTTTATAATGGTAAATCATATTAACAAATGGCCACATACTTCAGATGCATATTATTAAAACTAAGGTCAATATATCTCAGACAACGATAACCGTAGCCAAGTTTGTCTATCATGTTTATGTTCTTTAGTTTGCTTGCTCCAAAAGACTTTTAAAGTATTTG
This sequence comes from Bathymodiolus brooksi, assembly GCA_963680875.1. Classification (NCBI taxonomy): domain Eukaryota; kingdom Metazoa; phylum Mollusca; class Bivalvia; order Mytilida; family Modiolidae; genus Bathymodiolus; species Bathymodiolus brooksi. Next base: position 73,611,361 of record OY804579.1, read on the forward strand.
GCTTTACAATCTTTCGACAGTGAGCGTACCAGATGAAGGCTATTCCAGACACGCATCGTGCGCACTAAATTAAATATCTACGTGTTTAGGTGGTAACATTCAAAGAGATAAACGAAGATTATTACTCTTTTAAAACTGAATAACCCGTATTAAAATAGTAGAAAGGGTAACCGAATGTAATACGTTACACATCTCTGACCGTTCAGTCTTGTTAATTATAGTAGAAAGGGTAATTACACATGGCATTTGCTACACATTGATTTTCTGCACATGTTTCACCTGGTTTCTTTCCTGAAGAATCAACATAACATGTAACACTACGAATATGTGTAGATTGTTATGCAAACTAAAACAAGCTTGAATTTGGATTATGATTTTAACAATGACGGGTATTACAAGTAGAGCAGGAACTGCTAACTTGTCTGGAGCATCGGAGCTCACCCCTGGTTTTGATGTGGTTAGAATTGCACGAATGTTAGTTTTCTGTGTAGTGTTTTGTGGATCATTGTTTGCCTATTCGTTTTGTCTTCCTTTGAACAGTGTAATAGATGTCCTTCTTTGATTTATGGATTCTGATTGCACCTTTGGTATCTTCAAACATTTCTTCCGAAATAAGATGGCTATTAATAAATATATTGTGAAATTAGTAGGCTTTAAAGCAATTGTATTTATACAATTATCGTTCTGTTTAAGCAGTAAATTGTATTGACTTTATAATTGTCTTTTCATGACAGTCACTGACTATATATACATAGACAATATACGTACATTTCTTGTCTGAAAAAATAAAATGTATATGTGCGATCTTTAGAAACGGGTAGAAAAACGTGCATTTGATGAGTTTTTTTGCCCTGCTTCACTGCGAGTGCATATGAATTTTATATTTTCCGACGATTGAAGTATATGCAATGTCTGTATTGATATACACGACGTGCTTTTGCATTTACGTATGGGTTTAATTGATCTCTGAAGTCTAAAACATTTAACGGATCACTGAAATGTCGCAAAATGGTAGCACTTATTTATATTGTCTTTTTTAACACACTTTTCTTCGTCAATAGCCCACGGCTGATCACGATCCGATACTCTTCACTCTCAGTCGTGGATCAATAGGTTTCTGTGTAATGTTTTGTAGATAATTGTTGTTGTCGTTTTCCCTTGCTCTTTTGGCTATTGCATTGTATGTCGTACTTCAATTTACTGATTACCCCCTTGCTATCTGCAAGCTATTCTAATAACACTGACATGGTTTTTGTTGTTTGTTTTTTTATATATTTCCTATTAAGATTTACAGTTCCTAAGTAATATCATTATTCTTAAAACTAAGTTTCTCCTTCATTATGCATAGGAGATATTGGCTAGCTTATGTGTACCGTAACTTGGGTTATTTTAAATGTAGTCATAATTTGGTCTATTTAGCGCCTCTCGTGCAATTGCCAAAATTAAGCACGAAAAAATAAAACAAACACCAAAATTTAAAACTTCAAACTCGGCTATTGTTTACGGAAATGAACCATTACAAATAGTATTTATGAAAAGAGTTCACAATGCAGATATTAAAGTTCCCTTTTAATAATTAAATGCTTGAATGTTTCATCGTTGCATCCCAAATTACGGAATTATATGCAATAACGCCCATATCCGATTCTTTCAATTCCGATTGATATCCGATTGCATTGAGTGTTCCTTATGTATTGAGGTCTTCAACGAAATGAAAAGCATCATCTGTTTTTGAGGGTGCCGAAATTAAACGCATCAATTTGAGAAAGCACCAAAATTGCACACACCAAAATTAAGCACATGTCTCCAGAGAGAAAACAACCAAAATTTCCCACTTTACTGTATACCCTTTGGATTTCATGCTTACGAAGGCTTTCAAATTATTTGGCTCTCCAGTGTGTTGATTTTGACCATACATGTACCTGATTAAGGTTATTCCAGAAATGTCTCGTGTACACTAATTTATGTAGCTACGTAATTATTACTATCACTGGGTCGATACCTCTGCTGGTACACTATTTATATATAATTATTCCCTGAGAGTATCATCCGTTCAGTAGTCAGTGTTTTGGTACTGACATGATGTATTAGATATATCTATTATTGCAATTTACAGCTCCTAGATATTGTAATTATTAAAACTAAGATTCTCTTCATTCACCCTTTGTTTTTTTTACTTGGAATGGCTTTTAAATTATAGGCTTTCCAATCTTTTTAATTTGAGCGTACCTGATGAAGGTAAATCCAGAAACGTGTCGCACGCATTAAATGTGGTATCTACATTTTAATTATGACTGTAAAATCAGAAGTTTAAATTCCTGTTGTTACATATATGGAACGTATATTTACGAAACAAATAAAGTGTGTGTATGCGAAATAATAGTAGACAGCATAAAAATATCGTAATTGTACTAAAGCATACTTAATTATGTCATTTCACATTACATTATAATTAGGAATTTTCAAATTTGAAAGCTGCATCTTTTATTTATTGGTTGATTATTGCATAACGTCCAGCGAGCAGTATTTCAGCTATATTCAGGACGAGGACAAGTTCAATAACATATTAAAAACACTATATAGAATAGATGAATGGAATGGGTCAACCGGGTCAACGATTTTCGTCTGCCACTGAAAAAGTTTGGAATGTTAGGAAGGGAAGAAACATTTAGTATTTTGTAAAGGCTACAACGTGCCTTCTTGTTTTCGAAATCTACAAAAGATGTATTTAGCGCGCAGGGAGCATGGCACTCTCTAAGCACGTTAGTTACTCATTATGGTCAACGGTCATGCTTTGTGTATTATAACCCAACAACACCCCAACACCTCTAACGTGAGGACTCTCCCTATCCAACACCAGAGGACGCGCTTAACAGTTCTGTTGATTGAGTCATGGGAACCATCACCAATACCCAGTGTATCTTTTATCAGTATGAAATAATTTGTACTTCATCATACAATAAATTAGCAGATATTTTGAGGAAAAATAAACAATCCCCATACATAAACCAGGAACTTTAGTGTTTATCATAATCACACCCGGTGTTGGGGTTCGTCATTTTCGTTTTACTTAATCTTAATTTTTCTGTTTCCGTTGATATTCGTTTTGTCCTATTTCTTTTGTCGAATGTATTTTCTGTCTTTTAATGTTTGGACCCGCCACTTTTTATTGAAGTGACTGTATCAAACCAGTAAAGTGAACGGTCTTGTATTTATTTCAGGGCATTAAATTTTGCCTCTTTCTACGATTTTTCTATTACATTTTTAGAACTTTTTGGACAGTGTGGTATTTTCTGTTTTTCATTTTATTTCATCAAACTTAGTATATCATGGTTCTTTATTCATTAAATAGTAACGACAACATAAACACAGATGTCATATAGGGTTAGGCCTAGAGTTGTGGGATTTAACCCACTTTTTAAAAAAATCAGCTATTTCGTGGTGGTTGGTTTTATTTATGGAGGAAACCGGAGTACGCGAATAACCACCGAACTACCGCAACTCACGGACAAATTTTATCACATAATGTTGTATCGAGTACGCCTCGCCATGAGCGGAGTTCGATTTCACTACGATAGTGGTGATATGCATTGATTACACATGTAGTTGCAAATCCAACTACAATACGATCACGACCACCACGGCCACTCTTGTGTCGCAATTAATACATCATTGTTTACTGTGTCTTAATTATACAAGAAGCAAAAATACATCCGACGAATGAAACAACAATACCATATTTCATAACGAATGTGTGTGGGTTTTTTTGTGTGTTTTATGGTTTTTTTTTTAAAAATATATAAGGATATGAATGAACAAATTATTATAGAAACAGCAATAGAGTATTTATGAATGTAATTTTCTGTGAATGATTTGACGGAAAAAGATGACAAAATGTTAGACATTTCTCGTTGTAATATGTAGTTATTCTATTCAACGGTATTTGTTCGTCTTGTTTTTCATAATATAGTGGACTAATCCGAATTGGTGCTGCAGTGTACCAATGGTGTGAGTTCAATCCACACAGAGGGAAGGACAAATAGTGTCAGTTAAAAAAGCAAAACGTCTAACTTACTTAAAGTACAAGTGCCACTCGAATCAAAATAAGTACTGGTACAGAGACATTTATATCCTCCTGTAACATCATCACTGGATGCTGAGTTTGTATCAGAACATTGGTCTGTTGCTGTTTCTGTGTTGCTACAAGTAGCATTAACACTAACCTCTGTAATTACATATGATTAGATTACTGTGAAACCTGCCCATGAAGTCACCTGTATTGAGGAAAAATAAACAATCCCCATACATAAACCAGGAACTTTATTGTTTTTCATAATCACACCCGGTGTTGGGGTTCGTCATTTTCGTTTTACTTAATCTTAATTTTTCTGTTTCCTTTGATATTCGTTTTGTCCTTTTTCTTTTGTCGAATGTATTTTCTGTCTTTTAATGCTTAGAATCATAAAACTAGCTTAATCCCGCCACTTTTTATTGAAGTGACTGTATCAAACTAGTAAAGTGAACGGTCTTGTATTTATACCAGGGGATTAGATTTTAACTCTTTCTACGATTTTTCTATTACATTTTTAGAACTATTTCGACAGTGTGGTATTTTCTGTTTTTCATTTTATTCCATCAAACTTAGTTTATCATGGTTCTTTATTCATTAAATAGTAACGACAACATAAACACAGATGTCATATAGGGTTAGGCCTAGAGTTGTGGTATTTAACCCACTTTTAAAAAAAATCAGCTATGTCATGGTGGTTGGTTTTATTTATGGAGGAAACCGGAGTACGCGAATAACCACCGAACTACCGCAACTCACAGACACATTTTATCACATAATGTTGTATCGAGTACGCCGCGCCATGAGCGGAGTTCGATTTCACAACGTTAGTGGTGATATGCATTGATTACACATGTAGTTATAAATCCAACTACAATACGATCACGGCCACCACGGCCCCTCGTGTTTCGCATTTAATAGATCATTGTTTACTGCGTCTTAATGATATAAGAAGCAGAAATACATCCGACGAATGAAACAACAATACCATATTTTATAAAGACTGCTTTTTTTTTCTTTTTTTTTTCTTCTTTTTTTAAATATATAAGGATATGAATGAACAAATTATTATAGAAACAGCAATAGAGTATTTATGAATGTAATTTTCTGTGAATGATTTGACGGAAAAAGATGACAAAATGTTAGACATTTCTCGTTGTAATATGTAGTTATTCTATTAACGGTATTTGTTCGTCTTGTTTTTCATAATATAGTGGACTAATCCGAATTGGTGCTGCAGTGTACCAATGGTGTGAGTTCAATCCACACAGAGGGAAGGACAAATAGTGTCAGCTAAAAAAGCAAAACGTCTAACTTACTTAAAGTACAAGTGCCGCTCGAATCAAAATAAGTACTGGTTCAGAGACATTAATATCCTCCTGTACCATCATCACTGCATGCTGAGTTTGTATCAGAACATTGGTCTGTTGCTGTTTCTGTGTTGCTACACGTAGCATTAACACTAACTTCTGTAATTACATATGATTAGATTACTGTGAAACCTGCCCATGAAGTCACCTGTATTGAGGAAAAATAAACAATCCCCATACATAAACCAGGAACTTTAGTGTTTTTCATAATCACACCCGGTGTTGGGGTTCGTCATTTTCGTTTTACTTAATCTTAATTTTTCTGTTTCCTTTGATATTCGTTTTGTCCTTTTTCTTTTGTCGAATGTATTTTCTGTCTTTTAATGCTTAGAATCATAAAACTAGCTTAATCCCGCCACTTTTTATTGAAGTGACTGTATCAAACCAGGAAAGTGAACGGTCTTGTATTTATTTCAGGGCATTAGATTTTGCCTCTTTCTACGATTTTTCTATTGCATTTTTACAACTGTTTCGACAGTGTGGTATTTTCTGTTTTTCAATTTATTTCATCAAACTTAGTATATCATGGTTCTTTATTCATTAAATAGCAACCACAATATAAACACGGAGGTCATATAGGGTTAGGGCTGGGGTTATTGTATCTAACGCCACTTTGAAAACAAATCAGCTATATCGTAGTCGTTGGTTTTATTTATGGAGGAAATCGGAATACGCGAAGAACCACCGACCTACTGCAACTCACAGACAAACTTTGCTGAGTTTGTATCAGAACATTGGTCTGTTTCTGTTTTTGTGTTGCTACAAGCATCATCATCACTAACCTCTGTAATTACATATGATTATCTTACAATCAAACTTGCCCATGATCAGTCACTTGTATTAAAATGTGAACCTTTTCCTGTCCTGTCATATAAAATTTCATATGAATTGAATCACTTTAAAGAGGTCACCTGTCTTAATAGACCATGTTCGCTTGATGCAAAAGGAAATCTCTTAATACATGTATGACTGTACGTCTAAATATCTAATACATTAGACAGTAATCAACCTGACGTCATACTGGATGGCCACTACACTTAACAATAATGTGCACTTTATCAAGCACCAGTCATAACGTATTTCGCTTTTAATAAGTAAATATTTTATCAATAGTAATCAAACATAAACAGTGATTGTTTGGGTTCTTTATTTTTTCTTGTTCTGAAAGACTTTAAAAATAATTAATTTCCAATCTTTTGACTATGGTGAAGGTTATTACCTGGTGAAGGTTATTCCAGACACGAGTCTTGCCTACTAATAAAAATGTAAGTATGTAACTAAGTGCGCGCATTGTGTTTCTGGAATAAACTTGATCGGGTAGGCTCAAAATCAAACGATTGAAAAGCGAAAACAATTTTGAATTAGATATCTACACGTTTATTAATATTACACTTAATGAGAAACTTCATCGATAAAAGACACGAAACTACGCAAACATTCATAGTTCATATTTCTAGTAAACTCTAACGATACCAATGTTGTTTTAGTGTATCATACGTCTTTACTGGTGAATCGGATGAGAGGTATAGTTGTTTCGGGCTACCCTAATTGTATGGAAGATGCTGGTTTAGTGCTAGTCCACCAAACTTTGGAAAACCAAATAAAATGTATACAACTTAACAGCAACACATATAATTTATTAATTTATTGAGAGTCAGGAATGTGGGTTCTCGTCTACTTGTGTGTTAGTGGTATTGATATTTTGTATCTTTCTATTGGATTTTGGAACTGTTCTGACAGTGCGGAATTTTTTGTTTTTAATTTTATTATCGTAAATAGTGATGGGCACTATCAAAATAAAACAGCTCACGAATATATATGCTTATTCAGACTCATTTCGCATTTCAATTGATATTTTCAAATTTCAAACTTTTATCGTTGGTAAGAATAAAATGGTTTTTTTTCTATTTAAGCATAAAAATCAATGATTACTGAAATATTATCTCATTATATAATAAGTTAATTTATTTTTTTTTAATCTAAAAAATAAATGCCATTTGAAATTGAAATTTACTGATTAAGTGATTATTTTGTTCTGTTCTCAATTTAGCCATGAATAAAATATCACGATGACCAAAGTTTTTAAGTTCTAATTAAAATAAAAACAACATAAATCATAATTATATCATTTAAAATTCTGTCATGTAAGTCTCTGAATGAATATTTTACCATTTCACAATATATCTATTTTTAATATATTAGCTTCACTACGGTACGTAGTTTGGCTTAGCATTTCTATAAAGGACAGAGTTGTGGGTTATCCACAGGATGCTTTCAATAGTTCTCCAAATTCCACTTGTCGTGTCGGTACCTTTTCTCTATATATAATTCTCGTGTAGCGGGTGCCAGACTACCTTTGTAATATGCATTTTGGAGAAAGGAAAACTATTTTTCATATTTCTGTGAAAATTTAACGAAAAAAAAACAAGATAAGATACTATGATATAATCATGTAAAGATATTGGAAATATCTTATGCATGAATGAAAGTATTAAAATTACTTAGTTTCAAATGATAATATTTGACCAGTGAACATATCATTGTTATATTTACTCAGGACTCAGTTGCATTACGTTACTTATAATTAATTAAACGATATAAAAAAATCATTCGTAGTTCAGTACACTGTCATTAGCTTTTATACAGCCCAGTACAGGGATTCGTTGTTAAGTTTTAATGATTCGTTAAGCAGTCTTCGATCAATCAAATTACACCACTTCATCATTTGTGGAACATTTAACTGTGATTAACATTTACACATTCCAAATTCTGCACTAATATAGGACAAGCGAACCATATAATCGAACAAAAACAAAAACAATATGAAAGAAAAAAAAAGAGAAAAAAATAAGCAGACAACGCACAAACAAGCAAGCAAAGCAAAAAAAAAAACAAAAGAAAAAACCCCCACACGATTTCGTTCCAACTTCAATACGAGGAAACGTATTTATCACGGTCTAGTGACTTGCAATCATGTGATTGTGCAAGGCAATTAGAAGACACCAATATCATTGTTCAAACATTAACAGCCTGGAGATATTTATTTCATTCTTTCAACAATTTCAAATACAAAACATAGGGTATTAACAGAGGTCATCTTTTAAATATCCGTTTTCTTAAGAATAATTTGAAGATACCAAAGGGTAATCGTAATCCATATTCGCAGGAGAGGCAATACAAGAGCCAAAAAGAAAACGGTCAAAAGACAAACAATGGTAGACAAAATACGACAAAGAAAACCCCAATAAAACGGGAATGAAATCAGATGTTCCGAAAGGGTAAGTAGTTCCTGGCACCCATCGTGTTACTCCTGGTAAATAAAATGCCATCATAAGTCACGAATGAGGAAAGGATGGGATTGAGATTACGATAAACGATACATAGCCGTTGTCATTTCTTACAAATGGTGCGCAGTGATTAACTGAATCGTGGTGGCGACTTTATATTGTTTGAAGTGATGACTTTAACATAATCAATTGGAACCCGTGGTTAGTAGCTTCCTTGGTAGCATCAACCCTCTATCAAGGAATCATGATAGGAACCACAAGCTCTATAATATCGCATCAACTGAGCTATGTGTTAACACTGACAGAATAGATGTTGATAATTTAGAAAGAGGTTCAGTGGAGCATTTGACAGACCCAGCAATATACTGCTGTTTGTAAGGAAACTTATGAAAGCTAGGTATTCAGAAGAGTGATGGAAGATCTAGTTCTTTATATTTGATTGCAAATCCAAAGGAACAAAGAAACAGACCTATGGCAGATCTGGATGTTCTCTTTCGTATGTGTGATCAGGGTATGAAGAGCTTGAAGATACCAATGGGGACAAACAACTATCCACAAAACATATACATAAAACTAAAGATCGAGTACCACGAACCCCACTAAAAACCGGGGGTGAACTCAGGTGCTCCGGAAGGGTAGGCAGTTCCTGCTCCACTAGTGGCACCCGTCGTGTTAATCTAGTTACAAACCCGATGATAAGTCGTGAATGAGGAAAGGACCGGGAAGTGTATATGTAGGATTGCGAATTGAACTGTCAAAATACTGACTTCCTTCATCAAGCAGTGTATGTAATGTAGCTTACACGAAACAATTAGTGTTTGTTGGCTTGTTTGCAGGGATAACAACCTATTTTTCATGGAAGTAAGGCAGGTGTAATTCAATATTTAGGTTTTTGAAGATGAATGTTACGCGAGGGCTCATTGACCCATTCAGAGTTTTTTTTTAAATTCTATTTTAATACCTACTGTCCACACATGTATTCTCGATGGTTCGGAACGTTGACATGGAGCATACACATTTATCATCACTACCACATACATTGTTTGTTTCTGAACAGTCACCGTCAACGTCAACGTCACAACTACCGCCATAGCTTGCACCTGAAATCATACAAATGCATATCAATTAAAAGTGATGCTAATGATATATTACTATTAATTACAACTCACGTGTTTCAGAAACGTTGTTTTCATAACTTTTAATAAAATATATGACACTAGTAATACTTCATGTATTCACACACTTTCACTATTTTTGTATTACTGCTATAATGATCCTGTATATAAATACAATTCCATACGTAAAATTAATGTTTCTATGGCGACGTTATTAACAAATCTGAAATAAATCATCTGGTACTTCTATATATAAAATCATTGGAAAATCTTATTGGTAAAGGTAATCAGCAATTAACTATAGCTGAATCTTTCAGAAAGGTTTTCTTTGCTAAAAATAAAGACAATTAAATCAGCATTTCATTCCATTTTATATTTAAATGTGTATTCAATATTTACTCCAACAGTATTGGTGACACATTTATTCTTGTCTCCCACGAAGACCATTCATTTACTTAGATGTTTATAAATAACTGGTATTAAATCTGTAGGGCGAATTGTGTCCTGTCATCCATTTTTGTTGTTTAATTTGTGGTCTTTTTGAATAGAAGAGAAATTATGCAGGTTTTTCAGTTTGTTTATACTAGTATCTGTATTAATATTGAAGATCTAATTTTCAATAGGGCGACCAATGAGAACTCTTAAAGCGGTTAAATCCCACCATAGGAAGGATGCACATTTCATTCGTCATGTTTCATGATCTTTATTTATGTGCAATGTAGGTACATTGTTTATATATTATGCAGCTTTGGTTACCCATTCATATCATATCCAGAATTAGATGGTATTTTTCCTCATGAATATTTATTATTTTGAATTTTGTATCTGATCACGTGATTGCATTTTCCAGTTGGGGATTCATTGAATAATTGCATGCAATACGGGAATTCAATCTTTCCGTACAAAATCCAATAAATAAAAGTTATCGGTGACTTCCATGACGTTTACTTTTGTCAAAATTCAAATACTGTATTTGTAAAAATCTCGTCGTGGACATGCAAAAATGATAATTTTGTATTTAAAGTGGGAACCTATAGTATAGGAGCTAGAGATCTGAGGTTTGTCAATAGAATTCCATCTTTCGCTCATGAATCTAGATTGTCTCTGGCAAATTTACAATCATTTGTAATTTAAATTTCAATTTAATTAAAATTTCACATTCTCAACCATTTTACATAGATTATACATCGAGAATAACGGTTTGACGCCTCAGATTTTCAATTTGTACATTACCGTCGAATATTTCATGACGGTCAATAATTGTGTTTGCCTTGATTTAATGTATCATTTTCAAATCCGGTATTTAACATTCACGCAATAAGGATTAACATTTGTTATTTAGAACATATGAAAAAAGCAGTTATCTCCAGATCGCCATCTTAGATATGAATATTAGTAAATTGCACCTCATTTCTGGCAATCTATTGGACTAAAATCGACAATATACACACACAAATATATACAAACCAGATGACAAAATGTTCAGATATAGCTGCAATATTGTGTATCAATGTTGTTGTTAAAAACTGATGGCTTGTAGAAATAAGACTCATTGGTATATCATAGCCAGCGGAGTAGAAATGGGTCGGAAACTTGTAGAAATAAGACTCATTGATATATCATAGACAGCGGTGTAGGAGTGGATCGGAAAGTGTGTGCGTTTGTGTGTGCATGGGGTGGGGGTTCTAGGAAAGGACCGAACAGTTAGTGGGGAGCAAGTTTTAGGTGAGGACTGGATATTGGTTTAGGTCTGAATCAGACAGGGGGGATGAAGCTTTCAAAACTAACAACAACAAAGAAAACATAGCTTTGTCACCTTCCTATTCAAAGTGGAGGGAACCTCCCCGACTCCAACGCCTCCGCTGATAGCTGCAATAATCCCAACCCATTGACATTTTGGCAAAATGGACAAAATATCAAGAAATTTATATCGATAAAGAATCAAAAATAAAAAGAGGAAAATTAATTAGAACATTTCACACATGGTATTTTTAATTTTGAAATATGGAACACAGGGCCGGATTGAGACCTAGTGGGTCCGTGGGCAATTAGGTTGATAGGGACCTTTACGATTTAGCTTTTCAAGTGGTTAAAGTTTCTAAAGTCAATCATATCATTGTGCATGTCAAAAGCAACAAAGAAATGTGGCTGCCGCAGCCAAATTAACAAAGACTGTATCACACTATTAAATTGCAACATGGCATATATTGGGGCAACTAAACTTGGGGGCCCTGGGCGATAATGCATATTGGCCCATTTATAAATCCTGCCCTGACGATACACTATATCAACAACAAATTAAATACAAATTGTTCAGTACAATTCATCTTTTAAATAAGTATAATTATGACATTCCTTTGACAGTCCCAGACGCATAAAACAACAACAAAATGGCGCACATTAAGATGGTCGATGATAGGTGATCCTTAAAAAAAGTATATGACATAATTATATATATACAGTAAGTAGATTTAACATAAAATGTATCAATCCATGAACGTAAAAAATGTAGCCAATTTTTGAAACACAAACAAGAAAAAATTGTTTAGAATAGTGGCATGTACACCATATGGAGATTTGTCAACACTCAAAAGAAAGTTAGTATTCCGCCGACAATGATACATTTAAAATCCACGACAAACACGAGAATTTTCATGAACTGTCGTCGTCGTCGTGATCGCATGGTAAAAGGTTTTGCGACTATCTATGCAATCAGTGCCCATCACCACTAATGTTGTGAGTTCGAATCCCGTTCATGGCTAGGTGTACTTGATACAAAATTATTGTGATAAAGTTTGTCAGTGACCTGCGACAGGTCTGTGGTTTTCTCTGGGTACTCCACCAATAAAACTGATCGCAACGATATAACGGAAATATAATTGAAAGTGGCGTTAAACATCATGGCCCCTAACACCCTAAGATAAATCTCCAAAGGAACCCCGGGTCGTATAAATAGGACCTAGTTTCTCCACTTCGGGATAAAAAGCGCCCCGAAAATGCGAGGCTTCTGCTAGCTGTGCAGGAGGAAATAACAATTCTCCCTGAGAACATGATGAAAATAACTTGAAATAAGTGCTTCGCGTTTGCATATCAAATACATTTTCTGTGTCTTCCATCGAGCAATAGGGCATTAGGAGTGGTTGTTTATGGCCTGATGAAAGAAACAGTTTAACTACCCCATCTATTATCTCCCTTTTAATTATGACAATCAAAACATCCACCCAGACACTTATCCCATATCACAAGACATCCACCCAGACACCTATCCTCATATCAAAAGACATCCACCCTGACACATATCCTCATCACAAGACATCCATCCAGACACCTATCCTCATATCACAAGATATCCACACAGATAGCTATCCCATATCACAGGACATCCACCCAGACACCTAATCTCATATCACTGCCTCATTGTACATACATATTTATTCATTTTACATTGTCCGCGTCATCAGTAAGAATGAAATATTTCTAAGTTTGATGATAAAGAAAAATTATCATTCAACCAATCACGAAAGAAAACATGATCTAAAGATAATCAGAACAAAATGTGCGAAGAAAAATACAACATATATACCTATAATTTCCCATTTAATTTACCATGTCCAACAAGTAATGACAACAAATATATGCAAGCATGATTTTAAGACTGTCTTTTTATTTAAATCGAGATAACAAGCAGACGTGTTCTACTCTATCCCCAACCAAAGTATTTTATAAATGGAATGATGTAATTCAAGATAGAGTAATACCTGAATGTTTAAATGTCGTACATTGTATTATTATAAACATGTATTGTCAATCATCTGTACCGGTATTAAATAACTTGACCTCTAATGAACCTTTTGATTGAAATCCATAAAACACAAATGCATAAAATCACATCTTGATCTATATCAACATCTATATTGGATACACCTGTCTCATACTAAGTTTTAAAGTAAAAAAAAAAATGAATTAAAAACTAAAAAAATATTATTTTCAGTTTGTAAAAAAAAAAATACGCATCAATACGTGATTATCAATGACCATATTTTTCCATGCCAAATATTATGATATTAGTGTAATATTAACATTCCATTATATTATATACTATTAAGATGTCAATATTAATATGAAACCTGCACGGCCATGAATGCTCGCGCATCTGAAAATTATCTGGCAATTTCACGCTCATCCAGTGCATCAAAAAGTGTCGAGATTATTTGGGCCGAGATATATTGGGGACGACTTTTTCTTAGGGCCGAATCTAGTCTCATTCAATCAAGCTGTCGTTCCTTGTGAAATCTCAAAAGTTAACTTCCGCGTAGAAAGAAAAATTCTTGTCAGTATGTCAGAAGAGATTTAATAAATTAAGAAATATCAATATAAGTAAAACAAGCTAACAAAATGACTTTTTTTACACACGGGTTCCGGATTTCAGTGGTATCGGACGTACGAGAGAGGGCACGAGACTTCACGATCACCTTTGCGCTTTATGTTAAGAAGATCGTCATTAGTTGAGTGTGTTAGTGTGTTACACGGAACGGGTTTACAAAGCGTCGATTTTTTTTTATTCGTCAGTATGTGCAGCCATGTTTGTCAAAAAAATCCTACGTGCACATTTTATACCATAGAGAGCTCGCTGACGCTCGCATATTAGCTATATAGGCTTTAGACAGGTAATACGGGCTAATATAACCTGTCTGTGTTTTATACTTTCCTGAGCTGTTATATAGGCTTTAGACAGGTAATACGGGCTCATATAGCCTGTCTGTGTTTTATATTTCCTGAGCCGAGGGAAATATACAACACAGACAGATTATATGAGCCCGTTTTACCTGTCTAAAGCCTATATAACGAATTTGTCATACTGCAATATCATGGGTTCATATTACCTGTGTAAAGCCTAAATAAAGAACATGACTACTATACATGTATTGTCTCATGAACATTTAACCCCAGATATGACTTTTCTTTAAAGAAGAAATTAATTCTTCAACATATTTAATAAACAACTTAACAATTTTAACAGAACAATAACAAATGATTTAGAATTGCCTCAATATCGACGTCAGAGTGACAGGAGAACCTGGGGGTCGCCATCTTGATTACATATGATTTCAAAATTAGTTATCTTTCTTGGCACTGCTTTCATATTACCGGCTAGAGCCGTATAATATGGATTAGTAAAATCGAGAAAATAACCGATCGGATCACTTAGATTTTCTATTGCAGTATGACAAGACGCATTAACATACTAAGACACTGCTGCACTAAAATGACAATGTCGCTCATATTTAGCTAAGGTGGTACCTAACACTACAGGGAGGTAACTCTATTCTAACAGACAACATTACCGGGATCAGTAAAATGTTTTAAAAGTTCACTTCAATTTCAAGCGTTTAGCTGACACAGATGTACAATGTTTACAAAATGGACGATGTTCTGATTAGCTGCGGAACCGTAGCACTTTATGGTCCTTTTTATTTTTTTTTTTTTTTTGGCGGACTATAGAGCTACGGATTTCACCCTATACAAAATGTGCGGAACTGTGACGAAGAATTCGTCGCACCTATCAACAGTAATTTTCACAACAAACGCTTTGTGAGAGCGGAGTCATGTGGATAACTCGTTTCGTTACATATTTATCTATCGCTTTTCATATTTATTTACTTACTTATTATTATTCATTTCTAGCTCATTATAATAAAAAATGTTTCAATATTAACTGATTTCACCTGCTTAGTCCCACCATCTTGTCTTTGTGGTATTCTCGCTTTGAGGTCACATGACTTTTGAGAGATGACTCTAACAGAAAAACACGTGTACTAAAGATTCCCAGGAAACTTAATGAAAATCCATGGACTGGTATGAAGTGTTGTGGATAAGAGATGACACCCTCACCCTTCCCCCCATATTAAACAAAACAAAATCTATGCTCTGATATAGGAAACTCTCCCTCAAATCAATAATAAAACTGGAGGTGCACATTGACATCCTGTAATGACAAGGATATGTCAGAATATATTGACCACTATAGAAGGAGGTGCAGCTAATAGATTCTAATCCCCTTTTGCAGAAGGAAGAAACTTGAGACAGACACCATGAGTACATAAATATATCTCAGAGGTAATTAAAAAATAAGATTGATTGATTTATTAGTATTTTTTAAACGCCGTTTTGGCCACTAAGGCCATGTCACAGCAAAAACCATTCAAATTATAGCAATTCAAGAATTACCACCGTTTTAAAAACATAAGATAATTCTACAGAATACAGTTATAATAACTGTCGCACGCAAACACAGAACATAAAATAGTAACACCTAAAGTAAACCACTAGAAGCAGTTCAGTACATGTTTTCAAAGGGAATTGTAATAAAATTTCCTTTTAATGTTTACATACCATTTACAGTGACTTGTTTTAGAGCCAAAATAGAGAGTTTCAAAGCAGCAATCCAATCGAAACGCTTGAAATGAGATATAAACAGGATACAGCAAAGCCAGAACAATAAACAAAGAATTTAAATATAGCAAATCAAAAATATAAAATTGATTTGGAATTTTCACCAAATTACGAGGCCAAAAATGTCCATTGATCTAAATCAATTTTTCCCCTAAATTGGACAGTATGACACATGCAAGTATGGGAATTATTAAATTAAATGTAATATAATGGAATAAGTTACTATTCATATAAGATGGTCACATTATTAAGAGATAAAGATAGAGCTATTCAGCTATAATGCACTCATATGGACTTAAAATGGTGTTTTTTGGAAAATAGGGGGTATGACAAAGTATGTCTGTTGTCCTTTTGGTCTTTTGGTCGGTTGAAAAATTATGAAACTTAGACAGTGTTACCTAGTATTGGTCTTCAAATTACATAATAATTTTTTTTTTTAGAAAAAAAATGAACGACACAATTTTTAGATATCATTGTTTTCTTAAAGAAAAAGATTTTTAGGATTTTTTTCTGGGGAGGGGGAGTATTTCTTGACCTAGTTGACTGCCCTGCTTTTCCTAATTTGGACAGTATGACACATGTAAGTATGGAAATTATTTAATTAAATGTAATATAATGGAATCATGCAGTTAATGTTCATATAAGATAGTCACATTATAAGGAGATAAAGATGGAGTTATTCAGCAAAATGGACTTAAAATGGTGTTTTTTTGTTAAAAGGGGGAGGGGTGAAAAAGTTCGCCGGTTCTCTGTTTCGGTTGGTTGAACAATTCTGACTACTTACAAAAAATGGCAGCTCTGAATCCTTTACCATCCAACGCTACTCTGGTCACTATGAATATCACCTCCCTCTACACCAATATTCCTCATTCCGATGGCATCGAAGCCTGTAAGGAAATTTGGGAATCTCGTTCGGTTAAAATGCCACCTACCGACTGCTTGGTTACAATGCTCACGATGGTGCTTAAAAAGAACAACTTTACTTTTAATGGAGACCATTACTTACAAATAAATGGCACAGCTATGGGCACCAAAATGGCTCCATCTTATGCTAATATATTTATGAGAAAATTAGAAAAACAACTGCTCGAATCGTCTATTGAAAGACTGCTTTCTTGGTACAGATTTATAGATGATGTGGATATGAAGTGGACTCAGAGTGATGAGGAATTACAGAACTTTCTGTACCGTACCAATAACCTACATCCCTCCATCAAGTTCACTCATGAAATATCTAACACTACCATTTCCTTCCTCGACACTTCTAGCTCTTTATCGGAAGGTGTACTATCCACAGATTTATACTCCAAACCTACCGACACCAATCAATACCTTTTACCTCGCAGCTGTCATCCTCCTCATGTGACTAAGAGCATACCATACAGTCAAGCTCTTAGAATCAGGCGAATTTGCTCCACCAACAAATCTTTGAAAAAACGATTAGGTCAACTTAAAAACAATTTGAAAAGAAGGGGTTACAAACAAACTATTATCAAGAAAAGTTTTAACAAAGCTAATAACATCTCCAGGAGCAGCTTACTTCAGAACAAAGAAAAACAGAAATGTAAAAGAACCCCTTGTGTCCTCATATACCACCCCTGTCTGAGAAACAGCTTCAACACTTTTCGTGGGCATTGGACATCCGTCGAAAAAAATTCCAAACTGTCCAAAGTCTTTCCTGAGCCTCCCATGGTTGCCTTCAAACAACCAAACAGTCTGAGAAGCCTGTTGGTGCGGGCAGAGATGTCAAAGACTAAAACAACTATAGGCAAGAGTCACGCTTGTAGAGATAAACGCTGCAAATGCTGTAAACATATGCAACACTCGTCATCGTATACCAGTAAGATCACCGTAAAACAGTACAAAATATTTTTCACTGTTAATTGCAAGAGTGCAAATGTTATTTACATTCTTGAGTGTTCCGTTTGTGGCCTCCAGTACGTTGGCGAGTCTAAGCAGCCCTTCCACAAACGCCTGAATGGACACAGAAGTGACCTTACAAAAAAGACATTTCTTCCTGTGAGCCAGCACTCCAGACTGTCTGACCACAGTCTCGGGGATTTCAACAGAATGAAAATCCTCATCATTGAACAGAACTGTCTGTGGAGTGATTTTCAACATGAGAATCGGGAAAGATTTTGGATTAAAGAACTCCGTGTTTTACATCCGGACGTATTAACAGAAAACAATAAATTGTTATGTATGTTTTCTTTCACAGTGTTTATAGTTAACGAATATTTTACTACTGTCACAACGTTAAAGATTTGTGCTCACCACCTTTTATTAACGATTATCCTTAGCATTCACAAATGCGTCACACTTTACCAGGTGACAATTATGCCATCATATCTTTACAGTAAAATGAGGGAGGTAAAGATTTTTAATACGTCACACTTTGTCAGCTGACTATTTAGTGAGTTGTAATTATACCATCTAATCTTTACAAACTCAGTCTAACTTTGATAGACACTGAGGAAGGTTATTTGTTGATCGAAAATGTTGTCAATATATTTTTTGTAACACCTTTATCGGTATCGTTGCACAATCTTCTCGACTTCTATATATATACCAGTAAGGTCACCGGAAAACAGTACAAAATATTTTGCACTGTTAATTGCAGAGTGCAAATGTTATTTACATTCTTGAGTGTTCCGTTTGTGGATGTGGTCGTGTGGTCTAGGGCGCTGGACGTAAGGCTAAGCGAATGGTGCTGCAGTGTATCAATGGTGTGGGTTCAAATCCCGTCGAGGGAAGAACAAAATTTGACAGCTCTAAAATCTAATTCTAACACTGTTTGGTTTAATTTACAGACGTATATATTTATATATATATATATATATAAACGTCTAAAATGTTAGCACAACGATATAAAAAAAAGATGTTAAAATGTAACAAAAATAACTATAAGTCTACAAAAAGACACTTGTTTCCGATCCGACATCTCGTAGGTTCATACGTTGGCTACTTTTTCAGACGTTTATGTTGGCTACTTTTTCAGACGTTTATATATATATATATATATATATATATATATATATATATAAACGTCTGAAAAAGTAGCCAATATATATATATGTCTACAGTTAACGATGAGCAGTACGCACACACATTAACAAAAATCACCGTTGCATATTGAATTATAATTATAACCCCTCATATACTATTACAAATCACAACGATTAATTTCACTTAAAATACAATTATCTGTTTGTTGATTCATATCACGACCCTCTCATTAAAAAAAACCACTCAAGTGATAACAAACACACCGAATAACCACACGTTGATTACACTTATCATAATACAATTTATGTCATATCCAACCCCCTCATTCATAGAGAGCACTCAAGTGATAACAACCAACTAACAATAGTAAAAAACGCACCGAAAAAACGCTAAAGGGACATTAGCTACGATTTTGACCAACACAATTATGTTTTGGAAATTGGTAAATAGCTTTAAAATGATGAAATAAAGATAAATATTTCACATCAAACAGCTTATCGTACCACTTTTCGCCTTTTGAGAACGAAAATTACCATCGATTTATTATTTCCTTGCAAGCAAATAATTTGACCTCGCTTTCTCCGTATGCAACTGACCTTACTAGTGACAGATAAAAACGAATAATTTGTATTTTGTCGCTTATTAACTGCAAACTTGAATGGTTTTGTCCGTAATTAACGCCGACCAAAACCAGATTCACAAAAAATAAGAAATAAGTGCATTGTTGTACTGATTTAATGACGATTCGGCAAACTCCGTAAACAATGCCGATAATTAATAAGATGTCGTCCATTTCTTGATGATCTCAAAACACGAGCAGTTGCACCTTTTTCCCCCGATGCGCGTACATTTCATAACATGTATAAGTTACAGAAACACGTTTTATAGAGGCATCAATCATATCTGATAGTTTTTATGGGTAAAAAAAATATACGATTTTTTCAGATAATGCCCCTTTAAAGAAGATCATTTTAGCAGGGGTATAAATTCACCTGTTTATTCTATTTTATTTTCAACAGTTGTTTTAAACATGGATAACGGGAGAAGACGACCACCAAGCCTAACAGACATTATATTATCTTGCCACTCCATAAGCGAACTTCAAACATGGGTGTCAGAAAATCAGTTAACACATCATCCCTCTATCCAACAGTGACTAAGCAACGTTCTTTATACAATAAACGAATTCTCCGACGTGTCTCGTTTGATAGGATGGGCTATAAATAACGGTGACTTAAATCACGAGAGCGTCCAGAATAGAATAAATTTCCTTTTAACGTGTAAGTGGTGCTGGGTGAGATTTCATTTGACAGATGAATTACTGGAACACGAAAAAGTTCACGAAATGCTAGATGAACTCGTAGATAAGCCACCGGTTGTTCCCTTGTAGCAAGATAACAGTGGATATGGTACATTATCACATACACAAAACGAGAATTTCAATATTGCTATGGAAGTTCCGATGCAGGAAATATCAATAAATAATACAAAAAAACAGTAATGTGGAAGACACGTCATATACAGAGGATGATTCGCTAGTTCTTCCATTGCTCACTGATTTAGAAAATCTCTTAGAAATTATAAGTGAACCAGTGCACGAGGCGTCTCCAAATACACCAAATATTCAAAACGAAATTCTAAAAGATAAATCACCCTACCCATTCATTAACTCTGAACGGAAAGACACATGTGAAAATAGATTTGTAGACACATCATCGACACACACCGATCAACCACAAACACCATATAGACACGATATCGAATCATTCCAGTATGGTGCGGGTCCTACGGATCAATCAACCGATAATGCATACATTTTTACATCACGACGTGGTACCGGACAAGATATTGTACAATGGATCCAAGATCATGTACATGCACGTGGCTAAAGAACTGGATTTGACCTTTCTAGACTCCCTCAATTTCTTGGGTATGCGATTGTCCAAGTTACCGGGATGTTTCGATTTAAACGAACTCTGCAAGGGATATTTCCCCCATCTGTTTAATACGTCTGAAAACCAACATTACGTAGGTCCATATCCAGACATTTTCGGAAAGAGTCCGATCGGCATGGTACCGTCTGAAGGTTATACGGCCAGAGACAATTTCAGCATGTCCTTCATCCAGTGGTTGAAATGGACGATGGCAAAAAAAACGGAGAAGAAGAAGAAACATGTCCGCATAAGACATGCATTGAACTGAGGTGAGCCCAGAGTGTCCACTACTAGGTACAGACTAGACGGATACCACGAGGAGTCCATGACGGCGTACGGATTCCTGGGTGAGGTTTTCCTTTAATGATATATATATATATTATTTATAAACTTATAAACTTATCTGAAATTAATTTAAAGCAATATCACAGGTTGTGTTTACCCTGTTTGTACAACGTGTTTCCCTGATGATCGTTCGAAGACAACCCATCCTGTTACAAAGCATTCGATGGATGAATTGTATTACATGACCAAAAAACGGGAAATGGCTTTGAAAGACCTGGGATATCAATACAAATGCATATGGGAACACGAATTTAATCGACAGTTAAAAAACGACGCAGCTATGAGAGAGTACATCTCCAATTTAGATATTATAGATCGGCTTAATCCTAGAGACAGCTTCTATGGTGGTCGAACTAATGCAATAAAATTATTTCACGAAATTCAACAACCAGGAGAAACTATCGAATACCACGATTTTACTAGGTATGTATGCGTGTTTTGTACGTAATACGCCCTCTTTTCCACTCCCCTTTTTTGTATTTATTATATATATTTTTATTTACGGTTTTTGTATCCAAGTGTTAACAAGTATGCGAGATATCATGTTGGGCATCATCCTGTGCGTGTTTCGTACTACTTAATACTTCTTCTTTTCTCATTTATTTTTGTGCATCTTTATTTATTTTATTTACAGTTTGTATTCTATTATATATTTTTGTATTTATAGTTTGTATCCAAGTGTTATCAAGTACGCGAGATATCCTGTAGGACATCCCGTCATCTTCACCTCCAATCTCATGGAAATATCAACGTATTTCGGCGTGTCTAAAGCGAAGATATTACCACCCAAACGACTGTATCATCGTGTTTTACCTTATATGTCGAACGACAAGTTGTAGTTTCCTCTCTGTAGGACATGTGCAGACACCGAAAACCAGAATGATTGTAGTTGTAATGACGAAAAAAGAACAACCACTGGTACCTGGTGTACTCCAGAGATAGAATTGGCCTGTTCCATGGGATACGAAATAGCAAAAATATATGAAGTTTATCATTTTGAGGAATCAAGTATGTATGACAGGTCTGCATGTAAAGGGGGGGGGGGGGGGGGGGGGGGGGGCTCCTTGCAGATTACGTTAACCTGTTTCTGAAATTAAAGCAGGAGGTCTCTGGTTTTCCTCGTGAATGTCAAAATGAACAACAAAAGTTAGATTATATTGCTAAGTATGCACTAAATGAAGGGATACAACTTGATTATGATGCTATTAAAAGAAACCCTGGACTACGTAGTCTGGCAAAAATATGCTTAAACAGTTTTGGGGAAATTTGGACAACGTCTCAACATGAAGCAGTCGTCGTTCCTCTACGAACACGAGGCAGACAAGTTTTTTCAGTTACTCACGGATACGAGAAAAGAGGTAAGGGACTTTCACGTGATCAGCGATCGCATAATACAAATGGAATATTAGGACAATTCGTCTTTCTTACATATAGATTTTAAAACCAACGTGTTCTTGGCGAGCTTCACTACGTGTTGGTCTAGGATTAACTTGTATGAATTGTTAGATATAGCACAGACTCACGTTCTCTACGTTGACACGGACTCAGTAATATTCAGTGACCTTACACACAGATTACGAAACGTCTTCTTATAGGTAATTACCTGGGACAATTAACAAATGAAATTTCATCGGAGGATGGTCATATTACAACTTTCGTCTCTTCTGGACCCAAAGCGTACGCGTACAGAACTTTGTCTGATAATGAGACTTGTAAAGTGAGAGGATTTACTTTACATTGGGCAAATTCTAAGTTAATACATTTTGAGAACATACGTGATATTGTGATTCACAAAGGTATTGATTCTATTACGACAATAAATAAACAGAATATTTCTAGATTATCTAGAAAAAGAAAACTGTATAACAGAATTGAGGAAAATGAATATAGAATGGTGTACACCAAAATACGTCTAGTGAATGACCTGACCACATCACCGTTTGGCTATTGCACAACATAAGAATTATGTAATTTAGCATGATGTTTTATTATATAGAAAATAAATCATTAATATTGTTTCCAACTTATGTTTTTTTTCCTCCTTTTTGGAGGCCTATCTAATATCCCTGGTATTTTCACTTCTGTGGTCTGGTTTACAAAATGTCCGTTTCCCGTCTGTGACGAGACATCCATTAAAGGTATATCATGCTTCATTTGTTGTGGTAATAAAAGTTCAAATGTAGTAGGATTTTTGTTAATTAATTCTTCGTGTCTCGCTTTGGGCACTAATATGAATTCTTTGGCCATCACTTCAAATAGTCTAATAAAGGTTTGCAGGAGAAGTTGTATAAGTTTTTGTTTCTTAATCAACAATTTCATTTTTTAAGAGTTTTCATTAGACTTTGACCCTATTTGCCAGATGAGAGATTTATAAGGTTTCAATACCTTAACGTATTCATGTATGTTAGGAAGCACACCTTTGTATATGTTTGGATGCCACCTCTGACAGAACGTCTAACTGTTCCTTTGTAAGCGTCGATAAAGTGGCCTTTCTGTGTTTTGTATTTGCTTGACTTAGAAATTAAAAAAAAATGACTGTCTTCATTCGACGACTCATTCTGTGAAATTGATCATTGTCCTTTTAAATTGGCTTTTTTTATGTAGGTCTGTACACGACACATGTATCTTTGGGAAATATGCCTGTCCTTAACATGCAACCACTGTCATCTTGTCTGCGTGGCGAAATGTCCACGAGTAAATATGAATATCTTTGTTTTGCTACTAAAAAAAAACCTATCCATAAAGTATCTTGTTTCTGTGTTTAATGTTGACACAAAGCCATAAGAGCTCATGGGAACAGCTGGCTTATATTCTCAGTCACTTATAAGGGAATGCTTTCTGTGTTTAATGTTGACACAAAGCGATAAGAGCTCATGAGAACATCTGGCTTATATCATATTTCACTTATAAGGGAATGCTTTCTGTGTTTAATGTTGACACAAAGCCATAAAAGCTCATGAGAACATCTGGCTTATATCATATTTCACTTATAAACTGCTGCAGGAAATGGAATATCATGTTCCAGAGACAGCACATGTACAACAG
Source organism: Bathymodiolus brooksi (assembly GCA_963680875.1). Taxonomy (NCBI): domain Eukaryota; kingdom Metazoa; phylum Mollusca; class Bivalvia; order Mytilida; family Modiolidae; genus Bathymodiolus; species Bathymodiolus brooksi. The sequence goes on from OY804579.1 coordinate 73,635,985, forward strand.
TTGCACGACCAGATGCAATTTTGCGTGCAGTAGACAATTCCACAAAAAAGAAGTAGAGTCGAGTGAGTACAAGAAATTTAAGTAGATATGTCGGCTAACTGTAAACACATACAAGTGAAGTCGAGTGTACGTGCACCGATGATGCGGAAAATTTGCCACAGAACTTACGCATAGAGCAGTATTTTAGCTATATTCATGATTATTAGCATTAGGTTCAACGAACGGACATATGGTCGGATGCTTTCATAGTCATAAACCGAGATAATGGGTACGGGTCGGGCATTTTTTTTTCTTAAATTTCAGATCATTTTATTCAAAAGCCCTGTTATATAATTACCCAATGGAGCCCAGGGGGGCTACATAGGGGCCCCTGTAGTTTACATAACTCATTTGACCAGGGAAAATATCATAATGAGTAAAAAATATACACTCCCTTTCATTCACAAAATGAAAATTACAAACATACATGTACATTTAATTTAACAACATATAGATCATCATTTTGTCTTCTCACAAAAGAGTTTGGATTATCAATAAATAAATTAATAATTGCGGTCAATCCGGTAAATTAAAATTTTATTGGACAATCTTATTTTACCTATGATTTCTTACCCTTCAGTGTACCCCACTTATATGTCGCCCTATTTATTAAATACGTAACAGTCACAGCAGCATGGTTTTGATGTGTTGAATAGGATAATTATAGTGTATACTAAAAAGATGGATTTAATTCTATATAACTGGATTTACTTTTGTGTGCAGACAGTAATAATGTAAGTACAGTTAATTATCGATAAGAACAATAGGAAGTTGATACAATTGTTAGCCTGGTAGTTGGAAACTAAAATATATAAACAATTTGCACATGTTACAGAAGCTTCAGTTTGTGGGAGTGTCTACTTAATATACCCGTGTTCAAAATGAGTTTTTCAATTATATAAATGTATCATCATCATAAATAGCAGATAGAAACGACAATTAATTTTTTAACAGATTAATAATTCTAATTTTACTCATAGCCTTTTTCTGATATTTAACAACATTTCTTTCTTTCCAAATAAAATATTTTGTAGACAACAAAATAGTGTTAACAAACTTTGCAATTTTCTTCAAGTCTTAATAAAAAATTCCTAAGCATATATTTTTTTCAGATTTTTCCGCCAATATATTAAATTTTCTAAGAAAAAAGTCATTGAACTTACCAAAAACCTCTATCCAGAGACTGTCAACAAATCTACAATGTACAAATAAATGTAATAAAGTTTCCTTTTCTTTACAAAAATGACAAGATCCATTTAATGATAAACCCATACGTTGCAATCTTTCCTTGGTATACACTATGTTATGTAAAAGTTTGAATTGTAGTTGTTTAGCTTTTCTATTAGCCCGGTTTAAATAAATTATAGTCCAGATAGATTTCCAGGGTAGTTCTGTGTCGAAGTGCGTATCTCATTTGTTTTGACATATAGGAACACAATTCGCCACAAAATAACCCTGAATTTCTTTCAAACGTAATTTACTATTTTCTAATATTTTTAGTTTTACGTCAGAACATTGTCTGCGTCTTTGTTTACATTCTTAATGGCGGGTAACAACACAAAAGAAAACTCCAATCCCCAAAAATAAAATCACTGTTCCGTCCACTTTGGTATCAACTTTACCAAGGGACTGTCACACACTGAAGTATTAACTGAACTTGCAAACCTTATAGATAAATCGTCAGTTCAATCCATACAACTAACAGAGAGGGAATGCATAGTCACGGATATTAACCCCGATGCCAAACATGTTTTATTAACAAGAGGAATTGAACCCTGAAATCGTTATATTAAGCTCGTCGATGTCGAAAAACAGGTAACAAATGTCACGATCAAAGACGCACCTTGTGAGTTAAGGGACATTGCAATTTGTGGTTATATTTCTAAATTTGGTGAAGTTGTACAAGATTCCCTTCGTAGAGGTACTATTAAAGGTAGTAACATCCAGACTGGAACCCTCTATCTGCAGCTCACAAACTGCATTCCTATCATACCTAATACAACTAAATTCGGGCGGTTCACAATTCGGATTTTTGCTGACAATAATAGAACTCAGTGTATCTATTGCTCTCGAACTGACCATCCGTCATACCGCTGTGATAGTAAATCGTAGAATCGTGATGCTGTACGATCGTGCTACAGATGTAACAGTAAGGGGCACACTATTAAAGACTGTCATCACACCGACAAATTGCTTTAATTGTGGCAAAGAAGGCCATATACAGCGTGAATGTACTACGTCCGACCATGAAATTTTCGGAGATTACGAACACAAGATTCGAGAAGGAAGACAGGCGGAGATGGAAAACCCTGAGAATAAACAGGAAGTATCAGATATAAATAAAAACTTAAATCCTGTGTTTGAAATGAAATCAAGCCCCAGTAGTTCAAGTCAGACGGTAATACTAGGTGCATCAAACTGCACACGTATTATAATAGACGATCCTAACATTCATAACTTGTCTGTATCAGGAACAACACTTGACAATGTACAAAGTCTACTAGACAAGTCAGACAATGAAGTTGAGGCTGATTTTGTGAAAAAGGTTATACTGTCGTTAGGCACAAATGATATTTCAAAGCATAAAAATGACGTAGAACAAGTAAATGTTAATTTTACAATGTGCATTGAAACAGCTAAACAGAAATATCCCTTTGCAAAAATAGGAATTGTAGTATTCTGCCTAGAAGAGGCAAAGGTATCCACCTCCAGGCTTTAAATGCAGCAGCGACCTCAGTCAATACTTTCGTTAGGAAATTATGCAAAAAAGTACAAACCTGCAATACATTGATTTATGAACCGAATGTACACCCAACGGAGTTCCAAACAGAGGAATATACGATCTAAATGACCGATCTGGTGTACATATCAACTCCGCCGGTTCGGAATTTCTCGGTGAAATCTTTGCTGACTTTGCCTCAAGTGTGTCAGATAACGAATATCAAACTCCACAAAGTAAGAAACAACTACGTAGTTCTACATCAGCCCCCGGATCAGAAGTAAAACAGCAGTCCAAAATCATCAACTTACTAGACATATTTTCTATATAATATACATAGCAAAAACATTAAACAATTTTTTTTTTAAATTAAACTAAACCCATCATGTCTTATTTATCCTAATTAATATGTATGTTCACAAATAGTTGTAGTTTTTCGCAACTATATTGATTGTAAATAGAGTAGTAAACCTGTTGTCTTTATTGATTGTGTTGATCTGTTTGTAAACAATTCTACATTGTAACCTTTAACCTTTTTCAAAATATGTCAATTGTTATTGTTACCTTGAATGTGAATGGGATGTCAGATAACAACAAAAGAAATGCTATTTATTATTGGTGTCGTAAGAAAAAAAATCGATATTGTTTGCTTGCATGAAACCCATAGCACGGACAAAGTTGAATTAAAATGGAAACGTGAATGGGGGGCAAATAGTATCTGGAATCATGGCCTTAGTAATTCGAGGGGTGTAGCAATTTTATTTTCAGAAAAATTTAATTATAATATATCGGATATCACTAGGGATATCCCCGGACGGAAGATTTCTTGCAAAATTAACGTTTCAGGTCAACATAGTTTGTATTTGGTAAATGTTTATTTATCTAACTCTGAACAAGAGAGGAAGAATTTCATATGTAATAGCATAAATATTGACCGACAGAAACTAAATTGCGCGGCGGGTGATTTTAATTGTACGCTCTTGACGGTTTATTGATAAATACTACCTACTTGATATTTGGAAAACTCGTAATCTTAATAATAAAAGATACACGTTTCAGAGGGGTAACTCATAATCACGAATCGATTTTATATTTATTACTGACGATTTTATATTTATTATTTATTAAAAAAATCATTTTCCGTTCAGCGACCACGACGGAGTATCCTTGTCATTAAAGTTTACTGAACCAGAGCCTGGAGGCGGAACGTATAAAATGAACAATAGTGTATTGAAGAGCGAATTGTTTCAGCGTACATTAGAAAGTTTTTGGTCTGACTGGCGCCTTAAAAAAGAAGATTTTAAAAATAAACTAGAGTGGTGGGCAAATTGTTTTTAGCAAATCACAAGCGAAAACTCACAACAAACTGAAACGCATTTGCATGTGCTCCAAATAAACGTAAGAAAACTCCCACAACACAGCATTGAAAACTTAAAACGATGAGTAATATATACCTCACCAAATCTAGTTAGCTTAAATAGCTATATGAAAGAATATGAAATAGAGAAACAGTTTATTTATATATCTGAGTAAGCATCCAACATTCATCTAATGGTTGGATTAGAATAGATGTATTATATATGCATCAGTAAATCAAGAAAGTAGATCTTCCAGAAATAATTAACTTCTAATAATATTTCCTGTGAAAAAAAGTTTAAACAGTGATGGTTATCAATTTCTCCAATATCAACAAAACGAACAATTACCTCTCATCTTAATTGAATTCACTGAACACAAACAACAACCCCGCCCCCCAAGTTTTTTGTTTGCTATGCTAATATGTTCTAGTACTCCTTTCCACAAAAGATTAAAGCTTAGACAAGCAATGACTATGTTTTGTGTCATTTTGTGAGCGGTCATGTATTTGTGTGTTAGGGATTTTGATGTTGCTTATTTTCTACGATTTTGATATTTGACAATGTGGTATTTGTTTTTAATTTTCATTTTATTCTAAATTGTAATATTGATGGGAATAATAGATAATAATTTTTAAAAACAACTTGCTACTAGGCATTTATTAAATTAATTCTAATCGACATCTACATCTACATTATACAATAATACTCCATAAATTATGACAACTAAGTATCCGTGTGAACAGATCATAATGTACAATTTTACAATTTGAAGAAAATAAAATAATTAAAAAAAATAGGAACGTATTTACATATATACAAAAAAGAACCTGTTTAATCTTTAGTTGTAATGGGTTTGGATCAGTGATTTGAACTGATACAAAGAAGAAGCAGAGACAATGTCAGGTGGTAATGCCCTGTGGCCCGTACAGGTTACCTTCATCCATCTGCTACATCAAATTAAAGTGCTAGAGTTTAATATTATGTCAAATTTGTTTTAATCATTACAATGACTAATGATACTAGGATCATGTGAGCTGAACAATGTCATATTTGATCTACGTTGAATAATTTTGCAACAAATTATATTAGCTAAATCAACAAACCGTTCACCTCTTTTTATAGATTTTATCTAACGAATGGTACTAATCTTGATAATACTTAATTAATAACTGGACAGGTCATCGTTGTTTGACATTCGTGAAGCAATATTTTACAGTACCTAAATGGGTTTGAAAACACGATCTAGAATTCTAGCATATATGTGATTAGATGGATTATTTTTGCTGATAAAATCGCAAAAAACAGAATGAAAAATAATACACTCTTCATGGACAATTATACAAAGAATAATGATACGGTGGATGAACATGTATTTGTACTAGAATATGTGTATTTAGCAAATTATTTCTTTGTAATTGAAGCAATACTAATTGTGCCTATGCTATTCGGAAACTCTTTAATCTTGTTCAGTATTGCTCGTTTTAGACGACTACGAACGCGATGAATATATTAGTGGCAAACCTATCAGTATCAGACTTTCTAGTTGGGCTTATTATGATCCCTTACGACATCAGTTTGTAATGGTTGAAGATTTGTGCCAAAATAAATGGACATGTTTATTGCGCGAAACCTTTCAGATTCTGTTTTTGGGATCATCTGTGCTGAATCTACTTCTGATTTCTGTAGAACGTTATTTTGCCATAATGTTTCCACTAGCACACGTACACAGAAGAAGTAGAACATGGTTGGCACTCCTGATCTTAACATCATGGCTTTTTGCAATACCAGTTTCAATCTTGCCTCTTCTAGGTGTAAACACCTGGCGTCAAGGAGTTCGTGTGATTCGGTGTATACATTGCCAAAGGAATATACTATAGTCACAAACATTGTGCTGATTTCTTCCTTGATAGTTAACTTCTTTCTATATGTACGGGTAGTCCATAAAGCATTATCACAATTCAATTCTCAATATGATGTATACATTACAAGTAAGTGTGGAGGAGTTCGTCATGTTCAAAATCGAAAGACAAATCTTTTAAAAACTCAGATTATGATCATTGTTCTTGGTGCTTTTGTTGTATGCTGAGGTCCTTACTGTATAGCAACTATCGTTGAAGCTGTATTTGGAGAAAGTGATGTAACGATTTTGATTACTAGATTTCTATCTTCATTTGGAAGGTTAAATTGTGGAATTAACTGGATTATTTTTGGAGTTAAGAACAGAACATACAGAAATGCCTTTATTTATATATTATGATGTAGGAAAGGATTAACAGAGAATTCCCTCATGGTAAAAGAGAGTATGTGATGCGCGTATATCTATTCCATAGCTCTGCCTTTCCTTCAAACACGCATTACCTTAGTTGGCCATGCACAGTTTTGAGAGTAAAATTTAGCTTGTCTTATATAACCTTCCACGGGAACATTGAAATAAAGTCGCATATGACAGGTGGTTGCTAAATACAGGTTTAATGAATATGAAATGAGCTCAATGTGAAGGAACAATTAAAATTAATATAAGGTAACAGAGTTGTTGCTCAATAGGTTGTCACTAAAGGAGATTTGAATGTATTTGAGACAAGTTAGGAAATCTATAATGTCGCTATTGTTTTAAGAGATTCATAGATGTCATGTTAATTGTTTTCTATTGTCTGTATCTGAACTGTAAAAGCATTGTCGTATTGTGAGAATTATTAACTTTCCAGTAACTATTATATATTTTCAACCATTGAATTGAACCCATATATTATTAAATAAAACCGAAAATACAATGCAACCATTATTAAATAAACGCTAGAAAAAACCGAAGGGGCAATAAAAACGGAAAATACAGAGAAATGGCAACATAGGGAACAAAAAAAATAGCAACAAAAAAAAAACAACAACAAACAAAACGAAAAGACGAAAAAAAATATATAAAAAACACAACACAATATGTGTTGGATACCACTATACACAAACAAACACAAATAACGTTAATAAGACATGATTCCTCTTTACAGACAACTGGAGGTAAAGACGAGCCGAACATCGTTTTTATGCGGAAATCGCAGCGAACATCACAACACGGAAGTAAGAACGTAAATACTCCGAATAGAACAAAAAAAAAAGATGAGCAACACGAACCCCACAAAACAATCGGGGGTGTTTGCGAAGGGTAAACAGTTGCTGCCTCTTACAAGACACACGCCATGACAAATCATTTCAAAATACAAGTTATTGATATTCAATGAGAAAGCTCTATGCTATTCTATAAATAAAAAAAGAACACAACACAATAAGATATTAACCGTTATAAATCAATACGACCATATTTGGCTTTCTAATATTTGGACTATGAGTGATTGATGAAGGTTATTCGAGAAACGCTTCGTTTGCACTAAATTACATACTTGCAAAATTATTATAATGAAGGTTCTATAGGAAGGGAAGTATATTACATACTAGACCTAGACAACAATAGAACTCTCTCAATGCCGATCTGTCAAGGATACATTAATTATAAATGTAATTGAAGTGCTTCTTTTGAAGCAGGTATTCGTTATTTTCTGGCATGTCTTTTATACCTGAACAACAGAAGAACACATCTCAGTAATTGTGGATATATCGATATCAATATTACTCTTTGGGAACGATGACTATAGCTATGATGTCAACTCCAACATTTTGGGAAAAGTTCGATCATATATAAACCAATATAAACAAATTTAGGGCTAAGACAGGAATTTTTCAAATCTATGTCTATTGTTTGTGTTTTGCTTTGCTGTTATTATTACATATGTACCGGGTATATGTTGCAAGGAGAAGACTATATATAAGTTGGTATAACTTGCTGTTCAATCCTATTGGTTATGTACACTAAAATATTATTAAACTAAACTAAATTATATATCAACGTTTTTATTAGAAAAAATAATGTACTACCAATCCAATTTAATTATATAAATCACTCCGACAAGCGAAAATACAAACCAAACTATACATAAAACCCATTTCTGATCATGGGTGCCCACACAAAATTTAATTAGTTAACAACATTTACAATACAATCTCAAAATACATGATGCATTATTTGTCCATATAAATAAGAAAATATTTAAAAGAATATATACTTAGTGAACAATAAACAAACAATAACAGTCGATTGACACAACTACTTACAAAATATTCAAACAAAATAAGCAGAGATTATTAAAGATGTGATTTATCTGTATGAGGTTGAGAAACAAGAGGGTAAATAGTTGGTGAACATTACATTTTCTCCTGTTTCGTGGAAATGCAAAATAAAATAAACGCATATTACATTAAAAAGATACGATTTATATTATATAGATTTCATACTGCACATTGACAGTTTAACGACTTGCTTTAAGAAAATAAACATTGTTTGTTAAACCCTATTGTACACTCAGTAGGCGTTTATTGTTGGTTCATACTACTTCATTCTAGTAAACACTTAAACATTAATTTCGTAGTTTAGGTATTTTCGTGAATAGCATCAAACCACGAAATTAGGACTGTAATGAATACTAAACCATATACATATGTAATGATAATAGCAGATAATCCATGAACTTATGTATCCACATTTACGTTTCTCAAACCACAATAATGGGTAACCACGAAGTTAAGAGAATTCACAGCATATAGCAACAAAATTCATTTAAGTAAAATTATTAATACAATAAGAACTAGCAAAATAAAACTCATCAAAATGTAAAGTAAGACAATTGAAAAGAAATAAAATAAGATAATGTAAAGTTATTGAGACAAAATGAAACTAGCCTTCACATTTATGAATGCTACAATTGATAAGATAATTAAAACATTGTTTCATAGTGCACAGTTTGAATTGTGGGATTGTGAAATATATATATATATATATCTTGATATACCTACTTCGAATTATTTTAATGTTAAGCTTGCATTGTTGATTGAGAAAGTAGTGCAAGGAAGCAAACTCCAGAGAGTATACGTATCCTCTCCGAATATGACTTTCTCATTAATGTATTAAATGGGTATTATCAATCTCTTCCACAGACGTATCGGTCCTTACAAGTAGTTTAAGGACCGATAACTGATGAAGAGATTGTTATGACCAATATCTCTGTGGAAGAGATTGTAATGACCGATAACTATGTGGAAGAGATTCGGGTATTGTATGCAATACTACCCCTTACATCATTCAGATCAGTAAGATCGTCATAATAAAAGATAAATTCGACACAATTACCCACACATTTACCACACAGCTTAAAGGAGAGAGAGAAACAAAATTAAAGCAAAACATATGAGTTTAAAATAAAGGATATTATAAAACAATGTCATGTATTGGGTATTAAATCAAAGTATTTTTTATCACACTACACTTCATTAATGGGACAAATAAAAAATTGTGTCAACAATGATTTTAATATTGGCATTAACTGGTGTAAACAACTTTATAAAACTTAAGAAATGAAAACACAATTAAATAATTATGAGTAATCCATTTTTGCGTTCCTTTATTCCGTCTCTTCCTTTTACATCAACCTCCTCATACCGTTACACTAGGAAATAAAGGCTTGCCACAATTCCAAAAATAAACACGTACATATGTGCAATAATGATGGCTGCATCAGAACCTGAAAAAACAACAAAAATATCATTTACTATTCTATCAATCATCTGTTATGTTGATTTACACATATTAGTTTTCTGAAATAAGCAAAATTGAGGTCCAGACGAAATTTCATTCGCTCACATGGTTAACAATTAATATTATCTTAGAAGATTTACTTGGTACTGGTGATGGGTCACAGGACTCGAATCACAGAGCTGCCCTTACATTCCCAGGTGGCAGATAAGGGATGCCCTCTCCATTGGGGGTGGTTTTCCGGGAGTCTAGACCACCGAAAATAGTAGGTAGCTTGCTTAGAGAGTGCCACGGTACAGGTACTTCAAATTCATCTTTTCAAGATAGACGTTAGAAAATACAGAAGGGGCAATCAAAAATTGACAATCCAGTGAAACTGGCTACATAGGGTACACAAGACGAAAAATTCGAAAATTCATGAGATATTATCCCCAGTGTTTATAATATTAAATCATATTAACAAATTGACACATACTTCATATGTAGACGTGCATATTATTCAATATAAGGTCAATATATCTCAGACAACGATAACCGTAGCCAAGTTTGCCTATCATGATTATGTTCTTTAGTTTGCTTGCTCCCAAAGACTTTTAAAGTGCACATATATTTCGTTTTACAATTTCTTTTAAAACTGAATAGCGTCTCGAATTTACCAACTATGGAATAACACAGATAATAGAGCAGGTAAAATCATTAAAACCCTATACAAAATTAAGGACCCATGATTGTCTTGTTTGGTTATAATTTGATAACTTTAGATTGTGATCTGTTTTCTTGTATTTGTTGTGCACAATGTAGATACATCATTACGTGTCATTTGTTTACAGACGAAATCATAATTAAAACAGTATTTTCGACACAAACAAGCTTGACTAAACACCATAGACAACGTTGTCTTAAATATCACACTGATGACGATAACACTCCAGTATGACTACGTTTGACTTTCAAGTCATATATCCTGCTTAGGCCCGTTAGTGTTATCGTTCCCAAAGATCATAAGAATAGTTGCCTTTGCGTTCCAATCTTTTGACTTTGTATGTACCTAATGAAGGATATGTATCCACTATGATTTTACAATAAACTACTACTGTTGACGTTCTGTCCCTTTTTATCACATGATTGGCCCCTCCCCTAAATCGATATAACTAATTGTAATCCTGATAATTATCCGGAATATCCTTATAAAAAATATACTCATTTGAATAAAGTGCTAAATTCAGGATATCCTTTGTAAACAGAAGAATTTCTCATTTTAGCACATTTTACGGAGTGGAACTTATGAATGGAATAGAGACGCAGTTAAATATTTTTAGGATAAATATTTATATAGATTCTTAATTTTGGTCGACGATACCAAATAAAAAAACCATTGTAAAAATTATCATAATTTGCAAATTGTCTGGTGAAATTGTGCACTTGTAACCTTCATTAAGACATTGTATGATACTTCAACGTTAATACACCACATGCCACATGATTTTACCCACAAACTTAGTTTCTACGCATTTTGAAACAAAACTGCTTTTTCGTTTTGTCTAGGTCAAATTTAAAACATTTATCGCATCTAGTTCTTTCATATAAGTATACTCACTTTGACATGAAGTAGGGGTTGTTGTCGGTGTTGCTGTATAACCAGTATTACAAGCGCATTTATTACTAGCATTACAGATGGCATTTGTTACACATTGACCTGTTGCACATGCTGCATCTGGTGCCTTTCCTGAAAAATCAACATAATATGTAACATTACGAATAAGCGTAGACTGTTATGCAAACTAAAACAAACTTGAATTTGGATTATGATTTTAACGACGACGGGGATCACAAGTATAGCAGGGACTGCTAACTTGTCTGGAGCATCCCCTGGTTTTGATGTGGTTAGAAATGTTAGTTTTCTGTGTAATGTTTTGTGGATCGTTGTTTGCCTATTTGTCTTCTTTTCCGTCTGATCATTGTAATGGCTGTCCTTCTTTGATTTACGGTTTCTGATTGGTATCTTCAAACTTTTTTCTTAAATAAGATCGCTATTAATAAAAGTAAAGGTAAATATATTGTCCATTTAGTAGTCTCAAAACCAATAATATTATACAATAATCGTTCTATTTGGGAGGTAAACTGCATTGACTTTATAATTGCCTTTTCATGAGAGTCACTGACTGTATATACATATACAATACATTGATGATCGCAAAAAAATAAAATTCCAGAAACATGTCGTGTGCACTAAATGTGAAATCTGTGGTTTCTTTTAAAGAGTAACCACAACACCAACACACGGTCAGAAGCCGTTAATATTGAATCATTGTTTATTTTATCTTAACCCTACAGTAACCATCAATACATATAATATGGTCAGTTTGACTTTTATAAACTCCAGAATATATTTTTCATATGCCTGTTAATATATGATATATACGAACTCTGACATTTAGTTTAAAATTGTCTTGTCATTTATTAAAAAGGTTGTCCATTAGATCTCTATGTTAATTCTATGTTCCCAAGTGTAAAAATGCACGGAGTTGCCTTGAACGTCAAAGTTTATTGTACCATATCGTTTGGGGACAATATTAGGATCTGGACAATCCTTTAATATCTAAATGTCAAAAGTCACATGGTACAGTGAAATATACATTGAAAGAACATGTCTCTTTGCTTTCGTTTTGATAACGTGGCTCATATATAAAATTGAATTAACATAGAGACCTAATGGGCATTTTTATTTATACATTTTTAGTGGTGGAAGAAGCCGGAATACCCGGAGAGAACCACCGACCATGGGAAGCAACTGGTAAGCTTGATAACTTGTGGCTGCAAATCAAGCGCACCCTTTCTTGTAATTTACAAAGACAGGCGCGAACCCATGCCGTATTGGTGATAGGCTTGTATGAGTTGTTAGGTAATCCAATTACGCAACTCATAGAGCCACCCGATACCTTATATATTTTATTTTATGTCAAGCCACAATAAATACAGGTAGTTGAGGCTTTGCTAGCAACATCGATGAGTAATGAAAGGATGTCTACATACGGGTTACGAGCAATCCAGATGGCCGAAAAAGGTAATAATTGGTATTTATCATATCATTAAATATGCATGTGAAAGGATCATTTGCAAGTGACCCGTGATGGGGTTTCGTCAGATCTCACACGCCACAGGCTATCAATGAAAGGGAGTAAATGGGAGTGTTGATATTACTCAGAATGACATTATCACACAGGCGTTCTCAGCATGGTATGACGATAGATTACTGAACCCGCAGTAATAATTTAAACAAAATATAATTTGAATTGCTCGTTTTGTTGATATTGGTGGAACTGATGACCACAACTGTTTACACTTTCTTTTCATATTCCTTTATACATTAATAAAGGTATGTGCAAGACTATACTTGTTTACAATTTTATATGATACATTTTGTATATCTTAATATGTACACAATTTTTGTGATCGGAATTGGGTGGAATAACATTTATTAATGTAATTTTAAGATAGAGAATACATAATTTGTTGTCAAACTTACTGGCTTCGCACCCAGAATTACCCTTAAAATTGGCAGCTGTACATAAACACTTGAATCCACTCTCATCCCTAAATTCTGCCAAGGGGTCAGTACATTGTCAAGCTGGTACCCCGTTGTCATTACATGCTACGTCTAATGCAACTTCTGTAATATAAATTGTGTACATTTACATAAAAAAAATATAGAAAAACACATTTCCTTCTTTCTGTTTATTAGAAGTCTGTAACATATTAAGCTAAGATAACAATAGAAGAAAATTGTCAAATGTAGTCTTTTGATGTCTTTCTATTTGAAATATCGTGAAATATCAAAATTGTGGCAACAGAATAAATCTTCGAAGACAACATTATCAACACGTAGAAAAAGCCATAATAAAAGATCAGAAACACAAACACCTGCAAAATCGAGGAACGATACCTGGTGAATCAGTAAGTACGAATGATGTACTTGATCTCAAGACACGACCAATCAGAATACTGTATTCACAATATACAAGTTCTGACTGGATAATTGCGGTTCATGAACAGTATTACGTATAGGAGAATGTCCGAGTAACTCTCCATTCCTTAAAAATAATTGAGCCGAGGCCCATTGTTTTAAGGAATGGAGAGATACGAGGACATTATCCAACTTAAATTCCACCCATTGTACTTTATTAATTTTATTAATTATCTATCTTGTAACAAAAAAAAAGTCTGTGTATAGTATCTAAAGTACAAAGAGAACAATAACTCTCCAATCCTTAAAAATAATGGAGAGTTTTGACAATATATTTACATAACAGGTCGATTTTAATCTACTGGAAAATTTTGTGACACGATTTCGTTCCAACTTCAATACGAGGATACGTATTTATCACGGTCTAGTGATTTGCAATCATGTGATTGTGGAAGGCAATTTGAGATAAGCAGTTCAAGACACAAATTGTTACAAACTTAACAGCTTGGAGATATTTATTTCATTCTTTCAACAATTGGAAATACAAAAATAGGGTATTAACAGAGGTCATCTTTTAAATATCCGTTTTCCTAAGAATAATTTGAAAATACCAAAGGGTAATCGGAATCTGTATTCGACGGATAGGCAATATAAGAACCAAAAAGAAAACGCAGAAAAGAAAAACAATTGTAGACAAAATACGACAAGGAAAACCCAACTAAAACGGGAATTAAATCAGATGCTCTGAAAGGGTAAGCAGTTCCTGGAACCCATCGTGTTAGTCTTGGTGCACCCTTTCTTGTAATTTACAAAGCCAGGCGCGAACCCATGCCGTATTGGTGATAGGCTTGTATGAGTTGTTATGTAATCCAATTACAAAGCTCATTCAGCCACCCGGGCCCTTTGTAAAAAAAAAGAAAAACAATATTTTATTTTATGTCAAGCCACAATAAATACAGATAATTGCGGTTTGCTAGCAACATCGAGGAGTAATGAAAAGATGTCTACATACGGGTTACGAGCAATCCGAATGGCCGAAAAGGTAGTATTTGGTATTTATCATATCATTAAATATTCATGGGAAAGGATCATTTGCAAGTGACCCGTGATGGGGTTTCGTCAGATCTCACACGCCACAGGCTATTAGTGAAAGGAGCAAATGGGAGTGTTGATATTACTCAGAATGGCATTATCACACACGCGTTCTCAGCATGGTATGACGATAGATTACTGAATCCACAGTAATAATTTAAACAAAATATAATTTGAATTGCTCGTTTTGTTGATATTGGTGGAACTGATGACCACAACTGTTTACACTTTCTTTTCATATTCATTTGTACATTAATAAAGGTATGTGCAAGACTATACTAGTTTACAATTTTATATGGTACATTTTGTATATCTTAATATGTACACAATTTCTGTGATCGGAATTAGGTGGAATAACATTTATTAATGTAATTTTAAGATAGAGAATACATAATTTGTTGTCAAACTTACTGGCTTTGCAAACAGAACCACTATTATAATTGCCATCTTTACATAAACACTTCAATCCACCGTCATCCTTACATTCTGCCAAGCTGTCAGTACATTGTGCAGCTGGTTCCCCGCTAACACATGTTGCGTCTAATGCAACTTCTGTAATATAAATTGTGTACATTTACATAAAAAAATATAGAAAAACACATTTCCTTCTTTCTGTTTATTAGAAGTCTATAACATATTAAGCAAAGGTAGCAATAGACGAAAATTGTCAAATGTAGTCTTTTGATGTCTTTCTATTTGAAATATCGTGAAATATCAAAATTGTGGCAGCAGAATAAATCTTCGAAGACAACATTATCAACACGTAGAAAAAGACATAGTAAAAGATCAGAAACACAAACACCTGCAAAATCGAGGAACGATACCTGGTGAATCAGTAAGTACGAATGATGTATTCGATCTCGACACGACCAATCAGAATACTGTAATCACGATATAAAAGTTCTGACTGGATAATTGCGGTGCATGACCATTATTACGTATAGGAGAATGTCCGAGTAACTCTCCATACCTTAAAAATAACGGAGCCGATGTCCATTGTTTTTAAGGAATGGAGAGATACGAGGACATTATCCAACTTAAATTCCACCCATTGTACTTTATTAATTTTATTAATTATCAATCTTGTAGCAAAAAAAAAGTCTGTGTATAGTATCTAAAGTACATAGAGAACAATAACTCTCCATTCCTTAAAAATAATGGAGAGTTTTGACAATAGATTTACATAACAGGTGGATTTTAATCTACTGGCAAGTTTTGTGACACGATTTCGTTCCAACTTCAATACGAGGAAACGTATTTATCAAGGTCTTGTGATTTCCAATCATGTGATTGTGGAAGGCAATTTGAAATAAGCAGTTCAAGACACAAATTGTTACAGACTTAACAGCTTGAAGATATTTATTTCATTCTTTCAACAATTTCAAATACAAAAATAGGATATTAACTGAGGTCATCTTTTAAATATCCGTTTTCTTAAGAATAATTTGAAGATACCAAAGAATAATCGTAATTCGTTTTCGACGGATAGGCAATATAAGAACCAAAAAGAAAACGGAGAAAAGACAAACAATTGTAGACAAAATACGACAAGGAAAACCCAACTAAAACGGGAATTAAATCAGATGCTCTGAAAGGGTAAGCAGTTCCTGGAACCCATTGTGTTAGTCTTGGTAGACAAATGCGGTCATCAATCACGAATGAGGAAAGGGTGGATTGAGATTACGATAAACGAAACATATCCGTTGTCATTTCTTACAAATGGTGCTTAGTGATTAACTAAATCGTGGTGTCGACTTTGTAATGTTTGAAGTGATGACTTTAACTTAATCAATAGAAACTCGTGGTTAGTAGCTTCCGTGGTAGCAGCAGCCCTCTATCAAGGAATGCATGATAGAAACCACAAGCCCTGTAATATCGCATCAACTGAGATATGTGTTAACAATGACATAATAGATGTTGATCATTTGACAGACCCAGCAATATATCGCTGTTTGTAAAGGACACGTATGAAAGTAAAGTATCCAGTAATCTAGTTCTTTGTATTTGATTGAAAATCTCCAGGAACAAAAAATCCCAGACCTATGGCAGACTTGGATGTCCTCTTTCGTATGTGTGATCATGGTATGTGTAGGGTTGCTAATTGAACTGTTAAAATGCTTACTTCCGTTATCAAGCAGTGTATGTAATGTAACTTACACACGAAAACGATAGTGTTTGTGGGGTTGTCTGCAGAGACAACAGCATATTGTTCATGGAAGTAAGACAGGAGTAGAACAACATTTAGGTTTTTGAAGATGGATATTAAGCTAGGGCTCATTGACCCATTCAGTTTTTGTAATTCTATTGTAAAACCTACTAAGTATACATGCATCGTTGGCGGTGTTTCTGATTGCTGTAGTTTTGCATTTACAGGTAGTATCACATGCCTGGTTCGAGTCGTCTGTACAATCACTATCAGCACTACAAGCAGCGCCATAAGCTACACCTGAAAGCATACAAATGTATATCAATAAACAGTGATTGTAAAACCTACTGAGGATACATCCATTGCCGGCGGTGTTTGTGATTGCTGCACTTACGCATTTACAGGTAGTATCACACATTTGGTTCGCTCCTGAACAAGCGTCAGTATTACTACAAGAAGCGTCAAAATATGCACCTGAAAACATACAAATGTATATCAATAAACAGTGATGCTAATGATGTATTACTTACAACTCATGTGTTTCAGAGATGTTGCTTTCATAACTTTTAATAAAATATATAACAGCAGTAATACTGCATATATTCATACATTATTGGAAACTTTCACTATTTTTGTATTACCGCTATAATCACTGGCGTCAATGTGATGTCCGTAACTGCAGTTACGGACATCCCTAGACGGAGGATGCGGATTCAGGTAAGAATTAATATTATCGTTTTTGTGAAAATAATGGATTATTCATCGGTATTTCATGTTTTGATTGACGTATCATAAAATATGAAACTAAAATACAATGAAGCTCTTTCATAGTTTAATTGCTAAAATCAGCCGTTGAGAAAAACGGGGTGATGTGGGTAACCGAAGAAGATAATCTATCGCTGATGTTCGTAACTTGAAACATTGATGTCCGTAATTGGTATTATTCCTAAACGAGACAATAGTTCAGCAGGCTTTGAAATTCACTTTTTAATGAAATGACAGTCTATTTATCGTGATACTTGTAAATCGGAAGCTAGAATATTATTGAAAGTCTTTATAAATAGTCGAGACTAGTCAATATCAACATGCACTCGACCACTGGACCCTCGGTTAATTGTCGAGTTCATCAGGTTATCAATTCTTTTTTCTATATAGCCAGAAGCATGTCTAGTGGACAAATAGACGAAACCTTGGTTGTGGTAAGTACCAAAAGTATTTGAAATTGACTCACATTGCTGAAGATCGGGTTTGACTCCAGCGAAATTTACCTTGTGATAATGAAGTATGTTTGCAATTATATTAAATTTATCTTTTGGTAGATCTACAGCAAGGTTAAATATTTCTAAATAGATTTTGAGACGATCAAAGATTCATTTAGCTCTGAATTTAATGGTACCACATACTGAGGGAACAGTAATAAATCAGTCATTGAAAATTGAAATTGTTGAAGTCAAAAACAGTTCTCAGCAAAATGGGAGATATATGTTGCCATTCTTTTTAAGGGAAAGTCTTCATGCACATACAACTATAAAAGGTTCACTACCATATAATGAATAAGAGCATTGTTTTTATATTCAAATTTTATTTTCAATTTTGTTTCATCGTATTTTAACCATGTTAACTATGATTGAATACCTTTGAAATATTATAATAAATAGTAATAATTTTATCATATATAAAACTATTTGAAAGATGTGTCACCCACCTCTGTGTCCACGGTAATTATGTCTATATCGAAGCCATGATGAAAACTTATCAGAAAAAATATATATTGTTCCATGGAGTTCACTTCAAATAACATATTCGAAAAGTGTTCATGTCATCGTTGATTAAAATAGGAAAGAAACATAAATTATCATGGCTTTCGATAACAAACCAGTTATAAAGACACATTTTCAAATGTTAGGGAACGATGGTGTCCTCCCACTTAGCCAACATTCTATATTTTATATAGGTACAGGTAAGAACAAAATGTTGGCTATATGAGACAGAGTAAAAGAATGTTGGTCTTCCTAAGTAAGAGGGATTAAGGGGTTCCATTAAGGGTGAACAATCAGGGTAATCACAGGTAAATAAAGGTAAACTTGAGTGTTTTTTTTTGTTCTTTCTACATAAATGGAATTACATAAAATACGGAAACATGATGAACAATTATTATTAAGCTTTAAAACTATATAAGTACAAATGCATGTTGTTGATGTTATGCTATTCTGCTGAGCTACATTCATGAAACAGTTCTTTCTAGCAACTCATACTTTAAAATGGATTATTTGTTTGATTCTTGAATATTTTTCCTTTTTGATTTCTGATGCTAAGATTCGAATTTCGTTTAACATTTCATGTTGTTGATTTCATGTTATTTCTAGTATCAGGAATAAACTGCCCTGATATTGGAAAATATCGACAATCGTCAGTAGATCGTCACAGACGTCATGCTGACGTGATGCTGTCAATCAACAGGATAGCCGCAGTTTTGAAGGTCTTTACAGAAATCACTTATATGACAGCTCTATCACGGGGCGCACTGCAAAACAGTGATACTTGCTGTCTCGACATTACACTACCTTTATTCTATATATAGTTTGACGTTCCACAAACAGATATTTGTTATATCGAGATGCTAAGCACGAATGCTGATACAAAGGAATGGCAATGTGTAGAATGTACTTTTAAAAGCTCTTTATCAATTCTCTCTCAGGACGTTTTAGGTGTCAGTGTTTTCCGATCTCCAGACTATTATTTTTATTTTTGCCATTATTTACCTATTATAACAAAACTTTTTAAAACTACTCTCCCGTTTCCGATTCCCTGTATATCCCCTTGGTTTCCATTTTAACCACGTCACCTTATATTTCTCAGCGTGTTCACTTCCCAGTACTTAATTGTGTAACATATAATTTTATGTATGTATTCTGTCTACAATTATTCCCAGTTTTTGTCGGATACATGTATATAACAGCTTAATAATAAGACGCAGAAAAAGAATAATTCAACAGTTAGGGACATCGTTATTTAGATTTTCAGACCAGTTACGGACATCCTTTTTAACAGTTACCGACATCACCCCGTTTTTTTTAACGCTGATTTCTTCATTTAGCGATTATACTATGAAATTTTTATTTTAGTTCCATATTATATGATACATCAATTAAAACATGAAATACCGATGAATATTCCAGTATTTTCACAAAAACGACAATATTAATTCTTACCTGAATCCGCATCCTCCATCTTGGGATGGTATTAACGCCAGTGATAATGATCTTACCTCTATGCTATGTTTCCTAGTCATGTTTCTATGATAACATTATTTGCAAATCGAAAACAAAATTAAAATCTGATACATCTAAACTTATAAAATCATTAGAAAATCTTATTATTAAAAGTTATAATTTAACAACTAACTGTCGCTAAGCTCCCCAGGAAGAATTTCCTTGCTAAGAGCAAAGACAATTACGTCTAGCTATCAATTAAACCAACATTTTATTCCTATTATATTGATATTTATTTCAAGATATTGGTGACACATTTATTCTAGTCTCCCACGAAGACCATCCACTTACTTAGATATTGATGAATAGCTGTTATTAAATCTGTAGGGCGAATTGTGTGCTGTCATCCATTTTTGTGATTTATTTTGTCGTCTTTTTGAATAGAAGAGAAATTATGCAGGTTTTTCACTGCTTGTTTATATCTGTATTACTATTGAAGATCTAATTTTCAATAGGGCGACCAATGAGAACTCTTACAGAGGTTAAATCCCACCATTTCATTCGGCATGTGTCATGGTATTTATTTACGTTCAATGATTTTAGGTAAGGGGTAGTTGTTCGTTTTGTTTTTAATATTGGTGGAATGGTTGACCATAAATGTTTACATATTTTTCCATAATACAACTATATCATAGAATAAGAAAACTTCCAGCGATGAGAGGATCTAGCAATTAGTGCATTTGCTGACAATATAATGGTGTACGTATAAACATTGTTTTATACGTTGACTAGACGTATACAGTTTTCTGGTACCCTGTGTCTTACGCAGAGCGAAACACAATAGACACTGGTCGAACACGGACCGCGCTGTAGACTCCCTATGTGAAATCCAACCAACATGACCAAATTGTTTGCCCTTTTGTGTGTACCTTTAACTGACAATGTAGGTATACTGTCTATATATTATGCAATTTTGATGACCCATTCATATCATATCCAGAATTAGATGGTAATTTTCTTCATGAATATTTATTATTTTGAATTGTGTATCTGATCACGTGATTGCATTTTCCAGTTGAGGATTCATTGAATAATTGCATGCAATACGGGAATTCAATCTTTCCGTACAAAATCCAATATTTAAAAGTTATCGGTGACTTCCATGAAGTTCACTTTGGTCAAAATTCAAATACTACAGTCTCGTCGCGGACATGCAAAAATAATAATTTTGTATTTACAGTGGGAACCTATAGTATAGAAGCTAGAGATCTGAGGTTTGTCAATAGAATTCCATCTTTTGCTCATGAATCTATATTGTCTCTGGCAATTTTAAAACAATTTGTAATTTAAATTTAAATTTAATTAAATTTCACGTTCTCAGCCATTGTACATAGACTCTACATCGCGAATAACGGTTTGACGCCTCAAATTTTCATTTTGTACATTAACCTCGAATATTTCATGATGGCCAATAATTGTTTTCCCTTGATTGAATGTATCATTTACAAATCCGGTAACTAACATACACGCAATAAGGATTAATATCTATTATTTAGAACATCTGAAAAAAGCAGTTATCTCCAAATCGCCATCTTAGATATGAATATTGGTAAATTGCACCTCGTTTCTGGCAATCTATTAGACTAAACTCGACAATATACACACACAAATATATACGAACAAGATGACAAAATGTTCAGATATAGCTGCAATATTGTGTATCAATGTTGTTGTTAAAAACTGATAGCTTGTAGAAATAAGACTCATTGATATATCATAGCCAGCGGTGTAGGAGTGGATCGGAAAGTGTGTGTGTTTGTGTGTATGGGGGGTGGGGGGTTCTAGGAAAGAACCGAACAGTTAGTCGGGAGCAAGTTTTAGGTGAGGACCGGAAATTGGTTTAGGTCTGAATCAGACAGGGGGATGAAGCTTTCAAAATGACAACAGCAAAAAAGCATTGCTTTGCCACCTTCCTTTTCAAAGTGGGATGCGGAGGACATGCCCCCCTCCCCGGCCCCAATACCTCTGCTGATAGCTGCAATAATCCCAACCCACTGATATTTTGTTAAAAGGATAAAATATCAAGAAATTAATATCGATAAAGAATCAAAAATAAAAAGATGAAAATTAATTAGAACATTTCATACATGGTATCTTTAATTTTGAAATATGGAACACAGGGCTGGAATGAGACCTAGTGGGTCCGTGGGCCATTAGGTTGTTGGGGACCTTTACGATTTTGCTTTTCAAGTGGTTAAAATGTCTAGAGTCAATCATATCATTGTGCATGTCAAAACCAATAAACAAATGTGGCTGCCGCAGCCAAATTAACAAAGACTGTATCATACTATTAAATTGCAACATGGCATATATTGGGGCAACTCTAGAGGCCACATCTTTTATTCCGTTTTGACCAAACTTGGTCCACACTTTGTACATACATCTGGAAGTATACTGATTTCCATGTTCAAATGTCAAAGGTCTAGGTCACATTTGAACTTTAACCATGTGTTTGTGTTTATCCTTGTGAAGACACTAGCCTACATCTTTCAGTGGATTTTGACCAAACTTAGTCGATACTTATTTCATACAAAGCCTTGAGGCCTATTTTGAAGGTCACATGTCACAGGTCAAGGTCACAGTTGGACTTAAGTTTTAGCCATTTAATAGTGAGTGGATATGGCATGCTTTGCGTTGCCTTTGTTATTGTATTAAGTGTTTATTATCAAATGTTCATAGCCTTACAAGTGACAGTACATACATGAGGCAGCAATCCCTTTTTATAAGGGACACTTACAATATCTATTAACAATATTTTATTCGGAAAAAACCATAACCCCCACCCCCCTCCCCCTTTCAAGTTAAATGCTCGTTTCCTTACCTGTGTTTGGGTATTGAACCTTTGTTTGAATTATCGATTTTTACAGCAGTTGACAAGGTCAAGGAACATATATTGTATAACAAGGTGTGAAAAGATAATTGAACATACTGGGACACCTGTCAATATTATATATTATATTGTAGCATTGGTACAATATGAGTACACTTCAAAAGAAATTATAATCTCTTTAATCAGGTCTTAATTAATGTTATTACTTTTGTATTGTTTTCTCTTTATTTGAATCGCAAATATAGGAAAGACAAATAATATAAATATCTTTGGGAGCAAGGAAACCTAAAGGTCTAAACAGCATAGCCAAATCGGGAGATATACGTCAGCCTAACAATAGTAAATAATAAATTTTCAAAATAAGTTGATGTCACTTTCTAGATACCACAATTAAAATATGCTGACTACAAAAATAAACAATAAGCCGATTTTGACTGCGTCCCATGCTGATATGGGGGTCTCGGGATGATACTGTTATTGGCCCTGTTATTGTTGTCCGATTCAACATTCTCACAAAATTATTTGATTTCTTCTTCGTATAAAGTGTTAAATTCTGATGTCATCCAGTCAACCGAAGCGAACATGAAAGCTCGATTTTGATTGGTTTAATTTCCAAAAAAAATGATGTCTTTTATAATCTATTTTTAGTAACCTGAGATTTATTATATTTATTTTTAGTTAGACCCGATTTATATGTGTTAATTATAATAAATCATGGCACATGCTTTTAAAGATTAAATATATGATATTATAATATGCCAGTATCAGATTCTATGTGTTGTTTTCATAAAAAAATCATCCCATATTGTATCATCTATCTCAGATTATTAACCTTTATTACAGCTATATTTCATAGATTAATTAGAGTTATTTCCCTTTCAGTGTATTAAGTATTAATATTTCGTTGTTTTTGAATGATTTATAATTTCTTTGTAGTTTAATAGCAAAGATCGGTCGAGCTATTATTAGCTCAGCTATTTATATTTAGAATGATGTCATTGTTTAAATGCCCGGATGTCATACAAACAAATTTGAACGTAAGCACGATAACACTGATATTATAAACAAAGATTTCGGTAATAAAATGGAACATACAAAAGAGAAACACCAATCCGAGGGTGTTAAACATTGTTGTTATGGAACATGTAATAGCGATACCAGATACAGACATCGTGAAAGTATGAAAGATGTGTTTTTTATTCCTTTCCCAAAACCGATTACAAAAGGGAAAAGTGTGTAATGTGGATTAAAGCATGCGGAAGACCTGAAGATGACTTCAACACCATGAAAATAAAACGAAGCACTTACATATGCAGTAAACATTTTGTCGGAGAGAAGGGGCCAACATTTGAGTTTCCCGATCCGATTCCTGCATTGCTGCACACAGATGAGCAGGTTTGTTGTTTTCATTATTCATTGTTTACACTCGTAATATGTCTGGATTTTATGTCTACTAATAAGTAATATACTGTACAGAGGGATCGTATTTAGTTAACAACGAAACAACTCTAGTTGACCCTTTTATCTGCAAACAATCCGAATACATGTTGTACTTTGATTGTATATAAAAAATTTGTAAATAAAACTGGGACCCCATTTTCCCCGAGACCCTCCCCCTTTATTTGGAAATATCATGTATCCTTGTCTGTTGATAAACTTTTCTCAGTTTTAAGGAAGGTGTTACTGTTCGAATATTTTTTAAAGTATTTAGTTCTATTGGATTGACATTGTTTGTTAATCATTTGAAACTCACATTTTCAACAATAAACTGATTTTTTTAATATATTTTGCAGGTGAAGCGTTTTCATAGAAAAAGGAAAGCACCAGCTACAAGAAGTAATCCAGTTAAAATTCAAAAGAAAGATGTGAACCTAGCAGCAGAAACTCTTCTTGAGCTTTCCACAACAGCATTACATGATGCAAATGAGGTACAGTGTAGGGCCTATATTTATTTCAGTAATAATATTGATTGATAAATTGGTGTTTTTAAGATAAATTTAGCAATATTTTAGCTCTAAGGGTTGTGTGAAAAATAATTTTAATTAATAATACAATGTTTGCAGATCAAGAGTTGACACACACACCAAATCAACAACCAACTTTATATTAATTACATACTTGTGCTTATATTTATATAACTGCATTAGCGTGCTTGCCTCGAATGCAGTATATCATGGGTTCGAACCCCAGTCGGGTCAAAGCAAAGACAATAAAATTGTATTTGTTGCTTTTTCGCTATGCACACAGCAGTAAAGAGAAAGAGCAAAGACGGGTATGCTCGGAATCAGGATAATGTGTCTTGAGTGGCGCGACATGTCTACCCGCAGACTGTTGTTTCAGTGAGCTAGCACTATAAAAATCCAACGCAGTGTGTTGGTTTAGAGTAGAACAAAGCGGACCTCATCATCATACCATTGAAAATTAACTTGTTGAAGTTGTTCTCACCATGATATAGCTGAAAAATTTCTGAATTGACTCACTCACTCACTTATATTTATAATGAATCTTACTTTTCAGCAGATGGACAGTGACAGCTTGTTGACCGTACAAGAAAAAGCCACACAAACTGAAAGTGTTGAAGCCAGTCACAAAGAAGTTCAAACAATATATGAAAAAGAATTTTTGAATACCAAAATTGAAAATATGATTTTGAGAAATAAGACATTTTGCACATGATCTTCCAAGAGTTTTTAGAACATTCAAAAATATTCGTTGTACAATTGACTGCACCGAGTTCTTTGTTCAAATGCCAAGGGATTTTCGACGCCAGGGGAACCTGTATTCATCATACAAAAATCATCACACTGTCAAAATCTTAATATGCATAGCTCCGAATGGATCTATTGTCTATGTTTCTGACCTTTTTGAGGGTTCAATAAGTGATAGGGCAATAATTGAAAAGAGTGGATTTTTAGACAAAATAAACCCTGGTGATTTGATTCTGGCAGATCGTGGATTCACAATTGAGGATCTGTTGATTGCAAGACAAGCTTCATTGAACATTCCACCCTTTTTAGGAAAACGTACACAATTTACAGTTCAAGAGGAGTTGAAAACTAGACGCATTGCAAAAGCTCGCATTCACGTTGAAAGAGTAATTGAATGTGTTAAAAAATGTAAGCTCTTAAGTGGAAATATTCCATTATCACTTTCACCATTAATGGACCAACTAGTGTTTGTTGCATGCTGTCTTGTGAATTTCCAGGAGCCACTTGTTAAATGAAAATAAAATGCCTTACATTGTATTGTACTTGTAATTTGTATATTTGATTATTATGCATATTTAAAGAAAAAAGAAAAACAATTCTATGTTTATTTTTGTTTTCATGAGTAGAGAATCTATGAAAATTTGACAACTGAGCAATCAGTGCCTATCGCCACTAAAGTTGTGAGTTCGAATATCGATCAGGGCAAGCTGTACAACATTATGTGATAAAGTATGTTAGTGACTGGGACAGGTCGGTGGTTTTTCTCCGGGTCCTACGGTTTCCTCCACCAATAAAACTGACCGTCACGAGATAACTGAAATATTGTTGAAAGTGGCGTTAAACACCATAGAACCAACCAACAAGTACAATAAAGGTAATAACAAAATTACCGAACTCCGAACAATCTTACAAAGGGAAAGTCAAAACTCATAATTATATAAACAGACAAAATCAGTCAACAACCGGAAAACTGTGAAAACCGTAATGACCCTGACTTGGTACAGGCATTTCTAAAGAAATGGTGGGTTGAATCAGATTTTAAGGCGCCAAACCTCCCGCTCTCATTACGGTTCAAAGGTTGCGGCTGTCACTGTAACAGTATTTAAATACAGGAACAAAATAGGTAAAATAGTTGTCAAAGCAGTACCATATTCGGTGACGTAAATGTCAAAAATATTTTTACGTCACACATTGACAAAAAAAAATTCTTGACATATTTGACTCTTTATCTTTATACATTTTTACTATATGAAAATGCATCGCTTATAATTTTTTCTGCAGAGACGGAATATATTTCGACAAGATATTGGTATCGGAATATAAACTTTTTAAGAGATCGAATAAGGCGAATCTTTTTATAGCCCTGGTCCAGTAGCCTGTTTCTCAGATGAAGATGACGTTTCAGGAAATCAGAATAATTGCTACTGCCCCTTGC
This sequence comes from Bathymodiolus brooksi, assembly GCA_963680875.1. Classification (NCBI taxonomy): domain Eukaryota; kingdom Metazoa; phylum Mollusca; class Bivalvia; order Mytilida; family Modiolidae; genus Bathymodiolus; species Bathymodiolus brooksi. The sequence goes on from OY804579.1 coordinate 73,663,183, forward strand.
ATAGCGAATCAATTGCGAGATGTAAACACCATATGCAGGAGAAGCTGGTATATTGCTGCACATATTTGGAAAATTTATGATTTTAAAATTGAAGTCGTCCCGCTTATCATAAATTTTAGTACTGAGTTGACCACTGTCGTCAAATTCGAGGTATACGTCCAAAAATGATGCGGACGAAGCTGTATCGGTGGTCTCTTTAACTTCCAGCTCTGGAGGATATATCAATGGAAGAAATTCTGCAAATCTAGAATTATTGATAGATAAAACGTCATCAATATACCTGTATGTGAAATTAAAGGCTCTAGCCTCATGAATCTTCTTATCTTTTACAAGCTTTTGAAGAAACTCCGACTCATACGAGTATAAAAATAAATCGGCTAGAAGAGGGGCACAATTCGTACCCATTGGTATGCCGACGACCTGCTGAAACAGTGTCCCTCCAAAGGAGACAAATATGTTATCGATGAGGAACTCCAGCATACTGATCACTTGTTCCTCGGAGTAGCATGTTTTACCTTTATGAATTTTGTTTGAAAAATATGTGGAATTGTAGCCTAACACAACACATTTTGAGCCATAGTTTCTATGACTAAAAGCTTTATGAATTGTTTCTTTTAAGCGGGTTTTTAATTTGTCATGCGGTAGGGTGGTATATAGAGTTGAAAAATCAAAGGTTTTGATGGAGGATAAAGATTGATTGATTGATTGATGGATAACACCATCTTTGGCAGTATTTCAGCTATATCGTGGCGTTAAGGTATTCGTTTTACAATAGACATGTTATATGGATACTATCATCAAATGTAACTAAATAATTTATGGTTCACTGAGCTTAATACTTAGAACATCACAACATGGATTTCTATACTTTGATTTAGTAACAGAGTGGAGTAGCAAATAAAAAGAATTTGAAAATACCAGAGGGGTAGTCGGAATCCGAAAATCGAAAAGGTATAGACAACACAATGGTCATAAGAATAAGGACAAAAAGACAAATAACGATCTACAAAACACTACACAGAAAACTAAAGATCGAGCAACACGAATCCCACTAAAAACCGGCGATCAACTCATGTGCTCTGGAAGGGTAATCAGTTCCTGCTCCAACTGTGACACCCGTCGTGTAACTGTAGTTACAAACCCGGAGTTATCCGTGATCATGAGAAAAATAGAGGTGTCCTGCAATTACTAATTAATTTTTACCTGCATGCAGCACGTAGCGTAATTATATTTACATCTGGGGAACGAACGTGAGGGAAGACATTGGAGCAGCCAAAGATTTCAATAAGAGTTTGCGTTTGCACTACCATCAACGATTATCAGTTGATGAATTGTTTTCCATGATATATCATGATGCAGGACACAGTTATTTGTTTTTTTAAGTCATCTTTGTCATTACTTATAAGACTCGAATTAATAAAAATTATGTTTATAGAAGGATATAATTTAAAAGACGAAAAATTCTGAAACAGAATATGTGTTCATTATAGTCTCTAAAACATCTGATTTTCGTTTGAGTCGATGTAATAATTGTATTAACTACTACCTAGTTAATGTAGAATTGCTTCAGAAAGAGAAAGAAGAAGTACACCAAAAAAACTAAGGTTACAAAAAGATCATAATACCTACAGTATAGGAAACAGACATTAAGAGCTCCACTTCAAAGCAGACAATACGACATGCTGTTTAAAAACGACCATAAGAGCTGCAGACTAAAAACAAACCATAAGAGCTAGGGTTCAAAAAAGCCATAAGAGATATTGTTTAAAACAAAATAATAATTACAGTCTAAAATAGACCATCAAAGCTACTGCTTAAAAAAGAACATAATAGTTACAGCTTAAAAAATCATAATAGTTACTGTTTAAAAAAGAACATAATAGTTACAGTTTAAGAAAGAACATAAGGAGAGCCACGGTTTAAACAATGAACATAAGAGCTACGATCCTGCAGATAGAGAATTACGATATAATTGACAAATTGCTGAATGTGACGATAACTGAATATAATTGATAGCAATCTTCAGGTACAAGCACAAATAACAATCACGATAAAGAGAAGTACATTTTGTACTTACAAATGGAGACAAAAATTTAAAAGAAACCCAAACAGAATATTTAAAAATTCTTATTACTTTTCCCTTGTTGATCAGTCTAAATTTCACAGGGATACTACACAGATGATTGAACTATGAAGTACCAATGTCACAAGTCATACTGAATAAAATATATTATGTTGTTCAAAAAGGTGAAAGAACAAAAGGACAAACAATAATATACAATACACTACTCATGACAATATGATCGTGTAACATGAACCCAACACAAATCGGGAATGAACTCATGTGTTTTAGAAGTGTAAGAAGTTCATGCTCCACTAGTTGCATCCATCGTCTTACAAACCCAGTCATAAGCCAAGAATGAGGAAGAAACCATATTGATACTGTGATGAAGTACACAAATCTTTGCTTTGATATTGAATAGTTATACATCGTTTATATAGCATATATGCTAAAACGAAAACGAAACTACAATGTACTTCAAATTTGAATTTTCAAAATAGTACAATCAATTGAAATCATACAGTTTTCTTAAGCATTATGTAATAAATATTTTATTTTAAGTTGTGGTCACAAACTATATGTCATGACATTTTTCCACGATAACAATACCAGTCAGAAAAAATATGAGAACAAAACAATTGTTGATTTAATCAGGAAACTATCATGCACTGGTACACGTGTATCCCTTAATATGATACGTAAATTGATCCATATTCACTACCCCCCTCTTTTCATTATGCAACTAAAGCATTCGCTCAAAGGTCTTTTTACTTTAAAAATTATTAACTGTTGGTAATCAATGTAGCTCAAATTCTACCCACCAAGTGTTTGACAACAAAACAAACACAAACTTTCGTTGAATGTTATATCACGAGAGGTAACCTTTATTAAAGCAGATTTTGAACTTTTTAATACAACTTTGTTTATGAAACGGTAAGATAATTTTGATGTATCAGGAAAAGAAAATTTAAACAGTGATGGCGAGCAATTCCTCATATACCAACAAACCGAAAAACCAACACTCACCTCAAACCATTGAACACAAAAAACCTAACCTTGTATTTTCATCACCAAAAGGATGAAAGTTGAAAGAATACATGAAGGTTCACGAGTGGCGAGTGCTATTTAAAAAAATATTCCAGCTATGCCTTGCCGGTCAGTGTTATTGATATACCAGAGAAAACCAACAGTCTGTCGATGGTTAATGAGAAGCATTTTGAAGAAAAAAAACACAGTTAACGAAATGTATAAGTGTATATAAATTATAATTGCTATAATAAAATAGAATGGTTCCTCGTGAAATTGTAATAAATGAATCGATATTAGCATGATCAAGTCACGTGAGATCTTGCGTGAAGTACATTTTGTGGCTGAATCCAAATTGACATTTTCAGATATTAAATTCAGTAGTCGCTATGAATGAGTGTATTCAATATAATATTTCTTTACTTATTGACTTATTAGTTGGGAAAAGAAGAGGAAAGCAACAAATATCATAGCGAATTACAATGTTGTGCTTATATTATACAAATGGTTCATTCAACCTATGCCAACATTTTAAAAAATATATATAAAAAGGTAAGAAAGATTGTTGGCATAGGTTGAATAGGTTAATTGTTATATAAACATGACTAGTCATGCTTAATTAGTGTAAAATCGGGGGAGATGTCAATGTACTCCAAGTTCACAATTAATTTTTAATGAATAGTAAATAGAAAGTAAGTATTTAAAATCATATTTTATGGAAATAACAAACAGAAAATCAGTATATCAGCACATATTTTAATATCAATCATTATGAAAATAAAATAGGATATTATAAACATATATATTTTTATATCATACATCATGAAAATAAATTAGGATATTACAAGCTCAGATATTTTCTTTATCATACTTCATGAAAATAAATTAACGATATTATAGGCACAGATATTTTTTTTATCATACTTTATCAAAATAACCAAAAACAAGCAGTATACACAATCACATTACAAATTGCTAAAAATACAATTGTCTTAGATTTTGGATAACAATGTTCGATTTCGAAATCATAGAAATTATGATAATTCTAAATTTATAAATAAATATTATCAAAAACTTTTGAATTTAGATTTTAAGAAAATTGCTTAATTGCATGAGTATCATATAATATTTTAAATTCATACGTTTTAGAAAGATTGTTTATTTAAATTATTCTAAAATTATTTATTTTCATCTTTTTTATTTACAGATTTTTGTGTAATTTTACCAGATTTTTATTTTATATATAATTTTTTACAAAAGTTTAATTATTTTTTGTTCAAGTTATTAAATTTTAACAGATTTATTCTTATATCTTTAGATTGTTTTTTGTTTTGCTTTGTTTTTTTAAATAATAAATTTCCCTTTTGAGACCTGCATTCCCAAATTTACTTACCTGTAAATGTCATTAATTGCTATATAAACACCTGTAATATAATGTTTGTTGGCATACATTGAATATGATATTTCAAAATGTTGGCATAGGTTGAAGACACCATACAAATGTAGTGTTACTAACTGGCTGTTTCTGTATTGGCCCTGGCATAGATTCGAGTTTAGCAGTATTGGCCCCAGAGCCAATACAGAAACAACCAGTTCGTAACACTGTTATTAAATAATCTAACTGGTCCGTATGACAGGGCCGTATGAATATTTTTCCAGGGCCGTATGAATAAATTAACAGGGATGTATGGATATATTGACAGGGCCGTATGAGCATTGTTTTTAGGGCCGTATGTATAAAGAAATACCATGTCAGTTAAAATGTAAATATTTGAACTATTTAACAAGTAAACACAAGAAGTTCATGTAGAACAAAATAACAAGATATGTTGATGTATAATAAAAAAAAACTATTGAAATCCAGTACTTAATTTGATGAATTAAAATTAAAGTTTATTGTGCCACAATTAATATGCCGTATTAAAATAGGCAATTAATATGAGTGGACAAATTAAAACCGTATTAGTCAGGCAGATTTTGTCATAATAGGACAGATTCTTGCATATTATTTAATAATTGTTTTGAATGTGTGGTAATTTTTCATTTATTGATCAAGAATGAACTAATGTTCACATTTCCTACATGTAATCAATGACAACTATATAACATATTTTTACATCTTGTCAGAAAACATCAACTGTGTAAATCTGTATTGGAGAAAAGAAAATGTAAATGTCAGAATATGTTGCTGAAAATGTGAACAATCTGGATGCAAAAAAGAGCAACATCCAATAAAACGTGAGTAATTCTGCCTAGGTGATGCAGGTCTGAATCTGTTTAATATAATTAAGAGCGTATTTAGACATTTATTTAATTACTTTTCCAGTTGTTTGATAAGAGAATGATATTCAGTCTTCTAGTTTCATTCATATTGTAGGCAGTGATTGTGTCGCACGTTAATATTTTTTTATCTGGCAATGTCTTATACTATGATATAAACTTTTAATAGCAGCTTGCATGTTTGTTTAACAGTTTTTAATAACAGTTTAAATGTGTAGCAGTTCTGGTTTGGACTATGGCTTCTCGTCGACAGAAAAAGTCTGCAAGGTATTATCCTTATTCGACAAGTGATTTAAGTGAGTGCAATAAGTGGTCAGCTTCTAAATTCAAAGAAAAACTTTTAGCAAATGGGATAAACATAACTTCAAATTTAACTAAAACTGTTTTGAAGCAGTTATATTTGGATAATGTTAAATCCGTTTCTGATAAACCTATACGTGAAAATTCGTCAAGTTCGGAAGTTGTTTCTAATGAACTTATGGGTAGTAATTCGCAAAGCTCGGAAGCTGCTGAAATTTCCACACCGGAGAGAGATATACCGCGGCTACTTGGTAATTTAACTGAAGTTGTTGCAGGACTTCAGAATTCAATGGACTCATTTAATGTCAGTCAGGTGAACTCTTCTGCTGTAAGACCACAATCGGAATTACCTAGAATTATACCCGGAAATGATGAGGAGAGCCGAAGCACGAATTCTTAAGACAACTTTACTTTGTACAATTGGTATGGTGTTCCACCTCGGGGATCCGATTATTTTTTAAATTTTGTCAGCAACTCAGCTACGGCTACGATAAACGGAGTACCATCTTCTTCTTAGCCGTTCATGTTTATTATCTCATCAACATTAAAAAATCAAATAATTGAAGATAGGGGTGTCAATGTAGCTGCTTTATTGATGAAAGCTTATGAGTCTGTACAGGCTGCTAGTTCTTTACATACCAGCAACGGACTTGAAATTAATTTGCCATGAAGGAAAGATGCACGGCTGCATAAGTCTTTGTCTCTAAAATAATTTGTATGCGCATTCGGCAAATACAAACGCGCTTTGTGTAGGGTTTTTCCTCAACGGAGCGAGGAATTCGATTGCTATTTAGCAAACATTATGCAGATCAAGACGAGCTATGGGGAAAAATTCTATGACTATCACAAACTAATTTCTGCCAAAGCCGCAACTGCCTTCGCGAATGTAAGGTCAAAATTGACTGGTGAATCAACGATTCTTATACTTTTAGCTCCATACGCAAGGCCAGATGTCTTCAAAATATGTCATGCTATTGACCATGCTACTAATTTTTGCCCACATTTTTCTATAAATCAAGACCGTCATGACCTGTCTCGGCGAAGAGTGCAATATTCTGATCGTACTGATAGGAGAGGAAGAGCACGCATTGTCCATGATGGGAAAGAAGTGTGCAATAATTATAATAGCCTAAAGGGTTGTGTCAGATCAGCATGCTCGGTTGCGCATATTTGCAATTCATATTTTCTAAATCATTGTTTCTAATAGCGACAAAACTAGTTCTTAAGAACAATAGCGGCAAAAGAATGTCCGCGATCTCCGAGGAAAAGAAATGACTAGAATGTATTCCATTTATTGAAAATTCACCTATTAATGTCATTAAGTAACGCGAATTATTACAAACACATCCAGACATTGAATTTGTAAATTATGTGTGTAATGGCATACGCGACGGGTTTGACACTATGATTGCGAATGCTGATTTATTAACCTTTGAATGCAGAAATTACTTTTCAGCTCGTTCACAGCCTGCTATTGTCAATGATTTGATTGACAAAGAATGCAAGAAAGGTTTTTTGTCGGGTCCTTACAAGATACCACCGTTTTAAAAATACAGAGTAAGCCCTCTAGGGTTAGCAGAAGGGAAATATTCTAAGGAAAAACGATTAATTTTGGATTTATCGGTCCCCTCCCCCCCATGATACCGACGATATTAGCAGTATTAACGATTTAATTTGTAAAGAAGAATGTTCGTTGACGTATGCAAAAATAGACAATGCTATTAAAGTTATACTGAAACTTGGTCGTTTTTAGTTTTGTTCAAAATTTGATATCGAATCAGCTTTCAAACAACTTGGTATCCGTAGAGATCAGTGGCATTTATTTTGTATAAAATGGGAGAAAAAATATTATTTTTTCAAAAGACTTGCCTTTGGTTGTAGAAGCTCTCCTATTATTTTTTATCATTTATCCAGAGCTATTTGCTGGATTGCTTCGAACGTCTTTAAAGTGAAATTTATTTTTCATCTTTCAGACGATATCTTGATTTCTTATGCAGAAAGAACTATGGCGTTAATGACTACACTTTTTAAGCGACTCAATATTCTGCTTGCTAAGCATAAAGTAGTGGGTCCTTCTACAGTTATTGAATATTTGGTAATTATACTTAATACGGAAAAAAATGGAGGCCAGTTTGCCACAGGAGAAAGTAATACGCATTTGTAATTTCATAAAGCAGTTTTTGAACAGGGACGTTTGTAGTAAACGTGAATTTCTACAGCTTTTGGGACATTTCAATTTTGCCATGCGAGTGATAATTCCGGGTCGATCATTCGTGTCTTACCTTATTTCACTATCAAACACTGTTCACGGCTTAAAAGATAAAATATTTTTAAGCGACGAATGTCGTATAGATCTGCGTTTCTGGCACACGTTTCTGTTAAGTTGAAATGGCATAAGCATGCTTTATGACACTAATTACATTCGTGCCATTGAAATGAAATTATATACAGATGCGTCATCAACAGTTGGTTAAGGTGGTTACTTTAAGGGAAAATGGTGTTGCTCTCATTGAACGGAGGATCTTCCAACGTCGACCAAAAATAAATTTTCCATGGCATTCTTAGAACTTTATCCCATTGTTGTCGCTGCTGTTTTGTGAGGATAAATGTGGACTAAATAAGGGTAATAACAAAATGACCGAACTCCGAACAATCTTACAAAGGGAAAGTCAAAACTCATAAGTATATTAACAGACAAAATCAGTCAACAACCGGAAAACTGTGAAAACGGCATTTTATTTTTGTGTGATAACGAAGCCACTGTATATATCGTAAATAAAGGACGCTCAAAACGTTTGTTTATAATGCGACTTATGCGTATGATTATGTGGTGTGCATGCAAAATAATTTCTGCTTTCGTTCTGAACATGTGCCAGGAGTTAAAAATGAAATCAGTGTTTCTCTTTCTAGTTTGCAGTTAGATCGCTTCAAGATACTTGCCCCTATGACAGACGAAGTATCTTACAGGTGCCCGCCAATCTCCAGAGTAATGTGGCATTAAAATCTACAGTATCAGATTTATGGCACAGCGTGTTATCAGCAAGGCCATAACAGACTTACAATGTTGGATAAAGTACTTATTCTGCTTTTTTAGCATCACATGGTGTTTTTTGGATAGGTAAGCGTATGCCACCGATATCCGAGGATATATTAATTTACTTCGTTGTACAATGCTTGAAAAATCTGAAATTATTACATACAACTATTAAACTTTATCTATGTGGTATTCGTTTTCACTATGTGAGCATCCTTTTGATTCCGCACACGAATCTACTATTTTTAGATTGAACATGATTATGCGATCTGTAAAACGTATCCAAGGAGAGCATAACCCCAAGCAAAGACTTCCTTTTACTTTTCATTTAATTCAGAGAACTTGTAATTCTCTTAGATCGGGTGTTTTCTCTACCTTTACCGACTGTATGTTAGAAACAGTATGCACCGTGGCCTTTTTGTTTTTTTTTGAGGTGTGGCGAATTTACGATTTGGCAAAATTTCGATCCTACCACTAATCTATGTGTAGCAGATGTTGAGATCTTTTATTCGTACGCCGATTTACCTTTGCAAGCCTCCAAATCAGACCCTTTTCGTAAAGGAGTCACTATCCAACTGCACATCTCTAATCATAATATTTGTCCTTTATCTGTCATTAAAACGTACCTGGCAGTCAGGAGGACCTTTTTGCCTTTCAGATCCGTTGTTCATTAAGGAAAATGGATGTGCTTTAGACAGATAATTTTTTATCACAAGTCTGAAACATATTCTTGACATTTGTGGATACAACTCGAATCTTTACAACGGACACACTTTTCGCATTGGTGCCAGTACTTCAGCATGATCTGTTAACATTCAAGATCATCTCATTAAAACACTTGGTCGTTGGTCATCAGATAGTTATTGCCGTTACATACGAACATCTAAAGAAACAATTCAGAAAGTACAGAAGGCTTTGACACTGTCTAAGTAATTCTTCACGCAGTGATCGAGAGATTTTACATCTTAACTCTTTAGTTTATGCACCTTTAATGAACACAAATAAATGTTCACTTTGTTTATTAACGACAGTTACAGGTATTAGCTTTAGTGTGTAACACTGAGTTCCGAACATTCAGCCATTTAACGAGTGCTGTTTTTTTCCTGTGAAGAAGGGAATCGATATTAGTTTGTAAGACTTTGATTTGTAATTCTGACGTGTGCTGTTTTATTGAAGAACTTACCTTGTAAGACGATTTATTTTGGTACTTTCATCAATATTTATGAGGATGAACTAGGAATAGTGTTTTGTCATATTTAGACGTGTGACCAGTGCAGCTTTTTCTGAGGAAGATGTGTGCTTATTATATACATTTGTTTTAATAGAGATGGATTGTAATTGATATTTTTATCCGATGTGGATAAGTGACAGTTTTTTTGAATTTTAAGACGTTTAAGCTTTAAATATTCATCCATTTGAAGAGAGATGTTTTTTCGTTTTCATTTTATGCTGTGTTGGCGTCAGTCTCTGCACAATTCACTACATTTTATTAACTCTGTGTGTACATATTATTGTTTCGATTATTTTCTTTTTCACACTTTTACACCCGCTATGAAGGCTCCTCACCCCCCTTTTCAAATCATTATCTTACAAGTTGGGGATTACTCAGCTAAATCTTCGGGGATCTTCATCTGAGCAATGGCCATTCCTTACATTTTATCACTGGTCAGTCATATAAAATGGCATTGTATGCCCCAAGTTCTATTCAACTTAATATTTAATCAATGAAATCTAACAATTCATTACATTACAAATTGATAGAAGAGAACCCGTAGAGTTTATTTCAACAACTGTTTCGCAGGCAGCAATTGTCTTACAACAGCCGTCAGAGTACTCGACGGGACGAGAATTCTCACATTAACAGTAGAAATCCATCGAGTTTCTGTCAACCACTGCTTCGCAGGCAGCGATTTTCTTACAACAGCGTCAGAACACTCGACGGGACAAGAATCTTTTGTTTAAAAAAATAGCTGAGATGATTCCCTAAGGGCAATGTAAGATAGCATTATGTGAATAAATATATAAATAATCATATTTCTCTCTCAGTCTTACATAGTCAGTCTGAAGTAATAATTGATATTTGCTGCACTCTGACATAGCACGGTAACCTCCCCTTTTTACATATGAGATTAGATTAATTAATTCCTGTCTAAAGTGAATGCTACCCTGTGATAGCATCACTACCCCTTTAAAGACAGCTGATAAGAGATGGGTAATTAACATACATCCAGGTTAATTAAACTGATTATAAATTTAATATATTACACCTATTTAATAACAAGTATTGCTATATATTAATAAATATTGATGTTTTCCCTGTGTCTTAATAGTACAAAAACATTTCAGATTATTACATATGTGTCCTAAAGGGAAAGAGATGTAAGAATTGCATTTTAAAGCAGACAATTAATGGTCACGAACTATATAAGAAATTTAAATGTTGAATCAATTTATATAGAAAACATACAATCGATATAATGAAATTCCGTTTTATAATAATATAGTCTTATGTAAATTATTGTGCTGTCCATGAAAAACGTGACCAGAGGTGTTACATACATTCGACTTGTCTGACAAATTTAGAATTAATTAAGGAAATGTCTGTACTATTCCCGATCTCTTCTCCGTACATGATAAATATCCAACCATATAACTAAGACTGCATCTTAAGAATAGACAAAATATAATTCACACAAATGAGATTAATGAAAATTGTATATAGTTAGATAAAAGAAATTGCTATGTAATGAATTCGTAGATAATTAAATTAGTACACATGACGTGTTTCTGGAATAACCATCACCAGGTACAATCATAGTCAAACGATAGGAAATCCGTCGAGTTTCTGTCAACCACTGTTTCGCAGGCAGCGATTGTCTTACAACAGCCGTCAGAACACTCGACGGGACAAGAATCTTTTGTTTCAAAAAATAGCTGACTGATTCCCTAAGGGCAATTTAAGATAGTATTATGTGAATGAATATATAAATAATCATATTTCTCTCTCAGTCTTACATAGTCAGTCTGAAGAAATAATTGGTATTTGCTGCACTCTGACATAGCACGGTAACCTCCACTTTTTACATGAGATTAGATTAATTAATTCCTGTCTAAAGTGAATGCTACCCTGCGATAGCATCACTACCCCTTTAAAGACAGCTTATAAGAGATGGGTCATTAACATACATTCAGGTTAATTAAACTGATTATATAAATGCTTAGTTATTGTAAATAAGTTGGGTTTATAATCAGTCTGCATACGTCCTGTAAATGAATGATTCTGATGTTTTCCAGTCGAACAGAATTAATGATTTTTCTTTCCCGTTGAGATTTATGTCTTGTGGTAGCCAGTACTGATAACGACGGACAGTTTAAATTATGTATCTCCTTAGGAGCACCTTTAGACATTTATTTAATTACCTTTGCAGATGTTTGATAAGAGAACGATATTCAGTCTTCTTGTTTCCTTCATATTATGAGCAGTGATTGTGTCGCACGTTAATAATTTCCCCACCTCCTCCCCTGTCAACCAGCATTCATTTCGCATGTGAGGGGTTATCTCAGCTCCACCAAGGCCATTCCTTGCATTTTATCACTGGTCTGTCATATAAAATGGCATTTTATCCCCCAAGTTCTATTCAACTTAATATTTAATAAATGAAATCTAACAATTCATTACATTATTGATTGATTGTAGAGAACCCGTCGAATTTCTGTCAACCACTGTTTCGCAGGCAGCAATTGTCTTACAACAGCCGTCAGAGTACTCGACGGGACAATGATTTTCACATTTAACAGTAGAAACCCATCGAGTTTCTGTCAACCACTGTTTCGCAGGCACCAATTGTCTTACAACAGCCGTCAGAGCACTCGACGGGACAATAATTCTCACATTTAACAGTAGAAACCCGTCGAGTTTCTGTCAACCACTGCTTCGCAGGCAGCGATTTTCTTACAACAGCCGTCAGAACACTCGACGGGACAAGAATCTTTTGTTAAAAAAAGAGCTGAGAGGATTCCCTAAGGGCAATGCAAGATAGTATTATGTGAATAAATATATAAATAATCATATTTCTCTCTCAGTCTTACATAGTCAGTCTTAAGTAATAATTGGTATTTGCGACACTCTGACATAGCACCGTAACCTCCCCTTTTTACATATGAGATTATATTAATTCATTCCTGTCTAAAGTGAATGCTACCCTGTGATAGCATCACTACCCCTTTAAAGACAGCTGATAAGAGATGGGTCATTAACATGCATTCAGGTTAATTAAACTGATTATAGATTTAATATATGACACCTATTTAATAACAAGTATTATTACATAATGACTGTAAATACCCGTACTTTAGCTAAGTAAAGTCTAGAAGTCAATAAACAATGGTATTCACCTGCTGCAAGTGATATTCACCGGGTGATCTCATAAGCCTTATAGTTTATGCAATATATTTGTCAATATTATTTTACAGGTGAATTAAAACTCATATTCACTTCTACAAAAGTCTGTAATTGTATATTATTATACCTCACATAATAAAGAATCAATTATATTGGTTAAAAGATAATTACATGACATAAAATAATCTGGATATTTTTGCTTCTAATCGCCGCTAACGGTAAATAACCTCAAGAATTACACACGTCCATTCAATAACCCTATTATTCAACAGTGAATAATCCTCGAAAATTACAACGTCCAGTGAATAACCCTAATGAAATAATACTTTAACAATTCAAATATTAAACAGTATATTTCAACTGTTTGTTCGGTATATAAAACAGTCACGGCCCTCTGAATCGGTGAATATCCAAAATTGTCAACCCATCTCTTCCGAGGGCCGTATTGTATATTGCTATATATTAATAAATATTGATGTTTCCCTGTGTCTTAATAGTACAAAAACATTTCAGATTATTACATATGTGTCCTAAAGGGAAAGAGATGTAAGAATTGCATTTTAAAGTAGACAATTAATGGTCACGAACTATATAAGAAATATAAATGTTAAATCAATTTATATAGAAAACATACAATCGATATAATGAAATTCCGTTTTATAATAATATTGCAGCAAGCATAGTAATGCTAAGGTCACTCTATCCTAAAATGGTAGCTCTGTAGGGGTCATTTTAAGAATATTTGTAGAAGTACAATATTGTAAATATACATGTATAAGGTTATGGTTAGTGTTGGTTATTTTTATGCTTATGTGTTATATTATTTCATTTCTCATTAAATTTGTCACTTTCTTTATTTCAATTTCTTTTCTTAAATCAATCTATTTTACTTCATTTTCATTAGATTTTAACTAAATATAGCATGTGATATTTCACTTATTAACTACTTTTTGAAAATTGAAGAAAAACCTTTAAGTGGCCCCAACTTAAGCGTTAAACCTATATATTGTTATAAGAACGTTGGCGTTCAAGGAACACCCCATTCTGAGTAGTTCTAAGTAAAATCTAGTTGGATTTAGTTCTTCCATTTATTTTGTAAACAAGAACAGTGTGTACCTTTGACCATTAATTATTTTGCATGCCAGAAGTGATGGATATATACATTTTGGGATTATATTATACATTGGATATTTATGTGTATATTCAATTTCTTATTAATGAATATGATGTCTTTCTAACATTGATTGATGTAAACCAAACACCAGCTGTCCAAGGTTTTATTTTGTCACCTTGTCACGCTTGTCGAGCCATAACTGACTTAAAGAATAAAATACAGTCAAACATGCCCATGTGGTCACCTCTATTAAACAATCACCTGTATTAAAAGGTCACCTTTTCTAGTCATGTGATAGAAAACTTCATAAGACTTGAACCTCTTTTAAAAGGTAACCTGTCTTATAAGGCCACTTTATTTGTCCCAAAGGTGACCTCTTAATACAGATTTGACTGTATTATTAGCTACACAGTGTACAATTGTCCTAATACGGAGCCTATCGGGTCAATGAATTTTATTGACCCGATTTTTTCCGTATTAGGACAATTGTACACTGTGTAACGAATTTATCCTGATTTTGCAACCAAACCTCATATCTAATGTTTTCCATATTAGGACAATGGATTTATCATGATTTTGAATCCATACAACCATGTATCTCATCTTTCAGTTTTCCATGAGATATGGAATTTGTCATGGTTTTGATATTATGACAATAAATTTATCTTGCTTTTGTATCCATATCATCAAATTTAATATTAAGTCAACGGTGTAAGGGAGACAATTCGAATTGACTTAATAAAATATTGCACTGAAATTTATTAGGACAATATCAACCAATCATATTGCGAGATTTAGCCTAAAATTAGGATAAATGATATTATAATACCATCATGATGTGGTAAATGCAAGAGTTCAATTTGTATATCTGTGTCACAACTGACCACGGATACGTTCCGTTTGTCGTAATAACAATCCGGTCATTTCCTCATTCATGACTTATCACCGGGTCTGTGACAAGAGTACCACGACGGGTGCCACACGTGGAACAGGGACTGCTTAGCCTTCCGCTGAACATGAGGTCACCCCCCTTTTTAGTGGGATTCGTGTTGCCCGATCTTTAGTTTTTTCTGCAATGTTTTGTAAATCGTTATTTTTTCTATTTGTCTGTCATTCTTCGATTTATGGCTTCTAATTACCCCTATGGTATCTTCAAACTTTTCATTCAAACCATATGGTTTTTTAAATGATTTCACGGTGCTATGGTCTTCCATCAAAACTATATATAGCTATGTTATTTACAATTATATTGTATAATCTAACAAATGTAAAAGAGAGAAAAATATGAAAAGAAAAGCATCAACTGTCAAATATATACTGTCTAATATATTTTATTGTCCTTTTTTGGGGTTCTTTAATTATTAATGTTTCTGGCAAAAAGTATGACATACATACTTCAGTTTTCTCTTGTGTTTAAATGATGCCTTGTCTTATTATTTTTTGAGGAGATAGAAATCAAAATTTATTATATCTACATTAAAAGAATGTAACTTGTTCTTATCTGTAATTTTATATAAATGTCATATGTTTAATTTGAAAATGATAGACATGCCAAAGGGAACAAAATGGCCACAAATGTATCATTCTCTATCCAGAGTTGTCGTTCCTGCTCTGTCAACTAAAAATGGCCACACATGTATGTGATAAAATTTGTTACTTCATCTCTCGATCACAAGCATTTTTATTTACATATTTAATCTTCCTTTATCAAGGAGACAAAGGACATTTATTACAAAAATGTATATAAAAACTGTATGTTCAAAATGGGTAGGTTATATTGACATTTAGCTATTACTTTCATCGATATAAATGAAGATGTCCTACTTTCGGTTTCTATTGATCGAAGTGAAAGTTGGGCAGTATCACAATGATATTAGTCATTACACTTCACTGAATATATTACCCTAGTTCGGCAATTTGAAAAACCAAATAACCATGTCCTGACAATTGTCCGTTATTTTGCTTTAGGTATGAAAGTCATGTTTGTTGTTTTTATCTTAGTTTAATTTTCAAGGATGATACATTTTTGTAATTGATAAATTACTACTTTACAGTTTATTGACCAATTGAGTGGATTTTAAAAAAGAGAGAGTATACCTGTTAGAATTAGGAAAATCTTCACTGATAGTGGATATAGTACACCGTCCTACCTACCATTTTCCCCTAATAGGTGGTGTATGTGTTCTATCAGTTATTATTTTCGGAACTCCTCGACTAGCATCAATAACGTAACTAATGTAAACTACGATATTGATTTATATATATTCGTGTAAAATGCCACAAATGCTGTGTTTAACAAGTGGAGTGTAGCTATCAAGAAAACTTATCATGCGACGAGAGGTCCGTGGACGCCAGGGAAATACGACGTGGTTTGCTCGGCACATACTGACATTTCAAGGACATCGGCTTCAGAGTGTCGGGATTATTATGTTAGATGTCTTCCAGTGTTGATTGAATAAAAAGTTTATATTACTTTTAAAGAATGGCTCCTCTAAGCATATTGTTCAATATATTTAATAAGACATAACGCCATAAAGCACTAACCATTTTACTACTGAAGGAGGGGGGACTTTATTAAGAATAAAAATCGTTTATTTTCCTCTATGTCCAAATTTTAAAGTAGACCTGAATACACATCAGCCCTAAAATATATTGCTTGTTTAGGTTAACTCGACCCTACCTAAAATTTAGTGCCTATCCTAGTTTTTCTCAACAAGCACAGTCTTGGAACATCTCCATTCCCAATATATCCAATGCAAAAAGCCCAAACAAAATCCTGGTCACCCTTACCTAACCTTTTTCACAGGGTTACCGGTAACCCTAAGCACACACTTATTTTTTTTAGGTCTCCTATGCATGTATCTTTTACCTCATGTATGTATAAACATATTTTTGATCTACCTGATGTGTGAAAAGCATTTGATTCTCTACTGACAGACATAACAAAATCCCAAGCCCCCCTTCCCATTCACTAATAAAATTGTTGGTGTCTAATAAAGAAAGCAAGTGAGTGAGAAGACATGTCACTCCAATCGGGCACATTAATGAATATTCCGATTCCTAGCCGGCCAGTCTTTGTTCTTACTCCTTAATGCTGCATGCTTTAATAGCAGAGAAGCAACAAATACCAATTGCATAGTCTTTGGTTTGACCAGAATTGGACTCTACCCCATGGATCTAACACACTCAAGGCGAGCATGCTAACCATTACACCACCGATGAGATAGGAGACGATTTTGTCTACATACCCATAGGATAATACCACCACAACAACATTTATGTGGTCGTATAAAAATCACATTGAAAAAGAAGCAGTCCTTCCAAACTTTCATTAAGCAAGGGATTTGCGCCAAAGTTGCTTAGTTGAAGTTAGTTAATACAGTCAATATGATCAAACACACATTGAAAAGCTCCTAGATTAGCTTGCAGTCAGATTTGAACTGACATCTTTTCAACTTTATTGAAATGTACTACCTTGTACTATAGAAGCCATAATGATTGTAATGTTACACAAAGTACACATACAGATAAATAAACCACCCAAATAAGTACAAAAATGTACTTCAAAAGCATGTTGTACAAAGGACTGTATTTAAGACATATTATTAACTACAGATGTACATGTATTTTAATCTTCACAATAGAAAAGTTAAATGTTTAAATTGTGTATTTATTGGCACTGATTACATCAGGTAATAATATTCATTAAAAAGTTGTTAATGTTTTCGTGATTCATGAAACCTTTTTTTCTCTAGCTACTGTTAGTAGTGACTAGCCCTTCACTTAAATAGTCTCAATATATTACTTTAATAACAATATATGATATAAATATACAGGTATAACATGACAAAAAGACAAATATTTAATGGCTGACAAAAAATTACGAATACCCAGAAAACGGAAGACTGAGACGCACAAACAACTAACAATCCGGCCTGACATGAACTCAGATGCTCCATATGAGTCTGCAGTTCGAACTTCACTAAAGCCACTTCATGGGTGAAAGAGCTGGGGGCAATTGCCCTCCCTACTTTTAAAAATTGAGGGAGAGGTTGGGGGGGGGGAGCAAAATAGTTTAGCCTCTTCTTTTTGGCATTAAATTTAAGAAAACAAACTTTTTTGGATATTTGGACAAGGGTATGCTTTGAAACCATAGTGACTTTTTTTTTAAATGTAAAATGTTTCTTAAAAAACGTATGAGGGTACCCCTATTGAAAGCCCCATAATTGTTTCTATTGAAAAATAAAATATGCCCCGTTTTTTCACATTCGGAATGATAACATGTATATGATGCTTTCAGTATGTTGTTTTTGAATATTTAATAAAAAGAAAAGGTGTGGACAAAATTGGGTCAGTTTTTGTTTTATAAAAATGATTTTTTTCTAACCTATGCCTGGATATGAATCCCATATGGTTATATAACTTCAAAATCTTCTTTTTCAATTATAATGGATAGCATAAATATGAAAAATTCTCCTGGTATTGTCTCTGAATCCTGTCACGAAAGTACATTCAAACTGATCCGTCATCATAATTTTAATGATGCTTTATTTTCAGTCGGGGCATCTTGGACATTCAACAAGTACAATAATATTGAAAAGTAGCGAACATAAATCGCATGCTTGGGTTTTCGGTGTAATATGTACCTTTCAATCAAGTCAGTTTTTCGACCGTTTGTCGATGCATTTCGGCGTAGTAGATCATATTCGAACTTCGGTACTGACCACAGCTGATCGTCGTCCGCCATCTTGGAATTGAATAACTGATAGTACAAATGCGCCACCTGTCGGGAATGTGGGCGGGCGAACCCCATTAGGATTGTGAGCAAGCGATAGACCGTGAACTACGGTATTTCACTTTTTTCGTTTCTTTCTTATAACTGCCATACATATTATTCCATTGTGACAATTATTTTCAATATACAACTATGGTCTTCATGAAATATTAACATCAATAAAACTACTATAGGGGTGCTTTATCCCCCCCTCTAAAAATGAGGGGTAACCTCTCACAAACAATAGATAAGGGGGAACCCCTCACAAACTATAAATAAGGGTAAACCCCTCACTTTATATACTATAAATGAGGGTAAACCCCTCAAAATCTATAAATTAAAGAGGGTAAACCACTCACAATATATACTATAAGTGAGGGTAAACCCTTCACAAACTATAAATGAGGGTAAACCCTTCACAAACTATAAATGAGGGTAAACCCCTCACAATATATAATTGAGGGTAAACCCCTCACAATCTATAAATCAAAGAAGGTAAACCCCTCACAATATATACTATAAGTGAGAGTAAAGCCCTCACATAATATAAATGAAGGTAAATCCCTCACAATATATAAATGAGGGTAAACCACTCACAATTTATAAATGAGGGTAAATCCCTCACAATTTATAAATGAGGGTAAGTCCCTCACAATCCCAAAAATGAACCTCTCACCGTCTATTAATGACTCCTCTATTAATGAAGGTAAACCCCTCATGTAGTATGGAAAGTAAAACTCCTCAATACATATGCGTAAACCCCTCAAGAAGAGACAAGTACAACTTTACCACATTGAGGTTAAATCATATAATAAATGAGGGTAAACCCCTCATGAAGAGTCAATATTGTAACAAGTATGAACTACTAAATCATTTCAAGCATAAATAAACACAAGATCAATAAATCAACAAATCATAATATTCAATAAAAAAAGGAATAAATTATACTTAACTTAACTTAAATGACAGTCTGATCACTGTAATGTGAAATAGTCATCTTATACATATATAGCATTCATATAGTGATGTATAATGACAAAAAACATATGACAACATCCTGATGTCAAGTGTACTTTATTATCATCTGATCAAAAAGATAATCCCTGTTTTTTTTGTCCTTTTTTTTTTTTTTTCTATTATGGACTTTTATTAAAAATAAAAAAAAACATAATCATAATATACAAAAAAATAAATAGTACCATCTAGGTAGTAGAGTATTATAATCACTAAATAATACTTAAAATATAAATTAATCAAAAGATTAAAGTTACACGTGCATTTGGCACAATATGTTTTTGCAATAATAAAAAAACATAATCATAATATACATATAATTAAATGGCAACATCTAGATAGAATATTTCTATCACAAAATAACAACGAAAATCAAAAAATAATTAAAAGATTAATGCTATACATGCATTTGACACAATAGTTATTCCAATCAACCTCATGTAAAATCTTACATACATAAAACAACATAAAAAAAAGACATGTTTACAGTCAAAGATATCAACAAAGCTGGAAAATTATATGTAAAGAAAATGGAAATAATATGGAATGCATAATAATACAAGAGGAATGTTGTTAAAATTACACGAGTATTATATGAATTTTGATAGTGTAACCTAACACACTACATGAACATTATACAACAAAAAACATTTACAAACTCACACGAGCAAATTTTATTTTTTTCTACTCCGAGTTCTGCTAGATACTGGTTGTTGTTCTTCCTCATCCACCAATGTAACAAGTTCTAAAGCAGGCATTGACTGAAAGGTTGGAGATGATGAGGAGTCAGAAGTTGAATGTAAAAGTACATTAGGAGATGGAGATACAGAAGTTGAATGTAAAAATACATTAGGGGATGGAGAAGGTGTCATTGCGGAAAAATGCGGAGATGGTGTCATAGCGAAAAAAGCAGAGTATTACTGTTAGTAGATGACAATAGTGCTGTTGGAATTGTAGCAGGAATATCTGTGTAATCACTCTCTCTTCTCTTACATCGATTATAAATATACCACAGGATACATACAAATAAAGTGCAGGTGGACAATATACCCAAAGAATATAACCTGTGAAAAATAATTATATGAAATGATTATAATCATTTTATAAGAAAACATAGGTTTGTTTTCTGAACAATTACACACAATCATACAATTATGACAGTTAATACACTACCATAGAGCAGATATAGAAAAGCACTGATGTGAGAAAAACAAATTGTGATCATGAAGAATAATTATGCTTATTATAACTACAAGTGACAAGAGGAAGAATATACAGCAAAATAAAAATAATGATAATTTTATACAGTAAAAGGTTTCATAATCATAAGAGATA
This sequence comes from Bathymodiolus brooksi, assembly GCA_963680875.1. NCBI lineage: Eukaryota > Metazoa > Mollusca > Bivalvia > Mytilida > Modiolidae > Bathymodiolus > Bathymodiolus brooksi. The sequence goes on from OY804579.1 coordinate 73,684,524, forward strand.
ATATAGATATTGGATAATGTAGAGGTGAATGTATAGTAAATTAACGAGGTAAAACAGTATTAAATACATCAACCTCTTCATCAATACTTTCATTTTCTAAGTTCAAATTTATCATTTCCATTGAATAGACACTGCTAGAAATTATTTTTTTCCTCTTCTATATATAATACCAATAGTAACCAGTAAAAGTATAATAAATACTACACAACTAAAAAATAAAATGATTACTTTATCTTTATTATCAACTACATCATTATTTTTAGAATAAGTATTCAAACCAGTAGTTATAATATAAGTACTAATTGTACCACAGGGTGATTTTTTTTTGTGGTAGCATTGTATATTCTATTGATGAAGATGTTATGTCTGTTATTGATAGGGACAATTTATTATATGATGATACAAATAGATTTTGAGTTGCTAGGACATGTGTAGTAACAGGTATTGGTAAATGTATTGGTGATTTTATTGTATTAGATATTGTTGTGTCCTCTGTTATATCTGTTGTTGTCAAATCTTTCTCCGTCGTTGTTGTAATTAAGTCAGATGATGTAGTCGTGGTCGTTGTTGTTGTACTTGAAATATTGGGAACTGCAAAGAAAAGGCAATATTAAAGAAAATGGTGTTAAAAAAAAAGTACAAATAATTTTTAAATAATACGGACATATGCGATTATTGGTATAATCAGTAAATTTGTTAGGATTTATTTTTGCATAAGATGTTGTTGAGTCGTCCTCTGTTATACCTGTTCTGGTAAAATATTTCTCAGTTGTGATTCCGCTAGAAAGTGAAAACTAATAATGACGCCCCAAAAAAAGACAACAATAAGAAATTGTGAGTTTGCTAAAAAAATATCAAAAGCTTGTGAAGCAATTAAAAAAAATGCAGCGAACGCATCACAACAAGATATCAATAAAATATCAGAAAAATAATGCTATGACAGCATCACATGATAGTGATGATGCAGATTTCATATACAAATGTATATAAATAAACTCCCCCGTCTTGCTAGAAATATCACTCCAACAGTAATAACCCTGAATAGTTCAACGATGGCACAGAAAATGCTAGACATGTAAGTACAAATATACAGTTAGAGTAAACAATGATGAAAGTTAACCGTAGAGTATTTAAGCAAATGTAAAAACAAATCTTAAACTTAATGACAAGTAAGAAACATGTAGTGTTACCGTCCAAAATCTAAGATATACAAAAAATATGGAGAATAATTTTATTTAAAAAAAAATCACATTATGTTAAAGATATATTTCAATATAAACATTTATTCGATAGTATGGAATAAATTAATCAGAAAGTGATTTATTTCATCTACTAAATTCTACAACTTTAAATAGAAAAAAAACCCCGATATTTTGAATATTTGGCATATGATATCAAACACCACATTCAACAATATTTAAGTTATATCATGATCTAACTGAAAACAACTTGACAGCATTGTTGCGCTCAAAGAGGAAGAACGAAGACTGCTTAATGTAGTGGTACACAGTAACGAAATTAAAAATATACATAAAAAACTAACCTACATTTAAATTATTAAACATGTACAATAATTTTAACTAAGTATATTTAGTATCCTTCAGTAATAACGCAAGACAAGAAACAAAACCAAACGATATCAAGTAAGTAAAATATTTACCACACATAAATTGTTATTTGATTATAAATAATGCAAAAATGTGTTTTATGTTTAAAATGTCATTTTGTGTGTTTTTATATGTTTAAATGGTCAATTGTAACCAGTTGAAGTGTTAGTAATCAATTTTATTGGTATTATATAAAAATCAAAATAATGTATAGTGCAATTTGATTGAAATTTAACGCCACCATCAGTTATACATCATGGACAGCCAGTTTTATCATCGGAGTAAACCACTTCGTAAACATTTGAAAATTCAGACATTTAACAACAAACGGCAAACTATTCCCCCAATAATCTACGAATCGAACATATACATCTATATATATATATATACCATCTACACACGCTTATATCGTTACCATCTACACACGCTTGTACACATGTCTTACGTCTATCCCTAGATTTTCCTTACGAGACAAGGTAACACTACTACTATTGAAGCTCCTTTTTTAGGGAGTGGATGTAGTCGAGTGGTCAAGGGCGCTGGACGTAAGGCTAAGCGAATGGTGCTGCAGTGTATCAATGGTGTGGGTTCAAATCCCGTCGAGGGAAGAATACAAATTTGACAGCTCTAAAATCTAATTCTAACACTGTTTGGTTTAATTTTCAGACGTATATATATATGAAAATCCTCATCATTGAACAGAACTCTCTGTGGAGTGATGTTCGACGTGAGAATCGGGAAAGATTTTGGATTAAAGAACTCCGTGTTTTACATCCGGGCGGTATTAACAGAAAACAATAAGTTTTTATGTATATTTTCTTTCACAGTATTTATAGTTAACGAATATTTTACTACTGTCACAAAGTTAAAGATGTGCGCTCACCACCTTTTATTAACGATTATCCTTAGCATTCTCAAATGCGTCACACTTTACCAGGTGCCAATTATACCATCATATCTTTACAGTAAAATGAGGGAGTTAAAGATTTTTAAAGATTTGTAATACGTCACACTTTGTCACCTGACTATTTAGTGAGTTTTAGTTATACCATATAATCTTTACAAACTCAGTCTAACTTTGATAGACACTCAGGAAGGTCATTTGTTGATCGAAAATTTTGTCAATATATGTTTTGTAACATGTTTATCGGTATCGTTGCACAATCTTCTAGACTTCTATAATTTATTTTGTTTGTGCTGCATCGTCATGTCTCGACGATCCGTTACTCATTAAGTTCTCTGGTTGGTAGAGTCCCTTAGACTTTATATATATATATATATATTAAGATGCATAAGATAATATGCTATAATATAAATATAATTTCCTTTTTAGGGTAATTATAGGGAGCCGCTTACCCTAGATCAAGCAGAAAAGAAGTTAATAAAGGATTGCCATTATATAGTAGAAAAGCAAATTGAAAACATCACAATAAACATACAGTATCATCGGGCAATAATAAACAATAAAAAGATGAATCTAACCAAGGAGTTTGAACATAGAAAATTATTGTGTGACAGACATCAATATTTACAAAAATATAATGAGGAGAAATGAATATAATATTGTGTGAACCACCATAGACATCATTTGCTTGTGTGTATGTGTGCCGTAATACCTAAGGAAAAGGACAATTGACTATATATTCAGATTTTTTTACTAGCGACAATAGTGTTATATATTCAGATGTTTTACTAGCGACAATAGTGTTAAAGGATTTCCGTCGATTTCGGACATATTATGCTCAATAAAACAATTAGTGACAACTATCAAGTTTCTTACAATTCAAAATAATTAGACAATCATATTTTTATAATTTCAATAAGTGGTGTCACAAAATGATGGAATAATAACACGAGTGTAATTTGTTGTTATGTTTGAGTGTAGTTGTTGCAACACGTTATGTTTCATAGTGTATTTTTCCTTATGTTTGAGTGTAATTATTGCATCTATTAAATGTATATATTCAGAATTGTGTTTACGGCATTCATATCCAATCAATCGTTAATCACAAATATTAAACACGGTATCTAAAGTAATAAGTGCTAAATTATATATCCATCCCAGATTGTCAACAAGAAATAACACAAAGAAGATCATAATGTATACACATTTTATTTAAAAATAATATACAGTTAAATATAGCAAATGTACTGCGTATTACCACGGGAAAACATGTCTTCCTAATCGTCATTTTGATAGGTATCATAACCTATCAATTTGAAAGTTGCATCCTCCTCTTCCACATCATCGTTCTCAATAAAAGACGAACACTCATGACACTTCAACAAGTCGGATTGAGCATGATGAGTATATTTACAGATCACGGATGGTGCTAGTTCTGGGACGAAAGCACATATTAATTCCATGACATTTTGCAACCCATTCCACTTGTATTGGTTCAGGGCTATTCCCCTTTTTGTAGGAACTGGTTTGTCAGAGTCGATAGGTATCCAGAAATGTCTAATATCTACGGTTGGAAAATTTTCTCCAACGGTAACGTACACACCTCCACCTAAATGAATAAATAATTCGTGATTCTGCTCCAGTTTTCCGCTCATACCGTCTTGAAATACTTTATTTATTTCATCACGATTCATTTCCAGCATAAGCCATCTAGACATATTAAACATAACCCCATGTTTTGTTGGATATTTCTTGGCACCTCGTTGTACATAATTACGGATATGTATGACTATTTCATCTTTATATTCTTTGGCTACAACGTAACAATCACCTCCCAAATAAAGCATACACCTGTTATCATCACGACCATTTAGTAATATCTCATCTTCCTTATCAGTGGGTTTATTTACATATTTGGCTAGGTCTGTATGTCCACTTTTCATAAGTGCCAGACTGAATTGGTGAAAATAGGAGACAGAAGAACCAATGAGATGGTCTAATAAGTAATGTGCCCTCTTCAGACCTGATGTAATCTGAAGAAGTTCATCTTCTTTTGCCTTCGACAACACGGTTTTTAATCTCAGATGATGAATAACTGTGTCAGAATCCATTTTTGTCACAAGGATTGCCCTTGTCTGTTCAGTAACGTGTTTCTGTTGTAGATCAATGGCATATGTTTCATGAGCTGAAAAACCTCAAAGAAACGACTTTTTATAGCATTTGACGTTACGGTATCTTGCATTATCGCAAAGGAAATCAAATATATATTGATGAGGGGTCAACCCTCTTAACATATACGAAAAATAGTGAGGGGTATACATATATATATATATAGACACAAAGGGGCTAACTCATATACATACACAATCAAGAGACATTAAATTACATGAGGGGAGACCCCTCATTATAATATATTAAACATGTATACGTTGCGATAACCAATAAAATAAATAATGTGACACCCTTATATATATATATGTCTACAGTGAAAGATGAGCAGTAGCACACACACATTAACACAAATCACCGTTGCATATTGGATTATAATTATAACCCCTCATTTTATATTATCATCCTCTAAAGAGCTAACATCGTGGGTTAAGCTGCAAGTAGAAATCTTTTGTAAGGCAACTTAACCCACGATGTTAGCTCTTTAGAGGATGATAATGTTGTTGTCTTCTGTGTAGCGTTTTTTTAGTGTTCGTGTTCTATATTGTCATCTGTATAGAGATTTTAGTGCATATGTTGTATAATAAACGACCCATTTCCATGTGACCTTCACCAGTGTCTTAAATAACACGCCACAGCTTGTGTTGATGTGAGTGTTCTAAAAATAGCCATCCAATAGCCATAGGTGACCTAATACCACTGCTCTTATAACACAGTTCAGATATCTTGCATAATGTATCACACTGCACACATGATACACGTTACAGTATAATTGTATGCAATATTTTTGCCAGTTTCTGCTGCTTTATTTTGTTTTATTGTTCTTTCGGCATTTAATTTTAAACGTTTTTCTTCAATTTCAGCTTCTGTTGTTGTAGCAAATCTTTTACAACCTTTACTCTCCATGATTTACTTGTATTGATTATAAATGCACTCAATACACAGCATGACCTAATTCTTGTGCTTGGTCATCCTGTCAATCAGGGAGAGACGTGTCTTTGATGAAAATTCATTGATAGAACCCACGTGGTTGCTTTTTTGTAAGTAGAAATACGGGGTATAAATAATTTCGCGCGCAAACATCGGTGTTTGTCCCCGCTGCATAAACCAATCACCGTTTAGAAAAAACGCTACACAGAAGACAAATACTATTACAAATCACAACGATTATTATAATCCCTCATATAATACAACAGTTATTTTAACCCCTCATATACTATTACAAATCACAACGATTAATTGCACTTAATATACAATTATCTGTTTGTTGATTCATGTCACGACCCTCTCATTCCTAAAGACCACTCAAGTGATAACAAACACACCGAATAACCACACGATGATTACACTTATCATAATACAATTCATGTCATGACCAACCCCCTCATTCATAGAGAGCACTCAAGTGATAACAACCAACTAACAATAATATTAAACGCACCGAAAAAACGTTAAAGGGTCATTAGCTACGATTTTGACCCAAACAATTATGTTTTGGAAATTGGTAAATAGCTTTAAAATGATGAAATAAAGGTAAATATTTCACATCAAACAGCTTATCGTACAACTTTTCGCCCTTTGAGAACGAAAATTACCATCGATTTATTATTTCCTTGCAAGCAAATAATTTGACCTCGCTTTCTCCGTATGCAACTGACCTTACTAGTGACAGGTAAAAACGAATAATTTGTATTTTGTCGCTTTTTAACTGCAAACTTGCATGGTTCTTTGTCCGTAATTGACGCCGACTAAAAGCAGATTCACAGAAAATAAGAAATAAGTACATTGTTGTACTGATTTAATGACGATTCGGCAAACTCCGTAAACATTGCTGATAATTAATAAGATGGCGTCGATTTCTTGATGATCTCAAAACACGAGCAGTTGCACTTTTTTTCCCCCGATGCTCGTACATTTCATAACATGTATAAGTTACAGAAACACGTTTTATTAAGGCATCAATCATACATGATAGTGGTAATGGGTAACAAAAATATACGATTTTGGCAGTTAATGCCCCTTTAAAGAAGATCATTTTAGCAGGGGTATAAATTCACCTGTTTATTCTATTTTATTTTCAACAGTTGTTTTAAACATGGATAACGAGAGAAGACGACCACCAAGCCTAAAAGACATTATATTATCTTGCGACTCCATAAGCGAACTTCAAACATGGGCGTCAGAAAATCAGTTAACACATCATCCCTCTATCCAACAGAGACTAAGCGACATTCTTTATACAATAAACGAATTCTCCGACGTGTCTCGTTTGATAGGATGGGCTATACATAACGGTGACTTAAATCACGAGAGCGTCCAGAATAGAATAAATATCCTTTTAACGTGTAAGTGGTGCTGGGTGAGATTTCATTTGACAGATGAATTACTGGAACACGAAAAAGTTCACGAAATGCTAGATGAACTCGTCGATAAGCCACCTGTTGTTCCCTTGCCACAAGATAACAGTGGATATGGTACATTATCACATACACAAAACGGGAATTTCCATATTTCTATGGAAGTTCCGATGCAGGAAATATCAATAAATAATACAAAAAACAGTAATATGAAGACACGTAATATACAGAGGATGATTCTCTAGTCCCTCCATTGCTCACTGATTTAGAAAATCTCTTAGAAAATATAAGTGAACCAGTGCACGAGGCGTCTCCACATACACCAAGTATTCAAAACGAAATTCTAAAAGATAAATCACCCCACCCATTCATTAACTCTGAACGGGAAGACACATGTGAAAATAGAGTTGTAGACACATCATCGACACAACCGACCAACCACAAACACCATATATACACGATATCGAAACATCCCAGTATGGTGCGGGTCCTACGGATCAATCAACCGATAATGCATACATTTTTACATCACGACGTGGTACCGGACAAGATATTGTACAATGGGTCCAAGATCATGTACAGGCACGTGGCTAAAGGACTGGATTTTACCTTTCTAGACTCCCTCAATTTCTTGGGTATGCGATTGTCCAAGTTACCGGGATGTTTCGATTTAAACGAACCCTGCAAGGGATATTTCCCCCATCTGTTTAATACGTCTGAAAACCAACATTACGTAGGTCCGCATCCAGACACTCAATTCTACTCTTGCGATTACATGGAATCAGGAGACAGAGAAAAATTCTTGGAATGGTACGAATCAAAGAAAGATAAGATTTTCGATTTTCAAAAAGAAATCCACGAATACTGCGTCTCCGATGTTGATATCCTACGTAGGGGGTGTATGAAGTTTCGGAATCTCTTGATGGAAGTCACCTCTACAAAAAAAAGAGGAAGGAGTAGATCCCTTCGATTACGTGACCATCGCTTTGGTCTGTCAGGGAATCTTCAGAAAGTTGTTTCTAGAAGAGACGTACGAAACGATGGTACTGAACCGCGAGACCGGAAGGACCTTCAGATGGCCTACGAGGTTCAAGAGGGAGACCGGCAATACCCAGGTTCAACTACCCGAAGGATAATGGGTCGATAAATCCAATGTCGACGAGTATATGTATTAATTAGGAAAACACATTTTTGGAAAGAGTCAGATCGCCATGGTACCGTCTGAAGGTTATACGGCCAGAAACAATTTCAGCAGGTCCTCCATCCAGTGGTTGGAATGGACGATGGCAAAAGAAACGGAGAAGAAGAAGAAACATGTCCGCATAAGACATGCACTGAACGGAGGTGAGCACAGAATTTCCGGTACCAGGTACAGACTAGACGGGTACGACGAGGAGTCCATGACGGCGTACGAATTCCTGGGTGAGTTTTTTTTATGATATATACATATATAATAATATTTATAAACTTATAAACTTTATAAACTTACTTTAAAGTTACTTTAAAGCAATATCATATATATATATATATATATATATATATATACGTCTGAAAATTAAATCAAACAGTATTAGAATTAGATATTAGAGCTGTCAAATTTGTGTTCTTCCCTCGACGGGATTTGAACCCACACCATTGATACACTGTAGCACCATTCGTTTAGCCTTACGTCCAGCGCCCTAGACTATTCGACCACATCCACTCTCTATATATATATTCACAGGTTGTGTTTTCCATGGTTGTACAACGTGTTTCCCTGATGATCGTTGGAAGACAACCCATCCTGTTACAAAGCATTCGATGGATGAATTGTATTACATGACCAACAAACGAGAAATGGTTTTGAAAGACTTGGGATATCAATACAAATGCATATGGGAACACGAATGTAATCGACAGTTAAAAAACGACGCAGCTATGAGAGAGTACATCTCCAATTTAGATATTACAGATCGGCTTAATCCTAGAGACAGCTTATATGGTGGTCGAACTAATGCAATACAATTATTTCACGAAATTCAACAACCAGGAGAAACTATGGAATACTACGATTTTACTAGGTTTGTATGCGTGTTTTGTACGTAATACTCCCTCTTTTCCCATCCCCCTTTTTGTATTTATTATATACTTTTTTATGTACGGTTTTTGTATCCAAGTGTTAACAAGTATGCGAGATATCCTGTTGGGCATCATCCAGTGCGTGTTTCGTACTACTTAATACTCCCTCTTTTCTCATCCTTTTTTGCGCATCTTTATATTTTTATTTACAGTTTGTATTCTATTATATATCTTTTTTATTTATAGTTTGTATCCAAGTGTTAACAAGTATGCGAGATATCCTGTAGGACATCCCGTCATCTTCACCTCTAATCTCATGGAAATATCAACGTATTTCGGCGTGGCTAAAGCGAAGATATTACCACCCACACGACTGTATCATCTTGTTTTACCTTATATGTCGAACGACAAGTTGAAGTTTCCTCTCTGTAGGACATGTGCAGACACCGAAAACCAGAATGATTGTAGTTGTAATGACGAAAAAAGAACAATGACTGGTACCTGGTGTAATCCAGAGATAGAATTGGCCTGTTCCATGGGATACGAAATAGTAAAAATATATGAAGTTTATCTTTTTGAAGAATCAAGTATGTATGACAGGTCTGCATGTAAAGGGGGGGGGGGGGGGGGGGGGGCTCTTTGCAGATTACGTTAACCTGTTTCTGAAATTAAAGCAGGAAGCTTCTGGTTTTCCTCGTGAATGTCAAAATGAACAACAAAAATTAGATTATATTGCTAAGTATGCACTAAATGAAGGGATACAACTTGATTATGATGCTATTAAAAGAAACCCTGGACTACGAAGTCTGGCAAAAATATGCTTAAGCAGTTTTGGGGGGAAATTTGGACAACGTCTCAACATGAAGCAGTCGTTCTTCCTCTACGAGCACGAGGCAGACAAGTTTTTTCAGTTACTCACGGATACGAGAAAAGAGGTAAGGGACTTTCACGTGATCAGCGATCGCATAATACAAATGGAATATTTAGACAATTCGTCTTTCTTACCCATAGATTTTAAAACCAACGTGTTCTTGGCGAGCTTCACTGCGTGTTGGTCTAGGATTAAGTTGTATGAATTGTTAGATTGTTGACACGGACTCAGTAATATTCAGTGACCTTACAAACAGATCACGAAACGTCTTCCTATAGGTAATTACCTGGGACAATTAACGAATGAAATTTCATCGGAGGATGGTCATATTACAACTTTCGTCTCTTCTGGACCAAAAGCGTACGCGTACAGAACTTTGTCTGATAATGAGACTTGTAAAGTGAGAGGATTTACTTTACATTGGGCAAATTCTAAGTTAATAAATTTTGAGAACATACGTGATATTGTGATTCACAAAGATATTGATTCTATCACGACAATAAATAAACAGAAGATTTCTAGATTATCTAGCAAAAGAAAACTGTATAACAGAATTGAGGAAAAGGAATATAGAATAGTGTACACCAAAAGAGGTCTACTGAATGACTTGACCACATTACAGTTTGGCTATTGCACAACATAAGAATTATGTAATTTAGCATGATGTTTTATTATATAGAAAATAAATCATTAATATTGTTTCCAACCTATGTTTTTTCTCCTCCTTTTTAGAGGCCTATCTAATATTCCTGGTATTTTCCCTTCTGTGGTCTGGTTTACAAAATGTCCGTTTCCCGACTGTGACGAGACATCCATTGAAGGTATATCATGCGTCATTTGTTGTGGTAATAAATGTTCAAATGTAGTAGGATTTTTGTTAATTAATTCTTCGTATCTCGCTTTGGGCACTAATATGAATTCTTTGGCCATCACTTAAAATAGTCTAATACAGGTTGCAGGAGAAGTTGTATAATTTTTTGTTTCTTAATCAACAATTTCATTTTTTGAGAGTTTTCCATAGACTTTGACCCTATTTGCCAGATGAGAGATTTATAAGGTTTCAATACCTTAACGTATTTATGTTTGTTAGGAAACACATCTTTGTATATGTTTGGAGCCACCTCTGACAGAACGTCTAACTGTTCCTTTGTAAGCGTCGATAAAATGGCCTTTTTTTGTTTTGTATTTGCTTGACTTAGAAATTAAAAAAAAATGACTGTGTCTTCATTCGACGACTTATTCTGTGAAATTGATCATTGTCCTTTTAAATTGGCTTTCTTTATGTAGGTCTTTACACGACACATGTATTTTTGGGAAATATGCCTGTCCTTATCATGTAATCACTGTCATCTTGTCTGTGTGGCGAAATGTCCACGAGTAAATATGAATATCTTTGTTTTGTCGCTAAAAAAAAACTGTCCATAAAGTATCTTGATTCTGTGTTTAATGTTGACACAAAGCCATAAGAACTCACGGGAACATCTGGCTTATATTATCAGTCACGTATAAGGGAATGCTTTCTGTGTTTAATGTTGACACAAAGCGATAAGAGCTCATGAGAACATTTGGCTTATATCATCATTCACTTATAAGGGAATGCTTTCTGTGTTTAATGTTGACACAAAGCCATAAAAGCCCATGAGAACATCTGGCTTATATCATATTTCACTTATAAGGGAATGCTTTCTGTCTTTAATGTTGACACAAAGCCATAAGAACCCATGAGAACATCTGGCTTATATCATCATTCACTTATAAGGGAATGCTTTCTGTGTTTAATGTTGACACAAAGCCATCAGAGCTCATGAGAACATCTGGCTTAAAGGGAATGCTTTTTGTGGTTAACGTTGACAGAAAGCGATAAGAGCTCATGAGAACATCTGGCTTATATCATCATTAAACTGTAAGCGAATGCTTACTGTGCTTAATTATGTCACATGACCGTCCCAAATGATTGTTCAGTTGGTCGAGTGTAATGGTTCTACCATTCTAGTACAAATCTAATTGCTACTGAAAATTGTACTCATGACTATGAAGATGAAGCATATAAAGTCAATAAACTGCTGCAGGAAATGGAACATCATGTTTCAGAGACAGCACATGTACAACAGTTGCACGACAAGATGCAATTTTGCGTGCAGTAGACAATTCCACAAAAAAGAAGTAGAGTCGAGTGAGTACAAGAAATATAAGTAGATATGTCGGCTAACCGTAAACACATACAAGTGAAGTCGAGTGTACGTGCCCCGATGATGCGGGAAATTTGTCCACAGAACTTACGCATAGAGCAGTATTTTAGCTATATTCATGATTATTAGCATTAGGTTCAACGAACGGACATATGGTCGGATGCTTTCATAGTCATAAACCGAGATAATGGGTACGGGTCGGGCAATTTATTATTTTTTTTTTTTTTAAATTTCAGATCATTTTATTCAAAAGCCCTGTTATATACTTATCCTATGTAACCCAGGGGAGTTACATAGGGCCCCTGTGGTTTACATAACTCATTTGACCAGGGAAAATATCATAATGAGTAAAAAAAATACAATCCTTTTCATTCACAAAATGAAAATTACAAACATACATGTACATTTAATTTAACAACATATATATCATCATTTTGTCTTCTCACAAAAGAGTTTGAATTATCAATAATCAAATTAATAATTGCGGCCAATCCGGTAAATTAAAATTTTATTGGACAATCTTATTTTACCTATGATTTCTTACCCTTCAGTGTACCCCACTTATGTGTCGCCCTATTTATTAAATACGTAACAGTCACAGCAGCATGGTTTTGATGTGTTGAAAAGGATAATTATAGTGTATATTAAAAAGATGGATTTAATTCTATATAACTGGATTTACTTTTGTGTGCAGACAGTAATAATGTAAGTACAGTTAATTATCGATAAGAACAATAGGAAGTTAATACAATTGTTAGCCTGGTAGTTGGAGACTAAAATATATAAACAATTTGCACATGTTACAGAAGCTTCAGTTTGTGGGAGTGTCTACTTAATATACCCGTGTACAAAATGAGTTTTTCAATTATATAAATGTATAATCATCATAAATAGCAGATAGAAACGACAATTCAGTTTTTAACAGATTAATAATTCTAATTTTACTCATAGCCTTTTTCTGATATTTAACAACATTTCTTTCTTTCCAAATAAAATATTTTGTAGACAACAGAATAGTGTTAACAAACTTTGCAATTTTCTTCAAGTTTTTATAAAAAATTCCTAAACATATATTTTTTTCAGATTTTTCCGCCAATATATTAAATTTTCTAAGTAAAAAGTCACTGAACTTATCAAAAACTTCTATCCAGACACTGTCAACAAATTTACAATGTACAAATAAATGTAATAAAGTTTCCTTTTCTTTATAAAAATGACAAGATCCATTTAATGATAAACCCATATGTTGAAGTCTTTCCTCGGTATACACTATGTTATATAAAAGTTTGAATTGTAGTTGTTTAGCTTTTCTATTAGCCCGGTTTGAATAAAGTATAGCCCAGATAAATTTCCATGGTAGTTCTGTGTCGAAGTGCGTATCCCATTTGTTTTGACATATATGAACACAATTCGCCACAAAATAACCCTGAATTTCTTTCAAACGTAATTTACTGTTTTCTAATATTTTTTTGTTTTTATAAAACTGATACGAGTTTTTAATTCGAAATGGAAGATTTGCCTTTGCATGTAGTTCGACTGGTTCAGATTTAAGCATTCTTATTAGTTCTTGCGGTATGGCTTTCTTTATTCGGCTATATTCTGAAATCCAGTTTCTTCTATCATAAAGACTGTTGAAAATTTCGGTAGAACTCTTAAACAAATTTGTGTTGTCATCCCATATATCTTCAATTTTTTGCATACCACTTAAGCTAAATGAACTAAAAAATAAGGCATTACCGTAATAGCTAAATTTTGCATTTCCAAGAATGTTTTGATCCAAAATATCTTCCTTTACATACAATGTTTGTGATGCTAAAAAGAAGGACCATGACTCTAAAGGTCTCTTGTAATAGTTAGATATCTTCAAGCTTCCGATATGTTTTACGTCAGAACATTGTCTGCCTTTGATGTGGTAGTCGATATTTATCTGGGCTCTGAGTAAAAATGTCATTTGCGTGTATTTACTCATTCTTACTTGTCACTTTTTAGTGGATGTGCTACAATATTGACTCTGTTAACAGTTTGTCATAAGATTTACATCGTATCAGGACAATTAGCGTCAAACCAAAAAAATTGTGAGTGTATTTGTGTCTTTGTTTACATTCGTAATGGCGGGTAACACAAAAGAAAACTCCAAGCCCCAAAAACAACACCACTTTTCCATCCACTTTGGTATCAGCTTTACCAAGGGACTGTCACACACTGAAGTATTAACTGAACTTTCAAAGCTTATAGATAAATCGTCAGTTCAATCCATACAACTAACAGAGAGGGAATGTATAGTCACGGATTTTAACCCCGATGCCAAACATGTTTTATTAACAAGAGGAATTGAACTCAGAAATCGTTATATTAAGCTCGTCGATGTCGAAAAACAGGTAACAAATGTCACGATCAAAGACGCACCTTGTGAGTTAAGGGACATTGCAATTTGTGGTTATATTTCTAAATTTGGTGAAGTTGTACAAGATTCCCTTCGTAGAGGTACTATTAAAGGTAGTAACATCCAGACTGGAACCCTCTATCTGCAGCTCACAAACTGCATTCCTATCATACATAATACAACTAAATTCGGGCGGTTCACAATTCGGATTTTTGCTGACAATAATATAACTCAGTGTATCTATTGCTCTCGAACTGACCATCCGTCATACCGCTGTGATAGTAAATCGCAGAATCGTGATGCTGTACGATCGGGCTACATATGTAACAGTAAGGAGCACACTATTAAAGACTGTCCTCACACCGACAAAGTGCTTTAATTGTGGCAAAGAAGGCCATATACAGCGTGAATGTACTACGTCCGACCATGAAATTTTCGGAGATTACGTACACGAGATTCGAGAAGGAAGACAGGCGGAGATGGAAAACTCTGAGAATAAACAGGAAGTATCAGATATAAATAAAAACTTAAATCCTGTGTTTGAAATGAAATCAAGCCCCAGTAGTTCAAGTCAGACGGTAATACTAGGTGCATCAAACTGCACACGTATTATAATAGACGATCCTAACATTCATAACTTGTCTGTATCAGGAACAACACTTGACAATGTACAAAGTTTACTAGACAATTCAAACAATGAAGTTAAGGCTGATTTTGTGAAAAAGGTTATACTGTCGTTAGGCACAAATGATATTTCAAAGCATACAAATGACGTAGAACAAGTAAATGTTAATTTTACAATGTGCATTGAAGCAGCTAAGCAGAAATATCCCTTTGCAAAAATAGGAATTTGTAGTATTCTGCCTAGAAGAGGCAAAGGTATCCACCTCCAGGCATTAAATGCAGCAGCGACCTTAGTCAATACTTTCGTTAGGAAATTATGCAAAAATAGTACAAACCTGCAATACATTGATTTATGAACCGAATATACACCCAACGGAATTCCAAACCGAGGAATATACGATCTAAATGACCCATCTGGTGTACATATCAACTCCGCCGGTTCGGAATTTCTCGGTGAAATCTTTGCTGACTTTGCCTCAAGTGTGTCTGATAACGAATATCAAACTCCACAAAGTAAGAAAAAACTACGTAGATCTACATCAACCCCCGGATCAGAAGTAAAACAGCAGTCCAAAATTCCGAAACCATCAACTTAGTAGACATATTTTCTATATAATATACATAGCAAAAACATTAAACAATTTTTTTTAAAAATTAAACTAAACCCATCATGTCTTATTTATCCTAATTAATATGTATGTTCACAAATAGTTGTAGTTTTTCGCAACTATTTTGATTGTAAATAGAGTAGTAAAACTGTTGTCTTTAATGATTGTGTTGATCCGTTTGTAAAAAATCCTACATTGTAACCTTTAACCTTTTTCAAAATATGTCAATTGTTATTGTTACCTTGAATGTGAATGGGATGTCAGATAACAACAAAAGGAATGCTATTTATTATTGGTGTCGTAAGAAAAAAAAATCGATATTGTTTGTTTGCAGGAACCCCATAGCACGGACAAAGTTGAATTACATTGGAAACGTGAATGGGGGGGGGGGGGGGGGGGCAAATAGTATCTGGAAACATGACCTTAGTAATTCGAGAGGTGTAGCAATTTTATTTTCAGAACATTTTTATTATGATATATCGGATATCACTAGGGATATCCCCGGACGGAAGATTTCTTGCAAAATTAACGTTTCAGGTCAACATAGTTTGAATTTGGTAAATGTCTATCTACCTAGCTCTGGACAAGAGAGGAAGAATTTCATATGTAATAGCATAAATATTGACCGACAGAAACTAAATTGCGTGGCGGGTCATTTTAATTGTACGCTCTTGAAACATTTAGATAGAAATCCTATACCCATCCGCGACGATGTTGGAACTCATGAATTCAGCGAGTTTATTGAAAAATACGACCTACTTCATATTTGGAAAGCTCGTAATCTTAATAATAAAAGATACACGTTTCAGAGGGGTAACTCACAATCACGAATCGATTTTATATTCATTACTGACGAATATAACTACTTGACGCAAAATGAAAAAAACAAAAATTCCGTTCAGCGACCACGACGGAGTATCCTTGTCATTAAAGTTTACTGAACCAGAGCCTGGTGGCGGAACTTATAAAATGAACAATAGTGTATTGAAGAGCGAATTGCTTCAGCGTACATTAGAAAGGTTTTGGTCTGACTGGCGCCTTAAAAAAGAAGATTTTAAAAATAAACTAGAGTGGTGGGCAAATTGTTTTTAGCAAATCACAAGCGAAAACTCACAACAAACTGATACGCATTTGCATGTGCTCCAAATAAACGTAAGAAAACTCCCACAACACAACATTGGAAACTTAAAACGATGAGTAATATATACCTCACCAACTCTAGTTAGTTTAAATAGCTAAATGAAAGAATATGAAATAGTGAAACAGTTTATTTATATATCTGAGTAAGCATCCAACATTCATCTAATGGTTGGATTAGAATAGATCTATTATATATGCATCAGTAAATCAAGAAAGTAGATCTTCCAGAAATAATAAACTTCTAATAATATTTCCTGTGAAAAGAAAGTTTAAACAGTGATGGTTATCAATTTCACCAATATCAACAAAACGAACAATTACCTCTCATCTTAATTGAATTCACTGAACACAAACAACAACAACCCCGCCCCCAAGTTTACTATTATAATATGTTCTAGTACTCCTTTCCACAAAAGATTAAAGCTTAGACAAACAATGACTATGTCTTGTGTCATTTTGTGAGTGATCATGTATTTGTGTGCTAGGGATTTTGATTTTGCCTATTTTCTACGATTTGATATTTGACAATGTGGTATTTGTTTTTAATTTTCATTTTATTCTAAATTGTAATATTGATGGGAATGATAGATAGATAATTTTTAAAAACAACTTGCTACTAGGCATTTATTAAATTAATTATAATCGACATCTACATCTACATTACACAATAATACTCCATAAATTATAACAACTAAGTATCCGTATGAACAGATCATAATTTACAATTTTACAATTTGAAGAAAAAAAATTATTAAAAAAATAGGAACGTATTTACATATATACAAAATAGAACCTGTTTAATCTTTAGTTGTAAGGGGTTTGGATCAGTGATTTGAACTGATACAAAGAAGAAGCAGAGACAATGTCAGGTGGTAATGCCCTCTAAACAGCTTACCTTCATCCATCTGCTACATACAATTGAATTGCTAGAGTTTAATATTATGTTAAATTTGTTTGAATCATTACAATGACTAATGATACTATGATCATGTGAGCTGAACAATGTCATATTTTATCTAAGTTGAATAATTTAGCAACAAATTATATGAGCTAAATCAACAAACCGTTCACCTCTTTATATAGACTTTATTTAATGAATGGTACTAGTTTTATAATACTTCATTAATAACTGGACAGGTCATCGTTGTTTGATAAAACTTCATTAATAACTGGACAGGTCATCATTGTTTGTGCTTAATTAATAACTGGACAGGTCATCATTGTTTGCCATTCGTGAAGTAATATTTTACAGTACCTAAATGGGCTTGAAAACACCATCTAGAATTCTAGCATATATGTGATTAGATGGATTATATTTGCTGATAAAATCGCAAAAACAGAATGAAAGTAATACACTCTTCGTGGACAATTATACAAAGAATAGTGATACGGCGGATGAACATGCATTTGTACTAAAATATGTGCATTTAGCAAATTATTTCTTTGTAATTGAAGCAATACTAATTGTGCCTATACTATTCGGAAACTCTTTAATCTTGTTCAGTATTGCTCGGTTTAGACGACTACGAACGCGGATGAATATATTAGTGGCAAACCTATCAGTATCAGACTTTCTAGTAGGACTTATTATGATCCCTTACGACATCAGTTTTGTAATGGTTGAAGATTTGCGCCAAAATAAATGGACATGTTTATTGCGCGAAACTTTTCAGATTCTGTTTTTGGGATCATCTGTGCTGAATCTACTTCTGATTTCTGTAGAACGTTATTTGGCCATACTGTTTCCACTAGCACACGTACACAGAAGAAGTAGAAAATGGTTGGCACTCCTGATCTTAGCATCGTGGCTTTTTGCAATACTAGTTTCAATCTTGCCTCTTCTAGGTGTAAACACGTGGCGTCAAGGAGTTCCGTGTGATTCGGTGTATACATTGCCAAAGGAATATACTATAGTCACAAACATTTTGCTGATTTCTTCCTTGATAGTTAACTTCTTTCTATATGTACGGGTAGTCCATAAAGCATTATCACAATTCAATTCTCAATATGATGTATACATTATAAGTAAGTGTGGAGGAGTTCGTCATGTTCAAAAGCGAAACAAAAATCTTTTAGAAACTCAGATTATGATCATTGTTCTTGGTGCTTTCGTGGTATGCTGGGATCCTTACTGTATAGCAACTATCGTTGAAGCTGTCATTGGAGAAAGTGATGTAACGATTTTAATTACTAGATTTCTATCTTCATTTGGAAGGTTAAATTGTGGAATTAACTGGATTATTTTTGGAGTTAATAACAGAACATACAGAAATGCCTTTATATATATATATTAGGATGTAGGAAAGGATTAACAGAGAATTCCCTCATGGTAAAAGAGAGTATGTGATATCTATTCCATAGCTCTGCCTTTCCTTCAAATACGCATTACCTTAGATGATCATGCAAAGTTTTGAGAGTACAATCAAGCTTGTCTTATATAAACTTCCACGGGAACATTGAAATAAAGTCGCATAAGACAGACGGTTGCTAAATACAGGTTTAATGAATATGACATGAGCTCAATGTAAAGGAACAATTAAAATTAATATAAGGTAACAGAGTTGTGCTTAATAGAGATTGTCACTAAAGCAGATTTGAATGTATATGAGACAAGGTAGGGAATCTATAATGTCGGTATTGTTTTAAGAGATTTAAAAAAAAACAGCAACAAAAACAAAACAACAACAAACGAAACGAAAAGACGAAAAACAATAAATAAAAAACACAACACAATATGTGTTGGACACCACTATACACAAACAAACACAAATAACGGTAATAAGACATGATTCCTCTTTACAGAAAATTGGAGGTAAAGACGAGCCGAACATCGTTTTTATGCGGAAATCGTAGCGGACATCACAACACAGAAGTAAGAACGTAAATACTCAGAATAGAACCCAAAAAAAAAAGATGAGCAACACGAATAGTCAGGTCGGATTTTTGAAAAAGTCGTCGTTTAAAAAGTCTAGCGGCATTTTATTAGTATTTAGTCCAACATACCTTTTCACCCTATTTGAGGGTCTCTGAATCCAAAAATCTATGTTGGCCATTCGAAAAATGTTGTTTAACGTCGCAAAATGGCGGACAAAATGACTACCCAATAAACAACATTTGAGAACAAACCATTTTCAGCACTGTTCGTTAATGGACCCTATGAGAGTAGGAATGTTGGAATAAAGCTGTATTTTAGGTATCCGATATTTTTTTGTCTATATCATATGGTATTACCCCCCTCTAGGGGGGGTAGCGGTGTCAGGGGCAAGTATCTATTGTATCACCAATCTGTAGGATAATAACCCGTTCTAGTGCATTTCCCTATGATTTGGATCCAAAACCCTGTTAGCGAAATGACAATTGACTCGAAAAATTATTGATGCTTTCTGTATATTTGCTTTAGTCGACAGTTACTAAGCACATGCTAAACCATCGATAGTTCAATATGGATATAAGCTTAAATATTAGAAAACGATCTTTTTCTGGTCAATACGATGTTAACAAGTGTGCTATTTGTCAGGAAAATGAAACAGATGCCCTAGAACATAAAAAGCAAAGGGGGAATTCAAACCCTGAAACAAAGTGCCTCTCAAAGACAAAAGATAAGAGACGTACGATATTATGAGGCTATTGATCGACTGGAAAAGCTTCATACATCAGACGAAGTCTTTTGCCATAGAAAAATGGGGTTACATGTTCGGATTCGATGGCTCCGTCGACGTCCAAATACTCGAGTAGAAGATCTCTAAAACCAGTCGATTGTAATCTATGCATTTTTTGTCAGACTTTCAACAAAGATAAGTTGTTCAATATTTCAACGTTTTCTGTCAGCAATAAGATCTTGCAAGATTCAAAATTGGAAAACACTATGAGTTTACGTTTAGCAAGGGTTAACGATTTAATAGCTACAGAAGGGAAATATCATAACAAATGCCTCAATGCGTACACAGAAAACGAAAAGGGAATGTGAAACAATAGATCTTGCAATTATTTTTTTAGTTCAAGAACTTGGATATGCTGCCTCTAAATATCAAATACTCCAACTGTCTGATGTTTGGGAAAGATATTGCTCATTAGTAGCACAGACCAGCGGAGATATCCCTCAGTCATTTATCTCCCGCAGAACAACATTTAAAGAATACTTACAAAACAGACTCAGTGACGAATATCAATTTTTACGCCCATTTCATCGGTCGATTTTTGAAAGGGAAGCCCTGTTGATTCCTCATGCATACTCGCAACATGTTTTGGGAGAACTTCATTACCAAGAAGCAACTTCGTTGGAGGAAGATGAAGGGCTTACTATGCCAAATTATGATCTAAAAGGCAATTTCTTCCTACAGCTTGTTTATGTTGCACTAAAGATCAGAGGGGATTTGATAGGAATGGACGGTCATGTAGGTCTCGGTGTTAGCGAAGATGATGCAATCAATTGTGTCCCCGACAGTTTATTTACGTTCCTGAATCTCGTGTATTGTGGTCAGGATATTTTGAACCAAGATGGTAATCCTGAAGATTCAAACAGGACAAAACAAACCAAAATCTTAAGCGTTTGTCAAGACACAGTGTACAGTGTCAGTGAGGGTAGAAAATGGACACCAAAACATATTGGTCTGTCTTGCACATTACACCAGATGTCCAGATATAAACAGTTGGTAAACCTGTTTCACAGTGCTGGGCATACATTGAATTACCATGATATGCTCAAGATAGATACTAGACTGGCAGAGAAGTCGCTAGAATCACTGGACGTGAATACCGGATGTGTTGTGCCACATACTGTAAAGGATAAGGTGTTCACTCATTTTACGGCTGACAATATTGACATAAATGACTCCACTTTGGATGGAAAAATACTTTTCATGCCACGCAAATGGCGGCTTGGCAACGTGGAATTGGAAATGGTTTGCAATTAGATAAATTGCTGCCTTCTTCTCGTGAAATTCTTCAAATTCCCCCTGAATTAGATATGATTGTACCAGCAAATGTTCCAGAAGGTAAATCAGTTCCATTGTTCAATGAAGATGTGGAAATAGAAACATTCAATACAACAGAAGATGACGAAGAAGATGCAAGAGTTGCTGCAGCCACAGACATGGCTTTTCAAATAATCGGAAATGGTAAGCAAGTGTGATCCTGATTTAACAACTGTTGGGTATATGCCATTGCTTCAAGCCCCTGCACACCATTTGGATACTTTAAATACAGTCGTTCAGCGATGTATGCACATATCAGAAAAGTTTGGTCAAAAATACACAGTTATTTCTGTGGACCAAGGTCTGTATTTCAAACTAATAGATTTAAAGTGGTCTGTACCAAGGTATAGGGATTCAGTATTCCCAAGATTGGGAGGTTTACATATTGCCATGAATTTCATGAAGTGCATAGGCGATCACATGAATGGATCGGGTTTACACGAAATTTGGGTAGAATCAGACCTTTTGGGTCCCATTGCAACTGAGCAAGTGCTATCTGGAAAACACTACAACAGAGGAATGTGAGCACACAAAATTACTTCCCAGGCTTTCTGGAGATTGCTTCTTCCGCCATTGTTAGAATTCTTGAAAGATAGTAACAGAGAAATATATGACGAAATTATTGCTATAAAAGCAGATCACGTTTCGATAGAATTGGTAGGAGAAATGCTGCAGACTGATGCAGTACGACAGAAGATAGCAGAATTCAAAGCTACTAGTAATAGGGACCCAAGTTTAGTTTTCTGGATGAGTTATCTAGATATGGTCTCTACATTGTTGATGTTCACTCGCGCAGAGAGAGACGGTGTTTGGGACTTAACTGAAGAGATGATCAAATTAGCCGAGGCTTTCATATGCAAACTTTGCAATCAAGTGACTGAGACATCTGTTGAAGCGCGGGATCTGGACTGGGTTGCACAAACCTCAATTAAATTTAAGTGTCAATTAAAGTTTAATTGACACTTAAATTTACCTGGAATGTACATGAAATTAATTTACACTTGAGGTTTAATTGTGACTTAAATTTAATTGAGGTTTGTGCAACCCAGTCCAGAAAGACTTCCCCCTACTAGTGATACGTTGAAATTTCAAGCAAATATGTGGTAACAAGCGAATGTTGTCAAGCCAGTTTTGCCTTCTCCTGTAACCATGGGTTGGAGCTTGGATGGTGATCGTTTAATACCACTTCTTATGACACTTGATCCGATCCCACAAGCATGTCTTGAAATGATATCGTGTCAGTGCTCCACTGGTTGTATAACGTTACGATGTAGCTGTAAAAAAGCCAAATTGCCATGCACAGACCCCTGTAAATGTCATCAGGGTAAACATGAGCAATGTGTTAATTATAGGATTTAGTTACAGCCAAAAACGCACGAAATAGTGATTTACGCATGCGCAAACAAGGGTTATATATATTAAAGCTACAATTCTGTTGTATTTAAACCTATTCATGCTATACCAGTAGATTTATACCGATTTCAATGTATAAAAGAAAATTTTAACCATTCTGAATTATTATCGATCGAAAATATTCGCGATTTTAGGGGTGCCATCTTAATTTGCAATTTTCGACCCCTAAATGACCTTTTACGAATGGCCAACATATTTTTTGGATTCCTCATACCCAAATTAGGATAAAAAACTATGTTGGACCAAATACTAATAAAATGCCGCTAAACTTCACCTTATCAGCAAATTGGACCTGACTAGAACCCCACAAAACAATCGGGGGTGTTTGCGAAGGGTAAACAGTTGCTGCCTCTTACAAGACACACGCCATAACAAATCATTTCTAAATACAAGTTATTGATGAGTTATTGATATTCAGTGAGAAAGCTCTATGCTATTCTATAAACAAAAAAAGAGCACAACACAATAAGATATTAACCGTTATAAAACAATACGACCATATTTGGCTTTCTAATATTTGGACTATGAGTGCTTGATTAAGGTTATTCGAGAAACGCTTCGTTTGCACTAAATTATGTACTTGCAAAACCCCAGAGTATTATAATGAAGGTTCTATAGGAAGGGAAGTATATTACATACTAGACCTAGACAACAATAGAACTCTCTCAATGCCGATCTGTCAAGGATACATTAATTATAAATGTAATTGCAGTGCTTCTTTTGAAGCAGTTATTCGTTGTTTTCTGGCATGTCCTTTATACCTGAACAACAGAACAACACATCTCAGTAATTGTGGATATATCGATATCAATATTACTCTTTGGGAGCGATGACTATAGCTATGATGTCAACTCCAACATTTTTGGAAAAGTTCGATCATATATAAACCAATATAAAAAATTTAGGGCTAAGACAGGAATTTTTCAAATCTATGTCTATTGCTTGTGTTTTGCTTTGCTGTTATTATTACATATGTACCGGGTATATTATGCAAGGAGAAGACTACATATAAGTTGGTATAACTTGCTGTTCAATCCTATTGGTTATGTACAATAAAATATTATTAAACTAAACTAAATTATATATCTACGTTTTTATTAGAAAACATAATGTACTATCAATCCAATTTAATTATACAAACCACTCGGACAAGCGAAAATACAAACCAAACTATACATAAAACTCATTTCTGCTCATGGGTGCCCACACAAAATTTAATTAGTTAACAACATTTACAATACAATCTCAAAATACATGATGCATTATTTGTCCATATAAATAAGAATATATTTAAAAGAATATATACTTAGTGAACAATAAACAAACAATAACAGTCGATTGACACTACTTACAAAATATTCAAACAAAATAAGCAGAGATTCTTAAAGATGTGATTTATCTGTATGAGGTTGAGAAACAAGAGGGTAAATAGTTGGTGAACATTACATTTTCTCCTGTTTCGTGGAAATGCAAAATAAAATAAACGCATATTACATTAAAAAGATACGATTTATATTACATAGATTTCATACTGCACATTGACAGTTTAACGACTTGCTTTAAAAAAATACATTGTTTGTTAAATCCATTTGTGCACTCAGTAGGCGTTTATTGTTGGTTCATACTACTTCATTCTAGTAGACACTTAAACATTAATTTCGTGGTTTACGTATTTTCGTGGATTTCATGAATAGTATCAAACCACGAACTGTAATGAATACTAAACCATATACATATGTAATGATAATAGCAGATAATCCATGAACTTATGTATCCACATTTACGTTTCTCAAACCACAATAATGGGTAACCACGAAGTTAAGAGAATTCACAGCACATAGCAACAAAATTAATTTAAGTAAAATTATTAATACAATAAGAACTAGCAAAATAAAACTCATCAAAATGTAAAGTAAGACAATTGAAAAGAAATAAAATAAGATAGTGTAAAGTTATTGAGACAAAATGAAACTAGCCTTCACATTTATGAATGCTACAATTGATAAGATAATTAAAACATTGTTTCATAATGCACAGTTTGAATTGTGGGATTGTGAAATACATATATATCTTGACATACCTACTTCGAATTATTTTAATGTTAAGCTTGCATGGTTGATTGAGAAAGTAGTGCAAGGAAGCAAACTCCAGAGAGTATACGTATCCTCTCCGAATATGACTTTCTCATTAATGTATTAAATGTGTATTATCAATCTCTTCCACAGACGTATCGGTCCTTACAGGTAGCTTAAGGACCGATAACTCTGATGAAAAGATTGTTATGACCGATAACTCTGTGGAAGAGATTGTAATGATCGATAACTCTGTGAAAGAGATTCGGGTATTGTATGCAATACTACCCCTTACATCATTCAGATCAGTAAGATCGTCATAATAAAAGATAAATTCGACACAATTACCCGCACATTTACCACACAGCTTAAAGGAGAGAGAGCAACAAATTAAAGCAAAATATACGAGTTTTAAATAAAGGATATTATAAAACAATGTCATGTATTGGGTATTAAATCAAAGTATTTTTTATCACACTACACTTCATTAATGGGACAAATTGTGTCAACAAATGATTTTAATATTGGCATTAACTGGTGTAAACAACTTTATAAAACTTAAGAAATGAAAACATAATTAAATAATTATGAGTAATCCATTTTTGCGTTCCTTTATTCCGTCTCTTCCTCTTACACCAATCTCCTCATACCCTTACACTAGGAAATAAAGACTCGCGACAATTCCAAACATAAACAGGTACATATGTGCAATAATGATGGTTGCATCAGAACCTGAAAAAAAAACAAAAATATCATTTACTATCCTATCAATCATCTGTTATGTTGATTTACACATATTAGTTTTCTGAAATAAGCAAAATTGAGGTCCAGACGAAATTTCATTCGCTCACATGGTTAACAATTAGTATTATCTTAGAAGATTTACTTGGTACTGGTGATGGGTCACAGGACTCGAATCACAGAGCTGCCCATACATTCCCAGGTGGCAGATAAGGGATGCCCTCTCCATTGGGGGTGGTTTTCCGGGAGGACTGTCAGGTTATAATACGAAGTCTAGACCACCGAAAATAGTAGGTAGCTTGCTTAGAGAGTGCCACGGTACAGGTACTTCAAATGCATCTTTTCAAGATAGACGTTAGATAATACAGAAGGGGCAATCAAAAATGGACAATCCAGTGAAACTGGCAACATAGGGCACACAAGACGAAAAATTCGAAAATTCATGAGATATTATCCCCAGTGTTTATAATGTTAAATCATATTAACAAATTGACACATACTTCATATGTAGACGTGCATATTTTTCAAAATAAGGTCAATATATCTCAGACAACGATAACCGTAGCCAAGTTTGCCTATCATTATTGTGTTCTTTAGCTTGCTTGCTCCCAAAGACTTTTAAGGTGCACATATATTTGGTTTTACAATCTCTTTTAAAACTGAATAGCGTCTCGAATTTACCAACTATGGCATAACAAAGATTATAGAGCAGGTAAAATCATAAAGACCATATAAAAAAATAAGGACCCATGATTGTCTTGCTTGGTTATAATTTGATAGCTTAAGATTGTGATCTGTTTTCTTGTATTTGCTGTGCACAATGTAGATACATCATTGTGTGTCATTTGTTTATAGACGAAATCATAATTAAAACAGTATTTTCGACACAAACAAGCTTGACTAAACACCATAGACAATGTTGTCTTAAATATTACACGGATGACGATAACACTCCAGTATGACTACGTTTGACTTTCAAGTCATATATCCTGTTTAGGCCCTTTAGTGTTATCGTTCCCAAAGATCATAAGAATAGTTCCCTTTGCGTTCCAATCTTTTGACTTTGTATGTACCTAATGAAGGATATGTATCCACTATAATTTTATAATAAACTACTACTGTTGGCGTTCTGTCCCTTTTCATCACATGATTGGCCCCTCCCCTAAATCGATATAACTAATTGTAATCCTGATAATTATTCGGAAGATCCTTATAGAAAATATACACATTGGAATAAAGTGCTAAATTCAGGATATCCTTTGTAAACAGAAGAATTTCTCATTTTAGCACATTTTACGGAGTGGAACTTACGAGTGGAATAGAGACGCAGTTAAATATTTTTAGGATAAATATTTATATAGATTCTTCATTTTGGTCGACGATACCAAATAAAAAAAACATTGTAGAAATTTTCATAATTTGTAAATTGTCTGGTGAAATTGTGCACTTGTAACCTTCATTAAGACATTGTGTGATACTTCAACGTTAATACACCACATGCCACATGATTTTACCCACAAGCTTAGTTTCTAAGCATTTTGAAACAAAACTGCTTTTTCATTTTGTCTAGGTCAAATTTAAAGCATTTATCGCATCTAGTTATTTCATATAAGTATACTCACTTTCACAGGAAGTAGGGGTTGTTGTCGGTGTTGCTGTATAACCAGTATTACAAGCGCATTTACTAGTACTACACACGGCATTTGCTACACATTGAGTTTCTGCACATGCTTCATCTGGTTTCTTTCCTGAAGAATCAATATAACATGTAACATTGCGAATAAGTATAGATTGTTATGCAAACTAAAACAAACTTGAATTTGGATTATGATTTTAACGACGACGGGTATCACAAGTAGAGCAGGAACTGCTAACTTGTCTGGAGCATCGGAGCTCACCCCTGGTTTTGATGTGGTTAGAATTGCTTGAATGTTAGTTTTCTGTGTAATGTTTTGTGGATCATTGTTTGCCTATTTGTCTTCTTTTCCGTCTGATCATTGTAATGGCTGTCCTTCTTTGATTTACGGTTTCTGATTGGTATCTTCAAACTTTTTTCTTAAATAAGATCGCTATTAATAAAAGTAAAGGTAAATATATTGTCCATTTAGTAGGCTCAAAACCAATAATATTATACAATAATCGTTCTATTTGGGAGGTAAACTGCATGATTTTATTATTGCCTTTTCATGACAGTCACTGACTGTATACATATACAATACATTGATTATCGCAAAAAAATAAAATTCCAGAAACATGTCGTGTGCACTAAATGTGAAATCTGCGGTTTCTTTTAAAGAGTAACCACAACATAAACACACAGTCAGTAGCTGTTTATATCAAATCATTGTTTATTGTTTCTTGATCCTACAGTAACTAGTAATACATATAATATATTCCATTTGACTTCCATAAACTCCATAATATATTTTCCATATGCCTCTTAATATATGATATATACGAACTCTGACATTTAATTTAAAATTGTCTTGTCATTTATTAAAAACGTTGTCCATTAGATCTCTATGTTAATTCTATTTTCCTAAATGTAAAAATGTATGGAGTTGCCTTGAACGTCAAATTGTATTGTACCATATGGTTTGGACACAACATTAGGATCTGGACAATCCTTTAATATCTAAATGTCAAAAGTCACATGGTACAGTGAATTATACACTGAAAGAACATGTCTTTTTGCTTTTGTTTTGATAACGTGGCTCATATATAAAATTGAATTAACATAGGGACCTAATGGGCATTTTTCCTATAAATCGACCAAATAAATTTGAAATTAAATGTTAGAGTTTGTATATTTCAAATAGATTATATGTATTTGAACACATCTATTAAAATAGTATTGATTTAAAAAATTGAATTTTAAGATGTTTTCTTCTGGAGATATATAGTGGAGCAGGAGTACCGGAGTTCATACCCAGTTTTTAGTAGGGTTCTGTTACTCGATCTTTAGTTTTATATGTAAGTTTTGTAGATCGTTGTGTGCCTTTTTGTACTTTTTCATTTGGGCATTGTGTTGTCTGTTCCTCTTCGTTATACGGATTCTGATTACCCCTTTGGTATCTTCAAACACTTCTTATAGAAGTCAAATGGACAATAAATGAAATTATAAGACAATATTTGATATCGACTGTCTGTTTTCTTTCATGGACAATCATATCAATAAGCATATTATGTTACATATCAGCACAAAAAAATGCTATTGAGTAAGCATGTCATCAGGCTGAAACAAATTTGCCTTCAAGATGCATTATCCTTAAATGAATTGATGGGACAAAAAACATCATAACGTTGATGTAAGTGGTCATTTATTTAACAGTATTGTTCCACTCGTTTTCACAAACGTATCCGTTATCGAATGCATGGAATGTCTAAGATCGAGAAATCCAACTTACTGTTATGACAAGTGCTACCCGATTCATAATAAGCACTGGTACAGAGACATTTGTTTGCCCCGGCACCATCATCACTGCATGCCGTGTTTGTAACAGAACATTGATCTGTTGCGGTATCATCTTTTTCACAAGTATCACCAATAGCAACCTCTGTAATTAAAGTATGTATAAACATCTATTATACACTAGACAGAAACCAACATGACGGTATCTTGAATCACCACTACACCCAGCAATACTGTACATTTAGATTATAACACCTTTGAAAATTAACTTCGGTTTCAATCAAGACAGATTTCATCAATCCTTTCAAACATTTCACCACATAAAAAAAATGTTTTCTATTTATGTTTGGTGTTTTAACGCCACTTTCAGCAATATTTCAGCTATATCATGGCAACCAGTTTTAGTGGTGGAAGAAACCGGAGTACCCGGAGAGAACCACCGACCATGGGGAAGCAACTGGTAAACTTTATCACTTGCGGCTGCGAATCCATTGCACCCTTTCTTGTAATTTACAAAGCCAGGCGTGAACCCATGCCGTATTGGTGATAGGTTTGTATGAGTTGTTAGGTAATCCAATTACGCAACCTATTGAGCCACCCGGGCCCTTTGTAAAAAAAAAGAAAAAAAAAGAAATTTTATTTTATGTTAAGTCACTATAAATACAGGTAATTGCGGCTTTGCTAGCAACATTGAGGAGTAATGAAAGGATGTCTACATACGGGTTACGAGCAATCCGAATGGCCGAAAAAGGTAATAATTGGTTTTGATCATATCATTAAATATTCGTGGGAAAGGGTCATTTGCAAGTGACTCGTGATGGGGTTTCGTCAGATCTCGCACGCCACAGGTTATCAGTAAAACGGAGCAAATGGGAGTGTTGATATTACTGAGAATGGCATTATCACACACGCGTTCTCAGCATGGTATGACGATAGATTACTGAATCCACAGTAATAATTTAAACAAAATATAATTTGAATTGCTCGTGTTGTTGATATAGGTGGAACTGATGACCACAACTGTTTACACTTTCTTTTCATATTCATTTGTACATTAATAAAGGTATGTGCAAGACTATACTAGTTTACAATTTTATATGATACATTTTGTATATCTTAATATGTACACAATTTCTGTGATCGGAATTAGGTGGAATAACATTTATTAATGTAATTTTAAGATAGAGAATACATAATTTGTTGTAAAACTTACGGGCTTTGCAAGCAGAATCACTCCTATAATTGTTATCTTTACATAAACACTTGGATCCACTCATATCCTTACATTCTGCCAAGTCATCAAGACATTGTGCAGCTGGATCCCCGGCGTCAGCACATCCTATGTCTAATGCAACTTCTGTTAGATAAATTGTGTACATTTACATAAAAAAATATAGGACAACACATTTCCTTCTTTCTGTTTATTAGAAGTCTATAACATATTAAGCAAAGGTAGTATTAAAAGAAAATTGTCAAATGTAGTCTTTTGATGTCTTTCTCTTTGAAATATCGTGAATTATCAAAATTGTGGCAGCAGAATAAATCTTCGAAAACAACATTATCAAGACGTAGAAAAAGCCATATAAAAGATCGGAAACACAAACACCTGCAAAATCGAAGAACGATACCTGGTGAATCAGTAAGTACGAATGATGTACTCGCTCTCAAGACACGACCAATAAGATTATTGTATTCACGATATACAAGTTCTGATTGGATAATTGCGGTGCATGAACATTATTAAGAATAGGAGAATGTCCGAGTAACTCTCCATTCCTTACAAATAATGGAGCCGAGGCCCATTGTTTTTAAGGAATGGAGAGATACGAGGATATTCTCCAACTTAAAATCCACCCATTGTACCTTATTAATTTTATTAATTATTATTCTTGTAACAAAAAAAAGTATGTGTATAGTATCTAAAGTACAAAGAGAACAATAACTCTCCAATCCTTAAAAATAATGGAGAGTTTTGACAATATATTTACATAACAGATGGATTTTAATCTACTGAAAAATTTTGTGACAGGATTTCGTTCCAACTTCAATACGAGGAAACGTATTTAGCACGGTCTAGTGATTTGCAATCATGTGAATGTGGAAGGCAATTTGAGATAAGCAGTTCAAGACAAAAATTGTTACAAACTTAACAGCTTGGAGATATTTATTTCATTCTTTCAACAATTTCAAATACAAAAATAGGGTATTAACAGAGGTCATCTTTTAAATATCCGTTTTCTTAAGAATAATTTGAAGATACCAAAGGGTAATCGTAATCGTATTCGACGGATAGGCAATACAAGAACCAAAAAGAAAACGGAGAAAAGACAAACAATTGTAGACAAAATACGACAAGGAAAACCCAACTAAAGCGGGAATTAAATCAGATGCTCTGAAAGGGTAAGCAGTTCCTGGAACCCATTGTGTTACTCTTGGTAGACAAATGCGGTCATCAATCACGAATGAGGAAAGGGTGGATTGAGATTACGATAAACGAAACATATCCGTTGTCATTTCTTACAAATGGTGCTTAGTGATTAACTAAATCGTGGTGTCGACTTTGTAATGTTTGAAGTGATGACTTTAACTTAATCAATAGAAACCCGTAGTTAGTAGCTTCCTTGGTAGCAGCAACCCTCTATCAAGGAATGCATCAACTGAGATATGTGATAACAATGACAGAATAGATGTTGATAATTTAGAAAGAGGTTCCGTGGATCATTTGACAGACCCAGCAATATATCGCTGTTTGTAAAGGACACGTATGGAAGTAAAGTATCCAGTAATCTAGTTCTTTGTATTTGATTGAAAATCTCAAGGAGCATAAAACCCCAGACCTATGGCAGACCTGGATGTCCTCTTTCGTATGTGTGATCAGGGTATGTGTAGGGTTGCGAATTGAACTGTTAAAATACTTACTTCCTTTATCAAGCAGTGTATGTGATGTAACTTACACACGAAAACGAGTGTTTGTGGGGTTGTCTGCAGTGACAACAACATATTTTTCATGGAAGTAAGACAGGAGTAGGACAACATTTAGGTCTTTGAAGATGGATATTAAGGGAGGGCTCATTGACCCATTCAGTTTTTGTAATTCTATTGTGATACCTACTGGGGACACATGCATTGTTGTCCTTGTTTCTGAATGCTGTACTGAGGCATGCACATGTACTAGTAGCACTATTACATTCATTGTGATCTTCTATACAGTTAGTATTAACAGTACAAGATTCGCTAAAAGCTGCACCTGAAAGCATACAAATGTATATAAATAAACAGTAATGCTAATGATATATTACTTACAACTCACGTGTTTCAGAGACGTTGCTTTCATAACTTTCAATAAAATATATAACACCAGTAATACTGCATATATTCATACATTATTGAAAACTTTCACTATTTTGTATTACCGCTATAATCACTGGCGTCAATGTGATGTCCATAACTGCAGTTACGGACCTCCCAAGATGGAGGATGCGGATTCAGGTAAGAATTAATATTATCGTTTTTGTGAAAATAATGGATTATTCATCGGTATTTCATGTTTTAATTGACGTATCATAAAATATGAAACTAAAATACAATGAAGCTCTTTCATAGTTTAATCACTAAAATCAGCCGTTGAAAAAAAACGGGGTGATGTGGGTAACTGAAGAAGATAATTTATCGCTGATGTTCGTAGCTTGAAACATTGATGTCCGCAATTGGTATTATTCCTTAGCGAGACAATAGTTCAGCAGGCTTTGAAATTCACTTTTTAATGAAATAACAGTCTATTTATCGTGATAATTGTAAATCGGAAGCTAGAATATTCTTGAAAGTCATTATAAATAGTCGAGACTGGTCAATATCAACATGCACTCGACCACTGGACCCTCGGTTAATTGTCGAGTTCATTAGGCTACCAATTCTTTTTTCTATATAACCAGAAGCATGTCTAGTGGACAAATAGACGAAACCTTGGTTTTGGTAAGTACCAAAAGTATTTGAAATTGACTCCCATTGCTGAAGACCGGGTTTGACTCCAGCGAATTTTACCTTGTGATAATGAAATATGTTTGCAATTATATTAAATTTATCTTTTGGTAGATCTACAGCAATGTTAAATAATTATAAATAGATTTTGAGACGATCAAAGATTCATTTAGCTCTGAATTTAATTGTTGAAGTCAAAAACAGTTCTCAATTAAATGGGAGATATATGTTGCCCGTCTTTTTTAGGGAAAGTCTTCATGCACATACAACTATTAAAGGTTCATTACCATATAATGAAAAGAACATTTTTTTAAATTCAAATTTTATTTTCAATTTTGTTTCAACGTATTTTAACCATGTTAACTATGTTTGAATACCTTTGAAATATTATAATAAGTAGTAATAGTTTTATCATATATAAAACTATTTGAAAGATGTGTCACTCACCTCTGTCCACAGTAACTATGACTATATCGAAGCCATGATGAATACTTATCAGAAAAAAGATATATTGTTCCATGAAGTTCACTTCAAATAACATATTCGAAAAGTGTTCATGTCATCGTTGATTAAAATAGGAAAGAAACATAAATTATCATGGCTTTCGATTACAAACCAGTTATAAAGACACATTTTTAAATGTTAGGGAACGATGATGTCCTCCCACTTAGCCAACGTTCTATATTTTATATAGGTACAGGAAAGAAAAAAATGTTGGCTATGTGAGACAGAGTGAAATAATGTTGGTCTTCCTAAGTAAGAGGGATTAAGGGGTCCCATTAAGGGTGAATAATCAGGGTAATCACAGGTAAATAAAGGTAAACTTGAGTGTTTTATTTTGTTCTTTCTGCATAAATGGAATTACATAAAATACGAAAACATGATGAAAAATTATTATTAAACTTTAAAACTATATTAAGTACAAATGCATGTTGTTGATGTTATGCTATTTTCCTGAGTTACATTCATGAAACAGTTCTTTCTAGCAACTCGTACTTTAAAATGGATTATTAGTTTGATTCTTGAATATTTTTCCTTTTTGTTTTCTGATGCTAAGATTCGAATTTCGTTTAACATTGCATGTTGTTGATTTTATGTTATTTCTAGTATCAGGAATAAACTGCCCTGATATTGGAAAATATCGACACTCGTCAGTAGATCGTCACAGACGTCATGCTGACCGTGGCGCTGCCAATAAAAAGGATAGCGTCAGTTTTGAAGGTCTGACAGAAATGACTTGTATGACAGCTCTATCACGGGGCGCACTGCAAAACAGTGATAATTGCTGTCTCGACATTAAACTACCTTTATTCTATATATAGTTTGACGTTCCACTAACAGATATTTGTTATATCGAGATGATAAGCACGAATGCTGATACAAAGGAATGACAATGTGTAGAATGTACTTTTAAAAGATCTTTATCAATTCTCTCTCAGGGCTTTTTAGGTGTCAGTGTTTTCCGATCTCCAGACTTTTATTTTTATTTTTGCCATTATTTACCTATTATAACAAAACTTTTTAAAACTACTCTCCCGTTTCCGATTCCCTGTATATCCCTCTGGTTTCCATTTTAACCACGCCACCCTTTATTTCTCAGCGTGTTGACTTCCCAGTACTTAAATTTGTAACATATAATTTTATGTATGTATTATGTCTACAATTATTCCCAGTGTTTTGTCGGATACATGTATATAACAGCTTAATAATAAGACGCAGACAAAGAATAATTCAACAGTTAGGGACATAATAATTTAGACTTTCTGACCAGTTACAGACATCCCTTTTTACAGTTACCGACATCACCCCGTTTTTTGTAACGGCTGATTGCTTCATTTAGCGATTATACTATGAAAGAGCTTCTTTGTATTTTAGTTCCATATTTTATGATACGTCAATTAAAACATGAAATACCGATGAATAATCCATTATTTTCACAAAAACGATAATATTAATTCTTACCTGAATCCGCATCCTCCATCTTGGGATGGTATTGACGCCAGTGATAATGATCTTACCTCTATACTATGTTTCCAAGTCATGTTTCTATGATAACGTTATTTGCAAATCGAAAACAAATTTAAAATCTGATACATCCAAACTTATAAAATCATTAGAAAATCTTATTGGTAAAAGTTATAATTTAACAACTAACTGTAGCTAAGCTCCCCAGGAAGATTTTATTTGCTAAAAGCAAAGACAATTACGTCTAACTATCAATTAAATCAACATTTTATTCCTATTATATTGATATTTATTTCAAGATATTGGTGACACATTTATTCTAGTCTCCCACGAAGACCATTCACTTACTTAGATGTTTATGAATAACCGCTATTAAATCTGTAGGGCGAATTGTGTGCTGTCATCCATTTTTGTGATTTAATTTGTGGTCTTTTTGAATAGAAGAGAAATTATGCAGGTTTTTCACTGTTTGTTTATATCTAAATTACTATTGAAGATCTAATTTTCAATAGGGCGACCAATGAGAACTCTTACAGAGGTTAGATCCCACCATTTCATTCGGTATGTGTCATGGTATTTATTTATGAGCAATGATTTCGGGTAAGGGGTAGTTGTTCGTTTTTCTTTGATATTGGTGGAATGGTTGACCATAAATGTCTATATATTTTTTCCATAATACAACTATATCATAGAATAACTAAACTTCCAGCGATTAGAGGATCTAGTAATTAGTATATTTGCTGACAATATAATGGTGTACGTATAAACATTGTTTTATACGTTGACTAGACGTATACAGTCTTCTGGTACCCTGTGTCTTACGCAGAGCGAAACACAATAGACACTGGTCGAACACGGACCGCGCTGTAGACCCCCTATGGGAAATTCAACCAACACGACCAAGTTGTTTGCCCTTTTGTGTGTACCTTTAATTGACAATGTATTGTCTATAATATATATATTATGCAGTTTTGATTACCCATTCATATCATATCCATAATTAGATGGTATTTTTCCTCATGAATATTTATTATTTTGAATTTTGTATCTGATCACGTGATTGCATTTTCCACTTGAGGATTCATTGAATAATTGCATGCAATACGGGAATTCAATCTTTCCGTACAAAATCCAATAATTACAAGCTATCGGTGATTTCCATGAAGTTCACTTTTGTCAAAATTGTAATACTGTAGGACATGAAAAAATAATAATTTTGTATTTAAAGTGGGAACCTATAGCATAGAAGCTAGAGATCTGTGGTTTGTCAATATAATTCCATCTTTCGCTCATGAATCTATATTGTCTCAACAATTTGTAATTTAAATTTAAATTTAATTAAATTTCACGTTCTCAGCCATTTTACATAGACTCTGCATCGAGAATAACGGTTTGACGCCTCAGATTTTCATTTTGTACATTAACCTCGAATAGTTCACGATGGCCAATAATTGTCTTTGCCTTGATTGAATGTATCATTTACAAATCCGGTAACTAACATACACGCAATAAGGATTAATATCTATTATTTAGAACATCTGAAAAAAGCAGCTATCTCCAGATCGCCATCTTAGATCTGAATATTAGTAAATTGCACCTCATTTCTGGCAATCCATTAGACTAAACTCGACAATATACACACACAAATATATACGAACCAGATGACAAAATGTTCAGATATGGCTGCAATATTGTGTATCAATGTTGTTGTTAAAAACTGATGGCTTGTAGAAATAAAACTCATTGATATATCATAGCCAGCGGTGTGGGAGTGGATCGGAAAGTGTTTTTGTTTGTGTGTGTATGGGGGGGGGGGGGGGGGTTCTAGGAAAGGACCGAACAGTTAGTGGGGAGCAAGTTTTAGGTGAGGACCGAAAATTGGTTTAGGTCTGAATCATACAGGGGGATGAAGCTTTCAAAACTGACAACAACAAAAAACATAGCTTTGCCACCTTCCTTTTCAAAGTGGGGGGAGGAGGACATGCTCCCCTCCCCGAACCTAACACCTCTGCTGATATCTGCAATAATCCCAACCTATTGATATTTTGGTAAATGGACAACATATCAAGAAATTGATATCGATAAAGAATCAAAAATAAAAAGATGAAAATTAATTAAAACATTTCACACATGGTATCTTTAATTTTGAAATATGGAACACAGGGTTGGATTGAGACCTAGTGGGTCCGTGGGTCATTAGGTTGTTGGGGACCTTTACGATTTTGCTTTTCAAGTGGTTAAAGTGTCTAAAGTCAATCATATCATTGTGCATGTCAAAACCAATAAACAATTGTGGCTGCCGCAGCCAAATTAACAAAGACTGTATCACACTATTAAATTGCAACATGGCATATATTGGGGCCATTAATAAAACCTGCCCTGACGATACACTATATCAACAATAAATTAAATACAAATTGTTCAGAACAATTCATCTTCTAAATAAGTATAATTATAACATACCTTCGACAGTCCCAGACGCATAAAACAACAACAACATGGCGCACATTACGATGTTCGATGATAGGTGATCCTTAAAAAAAGTATATGACATA
This sequence comes from Bathymodiolus brooksi, assembly GCA_963680875.1. Classification (NCBI taxonomy): domain Eukaryota; kingdom Metazoa; phylum Mollusca; class Bivalvia; order Mytilida; family Modiolidae; genus Bathymodiolus; species Bathymodiolus brooksi. The sequence continues at coordinate 73,722,543 of OY804579.1, forward strand.
AGTATATGTGTACAGTAAGTAGATTTAACATAAAATGCATCAGTACATCTAAGGTCGCATAATGGTCGAACATAACTTTTTAGATAGTTTAGTGCTAGGAGACTATAATCATCCCTTTATAAACCGGAAATGACAGAAAACGGAGGTGACAGAGTACGTACAGAATATATGTCACGTCACAGTGACTTACTGATTGCCTATGCACCATAAAAATCATAATAATACGAGACAATGATGAACTACCATTCTCGCTAACAGCATGTTCTAAATGGTGGTCTTAATGTTTTCCGCCAAAATTTAAAGGACTTATGTTCATATAAAACAAAGGTTGGAGATATCAGATTGGTAATCAGAAGCTATTAATCCAAGAAGGATTGACACTGCAATGTCAAAAGAAAATGACAAAAAGACAAACAATGGTTGACAAATAAACTACATGGGAAATTAATAATTGAGCAACACTAACCCCTCTAAAACCGGTGATAACCACAGACTGCCTTTCGTGTTCCACTAGTGGCACCTGTCGTGTTACTGCTAAACCACAAGAACAACGTCTGACATGATTATTGTGTTAGACATCATTATAAGTAAATAGATACAGAAAGCATCAATAAAACATAAACCCCTCCAAAGCAAAATATAAAACCGAAAAGAACATCGTTGTTTGTCCTTTTGTACTTTTTCTTTTGGCCATTGTGTTTTCTTTTCTTCTTCGATATACTGATTCTGATTACCCCTTTGGTATCCTCAAGCTCTTCTTAAGCGGACATGGTTCGTAGGGGATAATGACAACACATAACTAAAGATGTGAAGACGTGTAATTGGGAAAAAAAACACGAACCCAACTAAAATAATTATTCAGGTGCTTCTTAAGAATAAGTAGTTCCTGTTCCACTAGTTGTGATAGTCTTGTTAAATAGTGAAAAGTCATGAAATAGGTAAGAAAGAAGGGTGGAATTTTCTGTGATTACCATAAACGGATCATATCTGTTGTCATCTGTGATACATATTTTCCGTTAACCAAGTCATGACGGAGACAGTAAAAGTGATGATTTCAAATTAACCACAACCATTCCCTGATTCAGTAGCTTATTTTTTTAGCCGCAACGCTCTTTCAATGAAATCAAGTCAAAATTATTCATAGAAAGAAGATATGCACATTATTGTAAGCTAAATTAAAAAAAACTGTGAACTTTTTAAAATGAAGAACGTAAAAAAACAAACAATAACAAATAAAACGATTTCAAACATGTCGGAAAAGTTCCAAATTGCAGAAAAATCATAGAAAGAGGCATAATCGATATCCCTAACACAAAAATACACGACCGCTCACTTTCCTGACATGATGCAGGCACTTCAATGAACAAAAGTGGCGGGGTTAATCTAGTTTTAAGGACCCAAACATATAATTGAGACAATAATTAGACAACAGGAATAAATACTATGATTGTACTGTTGTAGGCACTCGTCTAATACAGTCCCATTGGTTGCACCTGTCTCATATATACTAAGTTTTAAAGTAAAAAAAAATGAATTAAAAACTAAAAAAATATTATTTTCAGTTTGTAAAAAAAAATACGCATTAATACGTGATTATCAATTATCATATTTTTCCATTCCAAATACTATAATATTAGTGTAATATTAACATTCCACTATATTATATACTATTAAGATGTTAATATGACGCATTAACATACTAAGACACTGCTGCACTAAAATGACAATATCGCTCATATTTAGTTAATACATGTATGAGATAGAGTACTATTGAAACAAAAGAAGCGGTCTGTATTGGAAATAACGGGTTTCTTTTTCCGCATGAGTACTCAGGTGATGGCCGAGGTGCGTAGCACCAAGGCCGTCATCTGAGTACCAAATGCGGAAAAAGAAACCCGTTATATCCAATACGGGCAAATTATTTTGCATCAATAATAATGTATCTAACTTGTACAATAATAGTGTTGTTGAAAAAATAAATGGTATGGCATATATTTTTACTCTTTTAATGTTTAGAAAGCCTAATAAGACAACAATTAACAAAAATAAAACGAGAAATTTTCATCGGTCAACGTCTTTTCGATTCTCGCTTATATTTAGATATTTCAAGGTCTTTCAAGTGAAAAGAGTCGTTTATATTTAGATACTTCAAGGTCTTTCAAATATCCCAAATGTTCACCTGTGGTCTTTCTGATTTATTATTACGTACGGTCGGTTCGTTAGTTGTGTTTGTATTGCGAGAAATACATTTTAAAAGTTCACATACTCGTCAGTTCTGAACATAAATTATGCCAGATCTGAAATACTTGTATCGTGTCTTGTATATTGCATTTTTAAACAATTTGTTGATATTTGTTTAACAAAGCTTACTATCAAGAGTCATATATACTAATTATAGAGTATATCAGTGTGGTCACCGTAGTTGAGTGGTTAGATGGAAGTTTTGAAAGTCAAAGTAGACTTGAAAAGCCCAACAGTGGTTCAATACCCGAACGTCCCAAAATATGTTTAACACGTTTTTAAACCTAAAACAGTAAAAGGTTAAAGTTCATATATTCAGTACAGCGTCCTCTATTAGCGGCTGTATGTGATATCAGAGGCCGCATTTACAATAGCGTTGCTGGGGATATTATTGTACAATATATATTACTCGCCATCTTAGTTTAGTTAATGTCATTTCTCCAATATATAGGAATCAAAATGAGACCAGACCGATTTGTCTTTTACAACTCAAGACGAAAAGAAATATGCATGGCAAATGTTTCCTTTTGATTCCTTTTATATCTACATAGACGGTCCATAGAAACACAGGATCGTGCACATATAAGGTATATAAACATGCGCAATAACCCATTGTGGACTTAAGCCCTGTGTGTTAACTTGAAAGGTAAAGAGAAATAAAGAGATATATGATAAACTCGTTACCTTTGTTAATATATAAAGAGATATATGATACACTGTAGTTATTTTCTCCTTCGATACTCTCATACGAAAATAAATATAGTCTTTTCTATATTAAGATAAAACAAGAATGAATAGAGTGAGTGACTCGCTACAACTTAGCGAGCATATTTTATTAATTATTACCCCGAAATGGAAAGTAAACGTGACGTGTTGTAGGAAGACTCGATAAAGTATTTATTTACTGTTAAAATCCACCTGTGATGTCAATCTATTGTCTAAACTCTCCATTATTTTTAAGGAATGGAGAGTTATGAACAATGTGGACAGGGGCGGAGTTATTGTTCTCTTTGTACTTTAGATACTATGCACAGACATTTTTTTGTTACAAGATTAATAATTAATCAAATTAATCAAGTACAATGGGTGGATTTTAAGTTGGAGAATGCCCTCGTATCTCTCCATTCCTTAAAAACAATGGGCCTCGCCCCCATCGGGGCCTCGGCACCATTATTTTTAAGGAATGGAGAGTTACTTGGACATTCTCCTATACGTTATTTTTACACCCAAAGTCATCAGGCGTGGACATGAAGTTCACGAGAATCATGTGGCGGGAAGCATATACTTGTAATTTACTATATATATATACCGTATATATGCAATTACCGTAATTAATCTAATAATGAAAAGAAATACATTTCTTTAATTGTAATAACAACGAAACGATGTAGACTGACAATTACAAAAGGTCAGTGGGCGGTGTTTAATTTTGTGTACATACAGTGACCATTACGTCTTTAGTCGTATGACTGTAGTTTCAAACCCGCTGCACGTAGCGAAAACTATATTTATTTCTGGGGGAACAAACTTGAGGGACGACAAAGATTTCAATAAGTGTTTGCATTTGCATTCTCGACAAAGTTTATCAGTTGATGAATTGTTTTGTTTGATACAATTGAAAAGTTAACAGAATACGGGCGTTTTTGTGGTACGTATAGAACGCGGTCTTACTTCTTTAACATGATAATTTGTAGGTGGGATGCGTTTTATGCATAAGAGCAAGTATCAGACACTTTTTTTCAGGTCACACAGAGAATTGTCGGTAGCATAGCTTCGAGTTCACGGACGGCTATATTCCCAATGATCGATGAATTAATGTTCAAATAACATTAATTGTGTTAATTTTATATGTGTTATTTAAAATAAAATTGTATAAAAAATTATATTTATTGCTTTTTCATTGCCTTTTTGAAAGGTATGTAAATATTCGCGATGTTTGTCAATAATCATACTTGTACATTTTGTCATTGTTCGGAACTAATTGTCCATGCGAATGCAGGAATAACTGTCAAATGTTTGCTATCAGACGTGTGATATTTTACTTTTTTTCAATCTATTTTTTTCTTGGGGTGAAATTACATGTGTTTGGGTATTGAACCTTTGTTTGAATTATAGATTTGTACAGCAGTTGACAAGGTCAAGGACCATATATTGTATAACAAGGTGTGAAAAGATAATTGAACATACTGGGACATCTGTCAATATTATATATTATTATGCTTTCTGTAAATTTCTTCTGTAATACAAGTTCATACGATATTTTGGCATATATCACAAAGAATTATATAGCGTTGATATACTATGCGAAAATAGTACATCTACTATGCCAGTTTCACGCGGGGAAGGCTGGGTTTTCAGCTGTCTGTCAACCTATATATAGCTAGTTCACGTGCAAGGGGGCTGATCCAATCTGTCAATCTATCATAGTCGTCTAAACGTTTTTCAATGCTTGTTATTGTTGTTAATTAAATTTCAAACTTAAAAAATCTTTATAGCGAGCACAGAGAGCTCTACAGCAACTTGGGCATGCGACACACATGCAGTTGGGTATGCCTACTGATGAGATTAAAATCCATTCGTCCGGAAGTTGATAAAAGTTGGCGTGTCACGGAGAGAATGCCAAAAATAAAAACAAAGTCTTCAATAAATAATTTTAAAACTAAAATGATATCATGAACTTCTAAAGATCTTATTTAAGTATGACATCTCGCTATCAAAGTCGTCCCCACTACTTTCGTCCCTAACGGAGTTCAAAAACCAAAGAAATATTTAAAGGCGAGGAACTTGTAGCAATGAATAAATCTATTTTTTACGGGTCAAAACATATATTTTTTAAATGATATCATTTTTTTATAGAAAAATTTATATTTTCCGATCTTTGCTAGCTCCGGCTCATGCGCCTACAAAAATTCGTCTGCTAAATTCAAGCAAAATATTCTCACATTTCCATTTGAAATCAATGTATGACCACAAAAAACTGCAAACATGGTATGTTTGGGAATATATGGAGTGTTTTTCATTTAACAACACATGAAAAAAGGAAAACTGACCAGAATTACAAAAAAAAACAACATACAAAATATTACATAACACGACATGTTTTCCTGGAATGACTTCTGTATTGTAAAAAATATCACCAGATCAAATCAAAACATTCCTCATTTGTTGACCTCCGATATGGATGTTCCCCATAAACACTGAGGTAAAGCTGATGATCGTAACTGTAATTACGGTCAGCCGAAGATGGCGCACATGGAATCAGGTAAGGATCTGTTTTGTCGATTAAATTGTTTCTATAATGTATTTAAAATGGCACAGGCATTGGTACGATAGTAATCTATGAACACAAGTAAATCACAAATTACGACTGAAAAATGTATATGAAAGAGAAAATCCGCTTTTAAAAAATCGCTAAGGTGACCGTAACTGAAAACTGAGATGACCGTAATTGCACCGCCGAATTATGATCAGTTACGAACTAAACTAAACAAATGGGGGCGAATCCAGGTGCTCCTTAAGAATAAGTAGTTACTGTTCCACTAGTGGTACCCGTTGTGATAGTCTTGTTAAATAGTGAAAGGTCATGAAATAGGTAAGAAAGAAGGGTGGAATTTTCTATGATTACCATAAGCGGAACATATCTGTTGTCATCTGTGATACATATATTCCGTTAACCAATGTATGGCGGAGACAGTAAAAGTGAAGACTTCAAATTAACCACAACCAACCCCTTGTTCAGTAGCTTCTTTTTTTAGCCGCAACGCTCTTTCAATGAATTCAAGTCAAAATTATTGATAGAAAGAAGATATACACATTATTGTAAGTTAAATTTAAAAATAAACTGAACTTTTTAATCTGAAAAACGTAAAAAAACAAACAATAACAAATAAAACGATTTCAAACATGTCGGAAAAGTTCCAAATTGCAGAAAAATCATAGAAAGAGGCATAATCGATACCCCTAACACACAAATACACGACCGCTCACTTTCCTGGCATCATGCAGGCACTTCAATAAAAAAAAAGTGGCGGGGTTAAACTAGTTTAAAGGACCCAAACATATAATTGAGACAATAATTGGTTCATTCAACCTATGCCAAAATTTAAAATTTATTTTATAAAAAGGTAAAAAAGATAGGTTGTATAGATTAATTGTTATATAAACATGACTAGTTATGTTTAATTAGTGTAAAATCGGGGGAGATGTCAATGTACTCCAAGTCCACAACTAATTTTTAATGTAAGGTTGTCTTATTTTTGTGTGAGTATTGAGTGAATAAACTAAGTATGTATTTAAAATCATATTTTATGGAAATAACAAGCAAAAAATCAGTATATCGGCACATATATTTAATATCAAACTTTATAAAAATAAATAGGATATCATAAGCACATATATTTTAACATCAATCATTATGAAAATAAAATAGGATATTATAAGCATATATATATTTATTTCATACTTCATGAAAATAAATTAGGATATTATAAGCACAGATATTCTTTTTTTTATCATACTTCAAATTATCTGATAAATAATTAGCTTGGAGTGAACTGAATTATCTTATGATTAATTAGCTTGGAGTGTGCAATTAAGAAATACTCTTCAAAATTATGATAATTCTAAATTTATAAATAAATATTATTAACAACTTTTGAATCTAGATTTTAAGAAAATTGCTTAATTGCATGAGTATCATATAATATTTTTAATTTATGCATTTTAGAAAGATTGTTTATTTAAATTATTCTAAAATTTTACATTTTCATCTTTTTTATTTACAGATTTTTGTTTAATTTTACCAGATTTTTATTTTATATATACATTTTTACAAAAGTTTAATTATTTGTTGTTCAAGTTGTTAAATTTTAACAGACTTATTCTTATATATTTAGATTGTTTTTTGTTTAGTTTAGTTTTTTTTTTAAATAAATTTCACTTTTGAGACCTTTTAACAAAAGTTTAATTTTTTGTTTTCAAGTTGCTAAATTTTAACAAACTTATTCTTATATTTTTAGATTGTTTTTTGTTTATTTTGTTTATTTTTTTATTATAAATTTCACTTTTGAGACCTGCATTTTCAAATTTAGTTACTTGTAACTGTCATTAATTGCTATGTAGACACCTGTAATATAATGTTTGTTGGCATACCTTGAATATGATATTTTAAAATGTTGGCGTAGGTTGAAGACACCCAATAATTAGACAACAGGAATAACTACTATGATTTTACTGTTGTAGGCACTCGTCTAATACAGTCCCATTGGTTACACCTGTCTCATATATACTAAGTTTTAAAGTAAAAAAAAAGGAATTAAAAACTAAAACAAAATTGTTTTCAGTTTGTTAAAAAAAAATACGCCTCAATACGTGATTATCAATTATCATATTTTCCCCTTCCAAATACTATGATATTAGTGTAATATTAACATTCCACTATATTATATACTATTAAGATGTTAATGTGACCCATTAACATACTAAGACACTACTGCACTAAAATGACAATGTCGCTCATATTTAGTTAAAACATTATATATTACTCACCATCTCTTAGTTTAGTTAATGTCAGCTTCTCCAATATCTAGGAATCAAAATGAGACCAGAGCGATTTGCCTTTTACAACTCAAGACGAAAAGAAATATGTATGGCACATGTTTCCCTTTGATTCCCTTTATATCTGCATAGACGATCCATAGCAACACAGGATCGTGCCCATATAGGGTATATACACATGCGCAATGACCCAATTTGTTAACGTTAAAGTGAACAAATTGGTCATTGCGCATGTGTATATACCCTATATGGGCACGATCCTGTGTTACTATGGATCGTCTATATGATTATTTCAACAATACAGTTTATCATGTATCTCTTTATTTCTCTTTACCTTTGTTAATATAACAACGAAACGATGAACACGGACAATTACAGAAGGTCAGTGTGCGGTGTTTAATTTTGTGTTGTGATCATTACGTGACTGTAATTACAAACCCGCTGCACGTAGCGAAAAATATATTTATCTCCGGGGGAACAAACTTGAGGGACGACAAAGATTTCAATAAGTGTTTGCGTTTGCATTCTCGCCAAAGTTTATCAGTTGATGAATTGTTTTGTTTGATACAATTAAAAAGTTAACAGAATACGGGCTATTTTTTTGGTACGTATAGAACGCGGTCTTATGCTTTAAAATGATAATATGCAGGTGGGGTGCGTTTTATGCATAAGAGCAAGTATCAGACACTTTTTTCAGGTCACGCAGAGAGTTGCCGGTATCATAGCTTCGAGTTCACGAACGGTAATATTCCCAATGATCGATGAATTAATGTTCAAATAACATTAATTGTGTTCATTATATATGTGTTATTTAAAATAAAATTGCATAACAATTATATTTATTGCTTTTTCATTGTCTTTTTGAAAGGTATGTAAATATTCTCGATGTTTGTCAATAATCATACTTGTACATATTTGTTATTGTTCGGAACTAATTGTCCATTTGAATGCAGGAATAACTGTCAAATGTTTGCTATCAGATGTGTGATATCTTACTTTTTTTCAATCTATTTTTTCTTGGGGTGAAATTAGGGAACAACCATTTAACTTGAAGGGGGTTATGGCTTTTTGTACTAATCTGAAATTATTTTTTTAAACAGTTTGCCACATTTTTTCCCCAGTACTTAATTTTGTAACATATAATTTTATGTATGTATTCTGTCTACAATTATTCCCAGTGTTTTGTCGGATACATGTATATAACAGCTTAATAATAAGACGAAGAAAAAGAATAATTCAACAGTTAGGAACATCATTATTTAGACTTTCTGACCAGTTACGAACATCCTTTTTTTACAGTTACCGACATCACCCCGTTTTTTTAACGCTGATTGCTTCATTTAGCGATTATACTATGAAATTTTGTATTGTAGTTCCATATTTTATGATACGTCAATTAAAACAAGAAATAGCGATGAATAATCCATTATTTTCACAAAAACGATAATATTAATTCTTACCTGAATCCGCATCATCCATCTTGGGATGGTATTGCCGCCAATGATAATGATCTTACCTCTATCCTATGTTTCCAAGTCATGTTTCTATGATAACGTTATTTGCAAATCGAAAACAAAATTAAAATCTGATACATCTAAACTTATAAAATCATTAGAAAATCTTATTGGTAAAAGTTATAATTTAACAACCAACTGTCGCTAAGCTGTCCAGGAATAATTTCCTTGCTAAAAGCAAAGACAATTACGTCTAGTTATCAATTAAATCAACATTTTATTCCTATTATATTGATATTTATTTCAAGATATTGGTGCCACATTTATTCTAGTCTCCCACAAAGACCATTCACTTACTTAGATATTGATGAATAACTGCTATTACATCTGTAGGGCGAATTGTGTGCTGTCATCCATTTTTGTGATGTAATTTGTGGTCTTTTTTTCACTGTTTGTTCATATCTGTATTACTATTGAAGATCTAATTTTCAATAGGGCGACCAATGAGAACTCTTACGGAGGTTAAATCCCACCATTTCATTCTGTATGTGTCATGGTATTTATTTATGTGCAATGATTTCAGGTGAGGGGTAGCTATAGTTGTTCGTTTTTTTTTTATATATTGGTGGAATGGTTGACCATAAATATTTATTTATTTTTCCATAATACAACTATATCATAGAATAACAAAACGTCCAGCGATGAGAGGATCTAGTAATTAGTACATTTGCTGACAATATAATGGTGTACGTATAAACATTGTTTTATACGTTGACTAGACGTATACAGTCTTCTAGTGCCCTGTGTCTTACGCAGAGCAAACCACAATAGACACTGGTCGAACACGGACCGCGCTGTAGACTCCCTATGGGAAATCCAACCAACATGACCAAGTTGTTTGCCCTTTTGTGTGTACATTTAACTGACGATGTAGGTATACTGTCTATATATTACGCCATTCATATCATATCCAGAATTAGATGGTATTTTTCCTCCTCATGAATATTTATTATTGTGAATTTTGCATCTGATCACGTGATTGCATTTTCCACTTGAGGATTCATTGAATAATTGCACGCAATTTCCGTACAAAATCCAATAATTAAAAGTTATCGATGACTTCCATGAAGTTCACCTTTGTCAAATTTCAAATACTGTAGTCTCGTCGCGGACATGCAAAAATAATAATTTTGTATTTAAAGTGGGAACCTATAGTATAGAAGCTAGGGATCTGAGGTTTTTCAATAGAATTCCATCTTTCGATCATGAATCTAGATTGTCTCTGGCAATTTTACAACAATTTGTAATTTAAATTTAAATTTAATTAAATTTCACGTTCTCAGCCATTTTACATAGACTCTACATCGAGAATAACGGTTTGACGCCTCAGATTTTCATTTTGTACATTAACCTCGAATATTTCATGATGGCCAATAATTGTTTTTGCCTTGATTGAATGTATCATTTACAAATCCGGTAACAAACATATACGCAATAAGGATTAATATCTATTATTTAGAACATCTGAAAAAAAGCAGTTATCTCCAGATCGCCATCTTAGATATGAATATTAGTAAATTGCACCTCATTTCTGGCAATCTATTAGACTAAACTCGACAATATACACACAAATATATACCAACCAGATGACCAAATGTTCAGATATAGCTGCAATATTGTGTATCAAATGTTGTTGTTAAAAACTGATGGCTTGTAGAAATAAGACTCATTGATATATCATAGCCAGCGGAGTAGAAAAGGATCGGAAACATGTAGAAATGAGACTCATTGATATATCATAGCCAGCGATGTAGGAGTGGATCGGAAAGGGTGTGTGTTTGTGTGTGTATGGGGGGTGGGGGTTCTAGGAAAGGACCGAACAGTTAGTCGGGAGCAAGTTTAAGGTGAGGACCGGAAATTGGTTTAGGTCTGAATCAGACAGGGGGATGAAGCTTTCAAAATGACAACAACAAAAAAGCATAGCTTTGCCACCTTCCTTTTCACAGTGGGATGCGGAGGACATCCCCGGCCCCAACACCTCTGCTGATAGCTGCAATAATCCCAACCTATTGATATTTTGGTAAATGGATAAAAAGAATTAAAAATAAAAAGATGAAAATTAATTAGAACATTTCATACATGGTATCTTTAATTTTTAAATATGGAACACAGGGCTGGATTGAGACCTAGTGGGTCCGTGGGCCATTAGGTTGTTGGGAACCTTTACGATTTTGCTTTTCAAGTGGTTAATGTGTCTAGAATCAATCATATCATTGTGCATGTCAAAACAAATAAACAAATGTGGCTGCCGCAGCCAAATTAACAAAGACTGTATCACACTATTAAATTGCAACATGGCATATATTGGGGCAACTCTAGAGGCCACATCTTTGATTCCGTGTTGACCAAACTTGGTCCACACTTTGTACATACATCTGGAAGCCTACTGATTTCCAAGTTCAAATGTCAAAGGTCTAGGTCACATTTGAACCTTAACCATGTTTTGGTGTTTATCCTTGTGAAGACACTAGCCTACATCTTAGTCGACACTTATTTCATACAAAGCCTTGAAGCCTATTTTGAAGGTCATATGTCACAGGTCAAGGTCACAGTTGGACTTAAGTTTTAGCCATTTAATAGTGAGTGGATATGGCATGCTTTGCGTTGCCTTTGTTATTGTATTAAGTGTTTATTTTCAAATGTTCATAGCCTTACAAGTGACAGTACATACACGAGGCAGCAATCCCTTTTAATAAGGGACACTTACAATATCTATTAAAAATAGGGCGTAATTACTGAAAGGTCAAGCACAGTTTGAAAAAACTAAACCACGAAATCTTTAATATAAATTCCAAATAGAGTGAGGTTTATAGGTGTGTAGATATGGCATAAAGTATACTTGAGATTTATTGCACAACTTTTTTAATTTTTTCAAACAATACTTTTAAACCAGATTTTTTTTCTTTATATTAATGTAAAGCAGAATATTTTTTTATGACCAACGCTGTGACAGATTATTTAATTTCTTTCCCTTCTAAATCATAATATTTTTTGAGAAAACCATAACCCCCCCCCCCCCTTTCAAGTTAAATGGTCGTTTCCTTACCTGTGTTTGGGTATTGAACCTTTGTTTGAATTATCGATTTTTACAGCAGTTGACAAGGTCAAGGAACATATATTATATAGCAAGGTGTGAAAAGATAATTGAACATACTGGGACACCTGTCAATATTATATATTATATTGTAGCATTGGTACAAAATGAGTACACTTCAAAAGAAATTATATATCTCTTTGATCAGGTCTTAATTAATGTTATTACTTTTGTATTGTTTTCTCTTTATTTGAATCGATCGTAATTACTATATTAAGCTTGACCCAAGCTTGTCTATCTTTGATCACATGAACAGTTCAATATTTGATGAATTAATACTGATTAAAGATTAAACATATCTACATATTTATTATTTAAAACAATCATAATTCACGTAAAGAACGACAAAAAAATCAACTGCTCCATCCGTATCATTTTCATTGCCGTTTTGAACTTCCTGCATTCACAAAACAGCTAATTTTCGCTTGCAAAATGTAGAATAATCGGCTTAAGCTCTTTTAACAAAACTAATTTAACATTTCTCTGTCTAAAATTTATAAAAAATACATGGATTAACAAATACGTGATCTGTGGTAAGCAGTATTTTGCCGTTTGAACGAATTTCTGTCGTGGATGTTTTACTGAATCTCCCTGCGTTCTATTGATAGGAACTAGAATTTCCCCCAGATTCTTTGGGGAGGAAAGAGGATGCGTTCTATGTACCAGTGCGTTTAATAGACACAAACAGTCGGTATTACAATGTATTCTGAATTTCCATGACACGCATTAGTAATTATACTGCTATTGCCGTTAGGAGGATGAACTTTGGGGGGTCGATGATACAAACACACAATTTTATGCTTCATCTTAGGAATACTGATTCTCTACGGCTTAGTACATGATAATAATACCACTATGTCCTTCATGGAAGATTAACATCTATATATAATAAAATAAATTTCGAAAGGAGTTGCTAGTATTCCCTTCAGCATTTCAGGTTTTGGGAAATAACCCCTCCTTAATTTGATATTTATGGATGTTAACCTTTCATTAAGAGCATTGTTGTATACGTAAGAATGGCCAAAAGTGAGAAATAATGGATAACAGTTTTAAGTTGTATTTCTCTATACCTTGTCAAATGATGAAGGCTTATTGAGAATAAAAGATATATAAGGAAAAAACGAACTTACCAATGACAGTGTGAAATACTGTATTGTACGGTCTATCACTTTCTCACAATTCTAATTGAGAGGACGGTGTACAATAACCACTATCAGGGACGATTTCCATAAATTAAACATATATAATCTTTTCAAAACAGCTTTCTGCTCAATTGTCAATAAACTGTAAAAGTAGTCATTTACCAAGTACAAAAATGTATCATCCTTACAAATAAAAAGATATATAAAAATAACAAGCATGGCTTTCATACATATAGCAAAATAACGGATAATCGTTATGACACGGTTATTTGGTTTTTTTCAAATTCATTTGATCACAAATCATATTTGTTATTAGTGACAAGACTCGAAATAATGTCAATAGATGGATATAATTTCAAAAGAAGAAAAACTATGAAACAGAATATGTGTTCATCAAAATCTCTAACAAATCTGATTTTCATTTGTGTCCATAAAATGAATTCTAAAATCTACCACCTAGTTAATGTAGGATAACTTTAGAAATAGAAAAATAAAGAAAACGAAACAAGAAGAAAGAGTACACACAAAGAGCTAAGGTTAAAACAAGACCATAATACCTACGGTTTAGAAAACAGACATTAAGAGCTACAGTTCAAAATAGACAATACTAGCTACAGTTTAAAAACGAACATAAGAGATAGTGTTTAAAAACGACCATCAGAGATACTGTTTAAAACAGACCATAAGAGATACTGTTTAAAAAAGACCATAAGAGATACTGTTTAAAAAAGACCATAAGAGATACTGTTTAAAAAAGATCATAAGAGATACTGTTTAAAAAAGACCATAAGAGATACTGCTTAAGCAAGACCATAAGAGATACTGCTTAAACAAGACCATAAGAGATACTGTTTAATAAAGACCATAAGAGATACTGTTTAAAAAAGACCATAAGAGATACTATTTAAAAAAGACCATAAGAGATACTGTTCTAAAACGACCATAAGAGATATTTTTTAAAACAGATTATAAGAGATACTGTTTAAAACAGATCATAAGAGCTACAGTATCCATAGGAGCTTCAGTTTAGAAAACAGAACATAATAGCTACAGCTTCAAAAGAGATTAGAAGAGCTACGGTTTATAAACTGTCATTTAGAGATACAATTTCAAAAAAGACCATAAGAGATACGGCTTAAAAAGACCACAAGAGATACGGCTTAAAAAAGACAAGAGATACAGTTTCAAAAAAGACCACATGAGATACAGTTTAGCAACACCACAAGAGATACGGCTTAAAAAACCATAAGGGATACGGCTTAAAAAAGTCCGCAAGAGATACGGCTTAAGAAAAACACAAGACACAAGAGATACGGCTTAAACAAAACACAAGAGATACGGCCTAAAAAAGATCACAAGAGATAGACTTACAAAAACACTGACGGGGCCCTCATGAGATGGTATCTAGTATTAATAGATATTGATGTTTTCCCTGTGTCTTAATGGTACAAAAACATTTCAGATTATTACATTGCATTTTAAAGCAGACAATTAATAGCCACGAACTATATAAGAAATATAAAAGTTGAATCAATTTATATAGAAAACATACAATCGATATAATGGAATTCCGTTTTATAATAATATAGTCGTATGTAAATTATTGAGTTCTACATGAAAAACGTGACCAGAGGTGTTATATACATTCGATTTGTCTTGACAAATTTAGAATTTATTAAGGAAATGTCTGCTCTATTCCCGGTCTCTTCTCCGTACATGATAAGTATATAACCTTATAACTAAGACTGCATCTTAAGAATAGACAAAATATATAATTCACACAAATGAGATTAATGAAAATTGTATATAGTTAGATAAAAGAAATTGCTATGTAATATAAACGTAGATATCTAATTTAGTACACGTGACGTGTTTCTGGAATAACCTTCACCAGGTACAATCAAAAGGTAGGAAAGACAAATCATATAAATGACATTGGGAGCAAGTAAACCTAATGGTCTAAACGGGATAGCCAAAATCGGGAGATATAAGTCAGCCTAACAATAGTAATTAATAAATTTTCAAATAAATTTATATCACTTTATATACCACAAAATATGCTGACTACAAAAATAAACAATAAGCCGATTTTGACTGCGTTCCAGGCTGATATGGGGATCTCGGAATGATACTGTTATTGACCCTGTTATTGTTGTCCGATTCAACATTCTCACAAAATTATTTGAATTCTTCTTCGTAAAAAGTGTCAAATTCTGATGTCATCCAGTTAACCGAAACGAACATGAAAGCTCGATTTTGATTGGTTTAACTTCCAAACAAAAATTATGCTTTTTATCATCTATTTTTAGTAACTTGAGATGTATTATATTTATTTCTTAGTAAGACCCGATTTATATGTGTTAATTATAATTATTCATGGCACATACCTTTAAAGATTAAAATATATGATATTATAATATGTCAGTATCAGATTGTATGTGTTGTTTTTATAAAACAATCATTCCATATTGCATCATCTATCTCATATTATTAACTTATGTGTTTTATCCTTTATTACAACTATATTTCATAGATTAATTAGTGTTATTTCCCTTTCAGCGTATTTAGTATTAATATTTCTTTGTTTCAGAATGATTTATAATTTCTTTGTAGTTTAATTCTAAATGTCTTTCTGTTTCAGCAATTTATTATAGGACACCCGCCGTGTAACTCATATATAAGGTCAAGTCCGGTAAAAGTCTTGGCAGTGATACAGGAACGGAGGGAGTCTACACTAAATTCTTATTATGATATACCTTTATAGGATAATCAAGTGTGCACCAACAATACCTTGATACCCGAATAAGAAACAAATCCAAGTTAATCTGTGATGAAAATGCATACATTTTAAAATAAATAACAAAACGAAATAACCCCACTGTCGCAACACTTCCTTAATCCATTAGAACAACCGTAGAAATAAAGGAAAATCGATACATGACAGACGCTCACCTTCAGGAAATAGTACAGACACTTCAACAAAAAGTGGCTAGGTTAAACTAGTTTTATGGGCACAACCATTGGCTTGGCTCTTAGCGAACTCATGCGGTATTTCAAGTGCTTTCTACACGTGAGTAAAATGTATACTCTAACATACCCTCACATATAACTGGGCGAACATATAGATTTTGATCAAAGGACGATATAGGTTTTTTTGTAAAGGTCATTCTACCCTGTTGTAAACAATTGCCATTTAAAGAAATAGATTTATTCGGTTGATTATGCCCTGGCCTTTAAATTATTGAATTTAGGAAGAATACCTCGCCGGTAGGGGATACATTGATTGAAGGAAATAAAATACACTTGAAATACACTATATTATTGTGTATTACTATAACATTGTAGCAAATAAAGTTATTCAATAACGCGTCTTGCTTTAATTATGTCCCCCAAACGACGTGTTGGAGACATATTGTGTTTGCTCCGTTTCTTATTCTTATTATGGCTCCCAAACGTATTTTGTGAGACATTTTACTTTTGCTCTGTTTCCGCCAATATAAAAATAATAAAAATAAAAATAAATTGTTTAAAATTCAAAAATGAAACGATTTTAATGGAAATGGATATTTACAGTGAGTAAGACATGCTTCACCATATGGCGACCATTTCGATTTGCTATGGCGGCCATTTTGAATCCAAAATGGTCGCCAAAATACAAAAATCCTCCGCTTTGGTCAACATTTGGTTTCCAAGTAGATTATGATGTTGCAAATTGATAGCCATTGTTTGGGAGCCATGTTATGATCCTTCAGATCATATCATATCTTGTTATTATTATTATTATTCTTATTATTCCACTTTCCGCACAATTTTGTCCGTCACTTTTCTCGGAGATGCCTTGGTCAAACTTTATGAAACCTTGTAGGAATATCATATGCCCTGTTAAGTTGTGCTATTAAGTGTTGGTTTTTTTTTCAAAATGGATGCCGTTGCCATGGAAACGGCCAAAATGCTAAAAAATTGAAAAAACACAAACATGATCATAGCAGGTTACTCGCCGAACAGAAACTTGATAGGAACAACATACACATCTAGTGAAACGAAATAGGCAAAGCAAATCGGAATCGGTTGGACAAACTTTGCCGCAGTTGCCATGGAAACAAAAATGGGGGGATCTAAAACAAATTGATTCCTTTCATCAAACTTCATGAAAGGACTGGGAGCTATAAGGGCCAAAATCGGCCCCACCTCAGATGTCGATAAAATTTTCTCCAAAGTGTATTCACAATATGTGCTTTTCAGAAATAAATACAGTTAGTTAATATGTGTATTTAATTCCTCACAGCGGATCGACAAATTCAGGTAATGAAAAGCAGTGAACGTCATTTTTTTCATTATACAGAACGTACGTATCATTGTATTATAATGCATATCATTAAAAAACAAAAACAAAAACAAAGCATAATAAAACTCAATAAACACAGCATAAATTTGACATAATATGCAATGTGGATTGATTTCAGGAATAAAAAGACGTTCCGAAACTGTATTATGAAATTAAAGTGAACGAATAGTAATGTCACAACGTCACCCATTCTCGACGGTCTCCTGTTTTCGACGGTTTGTTTCACGTGATAAAATTTCTCATTATTTTGATTGCTTAATTTGTCAGAGGTTATATTATGATGCTAAAATTGCATGAATGATCTCATGAAATCTGATCTAAAAATGTCATCTTTAAATATAAGAACTACATACCACATCTATTATTTCACGTTCAAATTGTAGTTTTTCGTAATTCATTTTTTCGTCACATTAAATCTCATACAGACTAATTTTGGATTCATCGTCTGCTATGACATTGATAATGTACATATTGAGGTTAATATAAGGGGCGGATCCAGGATTTCAAGTTAGGGGGGGGGAGGCGGACTTAAATTTTGTGTGGGGTATTTCGCGTGAAAAATCACGGTTTTACGCCGAAAAATAATATTTTTTCCAATTTTATGGGGGGGGGGGGGGGGGGGGGCGCCCTCTGGATCCGTCCCTGGGGCTTCAATTCAGAAACTTATTAACATTGATCGTCGGAAACTGGTCGAAATTTTGGTATTAATCTTAAAGAAGTAATAGATAGATTTATTAGGACAATATAACTTTGTCATATTTGAATTTTTTTAAAACACTTTTTTAACCGTACTTTATTCTTAACGACAACCAATGCGATGATATATTCCAGTGCATTTTTACGGACAACCATCACAAATCTATAAAAAAAAATTGTTCAATATTTAAAGACGCTTTTTTTTATAATATGGAACTATTTTGGGAAATGGTGTGAATTATTTTAGTTTTTTTGATAAACTGATAACAAGCCTTGGAATCAGATATCCCAAAGAAAGTGGTTGTCGATAGATAATTGTTTTATAATCAAGTATTTCATATATATTTATGATGAGAACAAGTTTACAACCATATGATTAATCGTGTAGGTAAACTGTGTGTCCCTGCCATGAGTCTATGTATGATTGTTTTGATTGTCACTAGAAAATGAAGAGATGGTAGATATTATTTTGCTTTGTGACAAACCAACAACAACACTCCTAATAAACTGTTGCTATCAGAATCTACTGAAAGTTGTCTTTTACGTGTAAGGAGTGTTTCCTTTAAATCCCGCGCTAAGGGATGTATTAAATTCGTTCCTCATAGCTGTCTGGTGTCCCTTTCACATAAAGTGAGCGTTTCCCTAGAGAAAGCCATTTGTTATTTTATTTATGTCAAATTCGCAGTCATGTTAGGATTCTAATAATAATAGGATATTATACATTATTATACAGCTATAATTTTAATCCAATCAAAAACAATATGGTTGTGGTCGTCTTCCGTAATTAGAATCGTCAAAATGAAATACAACCGAATTAATATCAAATGGTGACTTGTTTCAACCTCATTTAAAATATACCTGGACAATCTTTAATACTTGTACATCACGTTCACGATCTTTTATTACAATACTATTTCACTCAAGTGAACATTTTGTTCCTGTTCTAGTTAAAGGACCTTATCAAACAGAATCATACAGTTTACATGTAATGCAGTTAATACGCATTTAAACCACAGAAGAATATTTCTATTTTCCATACATTGTGGTGTGGGGTTGCTATTGTGCATGCGAAATATTAATTGCAAACCCCATTGACTGGCTATGTGCTGCCTGTGTAGAATATTTTATTTTTTTCTCGATCGACAGTTCAGAAGCTAGAAAACAATATGATGAATATTGTCTGTCAATCATGCAAACAATAACGTATGCACATGACAGAACGCATTTTCAATGCACTACATACACAAACTTTTGATCCATCATTTGTCCATTGGAGGTTGATTTAAGAGAATGGAATTGATAGAAGTTAAAAGTTTAATTTGGGCGCAAAAGGGGAAACTTGATATAATTTATGAAAATGTTATGTGAATTCAGTGGCCAACCATCCCAGTCTGATGGCAAAAGAAAATGTATTGTTCTGATATGCCTAACGTTGTGTCTGCAATTGACGGAACTTCACATGAGATACAAATTCCATCCAATGAACCCCAACAAAAAAACATACTTTCAGCAAACCAATTCTTTTCATTGATTGATATGAAAAGAAAGTTTATAAACAGTGATAATCATAAATTCCATCAATATCAATAAAACAATTACCTTTCATCTTAACGGAACTTGAGCCGTCGTGGTCGTATGGTAATTGAATTTACAACTACCTGTGCAATCATTGCTTATCACCACTTAAGTTATGAGTTTGAACCCCATTCATGTCGAGGTGTACTCGATAAAACATTATGTGATAAAGTTTGTCAGTGACTTGCGACAGGTCTGTGGATTTCTCTGGGTACTCCAATTTCCGCCACAAAAGTAATCAATGAAATATTTTTGAAAGTGGTGTTAAACACCTAACCTCCAATGGACAAATGATGGATCAAACGTTTGTGTATGTAGTGCATAACATAAAACACATTTGGGTCATAATGTGAGAGCTATCTGTTGGATTGTGCCCAAAAATTATCTATTCCTTTTGGATCAAACTATTTTACTTCATTTTAGAAGTAGCATCGATAGACCATTAAACGGCTACCTCCAAATCCCTGTAGTAATAACTATTTCAGCATCCCGGAAGAAAATATATAATCTTATGAAAAAAAAACTATTTTGGATGAAGTGGTGTTTATTTTATTTTTATCTTACATTTGTATATAACTGTTACGTGCCGACATACCATCGTTTTTTACGGCAAAGATTGCTTCTCAAATATCAAAACGCCATCTAAGTGCTTGGAATATTTGAACATTTTCCCGTGGTTTTTCAAGAAATTTAACACCTCGTGAAACCAAAAAGTACTTTAACAGTATTTGTGTTTTATTCATTTTAATGATCTGGTAAAATATTTTTCTGGTGCACGACTGCGGAGGTGCTTAATTTCTTGAAAACCGTCCAAATATCACGGGCTAAATTCCACGAAATACAGAAAACAAATAACGCTCATGACGTCACAATGACGTCAAATACGTATCGAGTTTGTTGGAAACAAGCTTTAACATCAAAAGTATGATCTCGTCTATAATACATCAAATTTTAATCAAGTATTTTCTAAGATAATGATTCATTAAATATGGGGCCATATATGGCACTTATAGTCCCCAGTTCTTTGCATGGCATTGACGCCGGATTGCATGCACTGAGTTTTTCTTTTGGTTTCAATGTACACAAACTGTATTTGAAATAAATACAATTATTTACAGAAACACAAGTTATTTACTGATGAATTTCATTACTTGAAATGAATCATGAAATGTACAGATTGTGTATATAATGGTCTCATATATACAATCAGAAGAAGGAAAATATAAATTTTAAGGGTCTGACTGAGGTTATAGATAAATTAATATTTAACAACCTCCACAATCCTCCACCAACAAAATATTTTGATATAATTATTAACCCTCTATACTCAAAACAGCTGCTAAATTTGGTGTTGGTGGAAGACTGTGGAGGTATATAAAATAGCTAAAATGTACATTAAATATGTCGTTTGTAGTCCATTTCTAGCATTATCCGTCTAATGATGATGTCATTATGACGTCATAGCGCACCCAATTTCACGGAAAGTTATATTTTTTGAAAATTTGTTTATCTAACAATTAAATTAGTAAATTGTTTTTATTCTATGTCGAGCATTATTTTTTAATATAATGTGGGGTCAATTTTGCCCCTTAACGCTTCTCCCTCTTTGTAGGAATATCCACCGTAGTGTGTGGCAGCTTTTGGTGGTGTTGACAAAAATTCAAAATGGTGGCTGTTGCCATGGTAACCAAGGTGCATAAAATGTTAAACGGAAACATACGCAACTTGTATCAGCACCGTACTGCGCATGCGTTAATTGTTACCATTATCACACTCGATAAAAATATAATAGATTATATAATGAAATATTAAGTAATCGTTCGCTGTAATTAAGTAATTAAAGCTGTATTTTCAATCTGCATATATTTGAAAACTACATTTTTTTAGCTTTCGAACGATATAAAATATTTCATTGAAGAATATTTCTTTATCTGTTCGGTAAATTTGTTATTACCCTTATTTTCCATTTTGATCTTAAAACAATGAGGGTCCAACCATATATATAGATCGGTGAAAAAACTTAAACTAGCTGAAAACGCATTTACACGTTAAAATTACTTTTTTTAAACTTAACTTGTAAATTTCAATCCGCATATATTCATATTATATACAAAACAATCTGTCGAATGATGTATTTTTCATATTTAAGTAAAAATTTAAAATCTGTTCCATTTTACTCCAAAAATCATGTTATGGCGTTTAAGTCAATATAGCAGAAACATTTCTAAGTCCGTACAAAACGGCGGGTAGTATCGAGAATTAGCTTATGTACATTCGTATAGGAGTATTTGCCGTGATGTCATAGGCTTGAGAATTTACCTGTCTGGTTGGCAAGAAATGGACAATTTCCATTGTCTTTCATTGAAGACTCAACTTTAAATTGTCATTATTGTTTTGTTATTTAAGATAATTCAATAATTCTTTCAGAAGTGAAAATTATATAGAAATAACTAATTCACAATGAAGGTTTGATAAAAATATCCAGATTAAAAGGGTTGGAAATTCAATCTTGTTTTATTTAGTTTTGAAGTGTAAAAATGCATTATTTCATATTAGAATTATGAATTTATCATATCAAAATTAAAAAATGTAAACTGATAGAAAAAATGTGAATTTTCTTAAGTCTCTAAAACAATTAACAGAACCAAAATTGGTTGGAAATAAAAAAGTTATAAAAGTTTAAAAATTTGTTATTTTCCTGTCAATTACTTTATTGTTTTATTGCCAACCAAGTATTTGTTTATTGTCATGCAAATTAGTGAATATGACATCACTAATGAGATCGGCGAACACTCCTATTGATAGAATAATATTTAAAGACATGAGAAAAAATTATTGGGTGATTACAAAATATTATTTAATAAAGTAATATTAATTAAAATCCTTAATTTGGATTCGACAGTCATGTCAGTATTATATTATAATAGTTAATCAAATAAATTATTGTCTCGTTTTGTCTTGTATATTATTTCTTTTGTCGTGGCTTATATCAGATATATTAATAATATTTATGATTTATGAAAAAGTGCTTTGAAGGTAAATTTATGAAAAGTTTGTATAAACAACGTTAATGAGAAATTTTAGAATAAACAATAATTTGTTAATGTATATCAACTTCAAAGAAAAGCAGAAGTTATACACGCGTACTATTAAACGCCAATTCTCACAATCCAATTATCTCTTTTTTATATTGTTTTAAATCAATTATTAAAAGGCCGAAAGAAAATGTAGGAATGTTAAGATTGCAATCAATTACTGTCATTGATGTTAAGTACAAAATAAAGATAAACTTTTTCTACACTGAAGGTTTATTTCTCAGCGCATCATATATTTACATCATATCAACAATATAATATAAAAAAACACATTACAATACTCTTAGATCACTGGATAAGTGAGATAATAATAAAAACAACTTTTAACAACACTCTCAAGTATGGTGTGACATCAGCTTTGAGGATGATGTGTGTATATTGCTATGTGCTGTAGCTTTCTCTGGTGAATATACCTAAAATAGATGAGAAATTGTTATTCAATTTGTCCTTATATTATCTTCAGAAATATATTACAAAAAAGCTTTCCTTAATAATAGTAGTCAGTACACAAATAAGTAAAGTACCATACAGGCAAAAGTATTAATTTGGGTAAACGGACAGAAAGTTACAGGACATAAAGTCACAATTTTATAGGACAAACAGTCACAGTTAATATTTTGGGTTAAATAATGTTATGGGTTAAATAATGTTATAACAATAAAATGGCACAATACACATTTAACATGTATGTGGGACAATAAAAGTAACTTTTTTTAATTATTGTTAGCAAAGGCACTCGTGGCACGGAATTGCCACCCCTCTTTCTGAGTTCTTATCTATTTTCAATCAAATTTCTTTATTATTTCATCTCTTTGTCCTAAATTTATTGTGGATAATAATAGTATATATAGGGTCGACACATGTACATTTTGGAACTTGCTGTTAACATAAGATTGTATAAATATGAATATGCACAAGTTAAATTAAGGAAAATGGGATGAAATAATAAAGACATTTTATTGACAATAAATATGTAAACAGAAAGTTGATTAAATCATAAATTAAAATGATTTTTAATACAATTTATTTAGAAATACCAATCACAATATCGTTATTGAGGTAAATACCTATTAGACAGATTTAAAAAAAACTATGTTTGTCTTTTTAATTGATAACTGACCCAAGTTAGGCTAAATAAATGAAATGTGACTTAATGTGTTAATACATTTTCACTAAAAAACATACTCGCCTTCTATAAATTTCAATTTCTTATCTAATTCTTATCTTATTATGTAGCAGTATGGTCAGGTTGTTATTTTCATTGAATGGCTTCTCAAAATAGATGGCTTCACAGTCGGTGCTCTTCCTGTATAATCAGTAATTGGTTACATCTTGTATACTACAACTGACAGATATAATACATGACAAACAATTTTAATCAGCCATCATCATCATATAATACATTTGATGGGCAAACTGTTAAAGTCGATTTCAATCTGTCGTCCAGAAGATTTGCCCGAAGAAGAAAGACAAAAAATCTTTGATTTGTTATTTATTTTAGAAAAATGTAATGTTAGCGAGAGCGCTTATAGGGAACTGACAGTATTGTGTGATGGGCTACCACGAAAATATCTGGTTTCCCAATGTCGGGAAGATATTAACAGTTTATATATTTTTGAAAGAATTCCGGGAAATATCACTGGCGCATATGTTAGTCTAGAAAGCGAAATTATCCGGTACATCAATGCAAGTATCATGTAAATCCTGAAACAGACAAGATAAAAATTAAAATTTCGGGGGACGGGTCAAAAGTTAGTAGAATTTCAAACTTTGTCGTGTTGTCCTTTTCTGTAATTAGCGATGATTTGACATTATCATCAAAAGATCAAAATGTGTTTTGCATTGTAAATTGCAAAGAAGATTATGATAATTTAAAACTTGCTTGCAAACCCATTTTTCAGAAAATAGAAACATTATACGAAAAAGCAAGTATTGAAGTTGAGGGGAAACATTTTGATTTAGATATTTTGATGGGTGGTGATATGAAATTTTTGCAACTTGTGCTTGGGTAGGGTGGATCTCTATGTAATTAGTCCTGTCCAAGGCGTAGGGTCCATAAAAACCAGAGGGACGACATGACAAAGCCATTGGATTTTTACCATACTCGTGGTATGCAGAGAACATCACAGAATCTGAAGGAAGATGTCGTAAAGAATGGCTTTGGTGTTCATGCGCAACCTCTTGTTAGCATTGAGCCTGAACACATAATCATTGATGAACTTCATCTTCTTCGGATATGTGATAAACTGTTAAGGACCTTAATATTAGACACAAAAATGCTCGATGACAAAAATTCCGCTGATGGTGAGAAGTCAGATATCTTAGGACAGCTTACTGAGAAAATAAGAGGATGCGGCGTTTCGTTTTACATTTGGACAAAATGGTACTCAAGGTGAATTGGATTGGTCGTCATTGACGGGGTCTGACTATTAAAAGCTTTTGGAAAATCTTCCTTCAAAATTATGCTTTTTGATCCATTATGATACCCATGATCATACTGTCAAAATTTGAAGTTCATTTTTGAATTTATATCGCTTCGTGACGTTAGAAATACACGAGTTCTCTAACATTGAAGATATTTTTGAAACATGTAAAGGGTGGGTAAATGACTTTCTTGCTTTAGGATCATTGGGGAGAAAGGGCGTTACTCCTTATATGCATTGTCTTGCATACCACGTTCCGTTTTTCACTAAAAAGTATGGAAAACTTTTACGTTTCAGTGGGCAGGGCGTAGAAAAGATCAATGATGATATAAACAAAATCATCATTTAAAAACAAACAAATGGGACGCAACGGTCGATGCCTTACAAGTTCGGAAAAGGATAGCACATTTGATATCGGAGAACTGCGAGCGTGGTCAGCGAAACTACACCAAAAGTACGAACGAGTATTGGAATGATATAAATTTTAAACAAAGAGCAGCTAAAAAGGCTAAAATTTATGAGGAAATGTCACTCGTAGCTGACAAATATTCTGAAAATGACCCGGTCCCTTGCTCAATCGACGACCGAGATTATAGACGAAATGAAAAAAAATAGGCGTTAAAACGAGATTAAAAAACAAAAAAACGTTTAGACCTTTTAAAGAGTAAATGACAATGATTATGTTGTTACTTTCTGCGTCCTCATGTCAGGAACCGATTTATCGGTAGTCAAAAGTATCTACGAATTATTTTTCATCTTATTTTGCTATTTTCTGTACAAAAGAAACAAATACCCAAATCTGTGTTGTCGCCGATAATATTTCCCCGGAAATAAATAATTTATCTGTTGTATATAGGTATGTATGTGAATGTAGGAAAAAAAGTCAGAGGAAAAAACTGCAAGCGCACAATTCGATACCAGCTTCCAACTCCTCCAGTCCCAGCCATCTATGCAGATGTCAGATTGCATGAAGAGTACACAACAACTACCAACAACCAACAGTTCCTGCAATACGACAACGGCCAGAATGCAGAAAAAAGAATATTAGTCTTTACTCACCAGACAATTTGGAAAGATTAACAAATGCCCAGACCTTTTTCATGGACGGTACCTTCTCTGTAGCTCAGCACCCATGTAAACAGCTGTACACCATCCGGGTTCCATTCAAAGATGCAACAGTCACTGCAGTATATGCGTTCCTCCCAAATAAATGTCAAGATACTTACAGGGAACTCTTCCAGTCTATTGTTGACAAGTGCCATGCCAGCAACCTACAACTCAATGTCCAGACTATCATCCCAGACTTTGACGATGCAGTCCTTATTGCAGTTATAGATGTATTTGGTCGCCACATAAACCTCCAGGGCTGTTTCTACCACATGACACAGGCATCATGGCGAAAGATACAGCAGCTTGGTTTGATGCCTCTCTACAACAACGACGACGACTTCAGACTGTTCTGTGGTATGATGGAAAGTCTTGCCTTTTTACCAGTACCTTATTTGACCAATGGTATTCATTTGCTTAGAACACTATGCCCTGATGACCTACCAGAGGCAGCTGAGCTCCTAGATTACTTTGATTCAACTTACATCAGTGGTAGACTTAGACAACAGAATCCAGCACAAAATCAAGCAGTCCGTCTGGTCTTAAGACGCAGTCCACCTATGTTTCCACCAGCTATTTGGAACGTACATGATGCCACAGTCAACGGTGATGCCAGAACCAACAACATGTGCGAGGGCTAGAAAAACAAGTTCTTCAACCTGGTAGGACATGCCCATCCGTCTATATGGCGTGTGATCAAGTGGTGTCAAAAGGAAGAAGCTACTGTCCGTACTATTATCCAGCAAGATGCAGTTGGTTACCCACCAGTTAAGCGTACTCAACAGAGACATGTTCAGCTCCAGGAACTCTTACAAAACTATATAGAGAACT
Source organism: Bathymodiolus brooksi (assembly GCA_963680875.1). Taxonomy (NCBI): domain Eukaryota; kingdom Metazoa; phylum Mollusca; class Bivalvia; order Mytilida; family Modiolidae; genus Bathymodiolus; species Bathymodiolus brooksi. Next base: position 73,750,162 of record OY804579.1, read on the forward strand.
CGCTACTGGTCAGAAGACCATTGCCGAGTTCTTGTTTGGAGTTGGGTGGAACATCAGACTCAATCACCAACATTAGTGTTGAAGAGACTAATTGACATTATGAACATTTACAATTATAAACTGGAAATATTCAATGTATGTATGTTCATCATTATATCGTTATGATTTGATATATTTCATATGTTATTTGTTATATGACTTATAATTGCTCCAATCATTGATGTGATTAATTAAATGTATTAAATTATTTTCTTATTAGAAAGAGTTGGATGGGTAAATATCAATGAGGAAAATTTTGATTCTCATATATCAAGGTCTCTATACGAATTATTCCTTTATAATTAGAAGGAGTTGGGATTGAATACAGATCAATGAGACATCAATCGAATTTGGTTCTCAATCAAGGTCTTGAATAAATATCAAAACAAAAACAAAACAAAAAACACACAAACAAATGAAGAATAAAAAATACAAAACGTCAAAAACAAAAACAAAACAAAAATAAGTATACACACTGTGACTAAATGTGGAAAAATATATTGTGACTTTTTTTCCTGTGATTTTTTTTTCTACCGACGCAACACATACCTACGATATTATATTGAACACAGACACTATATCAATATTCATTCCATACAGTCAATGAAAAGCAAAAATTCGTGAACGTAAAATTTTCCAAAAAAAAAAAAGGAAAACAATTCGGTTTATTATTTTCGTGAACGGATTTCGCTATACAGTTGCGATATTGTTGAACGCAGGACTAATTTAATGATTTCTACCTCACATGACTTATTGAATTTGCAGGCAACTATACCATGGGCAATATCTAGGTTGTCATATGAAAGGAAATACAGAAAACAGCTAAATGCATATTAATATGTTGCTTTATTGTGGAGCCCAGTAACTGACATGATAATTTTAATTTCGTTTATACGAAATAGTTTACGGAGCCCATTTTCTGACATGAGAATTTGTTTCATTTTGCTTATAGATATTTTTTTTTATTTAGTTCATGCGAAATACTATTTCGTGTAACGTCATAAAAATATTTATGATGTCAGTTAACGGGCTCCGTACTTTATTGCTACTCATCAAAAAAGAATAAATTCTAATTAAGAAAAAAGCGTCTTTTTATTTCATAATATTAATGTTTTAAAAAGAAACATTGAGCTGTAATGAAAGGGGGAAGCTTGGCGCTTTAAAATCTGATTCAACCCACAATTTCTTTAGAAATGTCTGTACCAAGTCAGGGTCATTACGTTTTCACAGTTTTCCAGTTGTTGACTGATTTTGTCTGTTTTTATACTTATGAGTTTTGACTTGCCTTTTGTTAGATTGTTCGAAATTCGGTAATTTTGTTATTACCCTTATCACAAAGAAAGATAATTAAAAAGTTGGAATGCCGTGAAACATTTATCAAATTACGAATTATACTTCAAAAGACGACATTGAGATAATTTGATCTTAGTCTATGATACTAGGATGTGCTTTACAAAGTTTTGACCTTTTTATCTAAGACATCAGCAATGTTACATATCTGGCATGCATACGGGATATGTAAAATAAAGAGGACCACAGGATTTACACAGATATGATATCTTTGTATTTGATCTCGATCTACTTTGATTACTTATTAGGTTTAAATAGAATACCTTGTCTTTTGTATGAACATTTATTTATATAAACGACTATATGGTTTAAAAGGAATATATTACTTGGTTCTATTGTAAGCTTGTCTTATTATTTGTTATGTTAATTTGTCAAGTACGCACATGCGTTTACCAAGAAGCTAATTGCATTGATTAGTACAAATTGCAATATCATACCACTGGTTGTTTTTTCAATTGAATTCAAAGCTATTGTCAATTAAATTACTGGATAGGTATTCATGAGTCCGATCTCTGGTCGGATCATAGCAAACATTATATAATTTGTCTTTATATTTCTCGGCTAAGCATATGGCACTTAGGAGTGATCGTATGGTAGTTGGGTTAACAGGCTATTGGCATTCGCTCGCTTCATTTGATTAATGTGTGCATTAAAAAAAAATTCAGATAGCAATTCTTCTCTTTAAAAATGGGTTTATGATTTACGACTTACGAGTACCTACCAACACTCTTAACTTTGCGATCATTTTTTATCGTAAGTCATACATCCTATTTATTAGTGAAACGGTCATAACTCTTAAGAGTGCATTTACGTCTACGTTTCCGACTTACGACCTTTAGTGGAACGGTCGCCAGTTCTTTAAAAGAAAGAAAGAAAAACAAATTTTAAATCTCAAAGCATGTACCTGTTTGTGTAATATTTACACACTTTCGACGTTCGTTTGGCACTTCTTATCCATACATACCTAAAGTTACAAAAATAAAAGGCCGACTCGATATGATTTTCTCTCGATTTCCATCAGTAAATGAATATTTTATTTTCTCCCAACAATCTAAATAACTAATAGTCGAAAAATAAAATAATTTAAGAAGTTGGGAAATCGACAAAAATGGTAAGATTTGAGAAATTATGGGGAAAATAAATATTTCCTCTTTGGGAAGATGAGGGGTCCCTGTTTGCTTACCAGTTATCAATTTGCAAAGTTCAAAGATCAAATTAATATTGGTTCTGGTTATTAGGTAATAAGTGTGAACGGTATGTGCCGATCAAATGTTATTATTTATCAAAATAAAACCAGATTTGAAATATATTGTAATGATAAAACAGAAAGCCACCATATCAACGACATTTTTATGAAAGTGGCGATAAACACCATATCTTGGGTATGGACAAAGTCACTCATTATACATACTGTGACTTTCCGGGGTATAGTAAATGTGGAAAAAATATATTGTGACTTTTTTTCTTGTGACTTTTTTTCCTGTGACTTTTCTTCCTACTTGTCTTGTGACATTTTATCCTGTTACTTTTTTTCCTGTGACTTTTTTCCGTTTACCATTTATGTATTGTATATATAATATCTCATTTATTGGAAGAGATGTACGAAAATCAAATATCCGTTTTATTGAAATTGCATGTCCTCCCATGAAAAGACAAACTATTATCTGCATCAGTGATTTTTGGTAGTTAAATCTTATAATGTTGATATATTGCTTCAACAAATATGTAATGTCAATATAAACATGAATGACAAATAAAGGTAAAGAAATTACATATTTTTCATTGTTTCCACAGGTTTTGTTTCGTTGTATTTATCCAGATATGTGTATTACATACAGATATGGTTTTGCGTGGTTGCATTTCTACGGACATGTGTATTGCATACACTTTGGCTTTGTCTCCTTTGGTAGTCTTTATATACAAGTTATACAAGGTTTTATTCATGATGATCACGAGGTGTCATGATGAGAGGCGTAACTGATAATATGTAATCAGTGAAGGATGGCGACATTATCTATCACACCACAGTAGGCCATCTGATAAGACGTATCATTATCCATACAAGATAAAAACTTGACAAAAGAAAGCACTGAAAACATGCGAGATAACTCGTACTGGCTTCTACTGAGGAAAATAGTTGGACATGTCGTACAGCGGATCCTTTTGAAACTTGACACAAAATTGTGCCCTTTGTTTTTAAAATTTTCAAAATGGCCGCCATTTCAAAGTGACCGCCAATATAAAAATAAAAATAAATTGCTTAAAATTAAAAAATTAAAAGATTTCAATAGAAATGGATATTTACCGGGTGTTAGACATGCCGCACCATTTGGCGACCATTTTGGGTTGCTATGGCAGCCATTTTGAATCCAAAATGGCCACCAAAATTCCAAAATCCTCCGATTTGGGCAAAATTTTGTTTCCAAGTAGATTATGATGTTGCGAATTGATATCCATTGTTTGGGAGCCATGTTATGATCCTTCAGATCATATCATATCTTGTTATGGCTCCCAAACGTAGTTTGTGAGACATATTACTTTTGCTTTTTTTCTTCTTATTATTATTATTACAACTATTTAATGAAAAGAATCCAAGTGTAAACTTATGTGTATGGTGTATATATATATATTTTATATAAATCCTCTCTGAAGTTCGACCATTATTATTTTATAACTGATGGGTCACTGTGCTTGTTATATTATAGCATACATTCGAATGCGACTATTACTATGTCAATGGTATGATTAAATTTTGATATGTTATTGTTTCATAAAAAAAAAAAAATTGTCATCGATCCATAATCATTGTATTAAATTCTTTGTTAATTGTTCTGCCCGAAAGGGCTCCTTAATAGGAAATAAAAATATTTGTATATGTATTTGTATTCACCCCGGCTGCTGTCGGGTGATGTACATTGTATTGTTATTCTATTATTCTTATTATTCTTATTATTATTATTCTTCCACACATTTTGGTCCGCTCTATTTCTCGGAGATGATATGATCAATCTTTATGAAACCTTGCAGCATATGCCATGTGAAGTTGTGCTGTAAAGTGTTGATTTTTTCAAAATGGCTACCAAGCTAGTACTCGGAATTTTAAATTGTTAAAAATTCAAAAATTAAAAGATTTCAATGGAAATGGATATTTACAAGGAGTATGACATGCTTCACCATATGGCGATCACGTTGGTTTCCAATGGTGGCCGCCCAAATACAAAAATACTCCAATTTGGGGAAACTTTGGTTTACAAGTAGATTATGTTCTTGCGAATTGATATCCGTCATCGTTTTTTAAATTGGGAGCCATGTTATGATCCTTCAGATGATATCATATCTTGTTATGGCTCCCAAACGTAGTTTGTGAGCCATATTACTTTTGCTCTGTTTCTTCTTATTATTATTATTGTTGGGTGATGTATTGTTATTCTATTATTCTTATTATTCTTATTATTATTATTCTTGCACACATTTTTGTCCGCTCTATTTCTCGAAGATGCGTTAATCAAGCTTTATGAAACCTTTTAGGAATATCATATGCCATGTGAAGTTGTGCTGTCAAGGGTTGATTTTTTAAAAATGGTTGCCGTTGCCATGGAAACGGCCAAAATGCTAAAAAATTGAAAAACACAAAAATGATTATAGCAAATTACTCGCCAAACAGAAATTGATGAAACTTGACAGGAACAACATCCACATCTAGTGGAACGAGATAAGCCAAAAAAATCGGAATCGGTTGGACAAACTTTGCCGCAGTTGCCATGGGAACCAAAAAAGAGGGGATTTAAATAAATTTTGGATTCCTATCATCAAACTTCATGAAACTTTGTAGGAATATCCACCGTACGTAGGGTGTGGCAGCTTTTGGCGGGTTGAAAAAATTCAAAATGGCGGCCGTTGCCATGGTAAACAAGGTGCAAATAATGTTAAATTCACTCCGCACAGTGGATCCGTTTGAAACTTGACACAAAAATAGATCATCACTCAAAGTTGTGCTCTTTGTTTTAAAAATTTTCAAAATGGCTGCCAATATAAAATCAAAATAAATTGTTAAAAATTCAAAAATGAAAAGATTTTAATGGAAATGGATGTTTACAGGGAGTAAGACATGCTGCACCATATGGCGACCATTTTGGTTTGCTATGGCGGCCATTTTGAATCCAAAATGGCCGCCAAAATAAAAAATCCTCCGATTTGAGCGAACTTTGGTTTGCAAGTAGATTATGATGCTGGGAATTGATATCCAAACTTCACAGGAATGTTAAGCACTATGAGTAGATGTGCAGTCTACTTTTGGAATTTTCAAAATGGCCGCCGTTGCCATGGAAACCACAAAAAACACGAAAAATTTAAAGTGCTCGGCATTGGATGAAACTTAATAGAAATGTTGTATGGCATGTGTATAAATGGTTTTGAGGCTTTGAAATTTCAAAATGCCTGCCGTTGCCATGGAAACCGCAAAAACACTCAATTTAACACAAAGGTGAAAAACAACCTTTGGAGGCTTAGAAATTTCAAAATGGCCGCCGTTGCCAAGGAAATTATTTTTGAATTTTCAGCATAGATCATTTTCACTAAAGTCACCAACATCCTATAGTGTATGACAAACATCTTTTGCATTTGATTTCATGCTAATAATATAGTCTTCTAACATCTCCATTAATGGTGTTGTAGATGTTTACTAGTTTATTGTAGCACATTGTAGGGTAACATAACAATAGACATGATAGAGTCAAAAACTGAGATCTATTTATTTCTTGCTATGTTCTCACACTATTCTTCATTCATACCACTAGTACTTGTATTGTTCGTTTGGGGGACATTTGTAACGCTCTGCGACATTATCATCAAACGTAACTAAATAATTCATGGTTCACTGTACATAACACTTAGCACATCACAACATGAATTTCAATATTTTGATTTAATAATGGAGTGGAGTAGCAAGTAAGAAGAATTTGAAAATACCAGAGGGTTAGTCGGAATCCGTAAATCGAAAAGGAACAGACAACACAATGGCAATAAGAAAAAGGACAAAAAAACAAATGACGATCTACAAAACACTACACAGAAAACTAAAGATCGAGCAACACGAATCCCACTAAAAACCGGCGATCAACTTATGTGCTCTGGAAGGATAATCAGTTCCTGCTCCAACTGTGGCACTCGTCGTGTGACTGTAGTTACAAACCCGGAGTTATCCATGGTCATGAGAAAAATAAAGGGGTCCTGCAATTACTAATTATTTTTTACCTGCATGCTGGACGTAGCGAAATTATATTTACATCTGGGGAACGAACGTGAGGGAAGACATTGGAGCAGCCAAAGATTTCAATAAATGTTTGCACTTGCATTACCGTCAAAGATTATCAGTTGATGAATTGTTTTGCATGATACAGGATGATGCAGGACACGGTTATTTGTTTTTTTTAAATCATTTTATCATAAGTCATATTTGTCATTACTTATAAGACTCGAATTAATAAAAATGATGTTTATAGAAGGATATAATTTAAAAAATGAACAATTCTGAAACAGAATATGTGTTCATTATAGTCTCTAAAACATCTGATTCTCGTTTGAGTCGATATAATAATTGTATTAACTACTACCTAGTTAATGTAGAATTGCTTTAGAAAGAGAAAGAAGAAGTACACAAAAAAAGCTAAGGTTACAAAAAGATCATAATACCTACAGTATAGGAAACAGACATTAAGAGCTCCGCTTCCAAGCAGACAATACGACATACTGTTTAAAAACGACCATAAGAGCTGCAGTCTTAAACCAAACCATAAGAGCTAGGGTTCAACAAAGCCATAAGAGATATTGTTTAAAACAAAATAATAATTACAGTTTGAAAAAGACCATAAAATCTACAGCTTAAAAAAGAACATTATAGTTACAGATTAAAAAAACATAATAGTTACAGTTTAAAAAAGAACATAATAGTTACAGTTTAAAAAAGAACATAAGAAGAGCCACGGTTTAAATAATGAGCATAAGAGCTATGGTCCTGCAGATAGAGAGTTACGCTATGATGTGACGATAAATACACGATAACTGAATATAAATTGATAGCAATCTTCAGGTACAAGTACAAATAACAATCACGATAAAGAGAAGTACATTTTGTACATACAAATGGAGACAAAAATTTAAAAGAAACCCAAACAGAATATTTAAAAATTCTTATTACTTTTCCCTTGTTGATCAGTCTAAATTTCACAGGGATATTACACAGATGATTGAACTATGAAGTACCAATGTAACAAGTCATACTGAATAAAATATATTATGTTGTTCAAAAAGGTGAAAGAACAAAAGGACAAACAGTGATATACAATACAATACACATAACAATATGATCGTGTAACACGAACCCAACAAAAATCGGGGATAAACTCATGTGTTTTAGAAGTGTAAGAAGTTCATGGTCCACAAGTTGCATCCATCGTCTTACTCTTGCTACAAACCCAGTCATAAGCCAGGAATGAGGAAGAAAGCATATTGATACTATGATGAAGTACACAAATCTTTGCTTTGATATTGAATAGTTATACATCGTTTATATAGCATATATGCTAAAATGAAAACGAAACTACAATGTACTTCAAATTTGGATTTAAAAAATAGTACAATCATTTGAAATCATACAGTTTTCTTAAGCATTGTGTAATAAATATTTTATTTTAAGTTAAGATCACCAATTATATGTCATGACATTTTCCCACGATAACAATACCAGTCAGAAAAATATGAGAACAAAACATTGTTGATTTAAATCAGGACATTATCATGCTCAGGTACACTTGTACCGAACACAAATATCAAATAATATGCCAATACATATAAGTAATTAAATAACATTATATCTGATGTTCAGATTGGTGTTGTTTTTATTGTTGCTGGGAGATACTCTATCAATATATGCGTTATTCTGTCAATTAATTCATTTCTATAAATAACACAAAAATAAAATAAATATAACATCACCAGAAAAGTACGTACTTTTAACAAAAGATCCTTAAAATAAGTACACTTTGATGAATAGTCATGATACAGGTGGTTAATTTATTACTATACCGAAAAATAACATTGAAACCAGATAACTGAGATACAAAATGAAATGTTTCACAAACCATGTAATTAATCCAATTTTATAGTTGTTCAACATCTTCTAATGTGGATTGATAATAATAATAAAACGTATTGTGTATACACTTACCTGCATATACGATTCATATTTTGTTCATGCTTTGTTATTTTACTTCAAAAGAGTATTATAAACAATGATTGTGTACATAGAATATTCAATATTAGTTCTAATTGAAATGAGGATCGTATATGATATAATTAAAGTTAAATTGTGTGCAAATCGCTATACACCCCCTGCGAGGGAACTCCTTGGAATAGAAATAGAAATATAACCTACTTTTTTCACTGGATGCTATGACCCTTCTGACGGAGGTCCCCACCGGTTGTACTGAAGTGCAAGTAAAATATAAAACGATCCCTTATTATGATATATAAATGGATGCATATTCACTACTCCCCTCTTTTCGTTATGCAACTAAAACATTCGTTCATAGGTCTTTTTGCTTTAAAAATGATTAACTGTTGGTAATCAATGTAGCTCAAATTCTACCCACCAGGTGTTTGACAACAACACAAACAAAAACGTTGGTTGAATGATTTCATATCACGAGAGGTAACCTTATTAAAGCAGGTTTTGAACTTTTTAATACAACAACTTTGTTTATGAAACGGTAAGATAATTTTAATGTATCAGGAAAAGAAAGATTAAACAGTCATGGCGAGCAATTCCTCATATATCAACAAACGTATACGATCGCTTTTGATTCGACGAAGTCGTATGCGATCGCTTTTGACCTACTTTTGCAACTATGGACGCTTTTGCCTAACAATTTTAAAGATGAAAATATTTTCTAACTTTTTGATTGGAGAATAATACAAATTTGGTAAGAGTTCGGAGAACGGATTTAAAGCACTTGTAATAAGTAAGTCGGATTTAAAGCACTTGCAAAAACAAGTCATTTAGTAGCTTGCTGATTGGTTGCGTCCGTCGTTCTACGCCCAGCACATACAAAGGGTGTTCGAGTATAACTGAAAATATGATTACTTTTAATGTATCTGTATTAAACTTTAAATTTAAGCGATATTTTCTTTAACCAAAGTATTATAAGTCGTAAAGTTTTATCTTCAATGTATTATGTAATCTTCAGGTGAGCGACTGGAGGTATCAAATTCTGTGCCATTTCATCTATTAAGAAGTTATTGTTGAAGCCATGATTTTTTTTGAGATTTTGCCACGGATAGGAAATAATATGTACCCCCATTTTAGCTCATCTAACCCAAAGGGTCAGGGGAGATTTTGTCATCACTTTGCGTCCGTCGTCCTTCCGTTAACAATTACTAAAGGAATATTCTCCTCTGAAACCACTTGGCCACTGAAGACCAAACTTTGATGGAATGGTCCGTGGGTGATCCCCTTCCAAAATTGTGTCCGGCAGTCCAGACCTCCAACCAACATGGTCGCTGTTGCTAAAAATAAAAAAGGGGATGACATTTAAAAAAATCGTCATCTCTGAAACTACTGGGCCAATTGGAAGTAAACTTTGCTTAAATAGTCCTTGGCTGATCCCCTTTCAACATTGTGTCCGGCAATCAAGACTTCCAACCTACATGGCCACTGTTGCTAAAAATGGAAAAAGGGGATGACATTTTCATCCGTCTGAAACTACTGGGTCAATGGGATCCAAGCTTTGCTAAAATAATCCTTTGGTGATCCCCTTTCAACATTTTGTCTGGCAGTCCCGTCCTCAGACCAAGATGGACTCTGTTACTAAAAATTAACGATTCCTTGCACATTAATTAGGATGCAAGGTTTTACATGTCTTATCAAATACTATAACATCAATATGTTTAGGTTATTTCAGTGAAATACTGTTCGTAGAAGAATATAATATTTGTGCTTCGTCGTGCATCTTTTTTTTAAGATAGTTCTTGTTTATCTTTTATTACAGCTATATTTCATAGATTAATTAGAGTTATTTTCCTTTCAGCGCATTTAGTATTAATATTTCTTTGTTTCAGAATGATTTATAATTTCTTTGTAGTTTAATTCTAAATGTCTTTCTGTTTCAGCAATTTATTAATTCCTTACTCTTCTTTATTAGAAGTTAACTATTATATTTTCTTTACATGAAAGTTTTAGTCTCGTTTGATTGAGTTAGGTAACACTTGTCATTCTATTTTTCACTTTGCAGCAAGCATAGTAATGCTAAGGTCACTCTATCCTAAAATGGTAGCTCTGTAGGGGTCATCTTAAGAATATTTGTAGAAGTACAATATTGTAAATATATAGGGTTATGGTTAGTATTGGTTATTTTTATGCTTATGTGTTATATTATTTCATTTCTCATTAAATTTGTCACTTTCTTGATTTCAATTTTTCTTCTTAAATCAATCTATTTTACTTCATTTTCATTAGATTCTAACTAAATATAGCATGTGCTATTTCACTTATTAATTACTTTTTGAAAATTGAAGAAAAATCTTTAAGTGGCCCCAACTTAAGCGCTAAAAGAACAATCTGCACTATATGTTGTTCTAAGAACGTTGGCGTTCAAGGAACACCCCGTTCTGAGTAGTTCTAAGTAAAATCTAGTTGAATTTAGTTCTTCCATTTATTTTGTAAACAAGAATAGTGTGTACATTTGTTCATTATTTAATTTGCATGCCAGAAGTAATGGATATATACATTTTGGGATTATATTATACATTGGATATTTATGTGTATATTTAATTTCTTTTTTAATAATGAATATGATGTCTTTTTACCAACATTGATTGATGTAAACCAAACACCAGCTGTCCAAGGTTCTATTTTGTCACCTTGTCACGCTTGTCGAGACATAACTGACTTTAAGAATAAAATACAGTCAAACATGCCCATGTGGTCACCTCTATTAAACAGTCACATGTATTAAAAGGTCACCTTTTTCTAGTCATGTGATAGAATATTTCATAAGAATTGAACCTCTTTTAAGAGGTCACCTGTCTTATAAGGCCACTTTTACTTTGTCCCAAAGGTGACCTCTTAATACAGGTTTGACTGTATTATTAGTTACACTGTGTAACGAATTTATCCGAATTTTGCAACGAAATAAGGGTAATAACAAAATTACCGAACTCCGAACAATCTAACAAAGGGAAAGTCAAAACTCATAAGTATATAAACAGACAAAATCAGTCAACAACCGGAAAACTGTGAAAACCGTAATGACCCTGACTTGGTACAGGCATTTCTAAAGAAATGGTGGGTTGAATCAAATTTTAAAGCGCCAAACCTCCCCCTTTCATTACGGCTCAAAGTTTCCGGCTGTCACTATAACAGTATTTACAACAATACTTGAACAAAACAGGTAAAACAGTTGTGAAATCAGCGCCAAGCTCAGTGAAGTAAATGTCAAAAACACTTTTACGTCACACATTGATAAAAAAAAATATTTTTGACATTTTGTTGAAACCTTATCTTTATACATTTTCACTATATGAAAATTCATCGTTTATAATCTTTTCTGCAGAGACAGAATATATTTCGACAAGATCTTGGTATCGGAATATAAACTTTTTAAGAGATCGAATAAGGCGAATCTTTTTTTAGCACTGGTCCAGTAGCCTGTTTATCAGATGAAGATGGCGTTTCAGGAAATCAGAATAATTGCTACTGGCCCTTGCATAACGAATCAATTGCGAGATGTAGACACCATATGCATGAGAAGCTTATATCTAATGTTTTCCATATTAGGACAATGAATTTAGCTATATTATTTACAATTATATTGTATAATCTAATAAAAGGTAAAAGAGAGAGAAACAAATGAAAAGAAAAGCATCAACTGTCAAACATATACTGTCTAATGCATTTTATTGTCCTTTTTGGGGGGTACTTTAATTATTAATGTTTCTGGCAAAAAGTATGACATACATACTTCAGATTTCTCTTGTGTTTAAATGATGTCTTGTCTTATTAATTTGTGAGGAGATAGAAATCAAATTTTATTATATCTACATTAAAAGAATGTAACTTGTTCTTATCTGTAATTTTATATAAATGCCATATGATTAATTTGAAAATGATAGACATGCCAAAGGAAACAACAAATGGCCACAAATGTATCTGATAAAGTTTGTTACTTCATCTCTCGATCACAAGGATTTTTATTTACATATTTAATCTTCCTTTATCAAGGAGACAAAGGACATTTATTAAAAAAAAATATAAAAACTGTATGTTCAAAATGGGTAGGTTATATTGACATTTAGCTATTACTTTCATCGATATAAATGAAGTTGTCCTACTTTTGGTTTCTATTGATCGAAGTGAAAGTTGGGCAGTATCAAAAATGATATTAGTCATTACACTTCACTGAATATATTACCCTAGTTCTGCAATTTGAAAAGCCAAATAATCATGTCCTGGCGATTGTCTGTTATTTTGCTTTAGGTATGAAAGTCAGGTTTGTTGTTTTTATATTTGTTGAAAGGGGCAGTATCTGCCAAATCGAAAATTGTTGTTACCCGTAAAAACTATCAGATATGATTGAAGCCTTAATAAAACGTGTTTCTGTAGCTTATAAATGTTATGAAATGTACGCGCATCGGGGAATAATCGTGCAACTGCTCGTGTTTTGAGATCGATCAAGAGATGAACGCCTTCTTATTAATTATCGACATTGTTTACGGAGTTTGTCGAATCGTCATTAAATCAGTACAACAATGCACTTATTTCTTACTTTTTGTGAATCTGCTTTTAGTCGGTGTTAATTACGGGTTGTACTAAACTACGAAACGAAATCGAAACGCAACGAACAAAACGAAGCGAAACGAAATATTACGAAACGCAACGAAATATACTAAACTGCGAAACGAAGCGCAACGCAGCGAAACGAAATTTGCTATAATGCGAAACGAAATGAAATTAATACAACGAAATGAAATGAATACAACGAAATGAAATGAATACAACGAAATGAAATGAATACAACGAAACGAAACGAAATATACTAAAGTGCGAAACGCAATAGAATGAAACGGAATTTTGCGAAACGCGATGCAGTTTTCCCTATTATTATCATTCATCAGAAGCAAGGCAGTTCTCATTATTAATTAAAAACTCAGCATTAAATGTAATCTAATAGTTAATAGCTACAGTAAACAATACTCTGCCTTTGAATTTCTCTGATAGGCATCGGTTACGGTTCCATCATAATACCCGTAATTAACGGAGCAGCTATGTGGCCCCTGTCCAAAATAAAGCGGGCATACATTTCATGGTGAATTTATCAGACCACGAAGTGCATTGTCATCATAATAAAAATGGTTATTAGTAATAATAGTTTTTTAGAAACCTTTCGTTTGATCAATTGACCAAAAGGAGCTTCTGTGCTAGTACTGTAAAATTCAATGCTGATTTCACAAAAGGTACATCGTATTGATTTGATTGATTGATGCTTAACGCCACCTTCAGCAGTATTTCAGCTATTTTATGGCGACCAGTTTTAGTGGTGGAAGAAGCGGAGTACCCGGAGAGAACCACCGACCATGGGCAAGCAACTGGTAAACTTTATCACATGCGACTGCGAGTCGAGTGCACCTTTTTTGTAATTTACAACGTGATAGACTTGTATGAGTTGTTAGATAATGCAACTACCTAACTCATTGAGCCACCCAGGCCCTGGCATAGAGTTTAAAAATATTTTAAACTCTTGGAATATAGTTTAAAATGGGATCCTTTTGAAATATGTTACGAAAGAACCACTGCATGGATTGAAACCAAACATGACAGAAATAGACCTTATACGGTCCTCATAACGTGTCCAACATGCATGTATTTATCAGCACCTTAGTTATCCCCAAGCAGCGAGGTTGCACAGGGTGCATTGTATCTGGACTGTCCTCACTCTCTGCATACCAATACCAGTCCTGTTGTGTTTCCGTCCATAACATTAATTCTTGTGGATATCCTGGATGTTTCTCAACCAATCTTAATCAAATTTAGTAAGCATATTCAGTATAATAGCAGCAAACCCTTTTCGAGTTTCAAGGTCATAGGCTAAAGGTTAAGATCATGAATATATATTTGCTAAGTTTACAGCGTTGTGGACACAACGTAGCTTTTATTCCTTGGATTTCAATCGGACTTTGTTCCACTCTCTGAAAATATTTTTCATTGAGAGTGGAACAAACTAGTTGGTTTTCTACGTGTAGGTCAAATGTCCAATTCGTCGTCCTATTTTGCATTTCTTTAACAGCCATGTGAACACAACAAAGATTATTTTTTCAACCGGCCGCAAGTTGGTTGCTTATTCCTGGCTCGTAAGTTATTCCTTATTCATTACTTATTCCTTATTCGCTATTCCTTATTTCATTCGATGGATTTCAATTAATCTTGGAGAATACATCAACAACTGAGAATGTAAGTGGCATTTTAATTTTTAAATTCAGAGGTCAGGGACATGGTGAGATTTTGTCTTTTCATATATAGCCTAGCGGACACAAGATATCTTTTTTAAATGGTTTCGATCAAACTTGGCTAGACCATTAACCATTTAGAGAGCAAGAAGTTTATCGTATTTTTAATGTCATAGGTCAAAATGTCAAGGTCCCCGTTATATTTCTAATTTATTTTACAGCCTTGTTGACACAAGAAAGCTTGTGTTTTTCAATGGATTTCAATCAAACTTGTAAATATTAATCGTTGAGATTGTATGAATGTTTATTTTCAATGTCAATGGTAAAATGTCAAGGTCAAAGTGACATTTTGCGGTCCTTAGATAAACTTAAGTAGTTACATATATATCGAATCAAGAGAGGTCATGAAAACCGCGATTCTAATGATAATCAATCTCAAAATCCAGAGACAAGGCCAAGGTCAAGATAGCAATGACAAAGACGAAATTCAACTCTGAAAAACTTGAAATTTACACAACAGAAACTAAAGAGTAATCAGCAACTCGGACTCTGCCAAATATGTGGAACTTAGACCAGATGCACCGGTTGGGTAAGTGTTCTCTGCTTTTCATGATGCACCCACCACATTGCCCGTGTCATAGTCCGGTAAGAGGTTGCTCATGTCATAGTTCGGTAAGACGACAGAAAAAATTACGAGTTAATTAGGAAACTAATCAGTTCTAAATTGAAAAAAACAAAACTGCACTGTCCTTGCACCACAAAGTGATCCTCTAAAATTCAACATTTATTCTTCGTAATTCGAAACCGACTAAACATTATAAGAAACATGCGAATGTCAAATAACAACAAAAGAAGTTTTTTTTTCTCGAGTTTTGAGAAGATATCGTTTCCGTAGAGATGTTCTTAAGATATTCTATTAAGATATCATCGTGACTCTTATTAACTGTGGTTTCATTTAATTTCGATAGGTACCAATTTTCCAACGACCTGTTTATTCTATTATTCTATAAAAGATGATCTGGTAGAATTCCACAAACCAGTAAATTGAGTATCCAAAACTTGCCATTTTTTTTCAGTTTACGAAAATCGATACCCACAAAAATAATTGAATCCATAGTAATCGGATTTACTATAATAAATGATGCGTTATTAGGTACTCTGTATGCGTATATCAAATATAAGTATATATGTACGTACTGAAATGTGCACGAATAATGAATTTGTTTCCACACTGTTATGAAAACGTTGTTTCCACACTGATATGAAAACGTCTAGATCGATTGTGTGTCAGACGAATATGCATCTGATAATGCGAATCGAACACGCTTTTAAATTTTGTGGTAAACTGATTCACTTTTACAACGAACGGATTTCTTTTCTTTTTTATTGTGAAGATGGAAAACGTGGGGCTGTCAGTTGACTTTCATTGAACGCTGTGGAAGTCAAGCAGACCTCTCATTTACTTGATGTCTGCAGGTTTCGGTTGTTTCTCTGACAGTTCGATGGTTTCTGTCGGAAACCCATTGAGGATTTTCCGCTTTCCGCCATCTTTAATACAGCCGGTTTTGTACATAGTGCATGTACATCGGCATCAGTGGTATCTGGGGCTACTCGACTGGATACTATGTAGTTGTCCAGTCGGTATTCCTCGTTACAGAGCCTTTTAATGTTTGAGGCTGAATTTGTCCCCCGGTCCGTGGTTCTTTCCCCCGTTTGCACTACACTGTAAATAATGTTCACATCACTGTAGGGATGATCATAGAGTGGCATGTACGTATTTCTTGCACCCCCTTTTAAGCTGTTAGACCAGACGCATAGGCCCTGAGATCCGACTCTGGAAATACTACAGAAACCCCGACAGGAATGCCTGGATATTCTTCTTACCTCATTTATTGAGGGTGCTCCTTATAGAAAGGAGGATTCTACCTGGCATAATGGTCGTTGATAAATTTGTATTTTGTTTGTTTTGACGAATGGTTCATAAATCTTATACATTAAATGTTTGTCTTGAAGAATGTTTAATAAATCTTCTTATACATGCATATCAGTATAAAATTCTGCTTATACTTTTTCATCACTTCTCGTTCCATTCATGTTGTTCTTTTTGGATTTTAGTATATGTTCGCTTCGTTTCACATTTTAGTATATTTCGTTTTGTTGCGTTTCGCTTCGCATTTTAGTATATTTCGTTTCGTTGTGTTTCGTTTCGCATTTTAATATATTTCGTTGCGTTTCGTAATATTTCGTTTCGTTTCGTTTCGTTTCGTTCGTTGCGTTTCGATTTCGTTTCGTAGTTTAGTACAACCCGTTAATTACGGACAAAGAACCATGCAAGTTTGCATTTAATAAGCGACAAAATACAAATTATTCGTTTTTACCTGTCACTAGTAAGGTCGGTAGCATACGGAAAAAGCGAGGTCAAATTATTTGCTTGCAAGGAAATAACTAATCGATGGTAATTTTCGTTCTCAAAAGGCGAAAAGTGGTTCGATAAACTGTGTAATGTGAAATATTTACCTTTATTTCATCATTTTAAAGCTATTTACCAATTTCCAAAACATATAATTTTTTTCGTCAAAATCGTTGCTAATGCCCCTTTAATTTTTAAGGATGATACATATTTGTACTTGATAAATTACTACTTTACAGTTTATTGACCAATTGAGCGGATTATTTTTTAAAAGAGTTTACTTGTTAGAATTATGAAAATCGTCCCTCATAGTGGATATAGTACACCGTCCTATCAATTAGGATTGTGAGCAAGCGATAGACCGTGAACTACGGTATTTCACTATTTTCGTTTCTTTCTTATAACTGTTCTACATTATTTTTCACTTTTGGCAATTTTATTCAATATCTATCTAATTAAAATTATATCTCTCCACTTGATCCCTAATTTCTATCTGTGTTTTATAGTCGCCGTGGAAAAAGTGTTTTTGACATTTACTTCACTGAGTTTGGGGCTGCTTTGAAAACTGTTTTACCTGTTTTGTTCAAGTATTGTTATAAATACTGTTATAGTGACAGCCGGAGACTGAGCCGTAATGAAAGGGGGAGGTTTGGCGCTTTAAAATCTGATTCAACCCACCATTTCTTTAGAAATGCCTGTACCAAGTCAGGGTCATTACGGTTTTCACAGTTTTCCGGTTGTTGACTGATTTTGTCTGTTTATTTATGAGTTTTGACTTTTCCTTTGTAAGATTGTTCGGAGTTCGGTAATTTTGTTATTACCTTTATTTAATTAGATTGCTTCAATATACAACTATGGTCTTCATGAAATGTTAGCATCCATAAATATCAAATTAAGGAGATGTTATTTCCCAAACACTGAAATGCTGTGGGAAATACAAGTAACTCTTTTCGAAATTTGATAATATATAGATTTTAATCTTTCATGAAGGACATAATGGTATTATTATACTGCACAATTGATAATATATAGATTTTAATCTTTCATGAAGGACATTATGGTATTATTATACTGCACCAAGCCGTAAAGAAGCAGTATACCAACGATTAAGCATATAAATTGGTGTTTGTATCATCAGCTCCCTAAAGTTCCTCCGACTAACGACACTCGGCATATGATTACATATACGTGTCATGGAAGTTCAGACTATTTTGTTGAAATTTTAATTTTATGATGCAAAACAATTCATCAACTGATAAACTTTGACGAGAATGCAAACGCAAGCACTTATTGAAATCATTGACTGCTCCAATGTCGTCCCTCACGTTCGTTCCCCAGATGTAATTATAATTTCGCTACGTGCAGCATGCAGGGTAAACATTAATTAGTAATTGCAGGACACATTTATTTTTCACATGACCACGAATAACTCCAGGTTTGTAGCTACAGTCACACGATGGGTGCCACTGTTGGAGCAGGAACTGCCTACCATTCCGAAGCAAATGAGTTGATCGCCGGTTTTTAGTTGGGCTCGATCTTTAGTTTTATGTGTAGTGTTTTGTAGATCGCTGTTTGTTCTTTTGTCCTTTTTGCTTTTCGCCATTGAGTTGTCTGTCCTTCTTCGATTCATGGATTCTGATTACCCCCTTGTTATCTTCAAACTTTTATCCTTTGCTTGTCCTTTTTCCTTTTGCCATTATGTTATCTGTCCTTCATCTATTTACAAATTCCGATTACTCCTTTCGGATCTTTAAACATTTCTCCTTTGTTTGTCCTTATGTCCTTTTTCTTTTGGCCATTGTGTTGTGTCCTTCTTTGATTTACGGATTCTGATTACTCCATTGGTATCTTCAGATTCTCCTTATTTGTTACTCTGTTATTATAGCATTCCGCATTGTGGTGGGTTAAGTGTGTTGTTTATATCATGAAACAGGAAGTATATTGTGACATTTGATTATAGTATCTATAATTACATAACTATTGTAAAACAAATAAATTTATATATAATTAAAGCCAGGCATCATATTGAATAACTTTATTTGCTACAATGTTATTGTAATAAACAATAAAATATTATATTTCACAAATATGTTATTTTATAATCAAAGTATCCCCTATAAATTAAAAGCCATATCATAATTTACCGAATTAATCTAATTCTTTAAAAGGCAATTTTCTACCAAATGGGTAGAATGACCTTTACACAAAATCTTTATGGACCTTTACAGAAAATATATATGGACCTTTACAGAAAATCTGTATGGACCTTTACACAAAATCTATATGGACCTTTACACAACATATATATGGACCTTTACACAAAATATATATGGACCTTTACACAAAATATATATGGACCTTTACACAAAATCTTTATGGACCTTTACACAAAATATATATGGACCTTTACACAAAATATATATGGACCTTTACACAAAATCTTTATGGACCTTTACAGAAAATATATATGGACCTTCACACAAAATATATATGGACCTTTACACAAAATCTTTATGGACCTTTACACAATATATATATGGACCTTTACAGAAAATATATATGGACCTTTACACAAAATATATATGGACCTTTACACAAAATATATATGGACCTTTACACAAAATCTTTATGGACCTTTACAGAAAATCTATATGGACATTTACACAAAATATATATGGACCTTTACAGAAAATCTATATGGACTTGTACACAAAATATATATGGACCTTTACATAAAATATATATTGACCTTTACATAAAATATATATGGACCTTTACAGAAAATATATATGGACCTTTACAGAAAATCTTTATGGACCTTTACAGAAAATCTATATGGACCTTTACACAAAATCTATACGAACCTTTACACAAAATATATATGGACCTTTAAATAAAATATATATGGACCTTTACATAAAATATATATGGACCTTTACACAAAATATATATGGACCTTTACATAAAATATATATGGACCTTTACACAAAATATATATGGACCTTTACATAAAATATATATGGACCTTTACACAAAATATATATGGACCTTTACATAAAATATATATGGACCTTTACACAAAATCTATATGGACTTTTACAGAAAATCTATATGGACCTTTACATAACATATATATATATGTTCGTCCGGTTATATGTGAGGTTTAACATTCTACTCAGGAGTTGAACGCACTTGAATAACTGCATCATTTCACTAAGAGGGAAGGAGTGTGCCCATACATCTAGTTTAATCTCGCCACTTTATATTGAAGTGCCTGTGTGAAGCAGATTAAAAGGTCAAATGGCTTCAGTTGGATTGCTATTAAATTGGTAGAGAATTATTTGACAAGCAGTTCATCTCGTTACGCTTAATTGATTGATTATTTCTGAACGACGTCCAGCGAACAGTATTTCAGCTATACCCAGGACGAGAATAAGTTCAAATATATATAGAAATGAGGGAAGGGATGAGTCCACCGGGTCAACGACTTTCGACTGCAAATGACAAAGTATGGAGAGTTAGAAATGACGAATAAGTTAGTCTTTTGTAGACCTACAATGTGTCTACTCCTTTTCGAAATATACAAAGAGGTTTTTCATGTGTAGGGAGCGTGGCACTCTCCAATACGCTACCTACAACGGTCCACGGTAAGGCTTTCGGTATTTTAACCTGACAACTCCAATCGAAAGGTCTCCCCTTATCCGCCATCCGGGATTGCTCGAGCCAGCTCTGTGGGAACTTTCACCAATACGCAGCGATAGAGCAGTTAATGCGATTCCAACCTATCACTTGATAATTTGATACATATATCAGCAAATAATAAAACACCTTCACACAATCGTTTCCACTCAAAAGGACCTCACACTATGATTGAAGTGAATTGCAACAACCACATGCTCGTAGTTAACTGACTTCAAGCTAAGAAGCACGAATCGTTATTCATACAAGATAGGCATAACTGATACTTCTAACCGATTAAATATCAATTAGTCAAAACTATTTATTGAAATTAATAGCCTTCGTGAGAGAACAGAGCAAATCGGTCATCAATTTGCTGGAATTATATAGCAATATAATATTAAATAAAAACAAAAGTTAATTAGCCATTTTTTTAATATTTGTTATTGTGATATGTTGAATGTTGAAGTCTTATATTTTTATTATCGTAAGCTTTGACATGAGCTGAGATGGCGATATGCAAGTAAGATCTAATATGGCAACGACTGAAATTAAACAGTTCCACACAGACAACAGACTAGTTCAAACATTCCTTTATGTATGGCATTATGACGGTGTGTATAATGAGTTACTGTGAATTGTATTTTGTTTTCTGGTAATTGTGTAATAGAATATATTCATCTGGTGAATTGGTGACATAGAGGACATTCATCTGATAACTTAGTGACATACAATACTCATATTGTGACTTGGTGACATAGACGATACTAATCTGGTGACATTGTGACATTTAAGATACTCATCTGGTGACATTGTGACATTTAAGATACTCATCTGGTGACATTGTGACACAGACGAATTCGAGTCTAATTTAGGTACACTTTGCTTCTTTAATTTAGAAATATAATAAAAAGAAATGGAATATCTATGTAAGTATTCAACTGGAAGCAAATATGTACTCAAAAAGGAGCATCGTATACAAGACATTCAGTAGGATGCAAAAATGGAAATTTCTGAGTCTTATATTTTATCAATTGTCGAAATAGTCAATGAATAGCCAAAATATAAACTCAGTTAATGCTTAATGTTAATTGACTTTCATTTAATTGAAAATCAGGGAATACTAGTATCAGTATTGCATTTGAAGAGTTGTCGATGTAAATCGTCGGTTTTACTGTCACAAGTTAGCGGATATTTGCGACAGTAAAACCGAAGATTTACGTCGGCAACACTTCAAATACAACACGGTAATACCCATTCTAATGAAATTCTCTCAACAATAACATGTGCTTACATCAACAGATGTCATTAATCAATATCATTGCGCCCTTTGACATAGCATATCCACCAAATAGTTCCGTAATTACAAACCTTTTTCGATTAGAAATCAAACGCCTTATAAAATATTCAATAATCTATCATGTAATAATAACCGAAAATATGACATCTAAAATTCTATTTAGCTTACATAACAGTTTTAATAACAAATTTAATGTGTGTAACTTCAAATCAATATTCGGTCAACAGTTTCCGACAAGGTAAAACGCAAATCTATGAAATTTATTGCTATGACCAATTGCATTTTAATTGATAAAGGTAATAAGCTTCATAAGCTTCAAATCTTTAGCAGAAAAAAAAGAGAAAAATAAAAGTATATAATACAGCACCATTGTCACCTCTTTGAAACAATCGTGCATATCATATACCATGCATGCGCACGAAGCTGTATTTTACATGACAATCCTATCAGATATAAAAGGAATCAAAAAGAAACATTTGCCATACATATTTTTTTCATCTTGAGTTACAAAAGACAAATTGCTCTTGCCTTATTTAGAAATTGGAGAAGCTGACATTAACTAAAATATGATGAGTTTTATATATTAAATTAACTAAATTAGCATGCTAATGAGTCATATTGACATCTTAATAATAGTATATAATATAGTGGAATATTAATAGTACGTCAACATGATAGTATTTTGGCATGGACAAATATGATCATTAATAAGCACGTATTGATGCGAATTATTTTACAAACCGAAAACGGGACCCTCGTGGTTGTGATCGTATGGAAGTTGGATTTACAACTACCTATGCAACCCTTGCCTATCCTCACTATAGCTGTGAGCTCCAATCCCTCCCATGGCGAGGTGTACTCGATACTACTTTATGTGTTGTCAGTGACTTGCGGCAGGTCGCTGGTTTTCTCCGGATAGTCCGGTTTCCTCCAATAATAAAAGTGACTGCCACGATATAACTGAAATATTGTTGAAAGTGGAGTTAAGCACCAATACCCTGACCATAACCCACAGCAGAGTATTTATTTCGTCCCGCATAACTAGTGGACACCTCACACTTTCGGGGCGATTGCATCTTGAAGTGGAGTTACTAAGGTACTATTTGTTTGCCCAGGGGTTCCTTCGGAAATTTATTTTAGGGTGTAGAGATTATCGTGTTTAACGCCACTTTCATTAATATTCCTGCTATATCGTCGCGGTCAGTTTTATTGATGGAGGAAACCTGTCGCAAGTCAACGACAAACTGTATCACATAATATTGTATCAAGTACACCTCGTCATTAGCGGGATTTAAGCTCACATAATTAATGGATTTTAATATATCATTTACAGCGGAATGCCAACTTACTTTTGAGTGTTGACAAATCCCCATATGGTGCACTATTTCACGGAAGTTTTTTATGTGTCTCAAAAATAGGCTATATGTTTTACTTTGTTGTATTCTTCTTCTTAGTCCTTACAATGTATCATGGCACATAGGGCAAGGACAAGTTTCCTCCACTCCTCTCTGTTGTTGACTTTTCTTTCTATTTTGCCCCAGGTGTATCCTTTTCATTTATTTCATTTTCGATGGTGCGCCTACATGTTGGTTTTGGTCTTCCTCTTTGTCTTTTTCCTTCTGGTGTCCATCTTAGGGCTACCTTTGTCAAGTCTTCAGATGGTTTGCGTAGAACTTGACCAAGCCATCTCCATCTATTTGGAATCAACAAAGTCTCCATGTCCTTGGTGTTTGTGATGTTTTGTAGGTCTTTGTTGGAGATTTTGTTCGGCCAGAATATCTTCATTATCTGTCTCAGACTGGTGTTATGGAAGCTGGAGAGTCTGTTGATGTCTTTATGAGCTATTCTCCAGCACTGTGAGCCATATAGGAGCACAGATAGTGCACATTTGTTATAAAATTTAAGTTTTGTCTTTGAAAAGGCTGTTGTCTTCCAGATGTTGCCTAATCTGATGAATGCTGATCTAGCTTTTCCTATTCTGACCTTTATATCTCTTTCAGCTTCACCCTCTGTTGTTATACAGCTTCCCAGGTAATTAAAGGAGTCTACTGTATCCAGTTGTTTCCCTTCTACACATGTGACTGGCAATCTCTATGTGTTGAGGTACATTAACTTTGTTTTCTTGGCATTAATCTTAAGGCCAACCATTCTAGCATTTTCTTCTAACTTTCTGGTCTTTTCCTGCATATGGTCTTCAGTATGTGATAATAGCGCTAAATCATCAGCGTAGTCTGTATCCTCTAGTGTGCGACATAGTGTCTATCTCAGTCCGGTGTTACCTTCTGTTAGGATTGTTCTCATTACCCAATCAATGACAATTATAAAGAGTACAGATGACATATCACATATTTGTCTTACTCCTGATTTTACAAGGAAATTAGTGTCAGCTTCACAGTTGATGATACATGAGAAATCTACAAAATTAACAAGTAATTTTCTCTGCCACTCATGACACTGTTCTAAGATGTTTCTGAGGACACATATGTGGTCTATGCAACCTCTACCTTTTCTGAACCCAGCTTGTTCTTGGCGTAGTTTCTTGTCCACAGCTTCTGTAAATCTTGATATTAAAACTATGCAGAAGACCTTACTCGGAATGGATAGTAAGATGATTCCTCTCCAGTTGTTGCAGTTAGTCAAATCTCCTGATTTTGGTATTCTTATGATGTTACCTTCAGACCAACTGTTAGGTATAACAGCTTTTTCCCATATTTGGTGGAATACTGGGTGTAAAGTATCCGCAGCAAGAACTGGATCTATCTTAAAAAGTTATGCATTTAGTTTTGGCATCCTCGGCGGGATCCACATTGAGATTTTATATCTACTGGGTCCAGTGATACGTATCATTGAGAATTGCTTAATAGCCTAGGCATGGCAAAAACAAAAACGTATGCCCCACCTAAGGGAGGTGTGGGTGCAAATAATGTAGAAATAAATGACGAAAGTGGTACTGACCTTATTGGTCAACATGACACCATTGAGGATGAAGACATTGTCATGACTGAGGTGTCAGACAATGAAATCCCAGATGAAACAGTGGTATTAAGGTCAATACTACCTGACGATACACCCAGTACCAGTGGTATCAATACCATACCACCATTAAGTAATGGTCCGAGGAGAAGCTTGCGACTCAGAAAGAAAAGTCAAGCTAATCAACCCAAAGGGAAAGTTCTCCCTACACCTGAGCTCAATGTTGAATCTAAGGGGGATTCCAAATTTGGATCTAAGGGGGATTCAACAGGTATTTACGGAATGCTCAAGGGAGCCATGCAAGATATGAAATCTGAAGTTGTCTCAGCCATCCATGCTGCTGTTCAAGGAAATTTTCCACAGTGGGTTCGTTCTAAGCCCATAAGACAACACGAATTGAGAAATAGAGGATTGGGTCGGATACAAAGAAAGTCCCTCTCTTTAGAAAGTGAGTCAAATGACTCTGAACACCCAAACGAAATCTCTGATGAGTCAGACATTGACAGTGTAGTCACCAGTCAGGTGACACACTCCCGATCCCAACGCAGTGCGGATCATCACCATAGCATGAAACTGCCACCCTACACAGGACAAGAGAAATGGGAGGTGTGGCATAACAGATTTGAAGCAGTCGCAGACCTCAAGGGCTGGAACAAACATGACAAATTGCAAGAATTGTTACCTAGACTGCACGGTGAGGCAGGCGACTTCACCTTTGACCAACTGTCCAAGAAAGCATTGGGCAGCTGCAGGAAATTTATTAAAGAGTTGAGTAATAAATTTGGGGTTATAGAGACCACTAGAACATATAAACTCCAATTTAGTAGGAGAAAGCAACTGACAGGAGAGAGTGTTGAGAAATTTGCGGCCGAGTTAAAGAGGCTCTATTATAAAGCATATAGAAACCGGGATGCAAGAACCAGACAGGAGGACCTGCTACAGAGATTTTTACTAGGCTTGAATGATTATAAGGCTAGAGTGCATCTAGAACTCCACAGAGATCCTGCTACAATTGATGATGCAGTTGATGAAATCTTAACTTATATGGAGATTATGAAGAACCCTAACCATCCTGACGAGAACAAAAAGTCAGTAAGGCAAATCAAGAATACACCAAAAGACTTGAAACATGGCCAACTAACTGGCAAGAAACCAGTTGAAACCAGAAAGAATGAAATGTATATTCCAGTAGTCAAAGGTGGCTCTGGTGAACAAAGTAAAACTATTATGATAAAAGAGGAAGACCTACAACCTTTGTTCCACAAAATGATGAGACAAACAAAACAAGAGGTCCCAACCAAAACCTTCCAAAGACCAAATGCTATTCCAAATACCAATAAACCTCTTGCTTTGATACAGGATGGCGGTCAAAGGAATACCTTGCTATGTTTCTACTGTGGCCAACCTGGCCATTTTGCTAGAAAATGTTTCAGCAACCCAAATAGGCAACCAGACACAAATCTCAGGAGCAATAGGAAACAGCAATGGGGACGACAAAATGAAAGCACTAGTACGGGGCCCAACCTTGTACCAGCGACACCCCAAGGTTATTCTTTAAACTAGATAGGGTCCACTCAGATGACCGAAGGGGACCCAAATAGCAGGTGAAATAACAGGTCAACGATTGGGTCTTGAGAATATTGAAATCAGCAGTTTAGTTCCAGATCTCGTCACTAGGGATATAAATTTGGTTGAAGTTAGAACAGAGTCAGAGGAGGTTAACAATTTGTCCGTGATTCGAGACAATAGACCTCAACACAAACATACAGTTACCGAGGAGGTTGAGAATGTTTCCGTGATTCCAGACAATAGACCTCAACATAAAGATTCAGTTACAGAGGAGGTTGAGAATTTGTCCGTTATTCGAGACAATAGACCTCAACTTAAAATTTCAGTTACAGAAGAGATAGAGAATAGAGATACTAGTCCCCCTAGTCCAAAATTTGTCGTTGGACGACAAGTTATTAAAAGTGATGGAGTATATGTGGAAGGAGTCATACAGGGTATGAAAATAACCTTCACTGCCGATACTGGAGCTGCCAGAACTGTGGTTTCTGCAAAAAATGTCCATAAAATTCCACTTTCTCAGAGACCAACCTTACAGAAGTACAATATACTAGCTAGTGCTAATGGGCAACCCTTGACTGAATTGGGAAAAGGAGTATTCACCATTAAATTAGGCAAATTAACTCTTGATAGTGAGGTAATTATTGCCGAGATAGAAGATGATGCCTTATTTGGCTTAGATATTCTTATGAAAGGTGAAGGGGGGCCTGCTGATATAGGACTGACGGAAGGAATTATACTGCTGAATAAAACCAAGATTCCTTGCACAATCTGAAACCGTAAGAAGAGTCAGATCTGCTGACCATTTTGTTATTCTGCCCAAAACTGAAATGATTATTGATGTATTTGTTGATAGATTTGAAACTGATGATTTTACTAAGCCACAATATTTCTTGATAGAACCTCATTCTTATTTTATTGAGACACATCCTGTTGTGATGGCCTCCTGTCTAAGTTGATATTAGAAATGAGCTTACCAATAAAAATCGCCTGATGAATCCATTTGATTATGAGATACCAGTAAATCAAAATACTGTTGTTGGTGAAGCGGAAATGGTCGAAAGTCAACCAACTACACTTTTCACTGTAGAAGACAGTGGTGAGATAAACAATTTAAATCCTACTAGAAGGATTAAACTGGGTGAATCCAAGCCAGAAACCTGGCCAACTAATGTTGGCATTATTAGAAATTTATCCAAGAAAAGAACCACAGATGGGGGAAAAGTGGTGTAGTTCCACACCATTTGATCAACTTGTATAATGAAGCGCCAGCTGGCCGTACTACAGGGAAGCAAGAAGAAATCCTTCACTTGCTTCAGAAATATTCTCACATTAAATGTGAGAACCAGCAGGGGGAGGGGTTGTAATTTTGATATGTGTATTGTGATGGATATTAAGACAAATACCATTTGTCATGTTTGCATATTCATTGTTTTGTATGAGGAAGTATAACTGTGTGTACCATTTGTACAAAATATGACATAACTAACCAATACTTGAATGTATTATTGTTTTACCTGTCAGACAGCAATGCATTATCTTTTTTATTTGGTAATGTGTTCAGAGAAAATAAGGATCAATTGACGGTTTCACATTTTATTAAAGTAATGGAAGTGCAAAATATCCAACTTCTGGAATTGTTAACTGTATCGTAGTTTCACATTTTTCTTTGGAATCATTTTTGTAAGCACATGTTCAAATTGCTGTCTGCTAAACATGACAGTGTGGGAACTGAAGATTGTATGGCTATTATTGTTGAAATGAACTGAATCGCTATATATATATATATATATTGTATGCATTAATTATGTACCTTGTCAGTCCTGTATGTATCATTATACGAGTTATGTGTTATTTTCATTTGTAATGTACCTGTAGTCGTAGTAAAACTGGCACTGAACGCACATATTTATGTCAATTTCAGCTCAGGCGCAGTCGCCATATTTTAACTTGGAAGTGTATTTACGTTACTGATTTTGTCAATAAACATCGTTTTATGTTGATGTACATCGTAATCCTGGACATAGTGTAACTCCTCAGATCAGTAGTAATCCATTCATGCATTTTATAGTAGCTGTCATGTCTTTTTACGGGAGAATTTGGCAATATTATGAGCCCGCTGTCAGTCTCATTCATCAAACATTTGTTGTTTACGATTGTTCACTTCCGGTGTGGCGCCAACTACAATTTTTAACTTACGATGATTTAGATGTTGTAGAAAAATGCTTTCTTTAACTTTGAGGAGTTACTTTTATAAAATAAGAAATATGTTATTAGTTATTGGAGTTTTAAAATTGCATGAAGTATTTTTGTTAGTGCGCGTGCACCTTTGGTGATTTCCCACCATCGGTAAAAGTAACTAAAAATAGCAAAAGTTTAGTTTGGAAACATAGATTTATTTTGACAGAACTGTGGAGCTGGTCTCCAAGATATTTTATTGAGTTGCTATAAAAGCTGTATGATAATTTCTTTATTTAGACAATACTAAACCAAAAATTGTAAAAATGTAATTTGTCTTTACATTTTTTTCTACATAACTTGCTTGTACAATTTTCATTAATGATGTTTATTTAAAGATAAACTATTATTAATTAAATAATGCTCTTGTTGGAAGTAAAATAATTAGTTAATTAAATTGTTAACAGGATTTACTAGTTGTTTAACATGTTCAAAGTTTTAAATTAACTAGAAATATACTAATTAATAAAACTTAGTATAACTTTAAATTGTATAATCAATTTTTAGTAATTAATTATAGGGATTAAAATTCTTATAAATATTTTAATCAACTTTTGACGGTGGAGTATTCCTTAGGTTGGAATATAATAATACTAAGTATTTCATAAGGATTGGAATGCACTAAACTATAATAATACTCATTATTTCATAAGGTTTGGAATACACGAAACTATGATACTACTGAGTATTTCATAATGTTTGGAATACACTAAACTATAATAATACTCAGTATTTCATAAGGTTTGGAAACACTAAACTATAATAATACTCAGTATTTCATAAGGTTTGGAATACTCTAAACTATGATAATACTCATGTATTCCATAAGGCTTGGAATACACTAAACTATAATAATACTCAGTATTTCATAAGGTTTGGAATACACTAAGCTGATATTCCTAAGGTGGGGCATATAATAAACGGTCATTCAAATATTCCAAAGGTTAAGAATATGATAAAAGTGTATTGAAAGTATCTACTGAAATAAAAGTGATAACATTAATTAATACTAATAGTAACTTTTGCACAAATAAATGTTAGTAACTCAAATAGTGTTGGTAATTATATAATGTGTCTAAATTGTTGAAGTGACTTGTTCTAAGGACAGAAACATTTTCTAGTATATGTGTACATTTGTATATTTTTGAATAATCTCTAGGAAAGAGATTGATTAATAAATTTTTTTATTAGTCAAAGGGAGATAAATCTTTCAAAATTTAAGTAATTAATCTCTAAGGTAGAGATTAATCTATTACTCTAAGGCAGATAATTCCTTTCATTAGTTAAAGTTCAGAGATTGATTCAAATATTACTGTGAATGAAAGGGGGATAATTCTTTCTAAAAGTTGAAGTAATTAATCTCTAAGGTAGAGATTAAAAATTTTTTGTTATTGTTAATAGTTTTTAACATTTGTTATTCAAAGTTTCCATATATTGTAAATTTTCTGGCTTAAATACACTGCGGACTGAGCAGGGTTTAACTTTGAACATTTTGATCTTGTAAATTGATCTGATATTGAATTGAATTAAAGTAATATAATAAAATATGGAATTGTATTCACTCTCCATGATCATTAAAGCCTCAACCTGGAAATTTAGTCTTCATAGGCTAAATACATTGTCATTGTCATCACTTGGCTGATTTGTCGTTACCATGGTAATAATTGATAGTAATTTGTTGATCTAAGGGTTTACTTTGCCTAGACGGAGATATTTGGATAGAAGGTAGTTGGGAGAATTAGAACACTCCTATAGTTCAGAGATTATTAGAAGTTCTACCCCTAGAGCGCTACAGTCTGTGCCAGGTGCCTTCTTGTTTTTCAAACTTTTAATGGCCTTCTGTATTTCTAGTTTTGAAGGTGGATCTATATCTATTTCTAGGTCCATGGGTGCTTCAGGAATAATTGCAAGTTCATCCGGATCTTTTTTGGTTAAAAACTTCTTGAAAATGTTCCTTCCATCTTCAATATTGTTCTCGTTCTGTTGTCAGTGTATTGTTGCTTTTGTCTTTAATTGCCATGTTTACTTGAGCTTTTCTACCACTTAAGTTGTTTAGTTACTTGGTATATCTGTCCCATTCACTGATTTGAAGCTGTACTTTCTTTTTCTCTTGCTAGGTCTTCCATAGAAACCCTCTTGTTCTTACGTGTTGCTGTCTTTACCTTCTTGTTGCATTCTGAACATTTTGTTTTTAGCTTTTCTTTAATTCTCTCAGTGTGTGCTTGACATATTTTGTTGTTCACTACTTTTCTTTCATCAATCAATTTCTAAGTTTCAGGTGTTATCCGTTCTTTGTGTACTTGTCTTTTAAATCCTATTACCTTTTCACTAGCTTCTGTGTAGATCTTGTGTATTTGCTGCCATTCATCATTCACTGGTATGGTGTCTGAATCCTCAGTGCTTAGGTTTTCTAATAGTTGGAATCTGTTCTTTATTTCTAGTTTAAACTCTTGTTGAATTTTTGGGTCCTGTAATTTACCAACATCAAATTTTCTTTTCACATTTACATGGGTAGACGTCTTTTTAAGTTTTAGCTTAATGTTTGCTACTACTAGATGGTGGTCACTAGCAACATCTGCACCCCGCATAACACGTACATCCTGCAATTATCTTCTCCACTTTCCATTGATAATACTATGGTCTATTTGGTTCTTGTCTCTACCATTTGGAGAAATCCATGTCAACTTATGTATTTCTCTATGAGGGAAAATAGTACCTCCTATTACTAAATTGTTGGCTCCACACAAGACTACTAAGCGTTCGCCATTGTCGTTGATGTTGCCACAGCCATATTTTCCCATCACTCTTTTATTCCCGGTGTTATCATTTCCAACTTTGGCATTTATAATCACCCATTACTATTGTTACGTCATGTTTTAGTACTTTTTTCTATCTCAGATTGTAGAGCTAGATAGAAATCTGTTTTCTCTTCAGCATCTGCTTCATATGTCGAAGCATCAGCATTGCATGATGGTTAGTTTTTCCTGCTTCGCTTGAAAGCGAGCTCTTATTATGCATTCGTTTACAGGTGCATACTCTAACATTGCTTTTGTTACATTTCTGTTCATTAAAATAGCTACTCCTCCATGGTGTTTCTCATCATTTCTACCCGAGCATACAATTGTTTCTCCTTGTTGTATTGCTACATTTATATTAAATATATTTATTGTACACACATAATTATGTCATATACTTTTCTTAAGGAACACCTATCATCGACCATCTTAATGTGTGCCATTTTGTTGTTGTTTTATGCATCTGGGACTTTTGACTCTTAATCAATACCACATGCTACGTTGTTTCCACGTTTGAAAATGACCTTCCCACTGTCAGATTCAGTCCTAATCCCCACCTCTGTATTTTCACATACATAGAACTTGCTCCCCACTGACTGTTCTAGATTCATGAGCAAAGGATGGAATTCTATTGACAAACCCCATATTTCTAAGTTATAAACTCTAGGTTCCCACTTTCAATGAAAGTATTTATAAAACAACAACAACATGGTACATGCTGGTTGTATTTCCTTTAGGAAGTCTACAGCGCAGTCCGTGTTCGACCACTTTATAAGACACTGGATACCAGAGGACTGTATACGCCTAGTCAACGTATAAAACAATGTTTATACGTACACCATTATAATGGCAAACAATGTACTAATTGCTAGATCCTCTCATCGCTGGAAGTTTGTTATTCTATAATATTATTTTACTATGAAATATATAAACATTTATGGTTAACAAATCCACCAATATCAACAAAGCGAACAACCACCCCTCACCTGAAATCATTGACCATACCAAAGACCATGAAACATGCTGAAGGAAATTCCGATTCTCCCTTGGCTCAAGCGCAAACATGTGGTGGGGATAAATCGGTTAATGATGTATCATTGATCGTCCTATTGATAATTAGATCGTCAATAATGGTAATAACAAAATTACCGAACACCAAGCAATCTTCCAAAGAGAAAGGCAAAACTCATAAGTCAAGAAACAGACAAAATCCGTTAACAACCGGAAAACTGGGAAAACCGCAATGGCCCTGACTTGGTACAGGCATTTCCAATGAAATGGTGGGTTGAATCAGATTATACGGCGTCACACCTCTCGCTTCCATTACGGTTAATAGGTTGCGGTTGTCACTATAACAGCATTTTTAACAATACTGGGACAAAATAGGTATAATGGTAGTCAACGCAGTACTTTATGAAAATCCATCGTTTCTTATCATCTCTGCAGAACAGTTAAACTAAACGGTCATCTTCTTACGCAATTTGATTTCAAATGAGATGTTGAATGACGTCATGTCTAAACCACGATTACTTAATCCTTATCTTTATACATTTTCCATATTTACTTTATGAAAATCCATCGTTTATTATCGTCTCTGCAGAGACAAAATATATTTCGACAAAATCTTGGTATCGGAATATAAACTTTTTAAGAGATCGAATAAGGCGAATCTTTTTATAGCCCTGGTCCAGTAGCCTGTTTCTCAAATAATTGATAGTTAGACATATTTGTCTTTGTTTTTAGCAGAGAAAATCTTCCTGAGGTATTTAGATACAGTTAGTTGTTAAATTATAACCTTTACCAATACGATTTTCCAATAATGTTATATGTTTAGAAGTGAATTTGTTTTAAATTTGCAAATAACGTCGCCAATTTTCAAACATGAATTGGAAATACTTTTTTGCCAATTGTTTTGCATATAGAAATGTATTTATATACAAGATCATTATAATAATAATGCAAAAATAGTGACAGTTTCCAAGAATGTTTGAACATAATGAAGTATATTACAGGTGTTCTACAATTTATCAAAGCAACGTATCTGAAATACATCATTAGCATAACTTTTGATTAATATGCATTTGTATGCTTTCAGGTGTAAATTTTGGCGGTCCTTGTGTTCATAATGATAACTGTAGAGAAAACAAACACAGTATGTAGTACTACCTGTGTATGCTCCAGTTCAGCGTTCAGAAACACCGCCAATGTTACATGTGTCACCAGTATGTTTTAAAATAGAATTTAAGAACACTTAATGGGTCAATGAGCTCTCGTATAGTATCCATCTCCAGAGGCCTAAATGTTGCTCTACACCTCTCTTACTTCCATGAAAAATATGTTGTTGTGTCTGTAGTCAAGCAGCCTAACAATATCTTTTTTTTGTGCTTAAATCTCATTAAATGCATTGCTTGATGAAGGACTTAAGTATTTTGACAGTTTTGGCAACACTATATATTTAATTACGACACATACGAAAGAGGACATCCAGGTCTACCATAGGTATGTTTTTGTTCCTTGAGCATTTCATTCATGAAGAACGCGAACTTCCATAACTCTACTGGATACCTACATTACAAACAGCGGTATATTGTCGTGTCTGCCAAATGCTCCACGGCACCTCTTTCTGAATTATTAACATCTATTATATCAGTGTGAGCACATATATCTCAGTTGGTGCGATATTCCCACCTTTGTGGTTCCTATCATGATTTCCTTGCTACTAATAATGAAGCTACTGAACCAACGGTTCCTAGTGATTAAATTAGATTAAAATCCACCTGTGATGTAAATGTAGTGTCTAAACTCTCCATTATTTTATAGGAATGGAGAGTTATGAACAATGTGGACAGGGGCAGAGTTATTGTTCTATTTGTACTTTAGATATTATACACACACTTTTGTTTGTTACAAGATTAATAATTGATAAAATTAATAAAGTACAATGGGTGGATTGTAAGTTGGAGAATGTCATCGTATCTCTCCATTCCTTAAAAACAATGGGCCTTCTCCTATACGTAATCACTTCGAACGATTTAAGGTCGCCACCACGATTCAATTAATCCCAACGCATTTTTTGTCAACAATGACAACGGATATGTAACGTTTGTCGTAATCTCAATACCGTCCTTTCCTCATTCATGGCTTATGACCAGATTGTTTAGCAAGAGTAACACCGTGTATGTCAAGAACTGTTTACCCTTTGTGAACATATCGGAGTTCATTTCCGTTTTTCGTGGGGTTTTCTTTATCGTATTTTGTAAACCATTGTTTGTCTTTTTGTCTCTTGTATTGTCTCTCCTTCGAATACGGATTATGATTACGCTTTGGTATCTTCAAACTATTCTTACGATAACCTCTGTCAATGAATACCCTATATTTTAAATTTTAAATTGTCGAAGGAATGAAATAAATATATCCAGGGTGTTAAGTGAGTGAGTGAGTGATTGTTGTTTAACGCCAACTCAGCATTTTGTCAGCTATATCATGTCGAGAACAAGTTAATATTCAATGAAATGATGATGAAGTCCGCTTTGTACTAGTCTAGCACGATTAAAGTAATAATTTTTTGATTAGAAAACGGAAAATTTGAGTTTTCTCGAAAACAATACATTTTTTTAAAACACAGTAAACGAGAGTTTTGTGCAGAATTTTACTACCATTTTTAAAATATGCATTTCATCTAACAATAACCTTTCATTATTGCTGCACTCATCTGAAATTTGACATTTTCCCCGATTCTTACCGCCAAAATAGGGGTGGGAGTAAACTAACTAGAGGTAGCAGCCAGGTAAATCTTACCTTGATAGAGACAGAGACACGTGTACAGGCATATTTTGACACTCCATTTTTAAACTTTAAAATCTTTCTAAAAGTTCACATAAAATTTCTTCATAAACCTATTTTTTGACATCTTAACATATATATAAACATCGCCAGAATGGGTAAAACAAAGGACTTGTCAAAAGATTGTAAAAACATTGTGTTAAATCTATTCAAGTTTTTTCAGCTTGAGAAGGCCAGGGGAAGACCATTTCATTCCCCAGATAATTTGATTAAAAGAACATGCAAGGCTGCTGGCATATCTTACAGTTCTGTGTATAGAGTTGTAAACGGTAAAAGTCCTCCTGAATCCAACAGACTGAAAGAAAGAAAGAAAACTCTTGATGATTTTGACCGTTGCGTTATTAAACGGACCGTTCATAGCATGTACAACAGGAAAATTGCCCCAACAGTCTCAAAAATTAAGGAAGAAATTGAAGATACAATTAAAATCTCGAAATCAACGCTTACTTTAACTTTATTAAATCTTGGTTATAAGTACAAAAAATCCGGCGATAATAGGAGGCTTTTATATGATCAGAGGTCAGTAATAAATGATCGGTGTAATTACCTCCGAAAAATCAGGAAGTTTCGAGAGGATGGGTATGAAATTGTATATTTGGATGAGACCTGGGTTAATCAGAATCATGCCACTGACTACATGTGGTTACCAGTTGATGGTTCTGATGCCCCAAAGATCCCTTCAGGAAAAGGTAAAAGGTTGATAGTTTTGCACGCTGGTAATCGTGAGGAGGGTTTGATTGATAGGTGTGATTTGGTTTTTCTTGCCAAAGCTAAAGATGGGGATTATCACTAAGAAATGAACGGGCCCATTTTTCTAAACTGGTTCGAAAATCAGCTTATGCCAGCATTAAAAGCCCAAGTGTTATCGTTTTAGATAATGCCAGTTATCACAACATCAAGACTGAAGAAACTGTTGTGCCAAACTTTAATCAGAGAAAAGCTGTCTTACAAGATTATCTTTCAAAACACAACATTCCTTTTCAGCCCCTTGAAACTAAAAAAACAACTTTATGAAAAAATTAAATTTAAGAAACTCCTTTCCGTTTTTAAAACTGATAAAATTGCCAACCTACACGGTCACGAAGTTCTAAGAACCCCTGTTCGCCATTGCGAATTGAACCCCATAGAACTTATTTGGGCACAGGTTAAAGGGTTTGTTGCAGAAAATAATACAACTTTTCGTTTGAAGGATGTGAAAGAACTTGTTTATGGGGGGTTTGGCAGAATTACAAAGGAAGTTTGGGCGAAGGCAGAAGACCATGTATTAAAAATAGAAAAGGAGTATGGGAAAGAGAATTGCATTGATAGGAGTGAGATTCCCCAAATAATAATTGATTTTGATGACGACGAGTCCAGCGACGAGGAAAGCTGAATCCAGTCCAACATGATTACATATTGAACGGGTATACCGGTTGTAAATGACAGATTGTACATAACGTTTTTACCTATAAAATTTTATTCATATCCAATAATTGTGTACTCTATGTCTAACTTCAGTGAATTTATTAGCAGAAAAAACCGTTCTTTATCGAATTATTTCAGAAAGATTGAAATAGCTTGGTCAAATTAAAAATCAGTAATTATGGAAATTTATGATTTCAAGTTTTTTTCAAAATTTTCGAGGTAAATCTCAGGTAAGCATGTGTATAAATGTCACGTAGTCAAATGCATTAACCATGAAGGGAACAATAGCCTTCTCCGGCACTTCGACGAGAGACAATAGACCAGCTGCGGGATCACCGTCGTTCCTATTGTTATATGGGATTACGTCCACGTGAGTTGGCTGTCACATTTAACGAGCAAACTTGGCCTATTTTGAAGAACTTAGCCTGAAATAAAGACCAAAATAACGCCAAAAATTGGTAATTTTTCAGATGAGCAGGGCCTTCAGAATAATTTCAAACGTAAATATTTATACAATTCCAAAATGGTAGTAAAATTCCTGACAAAACTCTCGTTGGATGCGTTAAAAAAAATCTACGCTTTACGAAAAATTTAGATTTTTCCGTTTTTTAATCAAAAAATTATTACTTTAGTTGGATTTTTCTAGTGCTAGCACACTGAAACAGCGGTCTGTTGAACGACATGTCGCTCCACTCGGACACATTATCCTGATTCCGAGCCAACCAGTCTTGTTTCTTTCTCGTTAATGCTGCATTCTTAGCGTAGACAGTAGTAGTTTATTGTAAAATTATAGGGGATACATATCCTTCATGAGTCAAATGATTGGAACGCCAAGTCAAATATTCCTTAAAATCTTTGGAAACGATAAAACTAAATGGCCAAAACAGGATATATGTCTTGAAAGTCAAACGTAGCCATGTTGGAATGTTATCTTCATCAGTGTGATATTTAAGACAACGTTATCTATAGTGTCTGGTCAAGGTTGTTGTGTCGAAAATACTGTCTGAATTATGATTTCGTCTGTAAGAAAATGACACTCAATGATGTATCTACATTTTGCACAACAAATAAAAGTAAAATAGATCACAATCTCAAAGTTGTCAAATAATAACCAAACAAGACAATCATGGGTCCTTAATTTTGTATTGGGTTTTAATAATCTTACCTGCTCTATTATCTTTGTTATGCCATAGTTCAAAAGATTGTAAGACAAAATACACGTCCACTTTAAGTAACGGCTTAACAGAGGTTTGACTGTACTTTAATTATATGTAATTACAGAAGTGGGTGTTGATGCAGCTTGTGACAACGGAGATATAGCAACAGACCAATGTTCGGATGGAAACTCAGCATGCAGTAGTGATGGTGTAGGATACAAATGTCTCTGTACCAGTGATTATTTTGATTTGAGCGGCACTTGTACTTCAAGTAAGTTAAACGCTTTGCTTTTACTTTTTTTTAGCTTTTTAGCATGCAGTAGTGATGGTGGGGGAGGAGACACATGCCTCTGTACCAGTGCTTGTTATGAATCGAGTAGTACTTGTCATGACAGTAAGTTGGACTACTCGATTTTAAGCATTCTGTCCATTCGATAACGGATACGTTTGTGAGAAAGAGTCGAACAATACTGTTGAATAATTGATCACATACAGCAACGTTATCCTATCTTCTTTTTTTCCAACAGGGGCCGCAGTGATCGTGATCGTATGGTAGTTGGATTTATAACAACATGTGCAATCAGTACATACCACCACTTAATGTGTGAGTCTGAACCCTGTTCATGGCGAGGTGTAATCGATACAACCTTATGTGGTAAAGTTT
Organism: Bathymodiolus brooksi; assembly: GCA_963680875.1. Lineage (NCBI taxonomy): Eukaryota > Metazoa > Mollusca > Bivalvia > Mytilida > Modiolidae > Bathymodiolus > Bathymodiolus brooksi. Next base: position 73,789,076 of record OY804579.1, read on the forward strand.
GTCAGTGACTTATGACAGATCGGTGGTTTTCTCATGGTACTCCTGTACCAAGTCAGTGTCATTACGGTTTTCACAGTTTTCCGGTTGTTGACTGATTTTGTCTGTTTATATAATTATGAGTTTTGACTTTCCCTTTGTAAGATTGTTCGGAGTTCGGTAATTTTGTTATTACCCTTATTCCACCACCAACAAAACTGTTCACCACGATATAACTGAAATATTATTGAAAGTGGCGTTAAATACCATAAGTCAAGCCGAGTTTTTTTCCCAATGAATCATCAACGGATAATGCATCTTAAAGGCAAATGTTTCAGCCTATTTGCATGCATACTCCGTTTTCTGTGTGGTGATATGTTTGTCCATGGAAGAAAACAGACAGTCGATATAAAATATTGTCTGATAATTTCATTTATAGTCTGTTTGACTTCTATAAATCTCCAGAAAAAAACGTCTTAAAAATCCTTTTTATAAAAGCACTTTTTACGAGATGTATTCAAATACATATAATCTATATGAAATATACAAACGCTGACGATTAATTTCAAAATTCTTTGTCAATTTATGAAAACGTTGCGCACCTAGTTCATGTGACATTGGACATTTTGATATTAACAGATTGGCCAGATCCTAATATTGTGTCCTAGACACATGGCATGATGAAGTAGACATTGAAGGCAAGCCATTGAAGGTAGAGCTTTTACACTATTTGTGCTCACTGGATGCATTTCTTACACTTAGGAAAATAGAATTAACATAGAGAACTAATGGACAACTTTTTTTTAATAAATGACCTAAAACAAATTTAATTAAATGCCGGAGTTCGTATATATCATATATTAACATACATATAGAAAAAGATATTATGGAGTTTATAGAAGTCAAACGGACTATATTATATGTATTGCTAGTTACTGTAAGATCAAGATACAATAAACAGTGATTTAATATAAACGGCTACTGACTGTGTTTATGTTGTGGTTACTTTTTTAAAACACCACAGATTTCATAGCAGCATATAGTTACTCAAATATACGATATGACTGTATGTGACAAAAATAAATTATTTTATACAAAAACCATGTTTTGTTTCGCTTACTATCCAAATAAGGTATCAAGGTAGTGTAAAATTATTTCTTTTCCAACAGAATGTAATATAAGTGCAAATACTAAGTCCTCCGAATTCCGCCAATCAGATTCGAGATAGATAATCAGCGTGACTACGACAATTTCTATGTAAGTTGACCCACGGCTGAGAGTGAAGAGTATCGGAGCGTGATCAGCCGTGGGTTATCGACGAAGATAAGTGTGCTAAAAAAAGACAATGTAAATAAGTGCTACCATTTTGCGACATTTTAGTGATCCTTTAAATGTTTTAGACTTCAAAGATCAATTAAACCCATGCGTAAGTGCAAAAGCACTTCATGTATATCAATATAGACATGGCATATACGTCAACCGTCGGAAAATATAAAATTCATTTGCACTCGCAGTGAAGCAGGGCAAAAAAGCTCATCAAATGCACGTTTTTCTGCCCGTTTATAAAGATCGCACATTCAAATTGTATTTTTTTCAGACAAGAAATGTACGTATATTGTCTATGTATATATAGTCAGTGACTGTCATGAAAAGACAATTATAAAGTCAATACAATTTACTGCTAAAACAGAACGATTATTGTATAAATATAATTGTTTTAAAGCCTACTAATTTCACAATATATATACCTCCACCTTTATTAATAGCCATCTTACTTCGGAAGAAAAGTTTGAAGATATCAAATGTGTAATCAGAATCCATAAATCAAAGCAGGACATTCATTACAATGGTCAAAGGAAGACAAAACGAATAGACAAACATTGATCCACAAAACATTACACAGAAAACTAACATTCATGCAATTCTAACCACACCAAGATCAGGGATGAGCTCCGATGCTCCAGACAAGTTAGCTCTACTTGTGATACCCGTCGTCGTTAAAATCATAATCTAAATTCAAGTTTGTTTTAGCTTGCATAACAATCTACACTTATTCGTAGTGTTAAATGTTATGTTGATTCTTAAGGAATGAAACCAGGTGAAGCATGTGCATCAGATCAATGTGTAGCAAATGCCATGTGTAATACTACATGTACTTGTAATACTGGTAATAAAGCAACACCGACATCAGCTCCTACTTCCTGTGAAAGTGAGTATACCTACATGAAAGAACTAGATGAGATAAAGTCTTTAAAATTGACCCAGAAAAAACGAAAACGCAGTTTTGTTGCAAAATGTTTAGAAACTAATCGTGTGGGTAAAAGGCATGTGGTATGTGGTGTATTAACGTTGAAGTATCACACAATTAACTTTGTTTTTCCGTAGTTGGTAAAATCGAGATGCCATGAAAACTATTCAGTTTTAAAAGAGTAATAATCTTCGTTTATTTCTTTGAATGTTACCACCTAACCACGTAGATATCTAATTTAGTGCGCACGATGCGTGTCTGGAATAGCCATCATCTGGTACGCTCACTGTCGAAAGATTGTAAAGCCAAATACTTTAAAAGTCTTTTGGAGCAAACAAACTAAAGAACATAACCATGATAGACAAACTTGGCTACGGTTATCTTTGTCTGAGATATATTGACCTTAGTTTTAATTATATGCACGTCTACACCTGAAGGATGTGGCCATTTGTTAATATGATTTACCATTATAAACACTGGAGACAATATCTCATAAATATGACAACTGAGACCACGACGTTTGACTACAATTAGAAATATATGGAGACTAAGGTAGCGGCTATCCATTTCCGAATGTTTTGTCTTGTTGTCTATGTTGCCAGTTTCATTGGATTGTCCCTTTTTGATTGCCCCTTCTATTTTATCTAACGTGTATCTACAACAAATTATTTTGATGTACCTGGACCGTGGCACTATCTTATCACGTTACCCACTAAGGTCTGTGTACTTGCCTTCCGGATTATTACATGACAATCCTCCAGAGCAAACCAACCCTTGAGAGGGCAGCCCCTATCTGCCACCTGGGAATGTATTGGCAGCTCTGTGGATCTATCCCTGTGACCCATTACCAAGTAAATCATCTAAGATAATATTAGGCTAATTGCTAACCATTTGAGCGAATGAAGTTTCTTCTGGACCTCAGTTTTGCTTATTTAAAAAAACCAATATTGTTTTAATCACCACAATAGTTGATAGATAAGAAAATAAATGGGTTTTTGTTGTGTTTTTTTATCAGGTTCAGATGCAGCCACCATAATGCTTTCTCATATGTACGTCTTTATCTTTGGAACAGTTGGGTAAAACGAATATGCTCCACTGTTGAAACCACCAAGCAAAGACTATGAGATTTACGCCATCATTTGAAGAAACGGGGATATAATGACAAAGTTATAGAGAGTGGGTTTTCAAAAGCCAGTGAAATTAACAGAAATGACCTCCTGGAGTACAAAGAAAAAAAGATCAACAAACAGGTTCTCCTTGTTCTCACTTACCATCCTTCTTTAGAGAAAATTGCAGGGATTGTGCGTCATCATTGGAAAGAAATTGAAAAAGGTGAAACGCTGGCCAAGTTGTTCCCTGAACCACCCGTTGTAGCGTTCCGGCGACCTAAAAGCATTAAGGGTACACTGGTCAGAGCTGCGGTATCTAGACCTTCATCGACGGCCGGCCAGTGTAAACCATGTGGTGACAAGCATTGCAAGTGCTGTCTCCAATTGCAACACACACAAGTGTTCCATAGCAAGACGACAGGAAAGGAGTATAAGATATTTTGCAATGTCAATTGCAAAACACCTAATGTCGTTTACCTCCTTGACTGTCACGTATGCGGGTCGCAATACGTAGGAGAAAGTGTCCAACCATTCAACAAAAGAATGAACGGACGCAGAAGTGACCTTACGAAAAAGACGCTCTTGCCCGTCAACACTTTGTATCGCCGGGGCACTCATTGGAAGACTTTGGCAGATCCAAAATTTATATCATTGACCACAATCCAAGTTGGAAAGAAAATCAAAGACAGAAAAAAGAGAGTGTTTGGATCTGCGAGTTACAAACATTACACCCGGAAGGCATAAACAAAAAGGCCTAGATCTTTTGTTTTTTAACTTTTTAACCAGTGCCTGGTCCTTAGCTAGTTTGTAAACTTCATCATTACATTTTCTCATTCTGTTCATATTGTTTATAAATTAGTGTGCAATATACTTGAATGATATAAAGTATAAAGTTCAAGGTTATGATTTTTAGTAATTTACGTCACGATAACTGATGGTCACATGACAATTTTTCAAATCAGATTACAGACGCTGATGAAGCTTGTCGGTCAAGCGAAATATCCGTCGATTTAATTATAATTATAGTCTTTTTGTAGACTTATAGTTATTTTTGTTACATTTTAACATCGTGTTTATGATATCGTTGTGCTAACATTTTAGACGTTTATATATATATATATATATATATATATACGTCTGAAAATTAAACCAACCAGTGTTAGAATTAGATTTTAGAGCTGTCAAATTTTTGTTCTTCCCTCGACGGGATTTGAACCCACACCATTGATACACTGCAGCACCATTCGCTTAGCCTTACGTCCAGCGCCCTGGACCACTCGACCACATCCACTCCCTATAAAAGGAGCTTCAATAAGCCTAGTGTTACCTTTTCTCGTAAGGTAAATCTAGGGATAGACGTAAGACATGTGTATAAGCGTGTGTAGATGGTACATATATACTTAATATTATAATTTGACAGCAATCTAACTCAGCAATTTTTAATATATTGTATAGGATAATGAAGAATTCATTATACAGTCACAGGAAATAAAGTATATTATACAAACGTCTAGAAGCAAGTGACAACCATACAATATATCTGTCCCACTGGATCTGAAAGTTACTAAGGATATATATATATATATATACGTCTGAAAATTAAACCAAACAGTGTTAGAATTAGATTTTAGAGCTGTCAAATTTTTGTTCTTCCCTCCACGGGATTTGAACTCACACCATTGATACACTGCAGCACCATTCGCTTAGCCTTACGTCCAGCGCCCTAGACCACTCGACCACATCCACTCCCTATAAAAGGAGCTTCAATAATCCTAGTGTTACCTTTTCTCGTAAGGTAAATCTAGGGATAGACGTAAGACATGTGTATAAGCGTGTGTAGATGGTACATATATACTTAATATTATAATTTGACAGCAATCTAACTCAGCAATTTTTAATATATTGTATAGGATAATGAAGAATTCATTATACAATCACAGGAAATAAAGTATATTATACAAACTTCTAGAAGCAAGTGACAACCATACAATATATCTGTCCCACTGGATCTGAAAGTTACTAAGGATATATATATATATATATACGTCTGAAAATTAAACCAAACAGTGTTAGAATTAGATTTTAGGGGCACCTATAAAGTGCGAAACGAAATACAAACGAAACGAAATCAACAAAAACAAAACGAAATAGAAAAATGGAAGAAAAAATAATAGGGGCCTAAAAGAAATCAAACCTATTTTCACAATTACGATGATAGACTACTTCCCACACATGTATGTCTTTCATCAGGAGAGGACAGGATTTGATCACCATTGAACAAGAATACTATGCATTTATTCAGCGGGAGTCTGTCCTTTTCACTTAGTGGCTTCTTTTAAAATTGGGAACCATAAGAGCAACGTCAAGTCTGTTGAAAGGAGAGGAATTAAAATAACAGAAGTCCAGTAGTTAAAGTTCACTAATAAACACCCTCGTCCGAGCAAAATTTAAAAGTGTTCGGAGAGACGAAAAAGTGTGACGAACGGACAGCAGAAGTCCTATATACCCCAATCTTTTTTTGGCGGAGGTATACAAATCCTATCAAAAATTAACTTTAGAAATTTAAAAAAAATCTACATACACGTATCTTGTAAAAGTACCCTTTTCCCCTTTGATCCCTTTTCATATACCCCCCCCCCCCCCCCAAAATCATCCCCCCTCCAAATTGTTTTCCGGTATTAATAAAATTTGATACGGCACATTTTTATACCCCCGCTATCCAGCGGGAGGGGGGTATATAGTATATGTCCGTTTGTCCGTGAGTGTTTCCCTCACTGCCTATACAATTCCTCCTTAACAACTTGATGGAATTGAATGAATCTTACAGGAAATCTTTAATACCATATGACAAGGTTCATTAATTTCATGAATTCTTTAGAACCAAATGGCATTGGGCACCTTCTATTTTTGTTTTCCCATTTTAACAGTTCTTGCTAAAATTTCTTCACTTTTGGATTTTGTCATTTAAGGCTATGTAATTGTCATACAAGGCTATACAATAGAGAGAGGATACTGTTGCGTTATCCATAACTCTTCCTAAACAACAGAATGGATTTCAATAAAACTTCCAGAGTTTCTTATGTTTAGTTTTTGCAAATATTATTTTTTCCAGAAGTTCTTCTGTAATGAGGGCGCTCACTGTACGTCCTGTTATGTTGCTGATGGGTTTTTTTTAGTTCTTCAAAATAGAACAATAGGATTTGAAGTAAAAAGTTTATAGTGTTGGGTCTTTTTGACCCCTGTATATCTCGGAAAGAACAACGGTAAGACATTACGCCAGATCTGTTGGCACACTACCGAATAAAGGTAATAACAATGGTACCGTACTCCAAGGCACATTCAAAAGGGAAAGTCCACAAAAACAGACAAATCCGATAAGAAGCTCAACCATCTGAGTTTTCAATCAACGGAACAACTGAAAAACAACACATTCCTGACTTGGTAGAGGCATTTTCCCAGGAAAATGGTGGGTTCTGATAGCAGATAGGCAGATGCCACTCGTCTAACCTTAAGACGTTACCAAGTATAAAAACAATCGATACATCTAAATTCTCTAATCCTAAGACATGACCAAATGTGAAACTAGAAAACAACTATCATATTCCCGACTTGGTACAGGCATTTCCCAAGAAAATGATTGGTCAAACCTCCCACTTGTATGACAGTCGCTAATAGTTTCCGAATAGGAAAATTTATGTAGAATACAAACAAAAAACGTAATAAAATCAGACGAATAATGAACCCTCAATATCCCAATCTATGAAAATACCCCCTCATATTCCCCATTTTTTTCTATATGCCCACTCCAGAAACTTTATAATTCATAAATACTGACACACGCACAAACACAAATAAACATATGACATTTGAACTTCTGAAAGTTTGTCCACAAGCAAACACGGCTTGGATTGAGTTGCGGGTAATGTACGTGAGGAGCACTGTAACAGACAGACATGCAAGATGGGTTATAATTAATCAAAATTATTGTATTCAAAATATCGAATTATCTTTTCTTTTTTTTTTCTTTATTTCGTTTTGTCTTTTATTTTTTTCCTTCCATTTTCTTCATATCAGTCTATTTCGTTTTGCTTTCGTTGGTTTCGTTTCATTTCGTTTCGTTTCGTTTTCGTTGATTTCGTTTCGTTTCTATTTCGTTTCGCACTTTATAGGTACCCAGATGTTAGAGCTGTCAAATGTTTGTTCTTCCCTCGACGGGATTTGAACTCACACCATTGATACACTGCAGCACCATTCGCATAGCCTTACGTCCAGCGCCCTCGACCGCATCTGCGCTCCATACAAAATGGAGCTTCAATAGTCGAAGTGGTACCTTGTTTCGTAAGGAAAATCTAGAGATAGACAAAAGACATGTGTCTAAGCGTGTGTAGATGGTACATATATACTTAATATTATAATTTGACAGCAATCTAATTCAGCAATTCTTAATATATTGTATAGGATAATGAAGAATTCATTATACAGTAGTAAGAAATAAAGTATATTCTACAAACATCTAAGCAAGTGACAACCATTCAATACATCTGTCTCACTGGATCTCAAGGTTACTTGTGATACTAGGTTAATACTAAATATTATATACGTCTGAAAATTAAACCAAACAGTGTTAGAATTAGGTTTTAGAGCTGTCAAATTTGTGTTGTTCCCTCGACGGATTTGAACTCACACCATTGATACACTGCAGCACCAATCGCTTAGCCTTATGTCCAGCGCCATAGACCACTCGACCACAGGCGCTCCATAAAAAAATGGAGCTTCAATAGTCGAAATGTTACGTTGTCTCGTAAGGAAAATCTAGAGATAGACATAAGACATGTATCTAAGCGTGTGTAGATGGTCCATATATACTTAATATTATAATTTGTAAGATTGCTCGGAGTTCGGTAATTTTGTTATTACCCTTATTGACAGCAATCTAACTCAGCAAAATTTAATATATTGCATAGTATAATATATATATATCACGGCTGATAATCCGCACAAGCAGAACAGTCGGTTCTGCAAAGAAATTCGTGAGGATAACTTCCGGTTTTGCTGGAGGAGAGTTCACGAAGACGCTTCGGAAGGCATGTACATGTCAAAAATTGAAATTTGCTTTTTTACTGCTCGAATATTGCAAAATCAGAGAATGCTATGCTGTGGCGAATGCTTTCACAATTAGAAACATGTATAGTTTATTGTTGTATATGAAGTGTAACTCTCGCAAAATCAATCGTCCCACGAAACACATGACGAAAATTGTGACACTCTTACATTTCTAAGTTGTTCTTGACAAAATGCAAGTTAAATTTTCAATACTTTTTTCATCGTGGGAGTCTAAATGTAATCGGGGATAAATTCCGATTCGTCAAAAGAAAATTGAAGTCTAGATAAATCTACAAACTGTCAATTTTCTCGTTTTCCTGCTTGAGGAGATCGGTTCTGATAGAGCACATTGCGAATGCATGAGGAGATTTGCTAGTTTTGTTAATTGTTTTCTGCAAAATTGATAAATTGACGCAAAATGTTAGAATTAAAGTCTGAAATGTGCAAATGATCTAGTTCAAGTGTCATTCCAGTTGACCTAGATAGCAAAAATCAGCATTTCTAGAAATTCCGAACTGGTGTTCTATTTCCTTAATCTGTCATATATACCGTAGAATGCAACGAAACACTTAAAACGATAGAAAATAGTAAATGGAAACAAGAGGGAGTATGAGTTAACCCATACCCGTTTCACGTAAAATAAGGCGGGAGCATCGTTACTAAACACATATTGTGATGCTAGAAATGTGTCAACTCCCCACATCATCAGATTTGCTACGGATAAAAACAGAACATTGTACTCTATTGACATGAACGACGATTGGTTGTCGATTTTTTCGTAATTTTTCAATTGATAAATTAATACCGTTTGTAAGTAGATTGCCAAAATCCTTACTATATAATTATACATCCTGTTGACATTCTCTTCTCCAGAATGCACCAGAACAATATAAGGTATCAATCTCATTGTGTAATATCCGAGAGATCCTATTAAGCTTACCAGGATGAGATAATCTTTTGATCCAAACGAAGTATTTTTATTTGTTGGCTTACATTCGGTTTGGAGCAGATAGAAACATTTGAGTATAGACAAAACCATGACAGTTGTCTCGATACTATTACAATAATCACTAGATATCCTTATACTGACATCATCTTTGTTGTATACTCTCATTGCCAAGAGAACTGTTCCTGGTAAGACAAGCAGAAAAGCAGCCGCAATATTGATGCACTTCCATATCATATGTTTAGCTGTCGGACGATTTACATCCTGTATTGATTCATAAACACTCTCCTCAGATTGCAGTAAGGCTGCATGTTCAATTATACTGAAATTGTCATATACACAGGAAGGTTGTCTGATCATGTTTGTCATTTCTGATCGTTTGGGCCAAATCTCCGAAATAAACAGAATTGTTAGCAAAGAATACTCGAAAACAGCAGGGTCAAGGAAGCCCTCCATTGCATTTATTACATTAAGAGCAGACGAATTTGTATCGCATGGCCAAGACAAGGTCGCATTTCCTGTTATATTCAAGGTAAAGTCCTGAAAATATCGAATGTCGTCTGCATATGCAATAACAATGACTGAAATATTTGTCAAAAACAAAATCAATAGACCATAATAAAGTCCAAGAGAACTCGCAAAATGTATTTCGCATACCGTGTTTAAAATCCTGTTTGAACAACACGGAATATGAATAACAAAATTTCACAAATAATACGCTGATCTATGTTCACGTTTTCATAATTATGTGTAAAACAGGTTAGGTGGTATGAAAAATATATGGCAGTTTCTGTAATACTTGCAAGTGTAAAAAGCCACAAAAATCGCAACATTATCTTACCACTGATGTCCCAGTGCTGACTAAGTGTAACTGCAGCGGGATATATTGAGGCATACACTGTTAGGGCAATGCAAATAAATATGGCGAGACACGCGGTCACAGTCATGGTAATTATAAATAGATTGGCATGCACTTTGTCGTGATCTTGTCCTACAGATCCAATCACAAGAATGATGCAGAGAACAACAACCACACTGACAAGAAAAACTATACCCGATATACTCCCATCGTGTGACACTGACTCTCCATTTCCGCGTTCCTTCGGGTGTCCTGCTGAGAACGGCAGTACAAACACTGCCCGCAAAACTTTGTTCAATCGAGTCATGGTAATTCTGAAAATGTAAATGTTTGATACGATTAGTATATACTTATAGATTAATGCATGTTCTTTTCCATATCAGGACTGTTATCATCCCGAGAGACCGATATCGGCCAGTGGGCTTTAACCCGAGGGTCGATATCGGTCGAGGGATGATAACAGTCCTGAAATGGAAAAAGGCATGTATTAATCTATTGATCAAATATTTCAACATTGAATTAAAAAGAACAAAATTAACTTCACACACAGACACCAAACTTGTCTGGATATGAGTGGCCGATATCGGTTGAGGGATAATAACAGTCCTGTTATGGAAAAAGTCATGCAGTGATCTATTTATAGAAAGACTTGATATCGTGTTATCAGAATTTTGTCCCGATATGTGCCCATGGGTTGATATCGCTTTGGTACTTCCGGTGTTTACGTATAGGCAAAATTGATGTTACTACTTATAAATATGTGATAAATACAATTTAAATGTTTGATTTGGTTATTATATACATACAATGTAAACGATTGATATGGTTATTATATACATACAATGTAAACGATTGATACGGTTATTATATACATACAATGTAACCGTTTGATATGGTTATTATATACATACAATGTAAATGTTTGATACGGTTATTATATACATATAATGTAAATGTTTGATACGGTTATTATATACATACAATGTAAACGATTGATACGGTTAAGATATGCATACAATGTAAATGTTTGGTGTGGTTATTATATACATACAATTTGAAAGTTTGATACGCTTAGTACAAATGTAGATACATACAATGTAAACGTTTGATACGGTTAATATATGCATAAGGGTAATAACAAAATTACCGAACTCCGAACAATCTTACAAAGGGAAAGTCAAAACTCATAATTATATAAACAGACAAAATCAGTCAACAACCGGAAAACTGTGAAAAACGTAATGACCCTGACTTGGTACAGGCATTTGTAAAGAAATGGTGGGTTGAATCAGATTTTAAAGCGCCAAACCTCCCGCTCTCATTACGGTTCAAAGGTTCCGGCTGTCACTATAACAGTATTTAAATACAGGAACAAAATAAGTAAAATAGTTGTCAAAGCAGTACCATATTCGGTGACGTAAATGTCAAAAATATTTTTACGTCACACATTGATAAAAAAAACATTTTTGACATTTTCCTGCATTTTTTATCTTTATACATTTTCACTATATGAAAATGCATCCCTTATAATCGTTTTTTCTACATACAATGTAAATGTTTGATACGGTTAGTATATACGTACAGTGTAAACATTTGATACGGTTAGTATATACATAGTCAATGATTCAATGTTACGGACATGTGGAAACATTTGTATGCCTGCATCATTTTTTTGTTAAAGAGAGGAGCTTAAGGCCCATAAATAAGACTGCGACTTGTTATTGCAGTGGCTGAGCCAAGCTAAGAGAGTAAGCGGTCTTGAATATGTGTTAAGGGCATATATGTTGTGGTACGAAAACGGTACATATTCGTGGTCATTTGTGACACAAGTATTCCGTAATGGTTAACCAGGTCATGACTTCAACTTAATCACTTGGAACCTGTATTTAGTAGCTTCCTTGTTAGAAACAACCCTCTATCATGAACAAAAACGTGGATATCAAATTTTGTACACACGATACGTTTCTAAAATACAACATTTTCAGGTACGCTCATTATCAAAACACAGGTTGATTAAGGAAATAAATCATGGAAGCCAGAATGTGTTGGGAGTTTTAACATGGATTGGCGGATATTAGTATTTTATCCTGAGCCAGAAGCGAGGGATAAAATTTACTAATATCCGCCAATCCACGTTAAAACTCAAAATACATTCTGGCTTTCATGATTTATTTCGATTCTGATATGTCTAAGAGTACAAATACGGCAGATTGGAAGACGGTAATTTATATTTATGTTTGCACACAATTTATGCTGCCAATGGAAAAGTCAGTCACATTCCACGGCGCATGTGCTAATGAGATTTTACCGAATGGATAACTCGCTCTTTTGTTAGCAAAGCGAATGAAGAAGGTCATGTTATAATTCACCTTAGTTTTAATAAATTTCGTTTTATATGAACTGTAGATTTCAAACAATAATATACAAAAATGTATTTAATCAACCATGTCATCTAAAACACTGACTACTTGTTGGATGATACCACAGATTATTATTGGTCCACCAGACGCAGTATCGACCCCGTGATAGTGATGACAACGTATATATATTTATAGATTTAGTGTGCACGACGCGTTTCCGGAATAACCCTCATCAACTACGCTCATATTCACTTGATTGGAGTCAAATTATTTTAAAATCTTGGAGAGTACGTAAATGATTAATTGATTGTTTGATGTTTAACGCCAACTTTAACAGAATTTCAGCTGTATCATGGCGTGGACAAATTTTATTATTAATGACCAAGTAAATGAGAGGACCTAAACAGGATAGCTAAAATCAGCTAAGATCACTTATGTCTGAGGGAGAAGAACCTTTGTTTTATATAGAATTGCATTATTTAGGAACAGTAAATTTCAATACTATATATATCTAATAAATCATGCCTGCTAAGGTTACGTATGGTGGAGATTGGCATTGATTTTAATAAATTAGGGGTATCGATGTTCCCTCTTTCTATTATTTTTCTATTGGATTTTGGAACTGTTACGGGGTATTTTTTGTTTTCATTTTATTACATTATTCAGTAACCGTAAATTTCTAACATACATTCATTCGATGACTAATTGTACACAAGTAGAAATATCCACCCAACGATAGCAAATTAAACGTTCTATGGTAATATTACCAATGATCATGTTTAAATGGCATGTAATGTCCCATTTTTATTCTTACGTATCCATTCATCAAAATTATTGTAAAATTTAAGATACTTGAAATTACACTCATACCTCGAACAGCATCGGTGGTGTAATGGTTAGCATGCTTGCCTCGAGTGTGGTAATCGTGGGTTCGATCCCCGATCGGGTAAAACCAAAGACTATAAATTGATATTTGTTGCTTCTCCGCTAAGCACGCAGCGCTAAGAAGAAAGGGTAAAGACTGGTTGGCTCGGAATCAGGATAATGTGTCCGAGTTGGGCGAAATGTCTATCAGCGGACTGTGGTTTCCGTGAGCTTGCACTATGAAAATCGAACTAAGCGAGTTGGTCTAGTACAAAGCGGACCTAATCGTCATCTCATTGAAAATTAACTTGTTCTCGCCATGAGTTAGAGTTAGACAACAATCACTCACTCACTCACATCCCTCTTTTGAAAAATATAATATGAGCATCTCATGCATTATCAAAACACTAAAAGATTTTCATTATTTGTTATAAGCCTGAAAGAATGGTACAAAACATATTAACTACCTATATGCTACATGCACGCTAATAGTTAATACTGAAAGGATGTCATCTGATTAATATACAATTACGGCCCTCTGTGTAGGGAAACATCCAGATTTGTCAACCAGGGGGAACCCCCTCGAGGGTTGACAAATCTGGATGTTTCCCTACACAGAGGGCCGTAATTGTTTTATTATATTTTTACCAATGTTTTATAGGTTATCTCCCTTGTGGGGGGAAATTGTGTTGTTCGGCGGGGAACAATATGGTTGGTTCCCGGCAGCTCAAATGTTTGCCAATGTTTTATAGTTTATCTCCCTTGTGTGAGATCATTGGGTTGTTCGGCGGGGAAGAATAGGTTTGTATCCCGGCAGCGCAAATGTTGGCAAAACATCTCAATTATTTTATTATCATATGACTAATTTAATCCAATCAAAATCTATCATATAGATTAAAATAAAATAATATTTGTTGTTAATCTGAGGAATAATTCAATCATCTTATTTTGATACACGGCTAAGGAAACCAGGAAATATTAATTTGTACTATATGTGTCACCCTCTTAAAATAAAGTTTTTCCTTATTCTTATTATTATTTTTTTTTCTTCAATTCAATTCAAAATATTTTATTGTTTAAATAGTAACCAAAAGGATTGGATAAAAGACAGCGCCCATATAAATTATAAATTATTTCCCATGATAATAGCGAGCACAGAGAGCTATACAGCAACAAACAGTTGGGTCTGCCTAATGATGAGATTGAAATCCTTTCGTGCGGAAGTTGATAAAAGTTGGCGTGTCACGGAGAGAATGCAAAAAAAAAAAGGCCTCCAATAAATAATTTTAAAACTAAAATGATATCATGAACTTTTACAAATCTTATTTAAGTAACAAAAGACAATAAAAGGTGCTTACATTGTTAAATTAATCAGAATGACATCTCGCTATCAAAGTCGTCCCGTCTACTTTCGTCCCTAACGGAGTTCAAAAACCAAAGAAATATTTAAAGGCGAGGAACTTGTAACAATGAATAAATCTATTTTTACGGGTCAAAACATATATTTTTTAAATGATATCATTTTTTTTAAGAAAAATTAATATTTGCCGATCTTTGCTAGCTACGGCTCATGCGCCTACAAAAATTTGTCTTCTAAATTTAAGCAAAATATTCTGACATTTCCATTTGAAATCATTGTATGACCACAAAAAACTGCAAAAGTGGTAAGTTTTGGGAATATATGGAGTGTTTTTCATTTAACAACATATGAAAAAAGGAAAACTGACCAGAATTACAAAACAAAAACATAAAAAACATTACATAACACGACATTTTTTCCTGGAATGACTTATGTATTGCAAAACATATCACTAGATCAAAGCAAAACATTCCTCATGTGTTGACCTCCGATATCGATGTTCCCCCATAAAACTGTATTACATTCCAAACAAATTAAATAAATAAACAAAATGGAAGTTAAATTTTGCGAACACCGACGAGTTTCACGAACGTGTTACGTAGTGAGTGAAACGTAAGTCCCTCATACGCCACAAAACTGCATTATTAGAAAGAACTATGAAAGTATTTTTTCTTCAATTGAGTTTCACGAACGTAGTGAGTGAAACGAAGGTCTTCAAATGATTGCCGAGGGAGTGTCGGAGGGACTATTTCACATCCCCGAAGATGTATCCCCCAGCACGTCACTACAACACTTGATGCTCTAAAATCTGTCAAAAATACTTCAGCAAAGCAATTCTATACACTTTAAGTTAGGCATCCTATGAGTATGACAAGCAAAATCTAGACTAATTTAACACGTTAAACATTCCATCCAAAAGAACTTCTAAATTTTGTTTCAAATAGCAGAGCAAGAGGTTGACAAAATGTTACAACATAAATAATATATCGGTGTTCAAATGCTTTAGTCAACCTGCACAATATACAAACATATGACCTTATTTGATAATTATAAATATTGATGTCGATTGTCAGAGTAGAGAGCAAACAAAACACTTATCTTGACGGCTTTGTTATCAATCATTCACCCCCTTGGCATATATTTCACCCGGATATTTCAGAAATAATGCAATCCCTATCTTGAACTCGTGAATAATACATGTTTTTATGAAACAAGAACGGAATCATAGAAAGGTCTGGGAAACAAGTTTCAAAAACAAAGTTATTCCGGCACTTATATTATTCCTCAAAACATACATGTATCGAATTCGTCATAACATCCACAGCATATCTATATTCATGTTCATTGAAAAAACTTTGAAAAAAATCATAATAAATATCAATTTGCACTATATTCCGCCAATGGGCCAGTGCCAACAAATTAAAGTGACCCATGAGGTCATGACGAACTCTCCTCATTGGTTGTTCGAAAATGGGTCCCATTCGGGGAAACGAATTGGCGTCGTACCTAAATATGATTAGGAAATCGGATCAAAGAGTGATAACTCCGACAAAAAAGAGTTCACAAAGGAATTCGATTTTTTAACACACAAATCCTATGGTTATTCTGAAAAGTGTATGCGTGCGTGTGTGTGTCTGTGATGTGAGAAAACGGTGGAAGGGCTTGCGAAAACAGTCATGTGACCCTCTGGTCACGCTTCCGGTTTTTTCTTCCTCTATTTGAGCTTGAAATTAAAGATACAACCGATACAATTAAGGGACCGATCACTTAACCTGAAGGGGGGGGGGGGGGGGGGGCATGGTTTTTTGCTAAACAAATTAATCTGATGCTGAATTTTGAGAAAAAAATACTTTGGCTGGGATGGGTACATAAAAAAATAATCTGAGGCAGTAATTTCACAATATAAAATAATGTTACATTTAGAAAATAATATATACACACTGGCCAGACAGAAATGCTGTGCTGGCATCTAGGCAATGCCTACTCCATTTTATTATGTTGTTAGCATTATATTTGTAACAAAATAATGATGTCTTAAAATATAGTGTTTTGTTTTTCATTAACTGTACCTGAAAACGGAAGTAAATATATGCATTCAAACTTCCTTAAAAGGAAAATAGTCATTAGTACGTTTGACGGTTATTTTTGGAAAAATGTATTCTGATTTTTAAAGTGGTAATAAAATCCAAAAAATCTAACGAAATGCTACTAAATTGTAATTATTGATGAGAATTTAGCGTAATACATCTGTACATTCAACAATTTCAATTAAAAACAATAGTTCATTTATTGCTTTATGAGACTAAGTTAATTGATGTTCTATACACAACTATATACTTACATAGTATCATATGTATACGAAACACATTTCAAGAGGATTTCACGTTCTCACAAAATAAATACTAGCTTCAAAAATAGATACTACACAGGTTTTTATATTGTTTAGTTTTATCATGCGGACCAATTTTTAAATTTCCCTTATCGGAAAAACTTCCTTGTGTAAATAATTGTATTACTAAATGATGATACAAAATTACCCTTTAATATTCTGATCACGTTACCTATGGTACATTTCCGCATTCGTATTTTGAATAGTCATTCTAGTTGTATTTTCTAATTGATTGATTCATTGATTGGTTGAGTATTGCTTCACGTCCAGCAAGCAGTATTTCACCAATATTTAGGAGGAGAACAAATTCAATTATGTATAAACAAGACTATATAGAAATGAGGGAAGGGGTGGGACAAACAATTTTGCCTGCCACTATAAAAGTACGGAGAGTTGGGTCGGGACGAAAAAATTAGTCTTTTATAGGGCTATAATGCGCCTACTATTTTTTCGAAGTCTACAAAAGAGGTCGTTCCCGTACAGGGAGTGTGACACTCACTAATAATGTTATCCACTATGGTCAACAGTCAGGCTATCTGTATTATACCATGACACCCCACCCCCTAATTGAGAGGGCTCCCCCGATGCACAATCCGGCGACGGCTGAACAGCGAGAATTCACTGATCCTGATATTGCATTGTCCATGTTCATCTGTGTGATAGAGTGTGGTCTTTTTTTTAATGAAAGCGAGTTTGTGCCGGTCTTATTTTATTGTTTGTTTATATCTGTATTGGAGATCCAATTATCAAAATGTTTAGCAAACTAATCTTGCGGGTAAAAGCATGTGGAGTATTAACGTTAAAGTATCACACAATGTCTTAATGACGTCATAAAATGACGACTGTGTGCCATTTCACCAGACGATGAGTTATATCTCTATTCCACTCATAAGATGTGCTAAAATGAAACATTATTCCATTTACATAGGACATCCTTAATCAAACACACTTTTTTCAATTTATAATATTTTTTATGAGGATCTTCCGAATAATCATCCCGATAACCATTAGGTATATTGATTTAGGGGAGGGATCAATCATGTGATGAATGGGAACAGAACGTCATCAGTAATAGTTTATTGCCAAACTATAGTGGAAACATAAGTAACATTCAAAGTCAAACGATTCGAAATAGCCTTCATCAGGTATACTCAAACTCGAAAGATTGTAAAACCAAATATTTCAAAAGTCTTTAGGAGCATGTAACAAAAGTACATAAACATGATAGACAAACGTAGCTAAGGTTATCTTTGTCTGATATATATTGACCTTAGGTTTAACAAGATGCACGTCTACACATGAAGGATGTGGAAATTTGTTAATATGATTTACCATTACTGGAGATATACCACCGAGATCACGACATTTGACTGCAATCAGAAATATATGGAGACTCAGGTAGCGGCTATCCATTTTCGAATTCTTCTTCTTCGTCTTGTGTACCCTATGTTCACAGTTTCTCTGGATTGTCCATTTTTGATTACCGCTTTGGTATTCTCTAACGTACATGGACTAAGCACGTTACCCAGTATGGTGTGGTCTTCCGTTTTATTACCTGACAATCCTCCCGAACAAATCACCCCATGGAGATGGCATCTCCTATCTGCCTCCTGGGAACGTATGGGCAGCTGTGTGGATCGTGCCCTGTGAACTATCACCAATATCAAATAAATCCGCTAAGATAATATAAAGCTACTTGTTAACCATGTGAGCGAATACAGGCTATTTTCTGGACCTCAGTTTTGCTTATTTCAGAAAACCAATATTGTTTTAATCAACATAATATTTGATAGATAAGAAAATAAATGATATTTTTTTTCAGGTTCTGGTGCAGCCATAGTTTTTGTTGACCTGCAAAACCAATATTGACCTCAGCCTTCGGCTTCGGTCAATGTTATTTTACAGGTCAATAAAAACTCATATTCACTTCTACAAAAGTCTGTAATTGTATAATATTTCATAATCCCACAATTCAAAATAATGAAATAATGAGTTAATTATTTCATCAAATGTGAACGTTGGTTTCATTTTATCTCAATAACTTTACATTATCTTATTTAATTTCATTTCAGTTGTCTTACTTTACATTTGTATGTGTTTTATTTTGCTAGTTCTTATTGTATTATTAATTTTACTTAAAGTAATGTTGTTGCTATGTGCTGTGAATTCGCTTAAATTCGTGGATACACATGTTCGTGGTTTGAGAAAAGATTGTATTTTCGTGGATATATGTACATTCGTAGATTATCTGCTATAGTCATTACATATGTATATGGTGACTAATATTCGCTACAGTCCCAGTTTCGTGGCTTGATGCCATTCATGAAATCCACGAAAATACGTAAACTACGAAATTGATGTTTAAGTTTCTACTAGAATGAAGTAGTATCAACCAACAAGTAACGCCTACTAGGGCTATACCAAAGGGTTTAACACACACATGCTATTTTTGTAAAGATATCTATATAAAACAAGTAGTTAAAATGTCAATGTGCAGTATGAAAACTATATATTATACATCGTGTCTTTTTAGTGTAATATGCATTTATCTTATTTTGAATTTCCACGAAACAGGAGTAAATATCATATTCACCAACTATTTACCCTCTTGTTTCTCAACCTCATACAGATAAATCACATGTTTAAAGAATATATATCTATATTGTTTGAATATTGTGTAAGTAGTTGTGTAAATCGTCTGTTATTGTTTGTTTATTGTTCACTAACTATATATTCGTTCGATTTATTTTCAAATTTATATGGATAAATACCTCATAATGTATTTTGAGATGATATTTTGTAATATTGTAAACCAATTAAACTGTGTGTGTGCACACATGATCATAAATGAGTTTTATGTATAGCTTGGTTTTGTATTTTCGCTTGTGATGTGTACAATTTAATTAGATTGATTGTACAGTAATGTTAATGTTCCTAATACAAACGTAGATATCTAATTTAGTTTAGTTTAATTATATTGTATTGTACATAACCAATAGGATTGGACAGCAACCTATGCTAACTTATATGAACTCCTCTCTTTACAAAATATTCACATGTAATAATGACAAAACAAAACCACATACAATAGACATTTAGATTCTGACACTGATAAGAAGAAAGTAAGACGTTTAGGTGACAAAATGCTGACCAAGCCCTGAAATCGTTTAGATTGGTTTTTAAATGTTCGAACTTTTCACAACATTTTGGAGTTAAGATCATAACTATAGTCAACGTTCTCAAAGAATAATGTTTCAATATTGATATTGATATCGTCACATGTTCTTCTTTCGTTCAGGTATATTGGACATGCCAGATAATAACGAATAGCATCAAAACAAGCACTGCAATTACATTTATGATAATTTGTTATATGTATCCTTGACAGATTGGCATTGAGAGAGTTATATTGTTGTCCAAGTCTAATATGTAATAAACTTACCTTCCTTGGACCCTCATCTTTGTGATATGTCCTATCCTAAAATACCCTAAAAACCACGACCAGCGCATACTGACGCTAAACTTTGTGCTAAAAACCGTCATAAATTCGTAAATGGACTCATCCATTTGCAACACTGCTTTAGATCATTTTCGTACATTGTCCTGTTAAAATAGAATAAATGTTCTCCTCCCGTCCTTTATTGACGATTGTAGCATAGGTATGTCTAATGTTTTCGTCAATGATAGCACTCGCTACATTACTCTTCACCAGGGTTAAAATCTTTGACGAAAATATGAAATACCACTGGTAAAATCTCCAATCAGTTGACTCTGTGTTAGGTATTAGTGTATGTTCCAAATATATTCTGTCATTTAGTCATTGATTTGGTTTCAACTACTCGAAGTGGGGATCTGTCGAAATAAAGATTAGAAGCAATCACCTTAGTTTCCCCCTTCTGATATTTGGTGAGGTCCATGTTGTTCATCTTTTTAGTTTTCTGTGCTGTATCTTTTTTAGTCTATTTTTTGTTTTTTGTTTTTTTTTGTCGTCTTCGGTTTACAAAATATCTCGTTTGTTTTTCTTTTCATATTGCATTTTATGTTTTTCAGGTAATGTATTGTCTTTTCAGATTGTGTTTTTATTCTGTTCTCTAATTTGTTGTTTGCTATTGATCCTGTAATAATTCATCACAGTTTATTCATATTTGTTTTTATCTGAAATCACTTGACTGAGACATTAATATGATTAATATATTATTTATTTACAAAAAAACATCGTATTTACAATATACATTATATTAAATTACATTTTTCTGTCGTTCATAGTTCCATAGCAATAGAAATATTCCACATTTCCGATTTGATTCTTAGATTCTATGTTTTTATTCATTTTGCAGACGAGTTATTTCCCTTCCGACGGTTTAAATGGCGGACGCGGTAGCAACAGCAATGTAATCCACAACGAATTTGAGTATTATTTTCTCATAATTTGTAGATATTTAAACCTTGTAAAAAAATGAGAGGAATTTTTTTTTTTTTTAACGCAAATGGAAAATTCACAAGTCATTACAACAATAACAAATTTGGAACAGATTATGGGGGAAATATATGTTATATTCATTGAATTTTGCATGATAGTGGGGCGCAAAATGTTAGAATTAAAGTCTGAAATGTGCAAATGATCTAGTTCAGGTGTCATTCCAGTTTACCTAGATAGCAAACATCCGTATTTCTAGAAATTCCGAACTGGTGTTCTATTTCCTTAATCTGTCATATATACCATATAATGCAACGAAACACTTAAAACGATAGAACATAGCAAATGGAAACAAGAGGGAGTATGAGTTAACCCATACCCGTTTCCCATAAAATAAGGCGGGAGCATCGTTACTAAACACATATTGTGATGCTAGAAATGTGTCAAATCCCCACATCATCAGATTTGCTACGGATAAAAACAGAACGTTGCACTCTATTGACATGAACGACGATTGGTTGTCGATTTTTTCGTAATTTTTCAATTGATAAATTAATACCGTTTGTAAGTAGATTGCCAAAATCCTTACGATATAATTATACATCCTGTTGACATTCTCTTCTCCAGAATGCACCAGAACAATATACGGTATCAATCTCATTGTGTAATATCCGAGAGATCCTATTAAACTTACCAGGATGAGATAATCTTTTGATCCAAACGAAGTACTTTTATTTGTTGACTTCCATTCGGTTTGGAGCAGGTAGAAACATTTGAGTATAGACAAAACCATGACAGTTGTCTCGATACTATTACAATAATCACTAGCTATCCTTATACTGACATCATCTTTGTTATATACTCTCATTGCCAAGAGAACAATTCCTGGCAAGACAAGCAGAAAAGCAGCCGCAATATTGATGCACTTCCATACCATATGTTTAGCTGTCGGACGATGTACATCCTGTATTGATTCATAAACACTCTCCTCAGATTGCAGTAAGACTGCATATTCAATTATACTGAAATTGTCATATACACAGGAAGGTTGTCTGATCATGTTTGTCGTTTCTGATCGTTTGGGCCAAATCTCCGAAATAAACAGAATTGTTAGCAAAGAATACTCGAAAACAGCAGGGTCAAGGAAGCCCTCCATTGCAGTTAATACATTAAGAGTAGACGAATTTGTATCGCATGGCCAAGGCAAGGTCGCATTTCCTGTTATATTCAAGGTAAAGTCCTGAAAATATCGAGTGTCGTGTGCATATGCAATAACAATGACTGAAATATTTGTCAAAAACAAAATCAATAGACCACAATAAAGTCCAAGAGAACTCGCAAAAATGTATTTCGCATACCGTGTTAAAAATCCTGTTTGAACAACACGGAATATGAATAACACAATATCACAAACAATACGCTGATCTATGTTCGCGGTTTCATAATTGTGTGTAAAACAGGTTAGGTGGTATGAAAAATATATGGCACTTTCTGTAATACTTGCAAGTGTAAAAAGCCACAAAAATCGCAACATTATCTTACCACTGATGTCCTAGTGCTGACTAAGTGTAACTGCAGCGGGATATATTGAGGTATACACTGTTAGGGCAATGCAAATAAAGATGGCGAGACACGCGGTCACCGTCATGGTAATTATAAATAGATTGGTATGCACGTTGTCGTGATTTTGTCCTACAGATCCTATCACAAGAATGATGCAGAGAACAACAACCACACTGACAAGAAAAACTATACCCTATATACTCCCATCGTGTGACACTGATTCTCCATTTCCGCGTTCCTTCGGGTGTCCTGCTGAGAACGGCAGTACAAACACTGCGCGCAAAACTTTGTTCAATCGAGTCATGGTAATTCTGAAAATGTAAAGGTTTGATACGATTAGTATATACATACAATGCAAACGTTTGATACGATTAGTATATACATACAATGCAAACGTTTGATACGATTAGTATATACATACAATGCAAACGTTTGATACGATTAGTATAGACTTATAAATTAATGCACGTCTCCATATCAGGACTGCTATTATTCCAAGAGACCGATATCGGCCAGAGGGCTTTAGTCCGAGGGTCGATATCGGTTGAGGGATGATAACAGTCCTGAAATGGAAAAAGGCATGCATTAATCTATTTATCACATATTTCAACATTGAATTAAAAAGAACAAAAATAACTTCCCACACAGACACCAAACTTATATGGATATGAGTGACCGATATCGGTTGAGGAATGATAACAGTCCTGTTATGGAAGAAGTCATGCAATGATCTATTTATAGAAAGGCTTGATATCGTGTTATTAGATTGTTGCCCCGATATCTGCCCATGGGATTATATCGCTGTGGCACTTCCGGTGTTTACGCATGAGCAAAATTGGTATTATTACTTATAAATATGTGATTAATACAATTTAAATGTTTGATGTGGTTAGTATACACATACAATGTAAACGATTGATACGGTTACTATATACATACAATGTAACCGTTTGATATGGTTATTATATACATACAATGTAAACGATTGATACGGTTAGTATATGCATACAATGTAAATGTTTTATATGGTTATTATATACATACAATTTGAAAGTTTGATACGGTTAGTACAAATGTAGATACACACAATGTAAACGTTTGATACGGTTAGTATATACATACTATGTAAATGTTTGATACGGTTAGTATATACGCACAATGTAAACTTTTGATACGGATAGCATATACATGCAATGCAAACATTTGATGCGGTTAGTATATACATACAATGTAAATGCTTGATACGGTTAGTATATACGTACAATGTAAACATTTGATACGGTTTGTATATACATACAATGTAAACGTTTGATACGTTTAGTATATACGTACAATGTAAACATTTGATACGGTTAATATATACATACAATGTAAACGTTTGATACGGTTAGTATATACGCACAGTGTAAACATTTGATACGGTTAGTATATATATAGTCAATGATTCAATATTATGGACATGTGGAAAACATTTGTATGCCTGCATCATTTGTTTTAAAGAGAGGAGCTTAAGGCCCCTACATAAGACTGCGACTTGTTATTGCAGTGCCTGAGCCAGGCCAAGGGAGGAAGCGGTCTTGAATGTGTTAACGGCATGGATTTTGTTGTACGAAAACGGTACATATTTGTGGTCATTTGTGACACAAGTTAACCAGGTCATGACTTTAACTTAATCACTTGGAACCTGTATTCAGTAGCTTCGTTGTTAGAAACAACCCTTTCTCATGAACAAAAACGTGGATATCAAATTTAGTACACACGATACGTTTCTAAAATACAACTTGTTCAGGTACGCTCATTATCAAAACACAGGTTGATTAAGGAAATAAATCATGGAAGCCAGAATGTGTTGGGAGTTTTAACATGGATTGGCGGATATTAGTATTTTATCCTGAGCCAGAAGCGAGGGATAAAATTTATTAATATCTGCCAATCCATGTTAAAGTTCAAAACACATTATGGCTTTCATGATTTATTTCGATTCTGATATGAATAAGAGTACAAATACTGCAGATTGGAAGACGGTAATTTATATTTATGTTTGCGGAAAATGTCGCACACAATTTATGCTGCCAATGGAACAGTCAGTCACATTCCACGGCGCATGTGCTAATGAGATTATACCGAATGGATAACTCGCTCCTTTGTTAGCAAAGCGAATGAAGGAGGTCATGTTATAATTGACCTTAGTTTTAATAAATTTCGTTTTATGTTTATTTCAAACAATAATATACAAAAATGTATTTAATCAACCATGTCATCTAAAACACTGACTACTTGGTGGATGATACCACAGAGGATTATTGGTCCACCAGACACGGTATCGACCCCGTGATAGTGATAACAATGTATATATATTTGTATATTTAGTGTGCACGACGCTTTTCCGGAATAACCCTCACCAACTACTCTCATATTCACTTGATTGGAGTCAAATTAT
Source organism: Bathymodiolus brooksi (assembly GCA_963680875.1). NCBI lineage: Eukaryota > Metazoa > Mollusca > Bivalvia > Mytilida > Modiolidae > Bathymodiolus > Bathymodiolus brooksi. The sequence continues at coordinate 73,814,710 of OY804579.1, forward strand.
TTTAAAATCTTGGAGATTACGTAAATGATTGATTGATTGATTGTTTGATGTTTAACGCCAACTTTAACAGACTTTCATCTGTATCGTGGCGTGAACAAATTTTATTATTAATGACTAAGTAAATGAGAGGACCTCAACAGGATAGCTAAAATCAGCTAAGATCACTTATGTCTGAGGGAGTAGAACCTTTGTTTTATATAGAATTGCATTATTTAGGAACAGTAAATTTCAATACTATATATATATCTAATAAATCATGCCTGCTAAGATTACGTATGGTGGAGATTGGCATTGATTTTAATAAATTAGGGGTATCGATGTTCCCTCTTTCTATTATTTTTCTATTGGATTTTGGAACTGTTACGACTACGGGGTATTTTTTGTTTTCATTTTATTACATTATTCAGTAACTGTAAATTTCTAACATACATTCATTCGATGACTAATTGTACACAAGTAGAAATATCCACCCAGCGATAGCAAATTAAGCTTTCTATGGTAATAATACCAATGATCATGTTTAAATGGCGTGTAATGTCCCATATTTATTCTTACGTATCCATGCGCAGTTAATGAAAACAGATTCAAGTTAAAATCAAATCACTCTTGATAATTCATCAAAATTATTGTAAAATTTAAGATACTTGAAATTACACTCATACCCCGAACATCATCGGTGGTGTAATGGTTAGCATGCTTGCCTCGAGTGTGGTAAATCGTGGGTTCGATCCCCAATCGGGTAAAATCAAAGATTATCAATTGATATGTGTTGCTTCTCCGCTAAACACGCAGCATTAAGAAGAATGGGTAAAGACTGGTTGGCTCGGAATCAGGATAATGTGTCAGAGTTGGGCGACATGTCTATCAGCGGACTGTAGTTTCCGTGAGCTTGCACTATGCAAATCCAACTAAGCGAATTGGTCCAGTACAAAGCGGACGTAATCGTCATCCCATTGCAAATTATCTTGTTCTCGCCATGATATAGCTGAAAAATTGCTGAGTTAGAGTTAAACTACAATCACTCACTCACATCCCTCTTTCGAAAAATATAATATGAGCATTTCATGCAATATCAAAACATTAACAATTTTCATTATTTGTTATAAGCCTGAAAGAATGGTACAAAGACATATTAACTACCTATATGTAGCACGGTACTAAGTAAGCATAGGAAACCAGTTGTCAATTTCGTGTATCTTACATTCACGCTAATAGTTAATACTGAAAGGATGTCATCTGATTAATAGTTGTTGTTAATCTGTGGAATAATTCAATCATCTTATTTTGATACACGGCTAAGGAAACCAGGAAATATTAATTTGTACTATATGTGTCACCCTCTTAAAATAAAGTTTTTCCTTATTCTTATTATTTATTATTCTTATTATTTATTATTTTTCTTCAATTCAATTCAAAATATGTTCTTGTTTAAATAGTAAACAAATGGATTGGATAAAAGGCAACGCCCATACACATTATACATTCTTTCCCATAATAATAGTATTGTTGTTAGCATTATATTTGTAACAAAATAATTATGTCTTAAAATATAGTGTTTTGTTCTTCATTAAAAGTACCTGAAAAAGGAAGTAAATATATGCATTCAAACTTCCTTAAAAGGAAATTATCTGATGTTCTCGTGGCAAGTAGAATTTTGATTGGCTGAAAAGATATTTTTAAAACTTCAGGGAAGCGGTGCGGTGACAGAAAATCAATGATCGTTCTCACCTATGTGCTGTCCCTTTACATTGTGCACAGCAGACGACACACATTTCACAAGATGACAGAAAATCAATAATCGCTCTCTGTGATCTTCGTCCAGAAATACACGTATTTATGTTTTTCCTATAATAAGGACCTACTTATTAATGTTGGAACATTCAGATAAAAATGTGGTGAGTCTCCAGATGTTATATATCCCGTTTTAAAGCAAAACCACTGCCCTTTAAAACGGGATATATAGCATCTCGGGACTAATAACGTATGATAGTCATCAGTACGATTGACGGGTATTTTTGGAAAAATGAAAGAACGTTCTTAAACAACATAAGGGGCGGATCCAGGGGGCGCCCCCTAATATTGGAAAAAAAATGATTTTTCTGGCGTAAAATCGTTATTTTTCACACGAAATACCCCAAAACTTTTCGCTCCTCCCTCTGCTCGGCGCAATTTTTTTTAAGTGCGCCCCCTAGCTTGAAATCCTGGATCCGCCCCTGAACATAATTACGGCACTGTATTGTGATTTTTAAAGTGGTAATAAAATCAAAAAAATCTGGGGAAATGCTACTAAATTGAAATTATTTATGAGAATTTAGCGTAATACATCTGTACATTCACCAATTTCAATTAAAATAAATAGTTGATTTATTGCTTTATGAGACTAAGTTAATAGATGTTCTATACATAACTATATACTTACATAGTATCATATGTATACACAACACATTTTAAGAGGTTTTCACGTTCTCACAAAATAAATACTAGCTTCAAAAATAGATACTACACAGGTGTTGTATTGGTTTAGTTTTATCATGCGGGATCAGTTTTTAAACTTCCCTTATCGGAAAAACTTCCTTATGTGAAGGTAATCTTGGTGTCTATCATGGATATAAATAAACAATTATCTCAGGTTGTAGATACATTATTTGTGAGTACAATCATCAACAGTAATAGTAAATATACACTATTACTTTTTATCTATAAATCATGACCCTCACATGAAGTGTAAAGGTCTTTGTAATAATTTGGCATATAATCAATGTGACTCTGGTAAACTCATGAATAGTAGAAAACCTTCAGATTAGAATAATGACAATCCATATATGTATGCAGGAAAATGAGACATGTCCAACCACTAAACCAGAAAAGAAATATAGCAATAGAAATGAAAGAGAGTTTCCCGCCCAAAATTCAGCTAACCAAACTGGCCAATAAGAAATGATGATACAAAATTACCCTTTAATATTCCGACCACGTTACCTATGGTACATTTCCGCATTCGTATTTTGAATAGTCATTCTAGTTGTATTTTCTAATTGATTGATTGATTGGTTTATTATTGCTTCACGTCCAGCAAGCAGTATTTCACCAATATTTAGGAGAACAAATTCAATGATGTATAAACAAGACTATATAGAAATGAGAGAAGGGGTGGGACAACCAATTTTGCCTGCCACTATAAAAGTACGGAGAGTTGGGTCGGGACGAAAAAAATAGTCTTTTATAGGGCTATAATGCGCCTACTATTTGTTCGAAGTCAACAAAAGAGGTCGCTCCCGTACAGGGAGTGTGGCACTCACTAATAATGTTATCCACTATGGTCAACAGTCAGGCTTTCTGTATCATACCCTGACACACCACCCCCTAATTGACAGGGCTCCCCCAATGCACCATCCGGAGACAGCTGAACAGCGAGAATTCAGTGACCCTGATATTGCATTGTCCATGTTCATCTGTGTGATAGAGTGTGGTCTTTTTTAATGAAAGTGAGTTTGTGCCGGTTTTTTTTTTTATTGTTTGTTTATATCTGTATTGGAGATCCAATTATCAAAATGGAGTGCTGGAATCAAATTACACGGTTATACTTTGTCACAAAAAAGGGGGTGCGATCGTGCTTTGCATCAATCAAGAGCTTGACCTTTAACTGTTAGATCTGCGAGTCGATTACTACCAATGTTCACAGGATGAAGTTGTGAATTTCGGAGAGGGCGATTTCTTTGAAGTTAACAGCGCCATATGTTGCGTTCATTTCACTGGTAGATACATATATAAGGACGCGAAAATGTTGTTCTATTAAGCACGAGGAACTCACAGGAGGATATCCCAGAGCCAAAGGAAAAAAGGTATTTATGCTTTCATATTTTTGTGTTTTATTTATATTTTAACAAGCAAAATGTTTAAATCGGTAACCTTTTCACGTCACCTTAATTAACAGTAAGTTTCCCAATGTCCAATTTCGAAAGAGAAAAAAAATCATTTATAGGGCCTATATATATGCACTTTATTTCTTAATTTCGTTTCGTTTCGCTGTATTCGTTTCGTTCCATTTAATTGCGTTTCGATTTCGTTTTGCACTTTAGTACAACCCGTTGCCTAGTTATATGTGAGGACATTTTAATGACATGTGAAACACAGTTATGTGACCGCTTCATTGCACTACGAAGGGTAATCTGGTCCCATAAAACTAATTTATCCCGCCCACTGTTGAATGTCCCAAATCTTAAGTCATTCATATCCTAGAGTAATCGATTTTGTCACTGTTTCTACGATTGTGTGGTTGGATAATGGAGCTGTTCTGGTGGTGTGGTATCCTTACTGTTTGTTTTCATATTTTTGCTAGGTTCATGCCAGATACTGTTAATTGGAATGGAGATAGCCTATGGTATCGAACCAAGTGTAGGAATATACCACATGCTATTCCATTTAATTTCTCGACCGAAAATAATTAGAATGTCAAAGTAAAAACAAACCAGTTTATAAGAGCAGAAGAAAATTGTCAAACATGTATCCAAAACGCAATGAGACTATCTATGAATGATGGAGATAAAAGACAGTTTAACAATAGTAATTAGTAAATTTTGAAAATAATTTTGTGTCGCTATGTTTGTAAGTACCACTAAATACGTTGGTCACATAAATAAAGAATTAGCCGATTTTGCCTATCCTGTTTAGACCATTAGGCTTACTTGTTCCTAAAGACGTTTATATTATTTGTCTTTCCTATCTTTTGACTATGATTTTACTTGGTGAAGGTTAATCCACAAACACATCATGTGCACTAAATTAGATATCTACGTTTTTATTACATAACAATTTCTTGTATCTAACTATCTAGAATTTCCATTAATCTCTTTTGTGTGAATTATGTTTTTCTGTTCTTTTATTAAGATGCAGTCTCATTTTTATGGTTACATATTTAAAATGTACGGAAAAGAGATCGGAAAAAATCAGACATTTCCTTGATTAATTCTAAATTTGTCAGACTAGTCGAATGTATATAAAATAATGAAAGATTGTCAGACAAGTCGAATGTATATAAAATAATGACAGAACACCTCTGGTCACGTTTTTCATGTACAACGCAATAATTTACATAAGACTATATTATTACAGAACGGAATGTCCTATATATCGATTGTCTCTTTCTATATAAAATGATTCAACATTTATATTTCTTATATAGTTCGTGACCATTAATTGTCCGCACTACAGACAACTCTCAATAATAATTGTGTTGTATAAATTTTATTTGCTTGGTTTGGTTTGGTGGACTAGCATATGTTAGCTATATCACATAGAGAACTCTGGGATACTGATGCTTGCTATATAATAGATCAACCAGTGTGAGCTGTATTTTTATAGTGCTCGTTATATCAACAATCACGTGCACATTATTCTGATTCCAAAACGAGCCGGTCTTTACTCTTAACCTTATTGCTGCTTGTTTATCAGATAAGCAGCAATTACTATTTTTACAGCTTTCGTTTAACACGACATGAGCACTATGATACGGCAACAGATCAATGTAATGTTACAAACACGGGATGCAGTAGAGGTGGTGGGGGAGGAGACAAATGTCTCTGCATCAGTGCTTATTATGAATCGAGTAGTACTTGTCATGACAGTAAGTTGGACTTATCGAATCTAAGCATTCTATGCAGTCGATAACGGATACGTTTGTGAGAACGAGTCGAACAATGCTGTTGAATAAATGACCACATACATCAACGGTATCCTGTCCTCTTTTTCCAACAAATCATTTACTGATAATACATCTTGAAGGTAAATGTTTCAGGCTAATTGCATGCATACTCAGTAGCGTTTTTGCATGGTGATCTGTAGCATAATGTGTTAATTGATATGTTTATCCATAAATGAAAACAGACATTCGCTATAACATTTGATCTTATAATTTAATTTATAGTCCGTTTGACTTTATAACTCCAGCAAAAACTTCTTAAAAATCGATTTGTTAAATCAACACTCTTTTACTAGATGTATTGAAATACATATAAAAAGAGTTTGAAGATACCAAAGAGGTAGATCGAAGAAGAACAGACAACACATGAAATATACAAACTCTGAAAAGTAATTTCAAAAATTTGGTCAATTGATGAACATGTTGCCGTTTGAATATTAATTCAATTTTCTGAAGTATAAATAAACTGCATGGAGTGAGTACAAATAGGTAGGAGTCACCCAATCAAGACAAAAGCAAAGATACATGTTCTTTCAATATATATTTCACTGTACCATGTGACTTTGGAAATTTAGATATTAATGAATTGACCCGCTCTCAATACTGTGTCCATAGATTAAATGTCAGAGTTCGCATATATCATATATATATATATATATACCTCTGAGAATTAAACCAAACAGTGTTAGAATTAGATTTTAAAGCTGTAAAATTTCTGTTCTTCCCTCGACGGGATTTGAACCCACACCATTGATACACCGCAGCACCATTCGCTTAGCCTTACGTCCAGCGCCCTAGACCACTCGACCACATCCACTCCATATATACATATAGAAAACAAATTCTAGAGAATTTAGAAGTAAAACGGACCATATTATATGTATTACTGGTTACTGTAGAATCAAGATACAATAAACAATGATTTAATATAAACGGCTACTGACTGTGTGTTTATGTTGTGATTACTTTTTAAAAGAAAACACATATTTCACATTTAGTGCACACGACATGTTTCTGGAATAACCTACATCAGGTAAGCACTGGTAAGCTCAAAACCAAATTATTTAAAAACCTTTGAAATTAATAAAACCAAATGGCGACGTATACCTTAGGCAGGTGATCCTCAGATTTAAGCCTTTCATTAATATGTACTCAATAAATACTCAATTTCGTGATCATATAAACGTGCATGTCGGTAACCCATGGATAACCACTTTCCGATACTCTCCACCAATCAACCGCGTACATTTATAAGTTTGTATACCAACATATCATTACTCAAATTTTGCACAACAAATACAAGAAAAACAGATCACAATCTTAAAGTTGTCAAATAATAACCAAGACAATCATGTGTCCTTAATTTTTATATTTTTATCATGTTTTATTTATTTTACCTGCCCTTTTATCTTTGTTTTACCGCAGTTGGTAAAATCAAGACGCTAGTCAGTTTTAAAAGAGTAATACTCTTCGTTTATCTCTTTGAATATTACTGCATAAAAACATAGATATCTAATTTAATGCACACAATGCGTGTCTGGAATAGCCTTCATCAGGTATACTCAAACTCGAAAGATTGTAAAACCAAATAGTTTTAACGTCTTTAGGAGCATGTAACAAAAGTACATAAACATGATAGACAAACGTAGCTAAGGTTATCTTTGTCTGATATATATTGACCTTAGGTTTAACAAGATGCACGTCTACACATGAAGGATGTGGAAATTTGTTAATATGATTTACCATTATAATCACTGGGGATATACCACCGAGATCACGACTTTTGACTGCAATCAGAAATATATGGAGACTCAGGTAGCGGCTATCCAGTTTCTCTGGATTGTCCATGTTTGATTACCGCTTTGGTATTCTCTAACGTACATGAACTAAGCACGTTACCCAGTATGGTGTGGTCTTCCGTTCTATTACCTGACAATCCTCCCGAACAAATCACCCCATGGAGAGGGCATCTCCTATCTGTCTCCTGGGAACGTATGGGCAGCTGTGTGGATCGTGCACTGTGAACTATCACCAATATCAAGTAAATCCGCTAAGATAATATAAAGCTAATTGTTAACCATGTGAGCGAATACATGTTATTTTCTGGACATCAGTTTTGCTTATTTCAGAAAACCAATATTGTTTTAATCAACATAATATTTGATAGATAAGAAAATAAATGATATTTTTTTCAGGTTCTGGTGCAGCCATAGTTTTTGTTGACCTGCAAAACCAATATTGACCGAAGCCTTCAATATTATTTTACAGGTCAATAAAAACTCATATTCACTTCTACAAAAGTCTGTAATTGTATAATATTTCATAATCCCTCAATTCAAAATAATGAAATAATGAGTTAATTATTTCATCAAATGTGAACGTTAGTTTCATTTTATCTCAATAACTTTACATTATCTTATTTAATTTCATTTCAATTGTCTTACTTTACATTTTTATGTGTTTTATTTTTCTAGTTCTTATTGTATTATTAATTTTACTTAAAGTAATGTTGTTGCTATGTGCTGTGAATTCGCTTAACTTCGTGGATACACATGTTCGTGGTTTGAGAAAAGATTGTATTTTCGTGGATATATGTAAATTCGTAGATTATCTGCTATAGTCATTACATATGTATATGGTGACAAATATTCGCTACAGTCCCAATTTCGTGGCTTGATACCATTCATGAAATCCACGAAAATACGTAAACTACGAAATTGATCTTTAAGTTTCTACTAGAATGAAGTAATATCAACCAACGAGGAACGCCTACTAGAGCTATACCAAAGGGTTTAACACACACATGCTATTTTTGTAAAGATATCTATATAAATCAAGTAGTTAAAATGTCAATGTGCAGTATGAAAACTATATATTATACATCGTGTCTTTTTAGTGTAATATGCATTTATCTTATTTTGAATTTCCATGAAACAGGAGTAAATATCATATTCACCAACTGTTTACCCTCTTGTTTCTCAACCTCATACAGATAAATCACATGTTTAAAGAATCTATATCTATATTTTTGAACATTTTGTAAGTAGTTGTGTAAATCGTCTGTTATTGTTTGTTTATTGTTAACTAACTATATATTCTTTTGATTTATTTTCAAATTTATATGGATAAATACTTCATAATGTATTTGGAGATGATATTGTTAATGCTGTAAACCAATTAAACTGTGTGTGTGAACACATGATCATAAATGAGTTTTATGTATAGCTTGGTTTTGTATTTTCGTTTGTGATGTGTACAATTTAATTAGATTGATTGTACAGTAATGTTAATGTTTCTAATACAAACGTAGATATCTAATTTAGTTTAGTTTAATTATATTTTATTGTACATAACCAATAGGATTGGACAGCAACCTATGCTAACTTATATGAACTCCTCTTCTTACAAAATATACACATGTAATAATGACAAAACAAAACCACATACAATAGACATTTAGATTCTGACACTGATAAGAAGAAAGTAAGAAGTTTAGGTGAAAAATTGCTGACCAAGCCCTGAAATCATTTAGATTGGTTCTTAAATGTTCGAGCTTTTCCTAACATTTTGGAGTTAAGATCATAACTATAGTCAATGTTCCCAAAGAATAATGTTTCAATATTGATATTGATATCGTCACATGCTCTTCTTTCGTTCAGGTATATTGGACATGCCAGAAAATAACGAATAGCATCAAAACAAGCACTGCAATTACATTTATGATAATTTGTTATATGTATCCTTGACAGATTGACATTGAGAGAGTTCTATTGTTGTCCAAGTCTAATATGTAATAAATTTACCTTCCTTGGACCCTCATCTTTGTGATATGTCCTATCCTAAAATACCCTTAAAATCACGACCAGCGCATACTGATGCTAAACTTTGTGCTAAAATCCGTCATCAATTCGTAAATTGACTCATCCATTTGCAACACTGCTTTAGATCATTTTCGTACATTGTCCTGTTAAAATGGAATAAATGTTGTCCCCCCGTCCTTTATTGACGATTGTAGCATAGGTATGTCTAATATTTTCGTCAATTGTAGCACTCGCTACATTACGCTTCACCAGGGTTAAAATCTTTTTTAGTTTTCTGTGCTGTATTTTTTTTAAGTTTGTTTTTTGTTTTTTGTTTTGTGTTGTCGTCTTCGTTCTACAAAATATCTCGTTTGTTTTTCTTTTCATATTTTAAGTTTTTCAGGTAGTGTATTGTCTTTTCAGATTGTGTTTTAATTCTGTTCTCTAATTTGTTGTTTGCTATTGATCCTGTAATAATTCATCACAGTTTATTCATATTTGTTTTTATCTCAAATCACTTGACTGTGACATTAATATGATTAATATATTATTTATTTACAAAAAAAACATCGTATTTACAATATACATTATATTAAATTACATTTTTCTGTTGTTCATAGTTCCATAGCAATAGAAATACTGCACATTTCCGATTTGATTCTTAGATTCTATGTTTTTATTCATTTTGCATACGAGTTATTTCCCTTCCGACGGTTTAAATGGCGATGCGGTAGCAACAATGTAATCCACAACAAATTTGAGTATTATTTTCTCATAATTTGTAGATATTTAAACCTTGTAAAAAAATGAGAGGAATTTTGTTTTTTTTACATCAAATGGAAAATTCACAAATCATTACAACAATAACAAATTTGGAACAGATTATGGGGGAAATATATGTTATATTCATTGAATTTTGCATGAACGTGGGGCGCAAAATGTTAGAATTAAAGTCTGAAATATGCAAATGATCTAGTTCAAGTGTCATTCCAGTTGACCTAGATAGCAAAAATCAGCATTTCTAGAAATTCCGAACTGGTGTTCTATTTCCTTAATCTGTCATATATACCGTAGAATGCAACGAAACACTTAAAACGATAGAAAATAGTAAATGGAAACAAGAGGGAGTATGAGTTAACCCATACCTGTTTCCCATAAAATAAGGCGGGAGCATCGTTACTAAACACATATTGTGATGCTAGAAATGTGTCAACTCCCCACATCATCAGATTTGCTACGGATAAAAACAGAAAGTTGTACTCTATTGACATGAACGACAATTGATAAATTAATACCGTGTGTAAGTAGATTGCCAAAATCCTTACGATATAATTATACATCCTGTTGACATTCTCTTCTCCAGAATGCACCAGAACAATATAAGGTATCAATCTCATTGTGTAATATCCGAGAGATCCTATTAAGCTTACCAGGATGAGATAATCTTTTGATCCAAACGAAGTACTTTTATTTGTTGACTTACATTAGGTTTGGAGCAGGTAGAAACATTTGAGTATAGACAAAACCATGACAGTTGTCTCGATACTATTACAATAGTCACTAGCTATCCTTATACTGATATCATCTTTGTTATATACTCTCATTGCCAAGAGAACAATTCCTGGCAAGACAAGCAGAAAAGCAGCCGCAATATTGATGCACTTCCATACCATATGTTTAGCTGTCGGACGATTTACATCCTGTATTGATTCATAAACACTCTCCTCAGATTGCAGTAAGCCTGCATGTTCAATTATACTGAAATTGTCATATACACAGGAAGGTTGTCTGATCATGTTTGTCGTTTCTGATCGTTTGGGCCAAATCTCCGAAATAAACAGAATTGTTAGCAAAGAATACTCGAAAATAGCAGGGTCAAGGAAGCCCTCCATTGCAGTTAATACATTAAGAGTAGACGAATTTGTATCGCATGGCCAAGGCAAGGTCGCATTTCCTGTTATATTCAAGGTAAAGTCCTAAAAATATCGAATGTCGTGTGCATATGCAATAACAATGACTGAAATATTTGTCAAAAACAAAATCAATAGACCATAATAAAGTCCAAGAGAACTCGCAAAAATGTATTTCGCATACCGTGTTAAACATCCTGTTTGAACAACACGGAATATGAATAACACAATATCACAAACAATACGCTGATCTATGTTCGCGGTTTCATAATTGTGTGTAAAACAGGTTAGGTGGTATGAAAAATATATGGCACTTTCTGTAATACTTGCAAGTGTAAAAAGCCACAAAAATCGCAACATTATCTTACCACTGATGTCCCAGTGCTGACTAAGTGTAACTGCAGCGGGATATATTGAGGTATACACTGTTAGGGCAATGCAAATAAAGATGGCGAGACACGCGGTCACCGTCATGGTAATTATAAATAGATTGGTATGCACGTTGTCGTGATTTTGTCCTACAGATCCTATCACAAGAATGATACAGAGAACAACAACCACACTGACAAGAAAAACTATACCCGATATACTCCCATCGTGTGACACTGATTCTCCATTTCCGCGTTCCTTCGGGTGTCCTGCTGAGAACGGCAGTACAAACACTGCGCGCAAACTTTGTTCAATCGAGTCATGGTAATTCTGAAAATGTAAAGGTTTGATACGATTAGTATATACATACAATTCAAACGTTTGATACGATTAGTATATACATACAATGCAAACGTTTGATACGATTAGTATATACTTATAAATTAATGCACGTCTCCATATCAGGACTGCTATTATTCCAAGAGACCGATATCGGCCAGAGGGCTTTAGTCCGAGGGTCGATATCGGTCGAGAGATGATAACAGTCCTGAAATGGAAAAAAGCATGCATTAATCTATTTATCACATATTTCAACATTGAATTAAAAAGAACAAAAAATAACTTCCCACACAGACACCAAACTTATATGGATATGAGTGACCGATATCGGTTGTGGAATGATAACAGTCCTGTTATGGAAGAAGTCATGCAATTATCTATTTATAGAAAGGCTTGATATCGAGTTATTAGATTTTTGCCCCGATATCTGCCCATGGGATTATATCGCTGTGGCACTTCCGGTGTTTACGCATGAGCAAAATTGGTATTATTACTTATAAATATGTGATTAATACAATTTAAATGTTTGATGTGGTTAGTATACACATACAATGTAAACGATTGATACGGTTACTATATACATACAATGTAACCGTTTGATATGGTTATTATATACATACAATGTAAACGATTGATACGGTTAGTATATGCATACAATGTAATTGTTTTATATGGTTATTATATACATACAATTTGAAAGTTTGATACGGTTAGTACAAATGTAGATACACACAATGTAAACGTTTGATACGGTTAGTATATACATACTATGTAAATGTTTGATACGATTAGTATATACGTACAATGTAAACTTTTGATACGGATAGTATATACATGCAATGCAAACATTTGATGCGGTTAGTATATACATACAATGTAAATGCTTGATACGGTTAGTATATACGTACAATGTAAACATTTGATACGGTTAGTATATACATACAATGTAAACGTTTGATACGTTTAGTATATACGTACAATGTAAACATTTGATACGGTTAGTATATACATACAATGTAAACGTTTGATACGGTTAGTATATACGCACAGTGTAAACATTTGATACGGTTAGTATATATATAGTCAATGATTCAATATTATGGACATGTGGAAAACATTTGTATGCCTGCATCATTTGTTTTAAAGAGAGGAGCTTAAGACTGCGACTTGTTATTGCAGTGCCTGTGCCAAGCCAAGAGAGTAAGCGATCTTGCATATATGTTAACGGCATATATTTTGTGGTACGAAAACGGTACATATTCGTGGTCATTTGTAACACAAGTTAACCAGGTCATGACTTTAACTTAATCACTTGGAACCTGTATTCAGTAGCTTCCTTGTTAGAAACAACCCTCTATCATGGACAAAAACGTGGATATCAAATTTTGTACACACGATACGTTTCTAAAATACAACTTTTTCAGGTACGCTCATTATCAAAACACAGGTTGATTAAGGAAATAAATCATGGAAGCCAGAATGTGTTGGGAGTTTTAACATGGATTGGCGGATATTAGTATTTTATCCTGAGCCAGAAGCGAGGGATAAAATTTATTAATATCTGCCAATCCATGTTAAAGTTCAAAACACATTCTGGCTTTCATGATTTATTTCGATTCTGATATGAATAAGAGTACAAATACGGCAGATTGGAAGACGGTAATTTATATTTATGTTTGCGGAAAATGTCGCACACAATTTATGCTGCCAATGGAAAAGTCAGTCACATTCCACGGCGCATGTGCTAATGAGATTATACCGAATGGATAACTCGCTCCTTTGTTAGCAAAGCGAATGAAGGAGGTCATGTTATAATTGACCTTAGTTTTAATAAATTTCGTTTTATGTTTATTTCAAACAATAATATACAAAAATGTATTTAATCAACCATGTCATCTAAAACACTGACTACTTGGTGGATGATACCACAGAGGATTATTGGTCCACCAGACACGGTATCGACCCCGTGATAGTGATAACAATGTATATATATTTATATATTTAGTGTGCACGACGCTTTTCCGGAATAACCCTCACCAACTACTCTCATATTCACTTGATTGGAGTCAAATTATTTTAAAATCTTGGAGATTACGTAAATGATTGATTGATTGATTGTTTGATGTTTAACGCCAACTTTAACAGACTTTCATCTGTATCGTGGCGTGAACAAATTGTATTATTAATGACTAAGTAAATGAGAGGACCTCAACAGGATAGCCAAAATCAGCTAAGATCACTTATGTCTGAGGGAGTAGAACCTTTGTTTTATATAGAATTGCATTATTAAGGAACAGCAAATTTCAATACTATATATATCTAATAAATCATGCCTGCTAAGATTACGTATGGTGGAGATTGGCATTGATTTGAATAAATTAGGGGTATCGATGTTCCCTCTTTCTATTATTTTTCTATTGGATTTTGGAACTGTTACGACTACGGGGTATTTTTTGTTTTCATTTTATTACATTATTCAGTAACTGTAAATTTCTAACATACATTCATTCGATGACTAATTGTACACAAGTAGAAATATCCACCCAGCGATAGCAAATTAAGCTTTCTATGGTAATAATACCAATGATCATGTTTAAATGGCGTGTAATGTCCCATATTTATTCTTACGTATCCATGCGCAGTTAATGAAAACAGATTCAAGTTAAAAATCAAATCACTCTTGATAATTCATCAAAATTATTGTAAAATTTAAGATACTTGAAATTACACTCATACCCCGAACATCATCGGTGGTGTAATGGTTAGCATGCTTGCCTCGAGTGTGGTAAATCGTGGGTTCGATCCCCGATCGGGTAAAATCAAAGATTATCAATTGATATGTGTTGCTTCTCCGCTAAACACGCAGCATTAAGAAGAAATGGTAAAGACTGGTTGGCTCGGAATCAGGAAAATGTGTCAGAGTGGAGCGACATGTCTATCAGCGGACTGTGGTTTCCGTGAGCTTGCACTATGCAAATCCAACTAAGCGAATTGGTCCAGTACAAAGCGGACGTAATCGTCATCCCATTGCAAATTATCTTGTTCTCGCCATGATATAGCTGAAAAATTGCTGAGTTAGAGTTAAACTACAATCACTCACTCACATCCCTCTTTCGAAAAATATAATATGAGCATTTCATGCAATATCAAAACATTAACAATTTTCATTATTTGTTATAAGCCTGAAAGAATGGTAAATAGACATATTAACTACCTATATGTAGCACGGTACTAAGTAAGCATAGGAAACCAGTTGTCAATTTCGTGTATCTTACATTCACGCTAATAATTAATACTGAAAGGATGTCATCTGATTAATATTTGTTGTTAATCTGTGGAATAATTCAATCTTATTTTGATACACGGCTAAGGAAACCAGGATATATTAATTTGTACTATATGTGTCACCCTCTTAAAATAAAGTTTTTCCTTATTCTCATTATTTATTATTCTTATTATTTATTATTTTTCTTCAATTCAATTCAAAATATGTTCTTGTTTAAATAGTAAACAAATGGATTGGATAAAAGGCAACGCCCATACACATTATACATTCTTTCCCATAATAATAGTATTGTTGTTAGCATTATATTTGTAACAAAATAATTATGTCTTAAAATATAGTGTTTTGTTCTTCATTAACTGTACCTGAAAAAGGAAGTAAATATATGCATTCAAACTTCCTTAAAAGGAAATTATCTGATGTTCTCGTGGGAAGTAGAATTTTGATTGGCTGAAAAGATATTTTTAAAACTTCAGGGAAGCGGTCCGGTGACAGAAAATCAATGATCGTTCTCACCTATGTGCTGTCCCTTTACATTGTGCACAGCAGACGACACACATTTCACAAGATGACAGAAAATCAATAATCGCTCTCTGTGATCTTCGTCCAGAAATACACGTATTTATGTTTTTCCTATAATAAGGACCTACTTATTAATGTTGGAACATTCAGATAAAAATGTGGTGAGTCTCCAGATGTTATATATCTTACGTCACCGAATATGGTACTGCTTTGACAACTATTTTACCTATTTTGTTCCTGTATTTAAATAGGTTTGGCGCCTTAAAATCTGATTCAACCCACCATTTCTTTAGAAATGCCTGTACCAAGTCAGGGTCATTACGGTTTTCACAGTTTTCCGGTTGTTGACTGATTTTGTCTGTTTATATCATTATGAGTTTTGACTTTCCCTTTATAAGATTGTTCGGAGTTCGGTAATTTTGTTATTACCTTTATTTAAAGCAAAACCACTCCCCTTTAAAACGGGATATATAGCATCTCGGGACTAATAACGTATGATAGTCATCAGTACGATTGACGGGTATTTTTGGAAAAATGAAAGAACGTTCTTAAACAACATAAGGGGCGGATCCAGGGGGCGCCCCCTAATATTGGAAAAAAAAAGATTTTTTGGCGTAAAATCGTTATTTTTCACACGAAATACCCCAAAACTTTTCGCTCCTCCCTCTGCTCGGCGCAATTTTTTTTAAGTGCGCCCCCTAGCTTGAAATCCTGGATCCGCCCCTGAACATAATTACGCACTGTATTGTGATTTTTAAAGTGGTAATAAAATCAAAAAAATCTGGAGAAATGCTACTAAATTGAAATTATTTATGAGAATTTAGCGTAATACATCTGTACATTCACCAATTTCAATTAAAATAAATAGTTGATTTATTGCTTTATGAGACTAAGTTAATAGATGTTCTATACATAACTATACATAGTATCATATGTATACACAACACATTTTAAGAGGTTTTCACGTTCTCACAAAATAAATATTAGCTTCAAAAATAGATACTACACAGGTGTTGTATTGGTTTAGTTTTATCATGCGGGATCAGTTTTTAAACTTCCCTTATCGGAAAAACTTCCTTATGTGAAGGTAATCTTGGTTTTTATCATGGATATAAATAAACAATTATCTCAGGTTGTAGATACATTATTTGTGAGTACAATCATCAACAGTAATAGTAAATATACACTATTACTTTTTATCTATAAATCATGACCCTCACATGAAGTGTAAAGGTCTTTGTAATAATTTGGCATATAATCAATGTGACTCTGGTAAACTCATGAATAGTAGAAAACCTTCAGATTAGAATAATGACAATCCATATATGTATGCAGGAAAATGAGACATGTCCAACCACTAAACCAGAAAAGAAATATAGAAATAGAAATGAAAGAGAGTTTCCCGCCCAAAATTCAGCTGACCAAACTGGCCAATAAGAAATGAAAAAGACAAAATAGTATGGAGTATTCATTTAACAGAAGTATTTTAAAAATGAATAAATATCTAAACTATAAATACTAATTAAAATATGTATATATTACTGAAACAGAAATAGAAATAGATTAAGGATTAAATATAAATGTATTTTATCATGATCAGCTACAAGTAGAAATAAATTAATAATAAAAATAATCATTATACTAAAAAATAATTAATATGTACAAATTCACTCAACCACATGAATAATTGTATTACTAAATGATGATACAAAATTACCCTTTAATATTCCGACCACGTTACCTATGGTACATTTCCGCAATCGTATTTTGAATAGTCATTCTAGTTGTATTTTCTAATTGTTTGATTGATTGGTTGATTATTGCTTCACGTCCAGCAAGCAGTATTTCACCAATATTTAGGAGAACAAATTCAATGATGTATAAACAAGACTATATAGAAATGAGAGAAGGGGTGGGACAACCAATTTTGCATGCCACTATAAAAGTACGGAGAGTTGGGTCGGGACGAAAAAAATAGTCTTTTATAGGGCTATAATGCGCCTACTATTTGTTCGAAGTCAACAAAAGAGGTCGTTCCCGTACAGGGAGTGTGGCACTCACTAATAATGTTATCCACTATGGTCAACAGTCAGGTTTTCTGTATCATACCCTGACACACCATCCCCTAATTGACAGGGCTCCCCCAATGCACCATCCGGAGACAGCTGAACAGCGAGAATTCAGTGACCCTGATATTGCATTGTCCATGTTCATCTGTGTGATAGAGTGTGGTCTTTTTTAATGAAAGTGAGTTTGTGCCGGTTTTTTTTTTATTGTTTGTTTATATCTGTATTGGAGATCCAATTATCAAAATGGAGTGTTGGAATCAAATTACACGGTTATACTTTGTCACAAAAAAGGGGGTGCGATCGTGCTTTGCATCAATCAAGAGCTTGACCTTTAACTGTTAGATCTGCGAGTCGATTACTACCAATGTTCACAGGATGAAGTTGTGAATTTCGGAGAGGGCGATTTCTTTGAAGTTAACAGCGCCATATGTTGCGTTCATTTCACTGGTAGATACATATATAAGGACGTGAAAATGTTGTTCTATTAAGCACGAGGAACTCACAGGAGGATATCCCAGAGCCAAAGGAAAAAAGGTATTTATGCTTTCATATTTTTGTGTTTTATTTATATTTTAACAAGCAAAATGTTTAAATCGGTAACCTTTTCACGTCACCTTAATTAACAGTAAGTTTCCCAATGTCCAATTTCGAAAGAGAAAAAAAATTATTTATAGGGCCTATATATATGCACTTTATTTCTTAATTTCGTTTCGTTTCGCTGTATTCGTTTCGTTCCATTTAATTGCGTTTCAATTTCGTTTTGCACTTTAGTACAACCCGTTCGCCTAGTTATATGTGAGGACATTTTAATGACATGTGAAACACAGTTATGTGACCGCTTCATTGCACTACGAAGGGTAATCTGGTCCCATAAAACTAATTTATCCCGCCCACTGTTGAATGTCCCAAATCTTAAGTCATTCATATCCTAGAGTAATCGATTTTGTCACTGTTTCTACGATTGTGTGGTTGGATAATGGAGCTGTTCTGGTGGTGTGGTATCCTTACTGTTTGTTTTCATATTTTTGCTAGGTTCATGCCAGATACTGTTAATTGGAATGGAGATAGCCTATGGTATCGAACCAAGTGTAGGAATATACCAGATGCATATTCCATTTAATTTCTCGACCGAAAATAATTAGAATGTCAAAGTAAAAACAAACCAGTTTATAAGAGCAGAAGAAAATTGTCAAACATGTATCCAAAACGCAATGAGACTATCTATGAATGATGGAGATAAAAGACAGTTTAACAATAGTAATTAGTAAATTTTGAAAATAATTTTGTGTCGCTATGTTTGTAAGTACCACTAAATACGTTGGTCACATAAATAAAGAATTAGCCGATTTTGCCTATCCTGTTTAGACCATTAGGCTTACTTGTTCCTAAAGACGTTTATATTATTTGTCTTTCCTATCTTTTGACTATGATTTTACTTGGTGAAGGTTAATCCACAAACACATCATGTGCACTAAATTAGATATCTACGTTTTTATTACATAACCATTTCTTGTATCTAACTATCTAGAATTTCCATTAATCTCTTTTGTGTGAATTATGTTTTTCTGTTCTTTTATTAAGATGCAGTCTCATTTTTATGGTTACATATTTAAAATGTACGGAAAAGAGATCGGAAAAAATCAGACATTTCCTTGATTAATTCTAAATTTGTCAGACTAGTCGAATGTATATAAAATAATGAAAGATTGTCAGACAAGTCGAATGTATATAAAATAATGACAGAACACCTCTGGTCACGTTTTTCATGTACAACGCAATAATTTACATAAGACTATATTATTACAGAACGGAATGTCCTATATATCGATTGTCTCTTTCTATATAAATTGATTCAACATTTATATTTCTTATATAGTTCGTGACCATTAACTGTCCGCACTACAGACAACTCTCATTAATAATTGTGTTGTATACATTTTATTTGCTTGGTTTGGTTTGGTGGACTAGCATATGTTAGCTATATCACATAGAGAACTCTGGGATACTGATGCTTGCTATATAATAGATCAACCAGTCTGAGCTGTATTTTTATAGTGCTCGTTATATCAACAATCACGTCGCAGCATCGCGTGCACATTATTCTGATTCCAAAACGAGCCGGTCTTTACTCTTAACCTTATTGCTGCTTGTTTATCAGATAAGCAGCAATTACTATTTTTACAGCTTTCGTTTAACACGACATGAGCACTATGATACGGCAACAGATCAATGTAATGTTACAAACACGGGATGCAGTAGAGGTGGTGGGGGAGGAGACAAATGTCTCTGCATCAGTGCTTATTATGAATCGAGTAGTACTTGTCATGACAGTAAGTTGGACTTATCGAATCTAAGCATTCTATGCAGTCGATAACGGATACGTTTGTGAGAACGAGTCGAACAATGCTGTTGAATAAATGACCACATACATCAACGGTATCCTGTCCTCTTTTTCCAACAAATCATTTACTGATAATGCATCTTGAAGGTAAATGTTTCAGGCTAATTGCATGCATACTCAGTGGCGTTTTTGCATGGTGATCTGTAGCATAATGTGTTAATTGATATGTTTATCCATAAATGAAAACAGACATTCGCTATAACATTTGATCTTATAATTTAATTTATAGTCCGTTTGACTTTATAACTCCAGCAAAAACTTCTTAAAAATCAATTTGTTAAATCAACACTCTTTTACTAGATGTATTGAAATACATATAAAAAGAGTTTGAAGATACCAAAGAGGTAGATCGAAGAAGAACAGACAACACATGAAATATACAAACTCTGAAAAGTAATTTCAAAAATTTGGTCAATTGATGAACATGTTGCCGTTTGTATATTAATTCAATTTTCTGAAGTATAAATAAACTGCATGGAGTGAGTACAAATAGGTAGGAGTCACCCAATCAAGACAAAAGCAAAGATACATGTTCTTTCAATATATATTTCACTGTACCATGTGACTTTGGAAATTTAGATATTAATGAATTGACCCGCTCTCAATACTGTGTCCATAGATTAAATGTCAGAGTTCGCATATATCATATATATATATATATATATATACCTCTGAGAATTAAACCAAACAGTGTTAGAATTAGATTTTAAAGCTGTCAAATTTCTGTTCTTCCCTCGACGGGATTTGAACCCACACCATTGATACACTGCAGCACCATTCGCTTAGCCTTACGTCCAGCGCCCTAGACCACTCGACCACATCCACTCCATATATACATATAGAAAACAAATTCTAGAGAATTTAGAAGTAAAACGGACCATACTATATGTATTACTGGTTACTGTAGAATCAAGATACAATAAACAATGATTTAATATAAACGGCTACTGACTGTGTGTTTATGTTGTGATTACTTTTTTAAAAGAAAACACATATTTCACATTTAGTGCACACGACATGTTTCTGGAATAACCTACATCAGATAAGCACTGGTAAGCTCAAAACCAAATTATTTAAAAACCTTTGAAATTAATAAAACCAAATGGCGACGTATACCTTAGGCAGGTGATCCTTAGATTTAGGCCTTTCATTAATACGTACTCAATAAATACTCCATTTCGTGATCATATAAACGTGCATGTCGGTAACCCATGGATAACCACTTTCCGATACTCTCCACCAATCAACCGCGTACATTTATAAGTTTGTATACCAACATATCATTACTCAAATTTTGCACAACAAATACAAGAAAAACAGATCACAATCTTAAAGTTGTCAAATAATAACCAAGACAATCATGTGTCCTTAATTTTTATATTTTTATCATGTTTTAATTATTTTACCTGCCCTTTTATCTTTGTTTTACCGCAGTTGGTAAAATCAAGACGCTAGTCAGTTTTAAAAGAGTAATACTCTTCGTTTATCTCTTTGAATATTACTGCATAAAAACATAGATATCTAATTTAATGCACACAATGCGTGTCTGGAATACCCTTCATCAGGTATACTCAAACTCGAAAGATTGTAAAACCAAATATTTTTAACGTCTTTAGGAGCATGTAACAAAAGTACATAAACATGATAGACAAACGTAGCTAAGGTTATCTTTGTCTGATATATATTGACCTTAGGTTTAACAAGATGCACGTCTACACATGAAGGATGTGGAAATTTGTTAATATGATTTACCATTATAATCACTGGGGATATACCACCGAGATCACGACTTTTGACTGCAATCAGAAATATATGGAGACTCAGGTAGCGGCTATCCAGTTTCTCTGGATTGTCCATGTTTGATTACCGCTTTGGTATTCTCTAACGTACATGAACTAAGCACGTTACCCAGTATGGTGTGGTCTTCCGTTCTATTACCTGACAATCCTCCCGAACAAATCACCCCATGGAGAGGGCATCTCCTATCTGTCTCCTGGGAACGTATGGGAAGCTGTGTGGATCGTGCCCTGTGAACTATCACCAATATCAAGTAAATCCGCCAAGATAATATAAAGCTAATTGTTAACCATGTGAGCGAATACAGGTTATTTTCTGGACATCAGTTTTGCTTATTTCAGAAAACCAATATTGTTTTAATCAACATAATATTTGATAGATAAGAAAATAAATGATATTTTTTTTCAGGTTCTGGTGCAGCCATAGTTTTTGTTGACCTGCAAAACCAATATTGACCTCAGCCTTCGGCTTCGGTCAATATTATTTTACAGGTCAATAAAAACTCATATTCACTTCTACAAAAGTCTGTAGTTGTATAATATTTCATAATCCCACAATTCAAAATAATGAAATAATGAGTTAATTCTTTCATCAAATGTGAACGTTGGTTTCATTTTATCTCAATAACTTTACATTATCTTATTTAATTTCATTTCAGTTGTCTTACTTTACATTTGTATGTGTTTTATTTTGCTAGTTCTTATTGTATTATTAATTTTACTTAAAGTAATGTTGTTGCTATGTGCTGTGAATTCGCTTAAATTCGTGGATACACATGTTCGTGGTTTGAGAAAAGATTGTATTTTCGTGGATATATGTACATTCGTAGATTATCTGATATAGTCATTACATATGTATATGGTGACTAATATTCGCTACAGTCCCAGTTTCGTGGCTTGATGCCATTCATGAAATCCACGAAAATACGTAAACTACGAAATTGATCTTTAAGTTTCTACTAGAATGAAGTAGTATCAACCAACAAGTAACGCCTACTAGAGCTATACCAAAGGGTTTAACACACACATGCTATTTTTGTAAAGATATCTATATAAATCAAGTAGTTAAAATGTCAATGTGCAGTATGAAAACTATATATTATACATCGTGTCTTTTTAGTGTAATATGCATTTATCTTATTTTGAATTTCCATGAAACAGGAGTAAATATCATATTCACCAACTGTTTACCCTCTTGTTTCTCAACCTCATACAGATAAATCACATGTTTAAAGAATCTATATCTATATTTTTGAACATTTTGTAAGTAGTTGTGTAAATCGTCTGTTATTGTTTGTTTATTGTTAACTAACTATATATTCTTTTGATTTATTTTCAAATTTATATGGATAAATACTCCATAATGTATTTGGAGATGATATTGTTAATGCTGTAAACCAATTAAACTGTGTGTGTGAACACATGATCATAAATGAGTTTTATGTATAGCTTGGTTTTGTATTTTCGTTTGTGATGTGTACAATTTAATTAGATTGATTGTACAGTAATGTTAATGTTTCTAATACAAACGTAGATATCTAATTTAGTTTAGTTTAATTATATTTTATTGTACATAACCAATAGGATTGGACAGCAACCTATGCTAACTTATATGAACTCCTCTTCTTACAAAATATACACATGTAATAATGACAAAACAAAACCACATACAATAGACATTTAGATTCTGACACTGATAAGAAGAAAGTAAGAAGTTTAGGTGCAAAATTGCTGACCAAGCCCTGAAATCATTTAGATTGGTTCTTAAATGTTCGAGCTTTTCCTAACATTTTGGAGTTAAGATCATAACTATAGTCAATGTTCCCAAAGAATAATGTTTCAATATTGATATTGATATCGTCACATGTTCTTCTTTCGTTCAGGTATATTGGACATGCCAGAAAATAACGAATAGCATCAAAACAAGCACTGCAATTACATTTATGATAATTTGTTATATGTATCCTTGACAGATTGACATTGAGAGAGTTCTATTGTTGTCCAAGTCTAATATGTAATAAATTTACCTTCCTTGGACCCTCATCTTTGTGATATGTCCTATCCTAAAATACCCTTAAAATCACGACCAGCGCATACTGATGCTAAACTTTGTGCTAAAATCCGTCATCAATTCGTAAATGGACTCATCCATTTGCAACACTGCTTTAGATCATTTGTCCTGTTAAAATGGAATAAATGTTGTCCCCCCGTCCTTTATTGACGATTGTAGCATAGGTATGTCTAATATTTTCGTCAATTGTAGCACTCGCTACATTACGCTTCACCAGGGTTAAAATCTTTGACGAAAATATGAAATACCACTGGTAAAATCTCCAATCAGTTGACTCTGTGTTAGGTACTAGTGTATGTTCCAAATAGATTTGGTCATTAAGTCATTGATTTGGTTTCAACTACTCGAAGTGGGGATCTGTCGAAATAAAGATTAGAAGCAAGCACCATGGTTTCCCCCTTCTGATATTTGATGAGGTCCATTTTGTTCGTTTTTTTAGTTTTCTGTGCTGTATTTTTTTTAAGTTTGTTTTTTGTTTTTTGTTTTGTGTTGTCGTCTTCGTTCTACAAAATATCTCGCTTGTTTTTCTTTTCATATTTTATGTTTTTCAGGTAGTGTATTGTCTTTTCAGATTGTGTTTTAATTCTGTTCTCTGATTTGTTGTTTGCTATTGATCCTGTAATAATTCATCACAGTTTATTCATATTTGTTTTTATCTCAAATCACTTGACTGTGACATTAATATGATTAATATATTATTTATTTACAAAAAAAACATCGTATTTACAATATACATTATATTAAATTACATTTTTCTGTTGTTCATAGTTCCATAGCAATAGAAATACTGCACATTTCCGATTTGATTCTTAGATTCTATGTTTTTATTCATTTTGCATACCAGTTATTTCCCTTCCGACGGTTTAAATGGCGGATGCGGTAGCAACAGCAATGTAATCCACAACAAATTTGAGTATTATTTTCTCATAATTTGTAGATATTTAAACCTTGTTAAAAAAATGAGAGGAATTTTGTTTTTTTTACATCAAATGGAAAATTTACAAGTCATTACAACAATAACAAATTTGGAACAGATTATGGGGGAAATATATGTTATATTCATTGTATTTTGCATGAACGTGGGGCGCAAAATGTTAGAATTAAAGTCTGAAATGTGCAAATGATCTAGTTCAAGTGTCATTCCAGTTGACCTAGATAGCAAAAATCAGCATTTCTAGAAATTCCGAACTGGTGTTCTATTTCCTTAATCTGTCATATATACCGTAGAATGCAACGAAACACTTAAAACGATAGAAAATAGTAAATGGAAACAAGAGGCAGTATGAGTTAACCCATACCTGTTTCCCATAAAATAAGGCGGGAGCATCGTTACTAAACACATATTGTGATGCTAGAAATGTGTCAACTCCCCACATCATCAGATTTGCTACGGATAAAAACAGAACGTTGTACTCTATTGACATGAACGACGATTGGCTGTCGATTTTTTCGTAATTTTTCAATTGGTTTCGTTTCATTTCGTTTCGTTTCGTTTTCGTTGATTTCGTTTCGTTTCTATTTCGTTTCGCACTTTATAGGTACCCAGATGTTAGAGCTGTCAAATGTTTGTTCTTCCCTCGACGGGATTTGAACTCACACCATTGATACACTGCAGCACCATTCGCATAGACTTACGTGCAGCGCCCTCGACCGCATCTGCGCTCCATACAAAATGGAGCTTCAATAGTCGAAGTGGTACCTTGTTTCGTAAGGAAAATCTAGAGATAGACAAAAGACATGTGTCTAAGCGTGTGTAGATGGTACATATATACTTAATATTATAATTTGACAGCAATCTAATTCAGCAATTCTTAATATATTGTATAGGATAATGAAGAATTCATTATACAGTAGTAAGAAATAAAGTATATTCTACAAACATCTAAGCAAGTGACAACCATTCAATACATCTGTCTCACTGGATCTCAAGGTTACTTGTGATACTAGGTTAATACTAAATATTATATACGTCTGAAAATTAAACCAAACAGTGTTAGAATTAGGTTTTAGAGCTGTAAAATTTGTGTTGTTCCCTCGACGGATTTGAACTCACACCATTGATACACTGCAGCACCAATCGCTTAGCCTTATGTCCAGCGCCATAGACCACTCGACCACATGCGCTCCATAAAAAAATGGAGCTTCAATAATCGAAATGTTACGTTGTCTCGTAAGGAAAATCTAGAGATAGACATAAGACAGGTATCTAAGCGTGTGTAGATGGTCCATATATACTTAATATTATAATTTGTAAGATTGCTCGGAGTTCGGCAATTTGTTATTACCCTTATTGACAGCAATCTAACTCAGCAAAATTTAATATATTGCATAGTATAATATATATATATCACGGCTGATAATCCGCACAAGCAGAACAGTCGGTTCTGCAAAGAAATTCGTGAGGATAACTTCCGGTTTTGCTGGAGGAGAGTTCACGAAGACGCTTCGGAAGGCATGTACATGTCAAAAATTGAAATTTGCTTTTTTACTGCTCGAATATTGCAAAATCAGAGAATGCTATGCTGTGGCGAATGCTTTCACAATTAGAAACATGTATAGTTTATTGTTGTATATGAAGTGTAACTCTCGCAAAATCAATCGTCCCACGAAACACATGACGAAAATTGTGACACTCTTACATTTCTAAGTTGTTCTTGACAAATGCAAGTTAAATTTTCAATACTTTTTTCATCGTGGGAGTCTAAATGTAATCGGGGATAAATTCCGATTCGTCAAAAGTAAATTGAAGTCTAGATAAATCTACAAACTGTCAATGTTCTCGTTTTCCTGCTTGAGGAGATCGGTTCTGATAGAGCACATTGCGAATGCATGAGGAGATTTGCTAGTTTTGTTAATTGTTTTCTGCAAAATTGATAAATTGACGCAAAATGTTAGAATTAAAGTCTGAAATGTGCAAATGATCTGGTTCAAGTGTCATTCCAGTTGACCTAGATAGCAAAAATCAGCATTTCTAGAAATTCCGAACTGGTGTTCTATTTCCTTAATCTGTCATATATACCGTAGAATGCAACGAAACACTTAAAACGATAGAAAATAGTAAATGGAAACAAGAGGGAGTATGAGTTAACCCATACCCGTTTCCCGTAAAATAAGGCGGGAGCATCGTTACTAAACACATGTTGTGATGCTAGAAATGTGTCAACTCCCCACATCATCAGATTTGCTACGGATAAAAACAGAACGTTGTACTCTTATTGACATGAACGACAATTGGTTGTCGATTTTTTCGTAATTTTTCAATTGATAAATTAATACCGTTTGTAAGTAGATTGCCAAAATCCTTACGATATAATTATACATCCTGTTGACATTCTCTTCTCCAGAATGCACCAGAACAATATAAGGTATCAATCTCATTGTGTAATATCCGAGAGATCCTATTAAGCTTACCAGGATGAGATAATCTTTTGATCCAAACGAAGTACTTTTATTTGTTGGCTTACATTCGGTTTGGAGCAGGTAGAAACATTTGAGTATAGACAAAACCATGACAGTTGTCTCGATACTATTACAATAATCACTAGCTATCCTTATACTGACATCATATTTGTTGTATACTCTCATTGCCAAGAGAACTGTTCCTGGTAAGACAAGCAGAAAAGCAGCCGCAATATTGATGCACTTCCATATCATATGTTTAGCTGTCGGACGATTTACATCCTGTATTGATTCATAAACACTCTCCTCAGATTGCAGTAAGCCTGCATGTTCAATTATATTGAAATTGTCATATACACAGGAAGGTTGTCTGATAATGTTTGTCGTTTCTGATCGTTTGGGCCAAATCTCCGAAATAAACAGAATTGTTAGCAATGAATACTCGAAAACAGCAGGGTCAAGGAAGCCCTCCATTGCATTTATTACATTAAGAGCAGACGAATTTGTATCGCATGGCCACGACAAGGCCGAATTTCCTGTTATATTCAAGGTAAAGTCCTGAAAATATCGAATGTCGTGTGTATATGCAATAACAATGACTGAAATATTTGTCAAAAACAAAATCAATAGACCATAATAAAGTCCAAGAGAACTCGCAAAAATGTATTTCGCATACCGTGTTAAAAATCCTGTTTGAACAACACGGAATATGAATAACAAAATTTCACAAATAATACGCTGATTTATGTTCACGTTTTCATAATTATGTGTAAAACAGGTTAGGTAGTATGAAAAATATATGGCAGTTTCTGTAATACTTGCAAGTGTAAAAAGCCACAAAAATCGCAACATTATCTTACCACTGATGTCCCAGTGCTGACTAAGTGTAACTGCAGCGGGATATATTGAGGCATACACTGTTAGGGCAATGCAAATGAAAATGGCGAGACACGCGGTCACAGTCATGGTAATTATAAATAGATTGGCATGCACTTTGTCGTGATCTTGTCCTACAGATCCAATCACAAGAATGATGCAGAGAACAACAACCACACTGACAAGAAAAACTATACCCGATATACTCCCATCGTGTGACACTGACTCTCCATTTCCGCGTTCCTTAGGGTGTCCTGCTGAGAACGGCAGTACAAACACTGCGCGCAAAACTTTGTTCAATCGAGTCATGGTAATTCTGAAAATGTAAATGTTTGATACGATTAGTATATACTTATAGATTAATGCATGTTCTTTTCCATATCAGGACTGTTATCATCCCGAGAGACCGATATCGGCCAGTGGGCTTTAACCCGAGGGTCGATATCGGTCGAGGGATGATAACAGTCCTGAAATGGAAAAAGGCATGTATTAATCTATTGATCACATATTTCAACATTGAATTAAAAAGAACAAAATTAACTTCACACACAGACACCAAACTTGTCTGGATATGAGTGGCCGATATCGGTTGAGGGATAATAACAATCCTGTTATGGAAAAAGTCATGCAGTGATCTATTTATAGAAAGACTTGATATCGTGTTATCAGATTTTTGCCCCGATATCTGCCCATGGGTTGGTATCGCTGTGGTACTTCCGGTGTTTACGTATGGGCAAAATTGATGTTACTTCTTATAAATATGTGATAAATACAATTTAAATGTTTGATATGGTTATTATATACATATAATGTAAACGATTGATACGGTTATTATATACATACAATGTAAACGATTGATACGGTTATTATATACATACAATGTAACCGTTTGATATGGTTATTATATACATACAATGTAAATGTTTGATACGGTTATTATATACATACAATGTAAACGATTGATACAGTTATTATATACATACAATGTAACCGTTTGATATGGTTATTATATACATACAATGTAAATGTTTGATACGGTTATTATATACATACAATGTAACCGTTTGATATGGTTATTATATACATACAATGTAAACGATTGATACGGTTAAGATATGCATAAAATGTAAATGTTTGGTGTGGTTACTATATACATACAATTTGAAAGTTTGATACGGTTAGTACAAATGTAGATACATACAATGTAAACGTTTGATACGGTTAGTATATACATAAGGGTAATAACAAAATTACCGAACTCCGAACAATCTTACAAAGGGAAAGTCAAAACTCATAATTATATAAACAGACAAAATCAGTCAACAACCGAAAAACTGTGAAAATCGTAATGACCCTGACTTGGTACAGGCATTTGTAAAGAAATGGTGGGTTGAATCAGATTTTAAAGCGCCTAACCTCCCGCTCTCATTACGGTTCAAAGGTTCCGGCTGTCACTATAACAGTATTTAAATACAGGAACAAAATAAGTAAAATAGTTGTCAAAGCTGTACCATATTCGGTAACGTAAATGTCAAAAATATTTTTACGTCACACATTGATAAAAAAAACATTTTGACATTTTCTTGCTTTCTTTATCTTTATACATTTTCACTATATGAAAATGCATCCCTTATAATCGTTTTTTCTACATACAATGTAAATGTTTGATACGGTTAGTATATACGTACAGTGTAAACATTTGATACGGTTAGTATATACATAGTCAATGATTCAATGTTACGGACATGTGGAAAACATTTGTATGCCTGCTGCATCATGTTTTTGTTAAAGAGAGGAGCTTAAGGCCCATAAATAAGACTGCGACTTGTTATTGCAGTGGCTGAGCCAAGCTAAGAGAGTAAGCGGTCTTGAATATGTGTTAAGGGCATATATGTTGTGGTACGAAAACGGTACATATTCGTGGTCATTTGTAACACAAGTATTCCGTAATGGTTAACCAGGTCATGACTTCAACTTAATCACTTGGAACCTGTATTCAGTAGCTTCCTTGTTAGAAACAACCCTCTATCATGGACAAAAACGTGGATATCAAACTTAGTACACACGATACGTTTCTAAAATACAACTTTCTCAGGTACGCTCATTATCAAAACACAGGTTGATTAAGGAATAAATCATGGAAGGCAGAATGTGTTGGGAGTTTTAACATGGATTGGTGGATATTAGTATTTTATCCTGAGCCAGAAGCGAGGGATAAAATTTATTAATATCCGCCAATCCATGTTAAAACTCAAAACACATTCTGGCTTTCATGATTTATTTTGATTCTGATATTTCTAAGAGTACAAATACGGCAGATTGGAAGACGGTAATTTATATTTATGTTTGCGGAAAATGTCGCACACAATTTTTGCTGCCAATGGAAAAGTCAGTCACATTCCACGGCGCATGTGCTAATGAGATTTTACCGAATGGATAACTCGCTCTTTTGTTAGCAAAGCGAATGAAGAAGGTCATGTTATAATTCACCTTAGTTTTAATAAATTTCGTTTTAAATGAACTGTAGATTTCAAACAATAATATACAAAAATGTATTTAATCAACCATGTCATCTAAAACACTGACTACTTGTTGGATGATACCACAGAGGATTATTGGTCCACCAGACGCAGTATCGACCCCGTGATAGTGATAAAAACGTATATATATTTATAGATTTAGTGTGCACGACGCGTTTCCGGAATAACCCTCATCAACTACGCTCATATTCACTTGATTGGAGTCAAATTATTTTAAAATCTTGGAGATTACGTAAATGATTGATTGATTGTTTGATGTTTAACGCCAACTTTAACAGAATTTCAGCTGTATCGTGGCGTGGACAAATTTTATTATTAATGACCAAGTAAATGAGAGGACCTAAACAGGATAGCTAAAATCAGCTAAGATCACTTATGTCTGAGGGAGAAGAACCTATGTTTTATATAGAATTGCATTATTTAGGAACAGCAAATTTCAATACTATATATATCTAATAAATCATGCCTGCTAAGGTTACGTACGTCATCTCATTGAAAATTAACTTGTTCTCGCCATGATATAACTGAAAAATTGCTGAGTTAGAGTTAGACAACAATCACTCACTCACTCACATCCCTCATTTGAAAAATATAATATGAGCATCTCATGCATTATCAAAACACTAAAAGATTTTCATTATTTATTATAAGCCTGAAAGAATGGTACAAAACATATTAACTACCTATATGCTACATTCACGTTAATAGTTAATACTGAAAGGATGTCATTTGATTAATATACAAATACGGCCCTCTGTGTAGGGAAACATCCATATTTGTCAACCAGGGGGAACCCCCCCCCCCCACCCCCCCTCCCCCCAAGGGTTGCCAAATCTGGATGTTTCCCTACACAGAGGGCCGTAATTGTTTTATTATATTTTTAACAATGTTTTATAGGTTATCTCCCTTGTGGGGGAAAATTGTGTTGTTCGGCGGGGAACAATATGGTGGTTCCCGGCAGAGCAAATGTTTGCCAATGTTTTATAGGTTATCTCCCTTGTGGGAGAAAATTAGGTTGTTCGGCGGGGAAGAATAGGGTTGTTTCCCGGCAGCGCAAATTTTGTCAAAACATCTCAATTATTTTATTATCATATGACTAATTTAATCCAATCAAAACCTATCATATAGATTAAACTATAATAATATGTGTTGTTAATATGTGTAATACTAGTAATTCAATCATCTTATTTTGATACACGGCTAAGGAAACCAGGAAATATTAATTTGTACTATATGTGTCACCCTCTTAAAATAAGGTTTTTCCTTATTCTTATTATTTATTATTTTTCTTCAATTCAATTCAAAATATGTTATTGTTTAAATAGTAACCAAATGGATTGGTTAAAAGACAGCGCCTATATAAATTATTTCCCATGATAATAGCGAGCACAGAGAGCTCTACAGCAACAAACAGTTGGATCTGCCTAATGATGAGATTGAAATCTTTTCGTTCGGAAGTTGATAAAAGTTGGCGTGTCACGGAGAGAATGCAAAAAAAAAGCCTCCCAATAAATAATTTTAAAACTAAAGTGATATCATGAACTTTTAAAAATCTTATTTAAGTAACAAAAGACAATAAAAGGTGCTTACATTGTTAAATTAATCAGAATGACATCTCGCTATCAAAGTCGTCCCGTCTACTTTCGTCCCTAACGGAGTTCAAAAACCAAAGAAATATTTAAAGGCGAGGAACTTGTAACCATGAATAAATCTATTTTTTACGGGTCAAAACATATATTTTTAAATGATATCATTTTTTTTAA
The DNA here is from genome assembly GCA_963680875.1 of Bathymodiolus brooksi. NCBI lineage: Eukaryota > Metazoa > Mollusca > Bivalvia > Mytilida > Modiolidae > Bathymodiolus > Bathymodiolus brooksi. The sequence goes on from OY804579.1 coordinate 73,847,546, forward strand.
AGAAAAATTAACATTTGCCGATCTTTGCTAGCTACGGCTCATGCGCCTACAAAAATTCGTCTTCTAAATTTAAGCAAAATATTTCATTTGAAATCATTGTATGACCACAAAAAACTGCAAAAATGGTAAGTTTTGGGAATATATGGAGTGTTTTTCATTTAACAACACATGAAAAAAGGAAAACTGACCAGAATTACAAAACAAAAACATAAAAAACATTACATAACACGACATTTTTTCCTGGAATGACTTATGTATTGCAAAGCATATCACTAGATCAAAGCAACACATTCCTCATTTGTTGACCTCCGATATCGATGTTCCCCATAAAACTGTATTACATTCCAAACAAATTAAATAAATAAACAAAATGGAAGTTAAATTTTGCGAACGCCGACGAGTTTCACTAACGTGTTACGTAGTGAGTGAAACGAAAGTCCCTCATACGCCACAAAACTGCATTATTAGAAAGAACTATGAAAGTATTTTTTCTTCAATTGAGTTTCACGAACGTAGTGAGTGAAACGAAAGTCTTCAAATGATTGCCGAGGGAGTGTCGGAGGGATTATTTCACATCCCCGAAGATGTATTCCCCAGCACGTCACTACAACACTTGATGCTCTAAAATCTGTCAAAAATACTTCAGCAAAGCAATTCTATACATTATTAGTTAGGCATCCTATGAGTATGACAAGCAAAATCTAGACTAATTTAACACGTTAAACATTCCATCCAAAAGAACTTTTAAATTGTGTTTCAAATAGCAGGACAAGAGGTGGACAAAATGTTACAACATAAATTATATATCGATGTTCAAATGCTTTAGTCAACCTGCACAATATACAAACATATGACCTTATTTGATAATTATAAATATTGATGTCGATTGTCAGAGTAGAGAGCAAACAAAAAACTTATCTTGACGGCTTCTTCGTTTTTTATCAATCATTCACCCCCTTGGCATATATTTCACCCGGATATTTCAGAAATAATGCAATCCCTATCTTGAACTCGTGAATAATACATGTTTTTATGAAACAAGAACGGAATTATGGAAAGGTCTGGGAAACAAGTTTCAAAAACAAAGTTATTCCGGCACTTATATTATTCCTCAAAACATACATGTATCGAATTCGTCATAACATCCACAGCATATCTATATTCATGTTCATTGAAAAAACTTTGAAAAAAATCATAATAAATATAAATTTGCACTATATTCTGCCAATGCGCCAGTGCCAAAAAATTTAAGTGACCCATGAGGTCATGACGAACTCTCCTCATTGGTTGTTGGAAAATGGGTTCCATTCGGAGAAGCGCATTGGCGTCGTACCTAAATATGATTAGGAAATCGGATCAAAGAGTGATAACTCCGACAAAAAAGAGTTCACAAAGGAATTCGATTTTATAACACACAAATCCTATGGTTATTCTGAAAAGTGTATGCGTGCGTGTGTGTGTGTGTCTGTGATGTGAGAAAACGGTGGAAGGGCTTGCGAAAACAGTCATGTGACCCTCTGGTCACGCTTACGTTTTTTCTTTTTTCTTCCTCTAGTTGAGCTTGAAATTAAAGACACAACCGATACAATTAAAGGACCGACCATTTAACCTGAAGGGGGGGGGGCATAGTTTTTTGCTAAAAAAAGATAATCTGATGCTGAATTTTGTGAAAAAAATACTTTGACTGGGATAAAAAATAATCTGAGACAGTAATTTCACAATATAAAATAATGTTGCATTTAGAAAATAATATATACACACTGGCCAGACAGAAATGCTGTGCTGGCATCTAGGCAATGCCTACTCCATATTATTATGTTGTTAGCATTATATTTGTAACAAAATAATGATGTCTTAAAATATAGTGTTTTTTGTTTTTCATTAACTGTACCTGAAAACGGAAGTAAATATATGCATTCAAACTTCCTTAAAAGGAAAATAGTCATTGGTACGTTTGACGGTTATTTTTGGAAAAATGAAAGAACGTTCTTAAACAACAACATATTTATGGCACTGTATTCTGATTTTTTAAGTGGTAATAAAATCCAAAAATTCTAACGAAATGCTACTAAATTGAAATTATTTATGAGAATTTAGCGTAATACATCTGTACATTCAACAATTTCAATTAAAAAAAATAGTTCATTTATTGCTTTATGAGACTAAGTTAATTGATGTTCTATACATAACTATATACTTACATAGTATCATATGTATACACAACACATTTCAAGAGGATTTCACGTTCTCACAAAATAAATACTAGCTTCAAAAATAGATACTACACAGGTTTTTATATTGTTTAGTTTTATCATGCGGAACCAATTTTTAAATTTCCTTTATCGAAAAAACTTCCTTGTGTACATAATTGTATTACTAAATGATAATACAAAATTACCCTTTAATATTCTGATCACGTTACCTATGGTACATTTCCGCATTCGTATTTTGAATAGTCATTCTAGTTGTATTTTCTAATTGATTGATTGATTGATTGATTGATTGATTGATTGATTGATTGATTGGCTGAGCATTGCTTCACGTCCAGCAAGCAATATTTCAGCAATATGTAGGAGGAGAACAAATTCAATTATGTATAAACAAGACTATATAGAAATGAGAGAAGGGGTGGGACAAACAATTTTGCATTCGTAATTTGAATAGTCATTCTAGTTGTATTTTCTAATTGATTGATTGATTGGTTGAGCATTGCTTAACGTCAAGCAGTATTTCACCAATATTTAGGAGAACAAATTCAATTATGTATAAACAAGACTATATAGAAATGAGAGAAGGGGTGGGACAAACAATTTTGCCTGCCACTATAAAAGTACGGAGAGTTGGGTCGGGACGAAACAATTAGACTTTTATAGGGCTATAATGCGCCTACTATTTTTTCGAAGTCTACAAAAGAGGTCGTTCCCGTACAGGGAGTGTGGCACTCACTAATAATGTTATCCACTATGGTCAACAGTCAGGCTATCTGTATTATATCCTGACACCCCACCCCCTAATTGAGAGGGCTCCCCCGATGCACAATCCGGCGACGGCTGGACAGCGATAATTCACTGATCCTGATATTGCATTGTCCATGTTCATCTGTGTGATAGAGTGTGGCCTTTTTTAATGTAAGAGAGTTTGTGCCGGTATTTTTTTATTGTTTATTTATATCTGTATTGGAGATCCAATTATCAAAATGTTTAGCAAACTAATCTTGCGGGTAAAAGCATGTGGAGTATTAACGTTAAAATATCACACAATGTCTTAATGACGTCTTAAAATGACGATTGTGTGCCATTTCACCAGACGATGAGTTATATCTCTATTCCACTCATAAGATGTGCTAAAAGGAAAAATTATTCCATTTACATAGGACATCCTTAATCAAACACACTTTTTTTCAATTTATAATATTTTCTATGAGGATCTTCCGAATAATCATCACGATAACCATTAGGTATATTGATTTAGGGGAGGGACCAATCATGTGATGAATGGGAACAGAACGTCATCAGTAATAGTTTATTGCCAAACTATAGTGGAAACATAAGTAACATTCAAAGTCAAACGATTCGAAAGCAAAGGCAAATAATTTAAAAATCTTTGGGAGCGATAAAACTAAAAGGCCTACGCAGGTTATATGTCTCGACAGTCAAACGTAGCCATATTGGAATGCCATCTTCGTCAGTGTGATATTTAAGACAGCGTTGTCTATAGTGTTTGGTGTCGAAAATACTGTTTTAATTATGATTTCATCTATAAACAAATGACACTCAATGATGTATCTACATTTTGCACAACAAATACAAGAAAAACAGATCACAATCTTAAAGTTGTCAAATAATAACCAAGACAATCATGTGTCCTTAATTTTTATATTTTTATCATGTTTTAATTATTTTACCTGCCCTTTTATCTTTGTTTTTCCGCAGTTGGTAAAATCGAGACGCTAGTCAGTTTTAAAAGAGTAATGCTCTTCGTTTATCTCTTTGAATATTACTGCATACAAACGTAGATATCTAAGTTAATGCACACAATGCGTGTATGGAATAGCCTTCATCAGGTATACTCAAACTCGAAAGATTGTAAAACCAAATATTTCAAAGGTCTTTAGGAGCATGTAACAACAGTACATAAACATGATAGACAAACGTGGCTAAGGTTATCGTTGTCTGATATATATTGACCTTAGGTTTAACAAGATGCACGTCTACACATGAAGGATGTGGAAATTTGTTAATATGATTTACCATTATAAACACTGGAGATATACCACCGAGATCACGACGTTTGACTGCAATCAGAATTATATGGAGACTCAGGTAGCGGCTATCCATTTTCGAATTCTTCGTCTTGTGTACCCTATGTTCACAGTTTCTCTGGGTTGTCCATTTTTTATTACCGCTTTGGTATTCTCTAACGTACATGGACTAAGCACGTTACCCAGTATGGTGTGGTCTTCCGTTTTATTACCTGACAATCCTCCCGAACAAATCACCCCATGGAGAGGGCATCTCCTATCTGCCTCCTGGGAACCTATGATATTTATTTTCAGGTTCTGGTGCAGCCATAGTTTTTGTTGACCTGCAAAACCAATATTGACCTCAGCCTTCGGCTTCGGTCAATATTATTTTACAGGTCAATAAAAACTCATATTCACTTCTACAAAAGTCTGTAATTGTATAATATTTCATAATCCCACAATTCAAAATAATGAAATAATGAGTTAATTCTTTCATCAAATGTGAACGTTGGTTTCATGTTATCTCAATAACTTTACATTATCTTATTTAATTTCATTTCAATTGTCTTACTTTACATGTGTATGTGTTTTATTTTGCTAGTTCTTATTGTATTATTAATTTTACTTAAAGTAATGTTGTTGCTATGTGCTGTGAATTCGCTTAAATTCGTGGATACACATGTTCGTGGTTTGAGAAAAGATTGTATTTTCGTGGATATATGTACATTCGTAGATTATCTGATATAGTCATTACATATGTATATGGTGACTAATATTCGTTACAGTCCCAATTTCGTGGCTTGATACCATTCATGAAATCCACGAAAATACGTAAACTTCGAAATTGATGTTTAAGTTTCTACTAGAATGAAGTAGTATCAACCAACAAGTAACGCCTACTAGGGCTATACCAAAGGGTTTAACACACACATGCTATTTTTGTAAAGATATCTATATAAAACAAGTAGTTAAAATGTCAATGTGCAGTATGAAAACTATATATTATACATCGTGTCTTTTTAGTGTAATATGCATTTATCTTATTTTGAATTTCCACGAAACAGTAGTAAATATATTCACCAACTGTTTACCCTCCTGTTTCTCAACCTCATACAGATAAATCACATGTTTAAAGAATCTTTATCTATATTGTTTGAATATTTTGTAAGTAGTTGTGTAAATCGTCTGTTATTGTTTGTTTATTGTTCACTAACTATGTATTCGTTTGATTTATTTTCAAATTTATATGGATAAATACTTCATAATGTATTTTGAGATGATATTGTTAATTTTGTAAACCAATTAAACTGTGTGTGTGCACAAATCATCATAAATGAGTTTTATGTATAGCTTGGTTTTGTATTTTCGTTTGTGATGTGTACAATTTAATTAGATTGATTGTACAGTAATGTTAATGTTCCTAAACCAAACGTAGATATCTAATTTAGTTTAGTTTAATTATATTGTATTGTACATAGCCAATAGGATTGGACAGCAACCTATGCTAACCTATATGAACTCCTCTCATTACAAAATATATACATGTAATAATGACAAAACAAAACCACATACAATAGACATTTAGATTCTGACACTGATAAGAAGAAAGTAAGAAGTTTAGGTGAAAAAATGCTGACCAAGCCCTGAAATCGTTTAGATTGGTTTTTAAATGTTCGAACATTTCCCAACATTTTGGAGTTAAGATCATAACTATAGTCAACGTTCCCAACGAATAATGTTTCAATATTGATATTGATATCGTCACATGTTCTTCTTTCGTTCAGGTATATTGGACATGCCAGAAAATAACGAATAGCATCAAAACAAGCACTGCAATTACATTTATGATAATTTGTTATATGTATCCTTGACAGATTGGCATTGAGAGAGTTATATTGTTGTCCAAGTCTAATATGTAATAAACTTACCTTCCTTGGACCCTCATCTTTGTGATATGTCCTATCCTAAAATACCCTAAAAACCACGACCAGCGCATACTGACGCTAAACTTTGTGCTAAAAACCGTCATAAATTCGTAAATGGACTCATCCATTTGCAACACTGCTTTAGATCATTTTCGTACATTGTCCTGTTAAAATGGAATAAATGTTCTCCTCCCGTCCTTTATTGACGATTGTAGCATATGTATGTCTAATATTTTCGTCAATGATAGCACTCGCTACATTACGCTTCACCCGGGTTAAAATCTTTGACGAAGATATGAAATACCACTGGTAAAATCTCCAATCAGTTGACTCTGTGTTAGGTACTAGTGTATGTTCCAAATATATTTTGTCATTTAGTCATTGATTTGGTTTCAACTACTCGAAGTGGAGATCTGTCGAAATAAAGATTAGAAGCAATCACCTTAGTTTCCCCCTTCTGATATTTGGTGAGGTCCATGTTGTTCATCTTTTTAGTTTTCTGTGCTGTATCTTTTTTAGTCTGTTTTTTTTTTTTTTTTTTTTTTTTGTCGTCTTCGTTTTACAAAATATCTCGTTTGTTTTTCTTTTCATATTGCATTTTATGTTTTTCAGGTAATGTATTGTCTTTTCAGATTGTGTTTTTATTCTGTTCTCTAATTTGTTGTTTGCTATTGATCCTGTAATAATTCATCACAGTTTATTCATATTTGTTTTTATCTGAAATCACTTGACTGAGACATTAATATGATTAATATATTATTTATTTACAAAAAAACATCGTATTTACAATATACATTATATTAAATTACATTTTTCTGTCGTTCATAGTTCCATAGCAATAGAAATATTCCACATTTCCGATTTGATTCTTAGATTCTATGTTTTTATTCATTTTGCAGACGAGTTATTTCCCTTCCGACGGTTTAAATGGCGGACGTGGTAGCAACAGCAATGTAATCCACAACGAATTTGAGTATTATTTTCTCATAATTTGTAGATATTTAAACCTTGTAAAAAAATGAGAGGAATTTTTTTTTTTTTTACAGCAAATGGAAAATTCACAAGTCATTACAACAATAACAAATTTGGAACAGATTATGGGGGAAATATATGTTATATTCATTGAATTTTGCATGATAGTGGGGCGCAAAATGTTAGAATTAAAGTCTGAAATGTGCAAATGATCTAGTTCAAGTGTCATTCCAGTTGACCTAGATAGCAAACATCCGTATTTCTAGAAATTCCCAACTTGTGTTCTATTTCCTTAATCTGTCATATATACCATAGAATGCAACGAAACACTTAAAACGATAGAACATAGCAAATGGAAACAACAGGCAGTATGAGTTAACCCATACCCGTTTCCCGTAAAATAAGGCGGGAGCATCGTTACTAAACACATATTGTGATGCTAGAAATGTGTCAACTCCCCACATCATCAGATTTGCTACGGATAAAAACAGAACGTTGTACTCTATTGACATGAACGACGATTGGTTGTCGATTTTTTCGTAATTTTTCAATTGATAAATTAATACCGTGTGTAAGTAGATTGCCAAAATCCTTACGATATAATTATACATCCTGTTGACATTCTCTTCTCCAGAATGCACCAGAACAATATAAGGTATCAATCTCATTGTGTAATATCCGAGAGATCCTATTAAGCTTACCAGGATGAGATAATCTTTTGATCCAAACGAAGTACTTTTATTTGTTGACTTACATTCGGTTTGGAGCAGGTAGAAACATTTGAGTATAGACAAAACCATGACAGTTGTCTCGATACTATTACAATAGTCACTAGCTATCCTTATACTGATATCATCTTTGTTATATACTCTCATTGCCAAGAGAACAATTCCTGGCAAGACAAGCAGAAAAGCAGCCGCAATATTGATGCACTTCCATACCATATGTTTAGCTGTCGGACGATTTACATCCTGTATTGATTCATAAACACTCTCCTCAGATTGCAGTAAGCCTGCATGTTCAATTATACTGAAATTGTCATATAAACAGGAAGGTTGTCTGATCATGTTTGTCGTTTCTGATCGTTTGGGCCAAATCTCCGAAATAAACAGAATTGTTAGCAAAGAATACTCGAAAATAGCAGGGTCAAGGAAGCCCTCCATTGCAGTTAATACATTAAGAGTAGACGAATTTGTATCGCATGGCCAAGGCAAGGTCGCATTTTCTGTTATATTCAAGGTAAAGTCCTGAAAATATCGAATGTCGTGTGCATATGCAATAACAATGACTGAAATATTTGTCAAAAACAAAATCAATAGACCATAATAAAGTCCAAGAGAACTCGCAAAAATGTATCTCACATACCGTGTTAAAAATCCTGTTTGAACAACACGGAATATGAATAACACAATATCACAAACAATACGCTGATCTATGTTCGCGGTTTCATAATTGTGTGTAAAACAGGTTAGGTGGTATGAAAAATATATGGCACTTTCTGTAATACTTGCAAGTGTAAAAAGCCACAAAAATCGCAACATTATCTTACCACTGATGTCCCAGTGCTGACTAAGTGTAACTGCAGCGGGATATATTGAGGTATACACTGTTAGGGCAATGCAAATAAAGATGGCGAGACACGCGGTCACCGTCATGGTAATTATAAATAGATTGGTATGCACGTTGTCGTGATCTTGTCCTACAGATCCTATCACAAGAATGATGCAGAGAACAACAACCACACTGACAAGAAAAACTATACCCGATATACTCCCATCGTGTGACACTGATTCTCCATTTCCGCGTTCCTTCGGGTGTCCTGCTGAGAACGGCAGTACAAACACTGCGCGCAAAACTTTGTTCATTCGAGTCATGGTAATTCTGAAAATGTAAAGGTTTGATACGATTAGTATATACATACAATGCAAACGTTTGATACGATTAGTATATACTTATAAATTAATGCACGTCTCCATATCAGGACTGCTATTATTCCAAGAGACCGATATCGGCCAGAGGGCTTTAGTCCGCTGGTCGATATCGGTCGAGGGATGATAACAGTCCTGAAATGAAAAAAGGCATGTATTAATCTATTTATCACATATTTCAACATTGAATTAAAAAGAACAAAAATAACTTCCCACACAGACACCAAACTTATATGGATATGAGTGACCGATATCGGTTGAGGAATGATAACAGTCCTGTTATGGAAGAAGCCATGCAATGTTCTATTTATAGAAAGGCTTGATATCGAGTTATTAGATTTTTGCCCCGATATCTGCCCATGGGATTATATCGCTGTGGCACTTCCGGTGTTTACGCATGAGCAAAATTGGTATTATTACTTATAAATATGTGATTAATACAATTTAAATGTTTGATGTGGTTAGTATACACATACAATGTAAACGATTGATACGGTTACTATATACATACAATGTAACCGCTTGATATGGTTATTATATACATACAATGTAAACGATTGATACGGTTAGTATATGCATACAATGTAAATGTTTTATATGGTTATTATATACATACAATTTGAAAGTTTGATACGGTTAGTACAAATGTAGATACACACAATGTAAACGTTTGATACGGTTAGTATATACATACTATGTAAATGTTTGATACGGTTAGTATATACGTACAATGTAAACTTTTGATACGGATAGTATATACATGCAATGCAAACATTTGATGCGGTTAGTATATACATACAATGTAAATGCTTGATACGGTTAGTATATACGTACAATGTAAACATTTGATACGGTTAGTATATACATACAATGTAAACGTTTGATACGTTTAGTATATACGTACAATGTAAACATTTGATACGGTTAATATATACATACAATGTAAACGTTTGATACGGTTAGTATATACGCACAGTGTAAACATTTGATACGGTTAGTATATATATAGTCAATGATTCAATATTATGGACATGTGGAAAACATTTGTATGCCTGCATCATTTGTTTTAAAGAGAGGAGCTTAAGGCCCATACGTAAGACTGCGACTTGTTATTGCAGTGCCTGTGCCAAGCCAAGAGAGTAAGCGGTCTTGCATATATGTTAACGGCATATATTTTGTGGTACGAAAACGGTACATATTCGTGGTCATTTGTGACACAAGTTAACCAGGTCATGACTTTAACTTAATCACTTGGAACCTGTATTCAGTAGCTTCCTTGTTAGAAAAAACCCTCTATCATGGACAAAAACGTGGATATCAAATATTGTACACACGATACGTTTCTAAAATACAACTTTTTCAGGTACGCTCATTATCAAAACACAGGTTGATTAAGGAAATAAATCATGGAAGCCAGAATGTGTTGGGAGTTTTAACATGGATTGGCGGATATTAGTATTTTATCCTGAGCCAGAAGCGAGGGATAAAATTTATTAATATCTGCCAATCCATGTTAAAGTTCAAAACACATTCTGGCTTTCATGATTTATTTCGATTCTGATATGAATAAGAGTACAAATACGGCAGATTGGAAGACGGTAATTTATATTTATGTTTGCGGAAAATGTCGCACACAATTTATGCTGCCAATGGAAAAGTCAGTCACATTCCACGGCGCATGTGCTAATGAGATTATACCGAATGGATAACTCGCTCCTTTGTTAGCAAAGCGAATGAAGGAGGTCATGCTATAATTGACCTTAGTTTTAATAAATTTCGTTTTATGTTTATTTCAAACAATAATATACAAAAATGTATTTAATCAACCATGTCATCTAAAACACTGACTACTTGGTGGATGATACCACAGAGGATTATTGGTCCACCAGACACGGTATCGACCCCGTGATAGTGATAACAATGTATATATATTTATATATTTAGTGTGCACGACGCTTTTCCGGAATAACCCTCACCAACTACTCTCATATTCACTTGATTGGAGTCAAATTATTTTAAAATCTTGGAGATTACGTAAATGATTGATTGATTGATTGTTTGATGTTTAACGCCAACTTTAACAGACTTTCATCTGTATCGTGGCGTGAACAAATTTTATTATTAATGACTAAGTAAATGAGAGGACCTCAACGGGATAGCCAAAATCAGCTAAGATCACTTATGTCTGAGGGAGTAGAACCTTTGTTTTATATAGAATTGCATTATTTAGGAACAGCAAATTTCAATACTATATATATCTAATAAATCATGCCTGCTAAGGTTACGTATGGTGGAGATTGGCATTGATTTTAATAAATTAGGGGTATCGATGTTCCCTCTTTCTATTATTTTTCTATTGGATTTTGGAACTGTTACGACTACGGGGTATTTTTTGTTTTCATTTTATTACATTATTCAGTAACTGTAAATTTCTAACATACATTCATTCGATGACTAATTGTACACAAGTAGAAATATCCACCCAGCGATAGCAAATTAAGCTTTCTATGGTAATAATACCAATGATCATGTTTAAATGGCGTGTAATGTCCCATATTTATTCTTACATATCCATGCGCAGTTAATGAAAACAGATTCAAGTTAAAAATCAAATCACTCTTGATAATTCATCAAAATTATTGTAAAATTTAAGATACTTGAAATTACACTCATACCCCGAACATCATCGGTGGTGTAATGGTTAGCATGCTTGCCTCGAGTGTGGTAAATCGTGGGTTCGATCCCCGATCGGGTAAAATCAAAGATTAGCAATTGATATGTGTTGCTTCTCCGCTAAACACGCAGCACTAAGAAGAAAGGGTAAAGACTGGTTGGCTCGGAATCAGGATAATGTGTCCGAGTTGGGCGAAATGTCTATCAGCGGACTGTAGTTTCCGTGAGCTTGCACTATGCAAATCCAACTAAGCGAATTGGTCCAGTACAAAGCGGACGTAATCGTCATCCCATTGCAAATTATCTTGTTCTCGCCATGATATAGCAGAAAAATTGCTGAGTTAGAGTTAAACTACAATCACTCACTCACATCCCTCTTTCGAAAAATATAATATGAGCATTTCATGCAATATCAAAACATTAACAATTTTCATTATTTGTTATAAGCCTGAAAGAATGGTACAAAGACATATTAACTACCTATATGTAGTACGGTACTAAGTAAGCATAGGAAACCAGTTGTCAATTTCGTGTATCTTACATTCACGCTAATAGTTAATACTGAAAGGATGTCATCTGATTAATATTTGTTGTTAATCTGTGGAATAATTCAATCATCTTATTTTGATACACGGCTAAGGAAACCAGGAAATATTAATTTGTACTATATGTGTCACCCTCTTAAAATAAAGTTTTTCCTTATTCTTATTATTTATTATTCTTATTATTTATTATTTTTCTTCAATTCAATTCAAAATATGTTCTTGTTTAAATAGTAAACAAATGGATTGGATAAAAGGCAACGCCCATACACATTATACATTCTTTCCCATAATAATAGTATTGTTGTTAGCATTATATTTGTAACAAAATAATTATGTCTTAAAATATAGTGTTTTGTTCTTCATTAACTGTACCTGAAAAAGGAAGTAAATATATGCATTCAAACTTCCTTAAAAGGAAATTATCTGATGTTCTCGTGGCAAGTAGAATTTTGATTGGCTGAAAAGATATTTTTAAAACTTCAGGGAAGCCGTGCGGTGACAGAAAATCAATGATCGTTCTCACCTATGTGCTGTCCCTTTACATTGTACACAGCAGACGACACACATTTCACAAGATGACAGAAAATCAATAATCGCTCTCTGTGATCTTCGTCCAGAAATACACGTATTTATGTTTTTCCTATAATAAGGACCTACTTATTAATGTTGGAACATTCAGATAAAAATGTTATGAGTCTCCACATGTTATATATCCCGTTTTAAAGCAAAACCACTGCCCTTTAAAACGGGATATATAGCATCTCGGGACTAATAACGTATGGTAGTCATCAGTACGATTGACGGGTATTTTTGGAAAAATGAAAGAACGTTCTTAAACAACATCAGGGGCGAATCCAGGGGGCGCCCCCTAATATTGGAAAAAAAATGATTTTTTGGCGTAAAATCGTTATTTTTCACACGAAATACCCCAAAACTTTTCGCGCCTCCCTCTGCTCGGCGCAATTTTTTTTAAGTGCGCCCCCTAGCTTGAAATCCTGGATCCGCCCCTGAACATAATTACGGCACTGTATTGTGATTTTTAAAGTGGTAATAAAATCTTTTGACTATGATTTTACTTGGTGAAGGTTAATCCACAAACACATCATGTGCACTAAATTAGATATCTACGTTTTTATTACATAACAATTTCTTTTATCTAACTATCTAGAATTTCCATTAATCTTTTTTGTGTGAATTATGTTTTTCTGTTCTTTTATTAAGATGCAGTCTCATTTTTATGGTTACATATTTAAAATGTACGGAGAAGAGATCGAAAAAAATCAGACATTTCCTTGATTAATTCTAAATTTGTCAGACTAGTCGAATGTATATAAAATAATGAAAGATTGTCAAACAAGTCGAATGTATATACAATAATGACAGAACACCTCTGGTCACGTTTTTCATGTACAACACAATAATTTACATAAGACTATATTATTATACAACGGAATGTCTTATATATCGATTGTCTCTTTCTATATAAATTGCTTCAACATTTATATTTCTTATATAGTTCGTGACCATTAATTGTCCGCACTACATACAACTCTCATTAATAATTGTGTTGCTGTTAATTTGCATAAATTGTATTTGCTTGGTTTGGTTTGGTGGACTAGCATTTGTTAGCTATATCACATAGAGAACTCTGGGATACTGATGCTTGCTATATAATAGATCAACCAGTGTGAGCTGTATTTTTATAGTGCTCGTTAAATCAACAGCTCGCATGTAGACACGTCGCAGCAACGCGTGCACATTATTCTGATTCCAAAACGAGCCAGTCTTTACTCTTAACCTTATTGCTGCTTGTATATCAGATAAGCAGCAATTACTATTTTTACAGCTTTCGTTTAACACGACATGAGCACTATGATACGGCAACAGATCAATGTAATGTTACAAACACGGGATGCAGTAGAGGTGGTGGGGGAGGAGATAAATGTCTCTGCATCAGTGCTTATTATGAATCGAGTAGTACTTGTCATGACAGTAAGTTGTACTCTAAGCATTCTATGCAGTCGATAATGGATACGTTTGTGAGAACGAGTCGAACAATGCTGTTGAATAAATGACCACATACATCAACGGTATCCTGTCCTCTTTTTCCAACAAATCATTTACGGATAATGCATCTTGAAGGTAAATGTTTCAGGCTAATTGCATGCATACTCAGTAGCGTTTTTGCATGGTGATCTGTAGCATAATGTGTTAATTGATATGTTTATCCATAAATGAAAACAGACATTCGCTATAAAATTTGATCTTATAATTTAATTTATAGTCCGTTTGACTTTATAACTCCAGCAAAAACTTCTTAAAAAACGAATTGTTAAATCAACACTCTTTTACTAGATGTATTGGAATACATATAAAAAGAGTTTGAAGATACAAAAGAGGTAGATCGAAGAAGAACAGACAACACATGAAATATACAAACTCTGAAAAGTAATTTCAAAATTTTGGTCAATTGATGAACATGTTGCCGTTTGTATATTAATTCAATTTTTTGAAGTATAAATAAACTGCATGGAGTGAGTACAAATAGGTAGGAGTCACCCAATCAAGAGAAAAGCAAAGATACATGTTCTTTCAATGTATATTTCACTGTACCATGTGACTTTGGAAATTTAGATATTAATGAATTGACCCGCTCTCAATACTGTGTCCATAGACTAAATGTCAGAGTTCGCATATATATATACGTTCGCATACATATATACGTCTGAGAATTAAACTAAACAGTGTTAGAATTAGATTTTAAAGCTGTCAAATTTTTGTTCTTCCCTCGACGGGATTTGAACCCACATCATTGATACACTGCAGCACCATTCGCTTAGCCTTACGTCCAGCGCCCTAGACCACTCGACCACATCCACTCCATATATACATATAGAAAACAAATTCTTGAGAATTTAGAAGTAAAACGGACCATATTATATGTATTACTGGTTACTGTAGAATCAAGATACAATAAACAATGACTTAATATAAACGGCTACTGACTGTGTGTTTATGTTGTGATTACTTTTTAAAAGAAAACACATATTTCACATTTAGTGCACACGACATGTTTCTGGAATAACCTACATCAGGTAAGCACTGGTAAGCTCAAAACCAAATTATTTAAAAGCCTTTGAAATTAATAAAACCAAATGGCGACGTATACCTTAGGCAGGTGATCCTTAGATTTAAATCTTTCATTAATACGTACTCAATAAATACTCAATTTCGTGATCATATAAACGTGCATGTTGGTAACCCATGGATAACCACTTTCCGATACTCTCCACCAATCAACCGCGTACATTTATAAGTTTGTATACCAACATATAATTACCCAAATTCACGATAGGAAGGTATGTCACAAAAATAAAAGATTTCATATAAAACTATGTTTTTTTCCGTTTTAATATCCAAATAAGGTACCAAGGTAGTGCAAAATAATTATCTGGTCCAACAGAATGTAATACAAGCGCAAATAATAATCTTTCCGAATTCAGCGGAGTCAATAATATTCGAGATAAATAATCACTGTGACTACGACAATGTCAATGTCAGTTGACCCACGGGTGATGAGTGGAGAGTATCGGAGCGTGATCAGATGTGGGTAACCGACAAAGAAAAGTGTGTTGACAAAAGACAATCTAAATAAGTGCTACCATTTTTTGATATTTCAATGATCCGTTAAATATGTAGACTTCAGTGATCAATTTAAACCATAAGTAAACTCAAAAGTATTTCAGGCATATCAATACAGACACTATACGTACATCGTCGGACAATATATAATTCATTTGTACTGGCAGTGAAGCAAGACAGAAAAGGTCATCAAATTCATGTTTATCTAGTTGTGATACCCGTTGTGTTTAAAATGCTAATCTGAATTTAAGTTTGTATTAGTTTGCATAGCAATCTACCATTATTCATAATGTTAAATGATATGTTTTATTCTTCAGGAAAGAAACCAGGTGAGGCGCGTGCATCAGATCAATGTGTAGCAAATGCCATTTGTAGTGCTGCTACAAATAATACATGCGCTTGCAATATGGGTTATAAAGCAACACCGGCATCAGATCCTACTCCCTGTGAGTATACTTATATGAAAGAACTAGATGCGATTAACGTCTCAAAATTGTCCGAGACAAAACGAAAGCGCAGTTTTGTTTCAAAATGTTTAGCAAACTAATCTTGCGGGTAGAATCATGTGGAGTATTAACGTTGAAGTATCACACAATGTCTTAATGACGTCATAAAATGACGATTGTGTGCCATTTCACCAGACGATGAGTTATATCTCTATATACATAAGATGTGCTAAAATGAAAAATTCTTCCATTTACATAGGATATCCTTAGTTAAACACACTGTTTTCAATTTATAATATTTTCTATGAGGATCTTCCGAATAATCATCACGATAAGCATTAGGTATATTGATTTAGGGGAGGGACCAATCCTGTGATTAATGGGAACAGAACGTCATCAGTAATAGTTTATTGTCAAATTATAGTGGAAACATAAGTAACATTCAAAGTCAAACGATTGGAACGCAAAGGCAAATAATTTAAAAATCTTTGGGAGCGATAAAACTAAAAGGCATAAACAGGTTATATGTCTCAACAGTCAAACGTAGCCATAATGGAATGCCATCTTCATCAGTGTGATATTTAAGACAACGTTGTCTAGTGTTTGGTCAAGGTTGTTGTGTTGAAAATACTGTTTTAATTATGATTTCGTCTGTAAACAAATGACACTCAATGATGTATCTACATTTTGCACACCAAATACAAGAAAAACAGATAACAATCGCAAAGTTGTCAAATAATAACCTGCCCTTTTATCTTTGTTTTTTCCGCAGTTGGTAAAATCGAGACGCTAGTCAGTTTTAAAAGATTTATACTCTTCGTTTATCTCTTTGCATATTACTGCATAAAAAAGTAGATATCTAATTTAATGCGCACGATGCGTGTCTGGAATAGCCTTCATCGGGTATACTCAAACTCGTAAGATTGTAAAACCAAATATTTTAAACGTCTTTAGGAGTATGTAACAAAAGTACATAAACATGATAGACAAACGTGGCTAAGGTTATCTTTGTCTGATATATATTGACCTTAGGTTTAACAAGATGCACGTCTACACATGAAGGATGTGGAAATTTGTTAATATGCTTTACCATTATAAACACTGGAGATAACATCTCATACATGTACCATCGAGATCACGACGTTTGACTGCAATCAGAAATATATGTAGACTCGGAGCGGCTATCCATTTTCGAATTATTGGTCTTGTGTACCCTATATTGACAGTCTCTCTGGATTGTCCGTTTTTGATTACCGCTTTGGTATTCTCTAACCTACATGGACTAAACACGTTACCCACTATGGTGTGGCTTTCCGTTTTATTACCTGACAATCCTGCCGAACAAATCACCCCATGGAGAGGGCATCTCCTATCTGCCTCCTGGGAACGTATAGGCAGCTGTGTGGATCGTGCCCTGTGAACTATCACCAATATCAAGTAAATCCGCTAAGATAATATAAAGCTAATTGTTAACCATGTGAGCGAATACAGGTTTTTACCTGAGCCTCAGTTTTGCTTATTTCAGAAAACCAATATTGTTTTAATTAACATAATATTTGATAGATAAGAAAATAAATGACATTTTTTTTCAGGTTCTGGTGCAGCTATTATTATTGCACATGCATGCATGCTTAGTTTTGGAATTATCGCAAGTCTTTATTTCCTAGTGTAACGGTTTGAGGAAACTGATATCTGATATAAGAGGAAGAGAAAGAATTAATTAAGGCAAAGATGGATAACTTATAATTATTTAATTATGTTTTCGTTTCTTTTGTTTCATAAAGTTGCTTACACCAGTTAATGCCAGTTAATGCCAATATTAACAGCATTCCTTCAACCAAATCTGCAATGGAATTTGTAATGATACCAGTGTGACAATTTTAAATAGTACAAATTTACATAAAGGAAGCGAAAAATAACTTATACTCTATTTATAGAAATGTCCTACTGTTAAGTTTTAGTTCCGATATTGGGAATCACAGCTGTCCCACAAATGAAGTGCTGTGTGTCTATGTGGTGAAATACCAGTCATACAAGTCTGGCATTTTATATTTATAGGAACGACATCTAAGTTGTAGATTTGACATTTGTATTTATTTCTGTCCCACCAATGAAGTGTTGTGTGATAACAAAATATTTTAATTTAATAACCAATAATTTCCTTTATCTAAAACTCTTATATATTTTTACTTCTCTCCTTTAAACTGTGTGATACATATTTGGGTATTTATGTAGACTTTATCTTTTCCTATGACGATCTTACTGACCTGAATGATGCAATTGTTAGTAGTACATACAATTCCCATCTTTGTTTATCCTGCAATTGTGTGATTTTGAGAACTAATAAAGAGGGTTGAATAAACGTCAGTGTTATTTAGTCATGAACTGTATAGAGCAGTTCTGGTACCTGATTCATGTAGTGCGACAGAAATAAATAGAAACAATATAAGCTCCGACGTCACATTAATGAAAACGATTAGAACGACGCTTGTTTTGACAGCTATTTTCAGACAATTTGGCAGTTGTTTTGGACCTTTTGATACTGCATGATAAACACAATATACGTACATTGTCGCTAAATATAAAATGAATTTACATAGCTGCCAAACACACTCTAGAAAATCTGTTTATAAAGCTCGTACAAATAAATTGTATATTTTCCGACAATGTACGTATATTGTATATATACGTAAATAAGGGTAATAACAAAATTACCGAACTCCGAATGAGAAAGTCCGAGAAAGTCATATTCGGAGAGGATACGTAAACTCTTTGGAGTTTGATTCCCTACACCACTTTCTCCAGCAATAATGCAAGTTTACATTCAATTAATTCGAAGTATGTATATCAATATATATATTTATCATACCTCATATATTAATTACCGTCAATAGATTAATTTGATTGGACAATGGGTTAAAATTAGAACACGTGATCACACGGGACAAAAATCATATTCTGTGAAATAAAAATCATATTCCACCCCCTCGGAAGCCTCGCGGCGGGTTTTCCCGCTAGGGCTATCGTTCTTTGACAGGAAAATGTCAGAGGCATTCGGAACGCCTCACCTGTTGTGGATGTGGTTTCTAAATGTCTGCGACAACGTTCTAAAGGCATATAGGCTGCCAGAATTGATTTTTTTTTCTATATTAATAGTTGCCAATATTCGATGTTTTATACTAATTGCAGTTGAAATTTTTCATAATATCATACGTAAATAGCCTAGAACGAAGGAAATGCGTCGCTGTTTAATTTTCTTACATCCCGTAAAAAATGCAATGTTGACCTGACAGTGAACTCATTCGGGAAAGCGTTTGCGCATGTGCACATTTGTTTGTTGACGAAGAAAGCACATGGCACAAATCGAATCGTGGAATTGAACAAAACATTGACGGATTTTATACGGAAACGACACAAAAAGGAGGATTCAGCAAGCTTTGCGTAAAAATTAAAAAAAGTTGTTATATAGATTCTCCTTCAGTTGCCCGTGGGTTACGATATTTATCCACTCAAGAGAGTTAAATTAAAAATGTTAACCACAAGCCGTCAGGCGAGTGGTTAATATTTTAAATTTAACTCTCGAGAGTGGAGAAATATCGTAACCCACATGGACAACTGAAGGAGAATTTGTTTCTCCCATTATCTAACACGAACTTTATTTCAAAATCCGATTCAATTACCGATTTGACAACATGCGGGGAAAGGCACGAGACATTTTATTCCTCCAGAGGATTACAGATTTTTCCACCACTGGTTCAGCGGGGTTAGCACGCCGCAATAATGGAAGAAATACCGATCTACTCCATTTTTCAACACGTAAGCATAATTTAGGTTTTTTTTCCCGGCAGAATCATATTTTAACAGTAGAATTGCATCGTAGTATTTTATATATTCTTTTTTCAGGAGAAAACGCTAGGTGATATGTCTTTTAAATTAGAGACTAAAATAATGAACTTCATGTATGTTTTTTTCTAAAAAAAAATATAATCAAGTCAACTCAAGTGTTGTCAATAATATGCAATACAATTTGTTTACAATTTTCCCTTTATCGGGACCCTTTGCAGAGTTTGGGTTTGTTTTTATTGATTTCATCACGTATTTCCGATTTTAAGTGTCATTCTTACTAAATACCATTATATAATATTAACTGATTACACCGGGTTCCAATTTAATAGATATATTTCTTAAATTATGTTAATTCTAGCGAATTTACGTGCTACATATTTCTTGGTTATGAATAGCAGTTATCAGTATTCGGCAAACTTCGGAAAAGCAGCCGACTTATAATTAGATGTGTTAATGGCAATTTTATCAACAGACATTCGAATTCTTTTCACTAATTACGACATTATAGCATATTTTTTTAAACCTGGCTTCTTGTTCAGAACATTTTATTAGCATAAAACATCGAATATGGGCAACTTTTAATATAAACAAAAAAAAATCAATTCTGACAGCCTGTATGCCTTTAACATATGTTTGCCAGAAGTATTTTACATGTATGTGTGTTCTTGGTTTCATTTGGTATAATGAAACATTCATAGCATGCGGGTTCATGAAATATGAAAATGTATTCACCCACGAGTATCATATTCCCCTCAGGCGTTGCCCTCAGAGAATATGATACTCTTGGGTGAATACATTTTCATATTTCCCTCACCAGCATGCAATAAATGTATATTATTACATAATGACTGTAACTATCCGTACTTTAGCTAAGTAAAGTCTAGAAGTCGATAAATAATGGCATTCACCTGCTGAAAGTGATATTCACTGGGTGACGTCATAAACCTTATAGTATATGCAATAAAACAATTACAGACTACTTGCGTATCAGTGAATATGAGTTTTTATTGACCTGCAAAACCAACATTGACCTCAGCCTTCGGCTTCGGTCAATATTATTTTACAGGTCAATAAAAACTCATATTCACTTCTACAAAAGTCTGTAATTGTATAATATTTCATAATCCCACAAATTCAAAATAATGAAATAATGAGTTAATTCTTTCATCAAATGTGAACGTTGGTTTCATTTTATCTCAATAACTTTACATTATCTTATATAATTTCATTTCAATTGTCTTACTTTACATTTTGATGTGTTTTATTTATCTAGTTCTTATTGTATTGTTAATTTTAATTAAAGTAATGTTGTTGCTACGTGCTGTGAATTCGCTTAAATTCGTGGATTCACATTTTCGTGGTTTGGAAAAAAATTGTATTTTCGTGGATATATGTAAATTCGTAGATTATCTGATATAGTCATTACATATGTATATGGTGACTAATATTCGCTACAGTCCCAGTTTCGTGGCTTGATACCATTCATGAAATCCACGAAAATACGTAAACTACGAAATTGCTGTTTAAGTTTCTACTAGAATGAAGTAGTATCAACCAACAAGTAACGCCTACTAGGGCTATACCAAAGGGTTTAACACACACATGCTATTTTTGTAAAGATATCTATATAAAACAAGTAGTTAAAATGTCAATGTGCAGTATGAAAACTATATATTATACATCGTGTCTTTTTAGTGTAATATGCATTTATCTTATTTTGAATTTCCACGAAACAGGAGTAAATATCATATTCACCAACTGTTTACCCTCTTGTTTCTCAACCTCATACAGATAAATCACATGTTTAAAGAATCTATATCTATATTTTTGAACATTTTGTAAGTAGTTGTGTAAATCGTCTGTTATTGTTTGTTTATTGTTAACTAACTATATATTCTTTTGATTTATTTTCAAATTTATATGGATAAATACTTCATAATGTATTTGGAGATGATATTGTTAATGCTGTAAACCAATTAAACTGTGTGTGTGAACACATGATCATAAATGTGTTTTATGTATAGCTTGGTTTTGTATTTTCGTTTGTGATGTGTACAATTTAATTAGATTGATTGTACAGTAATGTTAATGTTTCTAATACAAACGTAGATATCTAATTTAGTTTAGTATAATTATATTTTATTGTACATAACCAATAGGATTGGACAACAACCTATGCTAACTTATATGAACTCCTCTTCTTACAAAATATACACATGTAATAATGACAAAACAAAACCACATACAATAAACATTTAGATTCTGACACTGATAAGAAGAAAGTAAGAAGTTTAGGTGAAAAATTGCTGACCAAGTCCTGAAATTATTTAGATTGGTTCTTAAATGTTCGAGCTTTTCCTAACATTTTGGAGTTAAGATCATAACTATAGTCAATGTTCCCAAAGAATAATGTTTCAATATTGATATTGATATCGTCACATGCTCTTCTTTCGTTCAGGTATATTGGACATGCCAGAAAATAACGAATAGCATCAAAACAAGCACTGCAATTACATTTATGATAATTTGTTATATGTATCCTTGACAGATTGACATTGAGAGAGTTCTATTGTTGTCCAAGTCTAATATGTAATAAATTTACCTTCCTTGGACCCTCATCTTTGTGATATGTCCTATCCTAAAATACCATAAAAACCACGACCAGCGCATACTGACGCTAAACTTTGTGCTAAAATCCGTCATCAATTCGTAAATTGACTCATCCATTTGCAACACTGCTTTAGATCATTTTCGTACATTGTCCTGTTAAAATGGAATAAATGTTGTCCCCCCGTCCTTTATTGACGATTGTAGCATATGTATGTCTAATATTTTCGTCAATTGTAGCACTCGCTACATTACGCTTCACCCGGGTTAAAATCTTTGACGAAAATATGAAATACCACTGGTAAAATCTCCAATCAGTTGACTCTGTGTTAGGTACTAGTGTATGTTCCAAATAAATTTGGTCATTAAGTCATTGATTTGGTTTCAACTACTCGAAGTGGGGATCTGTCGAAATAAAGATTAGAAGCAAGCACCATGGTTTCCCCCTTCTGATATTTGATGAGGTCCATTTTGTTCGTTTTTTTAGTTTTCTGTGCTGTATTTTTTTTAAGTTTGTTTTTTGTTTTTTGTTTTGTGTTGTCGTCTTCGTTCTACAAAATATCTCGCTTGTTTTTCTTATCATATTTTATGTTTTTCAGGTAGTGTATTGTCTTTTCAGATTGTGTTTTAATTCTGTTCTCTAATTTGTTGTTTGCTATTGATCCTGTAATAATTCATCACAGTTTATTCATATTTGTTTTTATCTCAAATCACTTGACTGTGACATTAATATGATTAATATATTATTTATTTACAAAAAAAACATCGTATTTACAATATACATTATATTAAATTACATTTTTCTGTTGTTCATAGTTCCATAGCAATAGAAATACTGCACATTTCCGATTTGATTCTTAGATTCTATGTTTTTATTCATTTTGCATACGAGTTATTTCCCTTCCGACGGTTTAAATGGCGGATGCGGTAGCAACAGCAATGTAATCCACAACAAATTTGAGTATTATTTTCTCATAATTTGTAGATATTTAAACCTTGTAAAAAAAATGAGAGGAATTTTGTTTTTTTAACATCAAATGGAAAATTCACAAGTCATTACAACAATAACAAATTTGGAACAGATTATGGGGGAAATATATGTTATATTCATTGTATTTTGCATGAACGTGGGGCGCAAAATGTTAGAATGAAAGTCTGAAATGTGCAAATGATCTAGTTCAAGTGTCATTCCAGTTGACCTAGATAGCAAAAATCAGCATTTCTAGAAATTCCGAACTGGTGTTCTATTTCCTTAATCTGTCATATATACCGTAGAATGCAACGAAACACTTAAAACGATAGAAAATAGTAAATGGAAACAAGAGGGAGTATGAGTTAACCCATACCTGTTTCCCATAAAATAAGGCGGGAGCATCGTTACTAAACACATATTGTGATGCTAGAAATGTGTCAACTCCCCACATCATCAGATTTGCTACGGATAAAAACAGAACGTTGTACTCTATTGACATGAACGACGATTGGTTGTCGATTTTTTCGTAATTTTTCAATTGATAAATTAATACCGTTTGTAAGTAGATTGCCAAAATCCTTACGATATAATTATACATCCTGTTGACATTCTCTTCTCCATAATGCACCAGAACAATATAAGGTATCAATCTCATTGTGTAATATCCGAGAGATCCTATTAAGCTTACCAGGATGAGATAATCTTTTGATCCAAACGAAGTACTTTTATTTGTTGGCTTACATTCGGTTTGGAGCAGGTAGAAACATTTGAGTATAGACAAAACCATGACAGTTGTCTCGATACTATTACAATAATCACTAGCTATCCTTATACTGACATCATATTTGTTGTATACTCTCATTGCCAAGAGAACTGTTCCTGGTAAGACAAGCAGAAAAGCAGCCGCAATATTGATGCACTTCCATATTATATGTTTAGGTGTCGGACGATTTACATCCTGTATTGATTCATAAGCTCTGTCCTCAGATTGCAGCAAGCCTACATGTTCAATTATACTGAAATTGTCATATACACAGGAAGGTTGTCTGATCATGTGTGTTGTTTCTGATCGTTTGGGCCAAATCTCCGAAATAAACAGAATTGTTAGCAAAGAATACTCGAAAATAGCAGGGTCAAGGAAGCCCTCAATTGCAGTTAATACACTAAGAGTAGACGAATTTGTATCGCATGGCCAAGGCAAGGTCGCATTTCCTGTTATATTCAAGGTAAAGTTCTTAAAATATCGAATGTCGTGTGCATATGCAATAACAATGACTGAAATATTTGTCAAAAACAAAATCAATAGACCATAATAAAGTCCAAGAGAACTCGCAAAAATGTATTTCGCATACCGTGTTAAAAATCCTGTTTGAACAACACGGAATATGAATAACACAATATCACAAACAATACGCTGATCTATGTTCGCGGTTTCATAATTGTGTGTAAAACAGGTTAGGTGGTTTGAAAAATATATGGCACTTTCTGTAATACTTGCAAGTGTAAAAAGCCACAAAAATCGCAACATTATCTTACCACTGATGTCCCAGTGCTGACTAAGTGTAACTGCAGCGGGATATATTGAGGTATACACTGTTAGGGCAATGCAAATAAAGATGGCGAGAGACGCGGTCACCGTCATGGTAATTATAAATAGATTGGTATGCACGTTGTCGTGATTTTGTCCTACAGATCCTATCACAAGAATGATGCAGAGAACAACAACCACACTGACAAGAAAAACTATACCCGATATACTCCCATCGTGTGACACTGATTCTCCATTTCCGCGTTCCTTCGGGTGTCCTGCTGAGAACGGCAGTACAAACACTGCGCGCAAAACTTTGTTCAATCGAGTCATGGTAATTCTGAAAATGTAAAGGTTTGACACGATTAGTATATACATACAATGCAAACGTTTGATACGATTAGTATATACATACAATGCAAACGTTTGATACGATTAGTATATACTTATAAATTAATGCACGTCTCCATATCAGGACTGCTATTATTCCAAGAGACCGATATCGGCCAGAGGGCTTTAGTCCGAGGGTCGATATCGGTCGAGGGATGATAACAGTCCTGAAATGGAAAAAGGCATGCATTAATCTATTTATCACATATTTCAACATTGAATTAAAAAGAAAAAAAAATAACTTCCCACACAGACACCAAACTTATATGGATACGAGTGACCGATATCGGTTGTGGAATGATAACAGTCCTGTTATGGAAGAAGTCATGCAATTATCTATTTATAGAAAGGCTTGATATCGAGTTATTAGATTTTTGCCCCGATATCTGCCCATGGGATTATATCGCTGTGGCACTTCCGGTGTTTACGCATGAGCAAAATTGGTATTATTACTTATAAATATGTGATTAATACAATTTAAATGTTTGATGTGGTTAGTATACACATACAATGTAAACGATTGATACGGTTACTATATACATACAATGTAACCGTTTGATATGGTTATTATATACATACAATGTAAACGATTGATACGGTTAGTATATGCATACAATGTAAATGTTTTATATGGTTATTATATACATACAATTTGAAAGTTTGATACGGTTAGTACAAATGTAGATACACACAATGTAAACGTTTGATACGGTTAGTATATACATACTATGTAAATGTTTGATACGGTTAGTATATACGTATAATGTAAACTTTTGATACGGATAGTATATACATGCAATGCAAACATTTGATGCGGTTAGTATATACATACAATGTAAATGCTTGATACGGTTAGTATATACGTACAATGTAAACATTTGATACGGTTAGTATATACATACAATGTAAACGTTTGATACGTTTAGTATATACGTACAATGTAAACATTTGATACGGTTAGTATATACATACAATGTAAACGTTTGATACGGTTAGTATATACGCACAGTGTAAACATTTGATACGGTTAGTATATATATAGTCAATGATTCAATATTATGGACATGTGGAAAACATTTGTATGCCTGCATCATTTGTTTTAAAGAGAGGAGCTTAAGACTGCGACTTGTTATTGCAGTGCCTGTGCCAAGCCAAGAGAGTAAGCGGTCTTGCATATATGTTAACGGCATATATTTTGTGGTACGAAAACGGTACATATTCGTGGTCATTTGTGACACAAGTTAACCAGGTCATGACTTTAACTTAATCACTTGGAACCTGTATTCAGTAGCTTCCTTGTTAGAAACAACCCTCTATCATGGACAAAAACGTGGATATCAAATTTTGTACACACGATACGTTTCTAAAATACAACTTTTTCAGGTACGCTCATTATCAAAACACAGGTTGATTAAGGAAATAAATCATGGAAGCCAGAATGTGTTGGGAGTTTTAACATGGATTGGCGGATATTAGTATTTTATCCTGAGCCAGAAGCGAGGGATAAAATTTATTAATATCTGCCAATCCATGTTAAAGTTCAAAACACATTCTGGCTTTCATGATTTATTTCGATTCTTATATGAATAAGAGTAAAAATACGCAGATTGGAAGACGGTAATTTATATTCATGTTTGCGAAAATGTCGCACACAATTTATGCTGCCAATGGAAAAGTCAGTCACATTCCACGGCGCATGTGCTAATGAGATTATACCGAATGGATAACTCGCTCCTTTGTTAGCAAAGCGAATGAAGGAGGTCATGTTATAATTGACCTTAGTTTTAATAAATTTCGTTTTATGTTTATTTCAAACAATAATATACAAAAATGTATTTAATCAACCATGTCATCTAAAACACTGACTACTTGGTGGATGATACCACAGAGGATTATTGGTCCACTAGACACGGTATCGACCCCGTGATAGTGATAACAATGTATATATATTTATATATTTAGTGTGCACGACGCTTTTCCGGAATAACCCTCACCAACTACTCTCATATTCACTTGATTGGAGTCAAATTATTTTAAAATCTTGGAGATTACGTAAATGATTGATTGATTGATTGTTTGATGTTTAACGCCAACTTTAACAGACTTTCATCTGTATCGTGGCGTGAACAAATTTTATTATTAATGACTAAGTAAATGAGAGGACCTCAACAGGATAGCCAAAATCAGCTAAGATCACTTATGTCTGAGGGAGTAGAACCTTTGTTTTATATAGAATTGCATTATTTAGGAACAGCAAATTTCAATACTATATATATCTAATAAATCATGCCTGCTAAGGTTACGTATGGTGGAGATTGGCATTGATTTTAATAAATTAGGGGTATCGATGTTCCCTCTTTCTATTATTTTTCTATTGGATTTTGGAACTGTTACGAACACGGGGTATTTTTTGTTTTCATTTTATTACATTATTCAGTAACTGTAAATTTCTAACATACATTCATTCGATGACTAATTGTACACAAGTAGAAATATCCACCCAGCAATAGCAAATTAAGCTTTCTATGGTAATAATACCAATGATCATGTTTAAATGGCGTGTAATGTCCCATATTTATTCTTACGTATCCATGCGCAGTTAATGAAAACAGATTCAAGTTAAAATCAAATCACTCTTGATAATTCATCAAAATTATTGTAAAATTTAAGATACTTGAAATTACACTCATACCCCGAACATCATCGGTGGTGTAATGGTTAGCATGCTTGCCTCGAGTGTGGTAAATCGTGGGTTCGATCCCCGATCGGGTAAAATCAAAGATTATCAATTGATATGTGTTGCTTCTCCGCTAAACACGCAGCATTAAGAAGAAATGGTAAAGACTGGTTGGCTCGGAATCAGGAAAATGTGTCAGAGTGGAGCGACATGTCTATCAGCGGACTGTGGTTTCCGTGAGCTTGCACTATGCAAATCCAACTAAGCGAATTGGTCCAATACAAAGCGGACGTAATCGTCATCCCATTGCAAATTATCTTGTTCTCGCCATGATATAGCTAAAAAATTGCTGAGTTAGAGTTAAACTACAATCACTCACTCACATCCCTCTTTCGAAAAATATAATATGAGCATTTCATGCAATATCAAAACATTAACAATTTTCATTATTTGTTATAAGCCTGAAAGAATGGTAAATAGACATATTAACTACCTATATGTAGCACGGTACTAAGTAAGCATAGGAAACCAGTTGTCAATTTCGTGTATCTTACATTCACGCTAATAATTAATACTGAAAGGATGTCATCTGATTAATATTTGTTGTTAATCTGTGGAATAATTCAATCTTATTTTGATACACGGCTAAGGAAACCAGGAAATATTAATTTGTACTATATGTGTCACCCTCTTAAAATAAAGTTTTTCCTTATTCTTATTATTTATTATTCTTATTATTTAT
Source organism: Bathymodiolus brooksi (assembly GCA_963680875.1). Lineage (NCBI taxonomy): Eukaryota > Metazoa > Mollusca > Bivalvia > Mytilida > Modiolidae > Bathymodiolus > Bathymodiolus brooksi. The sequence goes on from OY804579.1 coordinate 73,876,683, forward strand.
TATTTTTCTTCAATTCAATTCAAAATATGTTCTTGTTTAAATAGTAAACAAATGGATTGGATAAAAGGCAACGCCCATATACATTATACATTCTTTCCCATAATAAAAGTATTGTTGTGTGCATTATATTTGTAACAAAAATATATGCATTCAAACTTCCTTAAAAGGAAATTATCTGATGTTCTCGTGGCAAGTAGAATTTTGATTGGCTGAAAAGATATTTTTAAAACTTCAGGGAAGCGGTGCGTGACAGAAAATCAATGATCGTTCTCACCTATGTGCTGTCCCTTTACATTGTACACAGCAGACGACACACATTACACAAGATGACAGAAAATCAATAATCGCTCTCTGTGATCTTCGTCCAGAAATACACGTATTTATGTTTTTCCTATAATAAGGACCTACTTATTAATGTTGGAACATTCAGATAAAAATGTTGTGAGTCTCCAGATGTTATATATCCCGTTTTAAAGCAAAACCACTGCCCTTTAAAACGGGATATATAGCATCTCGGGACTAATAACGTATGATAGTCATCAGTACGATTGACGGGTAATTTTGGAAAAATGAAAGAACGTTCTTAAGCAACATCAGGGGCGGATCCAGGGGGCGCCCCCTAATATTGGAAAAAAATGATTTTTTGGCGTAAAATCGTTATTTTTCACACGAAATACCCCAAAACTTTTCGCGCCTCCCTCTGCTCGGCGCAATTTTTTTTAAGTGCGCCCCCTAGCTTTAAATCCTGGATCCGCCCCTGAACATAATTACGGCACTGTATTGTGATTTTTAAAGTGGTAATAAAATCAAAAAAATCTGGAGAAATGCTACTAAATTGAAATTATTTATGAGAATTTAGCGTAATACATCTGAACATTCACCAATTTCAATTAAAATAAATAGTTGATTTATTGCTTTATGAGACTAAGTTAATAGATGTTCTATACATAACTATATACTTACATAGTATCATATGTATACACAACACATTTTAAGAGGTTTTCACGTTCTCACAAAATAAATACTAGCTTCAAAAATAGATACTACACATGTGTTGTATTGGTTTAGTTTTATCATGCGGGATCAGTTTTTAAACTTCCCTTATCGGAAAAACTTCCTTATGTGAAGTATTTTAAAAATGAATAAATATCTAAACTATAAATACTAATTAAAATATGTATATATTACTGAAACAGAAATAGAAATAGATTAAGGATTAAATATAAATGTATTTTATCATGATCAGCTACAAGTAGAAATAAATTAATAATAAAAATAATCATTATACTAAAAAATAATTAATATGTACAAATTCACTCAACCACATGAATAATTGTATTACTAAATGATGATACAAAATTACCCTTTAATATTCCGACCACGTTACCTATGGTACATTTCCGCATTCGTATTTTGAATAGTCATTCTAGTTGTATTTTCTAATTGATTGATTGATTGGTTGATTATTGCTTCACGTCCGTCAAGCAGTATTTCACCAATATTTAGGAGAACAAATTCAATGATGTATAAACAAGACTATATAGAAATGAGAGAAGGGGTGGGACAACCAATTTTGCCTGCCACTATAAAAGTACGGAGAGTTGGGTCGGGACGAAAAAAATAGTCTTTTATAGGGCTATAATGCGCCTACTATTTGTTCGAAGTCAACAAAAGAGGTCGTTCCCGTACAGGGAGTGTGGCACTCACTAATAATGTTATCCACTATGGTCAACAGTCAGGCTTTCTGTATCATACCCTGACACACCACCCCCTAATTGACAGGGCTCCCCCAATGCACCATCCGGAGACAGCTGAACAGCGAGAATTCAGTGACCCTGATATTGCATTGTCCATGTTCATCTGTGTGATAGAGTGTGGTCTTTTTTAATGAAAGTGAGTTTGTGCCGGGTTTTTTTTTTATTGTTTGTTTATATCTGTATTGGAGATCCAATTATCAAAATGGAGTGCTGGAATGACATTACACGGTTATACTTTGTCACAAAAAAGGGGGTGCGATCGTGCTTTGCATCAATCAAGAGCTTGACCTTTAACTGTTAGATCTGCGAGTCGATTACTACCAATGTTCACAGGATGAAGTTGTGAATTTCGGAGAGGGCGATTTCTTTGAAGTTAACAGCGCCATATGTTGCGTTCATTTCACTGGTAGATACATATATAAGGACGTGAAAATGTTGTTCTATTAAGCACGAGGAACTCACAGGAGGATATCCCAGAGCCAAAGGAAAAAAGGTATTTATGCTTTCATATTTTTGTGTTTTATTTATATTTTAACAAGCAATATGTTTAAATCGGTAACCTTTTCACGTCACCTTAATTAACAGTAAGTTTCCCAATGTCCAATTTCGAAAGAGAAAAAAAATCATTTATAGGGCCTATATATATGCACTTTATTTCTTAATTTCGTTTCGTTTCGCTGTATTCGTTTCGTTCCATTTAATTGCGTTTCGATTTCGTTTTGCACTTTAGTACAACCCGTTCGCCTAGTTATATGTGAGGACATTTTAATGACATGTGAAACACAGTTATGTGACCGCTTCATTGCACTACGAAGGGTAATCTGGTCCCATAAAACTAATTTATCCCGCCCACTGTTGAATGCCCCAAATCTTAAGTCATTCATATCCTAGAGTAATCGATTTTGTCACTGTTTCTACGATTGTGTGGTTGGATAATGGAGCTGTTCTGGTGGTGTGGTATCCTTACTGTTTGTTTTCATATTTTTGCTAGGTTCATGCCAGATACTGTTAATTGGAATGGAGATAGCCTATGGTATCGAACCAAGTGTAGGAATATACCAGAGGCATATTCCATTTAATTTCTCGTCCGAAAATAATTAGAATGTCAAAGTAAAAACAAACCAGTTTATAAGAGCAGAAGAAAATTGTCAAACATGTATCCAAAACGCAATGAGACTATCTATGAATGATGGAGATAAAAGACAGTTTAACAATAGTAATTAGTAAATTTTGAAAATAATTTTGTGTCGCTATGTTTGTAAGTACCACTAAATACGTTGGTCACATAAATAAAGAATTGGCCGATTTTGCCTATCCTGTTTAGACCATTAGGCTTACTTGTTCCTAAAGACGTTTATATTATTTGTCTTTCCTATCTTTTGACTATGATTTTACTTGGTGAAGGTTAATCCACAAACACATCATGTGCACTAAATTAGATATCTACGTTTTTATTACATAACCATTTCTTGTATCTAACTATCTAGAATTTCCATTAATCTCTTTTGTGTGAATTATGTTTTTCTGTTCTTTTATTAAGATGCAGTCTCATTTTTATGGTTACATATTTAAAATGTACGGAAAAGAGATCGGAAAAAATCAGACATTTCCTTGATTAATTCTAAATTTGTCAGACTAGTCGAATGTATATAAAATAATGAAAGATTGTCAGACAAGTCGAATGTATATAAAATAATGACAGAACACCTCTGGTCACGTTTTTCATGTACAACGCAATAATTTACATAAGACTATATTATTACAGAACGGAATGTCTCTTTCTATATAAATTGATTCAACATTTATATTTCTTATATAGTTCGTGACCATTAATTGTCCGCACTACAGACAACTCTCATTAATAATTGTGTTGTATAAATAGTATTTGCTTGGTTTGGTTTGGTGGACTAGCATATGTTAGCTATATCACATAGAGAACTCTGGGATACTGATGCTTGCTATATAATAGATCAACCAGTCTGAGCTGTATTTTTATAGTGCTCGTTATATCAACAATCACATCGCAGCATCGCGTGCACATTATTCTGATTCCAAAACGAGCCGGTCTTTACTCTTAACCTTATTGCTGCTTGTTTATCAGATAAGCAGCAATTACTATTTTTACAGCTTTCGTTTAACACGACATGAGCACTATGATACGGCAACAGATCAATGTAATGTTACAAACACGGGATGCAGTAGAGGTGGTGGGGGAGGAGACAAATGTCTCTGCATCAGTGCTTATTATGAATCGAGTAGTACTTGTCATGACAGTAAGTTGGACTTATCGAATCTAAGCATTCTATGCAGTCGATAACGGATACGTTTGTGAGAACGAGTCGAACAATGCTGTTGAATAAATGACCACATACATCAACGGTATCCTGTCCTCTTTTTCCAACAAATCCTTTACTGATAATGCATCTTGAAGGTAAATGTTTCAGGCTAATTGCATGCATACTCAGTAGCGTTTTTGCATGGTGATCTGTAGCATAATGTGTTAATTGATATGTTTATCCATAAATGAAAACAGACATTCGCTATAACATTTGATCTTATAATTTAATTTATAGTCCGTTTGACTTTATAACTCCAGCAAAAACTTCTTAAAAATCGATTTGTTAAATCAACACTCTTTTACTAGATGTATTGAAATACATATAAAAAGAGTTTGAAGATACCAAAGAGGTAGATCGAAGAAGAACAGACAACACATGAAATATACAAACTCTGAAAAGTAATTTCAAAAATTTGGTCAATTGATGAACATGTTGCCGTTTGAATATTAATTCAATTTTCTGAAGTATAAATAAACTGCATGGAGTGAGTACAAATAGGTAGGAGTCACCCAATCAAGACAAATGCAAAGATACATGTTCTTTCAATATATATTTCACTGTACCATGTGACTTTGGAAACTTAGATATTAATGAATTGACCCGCTCTCAATACTGTGTCCATAGATTAAATGTCAGAGTTCGCATATATCATATATATATATATATATATATACCTCTGAGAATTAAACCAAACAGTGTTAGAATTAGATTTTAAAGCTGTCAAATTTCTGTTCTTCCCTCGACGGGATTTGAACCCACACCATTGATACACTGCAGCACCATTCGCTTAGCCTTACGTCCAGCGCCCTAGACCACTCGACCACATCCACTCCATATATACATATAGAAAACAAATTCTATAGAATTTAGAAGTAAAACGGACCATATTATATGTATTACTGGTTACTGTAGAATCAAGATACAATAAACAATGATTTAATATAAACGGCTACTGACTGTGTGTTTATGTTGTGATTACTTTTTTAAAAGAAAACACATATTTCACATTTAGTGCACACGACATGTTTCTGGAATAACCTACATCAGGTAAGCACTGGTAAGCTCAAAACCAAATTATTTAAAAACCTTTGAAATTAATAAAACCAAATGGCGACGTATACCTTAGGCAGGTGATCCTTAGATTTAAGCCTTTCATTAATACGTACTCAATAAATACTCAATTTCGTGATCATATAAACGTGCATGTCGGTAACCCATGGATAACCACTTTCCGATACTCTCCACCAATCAACTGCGTACATTTATAAGTTTGTATACCAACATATCATTACTCAAATTTTGCACAACAAATACAAGAAAAACAGATCACAATCTTAAAGTTGTCAAATAATAACCAAGACAATCATGTGTCCTTAATTTTTATATTTTTATCATGTTTTATTTATTTTACCTGCCCTTTTATCTTTGTTTTACCGCAGTTGGTAAAATCAAGACGCTAGTCAGTTTTAAAAGAGTAATACTCTTCGTTTATCTCTTTGAATATTACTGCATAAAAACATAGATATCTAATTTAATGCACACAATGCGTGTCTGGAATAGGCTTCATCAGGTATACTCAAACTCGAAAGATTGTAAAACCAAATATTTTTAACGTCTTTAGGAGCATGTAACAAAAGTACATAAACATGATAGACAAACGTAGCTAAGGTTATCTTTGTCTGATATATATTGACCTTAGGTTTAACAAGATGCACGTCTACACATGAAGGATGTGGAAATTTGTTAATATGATTTACCATTATAATCACTGGGGATATACCACCGAGATCACGACTTTTGACTGCAATCAGAAATATATGGAGACTCAGGTAGCGGCTATCCAGTTTCTCTGGATTGTCCATTTTTGATTACCGCTTTGGTATTCTCTAACGTACATGAACTAAGCACGTTACCCAGTATGGTGTGGTCATCCGTTCTATTACCTGACAATCCTCCCGAACAAATCACCCCATGGAGATGGCATCTCCTATCTCTCTCCTGGGAACGTATGGGCAGCTGTGTGGATCGTGCCCTGTGAACTATCACCAATATCAAGTAAATCCGCTAAGATAATATAAAGCTAATTGTTAATATTTGATAGATAAAAAAATAAATTATATTTTTTTTCAGGTTCTGGTGCAGCCATAGTTTTTGTTGACCTGCAAAACCAATATTGACCGAAGCCTTCAATATTATTTTACAGGTCAATAAAAACTCATATTCACTTCTACAAAAGTCTGTAATTGTATAATATTTCATAATCCCACAATTCAAAATAATGAAATAATGAGTTAATTATTTCATCAAATGTGAACGTTGGTTTCATTTTATCTCAATAACTTTACATTATCTTATTTAATTTCATTTCAATTGTCTTACTTTACATTTTTATGTGTTTTATTTTTCTAGTTCTTATTGTATTATTAATTTTACTTAAAGTAATGTTGTTGCTATGTGCTGTGAATTCGCTTAAATTCGTGGATACACATGTTCGTGGTTTGAGAAAAGATTGTATTTTCGTGGATATATGTAAATTCGTAGATTATCTGCTATAGTCATTACATATGTATATGGTGACTAATATTCGCTACAGTCCCAATTTCGTGGCTTGATACCATTCATGAAATCCACGAAAATAAGTAAACTACGAAATTGATCTTTAAGTTTCTACTAGAATGAAGTAATATCAACCAACGAGGAACGCCTACTAGAGCTATACCAAAGGGTTTAACACACACATGCTATTTTTGTAAAGATATCTATATAAATCAAGTAGTTAAAATGTCAATGTGCAGTATGAAAACTATATATTATACATCGTGTCTTTTTAGTGTAATATGCATTTATCTTATTTTGAATTTCCATGAAAGAGGAGTAAATATCATATTCACCAACTGTTTACCCTCTTGTTTCTCAACCTCATACAGATAAATCACATGTTTAAAGAATCTATATCTATATTTTTGAACATTTTGTAAGTAGTTGTGTAAATCGTCTGTTATTGTTTGTTTATTGTTAACTAACTATATATTCTTTTGATTTATTTTCAAATTTATATGGATAAATACTTCATAATGTATTTGGAGATGATATTGTTAATGCTGTAAACCAATTAAACTGTGTGTGTGAACACATGATCATAAATGAGTTTTATGTATAGCTTGGTTTTGTATTTTCGTTTGTGATGTGCACAATTTAATTAGATTGATTGTACAGTAATGTTAATGTTTCTAATACAAACGTAGATATCTAATTTAGTTTAGTTTAATTATATTTTATTGTACATAACCAATAGGATTGGACAGCAACCTATGCTAACTTATATGAACTCCTCTTCTTACAAAATATACACATGTAATAATGACAAAACAAAACCACATACAATAGACATTTAGATTCTGACACTGATAAGAGGAAAGTAAGAAGTTTAGGTGAAAAATTGCTGACCAAGCCCTGAAATCATTTAGATTGGTTCTTAAATGTTCGAGCTTTTCCTAACATTTTGGAGTTAAGATCATAACTATAGTCAATGTTCCCAAAGAATATTGTTTCAATATTGATATTGATATCGTCACATGTTCTTCTTTCGTTCAGGTATATTGGACATGCCAGAAAATAACGAATAGCATCAAAACAAGCACTGCAATTACATTTATGATAATTTGTTATATGTATCCTTGACAGATTGACATTGAGAGAGTTCTATTGTTGTCCAAGTCTAATATGTAATAAATTTACCTTCCTTGGACCCTCATCTTTGTGATATGTCCTATCCTAAAATACCCTTAAAATCACGACCAGCGCATACTGATGCTAAACTTTGTGCTAAAATCCGTCATCAATTCGTAAATGGACTCATCCATTTGCAACACTGCTTTAGATCATTTTCGTACATTGTCCTGTTAAAATGGAATAAATGTTGTCCCCCCGTCCTTTATTGACGATTGTAGCATAGGTATGTCTAATATTTTCGTCAATTGTAGCACTCGCTACATTACGCTTCACCAGGGTTAAAATCTTTGACGAAAATATGAAATACCACTGGTAAAATCTCCAATCAGTTGACTCTGTGTTAGGTACTAGTGTATGTTCCAAATAGATTTGGTCATTAAGTCATTGATTTGGTTTCAACTACTCGAAGTGGGGATCTGTCGAAATAAAGATTAGAAGCAAGCACCATGGTTTCCCCCTTCTGATATTTGATGAGGTCCATTTTGTTGGTTTTTTTTAGTTTTCTGTGCTGTATTTTTTTTAAGTTTGTTTTTTGTTTTTTGTTTTGTGTTGTCGTCTTCGTTCTACAAAATATCTCGTTTGTTTTTCTTTTCATATTTTAAGTTTTTCAGGTAGTGTATTGTCTTTTCAGATTGTGTTTTAATTCTGTTCTCTAATTTGTTGTTTGCTATTGATCCTGTAATAATTCATCACAGTTTATTCATATTTGTTTTTATCTCAAATCACTTGACTGTGACATTAATATGATTAATATATTATTTATTTACAAAAAAAAACATCGTATTTACAATATACATTATATTAAATTACATTTTTCTGTTGTTCATAGTTCCATAGCAATAGAAATACTGCACATTTCCGATTTGATTCTTAGATTCTATGTTTTTATTCATTTTGCATACGAGTTATTTCCCTTCCGACGGTTTAAATGGCGGATGCGGTAGCAACAGCAATGTAATCCACAACAAATTTGAGTATTATTTTCTCATAATTTGTAGATATTTAAACCTTGTAAAAAAAATGAGAGGAATTTTGTTTTTTTTACATCAAATGGAAAATTCACAAGTCATTACAACAATAACAAATTTGGTACAGATTATGGGGGAAATATATGTTATATTCATTGTATTTTGCATGAACGTGGGGCGCAAAATGTTAGAATTAAAGTCTGAAATGTGCAAATGATCTAGTTCAAGTGTCATTCCAGTTGACCTAGATAGCAAAAATCAGCATTTCTAGAAATTCCGAACTGGTGTTCTATTTCCTTAATCTGTCATATATACCGTAGAATGCAACGAAACACTTAAAACGATAGAAAATAGTAAATGGAAACAAGAGGGAGTATGAGTTAACCCATACCTGTTTCCCATAAAATAAGGCGGGAGCATCGTTACTAAACACATATTGTGATGCTAGAAATGTGTCAACTCCCCACATCATCAGATTTGCTACGGATAAAAACAGAACGTTGTACTCTATTGACATGAACGACGATTGGTTGTCGATTTTTTCGTAATTTTTCAATTGATAAATTAATACCGTTTGTAAGTAGATTGCCAAAATCCTTACTATATAATTATACATCCTGTTGACATTCTCTTCTCCAGAATGCACCAGAACAATATAAGGTATCAATCTCATTGTGTAATATCCGAGAGATCCTATTAAGCTTACCAGGATGAGATAATCTTTTGATCCAAACGAAGTACTTTTATTTGTTGGCTTACATTCGGTTTGGAGCAGATAGAAACATTTGAGTATAGACAAAACCATGACAGTTGTCTCGATACTATTACAATAATCACTAGATATCCTTATACTGACATCATCTTTGTTGTATACTCTCATTGCCAAGAGAACAATTCCTGGTAAGACAAGCAGAAAAGCAGCCGCAATATTGATGCACTTCCATATCATATGTTTAGCTGTCAGACGATTTACATCCTGTATTGATTCATAAACACTCTCCTCAGATTGCAGTAAGGCTGCATGTTCAATTATACTGAAATTGTCATATACACAGGAAGGTTGTCTGATCATGTTTGTCGTTTCTGATCGTTTGGGCCAAATCTCCGAAATAAACAGAATTGTTAGCAAAGAATACTCGAAAACAGCAGGGTCAAGGAAGCCCTCCATTGCATTTATTACATTAAGAGCAGACGAATTTGTATCGCATGGCCAAGACAAGGTCGCATTTCCTGTTATATTCAAGGTAAAGTCCTGAAAATATCGAATGTCGTGTGCATATGCAATAACAATGACTGAAATATTTGTCAAAAACAAAATCAATAGACCATAATAAAGTCCAAGAGAACTCGCAAAAATGTATTTCGCATACCGTGTTAAAATTCCTGTTTGAACAACACGGAATATGAATAACAAAATTTCACAAATAATACGCTGATCTATGTTCACCTTTTCATAATTATGTGTAAAACAGGTTAGGTGGTATGAAATATATATGGCAGTTTCTGTAATACTTGCAAGTGTAAAAAGCCACAAAAATCGCAACATTATCTTACCACTGATGTCCCAGTGCTGACTAAGTGTAACTGCAGCGGGATATATTGAGGCATACACTGTTAGGGCAATGCAAATAAATATGGCGAGACACGCGGTCACAGTCATGGTAATTATAAATAGATTGGCATGCACTTTGTCGTGATCTTGTCCTACAGATCCAATCACAAGAATGATGCAGAGAACAACAACCACACTGACAAGAAAAACTATACCCGATATACTCCCATCGTGTGACACTGACTCTCCATTTCCGCGTTCCTTCGGGTGTCCTGCTGAGAACGGCAGTACAAACACTGCCCGCAAAACTTTGTTCAATCGAGTCATGGTAATTCTGAAAATGTAAATGTTTGATACGATTAGTATATACTTATAGATTAATGCATGTTCTTTTCCATATCAGGACTGTTATCATCCCGAGAGACCGATATCGGCCAGTGGGCTTTAACCCGAGGGTCGATATCGGTCGAGGGATGATAACAGTCCTGAAATGGAAAAAGGCATGTATTAATCTATTGATCAAATATTTCAACATTGAATTAAAAAGAACAAAATTAACTTCACACACAGACACCAAACTTGTCTGGATATGAGTGGCCGATATCGGTTGAGGGATAATAACAGTCCTGTTATGGAAAAAGTCATGCAGTGATCTATTTATAGAAAGACTTGATATCGTGTTATCAGAATTGTGTCCCGATATCTGCCCATGGGTTGATATCGCTGTGGTACTTCCGGTGTTTACGTATAGGCAAAATTGATGTTACTACTTATAAATATGTGATAAATACAATTTAAATGTTTGATTTGGTTATTATATACATACAATGTAAACGATTGATATGGTTATTATATACATACAATGTAAACGATTGATACGGTTATTATATACATACAATGTAACCGTTTGATATGGTTATTATATACATACAATGTAAATGTTTGATACGGTTATTATATACATACAATGTAAATGTTTGATACGGTTATTATATACATACAATGTAAACGATTGATACGGTTAAGATATGCATACAATGTAAATGTTTGGTGTGGTTATTATATACATACAATTTGAAAGTTTGATACGCTTAGTACAAATGTAGATACATACAATGTAAACGTTTGATACGTTAATATATGCATAAGGGTAATAACAAAATTACCGAACTCCGAACAATCTTACAAAGGGAAAGTCAAAACTCATAATTATATAAACAGACAAAATCAGTCAATTACGGCCCTCTGTGTAGGGAAACATCCAGATTTGTCAACCAGGGGGAACCCCCTCGAGGGTTGACAAATCTGGATGTTTCCCTACACAGAGGGCCGTAATTGTTTTATTATATTTTTACCAATGTTTTATAGGTTATCTCCCTTGTGGGGGGAAATTGTGTTGTTCGGCGGGGAACAATATGGTTGGTTCCCGGCAGCTCAAATGTTTGCCAATGTTTTATAGTTTATCTCCCTTGTGTGAGAACATTGGGTTGTTCGGCGGGGAAGAATAGGTTTGTTTCCCGGCAGCGCAAATGTTGGCAAAACATCTCAATTATTTTATTATCATATGACTAATTTAATCCAATCAAAATCTATCATATAGATTAAAATAAAATAATATTTGTTGTTAATCTGAGGAATAATTCAATCATCTTATTTTGATACACGGCTAAGGAAACCAGGAAATATTAATTTGTACTATATGTGTCACCCTCTTAAAATAAAGTTTTTCCTTATTCTTATTATTTATTTTTTTTCTTCAATTCAATTCAAAATATTTTATTGTTTAAATAGTAACCAAAAGGATTGGATAAAAGACAGCGCCCATATAAATTATAAATTATTTCCCATGATAATAGCGAGCACAGAGAGCTATACAGCAACAAACAGTTGGGTCTGCCTAATGATGAGATTGAAATCCTTTCGTGCGGAAGTTGATAAAAGTTGGCGTGTCACGGAGAGAATGCCAAAAAAAAAAAGCCTCCAATAAATAATTTTAAAACTAAAATGATATCATGAACTTTTACAAATCTTATTTAAGTAACAAAAGACAATAAAAGGTGCTTACATTGTTAAATTAATCAGAATGACATCTCGCTATCAAAGTCGTCCCGTCTACTTTCGTCCCTAACGGAGTTCAAAAACCAAAGAAATATTTAAAGGCGAGGAACTTGTAACAATGAATAAATCTATTTTTACGGGTCAAAACATATATTTTTTAAATGATATCATTTTTTTTAAGAAAAATTAATATTTGCCGATCTTTGCTAGCTACGGCTCATGCGCCTACAAAAATTCGTCTTCTAAATTTAAGCAAAATATTCTGACATTTCCATTTGAAATCATTGTATGACCACAAAAAACTGCAAAAGTGGTAAGTTTTGGGAATATATGGAGTGTTTTTCATTTAACAACACATGAAAAAAGGACAACTGACCAGAATTACAAAACAAAAACATAAAAAACATTACATAACACGACATTTTTTCCTGGAATGACTTATGTATTGCAAAACATATCACTAGATCAAAGCAAAACATTCCTCATGTGTTGACCTCCGATATCGATGTTCCCCCATAAAACTGTATTACATTCCAAACAAATTAAATAAATAAACAAAATGGAAGTTAAATTTTGCGAACACCGACGAGTTTCACGAACGTGTTACGTAGTGAGTGAAACGAAAGTCCCTCATACGCCACAAAACTGCATTATTAGAAAGAACTATGAAAGTATTTTTTCTTCAATTGAGTTTCACGAACGTAGTGAGTGAAACGAAGGTCTTCAAATGATTGCCGAGGGAGTGTCGGAGGGACTATTTCACATCCCCGAAGATGTATCCCCCAGCACGTCACTACAACACTTGATGCTCTAAAATCTGTCAAAAATACTTCAGCAAAGCAATTCTATACACTATAAGTTAGGCATCCTATGAGTATGACAAGCAAAATCTAGACTTAATTTAACACGTTAAACATTCCATCCAAAAGAACTTCTAAATTTTGTTTCAAATAGCAGAGCAAAAGTTTGACAAAATGTTACAACATAAATAATATATCGGTGTTCAAATGCGTTAGTCAACCTGCACAATATACAAACATATGACCTTATTTGATAATTATAAATATTGATGTCGATTGTCAGAGTAGAGAGCAAACAAACACTTATCTTGACGGCTTCTTCGTTTGTTATCAATCATTCACCCCCTTGGCATATATTTCACCCGGATATTTCAGAAATAATGCAATCCCTATCTTGAACTCGTGAATAATACATGTTTTTATGAAACAAGAACGGAATCATAGAAAGGTTTGGGAAACAAGTTTCAAAAACAAAGTTATTCCGGCACTTATATTATTCCTCAAAACATACATGTATCGAATTCGTCATAACATCCACAGCATATCTATATTCATGTTCATTGAAAAAACTTTGAAAAAAATCATAATAAATATCAATTTGCACTATATTCCGCCAATGCGCCAGTGCCAACAAATTAAAGTGACCCATGAGGTCATGACGAACTCTCCTCATTGGTTGTTCGAAAATGGGTCCCATTCGGGGAAACGAATTGGCGTCGTACCTAAATATGATTAGGAAATCGGATCAAAGAGTGATAACTCCGACAAAAAAGAGTTCACAAAGGAATTCGATTTTTTAACACACAAATCCTATGGTTATTCTGAAAAGTGTATGCGTGCGTGTGTGTGTCTGTGATGTGAGAAAACGGTGGAAGGGCTTGCGAAAACAGTCATGTGACCCTCTGGTCACGCTTCCGGTTTTTTCTTCCTCTATTTGAGCTTGAAATTTAAGACACAACCGATACAATTAAGGGACCGATCACTTAACCTGAAGGGGGGGGGGGGGGGCATGGTTTTTTGCTAAACAAATTAATCTGAAGCTGGATTTTGAGAAAAAAATACTTTGGCTGGGATGGGTACATAAAAAAATAATCTGAGGCAGTAATTTCACAATATAAAATAATGTTACATTTAGAAAATAATATATACACACTGGCCAGACAGAAATCCTGTGCTGGCATCTAGGCAATGCCTACTCCATTTTATTATGTTGTTAGCATTAAATTTGTAACAAAATAATGATGTCTTAAAATATAGTGTTTTGTTTTTCATTAACTGTACCTGAAAACGGAAGTAAATATATGCATTCAAACTTCCTTAAAAGGAAAATAGTCATTAGTACGTTTGACGGTTATTTTTGGAAAAATGTATTCTGATTTTTAAAGTGGTAATAAAATCCAAAAAATCTAACGAAATGCTACTAAATTGTAATTATTGATGAGAATTTAGCGTAATACATCTGTACATTCAACAATTTCAATTAAAAACAATAGTTCATTTATTGCTTTATGAGACTAAGTTAATTGATGTTCTATACACAACTATATACTTACATAGTATCATATGTATACGAAACACATTTCAAGAGGATTTCACGTTCTCACAAAATAAATACTAGCTTCAAAAATAGATACTACACAGGTTTTTATATTGTTTAGTTTTATCATGCGGACCAATTTTTAAATTTCCCTTATCGGAAAAACTTCCTTGTGTAAATAATTGTATTACTAAATGATGATACAAAATTACCCTTTAATATTCTGATCACGTTACCTATGGTACATTTCCGCATTCGTATTTTGAATAGTCATTCTAGTTGTATTTTCTAATTGATTGATTCATTGATTGGTTGAGTATTGCTTCACGTCCAGCAAGCAGTATTTCACCAATATTTAGGAGGAGAACAAATTCAATTATGTATAAACAAGACTATATAGAAATGAGGGAAGGGGTGGGACAAACAATTTTGCCTGCCACTATAAAAGTACGGAGAGTTGGGTCGGGACGAAAAAATTAGTCTTTTATAGGGCTATAATGCGCCTACTATTTTTTCTAAGTCTACAAAAGAGGTCTTTCCCGTACAGGGAGTGTGACACTCACTAATAATGTTATCCACTATGGTCAACAGTCAGGCTATCTGTATTATACCCTGACACCCCACCCCCTAATTGAGAGGGCTCCCCCGATGCACAATCCGGCGACGGCTGAACAGCGAGAATTCACTGATCCTGATATTGCATTGTCCATGTTCATCTGTGTGATAGAGTGTGGTCTTTTTTTTAATGAAAGCGAGTTTGTGCCGGTCTTTTTTTATTGTTTGTTTATATCTGTATTGGAGATCCAATTATCAAAATGTTTAGCAAACTAATCTTGCGGGTAAAAGCATGTGGAGTATTAACGTTAAAGTATCACACAATGTCTTAATGATGTCATAAAATGACGACTGTGTGCCATTTCACCAGATGATGAGTTATATCTCTATTCCACTCATAAGATGTGCTAAAATGAAACATTATTCCATTTACATAGGACATCCTTAATCAAACACACTTTTTTTCAATTTATAATATTTTCTATGAGGATCTTCCGAATAATCATCCCGATAACCATTAGGTATATTGATTTAGGGGAGGGATCAATCATGTGATGAATGGGAACAGAACGTCATCAGTAATAGTTTATTGCCAAACTATAGTGGAAACATAAGTAACATTCAAAGTTTAACGATTGGAACGCAAAGGCAAAAAAATTTAAAATCTTTGGGAGCGATAAAACTAAAAGGACTAAGCAGGTTATATGTCTCGACAGTCAAACGTAGCCATATTGGAATGCCATCTTCGTCAGTGTGATATTTAAGACAGCGTTGTCTATAGTGTTTGGTGTCGAAAATACTGTTTTAATTATGATTTCATCTGTAAACAAATGACACTCAATGATGTATCTACATTTTGCACAACAAATACAAGAAAAACAGATCACAATCTTAAAGTTGTCAAATAATAACCAAGACAATCATGTGTCCTTAATTTTTATATTTTTATCATGTTTTAATTATTTTACCTGCCCTTTTATCTTTGTTTTTCCGCAGTTGGTAAAATCGAGACGCTAGTCAGTTTTAAAAGAGTAATACTCTTCGTTTATCTTTTATCTCTTTGAATATTACTGCATAAAAACGTAGATATCTAATTTAATGCACACAATGCGTGTCTGGAATAGCCTTCATCAGGTATACTCAAACTCGAAAGATTGTAAAACCAAATATTTCAAAAGTCTTTAGGAGCATGTAACAAAAGTACATAAACATGATAGACAAACGTAGCTAAGGTTATCTTTGTCTGATATATATTGACCTTAGGTTTAACAAGATGCACGTCTACACATGAAGAATGTGGAAATTTGTTAATATGATTTACCATTACTGGAGATATACCACCGAGATCACGACGTTTGACTGCAATCAGAAATATATGGAGACTCAGGTAGCGGCTATCCATTTTCGTATTCTTCTTCTTCGTCTTGTGTACCCTATGTCACAGTTTCTCTGGATTGTCCATTTTTGATTACCGCTTTGGTATTCTCTAACGTACATGGACTAAGCACGTTACCCAGTATGGTGTGGTCTTCCGTTTTATTACCTGACAATCCTCCCGAACAAATCACCCCATGGAGATGGCATCTCCTATCTGCCTCCTGGGAACGTATGGGCAGCTGTGTGGATCGTGCCCTGTGAACTATCACCAATATCAAGTAAATCCGCTAAGATAATATAAAGCTACTTGTTAACCATGTGAGCGAATACAGGCTATTTTCTGGACCTCAGTTTTGCTTATTTCAGAAAACCAATATTGTTTTAATCAACATAATATTTGATAGATAAGAAAATAAATGATATTTTTTTTCAGGTTCTGGTGCAGCCATAGTTTTTGTTGACCTGCAAAACCAATATTGACCTCAGCCTTCGGCTTCGGTCAATGTTATTTTACAGGTCAATAAAAACTCATATTCACTTCTACAAAAGTCTGTAATTGTATAATATTTCATAATCCCACAATTCAAAATAATGAAATAATGAGTTAATTCTTTCATCAAATGTGAACGTTGGTTTCATTTTATCTCAATAACTTTACATTATCTTATTTAATTTCATTTCAGTTGTCTTACTTTACATTTGTATGTGTTTTATTTTGCTAGTTCTTATTGTATTATTAATTTTACTTAAAGTAATGTTGTTGCTATGTGCTGTGAATTCGCTTAAATTCGTGGATACACATGTTCGTGGTTTGAGAAAAGATTGTATTTTCGTGGATATATGTACATTCGTAGATTATCTGATATAGTCATTACATATGTATATGGTGACTAATATTCGCTACAGTCCCAGTTTCGTGGCTTGATACCATTCATGAAATCCACGAAAATACGTAAACTACGAAATTGATGTTTAAGTTTCTACTAGAATGAAGTAGTATCAACCAACAAGTAACGCCTACTAGGGCTATACCAAAGGGTTTAACACACACATGCTATTTTTGTAAAGAAATCTATATAAAACAAGTAGTTAAAATGTCAATGTGCAGTATGAAAACTATATATTATACATCGTGTCTTTTTAGTGTAATATGCATTTATCTTATTTTGAATTTCCACGAAACAGGAGTAAATATCATATTCACCAACTATTTACCCTCTTGTTTCTCAACCTCATACAGATAAATCACATGTTTAAAGAATCTATATCTATATTTTTTGAATTTTGTGTAAGTAGTTGTGTAAATCGTCTGTTATTGTTTGTTTATTGTTCACTAACTATATATTCGTTCGATTTATTTTCAAATTTATATGGATAAATACCTCATAATGTATTTTGAGATGATATTTTGTAATATTGTAAACCAATTAAACTGTGTGTGTGCACACATGATCATAAATGAGTTTTATGTATAGCTTGGTTTTGTATTTTCGCTTGTGATGTGTACAATTTAATTAGATTGATTGTACAGTAATGTTAATGTTCCTAATACAAACGTAGATATCTAATTTAGTTTAGTTTAATTATATTGTATTGTACATAACCAATAGGATTGGACAGCAACCTATGCTAACTTATATGAACTCCTCTCTTTACAAAATATACACATGTAATAATGACAAAACAAAACCACATACAATAGACATTTAGATTCTGACACTGATAAGAAGAAAGTAAGACGTTTAGGTGACAAAATGCTGACCAAGCCCTGAAATCGTTTAGATTGGTTTTTAAATGTTCGAACTTTTCCCAGCATTTTGGAGTTAAGATCATAACTATAATCAACGTTCTCAAAGAATAATGTTTCAATATTGATATTGATATCGTCACATGTTCTTCTTTCGTTCAGGTATTTTGGACATGCCAGAAAATAACGAATAGCATCAAAACAAGCACTGCAATTACATTTATGATAAATTGTTATATGTATCCTTGACAGATTGGCATTGAGAGAGTTATATTGTTGTCCAAGTCTAATATGTAATAAACTTACCTTCCTTGGACCCTCATCTTTGTGATATGTCCTATCCTAAAATACCCTAAAAACCACGACCAGCGCATACTGACGCTAAACTTTGTGCTAAAAACCGTCATAAATTCGTAAATGGACTCATCCATTTGCAACACTGCTTTAGATCATTTTCGTACATTGTCCTGTTAAAATAGAATAAATGTTCTCCTCCCGTCCTTTATTGACGATTGTAGCATAGGTATGTCTAATGTTTTCGTCAATGATAGCACTCGCTACATTACTCTTCACCAGGGTTAAAATCTTTGACGAAAATATGAAATACCACTGGTAAAATCTCCAATCAGTTGACTCTGTGTTAGGTATTAGTGTATGTTCCAAATATATTCTGTCATTTAGTCATTGATTTGGTTTCAACTACTCGAAGTGGGGATCTGTCGAAATAAAGATTAGAAGCAATCACCTTAGTTTCCCCCTTCTGATATTTGGTGAGGTCCATGTTGTTCATCTTTTTAGTTTTCTGTGCTGTATCTTTTTTTAGTCTATTTTTTGTTTTTTGTTTTTTTTTTTGTCGTCTTCGGTTTACAAAATATCTCGTTTGTTTTTCTTTTCATATTGCATTTTATGTTTTTCAGGTAATGTATTGTCTTTTCAGATTGTGTTTTTATTCTGTTCTCTAATTTGTTGTTTGCTATTGATCCTGTAATAATTCATCACAGTTTATTCATATTTGTTTTTATCTGAAATCACTTGACTGAGACATTAATATGATTAATATATTATTTATTTACAAAAAAACATCGTATTTACAATATACATTATATTAAATTACATTTTTCTGTCGTTCATAGTTCCATAGCAATAGAAATATTCCACATTTCCGATTTGATTCTTAGATTCTATGTTTTTATTCATTTTGCAGACGAGTTATTTCCCTTCCGACGGTTTAAATGGCGGATGCGGTAGCAACAGCAATGTAATCCACAACGAATTTGAGTATTATTTTCTCATAATTTGTAGATATTTAAACCTTGTAAAAAAATGGGAGGATTTTTTTTTTTTTTTACAGCGAATGGAAAATTCACAAGTCATTACAACAATAACAAATTTGGAACAGATTATGGGGGAAATATATGTTATATTCATTGAATTTTGCATGATAGTGGGGCGCAAAATGTTAGAATTAAAGTCTGAAATGTGCAAATGATCTAGTTCAGGTGTCATTCCAGTTGACCTAGATAGCAAACATCCGTATTTCTAGAAATTCCGAACTTGTGTTCTATTTCCTTAATCTGTCATATATACCATAGAATGCAACGAAACACTTAAAACGATAGAACATAGCAAATGGAAACAACAGGCAGTATGAGTTAACCCATACCCGTTTCCCGTAAAATAAGGCGGAAGCATCGTTACTAAACACATATTGTGATGCTAGAAATGTGTCAAATCCCCACATCATCAGATTTGCTACGGATAAAAACAGAACGTTGTACTCTATTGACATGAACGACGATTGGTTGTCGATTTTTTCGTAATTTTTCAATTGATAAATTAATACCGTTTGTAAGTAGATTGCCAAAATCCTTACTATATAATTATACATCCTGTTGACATTCTCTTCTCCAGAATGCACCAGAACAATATACGGTATCAATCTCATTGTGTAATATCCGAGAGATCCTATTAAGCTTACCAGGATGAGATAATCTTTTGATCCAAACGAAGTACTTTTATTTGTTGACTTACATTCGGTTTGGAGCAGGTAGAAACATTTGAGTATAGACAAAACCATGACAGTTGTCTCGATACTATTACAATAATCACTAGCTATCCTTATACTGACATCATCTTTGTTATATACTCTCATTGGCAAGAGAACAATTCCTGGCAAGACAAGCAGAAAAGCAGCCGCAATATTGATGCACTTCCATACCATATGTTTAGCTGTCGGACGATTTACATCCTGTATTGATTCATAAACACTCTCCTCAGATTGCAGTAAGCCTGCATGTTCAATTATACTGAAATTGTCATATACACAGGAAGGTTGTCTGATCATGTTTGTCGTTTCTGATCGTTTGGGCCAAATCTCCGAAATAAACAGAATTGTTAGCAAAGAATACTCGAAAATAGCAGGGTCAAGGAAGCCCTCCATTGCAGTTAATACATTAAGAGTAGACGAATTTGTATCGCATGGCCAAGGCAAGGTCGCATTTCCTGTTATATTCAAGGTAAAGTCCTGAAAATATCGAATGTCGTGTGCATATGCAATAACAATGACTGAAATATTTGTCGAAAACAAAATCAATAGACCATAATAAAGTCCAAGAGAACTCGCAAAAATGTATCTCGCATACCGTGTTAAAAATCCTGTTTGAACAACACGGAATATGAATAACACAATATCACAAACAATACGCTGATCTATGTTCGCGGTTTCATAATTGTGTGTAAAACAGGTTAGGTGGTATGAAAAATATATGGCACTTTCTGTAATACTTGCAAGTGTAAAAAGCCACAAAAATCGCAACATTATCTTACCACTGATGTCCCAGTGCTTACTAAGTGTAACTGCAGCGGGATATATTGAGGTATACACTGTTAGGGCAATGCAAATAAAGATGGCGAGACACGCGGTCACCGTCATGGTAATTATAAATAGATTGGTATGCACGTTGTCGTGATTTTGTCCTACAGATCCTATCACAAGAATGATGCAGAGAACAACAACCACACTGACAAGAAAAACTATACCCGATATACTCCCATCGTGTGACACTGATTCTCCATTTCCGCGTTCCTTCGGGTGTCCTGCTGAGAACGGCAGTACAAACACTGCGCGCAAAACTTTGTTCAATCGAGTCATGGTAATTCTGAAAATGTAAAGGTTTGATACGATTAGTATATACATACAATGCAAACGTTTGATACGATTAGTATATACATACAATGCAAACGTTTGATACGATTAGTATATACATACAATGCAAACGTTTGATACGATTAGTATATACTTATAAATTAATGCACGTCTCCATATCAGGACTGCTATTATTCCAAGAGACCGATATCGGCCAGAGGGCTTTAGTCCGAGGGTCGATATCGGTCGAGGGATGATAACAGTCCTGAAATGGAAAAAGGCATGCATTAATCTATTTATCACATATTTCAACATTGAATTAAAAAGAACAAAAATAACTTCCCACACAGACACCAAACTTATATGGATATGAGTGACCGATATCGGTTGAGGAATGATAACAGTCCTGTTATGGAAGAAGTCATGCAATGATCTATTTATAGAAAGGCTTGATATCGAGTTATTAGATTTTTGCCCCGATATCTGCCCATGGGATTATATCGCTGTGGCACTTCCGGTGTTTACGAATGAGCAAAATTGGTATTATTACTTATAACAATGTGATTAATACAATTTAAATGTTTGATGTGGTTAGTATACACATACAATGTAAACGATTGATACGGTTACTATATACATACAATGTAACCGTTTGATATGGTTATTATATACATACAATGTAAACGATTGATACGGTTAGTATATGCATACAATGTAAATGTTTTATATGGTTATTATATACATACAATTTGAAAGTTTGATACGGTTAGTACAAATGTAGATACACACAATGTAAACGTTTGATACGGTTAGTATATACATACTATGTAAATGTTTGATACGGTTAGTATATACGCACAATGTAAACTTTTGATACGGATAGCATATACATGCAATGCAAACATTTGATGCGGTTAGTATATACATACAATGTAAATGCTTGATACGGTTAGTATATACGTACAATGTAAACATTTGATACGGTTTGTATATACATACAATGTAAACGTTTGATACGTTTAGTATATACGTACAATGTAAACATTTGATACGGTTAATATATACATACAATGTAAACGTTTGATACGGTTAGTATATACGCACAGTGTAAACATTTGATACGGTTAGTATATATATAGTCAATGATTCAATATTATGGAAAACATCTGTATGCCTGCATCATTTGTTTTAAAGAGAGGAGCTTAAGGCCCATACATAAGACTGCGACTTGTTATTGCAGTGTCTGTGCCAAGCCAACAGAGTAAGCGGTCTTGCATATATGTTAACGGCATATATTGTGTGGTACGAAAACGGTACATATTCGTGGTCAATTGTGACACAAGTTAACCAGGTCATGAATTTAACTTAATCACTTGGAACCTGTATTCAGTAGCTTCCTTGTTAGAAACAACCCTCTATCATGGACAAAAACGTGGATATCAAATTTTGTACACACGATACGTTTCTAAAATACAACTTTTCAGGTACGCTCATTATCAAAACACAGGTTGATTAAGGAAATAAATCATGGAAGCCAGAATGTGTTGGGAGTTTTAACATGGATTGGCGGATATTAGTATTTTATCCTGAGCCAGAAGCGAGGGATAAAATTTATTAATATCTGCCAATCCATGTTAAAGTTCAAAACACATTCTGGCTTTCATGATTTATTTCGATTCTGATATGAATAAGAGTACAAATACGGCAGATTGGAAGACGGTAATTTATATTTATGTTTGCGGAAAATGTCGCACACAATTTATGCTGCCAATGGAAAAGTCAGTCACATTCCACGGCGCATGTGCTAATAAGATTATACCGAATGGATAACTCGCTCCTTTGTTAGCAAAGCGAATGAAGGAGGTCATGTTATAATTGACCTTAGTTTTAATAAATTTCGTTTTATGTTTATTTCAAACAATAATATACAAAAATGTATTTAATCAACCATGTCATCTAAAACACTGACTACTTGGTGGATGATACCACAGAGGATTATTGGTCCACCAGACACGGTATCGACCCCGTGATAGTGATAACAATGTATATATATTTATATATTTAGTGTGCACGACGCTTTTCCGGAATAACCCTCACCAACTACTCTCATATTCACTTGATTGGAGTCAAATTATTTTAAAATCTTGGAGATTACGTAAATGATTGATTGATTGATTGTTTGATGTTTAACGCCAACTTTAACAGACTTTCATCTGTATCGTGGCGTGAACAAATTGTATTATTAATGACTAAGTAAATGAGAGGACCTCAACAGGATAGCCAAAATCAGCTAAGATCACTTATGTCTGAGGGAGTAGAACCTTTGTTTTATATAGAATTGCATTATTTAGGAACAGCAAATTTCAATACTATATATATCTAATAAATCATGCCTGCTAAGATTACGTATGGTGGAGATTGGCATTGATTTTAATAAATTAGGGGTATCGATGTTCCCTCTTTCTATTATTTTTCTATTGGATTTTGGAACTGTTACGACTACTGGGTATTTTTTGTTTTCATTTTATTACATTATTCAGTAACTGTAAATTTCTAACATACATTCATTCGATGACTAATTGTACACAAGTAGAAATATCCACCCAGCGATAGCAAATTAAGCTTTCTATGGTAATAATACCAATGATCATGTTTAAATGGCGTGTAATGTCCCATATTTATTCTTACGTATCCATGCGCAGTTAATGAAAACAGATTCAAGTTAAAATCAAATCACTCTTGATAATTCATCAAAATTATTGTAAAATTTAAGATACTTGAAATTACACTCATACCCCGAACATCATCGGTGGTGTAATGGTTAGCATGCTTGCCTCGAGTGTGGTAAATCGTGGGTTCGATCCCCGATCGGGTAAAATCAAAGATTATCAATTGATATGTGTTGCTTCTCCGCTAAACACGCAGCATTAAGAAGAATGGGTAAAGACTGGTTGGCTCGGAATCAGGATAATGTGTCAGAGTTGGGCGACATGTCTATCAGCGGACTGTAGTTTCCGTGGGCTTGCACTATGCAAATCCAACTAAGCGAATTGGTCCAGTACAAAGCGGACGTAGTCGTCATCCCATTGCAAATTATCTTGTTCTCGCCATGATATAGCTGAAAAATTGCTGAGTTAGAGTTAAACTACAATCACTCACTCACATCCCTCTTTCGAAAAATATAATATGAGCATTTCATGCAATATCAAAACATTAACAATTTTCATTATTTGTTATAAGCCTGAAAGAATGGTACAAAGACATATTAACTACCTATATGTAGCACGGTACTAAGTAAGCATAGGAAACCAGTTGTCAATTTCGTGTATCTTACATTCACGCTAATAGTTAATACTGAAAGGATGTCATCTGATTAATATTTGTTGTTAATCTGTGGAATAATTCAATCATCTTATTTTGATACACGGCTAAGGAAACCAGGAAATATTAATTTGTACTATATGTGTCACCCTCTTAAAATAAAGTTTTTCCTTATTCTTATTATTTATTATTCTTATTATTTATTATTTTTCTTCAATTCAATTCAAAATATGTTCTTGTTTAAATAGTAAACAAATGGATTGGATAAAAGGCAACGCCCATACACATTATACATTCTTTCCCATAATAATAGTATTGTTGTTAGCATTATATGTGTAACAAAATAATTATGTCTTAAAATATAGTGTTTTGTTCTTCATTAACTGTACCTGAAAAAGGAAGTAAATATATGCATTCAAACTTCCTTAAAAGGAAATTATCTGATGTTCTCGTGGCAAGTAGAATTTTGATTGGCTGAAAAGATATTTTTAAAACTTCAGGGAAGCGGTGCGGTGACAGAAAATCAATGATCGTTCTCACCTATGTGCTGTCCCTTTACATTGTGCACAGCAGACGACACACATTTCACAAGATGACAGAAAATCAATAATCGCTCTCTGTGATCTTCGTCCAGAAATACACGTATTTATGTTTTTCCTATAATAAGGACCTACTTATTAATGTTGGAACATTCAGATAAAAATGTGGTGAGTCTCCAGATGTTATATATCTTACGTCACCGAATATGGTACTGCTTTGACAACTATTTTACCTATTTTGTTCCTGTATTTAAATACTGTTACAGTGACAGCCGGAACCTTTGAACGTAATGAGAGCGGGAGGTTTGGCGCCTTAAAATCTGATTCAACCCACCATTTCTTTAGAAATGCCTGTACCAAGTCAGGGTCATTACGGTTTTCACAGTTTTCCGGTTGTTGACTGATTTTGTCTGTTTATATCATTATGAGTTTTGACTTTCCCTTTATAAGATTGTTCGGAGTTCGGTAATTTTGTTATTACCTTTATTTAAAGCAAAACCACTCCCCTTTAAAACGGGATATATAGCATCTCGGGACTAATAACGTATGATAGTCATCAGTACGATTGACGGGTATTTTTGGAAAAATGAAAGAACGTTCTTAAACAACATAAGGGGCGGATCCAGGGGCCGCCCCCTAATATTGGAAAAAAAAGATTTTTTGGCGTAAAATCGTTATTTTTCACACGAAATACCCCAAAACTTTTCGCTCCTCCCTCTGCTCGGCGCAATTTTTTTTAAGTGCGCCCCCTAGCTTGAAATCCTGGATCCGCCCCTGAACATAATTACGGCACTGTATTGTGATTTTTAAAGTGGTAATAAAATCAAAAAAATCTGGAGAAATGCTACTAAATTGAAATTATTTATGAGAATTTAGCGTAATACATCTGTACATTCACCAATTTCAATTAAAATAAATAGTTGATTTATTGCTTTATGAGACTAAGTTAATAGATGTTCTATACATAACTATATACTTACATAGTATCATATGTATACACAACACATTTTAAGAGGTTTTCACGTTCTCACAAAATAAATACTAGCTTCAAAAATAGATACTACACAGGTGTTGTATTGGTTTAGTTTTATCATGCGGGATCAGTTTTTAAACTTCCTTTATCGGAAAAACTTCCTTATGTGAAGGTAATCTTGGTGTTTATCATGGATATAAATAAACAATTATCTCAGGTTGTAGATACATTATTTGTGAGTACAATCATCAACAGTAATAGTAAATATACACTATTATTTTTTATCTATAAATCATGACCCTCACATGAAGTGTAAAGGTCTTTGTAATAATTTGCCATATAATCAATGTGACTCTGGTAAACTCATGAATAGTAGAAAACCTTCAGATTAGAATAATGACAATCCATATATGTATGCAGGAAAATGAGACATGTCCAACTACTAAACAAGAAAAGAAATATAGCAATAGAAATGAAAGAGAGTTTCCCGCCCAAAATTCAGCTGACCAAACTGGCCAATAAGAAATGAAAAAGACAAAATAGTATGGAGTATTCATTTAACAGAAGTATTTTAAAAATGAATAAATATCTAAACTATAAATACTAATTAAAATATGTATATATTACTGAAACAGAAATAGAAATAGATTAAGGATTAAATATAAATGTATTTTATCATGATCAGCTACAAGTAGAAATAAATTAATAATAAAAATAATCATTATACTAAAAAATAATTAATATGTACAAATTCACTCAACCACATGAATAATTGTATTACTAAATGATGATACAAAATTACCCTTTAATATTCCGACCACGTTACCTATGGTACATTTCCGCATTCGTATTTAAGAATAGTCATTCTAGTTGTATTTTCTAATTGATTGATTGATTGGTTGATTATTGCTTCACGTCCAGCAAGCAGTATTTCACCAATATTTAGGAGAACAAATTCAATGATGTATAAACAAGACTATATAGAAATGAGAGAAGGGGTGGGACAACCAATTTTGCCTGCCACTATAAAAGTACGGAGAGTTGGGTCGGGACGAAAAAAATAGTCTTTTATAGGGCTATAATGCGCCTACTATTTGTTCGAAGTCAACAAAAGAGGTCGTTCCCGTACAGGGAGTGTGGCACTCACTAATAATGTTATCCACTATGGTCAACAGTCAGGCTTTCTGTATCATACCCTGACACACACCCCCCTAATTGACAGGGCTCCCCCAATGCACCATCCGGAGACAGCTGAACAGCGAGAATTCAGTGACCCTGATATTGCATTGTCCATGTTCATCTGTGTGATAGAGTGTGGTCTTTTTTAATGAAAGTGAGTTTGTGCCGGTTTTTTTTTTTATTGTTTGTTTATATCTGTATTGGAGATCCAATTATCAAAATGGAGTGCTGGAATGAAATTACACGGTTATACTTTGTCACAAAAAAGGGGGTGCGATCGTGCTTTGCATCAATCAAGAGCTTGACCTTTAACTGTTAGATCTGCGAGTCGATTACTACCAATGTTCACAGGATGAAGTTGTGAATTTCGGAGAGGGCGATTTCTTTGAAGTTAACAGCGCCATATGTTGCGTTCATTTCACTGGTAGATACATATATAAGGACGTGAAAATGTTGTTCTATTAAGCACGAGGAACTCACAGGAGGATATCCCAGAGCCAAAGGAAAAAAGGTATTTATGCTTTCATATTTTTGTGTTTTATTTATATTTTAACAAGCAAAATGTTTAAATCGGTCACCTTTTCACGTCACCTTAATTAACAGTAAGTTTCCCAATGTCCAATTTCGAAAGAGAAAAAAAATCATTTATAGGGCCTATATATATGCACTTTATTTCTTAATTTCGTTTCGTTTCGCTGTATTCGTTTCGTTCCATTTAATTGCGTTTCGATTTCGTTTTGCACTTTAGTACAACCCGTTCGCCTAGTTATATGTGAGGACATTTTAATGACATGTGAAACACAGTTATGTGACCGCTTCATTGCACTACCAAGGGTAATCTGGTCCCATAAAACTAATTTATCCCGCCCACTGTTGAATGTCCCAAATCTTAAGTCATTCATATCCTAGAGTAATCGATTTTGTCACTGTTTCTACGATTGTGTGGTTGGATAATGGAGCTGTTCTGGTGGTGTTTTATTTTGTTATTACCTTTATCCTTACTGTTTGTTTTCATATTTTTGCTAGGTTCATGCCAGATACTGTTAATTGGAATGGAGATAGCCTATGGTATCGAACCAAGTGTAGGAATATACCAGATGCATATTCCATTTAATTTCTCGACCGAAAATAATTAGAATGTCAAAGTAAAAACAAACCAGTTTATAAGAGCAGAAGAAAATTGTCAAACATGTATCCAAAACGCAATGAGACTATCTATGAATGATGGAGATAAAAGACAGTTTAACAATAGTAATTAGTAAATTTTGAAAATAATTTTGTGTCGCTATGTTTGTAAGTACCACTAAATACGTTGGTCACATAAATAAAGAATTAGCCGATTTTGCCTATCCTGTTTAGACCATTAGGCTTACTTGTTCCTAAAGACGTTTATATTATTTGTCTTTCCTATCTTTTGACTATGATTTTACTTGGTGAAGGTTAATCCACAAACACATCATGTGCACTAAATTAGATATCTACGTTTTTATTACATAACCATTTCTTGTATCTAACTATCTAGAATTTCCATTAATCTCTTTTGTGTGAATTATGTTTTTCTGTTCTTTTATTAAGATGCAGTCTCATTTTTATGGTTACATATTTAAAATGTACGGAAAAGAGATCGGAAAAAATCAGACATTTCCTTGATTAATTCTAAATTTGTCAGACTAGTCGAATGTATATAAAATAATGAAAGATTGTCAGACAAGTCGAATGTATATAAAATAATGACAGAACACCTCTGGTCACGTTTTTCATGTACAACGCAATAATTTACATAAGACTATATTATTACAGAACGGAATGTCCTATATATCGATTGTCTCTTTCTATATAAATTGATTCAACATTTATATTTCTTATATAGTTCGTGACCATTAATTGTCCGCACTACAGACAACTCTCATTAATAATTGTGTTGTATAAATAGTATTTGCTTGGTTTGGTTTGGTGGACTAGCATATGTTAGCTATATCACATAGAGAACTCTGGGATACTGATGCTTGCTATATAATAGATCAACCAGTCTGAGC
Organism: Bathymodiolus brooksi; assembly: GCA_963680875.1. Classification (NCBI taxonomy): domain Eukaryota; kingdom Metazoa; phylum Mollusca; class Bivalvia; order Mytilida; family Modiolidae; genus Bathymodiolus; species Bathymodiolus brooksi. The sequence goes on from OY804579.1 coordinate 73,906,298, forward strand.
TGTATTTTTATAGTGCTCGTTATATCAACAATCACATCGCAGCATCGCGTGCACATTATTCTGATTCCAAAACGAGCCGGTCTTTACTCTTAACCTTATTGCTGCTTGTTTATCAGATAAGCAGCAATTACTATTTTTACAGCTTTCGTTTAACACGACATGAGCACTATGATACGGCAACAGATCAATGTAATGTTACAAACACGGGATGCAGTAGAGGTGGTGGGGGAGGAGACAAATGTCTCTGCATCAGTGCTTATTATGAATCGAGTAGTACTTGTCATGACAGTAAGTTGGACTTATCGAATCTAAGCATTCTATGCAGTCGATAACGGATACGTTTGTGAGAACGAGTCGAACAATGCTGTTGAATAAATGACCACATACATCAACGGTATCCTGTCCTCTTTTTCCAACAAATCCTTTACGGATAATGCATCTTGAAGGTAAATGTTTCAGGCTAATTGCATGCATACTCAGTAGCGTTTTTGCATGGTGATCTGTAGCATAATGTGTTAATTGATATGTTTATCCATAAATGAAAACAGACATTCGCTATAACATTTGATCTTATAATTTAATTTATAGTCCGTTTGACTTTATAACTCCAGCAAAAACTTCTTAAAAATCGATTTGTTAAATCAACACTCTTTTACTAGATGTATTGAAATACATATAAAAAGAGTTTGAAGATACCAAAGAGGTAGATCGAAGAAGAACAGACAACACATGAAATATACAAACTCTGAAAAGTAATTTCAAAAATTTGGTCAATTGATGAACATGTTGCCGTTTGAATATTAATTCAATTTTCTGAAGTATAAATAAACTGCATGGAGTGAGTACAAATAGGTAGGAGTCACCCAATCAAGACAAATGCAAAGATACATGTTCTTTCAATATATATTTCACTGTACCATGTGACTTTGGAAACTTAGATATTAATGAATTGACCCGCTCTCAATACTGTGTCCATAGATTAAATGTCAGAGTTCGCATATATCATATATATATATATATATATATACCTCTGAGAATTAAACCAAACAGTGTTAGAATTAGATTTTAAAGCTGTCAAATTTCTGTTCTTCCCTCGACGGGATTTGAACCCACACCATTGATACACTGCAGCACCATTCGCTTAGCCTTACGTCCAGCGCCCTAGACCACTCGACCACATCCACTCCATATATACATATAGAAAACAAATTCTATAGAATTTAGAAGTAAAACGGACCATATTATATGTATTACTGGTTACTGTAGAATCAAGATACAATAAACAATGATTTAATATAAACGGCTACTGACTGTGTGTTTATGTTGTGATTACTTTTTTAAAAGAAAACACATATTTCACATTTAGTGCACACGACATGTTTCTGGAATAACCTACATCAGGTAAGCACTGGTAAGCTCAAAACCAAATTATTTAAAAACCTTTGAAATTAATAAAACCAAATGGCGACGTATACCTTAGGCAGGTGATCCTTAGATTTAAGCCTTTCATTAATACGTACTCAATAAATACTCAATTTCGTGATCATATAAACGTGCATGTCGGTAACCCATGGATAACCACTTTCCGATACTCTCCACCAATCAACTGCGTACATTTATAAGTTTGTATACCAACATATCATTACTCAAATTTTGCACAACAAATACAGAAAAACAGATCACAATCTTAAAGTTGTCAAATAATAACCAAGACAATCATGTGTCCTTAATTTTTATATTTTTATCATGTTTTATTTATTTTACCTGCCCTTTTATCTTTGTTTTACCGCAGTTGGTAAAATCAAGACGCTAGTCAGTTTTAAAAGAGTAATACTCTTCGTTTATCTCTTTGAATATTACTGCATAAAAACATAGATATCTAATTTAATGCACACAATGCGTGTCTGGAATAGGCTTCATCAGGTATACTCAAACTCGAAAGATTGTAAAACCAAATATTTTTAACGTCTTTAGGAGCATGTAACAAAAGTACATAAACATGATAGACAAACGTAGCTAAGGTTATCTTTGTCTGATATATATTGACCTTAGGTTTAACAAGATGCACGTCTACACATGAAGGATGTGGAAATTTGTTAATATGATTTACCATTATAATCACTGGGGATATACCACCGAGATCACGACTTTTGACTGCAATCAGAAATATATGGAGACTCAGGTAGCGGCTATCCAGTTTCTCTGGATTGTCCATTTTTGATTACCGCTTTGGTATTCTCTAACGTACATGAACTAAGCACGTTACCCAGTATGGTGTGGTCATCCGTTCTATTACCTGACAATCCTCCCGAACAAATCACCCCATGGAGATGGCATCTCCTATCTGTCTCCTGGGAACGTATGGGCAGCTGTGTGGATCGTGCCCTGTGAACTATCACCAATATCAAGTAAATCCGCTAAGATAATATAAAGCTAATTGTTAACCATGTGAGCGAATACAGGTTATTTTCTGGACATCAGTTTTGCTTATTTCAGAAAACCAATATTGTTTTAATCAACATAATATTTGATAGATAAAAAAATAAATTATATTTTTTTTCAGGTTCTGGTGCAGCCATAGTTTTTGTTGACCTGCAAAACCAATATTGACCGAAGCCTTCAATATTATTTTACAGGTCAATAAAAACTCATATTCACTTCTACAAAAGTCTGTAATTGTATAATATTTCATAATCCCACAATTCAAAATAATGAAATAATGAGTTAATTATTTCATCAAATGTGAACGTTGGTTTCATTTTATCTCAATAACTTTACATTATCTTATTTAATTTCATTTCAATTGTCTTACTTTACATTTTTATGTGTTTTATTTTTCTAGTTCTTATTGTATTATTAATTTTACTTAAAGTAATGTTGTTGCTATGTGCTGTGAATTCGCTTAAATTCGTGGATACACATGTTCGTGGTTTGAGAAAAGATTGTATTTTCGTGGATATATGTAAATTCGTAGATTATCTGCTATAGTCATTACATATGTATATGGTGACTAATATTCGCTAATGTCCCAATTTCGTGGCTTGATACCATTCATGAAATCCACGAAAATACGTAAACTACGAAATTGATCTTTAAGTTTCTACTAGAATGAAGTAATATCAACCAACGAGGAACGCCTACTAGAGCTATACCAAAGGGTTTAACACACACATGCTATTTTTGTAAAGATATCTATATAAATCAAGTAGTTAAAATGTCAATGTGCAGTATGAAAACTATATATTATACATCGTGTCTTTTTAGTGTAATATGCATTTATCTTATTTTGAATTTCCATGAAAGAGGAGTAAATATCATATTCACCAACTGTTTACCCTCTTGTTTCTCAACCTCATACAGATAAATCACATGTTTAAAGAATCTATATCTATATTTTTGAACATTTTGTAAGTAGTTGTGTAAATCGTCTGTTATTGTTTGTTTATTGTTAACTAACTATATATTCTTTTGATTTATTTTCAAATTTATATGGATAAATACTTCATAATGTATTTGGAGATGATATTGTTAATGCTGTAAACCAATTAAACTGTGTGTGTGAACACATGATCATAAATGAGTTTTATGTATAGCTTGGTTTTGTATTTTCGTTTGTGATGTGTACAATTTAATTAGATTGATTGTACAGTAATGTTAATGTTTCTAATACAAACGTAGATATCTAATTTAGTTTAGTTTAATTATATTTTATTGTACATAACCAATAGGATTGGACAGCAACCTATGCTAATTTATATGAACTCCTCTTCTTACAAAATATACACATGTAATAATGACAAAACAAAACCACATACAATAGACATTTAGATTCTGACACTGATAAGAGGAAAGTAAGAAGTTTAGGTGAAAAATTGCTGACCAAGCCCTGAAATCATTTAGATTGGTTCTTAAATGTTCGAGCTTTTCCTAACATTTTGGAGTTAAGATCATAACTATAGTCAATGTTCCCAAAGAATAATGTTTCAATATTGATATTGATATCGTCACATGTTCTTCTTTCGTTCAGGTATATTGGACATGCCAGAAAATAACGAATAGCATCAAAACAAGCACTGCAATTACATTTATGATAATTTGTTATATGTATCCTTGACAGATTGACATTGAGAGAGTTCTATTGTTGTCCAAGTCTAATATGTAATAAATTTACCTTCCTTGGACCCTCATCTTTGTGATATGTCCTATCCTAAAATACCCTTAAAATCACGACCAGCGCATACTGATGCTAAACTTTGTGCTAAAATCCGTCATCAATTCGTAAATGGACTCATCCATTTGCAACACTGCTTTAGATCATTTTCGTACATTGTCCTGTTAAAATGGAATAAATGTTGTCCCCCCATCCTTTATTGACGATTGTAGCATAGGTATGTCTAATATTTTCGTCAATTGTAGCACTCGCTACATTACGCTTCACCAGGGTTAAAATCTTTGACGAAAATATGAAATACCACTGGTAAAATCTCCAATCAGTTGACTCTGTGTTAGGTACTAGTGTATGTTCCAAATAGATTTGGTCATTAAGTCATTGATTTGGTTTCAACTACTCGAAGTGGGGATCTGTCGAAATAAAGATTAGAAGCAAGCACCATGGTTTCCCCCTTCTGATATTTGATGAGGTCCATTTTGTTCGTTTTTTTAGTTTTCTGTGCTGTATTTTTTTTAAGTTTGTTTTTTGTTTTTTGTTTTGTGTTGTCGTCTTCGTTCTACAAAATATCTCGCTTGTTTTTCTTTTCATATTTTATGTTTTTCAGGTAGTGTATTGTCTTTTCAGATTTTGTTTTAATTCTGTTCTCTGATTTGTTGTTTGCTATTGATCCTGTAATAATTCATCACAGTTTATTCATATTTGTTTTTATCTCAAATCACTTGACTGTGACATTAATATGATTAATATATTATTTATTTACAAAAAAAACATCGTATTTACAATATACATTATATTAAATTACATTTTTCTGTTGTTCATAGTTCCATAGCAATAGAAATACTGCACATTTCCGATTTGATTCTTAGATTCTATGTTTTTATTCATTTTGCATACCAGTTATTTCCCTTCCGACGGTTTAAATGGCGGATGCGGTAGCAACAGCAATGTAATCCACAACAAATTTGAGTATTATTTTCTCATAATTTGTAGATATTTAAACCTTGTTAAAAAAATGAGAGGAATTTTGTTTTTTTTACATCAAATGGAAAATTTACAAGTCATTACAACAATAACAAATTTGGAACAGATTATGGGGGAAATATATGTTATATTCATTGTATTTTGCATGAACGTTGGGCGCAAAATGTTAGAATTAAAGTCTGAAATGTGCAAATGATCTAGTTCAAGTGTCATTCCAGTTGACCTAGATAGCAAAAATCAGCATTTCTAGAAATTCCGAACTGGTGTTCTATTTCCTTAATCTGTCATATATACCGTAGAATGCAACGAAACACTTAAAACGATAGAAAATAGTAAATGGAAACAAGAGGGAGTATGAGTTAACCCATACCTGTTTCCCATAAAATAAGGCGGGAGCATCGTTACTAAACACATATTGTGATGCTAGAAATGTGTCAACTCCCCACATCATCAGATTTGCTACGGATAAAAACAGAACGTTGTACTCTATTGACATGAACGACGATTGGTTGTCGATTTTTTCGTAATTTTTCAATTGGTTTCGTTTCATTTCGTTTCGTTTCGTTTTCGTTGATTTCGTTTCGTTTCTATTTCGTTTCGCACTTTATAGGTACCCAGATGTTAGAGCTGTCAAATGTTTGTTCTTCCCTCGACGGTATTTGAACTCACACCATTGATACACTGCAGCACCATTCGCATAGACTTACGTCCAGCGCCCTCGACCGCATCTGCGCTCCATACAAAATGGAGCTTCAATAGTCGAAGTGGTACCTTGTTTCGTAAGGAAAATCTAGAGATAGACAAAAGACATGTGTCTAAGCGTGTGTAGATGGTACATATATACTTAATATTATAATTTGACAGCAATCTAATTCAGCAATTCTTAATATATTGTATAGGATAATGAAGAATTCATTATACAGTAGTAAGAAATAAAGTATATTCTACAAACATCTAAGCAAGTGACAACCATTCAATACATCTGTCTCACTGGATCTCAAGGTTACTTGTGATACTAGGTTAATACTAAATATTATATACGTCTGAAAATTAAACCAAACAGTGTTAGAATTAGGTTTTAGAGCTGTCAAATTTGTGTTGTTCCCTCGACGGATTTGAACTCACACCATTGATACACTGCAGCACCAATCGCTTAGCCTTATGTCCAACGCCATAGACCACTCGACCACATGCGCTCCATAAAAAAATGGAGCTTCAATAGTCGAAATGTTACGTTGTCTCGTAAGGAAAATCTAGAGATAGACATAAGACAGGTATCTAAGCGTGTGTAGATGGTCCATATATACTTAATATTATAATTTGTAAGATTGCTCGGAGTTCGGTAATTTGTTATTACCCTTATTGACAGCAATCTAACTCAGCAAAATTTAATATATTGCATAGTATAATATATATATATCACGGCTGATAATCCGCACAAGCAGAACAGTCGGTTCTGCAAAGAAATTCGTGAGGATAACTTCCGGTTTTGCTGGAGGAGAGTTCACGAAGACGCTTCGGAAGGCATGTACATGTCAAAAATTGAAATTTGCTTTTTTACTGCTCGAATATTGCAAAATCAGAGAATGCTATGCTGTGGCGAATGCTTTCACAATTAGAAACATGTATAGTTTATTGTTGTATATGAAGTGTAACTCTCGCAAAATCAATCGTCCCACGAAACACATGACGAAAATTGTGACACTCTTACATTTCTAAGTTGTTCTTGACAAATGCAAGTTAAATTTTCAATACTTTTTTCATCGTGGGAGTCTAAATGTAATCGGGGATAAATTCCGATTCGTCAAAAGTAAATTGAAGTCTAGATAAATCTACAAACTGTCAATGTTCTCGTTTTCCTGCTTGAGGAGATCGGTTCTGATAGAGCACATTGCGAATGCATGAGGAGATTTGCTAGTTTTGTTAATTGTTTTCTGCAAAATTGATAAATTGACGCAAAATGTTAGAATTAAAGTCTGAAATGTGCAAATGATCTGGTTCAAGTGTCATTCCAGTTGACCTAGATAGCAAAAATCAGCATTTCTAGAAATTCCGAACTGGTGTTCTATTTCCTTAATCTGTCATATATACCGTAGAATGCAACGAAACACTTAAAACGATAGAAAATAGTAAATGGAAACAAGAGGGAGTATGAGTTAACCCATACCCGTTTCCCGTAAAATAAGGCGGGAGCATCGTTACTAAACACATGTTGTGATGCTAGAAATGTGTCAACTCCCCACATCATCAGATTTGCTACGGATAAAAACAGAACGTTGTACTCTATTGACATGAACGACAATTGGTTGTCGATTTTTTCGTAATTTTTCAATTGATAAATTAATACCGTTTGTAAGTAGATTGCCAAAATCCTTACGATATAATTATACATCCTGTTGACATTCTCTTCTCCAGAATGCACCAGAACAATATAAGGTATCAATCTCATTGTGTAATATCCGAGAGATCCTATTAAGCTTACCAGGATGAGATAATCTTTTGATCCAAACGAAGTACTTTTATTTGTTGGCTTACATTCGGTTTGGAGCAGGTAGAAACATTTGAGTATAGACAAAACCATGACAGTTGTCTCGATACTATTACAATAATCACTAGCTATCCTTATACTGACATCATATTTGTTGTATACTCTCATTGCCAAGAGAACTGTTCCTGGTAAGACAAGCAGAAAAGCAGCCGCAATATTGATGCACTTCCATATCATATGTTTAGCTGTCGGACGATTTACATCCTGTATTGATTCATAAACACTCTCCTCAGATTGCAGTAAGCCTGCATGTTCAATTATATTGAAATTGTCATATACACAGGAAGGTTGTCTGATAATGTTTGTCGTTTCTGATCGTTTGGGCCAAATCTCCGAAATAAACAGAATTGTTAGCAATGAATACTCGAAAATAGCAGGGTCAAGGAAGCCCTCCATTGCATTTATTACATTAAGAGCAGACGAATTTGTATCGCATGGCCACGACAAGGTCGAATTTCCTGTTATATTCAAGGTAAAGTCCTGAAAATATCGAATGTCGTGTGTATATGCAATAACAATGACTGAAATATTTGTCAAAAACAAAATCAATAGACCATAATAAAGTCCAAGAGAACTCGCAAAAATGTATTTCGCATACCGTGTTAAAAATCCTGTTTGAACAACACGGAATATGAATAACAAAATTTCACAAATAATACGCTGATTTATGTTCACGTTTTCATAATTATGTGTAAAACAGGTTAGGTAGTATGAAAAATATATGGCAGTTTCTGTAATACTTGCAAGTGTAAAAAGCCACAAAAATCGCAACATTATCTTACCACTGATGTCCCAGTGCTGACTAAGTGTAACTGCAGCGGGATATATTGAGGCATACACTGTTAGGGCAATGCAAATGAAAATGGCGAGACACGCGGTCACAGTCATGGTAATTATAAATAGATTGGCATGCACTTTGTCGTGATCTTGTCCTACAGATCCAATCACAAGAATGATGCAGAGAACAACAACCACACTGACAAGAAAAACTATACCCGATATACTCCCATCGTGTGACACTGACTCTCCATTTCCGCGTTCCTTAGGGTGTCCTGCTGAGAACGGCAGTACAAACACTGCGCGCAAAACTTTGTTCAATCGAGTCATGGTAATTCTGAAAATGTAAATGTTTGATACGATTAGTATATACTTATAGATTAATGCATGTTCTTTTCCATATCAGGACTGTTATCATCCCGAGAGACCGATATCGGCCAGTGGGCTTTAACCCGAGGGTCGATATCGGTCGAGGGATGATAACAGTCCTGAAATGGAAAAAGGCATGTATTAATCTATTGATCACATATTTCAACATTGAATTAAAAAGAACAAAATTAACTTCACACACAGACACCAAACTTGTCTGGATATGAGTGGCCGATATCGGTTGAGGGATAATAACAATCCTGTTATGGAAAAAGTCATGCAGTGATCTATTTATAGAAAGACTTGATATCGTGTTATCAGATTTTTGCCCCGATATCTGCCCATGGGTTGGTATCGCTGTGGTACTTCCGGTGTTTACGTATGGGCAAAATTGATGTTACTTCTTATAAATATGTGATAAATACAATTTAAATGTTTGATATGGTTATTATATACATATAATGTAAACGATTGATACGGTTATTATATACATACAATGTAAACGATTGATACGGTTATTATATACATACAATGTAACCGTTTGATATGGTTATTATATACATACAATGTAAATGTTTGATACGGTTATTATATACATACAATGTAAACGATTGATACAGTTATTATATACATACAATGTAACCGTTTGATATGGTTATTATATACATACAATGTAAATGTTTGATACGGTTATTATATACATACAATGTAACCGTTTGATATGGTTATTATATACATACAATGTAAACGATTGATACGGTTAAGATATGAATAAAATGTAAATGTTTGGTGTGGTTACTATATACATACAATTTGAAAGTTTGATACGGTTAGTACAAATGTAGATACATACAATGTAAACGTTTGATACGGTTAGTATATACATAAGGGTAATAACAAAATTACCGAACTCCGAACAATCTTACAAAGGGAAAGTCAAAACTCATAATTATATAAACAGACAAAATCAGTCAACAACCGAAAAACTGTGAAAATCGTAATGACCCTGACTTGGTACAGGCATTTGTAAAGAAATGGTGGGTTGAATCAGATTTTAAAGCGCCAAACCTCCCGCTCTCATTACGGTTCAAAGGTTCCGGCTGTCACTATAACAGTATTTAAATACAGGAACAAAATAAGTAAAATAGTTGTCAAAGCTGTACCATATTCGGTAACGTAAATGTCAAAAATATTTTTACGTCACACATTGATAAAAAAAACATTTTGACATTTTCTTGCTTTCTTTATCTTTATACATTTTCACTATATGAAAATGCATCCCTTATAATCGTTTTTTCTACATACAATGTAAATGTTTGATACGGTTAGTATATACGTACAGTGTAAACATTTGATACGGTTAGTATATACATAGTCAATGATTCAATGTTACGGACATGTGGAAAACATTTGTATGCCTGCTGCATCATGTTTTTGTTAAAGAGAGGAGCTTAAGGCCCATAAATAAGACTGCGACTTGTTATTGCAGTGGCTGAGCCAAGCTAAGAGAGTAAGCGGTCTTGAATATGTGTTAAGGGCATATATGTTGTGGTACGAAAACGGTACATATTCGTGGTCATTTGTAACACAAGTATTCCGTAATGGTTAACCAGGTCATGACTTCAACTTAATCACTTGGAACCTGTATTCAGTAGCTTCCTTGTTAGAAACAACCCTCTATCATGGACAAAAACGTGGATATCAAACTTAGTACACACGATACGTTTCTAAAATACAACTTTCTCAGGTACGCTCATTATCAAAACACAGGTTGATTAAGGAATAAATCATGGAAGGCAGAATGTGTTGGGAGTTTTAACATGGATTGGTGGATATTAGTATTTTATCCTGAGCCAGAAGCGAGGGATAAAATTTATTAATATCCGCCAATCCATGTTAAAACTCAAAACACATTCTGGCTTTCATGATTTATTTCGATTCTGATATTTCTAAGAGTACAAATACGCCAGATTGGAAGACGGTAATTTATATTTATGTTTGCGGAAAATGTCGCACACAATTTTTGCTGCCAATGGAAAAGTCAGTCACATTCCACGGCGCATGTGCTAATGAGATTTTACCGAATGGATAACTCGCTCCTTTGTTAGCAAAGCGAATGAAGAAGGTCATGTTATAATTCACCTTAGTTTTAATAAATTTCGTTTTAAATGAACTGTAGATTTCAAACAATAATATACAAAAATGTATTTAATCAACCATGTCATCTAAAACACTGACTACTTGTTGGATGATACCACAGAGGATTATTGGTCCACCAGACGCAGTATCGACCCCGTGATAGTGATAAAAACGTATATATATTTATAGATTTAGTGTGCACGACGCGTTTCCGGAATAACCCTCATCAACTACGCTCATATTCACTTGATTGGAGTCAAATTATTTTAAAATCTTGGAGATTACGTAAATGATTGATTGATTGTTTGATGTTTAACGCCAACTTTAACAGAATTTCAGCTGTATCGTGGCGTGGACAAATTTTATTATTAATGACCAAGTAAATGAGAGGACCTAAACAGGATAGCTAAAATCAGCTAAGATCACTTATGTCTGAGGGAGAAGAACCTATGTTTTATATAGAATTGCATTATTTAGGAACAGCAAATTTCAATACTATATATATCTGATAAATCATGCCTGCTAAGGTTACGTACGTCATCTCATTGAAAATTAACTTGTTCTCGCCATGATATAACTGAAAAATTGCTGAGTTAGAGTTAGACAACAATCACTCACTCACTCACATCCCTCATTTGAAAAATATAATATGAGCATCTCATGCATTATCAAAACACTAAAAGATTTTCATTATTTATTATAAGCCTGAAACAATGGTACAAAACATATTAACTACCTATATGCTACATTCACGTTAATAGTTAATACTGAAAGGATGTCATTTGATTAATATACAAATACGGCCCTCTGTGTAGGGAAACATCCATATTTGTCAACCAGGGGGAACAACCCCCCCCCCCACCCCCCCTCCCCCCAAGGGTTGCCAAATCTGGATGTTTCCCTACACAGAGGGCGTAATTGTTTTATTATATTTTTAACAATGTTTTATAGGTTATCTCCCTTGTGGGGGAAAATTGTGTTGTTCGGCGGGGAACAATATGGTTGGTTCCCGGCAGCGCAAATGTTTGCCAATGTTTTATAGGTTATCTCCCTTGTGGGAGAAAATTAGGTTGTTCGGCGGGGAAGAATAGGGTTGTTTCCCGGCAGCGCAAATTTTGTCAAAACATCTCAATTATTTTATTATCATATGACTAATTTAATCCAATCAAAACCTATCATATAGATTAAACTATAATAATATGTGTTGTTAATATGTGTAATACTAGTAATTCAATCATCTTATTTTGATACACGGCTAAGGAAACCAGGAAATATTAATTTGTACTATATGTGTCACCCTCTTAAAATAAGGTTTTTCCTTATTCTTATTATTTATTATTTTTCTTCAATTCAATTCAAAATATGTTATTGTTTAAATAGTAACCAAATGGATTGGTTAAAAGACAGCGCCTATATAAATTATTTCCCATGATAATAGCGAGCACAGAGAGCTCTACAGCAACAAACAGTTGGATCTGCCTAATGATGAGATTGAAATCTTTTCGTTCGGAAGTTGATAAAAGTTGGCGTGTCACGGAGAGAATGCAAAAAAAAAGCCTCCCAATAAATAATTTTAAAACTAAAGTGATATCATGAACTTTTAAAAATCTTATTTAAGTAACAAAAGACAATAAAAGGTGCTTACATTGTTAAATTAATCAGAATGACATCTCGCTATCAAAGTCGTCCCGTCTACTTTCGTCCCTAACGGAGTTCAAAAACCAAAGAAATATTTAAAGGCGAGGAACTTGTAACCATGAATAAATCTATTTTTTACGGGTCAAAACATATATTTTTAAATGATATCATTTTTTTTAAAGAAAAATTAACATTTGCCGATCTTTGCTAGCTACGGCTCATGCGCCTACAAAAATTCGTCTTCTAAATTTAAGCAAAATATTTCATTTGAAATCATTGTATGACCACAAAAAACTGCAAAAATGGTAAGTTTTGGGAATATATGGAGTGTTTTTCATTTAACAACACATGAAAAAAGGAAAACTGACCAGAATTACAAAACAAAAACATAAAAAACATTACATAACACGACATTTTTTCCTGGAATGACTTATGTATTGCAAAACATATCACTAGATCAAAGCAACACATTCCTCATTTGTTGACCTCCGATATCGATGTTCCCCATAAAACTGTATTACATTCCAAACAAATTAAATAAATAAACAAAATGGAAGTTAAATTTTGCGAACGCCGACGAGTTTCACTAACGTGTTACGTAGTGAGTGAAACGAAAGTCCCTCATACGCCACAAAACTGCATTATTAGAAAGAACTGTGAAAGTATTTTTTCTTCAATTGAGTTTCACGAACGTAGTGAGTGAAACGAAAGTCTTCAAATGATTGCCGAGGGAGTGTCGGAGGGATTATTTCACATCCCCGAAGATGTATTCCCCAGCACGTCACTACAACACTTGATGCTCTAAAATCTGTCAAAAATACTTCAGCAAAGCAATTCTATACATTATTAGTTAGGCATCCTATGAGTATGACAAGCAAAATCTAGACTAATTTAACACGTTAAACATTCCATCCAAAAGAACTTTTAAATTGTGTTTCAAATAGCAGGACAAGAGGTGGACAAAATGTTACAACATAAATTATATATCGATGTTCAAATGCGTTAGTCAACCTGCACAATATACAAACATATGACCTTATTTGATAATTATAAATATTGATGTCGATTGTCAGAGTAGAGAGCAAACAAAAAACTTATCTTGACGGCTTCTTCGTTTTTTATCAATCATTCACCCCCTTGGCATATATTTCACCCGGATATTTCAGAAATAATGCAATCCCTATCTTGAACTCGTGAATAATACATGTTTTTATGAAACAAGAACGGAATTATAGAAAGGTCTGGGAAACAAGTTTCAAAAACAAAGTTATTCCGGCACTTATATTATTCCCCAAAACATACATGTATCGAATTCGTCATAACATCCACAGCATATCTATATTCATGTTCATTGAAAAAACTTTGAAAAAAATCATAATAAATATCAATTTGCACTATATTCTGCCAATGCGCCAGTGCCAAAAAATTTAAGTGACCCATGAGGTCATGACGAACTCTCCTCATTGGTTGTTGGAAAATGGGTTCCATTCGGAGAAGCGCATTGGCGTCGTACCTAAATATGATTAGGAAATCGGATCAAAGAGTGATAACTCCGACAAAAAAGAGTTCACAAAGGAATTCGATTTTATAACACACAAATCCTATGGTTATTCTGAAAAGTGTATGCGTGCGTGTGTGTGTGTGTCTGTGATGTGAGAAAACGGTGGAAGGGCTTGCGAAAACAGTCATGTGACCCTCTGGTCACGCTTACGGTTTTTTCTTTTTTTTCCTCTAGTTGAGCTTGAAATTAAAGACACAACCGATACAATTAAAGGACCGACCATTTAACCTGAAGGGGGGGGGGCATAGTTTTTTGCTAAAAAAAGATAATCTGATGCTGAATTTTGTGAAAAAAATACTTTGACTGGGATAAAAAATAATCTGAGACAGTAATTTCACAATATAAAATAATGTTGCATTTAGAAAATAATATATACACACTGGCCAGACAGAAATGCTCTGCTGGCATCTAGGCAATGCCTACTCCATATTATTATGTTGTTAGCATTATATTTGTAACAAAATAATGATGTCTTAAAATATAGTGTTTTTTGTTTTTCATTAACTGTACCTGAAAACGGAAGTAAATATATGCATTCAAACTTCCTTAAAAGGAAAATAGTCATTGGTACGTTTGACGGTTATTTTTGGAAAAATGAAAGAACGTTCTTAAACAACAACATATTTATGGCACTGTATTCTGATTTTTTAAGTGGTAATAAAATCCAAAAATTCTAACGAAATGCTACTAAATTGAAATTATTTATGAGAATTTAGCGTAATACATCTGTACATTCAACAATTTCAATTAAAAAAAATAGTTCATTTATTGCTTTATGAGACTAAGTTAATTGATGTTCTATACATAACTATATACTTACATAGTATCATATGTATACACAACACATTTCAAGAGGATTTCACGTTCTCACAAAATAAATACTAGCTTCAAAAATAGATACTACACAGGTTTTTATATTGTTTAGTTTTATCATGCGGAACCAATTTTTAAATTTCCTTTATTGAAAAAACTTCCTTGTGTACATAATTGTATTACTAAATGATAATACAAAATTACCCTTTAATATTCTGATCACGTTACCTATGGTACATTTCCGCATTCGTATTTTGAATAGTCATTCTAGTTGTATTTTCTAATTGATTGATTGATTGATTGATTGATTGATTGATTGGCTGAGCATTGCTTCACGTCCAGCAAGCAATATTTCAGCAATATGTAGGAGGAGAACAAATTCAATTATGTATAAACAAGACTATATAGAAATGAGAGAAGGGGTGGGACAAACAATTTTGCATTCGTAATTTGAATAGTCATTCTAGTTGTATTTTCTAATTGATTGATTGATTGGTTGAGCATTGCTTAACGTCAAGCAGTATTTCACCAATATTTAGGAGAACAAATTCAATTATGTATAAACAAGACTATATAGAAATGAGAGAAGGGGTGGGACAAACAATTTTGCCTGCCACTATAAAAGTACGGAGAGTTGGGTCGGGACGAAACAATTAGACTTTTATAGGGCTATAATGCGCCTACTATTTTTTCGAAGTCTACAAAAGAGGTCGTTCCCGTACAGGGAGTGTGGCACTCACTAATAATGTTATCCACTATGGTCAACAGTCAGGCTATCTGTATTATATCCTGACACCCCACCCCCTAATTGAGAGGGCTCCCCCGATGCACAATCCGGCGACGGCTGGACAGCGATAATTCACTGATCCTGATATTGCATTGTCCATGTTCATCTGTGTGATAGAGTGTGGCCTTTTTTAATGTAAGAGAGTTTGTGCCGGTATTTTTTTATTGTTTATTTATATCTGTATTGGAGATCCAATTATCAAAATGTTTAGCAAACTAATCTTGCGGGTAAAAGCATGTGGAGTATTAACGTTAAAATATCACACAATGTCTTAATGACGTCTTAAAATGACGAGTGTGTGCCATTTCACCAGACGATGAGTTATATCTCTATTCCACTCATAAGATGTGCTAAAAGGAAAAATTATTCCATTTACATAGGACATCCTTAATCAAACACACTTTTTTTCAATTTATAATATTTTCTATGAGGATCTTCCGAATAATCATCACGATAACCATTAGGTATATTGATTTAGGGGAGGGACCAATCATGTGATGAATGGGAACAGAACGTCATCAGTAATAGTTTATTGCCAAACTATAGTGGAAACATAAGTAACATTCAAAGTCAAACGATTCGAAAGCAAAGGCAAATAATTTAAAAATCTTTGGGAGCGATAAAACTAAAAGGCCTACGCAGGTTATATGTCTCGACAGTCAAACGTAGCCATATTGGAATGCCATCTTCGTCAGTGTGATATTTAAGACAGCTTGTCTATAGTGTTTGGTGTCGAAAATACTGTTTTAATTATGATTTCATCTATAAACAAATGACACTCAATGATGTATCTACATTTTGCACAACAAATACAAGAAAAACATATCACAATCTTAAAGTTGTCAAATAATAACCAAGACAATCATGTGTCCTTAATTTTTATATTTTTATCATGTTTTAATTATTTTACCTGCCCTTTTATCTTTGTTTTTCCGCAGTTGGTAAAATCGAGACGCTAGTCAGTTTTAAAAGAGTAATGCTCTTCGTTTATCTCTTTGAATATTACTGCATACAAACGATGATATCTAAGTTAATGCACACAATGCGTGTATGGAATAGCCTTCATCAGGTATACTCAAACTCGAAAGATTGTAAAACCAAATATTTCAAAGGTCTTTAGGAGCATGTAACAACAGTACATAAACATGATAGACAAACGTGGCTAAGGTTATCGTTGTCTGATATATATTGACCTTAGGTTTAACAAGATGCACGTCTACACATGAAGGATGTGGAAATTTGTTAATATGATTTACCATTATAAACACTGGAGATATACCACCGAGATCACGACGTTTGACTGCAATCAGAATTATATGGAGACTCAGGTAGCGGCTATCCATTTTCGAATTCTTCGTCTTGTGTACCCTATGTTCACAGTTTCTCTGGGTTGTCCATTTTTTATTACCGCTTTGGTATTCTCTAACGTACATGGACTAAGCACGTTACCCAGTATGGTGTGGTCTTCCGTTTTATTACCTGACAATCCTCCCGAACAAATCACCCCATGGAGAGGGCATCTCCTATCTGCCTCCTGGGAACGTATGATATTTATTTTCAGGTTCTGGTGCAGCCATAGTTTTTGTTGACCTGCAAAACCAATATTGACCTCAGCCTTCGGCTTCGGTCAATATTATTTTACAGGTCAATAAAAACTCATATTCACTTCTACAAAAGTCTGTAATTGTATAATATTTCATAATCCCACAATTCAAAATAATGAAATAATGAGTTAATTCTTTCATCAAATGTGAACGTTGGTTTCATGTTATCTCAATAACTTTACATTATCTTATTTAATTTCATTTCAATTGTCTTACTTTACATGTGTATGTGTTTTATTTTGCTAGTTCTTATTGTATTATTAATTTTACTTAAAGTAATGTTGTTGCTATGTGCTGTGAATTCGCTTAAATTCGTGGATACACATGTTCGTGGTTTGAGAAAAGATTGTATTTTCGTGGATATATGTACATTCGTAGATTATCTGATATAGTCATTACATATGTATATGGTGACTAATATTCGTTACAGTCCCAATTTCGTGGCTTGATACCATTCATGAAATCCACGAAAATACGTAAACTTCGAAATTGATGTTTAAGTTTCTACTAGAATGAAGTAGTATCAACCAACAAGTAACGCCTACTAGGGCTATACCAAAGGGTTTAACACACACATGCTATTTTTGTAAAGATATCTATATAAAACAAGTAGTTAAAATGTCAATGTGCAGTATGAAAACTATATATTATACATCGTGTCTTTTGAGTGTAATATGCATTTATCTTATTTTGAATTTCCACGAAACAGTAGTAAATATATTCACCAACTATTTACCCTCCTGTTTCTCAACCTCATACAGATAAATCACATGTTTAAAGAATCTTTATCTATATTGTTTGAATATTTTGTAAGTAGTTGTGTAAATCGTCTGTTATTGTTTGTTTATTGTTCACTAACTATGTATTCGTTTGATTTATTTTCAAATTTATATGGATAAATACTTCATAATTTATTTTGAGATGATATTGTTAATGTTGTAAACCAATTAAACTGTGTGTGTGCACAAATCATCATAAATGAGTTTTATGTATAGCTTGGTTTTGTATTTTCGTTTGTGATGTGTACAATTTAATTAGATTGATTGTACAGTAATGTTAATGTTCCTAAACCAAACGTAGATATCTAATTTAGTTTAGTTTAATTATATTGTATTGTACATAGCCAATAGGATTGGACAGCAACCTATGCTAACCTATATGAACTCCTCTCATTACAAAATATATACATGTAATAATGACAAAACAAAACCACATACAATAGACATTTAGATTCTGACACTGATAAGAAGAAAGTAAGAAGTTTAGGTGAAAAAATGCTGACCAAGCCCTGAAATCGTTTAGATTGGTTTTTAAATGTTCGAACATTTCCCAACATTTTGGAGTTAAGATCATAACTATAGTCAACGTTCCCAACGAATAATGTTTCAATATTGATATTGATATCGTCACATGTTCTTCTTTCGTTCAGGTATATTGGACATGCCAGAAAATAACGAATAGCATCAAAACAAGCACTGCAATTACATTTATGATAATTTGTTATATGTATCCTTGACAGATTGGCATTGAGAGAGTTATATTGTTGTCCAAGTCTAATATGTAATAAACTTACCTTCCTTGGACCCTCATCTTTGTGATATGTCCTATCCTAAAATACCCTAAAAACCACGACCAGCGCATACTGACGCTAAACTTTGTGCTAAAAACCGTCATAAATTCGTAAATGGACTCATCCATTTGCAACACTGCTTTAGATCATTTTCGTACATTGTCCTGTTAAAATGGAATAAATGTTCTCCTCCCGTCCTTTATTGACGATTGTAGCATATGTATGTCTAATATTTTCGTCAATGATAGCACTCGCTACATTACGCTTCACCCGGGTTAAAATCTTTGACGAAGATATGAAATACCACTGGTAAAATCTCCAATCAGTTGACTCTGTGTTAGGTACTAGTGTATGTTCCAAATATATTTTGTCATTTAGTCATTGATTTGGTTTCAACTACTCGAAGTGGAGATCTGTCGAAATAAAGATTAGAAGCAATCACCTTAGTTTCCCCCTTCTGATATTTGGTGAGGTCCATGTTGTTCATCTTTTTAGTTTTCTGTGCTGTATCTTTTTTAGTCTGTTTTTTTTTTTTTTTTTTTTTTTTTGTCGTCTTCGTTTTACAAAATATCTCGTTTGTTTTTCTTTTCATATTGCATTTTATGTTTTTCAGGTAATGTATTGTCTTTTCAGATTGTGTTTTTATTCTGTTCTCTAATTTGTTGTTTGCTATTGATCCTGTAATAATTCATCACAGTTTATTCATATTTGTTTTTATCTGAAATCACTTGACTGAGACATTAATATGATTAATATATTATTTATTTACAAAAAAACATCGTATTTACAATATACATTATATTAAATTACATTTTTCTGTCGTTCATAGTTCCATAGCAATAGAAATATTCCACATTTCCGATTTGATTCTTAGATTCTATGTTTTTATTTATTTTGCAGACGAGTTATTTCCCTTCCGACGGTTTAAATGGCGGACGCGGTAGCAACAGCAATGTAATCCACAACGAATTTGAGTATTATTTTCTCATAATTTGTAGATATTTAAACCTTGTAAAAAAATGAGAGGAATTTTTTTTTTTTTTACAGCAAATGGAAAATTCACAAGTCATTACAACAATAACAAATTTGGAACAGATTATGGGGGAAATATATGTTATATTCATTGAATTTTGCATGATAGTGGGGCGCAAAATGTTAGAATTAAAGTCTGAAATGTGCAAATGATCTAGTTCAAGTGTCATTCCAGTTGACCTAGATAGCAAACATCCGTATTTCTAGAAATTCCCAACTTGTGTTCTATTTCCTTAATCTGTCATATATACCATAGAATGCAACGAAACACTTAAAACGATAAAACATAGCAAATGGAAACAACAGGCAGTATGAGTTAACCCATACCCGTTTCCCGTAAAATAAGGCGGGAGCATCGTTACTAAACACATATTGTGATGCTAGAAATGTGTCAACTCCCCACATCATCAGATTTGCTACGGATAAAAACAGAACGTTGTACTCTATTGACATGAACGACGATTGGTTGTCGATTTTTTCGTAATTTTTCAATTGATAAATTAATACCGTGTGTAAGTAGATTGCCAAAATCCTTACGATATAATTATACATCCTGTTGACATTCTCTTCTCCAGAATGCACCAGAACAATATAAGGTATCAATCTCATTGTGTAATATCCGAGAGATCCTATTAAGCTTACCAGGATGAGATAATCTTTTGATCCAAACGAAGTACTTTTATTTGTTGACTTACATTCGGTTTGGAGCAGGTAGAAACATTTGAGTATAGACAAAACCATGACAGTTGCCAAGAGAACAATTCCTGGTAAGACAAGCAGAAAAGCAGCCGCAATATTGATGCACTTCCATACCATATGTTTAGCTGTCGGACGATTTACATCCTGTATTGATTCATAAACACTCTCCTCAGATTGCAGTAAGCCTGCATGTTCAATTATACTGAAATTGTCATATAAACAGGAAGGTTGTCTGATCATGTTTGTGTCGTTTCTGATCGTTTGGGCCAAATCTCCGAAATAAACAGAATTGTTAGCAAAGAATACTCGAAAATAGCAGGGTCAAGGAAGCCCTCCATTGCAGTTAATACATTAACAGTAGACGAATTTGTATCGCATGGCCAAGGCAAGGTCGCATTTTCTGTTATATTCAAGGTAAAGTCCTCAAAATATCGAATGTCGTGTGCATATGCAATAACAATGACTGAAATATTTGTCAAAAACAAAATCAATAGACCATAATAAAGTCCAAGAGAACTCGCAAAAATGTATCTCACATACTGTGTTAAAAATCCTGTTTGAACAACACGGAATATTAATAACACAATATCACAAACAATACGCTGATCTATGTTCGCGGTTTCATAATTGTGTGTAAAACAGGTTAGGTGGTATGAAAAATATATGGCAGTTTCTGTAATACTTGCAAGTGTAAAAAGCCACAAAAATCGCAACATTATCTTACCACTGATGTCCCAGTGCTGACTAAGTGTAACTGCAGCGGGATATATTGAGGTATACACTGTTAGGGCAATGCAAATAAAGATGGCGAGACACGCGGTCACCGTCATGGTAATTATAAATAGATTGGTATGCACGTTGTCGTGATCTTGTCCTACAGATCCTATCACAAGAATGATGCAGAGAACAACAACCACACTGACAAGAAAAACTATACCCGATATACTCCCATCGTGTGACACTGATTCTCCATTTCCGCGTTCCTTCGGGTGTCCTGCTGAGAACGGCAGTACAAACACTGCGCGCAAAACTTTGTTCAATCGAGTCATGGTAATTCTGAAAATGTAAAGGTTTGATACGATTAGTATATACATACAATGCAAACGTTTGATACGATTAGTATATACTTATAAATTAATGCACGTCTCCATATCAGGACTGCTATTATTCCAAGAGACCGATATCGGCCAGAGGGCTTTAGTCCGCTGGTCGATATCGGTCGAGGGATGATGACAGTCCTGAAATGAAAAAAGGCATGCATTAATCTATTTATCACATATTTCAACATTGAATTAAAAAGAACAAAAATAACTTCCCACACAGACACCAAACTTATATGGATATGAGTGACCGATATCGGTTGAGGAATGATAACAGTCCTGTTATGGAAGAAGCCATGCAATGTTCTATTTATAGAAAGGCTTGATATCGAGTTATTAGATTTTTGCCCCGATATCTGCCCATGGGATTATATCGCTGTGGCACTTCCGGTGTTTACGCATGAGCAAAATTGGTATTATTACTTATAAATATGTGATTAATACAATTTAAATGTTTGATGTGGTTAGTATACACATACTATGTAAACGATTGATACGGTTACTATATACATACAATGTAACCGCTTGATATGGTTATTATATACATACAATGTAAACGATTGATACGGTTAGTATATGCATACAATGTAAATGTTTTATATGGTTATTATATACATACAATTTGAAAGTTTGATACGGTTAGTACAAATGTAGATACACACAATGTAAACGTTTGATACGTTAGTATATACATACTATGTAAATGTTTGATACGGTTAGTATATACGTACAATGTAAACTTTTGATACGGATAGTATATACATGCAATGCAAACATTTGATGCGGTTAGTATATACATACAATGTAAATGCTTGATACGGTTAGTATATACGTACAATGTAAACATTTGATACCGTTAGTATATACATACAATGTAAACGTTTGATACGTTTAGTATATACGTACAATGTAAACATTTGATACGGTTAATATATACATACAATGTAAACGTTTGATACGGTTAGTATATACGCACAGTGTAAACATTTGATACGGTTAGTATATATATAGTCAATGATTCAATATTATGGACATGTGGAAAACATTTGTATGCCTGCATCATTTGTTTTAAAGAGAGGAGCTTAAGGCCCATACGTAAGACTGCGACTTGTTATTGCAGTGCCTGTGCCAAGCCAAGAGAGTAAGCGGTCTTGCATATATGTTAACGGCATATATTTTGTGGTACGAAAACGGTACATATTCGTGGTCATTTGTGACACAAGTTAACCAGGTCATGACTTTAACTTAATCACTTGGAACCTGTATTCAGTAGCTTCCTTGTTAGAAAAAACCCTCTATCATGGACAAAAACGTGGATATCAAATATTGTACACACGATACGTTTCTAAAATACAACTTTTTCAGGTACGCTCATTATCAAAACACAGGTTGATTAAGGAAATAAATCATGGAAGCCAGAATGTGTTGGGAGTTTTAACATGGATTGGCGGATATTAGTATTTTATCCTGAGCCAGAAGCGAGGGATAAAATTTATTAATATCTGCCAATCCATGTTAAAGTTCAAAACACATTCTGGCTTTCATGATTTATTTCGATTCTGATATGAATAAGAGTACAAATACGGCAGATTGGAAGACGGTAATTTATATTTATGTTTGCGGAAAATGTCGCACACAATTTATGCTGCCAATGGAAAAGTCAGTCACATTCCACGGCGCATGTGCTAATGAGATTATACCGAATGGATAACTCGCTCCTTTGTTAGCAAAGCGAATGAAGGAGGTCATGTTATAATTGACCTTAGTTTTAATAAATTTCGTTTTATGTTTATTTCAAACAATAATATACAAAAATGTATTTAATCAACCATGTCATCTAAAACACTGACTACTTGGTGGATGATACCACAGAGGATTATTGGTCCACCAGACACGGTATCGACCCCGTGATAGTGATAACAATGTATATATATTTATATATTTAGTGTGCACGACGCTTTTCCGGAATAACCCTCACCAACTACTCTCATATTCACTTGATTGGAGTCAAATTATTTTAAAATCTTGGAGATTACGTAAATGATTGATTGATTGATTGTTTGATGTTTAACGCCAACTTTAACAGACTTTCATCTGTATCGTGGCGTGAACAAATTTTATTATTAATGACTAAGTAAATGAGAGGACCTCAACAGGATAGCCAAAATCAGCTAAGATCACTTATGTCTGAGGGAGTAGAACCTTTGTTTTATATAGAATTGCATTATTTAGGAACAGCAAATTTCAATACTATATATATCTAATAAATCATGCCTGCTAAGGTTACGTATGGTGGAGATTGGCATTGATTTTAATAAATTAGGGGTATCGATGTTCCCTCTTTCTATTATTTTTCTATTGGATTTTGGAACTGTTACGACTACGGGGTATTTTTTGTTTTCATTTTATTACATTATTCAGTAACTGTAAATTTCTAACATACATTCATTCGATGACTAATTGTACACAAGTAGAAATATCCACCCAGCGATAGCAAATTAAGCTTTCTATGGTAATAATACCAATGATCATGTTTAAATGGCGTGTAATGTCCCATATTTATTCTTACATATCCATGCGCAGTTAATGAAAACAGATTCAAGTTAAAAATCAAATCACTCTTGATAATTCATCAAAATTATTGTAAAATTTAAGATACTTGAAATTACACTCATACCCCGAACATCATCGGTGGTGTAATGGTTAGCATGCTTGCCTCGAGTGTGGTAAATCGTGGGTTCGATCCCCGATCGGGTAAAATCAAAGATTAGCAATTGATATGTGTTGCTTCTCCGCTAAACACGCAGCACTAAGAAGAAAGGGTAAAGACTGGTTGGCTCGGAATCAGGATAATGTGTCCGAGTTGGGCGAAATGTCTATCAGCGGACTGTAGTTTCCGTCAGCTTGCACTATGCAAATCCAACTAAGCGAATTGGTCCAGTACAAAGCGGACGTAATCGTCATCCCATTGCAAATTATCTTGTTCTCGCCATGATATAGCAGAAAAATTGCTGAGTTAGAGTTAAACTACAATCACTCACTCACATCCCTCTTTCGAAAAATATAATATAAGCATTTCATGCAATATCAAAACATTAACAATTTTCATTATTTGTTATAAGCCTGAAAGAATGGTACAAAGACATATTAACTACCTATATGTAGTACGGTACTAAGTAAGCATAGGAAACCAGTTGTCAATTTCGTGTATCTTACATTCACGCTAATAGTTAATACTGAAAGGATGTCATCTGATTAATATTTGTTGTTAATCTGTGGAATAATTCAATCATCTTAATTTGATACACGGCTAAGGAAACCAGGAAATATTAATTTGTACTATATGTGTCACCCTCTTAAAATAAAGTTTTTCCTTATTCTTATTATTTATTATTCTTATTATTTATTATTTTTCTTCAATTCAATTCAAAATATGTTCTTGTTTAAATAGTAAACAAATGGATTGGATAAAAGGCAACGCCCATACACATTATACATTCTTTCCCATAATAATAGTATTGTTGTTAGCATTATATTTGTAACAAAATAATTATGTCTTAAAATATAGTGTTTTGTTCTTCATTAACTGTACCTGAAAAAGGAAGTAAATATATGCATTCAAACTTCCTTAAAAGGAAATTATCTGATGTTCTCGTGGCAAGTAGAATTTTGATTGGCTGAAAAGATATTTTTAAAACTTCAGGGAAGCCGTGCGGTGACAGAAAATCAATGATCGTTCTCACCTATGTGCTGTCCCTTTACATTGTACACAGCAGACGACACACATTTCACAAGATGACAGAAAATCAATAATCGCTCTCTGTGATCTTCGTCCAGAAATACACGTATTTATGTTTTTCCTATAATAAGGACCTACTTATTAATGTTGGAACATTCAGATAAAAATGTTGTGAGTCTCCACATGTTATATATCCCGTTTTAAAGCAAAACCACTGCCCTTTAAAACGGGATATATAGCATCTCGGGACTAATAACGTATGGTAGTCATCAGTACGATTGACGGGTATTTTTGGAAAAATGAAAGAACGTTCTTAAACAACATCAGGGGCGGATCCAGGGGGCGCCCCCTAATATTGGAAAAAAAATGATTTTTTGGCGTAAAATCGTTATTTTTCACACGAAATACCCCAAAACTTTTCGCGCCTCCCTCTGCTCGGCGCAATTTTTTTTAAGTGCGCCCCCTAGCTTGAAATCCTGGATCCGCCCCTGAACATAATTACGGCACTGTATTGTGATTTTTAAAGTGGTAATAAAATCTTTTGACTATGATTTTACTTGGTGAAGGTTGATCCACAAACACATCATGTGCACTAAATTAGATATCTACGTTTTTATTACATAACAATTTCTTTTATCTAACTATCTAGAATTTCCATTAATCTTTTTTGTGTGAATTATGTTTTTCTGTTCTTTTATTAAGATGCAGTCTCATTTTTATGGTTACATATTTAAAATGTACGGAGAAGAGAACGGAAAAAATCAGACATTTCCTTGATTAATTCTAAATTTGTCAGACTAGTCGAATGTATATAAAATAATGAAAGATTGTCAGACAAGTCGAATGTATATACAATAATGACAGAACACCTCTGGTCACGTTTTTCATGTACAACACAATAATTTACATAAGACTATATTATTATACAACTGAATGTCTTATATATCGATTGTCTCTTTCTATATAAATTGCTTCAACATTTATATTTCTTATATAGTTCGTGACCATTAATTGTCCGCACTACATACAACTCTCATTAATAATTGTGTTGCTGTTAATTTGTATAAATTTTATTTGCTTGGTTTGGTTTGGTGGACTAGCATTTGTTAGCTATATCACATAGAGAACTCTGGGATACTGATGCTTGCTATATAATAGATCAACCAGTGTGAGCTGTATTTTTATAGTGCTCGTTAAATCAACAGCTCGCATGTAGACACGTCGCAGCAACGCGTGCACATTATTCTGATTCCAAAACGAGCCAGTCTTTACTCTTAACCTTATTGCTGCTTGTATATCAGATAAGCAGCAATTACTATTTTTACAGCTTTCGTTTAACACGACATGAGCACTATGATACGGCAACAGATCAATGTAATGTTACAAACACGGGATGCAGTAGAGGTGGTGGGGGAGGAGATAAATGTCTCTGCATCAGTGCTTATTATGAATCGAGTAGTACTTGTCATGACAGTAAGTTGTACTCTAAGCATTCTATGCAGTCGATAACGGATACGTTTGTGAGAACGAGTCGAACAATGCTGTTGAATAAATGACCACATAGATCAACGGTATCCTGTCCTCTTTTTCCAACAAATCATTTACTGATAATGCATCTTGAAGGTAAATGTTTCAGGCTAATTGCATGCATACTCAGTAGCATTTTTGCATGGTGATCTGTAGCATAATGTGTTAATTGATATGTTTATCCATAAATGAAAACAGACATTCGCTATAAAATTTGATCTTATAATTTAATTTATAGTCCGTTTGACTTTATAGCTCCAGCAAAAACTTCTTAAAAATCGATTTGTTAAATCAACACTCTTTTACTAGATGTATTGGAATACATATAAAAAGAGTTTGAAGATACACAAGAGGTAGATCGAAGAAGAACAGACAACACATGAAATATACAAACTCTGAAAAGTAATTTCAAAATTTTGGTCAATTGATGAACATATTGCCGTTTGTATATTAATTCAATTTTTTGAAGTATAAATAAACTGCATGGAGTGAGTACAAATAGGTAGGAGTCACCCAATCAAGAGAAAAGCAAAGATACATGTTCTTTCAATGTATATTTCACTGTACCATGTGACTTTGGAAATTTAGATATTAATGAATTGACCCGCTCTCAATACTGTGTCCATAGACTAAATGTCAGAGTTCGCATATATATATACGTTCGCATACATATATACGTCTGAGAATTAAACTAAACAGTGTTAGAATTAGATTTTAAAGCTGTCAAATTTTTGTTCTTCCCTCGACGGGATTTGAACCCACATCATTGATACACTGCAGCACCATTCGCTTAGCCTTACGTCCAGCGCCCTAGACCACTCGACCACATCCACTCCATATATACATATAGAAAACAAATTCTTGAGAATTTAGAAGTAAAACGGACCATATTATATGTATTACTGGTTACTGTAGAATCAAGATACAATAAACAATGACTTAATATAAACGGCTACTCACTGTGTGTTTATGTTGTGATTACTTTTTTAAAGAAAACACATATTTCACATTTAGTGCACACGACATGTTTCTGGAATAACCTACATCAGGTAAGCACTGGTAAGCTCAAAACCAAATTATTTAAAAGCCTTTGAAATTAATAAAACCAAATGGCGACGTATACCTTAGGCAGGTGATCCTTAGATTTAAATCTTTCATTAATACGTACTCAATAAATACTCAATTTCGTGATCATATAAACGTGCATGTTGGTAACCCATGGATAACCACTTTCCGATACTCTCCACCAATCAACCGCGTACATTTATAAGTTTGTATACCAACATATAATTACCCAAATTCACGATAGGACGGTATGTCACAAAAATAAAAGATTTCATATAAAACTATGTTTTTTTCCGTTTTAATATCCAAATAAGGTACCAAGGTAGTGCAAATTAATTGTCTGGTCCAACAGAATGTAATACAAGCGCAAATAATAATCTTTCCGAATTCAGCGGAGTCAATAATATTCGAGATAAATAATCACTGTGACTACGACAATGTCAATGTCAGTTGACCCACGGGTGATGAATGGAGAGTATCGGAGCGTGATCAGATGTGGGTAACCGACAAAGAAAAGTGTGTTGACAAAAGACAATCTAAATAAGTGCTACCATTTTTTGATATTTCAATGATCCGTTAAATATGTAGACTTCAGTGATCAATTAAAACCATAAGTAAACTCAAAAGTATTTCAGGTATATCAATACAGACACTATACGTACATCGTCGGACAATATATAATTCATTTGCACTGGCAGTGAAGCAAGACAGAAAAGGTCATCAAATTCATGTTTATCTAGTTGTGATACCCGTTGTGTTTAAAATGCTAATCTGAATTTAAGTTTGTATTAGTTTGCATAGCAATCTACCATTATTCATAATGTTAAATGATATGTTTTATTCTTCAGGAAAGAAACCAGGTGAGGCGCGTGCATCAGATCAATGTGTAGCAAATGCCATTTGTAGTGCTGCTACAAATAATACATGCGCTTGCAATATGGGTTATAAAGCAACACCGGCATCAGATCCTACTCCCTGTGAGTATACTTATATGAAAGAACTAGATGCGATTAACGTCTCAAAATTGTCCGAGACAAAACGAAAGCGCAGTTTTGTTTCAAAATGTTTAGCAAACTAATCTTGCGGGTAGAATCATGTGGAGTATTAACGTTGAAGTATCACACAATGTCTTAATGACGTCATAAAATGACGATTGTGTGCCATTTCACCAGACGATGAGTTATATCTCTATATACATAAGATGTGCTAAAATGAAAAATTCTTCCATTTACATAGGATATCCTTAGTTAAACACACTGTTTTCAATTTATAATATTTTCTATGAGGATCTTCCGAATAATCATCACGATAAGCATTAGGTATATTGATTTAGGGGAGGGACCAATCCTGTGATTAATGGGAACAGAACGTCATCAGTAATAGTTTATTGTCAAATTATAGTGGAAACATAAGTAACATTCAAAGTCAAACGATTGGAACGCAAAGGCAAATAATTTAAAAATCTTTGGGAGCGATAAAACTAAAAGGCATAAACAGGTTATATGTCTCAACAGTCAAACGTAGCCATAATGGAATGCCATCTTCATCAGTGTGATATTTAAGACAACGTTGTCTAGTGTTTGGTCAAGGTTGTTGTGTTGAAAATACTGTTTTAATTATGATTTCGTCTGTAAACAAATGACACTCAATGATGTATCTACATTTTGCACACCAAATACAAGAAAAACAGATAACAATCGCAAAGTTGTCAAATAATAACCTGCCCTTTTATCTTTGTTTTTTCCGCAGTTGGTAAAATCGAGACGCTAGTCAGTTTTAAAAGATTTATACTCTTCGTTTATCTCTTTGCATATTACTGCATAAAAAAGTAGATATCTAATTTAATGCGCACGATGCGTGTCTGGAATAGCCTTCATCGGGTATACTCAAACTCGTAAGATTGTAAAACCAAATATTTTAAACGTCTTTAGGAGTATGTAACAAAAGTACATAAACATGATAGACAAACGTGGCTAAGGTTATCTTTGTCTGATATATATTGACCTTAGGTTTAACAAGATGCACGTCTACACATGAAGGATGTGGAAATTTGTTAATATGCTTTACCATTATAAACACTGGAGATAACATCTCATACATGTACCACCGAGATCACGACGTTTGACTGCAATCAGAAATATATGTAGACTCGGAGCGGCTATCCATTTTCGAATTATTGGTCTTGTGTACCCTATGTTGACAGTCTCTCTGGATTGTCCGTTTTTGATTACCGCTTTGGTATTCTCTAACCTACATGGACTAAACACGTTACCCACTATGGTGTGGCTTTCCGTTTTATTACCTTACAATCCTGCCGAACAAATCACCCCATGGAGAGGGCATCTCCTATCTGCCTCCTGGGAACGTATAGGCAGCTGTGTGGATCGTGCCCTGTGAACTATCACCAATATCAAGTAAATCCGCTAAGATAATATAAAGCTAATTGTTAACCATGTGAGCGAATACAGGTTTTTTCCTGAGCCTCAGTTTTGCTTATTTTAGAAAACCAATATTGTTTTAATTAACATAATATTTGATAGATAAGAAAATAAATGATATTTTTTTTCAGGTTCTGGTGCAGCTATTATTATTGCACATGCATGCATGCTTAGTTTTGGAATTATCGCAAGTCTTTATTTCCTAGTGCAACGGTTTGAGGAAACTGATATCTGATATAAGAGGAAGAGAAAGAATTAATTAAGGCAAAGATGGATAACTTATAATTATTTAATTATGTTTTCGTTTCTTTTGTTTCATAAAGTTGCTTACACCAGTTAATGCCAGTTAATGCCAATATTAACAGCATTCCTTCAACCATATCTGCAATGGAATTTGTAATGATACCAGTGTGACAATGTTTAAATAGTACAAATTTACATAAAGGAAGCGAAAAATAACTTATACTCTATTTATAGAAATGTCCTACTGTTAAGTTTTAGTTCCGATATTGGGAATCACAGCTGTCCCACAAATGAAGTGCTGTGTGTCTATGTGGTGAAATACCAGTCATGCAAGTCTGGCATTTTATATTTATAGGAACGACATCTAAGTTGTAGATTTGACATTTGTATTTATTTCTGTCCCACCAATGAAGTGTTGTGTGATAACAAAATATTTTAATTTAATAACCAATAATTTCCTTTATCTAAAACTCTTATATATTTTTACTTCTCTCCTTTAAACTGTGTGATACATATTTGGGTATTTATGTGGACTTTATCTTTTCCTATGACGATCTTACTGACCTGAATGATGCAATTGTTAGTAGTACATACAATTCCCATCTTTGTTTATCCTGCAATTGTGTGATTTTGAGAACTAATAAAGAGGGTTGAATAAACGTCAGTGTTATTTAGTCATGAACTGTATAGAGCAGTTCTGGTACCTGATTCATGTAGTGCGACAGAAAGAAACAGAAACAATATAAGCTCCGACGTCACATTAATGAAAACGATTAGAACGACGCTTGTTTTGACAGCTATTTTCAGACAATTTGGCAGTTGTTTTGGACTTTTTGATATTGCATGATAAACACAATATACGTACATTGTCGCTAACTATAAAATGAATTTACATAGCTGCCAAACACACGCTAGAAAATCTGTTTATAAAGCTCGTACAAATAAATTGTATATTTTCCGACAATGTACGTATATTGTATATATACGTAAATAAGAGTAATAACAAAATTACCGAACTCCGAATGAGAAAGTCCGAGAAAGTCATATTCGGAGAGGATACGTAAACTCTTTGGAGTTTGATTCCCTACACCACTTTCTCCAGCAATAATGCAAGTTTACATTCAATTAATTCGAAGTATGTATATCAATATATATATTTATCATACCTCATATATTAATTACCGTCAATAGATTAATTTGATTGGACAATGGGTTAAAATTAGAACACGTGATCACACGGGACAAAAATCATATTCTGTGAAATAAAAATCATATTCCACCCCCTCGGAAGCCTCGCGGCGGGTTTTCCCGCTAGGGCTATCGTTCTTTGACAGGAAAATGTCAGAGGCATTCGGAACGCCTCACCTGTTGTGGATGTGGTTTCTAAATGTCTGCGACAACGTTCTAAAGGCATATATGCTGCCAGAATTGATTTTTTTTCTATATTAATAGTTGCCAATATTCGATGTTTTATACTAATTGCAGTTGAAATTTTTCATAATATCATACGTAAATAACCTAGAACGAAGGAAATACGTCGCTGTTTAATTTTCTTACATCCCGTAAAAAATGCAATGTTGACCTGACAGTGAATTCATTCGGGAAAGCGTTTGCGCATGTGCAAAATTGTTTGTTGACGAAGAAAGCACATGGCACAAATCGAATCGTGGAATTGAACAAAACATTGACGGATTTTATACGAAAACGACACAAAAAGGAGGATTCAGCAAGCTTTGTGTAAAAATTAAAAAAAGTTGCTATATAGATTCTCCTTCAGTTGCCCGTGGGTTACGATATTTATCCACTCAAGAGAGTTAAATTAAAAATTTTAACCACAAGCCGTCAGGCGAGTGGTTAATATTTTAAATTTAACTCTCGAGAGAGGAGAAATATCGTAACCCACATGGACAACTGAAGGAGAATTTGTTTCTCCCATTATCTAACACGAACTTTATTTCAAAATCCGATTCAATTACCGATTTGACAACATGCGGGGAAAGGCACGAGACATTTTATTCCTCCAGAGGATTACAGATTTTTCCACCACTGGTTCAGCGGGGTTAACACGCCGCAATAATGGAAGAAATACCGATCTACTCCATTTTTCAACACGTAAGCATAATTTAGGTTTTTTTTCCCGGCAGAATCATATTTTAACAGTAGAATTGCATCGTAGTATTTTATATATTCTTTTTTCAGGAGAAAACGCTAGGTGATATGTCTTTTAAATTAGAGACTAAAATAATGAACTTCAT
This sequence comes from Bathymodiolus brooksi, assembly GCA_963680875.1. NCBI lineage: Eukaryota > Metazoa > Mollusca > Bivalvia > Mytilida > Modiolidae > Bathymodiolus > Bathymodiolus brooksi. The sequence continues at coordinate 73,939,354 of OY804579.1, forward strand.
GTCTGTTTTTTTCTAAAAAAAAATATAATCAAGTCAACTCAAGTGTTGTCAATAATATGCAATACATTTGTTTACAATTTTCCCTTTATCGGGACCCTTTGCAGAGTTTGGGTTTGTTTTTATTGATTTCATCACGTATTTCCGATTTTAAGTGTCATTCTTACTAAATACCATTATATAATATTAACTGATTACACCGGGTTCCAATTTAATAGATATATTTCTTAAATTATGTTAATTCTAGCGAATTTACGTGCTACATATTTCTTGGTTATGAATAGCAGTTATCAGTATTCGGCAAACTTCGGAAAAGCAGCCGACTTATAATTAGATGTGTTAATGGCAATTTTATCAACAGACATTCGAATTCTTTTCACTAATTACGACATTATAGCATATGTTTTTAAACCTGGCTTCTTGTTCAGAACATTTTATTAGCATAAAACATCGAATATAGGCAACTTTTAATATAAACAAAAAAAAATCAATTCTGACAGCCTGTATGCCTTTAACATATGTTTGCCAGAAGTATTTTACATGTATGTGTGTTCTTGGTTTCATTTGGTATAATGAAACATTCATAGCATGCGGGTTCATGAAATATGAAAATGTATTCACCCACGAGTATCATATTCCCCTCAGGCGTTGCCCTCAGAGAATATGATACTCTTGGGTGAATACATTTTCATATTTCCCTCACCAGCATGCAATAAATGTATATTATTACATAATGACTGTAACTATCCGTACTTTAGCTAAGTAAAGTCTAGAAGTCGATAAATAATGGCATTCACCTGCTGAAAGTGATATTCACTGGGTGACGTCATAAACCTTATAGTATATGCAATAAAACAATTACAGACTACTTTCGTATCAGTGAATATGAGTTTTTATTGACCTGCAAAACCAACATTGACCTCAGCCTTCGGCTTCGGTCAATATTATTTTACAGGTCAATAAAAACTCATATTCACTTCTACAAAAGTCTGTAATTGTATAATATTTCATAATCCCACAAATTCAAAATAATGAAATAATGAGTTAATTCTTTCATCAAATGTGAACGTTGGTTTCATTTTATCTCAATAACTTTACATTATTTTATATAATTTCATTTCAATTATCTTACTTTACATTTTGATGTGTTTTATTTATCTAGTTCTTATTGTATTGTTAATTTTACTTAAAGTAATGTTGTTGCTACGTGCTGTGAATTCGCTTAAATTCGTGGATTCACATTTTCGTGGTTTGGGAAAAAATTGTATTTTCGTGGATATATGTAAATTCGTAGATTATCTGATATAGTCATTACATATGTATATGGTGACTAATATTCGTTACAGTCCCAATTTCGTGGCTTGATACCATTCATGAAATCCACGAAAATACGTAAACTACGAAATTGCTGTTTAACTTTCTACTAGAATGAAGTAGTATCAACCAACAAGTAACGCCTACTAGGGCTATACCAAAGGGTTTAACACACACATGCTATTTTTGTAAATATATCTATATAAATCAAGTAGTTAAAATGTCAATGTGCAGTATGAAAACTATATATTATACATCGTGTCTTTTTAGTGTAATATGCATTTATCTTATTTTGAATTTCCACGAAACAGGAGTAAATATCATATTCACCAACTATTTACCCTCTTGTTTCTCAACCTCATACAGATAAATCACATGTTTAAAGAATCTATACCTATATTGTTTGAATATTTTGTAAGTAGTTGTGTAAATCGTCTGTTATTGTTTGTTTATTGTTCACTAACTATATATTCGTTTGATTTATTTTCAAATTTATATGGATAAATACTTCATAATGTATTTTGAGATGATATTGTTAATGCTGTAAACCAATTAAACTGTGTGTGTGCACACATGATCATAAATGAGTTTTATGTATAGCTTGGTTTTGTATTATCGTTTGTGATGTGTACAATTTAATTAGATTGATTGTACAGTAATGTTAATGTTTCTAATACAAACGTAGATATCTAATTTAGTTTAGTTTAATTATATTGTATTGTACATAACCAATAGGATTGGACAGCAACCTATGCTAACTTATATGAACTCCTCTCCTTACAAAATATACACATGTAATAATGACAAAACAAAACCACATACAATAGACATTTAGATTCTGACACTGATAAGAAGAAAGTAAGACGTTTAAGTGAAACATTGCTGACCAAGCCCTGAAATCGTTTAGATTGGTTTTTAAATGTTCGAACTTTTCCCAACATTTTGGAGTTAAGATCATAACTATAGTCAACGTTCCCAAAGACTAATGTTTCAATATTGATATTGATATCGTCACATGTTCTTCTTTCGTTCAGGTATATTGGACATGCCAGAAAATAACGAATAGCATCAAAACAAGCACTGCAATTACATTTATGATAATTTGTTATATGTATCCTTGACAGATTGGCATTGAGAGAGTTCTATTGTTGTCCAAGTCTAATATGTAATAAACTTACCTTCCTTGGACCATCATCTTTGTGATATGTCCTATCCTAAAATACCATAAAAACCACGACCAGCGCATACTGACGCTAAACTTTGTGCTAAAAACCGTCATAAATTCGTAAATGGACTCATCCATTTGCAACACTAATTTAGATCATTTTCGTACATTGTCCTGTTAAAATGGAATAAATGTTCTCCTCCCGTCCTTTATTGACGATTGTCGCCTTGGTATGTTTAATATTTTCGTCAATTGTAGCACTCGCTACATTACGCTTCACCCGGGTTAAAATCTTTGACGAAAATATGAAATACCACTGGTAAAATCTCCAATCAGTTGACTCTGTGTTAGGTACTAGTGTATGTTCCAAATAGATTTTGTCATTTAGTCATTGATTTGGTTTCAACTACTCGAAGTGGGGATCTGTCGAAATAAAGATTAGAAGCAATCACCTTAGTGTCCCCCTTCTGATATTTGGTGAGGTCCATGTTGTTCATCTTTTTAGTTTTCTGTGCTGTATCTTTTTTAGTCTGTTTTTTGTTTTTTGTTTTTTTTTGTCGTCTTCGTTTTACAAAATATCTCGTTTGTTTTTCTTTTCATATTGCATTTTATGTTTTTCAGATAATGTATTGTCTTTTCAGATTGTGTTGTTATTCTGTTCTCTAATTTGTTGTTTGCTATTGATCCTGTAATAATTCATCACAGTTTATTCATATTTGTTTTTATCTGAAATCACTCGACTGAGACATTAATATGATAAATATATTATTTATTTACAAAAAAACATCGTATTTACAATATACATTATATTAAATTACATTTTCCTGTCGTTCATAGTTCCATAGCAATATAAATATTGCACATTTCCGATTTGATTCTTAGATTCTATGTTTTTATTCATTTTACATACGAGTTATTTCCCTTCCGACGGCTTAAATGGCGGACGCGGTAGCAACAGCAATGTAATCCACAACGAATTTGAGTATTATTTTCTCATAATTTGTAGATATTTAAACCTTGTAATAAAATGAGAGGAATTTTGTTTTTTTTAACAGCAAATGGAAAATTCACAAGTCATTACAACAATAACAAATTTGGAACAGATTATGGGGGAAATATATGTTATATTCATTGAATTTTGCATGAACGTGGGGCGCAAAATGTTAGAATTAAAGTCTGAAATGTGCAAATGATCTATTTCAGGTGTCATTCCAGTTGACCTAGATAGCAAACATCAGTATTTCTAGAAATTCCGAACTGGTGTTCTATTTCCTTAATCTGTCATATATACCGTAGAATGCAACGAAACACTTAAAACGATAGAACATAGCAAATGGAAACAACAGGCAGTATGAGTTAACCCATACCCATTTCCCGTAAAATAAGGCGGGAGCATCGTTACTAAACACATATTGTGATGCTAGAAATGTGTCAACTCCCCACATCATCAGATTTGCTACGGATAAAAACAGAACGTTGTACTCTATTGACATGAACGACGATTGGTTGTCGATTTTTTCGTAATTTTTCAATTGATAAATTAATACCGTTTGTAAGTAGATTGCCAAAATCCTTACGATATAATTATACATCCTGTTGACATTCTCTTCTCCAGAATGCACTAGAACAATATATGGTATCAATCTCATTGTGTAATATCCGAGAGATCCTATTAAGCTTACCAGAATGAGATAATCTTTTGATCCAAATGAAGTACTTTTATTTGTTGGCTTGCATTCGGTTTGGAGCAGGTAGAAACATTTGAGTATAGACAAAACCATGACAGTTGTCTCGATACTATTACAATAGTCACTAGCTATCCTTATACTGACATCATGTTGGTTATGTACTCTCATTGCCAAGAGAACAATTCCTGGCAAGATAAGCATAAAAGCAGCCACAATATTGATGCACTTCCATATCATATGCTTAGCTGTCGGACGATTTACATCCTGTATTGATTCATAAACACTCTCCTCAGATTGCAGTAAGCCTGCATGTTCAATTATACTGAAATTGTCATATAAACAGGAAGGTTGTCTGATCATGTGTGTCGTTTCTGATCGTTTGGGCCAAATCTCCGAAATAAACAGAATTGTTAGCAAAGAATACTCGAAAACAGCAGGGTCAAGGAAGCCCTCCATTGCAGTTAATACACTAAGAGTAGACGAATTTGTATCGCATGACCAAGGCAAGGTCGCATTTCCTGTTATATTCAAGGTAAAGTCCTGAAAATATCGAATGTCGTGTGCATATGCAATAACAATGACTGAAATATTTGTCAAAAACAAAATCAATAGACCATAATAAAGTCCAAGAGAACTCGCAAAAATGTATTTCGCATACCGTGTTAAAAATCCTGTTTGAACAACACGGAATATGAATAACACAATATCACAAACAATACGCTGATCTATGTTCGCGGTTTCATAATTGTGTGTAAAACAGGTTAGGTGGTATGAAAAATATATGGCACTTTCTGTAATACTTGCAAGTGTAAAAAGCCACAAAAATCGCAACATTATCCTACCACTGATGTCCCAGTGCTGACTAAGTGTAACTGCAGCGGGATATATTGAGGTATACACTGTTAGGGCAATGCAAATAAAGATGGCGAGACACGCGGTCACAGTCATGGTAATTATAAATAGATTGGTATGCACGTAGTCGTGATCTTGTCCTACAGATCCAATCACAAGAATGATGCAGAGAACAACAACCACACTGACAAGAAAAACTATACCCGATATACTCCCATCGTGTGACACTGATTCTCCATCTCTGCGTTCCTTCGGGTGTCCTGCTGAGAACGGCAGTACAAACACTGCGCGCAAAACTTTGTTCAATCGAGTCATGGTAATTCTGAAAATGTAAATGTTTGATACGATTAGTATATATATACAATGCAAAAGCCTGATACGATTAGTATATACTTATAAATTAATGCACGTCTTTTTCCATATCAGGACTGCTATCATTCCAAGAGACCGATATCGGTCGAGGGATGATAACAGTCCTGAAATGGAAAAAGGCATGCATTAATCTATTTATCACATATTTCAACATTGAATTAAAAAGAACAAAATTAACTTCCCACACAGACACCAAACTTATATGGATATGAGTGTCCGATATCGGTTGAGGAATGATAACAGTCCTGCTATGGAAAAAGTCATGCAATGCTCTATTTATAGAGAGGCTTGATATCGAGTTATTAGATTTTTGCCCCGATATCTGCCAATGGGATTATATCGCTGTGGCACTTCCGGTGTTTACGTATGGGCAAAATTGACGTTATTACTTATAAATATGTGATTAATACAATTTAAATGTTTGATGTGGTTAGTATACACATGCAATGTAACCGTTTGATATGGTTATTATATACACACAATGTAAACGTTTGATACGGTTAGTATATACATACAATGTAAATGTTTGATACGGTTAGTATATACGTACAATGTAAATGTTTGATACGGTTAGTATATACGTACCATGTAAACATTTGATACGGTTAGTATATACATACAATGTAAACGTTTGATACGGTTAGTATGTACATACAATGTAAACGTTTGATACGGTTAGTATATACGTACAGTGTAAACATTTGATACGGTTGGTATATATATAGTCAATGATTCAATGTTACGGACATGTGGAAAACATTTGTATGCCTGCATCATAGTTTTTAGAGAGGAGCTTAAAGCCCATAAATAAGACTGCGACTTGTTATTGCAGTGCCTGAGCCAAGCCAAGGGAGGAAGCGGTCTTGAATGTGTTAACGGCATGGATTTTGTTGTACGAAAACGGTACATATTTGTGGTCATTTGTGACACAAGTTAACCAGGTCATGACTTTAACTTAATCACTTGGAACCTGTATTCAGTAGCTTCGTTGTTAGAAACAACCCTTTCTCATGAACAAAAACGTGGATAACAAATTTAGTACACACGATACGTTTCTAAAATACAACTTGTTCAGGTACGCTCATTATCAAAACACAGGTTGATTAAGGAATAAATCATGGAAGCCAGAATGTGTTGGGAGTTTTAACATGGATTGGCGGATATTAATATTTTATCCTGAGCCAGAAGCGAGGGATACAATTTACTAATATCTGCCAATTCACGTTAAAACTCAAAACACATTCTGTCTTTCATGATTTATTTCGATTCTGATATGTCTAAGAGTACAAATACGGCAGATTGGAAGACGGTAATTTATATTTACGTTTGCGGAAAATGTCGCACACAATTTATGTTGCCAATGGAAAAGTCAGTCACATTCCACGGTGCATGTGCTAATGAAACTATACCGAATGGATAACTCGCTCCTTTGTTAGCAAAGCGAATGAAGGAGGTCATGTTATAATTGACCTTAGTTTTAATAAATTTCGTTTTATGTTTATTTCAAACAATAATATACAAAAATGTATTTAATCAACCATGTCATCTAAAACACTGACTACTTGGTGGATGATACCACAGAGGTTTATTGGTCCACCCAGACGCGGTATCGACCCCGTGATAGTGGTAAAAACGTATATATATATTTATAGATTTAATGTGCACGACGCGTTTCCGGAATAACTCTCACCAACTACCTCATATTCACTTGATTGGAGTCAAATTATTTTAAAATTTTGGAGAGTACGTAAATGATTGATTAATTGATTGATTGATTGTTTCATGTTTAAAGCCAACCTTAACATAATTTCAGCTGTATCGTGGCGTGAACAAATTTATTATTAATGACTAAGTAAATGAGAGGACCTAAACAGGATAGCCAAAATCAGCTAAGATCACTTATGTCTGAGGGAGAAGAACCTTTGTTTTATATAGAATTGCATTATTTAGGAACAGTAAATTTCAATACTATATATATCTAATAAATCATGCCTGCTAAGGTTACATATGGTGGAGATTGGCATTGATTTTGATAAATTAGGGGTATCGATGTTCCCTCTTTCGATTATTTTTCTATTGGATTTTGGAACTGTTACGGGGTATTTTTTTGTTTTTATTGTATTACATTATTCAGTAACTGTAAATTTCTAACATACATTCATTCGATGACTAATTGTACAGTCAATGAAAGAAAATCAAGTTAAAAAGAAATCACTCTTGATAATTCATCAAAATTATTGTAAAATTTAAGATACTTGAAATTACACTCATACCCCGAACATCATCGGTGGTGTAATGGTTAGCATGCTTGCCTCGAGTGTGGTAAATCGTGGGTTCGATCCCCGATCGGCTAAAATCAAAGACTATCAATTGATATGTGTTGCTTCTCCGCTAAGCACGCAGCATTAGAAAGAAAGGGTAAATACTGGTTGGCTCGGAATCAGGATAATGTGCCCGAGTTGGGCGACATGTCTATCAGCGGACTGTGGTTTCCGTGAGCTTGCACTATGCAAATCCAACTAAGCGAATTGGTCTAGTACAAAGCGGACGTAATCGTCATCTCATTGAAAATTATCTTGTTCTCGCCATGATATAGCTGAAAAATTGCTGAGTTAGAGTTAAACTACAATCACTCACTCACATCCCTCTTTCGAAAAATATAATATGAGCATTTCATGCAATATCAAAACATTAACAATTGTTCATTATTTGTTATAAGCTTGAAAGAATAGTACAAAGACATATTAACTACCTATATGTAGCACGATACTAAGTAAGCATAGGCAACCAGTTGTCAATTTCGTGTATCTTACATTCACGCTAATAATTAATACTGAAAGGATGTCATCTGATTAATATTTGTTGTTAATCTGTGGAATAATTCAATCATCTTATTTTGATACACGGCTAAGGAAACCAGGAAATATTAATTTGTACTATATGTGTCACCCTCTTAAAATAAAGTTTTTCCTTATTCTTATTATTTATTTTTTTCTTCAATTCAATTCAAAATATTTTATTGTTTAAATAATAAACAAATGGATTGGATAAAAGGCAACGCCCATATAAATTATAAATTCTTTCCCATAATAATAGTATTGTTGTTAGCATTATATTTGTAACAAAATAATTATGTCTTAAAATATAGTGTTTTGTTCTTCATTAACTGTTCCTGAAAAAGGAAGTAAATATATGCATTCAAACTTCCTTAAAAGGAAATTATCTGATGTTCTCGTGGCAAGTATAATTTTGATTGGCTAAAAAGGTACTTTTAAAACTTCAGGGAAGCCGTGTGGTGACAGAAAATCAATAATCGCTCTCACCTATGTGCTGTCCATTTACATTGTGCACAGCAGACGACACACATTTCACAAGATGACAGAAAATCAATAATCGCTCTGTGTGATCTTCGTCCAAAGATACACGTATTTATGTTTTTCCTATGATAAGGACCTACTTAATATTAATGTTGGAACATTCAGATACAAATGTTATCAGTCTCTAGATGTTATATATCCCGTTTTAAAACGTATAATAGTCATCAGTACGTTTGACGGGTATTTTTGGAAAAATGAAAGAACGTTCTTAAACAACAACATAATTATGGCACTATATTCTGATTTTTAAAGTGGTAATACAATCCAAAAAATCGGAACAAATGCTACTAAATTGAAATTATTTATGAGAAATTAGCGTAATACATCTGTACATTCACCAATTTCAATTAAAAACAATAGTTGATTGATTGCTTTATGAGACTATGTTAATTGATGTTCTATACACAACTATATACTTACATAGTATCATATGTATACGCAACACATTTCAAGAGGTTTCACGTTCTCACAAAATAAATACTAGCTTCAAAAATAGATACTACACAGGTTTTGTATTGTTTTAGTTTTATCATGCGGGATCAGTGTTTAAACTTCCCTTATCGGAAAATAATTCCTTATGTGAAAGTAATCTTGGTGTTTATCATGGATATATACAATACTTGTGCACTGTCGAAGCATATGGGTAATATGTGTATGAGGCTTAGAAACGCGGGAAAAGGCGAGGCTTCGCCGAGCCTTTTCCCGCGTTTCGCGCCGAATACACATATTTACCTATATGCTTCGACAGTGCACATGTATTGTATTTATCCTGCAATTTTAAATCGTAAATAAACGTTTACTGGACGATGATAAAAGTATTTGAAATAATTTTATGTATGTATTTGAAAACAATATCCCCGATGTGCCCCGTTTTACATTTGTATGTTCTTTTTATAACTGACCAATATCAAAAAATGTTCTATTTATAACTGACCAATATCAAAAAATGTTCTATTTATAACTGACCAATATCAAAAAATATATTAGGCAGGCTATATTGGTCGGTAAATGCTGTCATTGCAGGATAAATAAATAAACAATTCTCGCAGGTTGTAGATACTTTATTTGTGAGTCCAATCATCAACAGTAATAGTAAATATACACTATTACTTTTTATCTATGAATCATGACCCTCACATGAAGTGTAAAGGTCTTTGTAATAATTTGGCATATAATCAATGTGACTCTGGTAAACTCATAGTAGAAAACCTTCAGAGTAGAATAATGACAATCCATATATGTATGCAGGAAAATGAGACATGTCCAACCACTAAACCAGAAAAGAAATATAGTAATAGAAATGAAAGAGAGTTTCCCGCCCAAAATTCAGCTGACCAAACTGACCAATCAGAAATGAAAAAGACAAAATAGTATGGAGTATTCATTTAACAGAAGTATTTTAAAAATGAATAAATATCTAAACTATAAATACTAATTAAAATATGTATATATTACTGAAACAGAAATAGAAATAGATTAAGGATTAAATATAAATGTATTTTATCATGATCAGCTACTAAATTAATAATAAAAATAATCATTATACTAAAAAAATAACTAATATGTACAAATTCACTCAACCACATAAATAATTGTATTACTAAATGATGATACAAAACTACCCTTTAATATTCCGACCACGCTACCAATGGTACATTTCCGCATTCGTATTTTGAATAGTCATTCTAGCTGTATTTTCTAATTGACTGATTGATTGATTGATTGGTTGATTATTGCTTCACGTCCAGCAAGCAGTATTTCACCAATATTTAGGAGGAGAACAAATTCAATTATGTATAAACAAGACTATATAGAAATGAGAGAAGGGGTGGGAAAACCCATTTTGCCTGCCACTATAAAAGTACGACGAGTTGGGTCGGGACGAACAATTTAGTCTTTTATAGGGCTATAATGCGCCTACTATTTGTTCGAAGTCTACAAAGAGGTCGTTCGCGTACAGGGAGTGTGGCACTCGCTAACAATGCTATCCACTATGGTCAACAGTCAGGCTTTCTGTATTATACCCTGACACCCCACCCCCTAATTGAGAGGGCTCCCCCGATGCACAATCCGGCGACGGCTGAACAGCGAGATTTCACTGACCCTGATATTGCATTGTCCATGTTCATCTGTGTGATAGAGTGTGGTCTTTTTTAATGAAAGTGAACTTGAGCCGTGTTTTTTTATTGTTTGTTTATATCTGTATTGGAGATCCAATTATCAAAATGGAGTGTTGGAATCAAATTACACGGTTAGACTTTGCATCATCCAACAGCTTGACCTATAACGCGAGTACATTTACCGCTGTGAACGCTGAACAGCTCCCTCTTTTTGGTATACATTGATAATATTTGCGGTCTACATTTAAAAGAAGGACAAATAAAAAGAATTAACTTGAGTCAGAATTGAAATTAATTTGAAATTTTGTTCACACGGTTTTTCCCCAAAATGCGTCCTGACACGACAATGACTGTTAGATGTTTCACATTTGCTAAGAATACTAATAGATAAAAGGGAATGATTTTAAATGGGTTCTAGTTCCTGTTAACATATTTTTCGGTTAATTTTAATGTCGAAATCTGTGAGTCGATTGCTACCAATGTTCAAAGGATGAAGTTGTGAATTTCGGAGAGAGAGATTTCTTTGAAGTTAACAGCGCCATATGTTGCGTTCATTTCACTGGTAGATACATATATAAGGACGTGAAAAACTTATTCTATTAAGCATGATGAACCCACAGGAGGATATCACAGAGCCAAAGGAAAAAAGGTATTTATACTTTAATTTTTTTGTGTTTTATTTATATTTTTACAAGCAAAATGTTTAAATCGGTAACTTTTTCACGGCACCTTAATTAACAGTAAGTTTTCCAATGTTCAATTTCGAAAGAGGAAAAAAAATCATTTTTAGGGCCTATATATATGCACTTTATTTCTTAATTTCGTTTCGTTTCGCTGTATTCGTTTCATTCCATTTCATTGCATTTCGATTTCGTTTTACACTTTAGTACAACCGGTTCAACTAGTTATATGTGAGGACATTTTAATAACATGTGAAAAACACTTACGTGACTGCTTCATTTCACTACGAAGGATAATCTGGTCCCATAAAACTAATTTATCCCGCCCACTTTTGAATGTCCCAAATCTTAAGAGTGAGAAGTAAGAATGGTGGGATGTTACAAAGACTAAAATTAAATATTTGACAATGCAAATAAGTAAGCAATTAAAAAAAGGTCAAAATAAAAAAGACATAGAAAAATTTGAGAAACAGTTAGAAGATCTTAAATCTAGTACAGATGACGGCGATATTATCAAAGGTAAGATACTAGAATTAGAAAATTTAATTAAGAAATATTATACACAAAAAGCGGAAGCCGCAAAAATTCGTTCAAGAATAAAATGGGCGGAAGAAGGGGAAAGGTCAACTCGATATTTCTTTGAGCTTGAAAAAAAACAGGGAGAAAATAAAATGTGGAATCGAATTAAAAACACAGAAGGTAAGTATAAATATGATATAGATTCAATAATTGACGAACAGATAAAATTTTACTCCAAGCTATTTACAACTGAGGGATGGGATGAAAACAGTGCTAATAAATTAACGCAACATATTGAAAGTAAGTTAAATGTGGATGAAAAAGAAACTCTCGAATTGGATGTTAGTATAAACGAAATTAAAAATGTTTTAAATATTTTGAAACCAAATAAATCACCCGGAGAGGATGGAATAATTTCTGAGTTTTATAGAACTCATTGGGAACAAATCAAAGACGAATTCTTTCTGCTTGTAAATGATACTTTCGAAAAAAAAGAACTAACTCCTTCACAATATAAGGGGGTTCTTACTCTATTACATAAAAGTGGGGAGCGGGAAGATATACGAAACTGGAGACCACTGACTCTATTAAACAGTGACTACAAAATAATTGCCAAAATTCTTGCAGAAAGATTAAAAGTTGTTTTACCAAAATTAATACATTCGGACCAGAAGGGATTTGTAAAAGGTCGTAATATCAGTGAAGCTAACCGTCTAATACAAGATGTAATAGAATATACTGATCGTGAAGATGATGACGGTATCATAATATTTTTAGATCAACAAAAGGCCTTCGACCGGGTAGAATGGGGATGGGTGGATCATGTATTAAGCAAATTTAACTTTGGTGAAAAATTTAGGGAGTGGGTTCAAATGTTATTCAAATATGCACAAACTTGTATCAAGACCAATGGTTTGTGTCTAAATATTTCAATATTTCAAGGTCCTGTAGACAAGGGTTTCCAATATCGCCTCTTGTTTACATACTACAGGCCGAACCTGTAGCCTGTGCTATAAGGGGGGATAGTGAAATACAAGGAATCAAATTACCTGGGGGGAAAGATGGGGAATATATCGAGACTAAGCTCTGCATGATTGCAGATGACACTCAGCTATTTAATAAAAATGATGAATCTGTCAAAAAATCTTTTGATATTTTAACTATATATGAAAAAGCCTCTGGTTCAAAAGTCAATTATGAAAAGACAAAAGGTATGTATATTGGATCGGCTAAAAATAACAGACCCAAGTTTACAAAAATAGTTTGGACAAAGGATAATGTTAAAACTCTTGGCATTCATCATGGTTATAATATACAAAATGATGAGAGATGGAAATCAATATTAGATAAAATGAAAAATTGTGTCCACGTTTGGAAAAGTAGAAACTTGACATATACAGGAAAAACTTTAATAGTGAAAAATCTCTTGATCTCTCTTTGTGGTTACGAAATTGAAATGCGGGGAATACCAGAAAAATACGTAAAAGAAATAACAACTTTGGTATGGGGTTTTATCTGGGGAGGGGGTATTAATCAAATAGATAGGAAAGTTTGCTGCTTGGGAGTAGAAAATGGAGGCATGGGTATGATTAACATACAAGAGTTTATTGACAGCAAAAGAATTAAGCTTCTATACCGAATTTTACATGAACCATTAGAAAGTTGGAATGCAATTGGTAAGTATTGGCTCCGTAAGTTAGACATCAAGTTTAATGAAAAATATTTTGTATGTAAATGCTCTAATGTATCAACTCTAAATTTAAATATGTTACCATTTTTTTACAAAATATGTATCCAATCATGGTCAAAATTACAGGAACTTATTCAATTGTGTAATAATGACATTGATTCCATTCTAAAAACCAGAATATTTTGTAACTCTTCAATAACTTTTAAAAACAAACCATTAGGGTTTACCTCGTTTCTGCAAAGTAACTTACGAACTATAAACGATATTTGGGAGTCAAATAATACAAATTTTAAAAGTTGTCATGATATATACAATTTATTAATAGATAGGAGGAACTGTATTTCAGAGTTTTCTAAGATAAAAAAAGCAATCCCCGAAAAGTTCATAAAAGTCTTAAAAGGTGAAACTACAATAGTACCAGAACGTAGAGTTACCTTAAATATCAACGATAAGCTACAATTTTTAAATGAGTCAAATACAATTATATCACCTGATAAATTGAAAATAAAAGTAATTCATGGAATCTTTAAACAAAATATAAAACCAAAATGTCAGATTAAGTGGGAAGAACAGTACGGGGGTAATTTTGATTGGACACAAATTTGGACAAAATTAAAGAAAATCAAAGTTACTAATAAGGTCAAAGAATTCCAGTGGAAATGTCTCCATAATATAAATTATACAGGACATAGATTGAAAAAAATGAATTTGTCAAACGGAAGATGCCATCTCTGCCAAATAAGAAACAACGATGAAACGATGCAGCATCTATTTTTTAAATGTCCTTCTGTGAACAAAATTATAAAAGAAATAGAAGCAATATTTAACAGATCTGGATTAACAGCTAATATAGAAATCAGGGAATTAAATATAATGTTAGGGCTATATGGGGGTGAGGATTTAGACGTCATTTTTAATACCGTAATATTTATCTCAAAGTGGGAAATATGGAAAATACGTAATAAGGTGAAATATAACCAATCCCGAATTGGAGATCAAACAATTTTCAACACTTGGAAAAATAATTTTAAAAAACATTTACAATGCACATTACAAACTTCGCATATTAATGAAAATGATCAAAACAAATTAGAACTTTTTCGGAATAACATATGAGTATTTATTATTTATGAACATAAAGCTAATGCATGGTAATAATTGTATCGTCCAATTGTATATATTATAATGAAATGTAAAAACAAATGAATATGAAATATGTTTAAGTGGACTTTTTATTTTTATTTTCACTTGCTACCCCTGGACAAGTGAGATTTATGTAAAACAGGGACCCTTAATGTTCACTCCTGGGTCATTAAGGTTATTGTAAACAGGAGATTTTGAATAAACTATATTATGATGAAAAAAAAAAGAGTGAGAAGTCATGCATATCCTAGAGTAATCGATTTTTTCAATGTTTCTACGATTGTGTGGTTGGTTGATGGAGCTGTTCTGGTGGTGTGGTATCCTTACTGTTTGTTTTCATATTTTTGCGATGTTCATAGCAGTACTGTTAATTGGGATGGAGATAGCCTATGGTATCGAACCAAGTGTAGGAATATACCAGATGCATATTCCATTTAATTTCTCGACCCAAAATAATTAGAATGTCAAAGTAAAAACAAACCAGTTTTATAAGAGCAGAAGAAAATTGTCAAACATGTATCCAATACGCAATAAGGCTATCTATGAATGATGGAGATAAACGAAAGTTTAACAATAGTAATTAGTAAATTTTAAAAATAATTTTGTGTCGCTATTTTTGTAGGATCCAGAAACACGTCATGTGTACTAAATTAGATATCTACGTTTGTATTACATAGCAATTTCTTTTATCTAACTACATACAATTTCCATTAATCTCATTTATGTAAATTATATTTTTCTGTTATTTTATCTGTAAGATGCAGTCTCATTTATATGGTTGCATATTTAAAATGTACGGAGAAGAGATCGGAAAAAATCAAACATTTCCTTGATTAATTCTAAATTTGTCAGACAAGTCGAATGTATATAAAATAATGAAAGAACACCTTCAATCACGTTTTTCATGTACAACACAATAAATTACATAAGACTATATTATTATAGAACGGAATGTCCTATATATCGATTGTCTCTTTCTATATAAATTGATTCAACATTTATATTTCTTATATAGTTCGTGACCATTAATTGTCTGCTCTAAAGTGCAATTCTTACATCTCTTTTCCTTTAGGACACATATGTAATAATCTGAAATGTTTTTGTAGTATTAAGACACAGGGAAACATCAATATCTACTAATATATAGGATATGATTATTCATTGTATTCTGTTAAGATTATTTGTTCATTCCCAAATGAAGATGATGTGAACACTACAATGAATTACTTAAAGTATAATAAAATAGCGGTAGTTTTGAAGATCGAGACATACATTAACACCAGTATCGCATTGAGTCCGATGGGTCGACATGTGATACTGGTGATAAAGTACGCGGAGATGTCAAAACTGATCTTATTATTTGTATCGGTAACGTCATAACGAGTTTGAAGTTATACCGGTAGATAATTCAGTATTCGAGTCAGTTCGATGAAACTAACAATATCACTCGGTGAGATCAAAGGAGCATATTTTCAAATTACCCTTAGTGTTTGAAACTACGCTTTAATATGATAACACAAAGACAGTTATAACTTCGAATGTATAGCAATGAAAAGAAACTTTAAGCAGTGATGATCAACTACCTCTCATCTTAACTCACTGAACACCAAAACAATACCATAATATATATATATATATGTTGAAAATCCAATTCCTGGCTGCGGAATTGTGTAATCCAGCTCGCTCGCATTAATGATTATCTCAAACGGATATCAATTCATACAAGTTATTTAGAAATGTCAGTTCACAGATATTTCTGCAACTAAGAGGTATAGCGAAACCATTTTCATATCGTTTATTACTCATATAGTAAATGATAGTATAGACATTGTAGAACATTCACACGACATGAACAACCTGTGTTATAATAGCAATTTGAATACACGGAAGGCTACATGCGATTTGTTTTTATTCTAGTTGTGATATAACGTTTCGGTTATCCAAATGAAATAACAAACGTTTCCTTATTTTCACATCTGCACTCTGTCAAGTAGTACTGGTGTACTTAAAAGTAATTTAGTATTACAAAACTATTGCATTTTATATACAAATGGAAAGGCAACACTTACTGGCTTTCGATTTTTCACCAGCACTGTCGGACTGTTGTTTATTACACTACAATCAGTGAACTAATAAAGTAGTTAGTTTAATGTTAATTTACTATTTTGATCATGTAAACTAGAATCTTTGTGATTTGCAGTAACAATGATTTCCTAACCAAGGGACTATACCTGTCAACTAAATTATCGATTCACCGGCATGGAAGGTTTGGGTCCATATAACTAGTTTAACCCCGCCACATTTTATTGAAGCGACTGTGCCAATACACGAAAGTCAACATTCATAAATATGAGTGTTACGGGTATTGATTTTGTCATTGTTCCTTTCATTTTTCTATTCAATTTTGGAATTGCTATGATAGTGTGGTATTTTGGGTTTTCATTATATTAACTGTCCAGATGGGGTGGGGGGAGAGGAGTTGTGGCTGTGATCGTATGGTAGTTGGATTTACAACTACCTATGCAGTCAGTGCCTATCACCACTGATGTTGTGTGTTCGAATTTCGATAATGGCGAGGTGTACAATATTATGTGATAAAGTTTGTCAGTGACTTGCGATAGGTAGGTGGTTTTCTCCGGGTCCTCTGGTTTCCTCAACCAATAAAACTGACTGCCACGATATAACTGAAATGTTGTTGAAAATGGCGTTAAACATCATCAAAGAAACTAACTGTCCAGAGATGCCAACTACCAAAATTTATATCTCAAAAAGATTGTTTTATTTATTCGTGTTATTTGTTTATTATACTGATCATTCTATGTATTACTGAATTATGAAAAGAAAGTAATGATTTATATATATTTTGATTTGTTTTAATGTTTTGTCACATTGTTGGTTCATGGGAAATAAATCACTACGATAGGACGGAACAATATAATCAAGCATTACTTATACGAGTTGAAAGCATATACTGAAACTCTACTGACTCACACATCCAAACTAACAAGTTGGCATAAGAGGACATTGATTTAATCGGAAAAAAATAATGTTACGAAAAATCATATATTTGTAATATACTACTTCAGCTATGCTCATAGTCAAATAATGTAAAAGTATTTAGGAGTAGGAAAACTAAAAGGGCCTAAACAGGATATCCAAATCGGCTAGACATTGAATAGCTAATGTGCGCATAACCGAAAAGCTGACCACATTTTACTATTGTGTTTGTGGATTTAAAACGATTACACTATTCTCTATCGTTCAACAACAATCTATAGATCAAAATATGTTTTCGTAGAAGACGAAATATCAAATTAAGCACATTTATTATCAATATTGAATAAAAAATGTAATTATTACAAATATTACCTCAACAATCTGGTTGTATTTTATTTAGACGTGATCGCCTGGATGGCACAATGTCACCATTTTCTTCCTCTCTGTTCTATATCGGAAACTCAATAAACATTATTAGGAATAATTTCCTGTTAAATAATATGTTGCCCTAACACCAATTGATCATCAATTGCGTCCTCATCTTTTCCTGAATGAAATATTTCCTTGTATGTTAAGTTTCAGTATTTTGCCCTTATTTATCATTCTCATCGTATACACCGTAATTTGAAGAAAAAAAAACATGCCACGGCTTTTACCTTCATTTGTAATTATGTTGTTATAATTCGTTGCATTTTGTCGGAAGGAGTGCTTGTTTTGGTTAGGCTCTTTGTTAATTTTTTTTCATTTTTCTTCTTGCTTCCCCTGAATAGCTTGTTCATTTAAAGATTGTTACTGTAAACGTTAGAGAAGACTGAAGGGACAATCAACAATGACCAATCCAGAGAAATTTACAACATAGTGGTCACAAGACGAAGAAAATCTAAATAATTACACAACACAATATGTATTGGAAACCACTATGCGCAAGCAAACACAAATAACGTAAATAAGACATGAGCACTCCTACAACAAGCTGAAGTTAAAGTCGATCTGAACATCGTTTGTATGCGGAGATCGCAACGGATATCACAACACGTTCAGGTTTTAGGCGACCTATTCTAAGGAAAAGCATGTGTTCACGACAAATTATGATCATTTAAAGTTCTCTAATATGTAAGAAACAGTTTGAAAATACCACGGGGAGTAATCAGAAGTAGTAAATACCACGGGGAGTAGTCAGAAGTAGTAAATACCACGGGAGTAATCAGAAGTAGTAAATACCACGGGGAGTAGTCAGAAGTAGTAAATACCACGGGGAGTAGTCAGAAGTAGTAAATACCACGGGGAGTAGTCAGAAGTAGTAAATACCACGGGGAGTAATCAGAAGTAGTAAATACCACGGGGAGTAGTCAGAAGTAGTAAATACCACGGGGAGTAGTCAGAAGTAGTAAATACCACGGGGAGTAGTCAGAAGTAGTAAATACCACGAGGAGTAGTCAGAAGTAGTAAATACCACGGGGAGTAGTCAGAAGTAGTAAATACCACGGGGAGTAGTCAGAAGTAGTAAATACCACGGGGAGTAGTCAGAAGTAGTAAATACCACGGGGAGTAGTCAGAAGTAGTAAATACCACGGGGAGTAGTCAGAAGTAGTAAATACCACGGGGAGTAGTCAGAAGTAGTAAATACCACGGGGAGTAGTCAGAAGTAGTAAATACCACGGGGAGTAGTCAGAAGTAGTAAATACCACGGGGAGTAGTCAGAAGTAGTAAATACCACGGGGAGTAGTCAGAAGTAGTAAATACCACGGGGAGTAGTCAGAAGTAGTAAATACCACGGGGAGTAGTCAGAAGTAGTAAATACCACGGGGAGTAGTCAGAAGTAGTAAATACCACGGGGAGTAGTCAGAAGTAGTAAATACCACGGGGAGTAGTCAGAAGTAGAAAATACCACGGGGAGTAGTCAGAAGTAGTAAATACCACGGGGAGTAGTCAGAAGTAGTAAATACCACGGGGAGTAGTCAGAAGTAGTAAATACCACGGGGAGTAGTCAGAAGTAGTAAATACCACGGGGAGTAGTCAGAAGTAGTAAATACCACGGGGAGTAGTCAGAAGTAGAAAATACCACGGGGAGTAGTCAGAAGTAGTAAATACCACGGGGAGTAGTCAGAAGTAGTAAATAGAATGACAGACAATACAATGACCAAATGTCAATGCATTGACATGTAAATCGAGCAAAATGTTGAGTAATTGTTGTATTCAAATATTTGGCTCGATCTACAAAAAGATATATCTACGTCTGATCTGTTATCATATATCTACATTATGATCTAGTAGGATAAAACAATTATGTCCTGATAAAAGTACGTATTAAGATCATTTGAATGTTTTATTAAATATAGAGTAATTTCCGTTGACGTCAATGTGACTATTCCAATTGACTCAATTACATTTGATGTTTGATACTATGATCATTGATAATTGCTGGCAGTAGTAAACACAATTGTAAATGTGATGCCTGAAATTGATACATTAGTTAAAGCTATAATTATATAATACATTATACTCAATATTTCCGTTTTATTTCTACGTCAACATCCAAACTATTAATACAATAAATAAAAAGTAACCTTTTTTAAATGATAAAATAAAACAAAAAATATCACATTGTCGGAACAGTTCCAAAACTATATATTCAAAATCAAAATCGATTCCTCTAATACATGACCACTTAATTTCTTGGCTTGGTAAATGCACTTTAATAAAGTGTAGGGTTAAGATAATTCTATAGGCTCAAACATTCTCTCTAAGTGAAATGATGCGGTCATGCATTTGTTTTCCACATGTGAGTTAAAAATCAACCCTCGCATAACACTTGGTGATTTCATTTGAAATTGAGAATTCCATTTTTTTTTAATTTCTCTACAACATTCCACAAGTAACAATTTGCACATAGATTATGTATGTTATATACACGAATAATATTATACAGTCCTGAACTCATTCATGACTTATCACTGGACGTGTAACAAGAGTAGCACGACGAGTGTCACTAGTGGAGCAGGAACTGTTTACCCTTCCGGAGCAGCTGAATTCACCCCCGTTAATTTGTGTGGTCCATGTGCTCAATCTCTACTTTTCTGTGCAGTTTGTTTTTAGACATAATTGTTTTTTTTGTGGTCATTGTATTACATGTCCCTCGATTTAAGGCTTCTAAATATCACTTTGTTATCTTCATACTTTTATAATAATGACGTTAACTGATGAAGATATTATCTAGTGTTGAATTTGGTATTTAGGAATCTTTGAAAGAATATGCAGTTAATAACAATATAAAATCGCTTATCTCAAAGACGTCGTCCACTTTTTTAGTAGTATACAATTATTTAATTAATTCATGACAAATGATGTCAGTCATCCTCAGACGTAGGTAATAGTGGCAGACATTTGGTATTCTGTTGAGGTAATTGGCAACTTGCTCCCAAAAAATCTTAAATTATTTGGCTTTTGCACTTTTCTAAAGAAAGTTATTCCAGAAACTCGTGTTGCACACTAACATTAACGATTTTATCACTATAGTTTTGCGTATTTCGACTTCTGTGCTCTAAACTACTTTGACTGTCCGGATGTGTCGGCTCTCGCACTATAGACCAGACACGGATGTGATTTCATTCACCTCTCAAAGTTAACCCCTTTTGAAGCTATTTTGGTTTATAACTATCGTATTTGCCCAGTGAGACAAAAATAATCAGAAATCAAGGTTTAGCCAGCTTGTGAAGTATTGTCATTTGAATAATATAAAAATTACACCCAAATAAACATATGAAACAGATCATGCTCATTTATTTAGGATTATATCCAGCAACAGTCAACGTGTAATGTTGGTTTCTTCCCACTGGAATGTGTCATACTTAGTTGAACTGTGTACAGGACTTCCAAAAGGTTATGTGAAAATGACAAATAGCTAATTATCTTATTTTGTGGATTACATATGCTTCCACATTACAATGATTACTGTTCTTATGAAAGAAAGATTAAACAGGGATGGTAAACAATTCCATTAATAACAAAGCGAACAATCCAAGTTATAAATACAGATCCGGGCTTGGGGCAAGTAACAAATGTTGTCGGATTAAACCGGTTAAGGGAACCCCAACATTTCCCTCTTGATAACTGGATCTCCAAAGGCAATACATATATAAACAGACTATGAAAACATACACATACCCTCTTCCACTAAGAAGACAACATACTGTTACAGAGATGTACGACAACATGAACATTGACAGTACAATAGCAGGGTCAATGAATGATCGCAGCTAACGGGCTCCTAGCTAGGAAAGGTAAACTCTGTTGATTAAGGTACATTATGTATATGCTCCTTTAAAGGGTTCATATACGTTGAGAAAACTGATACATATATTCGACAAACTGTCTTGTAATTCTTAAATCATATCGTGAACTTACTCATTACAGAGACAATACAAATTGTATAAAAACACACATCTCCTCTTTCCCTAAATCGATTGATAGCGGATTTAAGCAATGAATAATAGACATATTTATTTTATCACAAATGAATAGAAAACAGATCAACTACTTGGACCTTTCTAAACTAAGACAATACATCAGAATTTGTTGAGTGCTTCTGTCTCTATATTAAATAACTGCCTTCATGATTTATATTTCTATGAATAATCATATTGTGTAGTTCAGGGTTATAGGATTAAGTTGGGATAAGTAAGGAAATTAGTGGGTGGCAAATCAAGGACAAAACAACCATAAACTTAACAAAACGAATACACCGCCGATTTATTTATATTGGTGCATCATGCTTTGTTAAACATTAGTAATGGATGTTATATTTTATTCGCAAAAAGTTGTAGAATATAACAACGATATAACGAGACTTTCCGCTTTTGCTAAAACTTATCTATAAATGGTTGTATGTTTAATGGTGTTTAACGATATATTGTTTTAACAATATTTCAATTATATCGTGGCGGTCAGCTTTTTATTGGTGGCGCTTATCAATAAACGGTCCCCATACGTACATACGTCGAGTAATGTACAGGAATGTCAACTTGTGAAAAAATATATAATATGGGAGGGAAGTCCGAACAGGTATTGCGAACTGACCGATGAAATTCCAGGTACAAACAGTGGTTGTAGACTTCTGGTCAAATGTCGATGATTGTGACCAATCTAATGGTCACTGACGCTGACCGTCCAATCATATGCAAGACAGCTAAATTTATTGTCCGAATGGTCAACAATTATTGGCGTTCTCTCGGTTTTGAATATGTAGAGCCATCGCTGATTGCTCGATTGGAAATAGGAACTCTGATATGACTATACAGGTGAATATCGTAAGATGTGAGTGTATCATCTAACAATTAATAACAAAATATACAACAAACATATAATTGTAATTAAATCTTAAATCATATTTTTTTAAATTGCATACAAATAACAGCAACATTTAAGCGCACAGCTCCTCTCCCACAAAGTCAATTGACTACGAAGCTAAGCAATGAATAATATTGAGATGGATGTATTTACTCACAAATAATAATAAAAAAACACACTGGGATTTCACCAAACTAAGCTACGTCAATCTATCAGAATTAGTTACTTATTTATCTGTTTCATGTTATTGACTTCGTGTTTTATTAATCTATAGGTAATCATCTTGTACAGTTCAGGGTCACATACATAAGTCGAGATAAGCCACGAAATCGGTGAAAAATTAAGAATACAACAAGCATAATCTGAAGAAGAAACGAGTACACCTTACTTATTTATATTCGTAAATTACGCTTGCTTAAACAGTAGTGATGGAAATTGTATTTCATTCACGAAATGCTCTAGTATATATGCCAACAATAAAACATATTTATTTAAAAAAAAAAAATTGCAATATTTCTTGAATACAAAGAATTCATGAAAACATGTCAATATTTCAAATTAAATATCAAATAGATAATGGTCGCCGACTGTGACAAGCAGCAGATGATAACAACTAAATGATGTCTCTGACAAACAATTAACCCTACAAATTAGAGGCTAATGTATAAATGAGAGATTTGAACGTAGTTTTCTGTAAGCTAAACATGATCGTAATGTTGTTCCTATCCCGTGAAATCGGTCAGCTCCTATAATTGTCGTGTCTTCAATGCTGGTTTGTTTGGTGCTTAGACGTGTAATCGACATTTCACTATCAAACATTTGTTTTACTGCTGATCTGTTTACTGACAGTAGTTTCTTGTAAAAAATCAAATAAAATAAAATAAATAAACATTTGACTTGCTTGTTATTTATATGGTGTGCGTGTGTGCGTGTGTGCGTGTGTGTGTGTGTGCGTGTGTGCGTGTGTGCGTGTGTGCGTGTGTGCGTGTGTGCGTGTGTGCGTGTGTGCGATTAAATTAAACTGCATTCAAATTACATCACCCCCTTACAGGATATTCATGAGCATCACCCACTTACAGGATATTCATGAACATCACCCACTTACAGGATATTCATGAACATCACCCCCTTACAGGATATTCATGAGCATCACCCACTTACAGGATATTCATGAGCATCACCCACTTACAGGATATTCATGAACATCACCCACTTACAGGATATTCATGAACATCACCCCCTTACAGGATATTCATGAGCATCACCCACTTACAGGATATTCATGAGCATCACCCACTTACAGGATATTCATGAACATCACCCACTTACAGGATATTCATGAACATCACCCACTTACAGGATATTCATGAGCATCACCCACTTACAGGATATTCATGAGCATCACCCCCTTACAGGATATTCATGAACATCACCCACTTACAGGATATTCATGAACATCACCCACTTACAGGATATTCATGAACATCACCCACTTACAGGATATTCATGAACATCACCCACTTACAGGATATTCATGAACATCACCCCCTTACAGGATATTCATGAGCATCACCCCCTTACAGGATATTCATGAACATCACCCACTTACAGGATATTCATGAACATCACCCACTTACAGGATATTCATGAACATCACCCACTTACAGGATATTCATGAACATCACCCACTTACAGGATATTCATGAGCATCACCCCCTTACAGGATATTCATGAGCATCACCCACTTACAGGATATTCATGAACATCACCCACTTACAGGATATTCATGAGCATCACCCCCTTACAGGATATTCATGAACATCACCCACTTACAGGATATTCATGAACATCCCCCACTTACAGGATATTCATGAGCATCACCCCCTTACAGGATATTCATGAGCATCACCCCCTTACAGGATATTCATGAGCATCACCCACTTACAGGATATTCATGAGCATCACCCCCTTACAGGATATTCATGAGCATCACCCCCTTACAGGATATTCATGAGCATCACCCCCTTACAGGATATTCATGAGCATCACCCACTTACAGGATATTCATGAACATCACCCACTTACAGGATATTCGTGAACATCACCCACTTACAGTATATTCTTGTACATCACCCACTTACAGGATATTCGTGAACATCACCCACTTACAGGATATTCGTGAACATCACCCACTTACAGGATATTCTTGAACATCATCCACTTACAGGATATTCGTGAACATCACCCACTTACAGGATATTCGTGAACATCACCCCCTTACAGGATATTCATGAGCATCACCCCCTTACAGGATATTCATGAACATCACCCACTTACAGGATATTCATGAACATCCCCCACTTACAGGATATTCATGAGCATCACCCCCTTACAGGATATTCATGAGCATCACCCCCTTACAGGATATTCATGAGCATCACCCACTTACAGGATATTCATGAGCATCACCCCCTTACAGGATATTCATGAGCATCACCCCCTTACAGGATATTCATGAGCATCACCCCCTTACAGGATATTCATGAGCATCACCCACTTACAGGATATTCATGAACATCACCCACTTACAGGATATTCGTGAACATCACCCACTTACAGTATATTCTTGTACATCACCCACTTACAGGATATTCGTGAACATCACCCACTTACAGGATATTCGTGAACATCACCCACTTACAGGATATTCTTGAACATCATCCACTTACAGGATATTCGTGAACATCACCCACTTACAGGATATTCGTGAACATCACCCCCTTACAGAATATTCGTGAACATCACCCCCGTACAGGATATTCGTGAACATCACCCCCTTACAGGATATTCGTGAACATCACCCCCTTAAATAAACATTTGACTTGCTTGTTATTTATATGGTGTGCGTGTGTGCGATTAAATTAAACTGCATTCAAATTACATCACCCCCTTACAGGTTATTCATGAGCATCACCCACTTACAGGATATTCATGAACATCACCCACTTACAGGATATTCGTGAACATCACCCACTTACAGTATATTCTTGTACATCACCCACTTACAGGATATTCGTGAACATCACCCACTTACAGGATATTCGTGAACATCACCCACTTACAGGATATTCGTGAACATCATCCACTTACAGGATATTCGTGAACATCACCCACTTACAGGATATTCGTGAACATCACCCCCTTACAGAATATTCGTGAACATCACCCCCGTACAGGATATTCGTGAACATCACCCCCTTACAGGATATTCGTGAACATCACCCCCTCACAGGATATTCGGGAACATCACCCCCTTACAGAATATTCGTGAACATCACCCACTTACAGGATAGTCGTGAACATCACCCTCTTACAAGATATTCGTGAACATCACCCCCTTACAGAATATTCGTGATCATCACCCCCTTACAGGATATTCGTGAACATCGCCCACTTACAGGATAGTCGTGAACATCACCCACTTACAGGATATTCGTGAACATCACCCACTTAAAGGATATTCGTGAACATCACCCCCTTACAGAATATTCTTGAACATCACCCACTTACAGGATATTCGTGAACATCACCCACTTAAAGGATATTCGTGAACATCACCCCCTTACAGGATATTCGTGAACATCACCCCCGTACAGGATATTCATGAACATCACCCCCTTACAGGATATTCGTGAACATCACCCCCTCACAGGATATTCGTGAACATCACCCCCTTACAGGATATTCGTGAACATCACCCCTTACATGATATTCGTGAACATCACCCCTTACAGGATATTCGTGAACATCAACCTCTTACAGGATATTCGTGAACTTCACCCCCTTACAGGATATTCGTGAACATCATCCCCTTACAGGATATTCGTGAACATCAACAACTTACAGGATATTCGTGAACATCACCCCCTTACAGGATATTCGTGAACATCACCCACTTACAGGATATTCGTGAACACCACCCCCTCACAGGATATTCGGGAACATCACCCCCTTACAGGATATTCGTGAACATCACCCACTTACAGGATAGTCGTGAACATCACCCTCTTACAAGATATTCGTGAACATCACCCCCTTTCAGGATATTCGTGAACATCACCCCCTTACAGGATATTCGTGAACATCGCCCACTTACAGGATAGTCGTGAACATCACCCACTTACAGGATATTCGTGAACATCACCCACTTAAAGGATATTCGTGAACATCACCCCCTTACAGGATATTCTTGAACATCACCCACTTACAGGATATTCGTGAACATCACCCACTTACATGATATTCGTGAACATCACCCCCTTACAGGATATTCGTGAACATCACCCCGTACAGGATATTCGTGAACATCACCCCCTCACAGGATATTCGTGAACATCACCCCCTTACAGGATATTCGTGAACATCACCCCTTACAGGATATTCGTGAACATCACCCCTTACAGGATATTCGTGAACATCAACCTCTTACAGGATATTCGTGAACATCACCCCCTTACAGGATATTCGTGAACATCATCCCCTTACAGTATATTCGTGAATATCACCCACTTACAGGATATTCGTGAACATCACCCCCTTACAGGATATTCGTGAACATCACCCACTTACAGGATATTCGAGAACATCACCCACATACAGGATATTCGTGAGCATCACCCCTTACAGGATATTCGTGAACATCACCCACTTCCAGAATATTCGTGAACATCACCCACTTACAGGATAATCGTGAACATCATCCCCTTACAGAATATTCGTGAACATCACCCCCGTACAGGATATTCGTGAACATCACCCCCTTACAGGATATTCGTGAACATCACCCCCTCACAAGATATTCGGGAACATCACCCCCTTACGGGATATACGTGAACATCACCCCCTTACAGGATATTCGTGAACATCACCCTCTTACAAGATATTCGTGAACATCACCCCCTTACAGGATATTCGTGAACATTACCCCCTTACAGGATATTCGTGAACATCACCCACTTAGAGGATAGTCGTGAACATCACCCACTTACAGGATATTCGTGAACATCACCCACTTAAAGGATATTCGTGAACATCACCCCCTTACAGGATATTCTTGAACATCACCCACTTACAGGATATTCGTGAACATCACCCACTTACATGATATTCGTGAACATCACCCCCTTACAGGATATTCGTGAACATGACCTCCGTACAGGATATTCGTGAACATCACCCCCTTACAGGATATTCGTGAACATCACCCCCTCACAGGATATTCGTGAACATCACCCCCTTACAGGATATTCGTGAACATCACCCCTTACATGATATTCGTGAACATCACCCCTTACAGGATATTCGTGAACATCAACCTCTTACAGGATATTCGTGAACATCAACCCCTTACAGGATATTCGTGAACATCATCCCCTTACAGGATATTCGTGAACATCAACAACTTACAGGATATTCGTGAACATCACCCCCTTACAGGATATTCGTGAACATCACCCACTTACAGGATATTCGTGAACACCACCCCCTCACAGGATATTCGGGAACATCACCCCCTTACAGGATATTCGTGAACATCACCCACTTACAGGATAGTCGTGAACATCACCCTCTTACAAGATATTCGTGAACATCACCCCCTTACAGGATATTCGTGAACATCACCCCCTTACAGGATATTCGTGAACATCGCCCACTTACAGGATAGTCGTGAACATCACCCACTTACAGAATATTCGTGAACATCACCCACTTAAAGGATATTCGTGAACATGACCCCCGTACAGGATATTCGTGAACATCACCCCCTCACAGGATATTCGTGAACATCACCCCCTTACAGGATATTCGTGAACATCACCCCTTACAGGATATTCGTGAACATCACCCCTTACAGGATATTCGTCAACATCAACCTCTTACAGGATATTCGTGAACATCACCCCCTTACAGGATATTCGTGAACATCATCCACTTACAGGATATCGTGAACATCACCCACTTAAAGGATATTCGTGAACATCACCCCCTTACAGGATATTCGTGAACATCACCCACTTACAGGATATTCGAGAACATCACCCACATACAGGATATTCGTGAGCATCACCCCTTACAGGATATTCGTGAACATCACCCACTTTCAGGATATTCGTGAACATCACCCACTTACAGGATATTCGTGAACATCATCCCCTTACAGAATATTCGTGAACATCGCCCCCGTACAGGATATTCGTGAACATCACCCCCTTACAGGATATTCGTGAACATCACCCCCTCACAAGATATTCGGGAACATCACCCCCTTACGGGATATACGTGAACATCACCCCCTTACAGGATATTCGTGAACATCACCCTCTTACAAGATATTCGTGAACATCACCCCCTTACAGGATATTCGTGAACATCACCCCCTTAAATAAACATTTGACTTGCTTGTTATTTATATGGTGTGCGTGTGTGCGATTAAATTAAACTGCATTCAAATTACATCACCCCCTTACAGGATATTCATGAGCATCACCCACTTACAGGATATTCATGAACATCACCCACTTACAGGATATTCGTGAACATCACCCACTTACAGGATATTCTTGTACATCACCCACTTACAGGATATTCGTGAACATCACCCACTTACAGGATATTCGTGAACATCACCCACTTACAGGATATTCGTGAACATCACCCACTTACAGGATATTCTTGAACATCATCCACTTACAGGATATTCGTGAACATCACCCACTTACAGGATATTCGTGAACATCACCCCTTTACAGAATATTCGTGAACATCACCCCCGTACAGGATATTCGTGAACATCACCCCCTTACAGCTTATTCGTGAACATCACCCCCTCACAGGATATTCGGGAACATCACCCCCTTACAGGATATTCGTGAACATCACCCACTTACAGGATAGTCGTGAACATCACCCCCTTACAGCATATTCGTGAACATCACCCCCTCACAGGATATTCGGGAACATCACCCCCTTACAGGATATTCGTGAACATCACCCACTTACAGGATAGTCGTGAACATCACCCACTTACAGGATATTCGTGAACATCACCCACTTAAAGGATATTCGTGAACATCACCCCCTTACAGGATATTCTTGAACATCACCCACTTACATGATATTCGTGAACATCACCCACTTACATGATATTCGTGAACATCACCCCCTTACAGGATATTCGTGAACATCACCCCCGTACAGGATATTCGTGAACATCACCCACTTACATGATATTCGTGAACATCACCCACTTACAGGATATTCGTGAACATCACCCCCGTACAGGATATTCGTGAACATCACCCCCTCACAGGATATTCGTGAACATCACCCCCTTACAGGATATTCGTGAACATCACCCCTTACAGGATATTCGTGAACATCACCCCTTACAGGATATTCGTGAACATCAACCTCTTACAGGATATTCGTGAACATCACCCCATTACAGGATATTCGTGAACATCATCCCCTTACAGGATATTCGTGAACATCACCCACTTACAGGATATTCGTGAACATCACCCCCTTACAGGATATTCGTGAACATCACCCACTTACAGGATATTCGAGAACATCACCCACATACAGGATATTCGTGAGCATCACCCCTTACAGGATATTCGTGAACATCACCCACTATCAGGATATTCGTGAACATCACCCACTTACAGGATATTCGTGAACATCATCCCCTTACAGAATATTCGTGAACATCACCCCGTACAGGATATTCGTGAACATCACACCCTTACAGGATATTCGTGAACATCACCCCCTCACAAGATATTCGGGAACATCACCCCCTTACGGGATATACGTGAACATCACCCCCTTACAGGATATTCGTGAACATCACCCTCTTACAAGATATTCGTGAACATCACCCCCTTACAGGATATTCGTGAACATCACCCCCTTAAATAAACATTTGACTTGCTTGTTATTTATATGGTGTGCGTGTGTGCGATTAAATTAAACTGCATTCAAATTACATCACCCCCTTACAGGATATTCATGAGCATCACCCACTTACAGGATATTCTTGTACATCACCCACTTACAGGATATTCGTGAACATCACCCACTTACAGGATATTCTTGAACATCACCCACTTACAGGATATTCGTGAACATCACCCACTTACAGGATACTCTTGAACATCATCCACTTACAGGATATTCGTGAACATCACCCACTTACAGGATATTCGTGAACATCACCCCTTTACAGAATATTCGTGAACATCACCCCCGTACAGGATATTCGTGAACATCACCCCCTTACAGGATATTCGTGAACATCACCCCCTCACAGGATATTCGGGAACATCACCCCCTTACAGGATATTCGTGAACATCACCCACTTACAGGATAGTCGTGAACATCACCCACTTACAGGATATTCGTGAACATCACCCCCTTACAGGATATTCGGGAACATCACCCACTTACAGGATATTCGAGAACATCACCCACATACAGGATATTCGTGAGCATCACCCCTTACAGGATATTCGTGAACATCACCCACTTTCAGGATATTCGTGAACATCACCCACTTACAGGATATTCGTGAGCATCATCCCCTTACAGAATATTCGTGAACATCACCCCCGTACAGGATATTCGTGAACATCACCCCCTTACAGGATATTCGTGAACATCACCCCCTCACAAGATATTCGGGAACATCACCCCCTTACGGGATATACGTGAACATC
Source organism: Bathymodiolus brooksi (assembly GCA_963680875.1). Lineage (NCBI taxonomy): Eukaryota > Metazoa > Mollusca > Bivalvia > Mytilida > Modiolidae > Bathymodiolus > Bathymodiolus brooksi. The sequence continues at coordinate 73,971,395 of OY804579.1, forward strand.
ACCCCCTTACAGGATATTCGTGAACATCACCCTCTTACAAGATATTCGTGAACATCACCCCCTTACAGGATATTCGTGAACATCACCCCCTTAAATAAACATTTGACTTGCTTGTTATTTATATGGTGTGCGTGTGTGCGATTAAATTAAACTGCATTCAAATTACATCACCCCCTTACAGGATATTCATGAGCATCACCCACTTACAGGATATTCATGAACATCACCCACTTACAGGATATTCGTGAACATCACCCACTTACAGGATATTCTTGTACATCACCCACTTACAGGATATTCGTGAACATCACCCCCTTACAGGATATTCGTGAACATCACCCCCTTAAATAAACATTTGACTTGCTTGTTATTTATATGGTGTGCGTGTGTGCGATTAAATTAAACTGCATTCAAATTACATCACCCCCTTACAGGATATTCGTGAACATCACCCACTTACATGATATTCGTGAACATCACCCCCTTACAGGATATTCGTGAACATGACCTCCGTACAGGATATTCGTGAACATCACCCCCTTACAGGATATTCGTGAACATCACCCCCTCACAGGATATTCGTGAACATCACCCCCTTACAGGATATTCGTGAACATCACCCCTTACATGATATTCGTGAACATCACCCCTTACAGGATATTCGTGAACATCAACCTCTTACAGGATATTCGTGAACATCAACCCCTTACAGGATATTCGTGAACATCATCCCCTTACAGGATATTCGTGAACATCAACAACTTACAGGATATTCGTGAACATCACCCCCTTACAGGATATTCGTGAACATCACCCACTTACAGGATATTCGTGAACACCACCCCCTCACAGGATATTCGGGAACATCACCCCCTTACAGGATATTCGTGAACATCACCCACTTACAGGATAGTCGTGAACATCACCCTCTTACAAGATATTCGTGAACATCACCCCCTTACAGGATATTCGTGAACATCACCCCCTTACAGGATATTCGTGAACATCGCCCACTTACAGGATAGTCGTGAACATCACCCACTTACAGAATATTCGTGAACATCACCCACTTAAAGGATATTCGTGAACATGACCCCCGTACAGGATATTCGTGAACATCACCCCCTCACAGGATATTCGTGAACATCACCCCCTTACAGGATATTCGTGAACATCACCCCTTACAGGATATTCGTGAACATCACCCCTTACAGGATATTCGTCAACATCAACCTCTTACAGGATATTCGTGAACATCACCCCCTTACAGGATATTCGTGAACATCATCCACTTACAGGATATCGTGAACATCACCCACTTAAAGGATATTCGTGAACATCACCCCCTTACAGGATATTCGTGAACATCACCCACTTACAGGATATTCGAGAACATCACCCACATACAGGATATTCGTGAGCATCACCCCTTACAGGATATTCGTGAACATCACCCACTTTCAGGATATTCGTGAACATCACCCACTTACAGGATATTCGTGAACATCATCCCCTTACAGAATATTCGTGAACATCGCCCCCGTACAGGATATTCGTGAACATCACCCCCTTACAGGATATTCGTGAACATCACCCCCTCACAAGATATTCGGGAACATCACCCCCTTACGGGATATACGTGAACATCACCCCCTTACAGGATATTCGTGAACATCACCCTCTTACAAGATATTCGTGAACATCACCCCCTTACAGGATATTCGTGAACATCACCCCCTTAAATAAACATTTGACTTGCTTGTTATTTATATGGTGTGCGTGTGTGCGATTAAATTAAACTGCATTCAAATTACATCACCCCCTTACAGGATATTCATGAGCATCACCCACTTACAGGATATTCATGAACATCACCCACTTACAGGATATTCGTGAACATCACCCACTTACAGGATATTCTTGTACATCACCCACTTACAGGATATTCGTGAACATCACCCACTTACAGGATATTCGTGAACATCACCCACTTACAGGATATTCGTGAACATCACCCACTTACAGGATATTCTTGAACATCATCCACTTACAGGATATTCGTGAACATCACCCACTTACAGGATATTCGTGAACATCACCCCTTTACAGAATATTCGTGAACATCACCCCCGTACAGGATATTCGTGAACATCACCCCCTTACAGCCTATTCGTGAACATCACCCCCTCACAGGATATTCGGGAACATCACCCCCTTACAGGATATTTTTTGAACATCACCCACTTACAGGATAGTCGTGAACATCACCCCCTTACAGCATATTCGTGAACATCACCCCCTCACAGGATATTCGGGAACATCACCCCCTTACAGGATATTCGTGAACATCACCCACTTACAGGATAGTCGTGAACATCACCCACTTACAGGATATTCGTGAACATCACCCACTTAAAGGATATTCGTGAACATCACCCCCTTACAGGATATTCTTGAACATCACCCACTTACATGATATTCGTGAACATCACCCACTTACATGATATTCGTGAACATCACCCCCTTACAGGATATTCGTGAACATCACCCCCGTACAGGATATTCGTGAACATCACCCACTTACATGATATTCGTGAACATCACCCACTTACAGGATATTCGTGAACATCACCCCCGTACAGGATATTCGTGAACATCACCCCCTCACAGGATATTCGTGAACATCACCCCCTTACAGGATATTCGTGAACATCACCCCTTACAGGATATTCGTGAACATCACCCCTTACAGGATATTCGTGAACATCAACCTCTTACAGGATATTCGTGAACATCACCCCATTACAGGATATTCGTGAACATCATCCCCTTACAGGATATTCGTGAACATCACCCACTTACAGGATATTCGTGAACATCACCCCCTTACAGGATATTCGTGAACATCACCCACTTACAGGATATTCGAGAACATCACCCACATACAGGATATTCGTGAGCATCACCCCTTACAGGATATTCGTGAACATCACCCACTATCAGGATATTCGTGAACATCACCCACTTACAGGATATTCGTGAACATCATCCCCTTACAGAATATTCGTGAACATCACCCCGTACAGGATATTCGTGAACATCACACCCTTACAGGATATTCGTGAACATCACCCCCTCACAAGATATTCGGGAACATCACCCCCTTACGGGATATACGTGAACATCACCCCCTTACAGGATATTCGTGAACATCACCCTCTTACAAGATATTCGTGAACATCACCCCCTTACAGGATATTCGTGAACATCACCCCCTTAAATAAACATTTGACTTGCTTGTTATTTATATGGTGTGCGTGTGTGCGATTAAATTAAACTGCATTCAAATTACATCACCCCCTTACAGGATATTCATGAGCATCACCCACTTACAGGATATTCTTGTACATCACCCACTTACAGGATATTCGTGAACATCACCCACTTACAGGATATTCTTGAACATCACCCACTTACAGGATATTCGTGAACATCACCCACTTACAGGATACTCTTGAACATCATCCACTTACAGGATATTCGTGAACATCACCCACTTACAGGATATTCGTGAACATCACCCCTTTACAGAATATTCGTGAACATCACCCCCGTACAGGATATTCGTGAACATCACCCCCTTACAGGATATTCGTGAACATCACCCCCTCACAGGATATTCGGGAACATCACCCCCTTACAGGATATTCGTGAACATCACCCACTTACAGGATAGTCGTGAACATCACCCACTTACAGGATATTCGTGAACATCACCCCCTTACAGGATATTCGTGAACATCACCCACTTACAGGATATTCGAGAACATCACCCACATACAGGATATTCGTGAGCATCACCCCTTACAGGATATTCGTGAACATCACCCACTTTCAGGATATTCGTGAACATCACCCACTTACAGGATATTCGTGAGCATCATCCCCTTACAGAATATTCGTGAACATCACCCCCGTACAGGATATTCGTGAACATCACCCCCTTACAGGATATTCGTGAACATCACCCCCTCACAAGATATTCGGGAACATCACCCCCTTACGGGATATACGTGAACATCACCCCCTTACAGGATATTCGTGAACATCACCCTCTTACAAGATATTCGTGAACATCACCCCCTTACAGGATATTCGTGAACATCACCCCCTTAAATAAACATTTGACTTGCTTGTTATTTATATGGTGTGCGTGTGTGCGATTAAATTAAACTGCATTCAAATTACATCACCCCCTTACAGGATATTCATGAGCATCACCCACTTACAGGATATTCATGAACATCACCCACTTACAGGATATTCGTGAACATCACCCACTTACAGGATATTCTTGTACATCACCCACTTACAGGATATTCGTGAACATCACCCCCTTACAGGATATTCGTGAACATCACCCCCTTAAATAAACATTTGACTTGCTTGTTATTTATATGGTGTGCGTGTGTGCGATTAAATTAAACTGCATTCAAATTACATCACCCCCTTACAGGATATTCATGAGCATCACCCATTTACAGGATATTCATGAACATCACCCACTTACAGGATATTCGTGAACATCACCCACTTACAGGATATTCTTGTACATCACCCACTTACAGGATATTCGTGAACATCACCCACTTACAGGATATTCGTGAACATCACCCACTTACAGGATATTCGTGAACATCACCCACTTACAGGATATTCTTGAACATCACCCACTTACAGGATATTCTTGAACATCACCCACTTACATGATATTCGTGAACATCACCCACTTACATGATATTCGTGAACATCACCCCCTTACAGGATATTCGTGAACATCACCCCCGTACAGGATATTCGTGAACATCACCCACTTACATGATATTCGTGAACATCACCCACTTACAGGATATTCGTGAACATCACCCCCGTACAGGATATTCGTAAACATCACCCCCTCACAGGATATTCGTGAACATCACCCCCTTACAGGATATTCGTGAACATCACCCCTTACAGGATATTCGTGAACATCACCCCTTACAGGATATTCGTGAACATCAACCTCTTACAGGATATTCGTGAACATCACCCCATTACAGGATATTCGTGAACATCATCCCCTTACAGGATATTCGTGAACATCACCCACTTACAGGATATTCGTGAACATCACCCCCTTACAGGATATTCGTGAACATCACCCCCTTAAATAAACATTTGACTTGCTTGTTATTTATATGGTGTGCGTGTGTGCGATTAAATTAAACTGCATTCAAATTACATCACCCCCTTACAGGATATTCATGAGCATCACCCACTTACAGGATATTCATGAACATCACCCACTTACAGGATATTCGTGAACATCACCCACTTACAGGATATTCTTGTACATCACCCACTTACAGGATATTCGTGAACATCACCCACTTACAGGATATTCGTGAACATCACCCCCGTACAGGATATTCGTGAACATCACCCCCTTACAGGATATTCGTGAACATCACCCCCTCACAGGATATTCGGGAACATCACCCCCTTACAGGATATTCGTGAACATCACCCACTTACAGGATAGTCGTGAACATCACCCACTTACAGGATATTCGTGAACATCACCCACTTAAAGGATATTCGTGAACATCACCCCCTTACAGGATATTATTGAACATCACCCACTTACATGATATTCGTGAACATCATCCACTTACATGATATTCGTGAACATCACCCCCTTACAGGATATTCGTGAACATCACCCCGTACAGGATATTCGTGAACATCACCCCCTTACAGGATATTCGTGAACATCACCCCCTCACAGGATATTCGTGAACATCACCCCCTTACAGGATATTCGTGAACATCACCCACTTACATGATATTCGTGAACATCACCCCCTTACAGGATATTCGTGAACATCACCCCCGTACAGGATATTCGTGAACATTACCCCCTCACAGGATATTCGTGAACATCACCCCCTTACAGGATATTCGTGAACATCACCCCTTACAGGATATTCGTGAACATCACCCCTTACAGGATATTCGTGAACATCATCCTCTTACAGGATATTCGTGAACATCACCCCCTTACAGGATATTCGTGAACATCATCCCCTTACAGGATATTCGTGAACATCACCCACTTACAGGATATTCGTGAACATCACCCCCTTACAGGATATTCGTGAACATCACCCCCTTACAGGATATTCGAGAACATCACCCACATACAGGATATTCGTGAGCATCACCCCTTACAGGATATTCGTGAACATCACCCACTTTCAGGATATTCGTGAACATCACCCACTTACAGGATATTCGTGAACATCATCCCATTACAGAATATTCGTGAACATCACCCCCGTACAGGATATTCGTGAACATCACCCCCTTACAGGATATTCGTGAACATCACCCCCTCACAAGATATTCGGGAACATCACCCCCTTACGGGATATACGTGAACATCACCCCCTTACAGGATATTCGTGAACATCACCCTCTTACAAGATATTAGTGAACATCACCCCCTTAAATAAACATTTGACTTGCTTGTTATTTATATGGTGTGCCTGTGTGCGATTAAATTAAACTGCATTCAAATTACATCACCCCCTTACAGGATATTCATGAGCATCACCCACTTACAGGATATTCATGAACATCACCCACTTACAGGATATTCGTGAACATCACCCACTTACAGGATATTCTTGTACATCACCCACTTACAGGATATTCGTGAACATCACCCACTTACAGGATATTCGTGAACATCACCCACTTACAGGATATTCGTGAACATCACCCACTTACAGGATATTCTTGAACATCATCCACTTACAGGATATTCGTGAACATCACCCACTTACAGGATATTCGTGAACATCACCCCTTTACAGAATATTCGTGAACATCACCCCCGTACAGGATATTCGTGAACATCACCCCCTTACAGGATATTCGTGAACATCACCCCCTCACAGGATATACGGGAACATCACCCCCTTACAGGATATTCGTGAACATCACCCACTTACAGGATAGTCGTGAACATCACCCACTTACAGGATATTCGTGAACATCACCCACTTAAAGGATATTCGTGAACATCACCCCCTTACAGGATATTCTTGAACATCACCCACTGACATGATATTCGTGAACATCACCCACTTACATGATATTCGTGAACATCACCCCCTTACAGGATATTCGTGAACATCACCCCCGTACAGGATATTCGTGAACATCACCCCCTTACAGGATATTCGTGAACATCACCCCCTCACAGGATATTCGTGAACATCACCCCCTTACATGATATTCGTGAACATCACCCATTACAGGATATTCGTGAACATCACCCCTTACAGGATATTCGTGAACATCAACCTCTTACAGGATATTCGTGAACATCACCCCCTTACAGGATATTCGTGAACATCATCCCCTTACAGGATATTCGTGAACATCACCCACTTACAGGATATTCGTGAACATCACCCCCTTACAGGATATTCGTGAACATCACCCACTTACAGGATATTCGAGAACATCACCCACATACAGGATATTCGTGAGCATCACCCCTTACAGGATATTCGTGAACATCACCCACTTTCAGGATATTCGTGAACATCATCCCCTTACAGAATATACCTGAACATCACCCCCTTACAGGATATTCGTGAACATCACCCTCTTACAAGATATTCGTGAACATCATCCCCTTACAGGATATTCGTGAACATCACCCCCTTACAGGATATTCGTGAACATCACCCACTTACAGGATAGTCGTGAACATCACCCACTTACAGGATATTCGTGAACATCACCCACTTAAAGGATATTCGTGAACATCACCCACTTTCAGGATATTCGTGAACATCACCCACTTACAGGATATTCGTGAACATCATCCCATTACAGAATATTCGTGAACATCACCCCCGTACAGGATATTCGTGAACATCACCCCCTTACAGGATATTCGTGAACATCACCCCCTCACAAGATATTCGGGAACATCACCCCCTTACGGGATATACGTGAACATCACCCCCTTACAGGATATTCGTGAACATCACCCTCTTACAAGATATTCGTGAACATCACCCCCTTAAATAAACATTTGACTTGCTTGTTATTTATATGGTGTGCCTGTGTGCGATTAAATTAAACTGCATTCAAATTACATCACCCCCTTACAGGATATTCATGAGCATCACCCACTTACAGGATATTCATGAACATCACCCACTTACAGGATATTCGTGAACATCACCCACTTACAGGATATTCTTGTACATCACCCACTTACAGGATATTCGTGAACATCACCCACTTACAGGATATTCGTGAACATCACCCACTTACAGGATATTCGTGAACATCACCCACTTACAGGATATTCTTGAACATCATCCACTTACAGGATATTCGTGAACATCACCCACTTACAGGATATTCGTGAACATCACCCCTTTACAAAATATTCGTGAACATCACCCCCGTACAGGATATTCGTGAACATCACCCCCTTACAGGATATTCGTGAACATCACCCCCTCACAGGATATACGGGAACATCACCCCCTTACAGGATATTCGTGAACATCACCCACTTACAGGATAGTCGTGAACATCACCCACTTACAGGATATTCGTGAACATCACCCACTTAAAGGATATTCGTGAACATCACCCCCTTACAGGATATTCTTGAACATCACCCACTGACATGATATTCGTGAACATCACCCACTTACATGATATTCGTGAACATCACCCCCTTACAGGATATTCGTGAACATCACCCCCGTACAGGATATTCGTGAACATCACCCCCTTACAGGATATTCGTGAACATCACCCCCTCACAGGATAGTCGTGAACATCACCCCCTTACATGATATTCGTGAACATCACCCCTTACAGGATATTCGTGAACATCACCCCTTACAGGATATTCGTGAACATCAACCTCTTACAGGATATTCGTGAACATCACCCCCTTACAGGATATTCGTGAACATCATCCCCTTACAGGATATTCGTGAACATCACCCACTTACAGGATATTCGTGAACATCACCCCCTTACAGGATATTCGTGAACATCACCCACTTACAGGATATTCGAGAACATCACCCACATACAGGATATTCGTGAGCATCACCCCTTATAGGATATTCGTGAACATCACCCACTTTCAGGATATTCGTGAACATCATCCCCTTACAGAATATACCTGAACATCACCCCCTTTCAGGATATTCGTGAACATCACCCTCTTACAAGATATTCGTGAACATCATCCCCTTACAGGATATTCGTGAACATCACCCCCTTACAGGATATTCGTGAACATCACCCACTTACAGGATAGTCGTGAACATCACCCACTTACAGGATATTCGTGAACATCACCCACTTAAAGGATATTCGTGAACATCACCCACTTTCAGGATATTCGTGAACATCACCCACTTACAGGATATTCGTGAACATCATCCCATTACAGAATATTCGTGAACATCACCCCCGTACAGGATATTCGTGAACATCACCCCCTTACAGGATATTCGTGAACATCACCCCCTCACAAGATATTCGGGAACATCACCCCCTTACGGGATATACGTGAACATCACCCCCTTACAGGATATTCGTGAACATCACCCTCTTACAAGATATTCGTGAACATCACCCCCTTAAATAAACATTTGACTTGCTTGTTATTTATATGGTGTGCCTGTGTGCGATTAAATTAAACTGCATTCAAATTACATCACCCCCTTACAGGATATTCATGAGCATCACCCACTTACAGGATATTCATGAACATCACCCACTTACAGGATATTCGTGAACATCACCCACTTACAGGATATTCTTGTACATCACCCACTTACAGGATATTCGTGAACATCACCCACTTACAGGATATTCGTGAACATCACCCACTTACAGGATATTCGTGAACATCACCCACTTACAGGATATTCTTGAACATCATCCACTTACAGGATATTCGTGAACATCACCCACTTACAGGATATTCGTGAACATCACCCCTTTACAGAATATTCGTGAACATCACCCCCGTACAGGATATTCGTGAACATCACCCCCTTACAGGATATTCGTGAACATCACCCCCTCACAGGATATACGGGAACATCACCCCCTTACAGGATATTCGTGAACATCACCCACTTACAGGATAGTCGTGAACATCACCCACTTACAGGATATTCGTGAACATCACCCACTTAAAGGATATTCGTGAACATCACCCCCTTACAGGATATTCTTGAACATCACCCACTGACATGATATTCGTGAACATCACCCACTTACATGATATTCGTGAACATCACCCCCTTACAGGATATTCGTGAACATCACCCCCGTACAGGATATTCGTGAACATCACCCCCTTACAGGATATTCGTGAACATCACCCCCTCACAGGATATTCGTGAACATCACCCCCTTACATGATATTCGTGAACATCACCCCTTACAGGATATTCGTGAACATCACCCCTTACAGGATATTCGTGAACATCAACCTCTTACAGGATATTCGTGAACATCACCCCCTTACAGGATATTCGTGAACATCATCCCCTTACAGGATATTCGTGAACATCACCCACTTACAGGATATTCGTGAACATCACCCCCTTACAGGATATTCGTGAACATCACCCACTTACAGGATATTCGAGAACATCACCCACATACAGGATATTCGTGAGCATCACCCCTTACAGGATATTCCTGAACATCACCCACTTTCAGGATATTCGTGAACATCATCCCCTTACAGAATATACCTGAACATCACCCCCTTACAGGATATTCGTGAACATCACCCTCTTACAAGATATTCGTGAACATCATCCCCTTACAGGATATTCGTGAACATCACCCCCTTACAGGATATTCGTGAACATCACCCACTTACAGGATAGTCGTGAACATCACCCACTTACAGGATATTCGTGAACATCACCCACTTAAAGGATATTCGTGAACATCACCCACTTACAGGATATTCTTGAACATCACCCACTTACAGGATATTCGTGAACATCACCCACTTACATGATATTCGTGAACATCACCCCCTTACAGGATATTCGTGAACATCACCCCCTCACAGGATATTCGTGAACATCAACCCCTTACAAGATATTCGTGAACATCACCCCTTACAGGATATTCGTGAACATCACCCACTTACAGGATATTCGTGAACATCATCCCATTACAGAATATTCGTGAACATCACCCCCGTACAGGATATTCGTGAACATCACCCCCTTACAGGATATTCGTGAACATCACCCCCTCACAAGATATTCGGGAACATCACCCCCTTACGGGATATACGTGAACATCACCCCCTTACAGGATATTCGTGAACATCACCCTCTTACAAGATATTCGTGAACATCACCCCCTTAAATAAACATTTGACTTGCTTGTTATTTATATGGTGTGCGTGTGTGCGATTAAATTAAACTGCATTCAAATTACATCACCCCCTTACAGGATATTCATGAGCATCACCCACTTACAGGATATTCATGAACATCACCCACTTACAGGATATTCGTGAACATCACCCACTTACAGGATATTCTTGTACATCACCCACTTACAGGATATTCGTGAACATCACCCACTTACAGGATATTCGTGAACATCACCCACTTACAGGATATTCGTGAACATCACCCACTTACAGGATATTCTTGAACATCATCCACTTACAGGATATTCGTGAACATCACCCACTTACAGGATATTCGTGAACATCACCCCTTTACAGAATATTCGTGAACATCACCCCCGTACAGGATATTCGTGAACATCACCCCCTTACAGGATATTCGTGAACATCACCCCCTCACAGGATATACGGGAACATCACCCCCTTACAGGATATTCGTGAACATCACCCACTTACAGGATAGTCGTGAACATCACCCACTTACAGGATATTCGTGAACATCACCCACTTAAAGGATATTCGTGAACATCACCCCCTTACAGGATATTCTTGAACATCACCCACTGACATGATATTCGTGAACATCACCCACTTACATAATATTCGTGAACATCACCCCCTTACAGGATATTCGTGAACATCACCCCCGTACAGGATATTCGTGAACATCACCCCCTTACAGGATATTCGTGAACATCACCCCCTCACAGGATATTCGTGAACATCACCCCCTTACAGGATATTCGTGAACATCACCCCTTACAGGATATTCGTGAACATCACACCTTACAGGATATTCGTGAACATCAACCTCTTACAAGATATTCGTGAACATCACCCCCTTACAGGATATTCGTGAACATCATCCCCTTACAGGATATTCGTGAACATCACCCACTTACAGGATATTCGTGAACATCACCCCCTTACAGGATATTCGTGAACATCACCCACTTACAGGATATTCGAGAACATCACCCACATACAGTATATTCGTGAGCATCACCCCTTACAGGATATTCGTGAACATCACCCACTTTCAGGATATTCGTGAACATCATCCCCTTACAGAATATACCTGAACATCAACCCTTACAGGATATTCGTGAACATCACCCTCTTACAAGATATTCGTGAACATCACCCCCTTACAGGATATTCGTGAACATCACCCCCTTACAGGATATTCGTGAACATCACCCACTTACAGGATAGTCGTGAACATCACCCACTTACAGGATATTCGTGAACATCACCCACTTAAAGGATATTCGTGAACATCACCCACTTACAGGATATTCTTGAACATCACCCACTTACAGGATATTGGTGAACATCACCCACTTACATGATATTCGTGAACATCACCCCCTTACAGGATATTCGTGAATATCACCCCCTCACAGGATATTCGTGAACATCAACCCCTTACAAGATATTCGTGAACATCACCCCTTACAGGATATTCGTGAACATCACCCCTTACAGGATATTCGTGAACATCAACCTCCTACAGGATATTCGTGAACATCACCCCCTTACAGGATATTCGTGAACATCATCCCCTTACAGGATATTCGTGAACATCACCCACTTACATGATATTCGTGAACATCACCCCCTTACAGGATATTCGTAAACATCACCCACTTACAGGATATTCGAGAACATCACCCACATACAGGATATTCGTGAGCATCACCCCTTACAGGATATTCGTGAACATCACCCACTTTCAGGATATTCGTGAACATCACCAACTTTCAGGATATTCGTGAATATCACCCACTTACAGGATAGTCGTGAACATCACCCACTTACAGGATATTCGTGAACATCACCCACTTTCAGGATATTCGTGAACATCATCCCCTTACAGAATATACCTGAACATCAACCCTTACAGGATATTCGTGAACATCACCCTCTTACAAGATATTCGTGAACATCACCCCCTTACAGGATATTCGTGAACATGACCCCCTTACAGGATATTCGTAAACATCACCCACTTACAGGATAGTCGTGAACATCACCCACTTACAGGATATTCGTGAACATCACCCCCTCACAAGATATTCGGGAACATCACCCCCTTACGGGATATACGTGAACATCACCCCCTTACAGGATATTCGTGAACATCACCCTCTTACAAGATATTCGTGAACATCACCCCCTTAAATAAACATTTGACTTGCTTGTTATTTATATGGTGTGCGTGTGTGCGATTAAATTAAACTGCATTCAAATTACATCACCCCCTTACAGGATATTCATGAGCATCACCCACTTACAGGATATTCATGAACATCACCCACTTACAGGATATTCGTGAACATCACCCACTTACAGGATATTCTTGTACATCACCCACTTACAGGATATTCGTGAACATCACCCACTTACAGGATATTCGTGAACATCACCCACTTACAGGATATTCGTGAACATCACCCACTTACAGGATATTCTTGAACATCATCCACTTACAGGATATTCGTGAACATCACCCACTTACAGGATATTCGTGAACATCACCCCTTTACAGAATATTCGTGAACATCACCCCCGTACAGGATATTCGTGAACATCACCCCCTTACAGGATATTCGTGAACATCACCCCCTCACAGGATATACGGGAACATCACCCCCTTACAGGATATTCGTGAACATCACCCACTTACAGGATAGTCGTGAACATCACCCACTTACAGGATATTCGTAAACATCACCCACTTAAAGGATATTCGTGAACATCACCCCCTTACAGGATATTCTTGAACATCACCCACTGACATGATATTCGTGAACATCACCCACTTACATAATATTCGTGAACATCACCCCCTTACAGGATATTCGTGAACATCACCCCCGTACAGGATATTCGTGAACATCACCCCCTTACAGGATATTCGTGAACATCACCCCCTCACAGGATATTCGTGAACATCACCCCCTTACAGGATATTCGTGAATATCACCCCTTACAGGATATTCGTGAACATCACCCCTTACAGGATATTCGTGAACATCAACCTCTTACAAGATATTCGTGAACATCACCCCCTTACAGGATATTCGTGAACATCATCCCCTTACAGGATATTCGTGAACATCACCCACTTACAGGATATTCGTGAACATCACCCCCTTACAGGATATTCGTGAACATCACCCACTTACAGGATATTCGAGAACATCACCCACATACAGTATATTCGTGAGCATCACCCCTTACAGGATATTCGTGAACATCACCCACTTTCAGGATATTCGTGAACATCATCCCCTTACAGAATATACCTGAACATCAACCCTTACAGGATATTCGTGAACATCACCCTCTTACAAGATATTCGTGAACATCACCCCCTTACAGGATATTCGTGAACATCACCCCCTTACAGGATATTCGTGAACATCACCCACTTACAGGATAGTCGTGAACATCACCCACTTACAGGATATTCGTGAACATCACCCACTTAAAGGATATTCGTGAACATCACCCACTTACAGGATATTCTTGAACATCACCCACTTACAGGATATTGGTGAACATCACCCACTTACATGATATTCGTGAACATCACCCCCTTACAGGATATTCGTGAATATCACCCCCTCACAGGATATTCGTGAACATCAACCCCTTACAAGATATTCGTGAACATCACCCCTTACAGGATATTCGTGAACATCACCCCTTACAGGATATTCGTGAACATCAACCTCCTACAGGATATTCGTGAACATCACCCCCTTACAGGATATTCGTGAACATCATCCCCTTACAGGATATTCGTGAACATCACCCACTTACATGATATTCGTGAACATCACCCCCTTACAGGATATTCGTAAACATCACCCACTTACAGGATATTCGAGAACATCACCCACATACAGGATATTCGTGAGCATCACCCCTTACAGGATATACGTGAACATCACCCACTTTCAGGATATTCGTGAACATCACCAACTTTCAGGATATTCGTGAATATCACCCACTTACAGGATAGTCGTGAACATCACCCACTTACAGGATATTCGTGAACATCACCCACTTTCAGGATATTCGTGAACATCATCCCCTTACAGAATATACCTGAACATCAACCCTTACAGGATATTCGTGAACATCACCCTCTTACAAGATATTCGTGAACATCACCCCCTTACAGGATATTCGTGAACATGACCCCCTTACAGGATATTCGTGAACATCACCCACTTACAGGATAGTCGTGAACATCACCCACTTACAGGATATTCGTGAACATCACCCACTTAAAGGATATTCGTGAACATCACCCACTTACAGGATATTCTTGAACATCACCCACTTACAGGATATTGGTGAACATCACCCACTTACATGATATTCGTGAACATCACCCCCTTACAGGATATTCGTGAATATCACCCCCTCACAGGATATTCGTGAACATCAACCCCTTACAAGATATTCGTGAACATCACCCCTTACAGGATATTCGTGAACATCACCCCTTACAGGATATTCGTGAACATCAACCTCCTACAGGATATTCGTGAACATCACCCACTTACAGGATATTCGTGAACATCATCCCCTTACAGGATATTCGTGAACATCACCCACTTACATGATATTCGTGAACATCACCCCCTTACAGGATATTCGTAAACATCACCCACTTACAGGATATTCGAGAACATCACCCACATACAGGATATTCGTGAGCATCACCCCTTACAGGATATTCGTGAACATCACCCACTTTCAGGATATTCGTGAACATCACCAACTTTCAGGATATTCGTGAATATCACCCACTTACAGGATAGTCGTGAACATCACCCACTTACAGGATATTCGTGAACATTACCCACTTACAGGATATTCGTGAACATCACCCCCTTACACCCTTACAGGGTATTCGTGAATATCACCAACTTACAGGATAGTCGTGAACATCACCCCCTTACAGGATATTCGTGAACATCACCCCCTTACAGGATATTCGTGAACATTACCCACTTACAGGATATTCGTGAACATCACCCCCTTACACCCTTACAGGATATTCGTGAAAAATTATGGCGATATTAAAACAGGTGACAAGAGATTTTTTTTCTAGTAAATCGAAAGCCCAAGAGGATCATCTGTTCCAAAGAAACATCCGTCATCCTCTGAATACCATCGATTACGAATCTGAATTAAAGCTGTAAGTCATATCTTGTCCATTGCAGCTTTTGTCTGCCTTTCTTCGGCTCACCTGAATACTCTTTGGTATCTTCAAACTTTTCTTAGTGAGTTTGGTTTTGTGCATGTCAATTAGTGTGCGGTCAGTGTACTAGATAGTTTGGTTTTGTGCATGTCAATTAGTATGCGGACAGTGTACTAGATATTTTGGTTTTGTGCATGTCAATTAGTGTGCGGTCAGTGTACTAGATAGTTTGGTTTTGTGCATGTCAATTAATGTGCTGTCAGTGTACTAGATAGTTTGGTTTTGTGCATTTCAAATAGCGTGCGGTCAGTGTACTAGACAGTTTGGTTTTGTGCTTGTCAATTAGTGTGCGGTCAGTGTACTAGATAGTTTGGTTTTGTGCATGTCAATTAGTGTGCGGTCAGTGTACTATATAGTTTGGTTTTGTGTATATCAATTAGTGTGCGGTCAGTGTACTAGATAGTTTCGTTTTGTGCATGTCAATTAGCGTGCGGTCAGTGTACTAGATATTTTGGATTTGTGTATGTCAATTATTGTGCGGTCAGTGTACTAGATAGTTTGTCTTTGTGCATGTCAATTAGTGTGCGGTCAGTGTACTAGATAGTTTGGTTTTGTGCATATCAATTAGTGTGCGGTCAGTGTACTAGATAGCTTGGTTTTGTGCATGTCAATTAGCGTGCGGTCTGTGTACTAGATAGTTTGGTTTTGTGCATGTCAATTAGCGTGCGGTCAGTGTACTAGATAGTTTGGTTTTGTGTATGTCAATTAGTGTGCGGTCAGTGTACTAGATAGTTTGTCTTTGTGCATGTCAATTAGTGTGCGGTCAGTGTACTAGATAGTTTGGTTTTGTGCATAACAATTAGTGTGCGGTCAGTGTACTAGATAGCTTGGTTTTGTGAAAGTCAATTAGTGTGCGGTCAGTGTAGTAGATAGTTTGGTTTTGTGTATGTCAATTAGTGTGCGGTCAGTGTACTAGATAGTTTGGTTTTGTGCATGTCAATTAGTGTGCGGTCAGTGTACTAGATAGTTTGTTTTTGTGCCTCTCAATTAGTGTGCGGTCAGTGTACTAGATAGTTTGGTTTTGTGCATAGCAATTAGTGTGCGGTCAGTGTACTAGATAGTTTGGTTTTGTGCATATCAATTAGTGTGCGGTCAGTGTACTAGATACCTTGGTTTTGTGCATGTCAATTAGCGTGCGGTCAGTGTACTAGATAGTTTGGTTTTGTGAATGTCAATTAGTGTGCGGTCAGTGTACTAGTTAGTTTGGTTTTGTGCATGTCAATTAGTGTGCGGTCAGTGTACTAAATAGTTTGGTTTTGTGCATGTCAATTAGTATGCGGTCAGTGTACTAGATATTTTGGGTTTGTGCATGTCAATTAGTGTGCGGTCAGTGTACTAGATAGTTTGGTTTTGTGCATGTCAATTAATGTGCGGTCAGTGTACTAGATAGTTTGGTTTTGTGCATTTCAAATAGCGTGCGGTCAGTGTACTAGACAGTTTGGTTTTGTGCTTGTCAATTAGTGTGCGGTCAGTGTACTAGATAGTTTGGTTTTGTGCATGTCAATTAGTGTGCGGTCAGTGTACTATATAGTTTGGTTTTGTGTATATCAATTAGTGTGCGGTCAGTGTACTAGATAGTTTCGTTTTGTGCATGTCAATTAGCGTGCGGTCAGTGTACTAGATATTTTGGATTTGTGTATGTCAATTAGTGTGCGGTCAGTGTACTAGATAGTTTGTCTTTGTGCATGTCAATTAGTGTGCGGTCAGTGTACTAGATAGTTTGGTTTTGTGCATATCAATTAGTGTGCGGTCA
Organism: Bathymodiolus brooksi; assembly: GCA_963680875.1. Classification (NCBI taxonomy): domain Eukaryota; kingdom Metazoa; phylum Mollusca; class Bivalvia; order Mytilida; family Modiolidae; genus Bathymodiolus; species Bathymodiolus brooksi. The sequence goes on from OY804579.1 coordinate 73,989,983, forward strand.
GTGTACTAGATAGCTTGGTTTTGTGCATGTCAATTAGCGTGCGGTCTGTGTACTAGATAGTTTGGTTTTGTGCATGTCAATTAGCGTGCGGTCAGTGTACTAGATAGTTTGGTTTTGTGTATGTCAATTAGTGTGCGGTCAGTGTACTAGATAGTTTGTCTTTGTGCATGTCAATTAGTGTGCTGTCAGTGTACTAGATATTTTGGTTTTGTGCATAACAATTAGTGTGCGGTCAGTGTACTAGATAGCTTGGTTTTGTGAAAGTCAATTAGTGTGCGGTCAGTGTAGTAGATAGTTTGGTTTTGTGTATGTCAATTAGTGTGCGGTCAGTGTACTAGATAGTTTAGTTTTGTGTATGTCAATTAGTGTGCGGTCAGTGTACTAGATAGTTTGGTTTTGTGCATGTCAATTAGTGTGCGGTCAGTGTACTAGATAGTTTGGTTTTGTGTATGTCAATTAGTGTGCGGTCAGTGTACTAAATAGTTTTGTTTTGTGCAAGTCAATTAGTGTGCGGTCTGTGTACTAGATAGTTTGGTTTTGTGCATGTCAATTAGTGTGCGGTCAGTGTACTAAATAGTTTGGTTTTGTGCATGTCAATTAGTGTGCGGTCAGTGTACTAGATAGTTTGGTTTTTTGCATGTCAATTAGTGTACGGTCAGTGCACTGAATAGTTTGCTTTTGTCTATGTCAATTAGTGTGCGGTCAGTGTACTAGATAGTTTGACTTTGTGTATGTCAATTAGTGTGCGGTCAGTGTACTAGAAAGTTTGGTTATGTGCATGTCAATTAGTGTGCGGTCAGTGTACTAGATAATTTGCTTTTGTGCATGTCAATTAGTGTGCTGTCAGTGTACTAGATAGTTTAGTTTTGTGCCTGTCAATTAGTGGGCGGTCAGTGTACTAGATAGTTTGGTTTTGTGAATGTCAATTAGTGTGCGGTCAGTGTACTAGTTAGTTTGGTTTTGTGCATGTCAATTAGTGTGCGGTCAGTGTACTAAATAGTTTGGTTTTGTGCATGTCAATTAGTGTGCGGTCAGTGTACTAGATAGTTTGGTCTTGTGCATGTCAATTAGTGTGCGGTCAGTGTATTAGATAATTTGCTTTTGTGCATGTCATTTAGTGTGCGGTCAGTGTACTAGATAGTTTCGTTTTGTGTATTTCAATTAGTGTACTGTCAGTGTACTAGATAGTTTGGTTTTGTGCATGCCAATTAGTGTGCGGTCAGTGTACTAAATAGTTTGGTTTTCTGCATGTCAATTAGTTTGCTGTCAGTGTACTAGATAGTTTAGTTTTGTGTATGTCAATTAGTGTGCTGTCAGTGTTCTAAATAGTTTGGTTTTGTGCATGTCAATTAGTGTGCGGTCAGTGTACTAGATAGTTTGGTCTTGTGCATGTCAATTAGTGTGCGGTCAGTGTACTAGATAATTAGCTTTTGTGCATGTCAATTAGTGTGCGGTCAGTGTACTAGATAGTTTGTTTTTGTGCCTCTCAATTAGTGTGCGGTCAGTGTACTAGATAGTTTGGTTTTGTGCATAGCAATTAGTGTGCGGTCAGTGTACTAGATAGTTTGGTTTTGTGCATATCAATTAGTGTGCGGTCAGTGTACTAGATACCTTGGTTTTGTGCATGTCAATTAGCGTGCGGTCAGTGTACTAGATAGTTTGGTTTTGTGAATGTCAATTAGTGTGCGGTCAGTGTACTAGTTAGTTTGGTTTTGTGCATGTCAATTAGTGTGCGGTCAGTGTACTAAATAGTTTGGTTTTGTGCATGTCAATTAGTATGCGGTCAGTGTACTAGATATTTTGGTTTTGTGCATGTCAATTAGTGTGCGGTCAGTGTACTAGATAGTTTGGTTTTGTGCATGTCAATTAATGTGCGGTCAGTGTACTAGATAGTTTGGTTTTGTGCATTTCAAATAGCGTGCGGTCAGTGTACTAGACAGTTTGGTTTTGTGCTTGTCAATTAGTGTGCGGTCAGTGTACTAGATAGTTTGGTTTTGTGCATGTCAATTAGTGTGCGGTCAGTGTACTATATAGTTTGGTTTTGTGTATATCAATTAGTGTGCGGTCAGTGTACTAGATAGTTTCGTTTTGTGCATGTCAATTAGCGTGCGGTCAGTGTACTAGATATTTTGGATTTGTGTATGTCAATTAGTGTGCGGTCAGTGTACTAGATAGTTTGTCTTTGTGCATGTCAATTAGTGTGCGGTCAGTGTACTAGATAGTTTGGTTTTGTGCATATCAATTAGTGTGCGGTCAGTGTACTAGATAGCTTGGTTTTGTGCATGTCAATTAGCGTGCGGTCTGTGTACTAGATAGTTTGGTTTTGTGCATGTCAATTAGCGTGCGGTCAGTGTACTAGATAGTTTGGTTTTGTGTATGTCAATTAGTGTGCGGTCAGTGTACTAGATAGTTTGTCTTTGTGCATGTCAATTAGTGTGCTGTCAGTGTACTAGATATTTTGGTTTTGTGCATAACAATTAGTGTGCGGTCAGTGTACTAGATAGCTTGGTTTTGTGAAAGTCAATTAGTGTGCGGTCAGTGTAGTAGATAGTTTGGTTTTGTGTATGTCAATTAGTGTGCGGTCAGTGTACTAGATAGTTTGGTTTTGTGCATGTCAATTAGTGTGCGGTCAGTGTACTAGATAGTTTGTTTTTGTGCCTCTCAATTAGTGTGCGGTCAGTGTACTAGATAGTTTGCTTTTGTGCATATCAATTAGTGTGCGGTCAGTGTACTAGATAGTTTGGTTTTGTGCATATCAATTAGTGTGCGGTCAGTGTACTAGATACCTTGGTTTTGTGCATGTCAATTAGCGTGCGGTCAGTGTACTAGATAGTTTGGTTTTGTGTATGTCAATTAGTGTGCGGTCAGTGTACTAGATAGTTTGTCTTTGTGCATGTCAATTAGTGTGCTGTCAGTGTACTAGATATTTTGGTTTTGTGCATAACAATTAGTGTGCGGTCAGTGTACTAGATAGCTTGGTTTTGTGAAAGTCAATTAGTGTGCGGTCAGTGTAGTAGATAGTTTGGTTTTGTGTATGTCAATTAGTGTGCGGTCAGTGTACTAGATAGTTTGGTTTTGTGCATGTCAATTAGTGTGCGGTCAGTGTACTAGATAGTTTGTTTTTGTGCCTCTCAATTAGTGTGCGGTCAGTGTACTAGATAGTTTGCTTTTGTGCATATCAATTAGTGTGCGGTCAGTGTACTAGATAGTTTGGTTTTGTGCATATCAATTAGTGTGCGGTCAGTGTACTAGATACCTTGGTTTTGTGCATGTCAATTAGCGTGCGGTCAGTGTACTAGATAGTTTGGTTTTGTGAATGTCAATTAGTGTGCGGTCAGTGTACTAGTTAGTTTGGTTTTGTGCATGTCAATTAGTGTGCGGTCAGTGTACTAAATAGTTTGGTTTTGTGCATGTCAATTAGTGTGCGGTCAGTGTACTAGATAGTTTGGTCTTGTGCATGTCAATTAGTGTGCGTCAGTGTATTAGATAATTTGCTTTTGTGCATGTCAATTAATGTGCAGTCAGTGTACTAGATAGTTTGGTTTTGTGCATTTCAAATAGCGTGCGGTCAGTGTACTAGACAGTTTGGTTTTGTGCATGTCAATTAGTGTGCGGTCAGTGTACTAGATAGTTTGGTTTTGTGCATGTCAATTAGCGTGCGGTCAGTGTACTAGATATTTTGGATTTGTGTATGTCAATTAGTGTGCGGTCAGTGTACTAGATAGTTTGTCTTTGTGCATGTCAATTAGTGTGCGGTCAGTGTACTAGATAGTTTGGTTTTGTGCATATCAATTAGTGTGCGGTCAGTGTACTAGATAGTTTGGTTTTGTGTATGTCAATTAGTGTGCGGTCAGTGTACTAGATAGTTTGTCTTTGTGCATGTCAATTAGTGTGCGGTCAGTGTACTAGATAGTTTCGTTTTGTGCATAACAATTAGTGTGCGGTCAGTGTACTAGATAGCTTGGTTTTGTGGATGTCAATTAGCGTGCGGTCAGTGTACTAGATAGTTTGGTTTTGTGAAAGTCAATTAGTGTGCGGTCAGTGTAGTAGATAGTTTGGTTTTGTGTATGTCAATTAGTGTGCGGTCAGTGTACTAGATAGTTTGGTTTTGTGCATGTCAATTAGTGTGCAGTCAGTGTACTAGATAGTTTGGTTTTGTGCATGTCAATTAGCGTGCGGTCAGTGTACTAGATAGTTTGGTTTTGTGCATGTCAATTAGTGTGCGGTCAGTGTACTAGATACCTTGGTTTTGTGCATGTCAATTAGCGTGCGGTCAGTGTACTAGATAGTTTGGTTTTGTGAATGTCAATTAGTGTGCGGTCAGTGTACTAGTTAGTTTGGTTTTGTGCATGTCAATTAGTGTGCGGTCAGTGTACTAAATAGTTTGGTTTTGTGCATGTCAATTAGTGTGCGGTCAGTGTACTAGATAGTTTGGTCTTGTGCATGTCAATTAGTGTGCGGTCAGTGTACTAGATAGTTTGGTTTTGTGCATGCCAATTAGTGTGCGGTCAGTGTACTAAATAGTTTGGTTTTGTGCATGTCAATTAGTGTGCGTTCAGTGTACTAGTTAGTTTGGTTTTGTGCATGTCAATTAGTGTGCGGTCAGTGTACTAAATAGTTTGGTTCTGTGCATGTCAATTAGTGTGCGGTCAGTGTACTAGATAGTTTCGTTTTGTGTATTTCAATTAGTGTACTGTCAGTGTACTAGATAGTTTGGTTTTGTGCATGCCAATTAGTGTGCGGTCAGTGTACTAAATAGTTTGGTTTTCTGCATGTCAATTAGTTTGCTCTCAGTGTACTAGATAGTTTAGTTTTGTGTATGTCAATTAGTGTGCGGTCAGTGTACTAGATAGTTTGGTTTTGTGCATGTCAATTAGTGTGCGGTCAGTGTACTAGATAGTTTCGTTTTGTGCATGTCAATTAGTGTGCGGTCAGTGTTCTAAATAGTTTGGTTTTGTGCATGTCAATTAGTGTGCGGTCAGTGTACTAGATAGTTTGGTCTTGTGCATGTCAATTAGTGTGCGGTCAGTGTACTAGATAATTAGCTTTTGTGCATGTCAATTAGTGTGCTGTCAGTGTACTAGATAGTTTAGTTTTGTGTATGTCAATTAGTGTGCGGTCAGTGTACTAGATAGTTTGGTTTTGTGCATGTCAATTAGTGTGCGGTCAGTGTACTAGATAGTTTGGTTTTGTGTATGTCAATTAGTGTGCGGTCAGTGTACTAAATAGTTTTGTTTTGTGCAAGTCAATTAGTGTGCGGTCTGTGTACTAGATAGTTTGGTTTTGTGCATGTCAATTAGTGTGCGGTCAGTGTACTAAATAGTTTGGTTTTGTGCATGTCAATTAGTGTGCGGTCAGTGTACTAGATAGTTTGGTTTTTTGCATGTCAATTAGTGTACGGTCAGTGCACTGAATAGTTTGGTTTTGTGTATGTCAATTAGTGTGCGGTCAGTGTACTAGATAGTTTGACTTTGTGTATGTCAATTAGTGTGCGGTCAGTGTACTAGAAAGTTTGGTTATGTGCATGTCAATTAGTGTGCGGTCAGTGTACTAGATAATTTGCTTTTGTGCATGTCAATTAGTGTGCTGTCAGTGTACTAGATAGTTTAGTTTTGTGCCTGTCAATTAGTGGGCGGTCAGTGTACTAGATAGTTTGGTTTTGTGAATGTCAATTAGTGTGCGGTCAGTGTACTAGTTAGTTTGGTTTTGTGCATGTCAATTAGTGTGCGGTCAGTGTACTAAATAGTTTGGTTTTGTGCATGTCAATTAGTGTGCGGTCAGTGTACTAGATAGTTTGGTCTTGTGCATGTCAATTAGTGTGCGTTCAGTGTATTAGATAGTTTCGTTTTGTGTATTTCAATTAGTGTACTGTCAGTGTACTAGATAGTTTGGTTTTGTGCATGCCAATTAGTGTGCGGTCAGTGTACTAAATAGTTTGGTTTTCTGCATGTCAATTAGTTTGCTCTCAGTGTACTAGATAGTTTAGTTTTGTGTATGTCAATTAGTGTGCGGTCAGTGTACTAGATAGTTTGGTTTTGTGTATGTCAATTAGTGTGCGGTCAGTGTACTAGATAGTTTCGTTTTGTGCATGTCAATTAGTGTGCGGTCAGTGTACTAGATAGTTTGGTCTTGTGCATGTCAATTAGTGTGCGGTCAGTGTACTAGATAATTAGCTTTTGTGCATGTCAATTAGTGTGCTGTCAGTGTACTAGATAGTTTAGTTTTGTGTATGTCAATTAGTGTGCGGTCAGTGTACTAGATAGTTTGGTTTTGTGCATGTCAATTAGTGTGCGGTCAGTGTACTAGATAGTTTGGTTTTGTGTATGTCAATTAGTGTGCGGTCAGTGTACTAAATAGTTTTGTTTTGTGCAAGTCAATTAGTGTGCGGTCTGTGTACTAGATAGTTTGGTTTTGTGCATGTCAATTAGTGTGCGGTCAGTGTACTAAATAGTTTGGTTTTGTGCATGTCAATTAGTGTGCGGTCAGTGTACTAGATAGTTTGGTTTTTTGCATGTCAATTAGTGTACGGTCAGTGCACTGAATAGTTTGGTTTTGTGTATGTCAATTAGTGTGCGGTCAGTGTACTAGATAGTTTGACTTTGTGTATGTCAATTAGTGTGCGGTCAGTGTACTAGAAAGTTTGGTTATGTGCATGTCAATTAGTGTGCGGTCAGTGTACTAGATAATTTGCTTTTGTGCATGTCAATTAGTGTGCTGTCAGTGTACTAGATAGTTTAGTTTTGTGCCTGTCAATTAGTGGGCGGTCAGTGTACTAGATAGTTTGGTTTTGTGAATGTCAATTAGTGTGCGGTCAGTGTACTAGTTAGTTTGGTTTTGTGCATGTCAATTAGTGTGCGGTCAGTGTACTTAATAGTTTGGTTTTGTGCATGTCAATTAGTGTGCGGTCAGTGTACTAGATAGTTTGGTCTTGTGCATGTCAATTAGTGTGCGGTCAGTGTATTAGATAATTTGCTTTTGTGCATGTCATTTAGTGTGCGGTCAGTGTACTAGATAGTTTCGTTTTGTGTATTTCAATTAGTGTACTGTCAGTGTACTAGATAGTTTGGTTTTGTGCATGCCAATTAGTGTGCGGTCAGTGTACTAAATAGTTTGGTTTTCTGCATGTCAATTAGTTTGCTGTCAGTGTACTAGATAGTTTAGTTTTGTGTATGTCAATTAGTGTGCTGTCAGTGTTCTAAATAGTTTGGTTTTGTGCATGTCAATTAGTGTGCGGTCAGTGTACTAGATAGTTTGGTCTTGTGCATGTCAATTAGTGTGCGGTCAGTGTACTAGATAATTAGCTTTTGTGCATGTCAATTAGTGTGCGGTCAGTGTACTAGATAGTTTGTTTTTGTGCCTCTCAATTAGTGTGCGGTCAGTGTACTAGATAGTTTGGTTTTGTGCATAGCAATTAGTGTGCGGTCAGTGTACTAGATACCTTGGTTTTGTGCATGTCAATTAGCGTGCGGTCAGTGTACTAGATAGTTTGGTTTTGTGAATGTCAATTAGTGTGCGGTCAGTGTACTAGTTAGTTTGGTTTTGTGCATGTCAATTAGTGTGCGGTCAGTGTACTAAATAGTTTGGTTTTGTGCATGTCAATTAGTATGCGGTCAGTGTACTAGATATTTTGGTTTTGTGCATGCCAATTAGTGTGCGGTCAGTGTACTAAATAGTTTGGTTTTCTGCATGTCAATTAGTTTGCTGTCAGTGTACTAGATAGTTTAGTTTTGTGTATGTCAATTAGTGTGCTGTCAGTGTTCTAAATAGTTTGGTTTTGTGCATGTCAATTAGTGTGCGGTCAGTGTACTAGATAGTTTGGTCTTGTGCATGTCAATTAGTGTGCGGTCAGTGTACTAGATAATTAGCTTTTGTGCATGTCAATTAGTGTGCGGTCAGTGTACTAGATAGTTTGTTTTTGTGCCTCTCAATTAGTGTGCGGTCAGTGTACTAGATAGTTTGGTTTTGTGCATATCAATTAGTGTGCGGTCAGTGTACTAGATACCTTGGTTTTGTGCATGTCAATTAGCGTGCGGTCAGTGTACTAGATAGTTTGGTTTTGTGAATGTCAATTAGTGTGCGGTCAGTGTACTAGTTAGTTTGGTTTTGTGCATGTCAATTAGTGTGCGGTCAGTGTACTAAATAGTTTGGTTTTGTGCATGTCAATTAGTATGCGGTCAGTGTACTAGATATTTTGGTTTTGTGCATGTCAATTAGTGTGCGGTCAGTGTACTAGATAGTTTGGTTTTGTGCATGTCAATTAATGTGCGGTCAGTGTACTAGATAGTTTGGTTTTGTGCATTTCAAATAGCGTGCGGTCAGTGTACTAGACAGTTTGGTTTTGTGCTTGTCAATTAGTGTGCGGTCAGTGTACTAGATAGTTTGGTTTTGTGCATGTCAATTAGTGTGCGGTCAGTGTACTATATAGTTTGGTTTTGTGTATATCAATTAGTGTGCGGTCAGTGTACTAGATAGTTTCGTTTTGTGCATGTCAATTAGCGTGCGGTCAGTGTACTAGATATTTTGGATTTGTGTATGTCAATTAGTGTGCGGTCAGTGTACTAGATAGTTTGTCTTTGTGCATGTCAATTAGTGTGCGGTCAGTGTACTAGATAGTTTGGTTTTGTGCATATCAATTAGTGTGCGGTCAGTGTACTAGATAGCTTGGTTTTGTGCATGTCAATTAGCGTGCGGTCTGTGTACTAGATAGTTTGGTTTTGTGCATGTCAATTAGCGTGCGGTCAGTGTACTAGATAGTTTGGTTTTGTGTATGTCAATTAGTGTGCGGTCAGTGTACTAGATAGTTTGTCTTTGTGCATGTCAATTAGTGTGCTGTCAGTGTACTAGATATTTTGGTTTTGTGCATAACAATTAGTATGCGGTCAGTGTACTAGATAGCTTGGTTTTGTGAAAGTCAATTAGTGTGCGGTCAGTGTAGTAGATAGTTTGGTTTTGTGTATGTCAATTAGTGTGCGGTCAGTGTACTAGATAGTTTGGTTTTGTGCATGTCAATTAGTGTGCGGTCAGTGTACTAGATAGTTTGTTTTTGTGCCTCTCAATTAGTGTGCGGTCAGTGTACTAGATAGTTTGCTTTTGTGCATATCAATTAGTGTGCGGTCAGTGTACTAGATAGTTTGGTTTTGTGCATATCAATTAGTGTGCGGTCAGTGTACTAGATACCTTGGTTTTGTGCATGTCAATTAGCGTGCGGTCAGTGTACTAGATAGTTTGGTTTTGTGAATGTCAATTAGTGTGCGGTCAGTGTACTAGTTAGTTTGGTTTTGTGCATGTCAATTAGTGTGCGGTCAGTGTACTAAATAGTTTGGTTTTGTGCATGTCAATTAGTGTGCGGTCAGTGTACTAGATAGTTTGGTCTTGTGCATGTCAATTAGTGTGCGTCAGTGTATTAGATAATTTGCTTTTGTGCATGTCAATTAATGTGCAGTCAGTGTACTAGATAGTTTGGTTTTGTGCATTTCAAATAGCGTGCGGTCAGTGTACTAGACAGTTTGGTTTTGTGCATGTCAATTAGTGTCCGGTCAGTGTACTAGATAGTTTGGTTTTGTGCATGTCAATTAGCGTGCGGTCAGTGTACTAGATAATTTGGATTTGTGTATGTCAATTAGTGTGCGGTCAGTGTACTAGATAGTTTGTCTTTGTGCATGTCAATTAGTGTGCGGTCAGTGTACTAGATAGTTTGGTTTTGTGCATATCAATTAGTGTGCGGTCAGTGTACTAGATAGTTTGGTTTTGTGTATGTCAATTAGTGTGCGGTCAGTGTACTAGATAGTTTGTCTTTGTGCATGTCAATTAGTGTGCGGTCAGTGTACTAGATAGTTTCGTTTTGTGCATAACAATTAGTGTGCGGTCAGTGTACTAGATAGCTTGGTTTTGTGGATGTCAATTAGCGTGCGGTCAGTGTACTAGATAGTTTGGTTTTGTGAAAGTCAATTAGTGTGCGGTCAGTGTAGTAGATAGTTTGGTTTTGTGTATGTCAATTAGTGTGCGGTCAGTGTACTAGATAGTTTGGTTTTGTGCATGTCAATTAGTGTGCAGTCAGTGTACTAGATAGTTTGGTTTTGTGCATGTCAATTAGCGTGCGGTCAGTGTACTAGATAGTTTGGTTTTGTGCATGTCAATTAGTGTGCGGTCAGTGTACTAGATACCTTGGTTTTGTGCATGTCAATTAGCGTGCGGTCAGTGTACTAGATAGTTTGGTTTTGTGAATGTCAATTAGTGTGCGGTCAGTGTACTAGTTAGTTTGGTTTTGTGCATGTCAATTAGTGTGCGGTCAGTGTACTAAATAGTTTGGTTTTGTGCATGTCAATTAGTGTGCGGTCAGTGTACTAGATAGTTTGGTCTTGTGCATGTCAATTAGTGTGCGGTCAGTGTACTAGATAGTTTGGTTTTGTGCATGCCAATTAGTGTGCGGTCAGTGTACTAAATAGTTTGGTTTTGTGCATGTCAATTAGTGTGCGTTCAGTGTACTAGTTAGTTTGGTTTTGTGCATGTCAATTAGTGTGCGGTCAGTGTACTAAATAGTTTGGTTTTGTGCATGTCAATTAGTGTGCGGTCAGTGTACTAGATAGTTTCGTTTTGTGTATTTCAATTAGTGTACTGTCAGTGTACTAGATAGTTTGGTTTTGTGCATGCCAATTAGTGTGCGGTCAGTGTACTAAATAGTTTGGTTTTCTGCATGTCAATTAGTTTGCTCTCAGTGTACTAGATAGTTTAGTTTTGTGTATGTCAATTAGTGTGCGGTCAGTGTACTAGATAGTTTGGTTTTGTGCATGTCAATTAGTGTGCGGTCAGTGTACTAGATAGTTTCGTTTTGTGCATGTCAATTAGTGTGCGGTCAGTGTTCTAAATAGTTTGGTTTTGTGCATGTCAATTAGTGTGCGGTCAGTGTACTAGATAGTTTGGTCTTGTGCATGTCAATTAGTGTGCGGTCAGTGTACTAGATAATTAGCTTTTGTGCATGTCAATTAGTGTGCTGTCAGTGTACTAGATAGTTTAGTTTTGTGTATGTCAATTAGTGTGCGGTCAGTGTACTAGATAGTTTGGTTTTGTGCATGTCAATTAGTGTGCGGTCAGTGTACTAGATAGTTTGGTTTTGTGTATGTCAATTAGTGTGCGGTCAGTGTACTAAATAGTTTTGTTTTGTGCAAGTCAATTAGTGTGCGGTCTGTGTACTAGATAGTTTGGTTTTGTGCATGTCAATTAGTGTGCGGTCAGTGTACTAAATAGTTTGGTTTTGTGCATGTCAATTAGTGTGCGGTCAGTGTACTAGATAGTTTGGTTTTTTGCATGTCAATTAGTGTACGGTCAGTGCACTGAATAGTTTGCTTTTGTCTATGTCAATTAGTGTGCGGTCAGTGTACTAGATAGTTTGACTTTGTGTATGTCAATTAGTGTGCGGTCAGTGTACTAGAAAGTTTGGTTATGTGCATGTCAATTAGTGTGCGGTCAGTGTACTAGATAATTTGCTTTTGTGCATGTCAATTAGTGTGCTGTCAGTGTACTAGATAGTTTAGTTTTGTGCCTGTCAATTAGTGGGCGGTCAGTGTACTAGATAGTTTGGTTTTGTGAATGTCAATTAGTGTGCGGTCAGTGTACTAGTTAGTTTGGTTTTGTGCATGTCAATTAGTGTGCGGTCAGTGTACTAAATAGTTTGGTTTTGTGCATGTCAATTAGTGTGCGGTCAGTGTACTAGATAGTTTGGTCTTGTGCATGTCAATTAGTGTGCGGTCAGTGTATTAGATAATTTGCTTTTGTGCATGTCATTTAGTGTGCGGTCAGTGTATTAGATAGTTTCGTTTTGTGTATTTCAATTAGTGTACTGTCAGTGTACTAGATAGTTTGGTATTGTGCATGCCAATTAGTGTGCGGTCAGTGTACTAAATAGTTTGGTTTTCTGCATGTCAATTAGTTTGCTGTCAGTGTACTAGATAGTTTAGTTTTGTGTATGTCAATTAGTGTGCTGTCAGTGTTCTAAATAGTTTGGTTTTGTGCATGTCAATTAGTGTGCGGTCAGTGTACTAGATAGTTTGGTCTTGTGCATGTCAATTAGTGTGCGGTCAGTGTACTAGATAATTAGCTTTTGTGCATGTCAATTAGTGTGCGGTCAGTGTACTAGATAGTTTAGTTTTGTGTATGTCAATTAGTGTGCGGTCAGTGTACTAGATAGTTTGGTTTTGTGCATGTCAATTAGTGTGCGGTCAGTGTACTAGATAGTTTGGTTTTGTGTATGTCAATTACTGTGCGGTCAGTGTACTAAATAGTTTGGTTTTGTGCATGTCAATTAGTGTGCGGTCAGTGTACTAGATAGTTTGGTTTTGTGCATGTCAATTAGTGTGCGGTCAGTGTACTAAATAGTTTGGTTTTGTGCATGTCAATTAGTGTGCGGTCAGTGTACTAGATAGATTGGTTTTTTGCATGTCAATTAGTGTGCGGTCAGTGCACTGAATAGTTTGCTTTTGTCTATGTCAATTAGTGTGCGGTCAGTGTACTAGATAGTTTAGTTTTGTGCCTGTCAATTAGTGGGCGGTCAGTGTACTAGATAGTTTGGTTTTGTGAATGTCAATTAGTGTGCGGTCAGTGTACTAGTTAGTTTGGTTTTGTGCATGTCAATTAGTGTGCGGTCAGTGTACTAAATAGTTTGGTTTTGTGCATGTCAATTAGTGTGCGGTCAGTGTACTAGATAGTTTGGTCTTGTGCATGTCAATTAGTGTGCGGTCAGTGTATTAGATAATTTGCTTTTGTGCATGTCATTTAGTGTGCGGTCAGTGTACTAGATAGTTTCGTTTTGTGTATTTCAATTAGTGTACTGTCAGTGTACTAGATAGTTTGGTTTTGTGCATGCCAATTAGTGTGCGGTCAGTGTACTAAATAGTTTGGTTTTCTGCATGTCAATTAGTTTGCTGTCAGTGTACTAGATAGTTTAGTTTTGTGTATGTCAATTAGTGTGCTGTCAGTGTTCTAAATAGTTTGGTTTTGTGCATGTCAATTAGTGTGCGGTCAGTGTACTAGATAGTTTGGTCTTGTGCATGTCAATTAGTGTTCGGTCAGTGTACTAGATAATTAGCTTTTGTGCATGTCAATTAGTGTGCGGTCAGTGTATTAGATAGTTTAGTTTTCTGTATGTCAATTAGTGTGCGGTCAGTGTACTAGATAGTTTGGTTTTGTGCATGTCAATTAGTGTGCGGTCAGTGTACTAGATAGTTTGGTTTTGTGTATGTCAATTACTGTGCGGTCAGTGTACTAAATAGTTTGGTTTTGTGCATGTCAATTAGTGTGCGGTCAGTGTACTAGATAGTTTGGTTTTGTGCATGTCAATTAGTGTGCGGTCAGTGTACTAAATAGTTTGGTTTTGTGCATGTCAATTTGTGTGCGGTCAGTGTACTAGATAGATTGGTTTTTTGCATGTCAATTAGTGTGCGGTCAGTGCACTGAATAGTTTGCTTTTGTCTATGTCAATTAGTGTGCGGTCAGTGTACTAGATAGTTTGGCTTTGTGTATGTCAATTAGTGTGCGGTCAGTGTACTAGATAGTTTGGTTATGTGCATGTCAATTAGTGTGCGGTCAGTGTACTAGATAGTTTGGTTTTGTGCATGTCAATTAGTGTACGTCAGTGTACTAAATAGTTTGGTTTTGTGCATGTCAATTAGTGTGCAGTCAGTGTACTAGATAGTTTGGTCTTGTGCATGTCAATTAGTGTGCGGTCAGTGTATTAGATAATTTGCTTTTGTGCATGTCATTTAGTGTGCGGTCAGTGTACTAGATAGTTTCGTTTTGTGTATTTCAATTAGTGTACTGTCAGTGTACTAGATAGTTTGGTTTTGTGCATGTCAATTAGTGTGCGGTCAGTGTACTAAATAGTTTGGTTTTCTACATGTCAATTAGTGTGCTGTCAGTGTACTAGATAGTTTAGTTTTGTGTATGTCAATTAGTGTACGGTCAGTGTACTAGATAGTTTGGTTTTGTGCATGTCAATTAGTGTGCGGTCAGTGTACTAGATAGTTTGGTTGTGTGCATGTCAATTAGTGTGCGGTCAGTGTACTAAATAGTTTGGTTTAGTGCATGTCAATTAGTGTGCTGTCAGTGTACTAGATAGTTTAGTTTTGTGTATGTCAATTAGTGTACGGTCAGTGTACTAGATAGTTTGGTTTTGTGCATGTCAATTAGTGTGCGGTCAGTGTACTAAATAGTTTGGTTTTGTGTATGTCAATTAGTGTGCAGTCAGTGTACTAGATAGTTTGGATTTGTGTATGTCAATTAATGTGCGGTCAGAGTACTAGATAGTTTGGATTTGTGTATGTCAATTAGTGTGCGGTCAGTGTACTAGATAGTTTGGTTTTGTGTATGTCAATTAGTGTGCGGTCAGTGTACTAGATAGTTTGGTTTTGTGCATGTCAATTAGTGTGCGGTCAGTGTACTAAATAGTTTGGTTTAGTGCATGTCAATTAGTGTGCGGTCAGTGTACTAGATAGTTTGGTTTTGTGCATGTCAATTAGTGTGCGGTCAGTGTACTAGATAATTTGCTTTTGTGCATGTCAATTAGTGTGCGGTCAGTGTACTAGATAGTTTCGTTTTGTGCATGTCAATTAGTGTGCTGTCAGTGTTCTAAATAGTTTGGTGTTGTGCATGTCAATTAGTGTGCGGTCAGTGTACTAGATAGTTTGGTCTTGTGCATGTCAATTAGTGTGCGGTCAGTGTACTAGATAATTAGCTTTTGTGCATGTCAATTAGTGTGCTGTCAGTGTACTAGATAGTTTAGTTTTGTGTATGTCAATTAGTGTGCGGTCAGTGTACTAGATAGTTTGGTTTTGTGCATGTCAATTAGTGTGCGGTCAGTGTACTAGATAGTTTGGTTTTGTGTATGTCAATTACTGTGCGGTCAGTGTACTAAATAGTTTGGTTTTGTGCATGTCAATTAGTGTGCGGTCAGTGTACTAGATAGTTTGGTTTTGTGCATGTCAATTAGTGTGCGGTCAGTGCACTGAATAGTTTGCTTTTGTCTATGTCAATTAGTGTGCGGTCAGTGTACTAGATAGTTTGGCTTTGTGTATGTCAATTAGTGTGCGGTCAGTGTACTAGATAGTTTGGTTATGTGCATGTCAATTAGTGTGCGGTCAGTGTACTAGATAGTTTGGTTTTGTGCATGTCAATTAGTGTACGTCAGTGTACTAAATAGTTTGGTTTTGTGCATATCAATTAGTGTGCAGTCAGTGTACTAGATAGTTTGGTTTTGTGCATGTCAATTAGTGAGCGGTCAGTGTACTAGATAGATTGGTTTTTTGCATGTCAATTAGTGTGCGGTCAGTGCACTGAATAGTTTGCTTTTGTCTATGTCAATTAGTGTGCGGTCAGTGTACTAGATAGTTTGGCTTTGTGTATGTCAATTAGTGTGCGGTCAGTGTACTAGATAGTTTGGTTATGTGCATGTCAATTAGTGTGCGGTCAGTGTACTAGATAGTTTGGTTTTGTGCATGTCAATTAGTGTACGTCAGTGTACTAAATAGTTTGGTTTTGTGCATATCAATTAGTGTGCAGTCAGTGTACTAGATAGTTTGGTCTTGTGCATGTCAATTAGTGTGCGGTCAGTGTATTAGATAATTTGCTTTTGTGCATGTCATTTAGTGTGCGGTCAGTGTACTAGATAGTTTCGTTTTGTGTATTTCAATTAGTGTACTGTCAGTGTACTAGATAGTTTGGTTTTGTGCATGTCAATTAGTGTGCGGTCAGTGTACTAAATAGTTTGGTTTTCTACATGTCAATTAGTGTGCTGTCAGTGTACTAGATAGTTTAGTTTTGTGTATGTCAATTAGTGTACGGTCAGTGTACTAGATAGTTTGGTTTTGTGCATGTCAATTAGTGTGCGGTCAGTGTACTAGATAGTTTGATTGTGTGCATGTCAATTAGTGTGCGGTCAGTGTACTAAATAGTTTGGTTTAGTGCATGTCAATTAGTGTGCTGTCAGTGTACTAGATAGTTTAGTTTTGTGTATGTCAATTAGTGTACGGTCAGTGTACTAGATAGTTTGGTTTTGTGCATGTCAATTAGTGTGCGGTCAGTGTACTAAATAGTTTGGTTTTGTGTATGTCAATTAGTGTGCAGTCAGTGTACTAGATAGTTTGGATTTGTGTATGTCAATTAATGTGCGGTCAGAGTACTAGATAGTTTGGATTTGTGTATGTCAATTAGTGTGCGGTCAGTGTACTAGATAGTTTGGTTTTGTGTATGTCAATTAGTGTGCGGTCAGTGTACTAGATAGTTTGGTTTTGTGCATGTCAATTAGTGTGCGGTCAGTGTACTAAATAGTTTGGTTTAGTGCATGTCAATTAGTGTGCGGTCAGTGTACTAGATAGTTTGGTTTTGTGCATGTCAATTAGTGTGCGGTCAGTGTACTAGATAATTTGCTTTTGTGCATGTCAATTAGTGTGCGGTCAGTGTACTAGATAGTTTCGTTTTGTGCATGTCAATTAGTGTGCTGTCAGTGTTCTAAATAGTTTGGTTTTGTGCATGTCAATTAGTGTGCGGTCAGTGTACTAGATAGTTTGGTCTTGTGCATGTCAATTAGTGTGCGGTCAGTGTACTAGATAATTAGCTTTTGTGCATGTCAATTAGTGTGATGTCAGTGTACTAGATAGTTTAGTTTTGTGTATGTCAATTAGTGTGCGGTCAGTGTACTAGATAGTTTGGTTTTGTGCATGTCAATTAGTGTGCGGTCAGTGTACTAGATAGTTTGGTTTTGTGTATGTCAATTACTGTGCGGTCAGTGTACTAAATAGTTTGGTTTTGTGCATGTCAATTAGTGTGCGGTCAGTGTACTAGATAGTTTGGTTTTGTGCATGTCAATTAGTGTGCGGTCAGTGTACTAAATAGTTTGGTTTTGTGCATGTCAATTAGTGTGCGGTCAGTGTACTAGATAGTTTGGTTTTTTGCATGTCAATTAGTGTGCGGTCAGTGCACTGAATAGTTTGCTTTTGTCTATGTCAATTAGTGTGCGGTCAGTGTACTAGATAGTTTGGCTTTGTGTATGTCAATTAGTGTGCGGTCAGTGTACTAGATAGTTTGGTTATGTGCATGTCAATTAGTGTGCGGTCAGTGTACTAGATAGTTTGGTTTTGTGCATGTCAATTAGTGTACGTCAGTGTACTAAATAGTTTGGTTTTGTGCATATCAATTAGTGTGCAGTCAGTGTACTAGATAGTTTGGTCTTGTGCATGTCAATTAGTGTGCGGTCAGTGTATTAGATAATTTGCTTTTGTGCATGTCATTTAGTGTGCGGTCAGTGTACTAGATAGTTTCGTTTTGTGTATTTCAATTAGTGTACTGTCAGTGTACTAGATAGTTTGGTTTTGTGCATGTCAATTAGTGTGCGGTCAGTGTACTAAATAGTTTGGTTTTCTACATGTCAATTAGTGTGCTGTCAGTGTACTAGATAGTTTAGTTTTGTGTATGTCAATTAGTGTACGGTCAGTGTACTAGATAGTTTGGTTTTGTGCATGTCAATTAGTGTGCGGTCAGTGTACTAAATAGTTTGGTTTTGTGTATGTCAATTAGTGTGCAGTCAGTGTACTAGATAGTTTGGATTTGTGTATGTCAATTAATGTGCGGTCAGAGTACTAGATAGTTTGGATTTGTGTATGTCAATTAGTGTGCGGTCAGTGTACTAGATAGTTTGGTTTTGTGTATGTCAATTAGTGTGCGGTCAGTGTACTAGATAGTTTTGTTTTGTGCATGTCAATTAGTGTTCGGTCAGTGTACTAAATAGTTTGGTTTAGTGCATGTCAATTAGTGTGCGGTCAGTGTACTAGATAGTTTGGTTTTGTGCATGTCAATTAGTGTGCGGTCAGTGTACTAGATAATTTGATTTTGTGCATGTCAATTAGTGTGCTGTCAGTGTACTAGATAGTTTAGTTTTGTGCCTGTCAATTAGTGGGCGGTAAGTGTACAAGATAGTTTGGTTTTGTGCATGTCAATTAGTGTGCGGTCAGTGTACTAGATAGTTTGGTTTTGTGCATGTCAATTAGTGTGCGGTCAGTGGACTGAAAAGTTTGCTTTTGTCTATGTCAATTAGTGTGCGGTCAGTGTACTAGATAGTTTGGCTTTGTGTATGTCTATTAGTGTACGGTCAGTGTACTAGATAGTTTGGTTATGTGCATGTCAATTAGTGTGCAGTCAGTGTACTAGATAATTTGGTTTTGTGCATGTCAATTTGTGTCCGGTCAGTGTACTAGATAGTTTGGTTTTGTGCATGTCAATTAGTGTGCGGTCAGTGTACTATATAGTTTGGTCTTGTGCATGTCAATTAGTGTGCGGTCAATGTACTAAATAGTTTGGTTTTGTGCATGTCAATTAGTGTGCGGTCAGTGTACTAAATAGTTTGGTTTTCTACATGTCAATTAGTGTGCTGTCAGTGTACTAGATAGTTTAGTTTTGTGTATGTCAATTAGTGTGCGGTCAGTGTACTAAATAGTTTGGTTTTCTACATGTCAATTAGTGTGCTGTCAGTGTACTAGATAGTTTAGTTTTGTGTATGTCAATTAGTGTACGGTCAGTGTACTAGATAGTTTGGTTTTGTGCATGTCAATTAGTGTGCGGTCAGTGTACTAGATAGTTTGGTTGTGTGCTTGTCAATTAGTGTGCGGTCAGTGTACTAAATAGTTTGGTTTAGTGCATGTCAATTAGTGTGCTGTCAGTGTACTAGATAGTTTAGTTTTGTGTATGTCAATTAGTGTACGGTCAGTGTACTAGATAGTTTGGTTTTGTGCATGTCAATTAGTGTGCGGTCAGTGTACTAAATAGTTTGGTTTTGTGTATGTCAATTAGTGTGCAGTCAGTGTACTAGATAGTTTGGATTTGTGTATGTCAATTAATGTGCGGTCAGAGTACTAGATAGTTTGGATTTGTGTATGTCAATTAGTGTGCGGTCAGTGTACTAGATAGTTTGGTTTTGTGTATGTCAATTAGTGTGCGGTCAGTGTACTAGATAGTTTGGTTTTGTGCATGTCAATTAGTGTTCGGTCAGTGTACTAAATAGTTTGGTTTAGTGCATGTCAATTAGTGTGCGGTCAGTGTACTAGATAGTTTGGTTTTGTGCATGTCAATTAGTGTGCGGTCAGTGTACTAGATAATTTGCTTTTGTGCATGTCAATTAGTGTGCTGTCAGTGTACTAGATAGTTTAGTTTTGTGCCTGTCAATTAGTGGGCGGTCAGTGTACTAGATAGTTTGGTTTTGTGCATGTCAATTAGTGTGCGGTCAGTGTACTAGATAGTTTGCTTTTGTCTATGTCAATTAGTGTGCGGTCAGTGTACTAGATAGTTTGGCTTTGTGTATGTCTATTAGTGTGCGGTCAGTGTACTAGATAGTTTCGTTATGTGCATGTCAATTAGTGTGCAGTCAGTGTACTAGATAATTTGGTTTTGTGCATGTCAATTTGTGTCCGGTCAGTGTACTAGATAGTTTGGTTTTGTGCATGTCAATTAGTGTGCGGTCAGTGTACTATATAGTTTGGTCTTGTGCATGTCAATTAGTGTGCGGTCAATGTACTAAATAGTTTGGTTTTGTGCATGTCAATTAGTGTGCGGTCAGTGTACTAGATAGTTTGGTTTTGTGCATGTCAATTAGTGTGCGGTCAGTGCACTGAATAGTTTGCTTTTGTCTATGTCAATTAGTGTGCGGTCAGTGTATTAGATAATTTGCTTTTGTGCATGTCATTTAGTGTGCGGTCAGTGTACTAGATAGTTTCGTTTTGTGTATTTCAATTAGTGTACTGTCAGTGTACTAGATAGTTTGGTTTTGTGCATGTCAATTAGTGTGCGGTCAGTGTACTAAATAGTTTGGTTTTCTGCATGTCAATTAGTTTCCTGTCAGTGTACTAGATAGTTTAGTTTTGTGTATTTCAATTAGTGTGCGGTCAGTGTACTAGATAGTTTGGTTTTGTGCATGTCAATTAGTGTGCGGTCAGTGTACTAGATAGTTTCGTTTTGTGCATGTCAATTAGTGTGCTGTCAGTGTTCTAAATAGTTTGGTTTTGTGCATGTCAATTGGTGTGCGGTCAGTGTACTAGATAGTTTGGTCTTGTGCATGTCAATTAGTGTGCGGTCAGTGTACTAGATAACTAGCTTTTGTGCATGTCAATTAGTGTGCTGTCAGTGTACTAGATAGTTTAGTTTTGTGTATGTCAATTAGTGTGCGGTCAGTGTACTAGATAGTTTGGTTTTGTGCATGTCAATTAGTGTGCGGTCAGTGTACTAGATAGTTTGGTTGTGTGCATGTCAATTAGTGTGCGGTCAGTGTACTAAATAGTTTGGTTTAGTGCATGTCAATTAGTGTGCTGTCAGTGTACTAGATAGTTTAGTTTTGTGTATGTCAATTAGTGTACGGTCAGTGTACTAGATAGTTTGGTTTTGTGCATGTCAATTAGTGTGCGGTCAGTGTACTAAATAGTTTGGTTTTGTGTATGTCAATTAGTGTGCAGTCAGTGTACTAGATAGTTTGGATTTGTGTATGTCAATTAATGTGCGGTCAGAGTACTAGATAGTTTGGATTTGTGTATGTCAATTAGTGTGCGGTCAGTGTACTAGATAGTTTGGTTTTGTGTATGTCAATTAGTGTGCGGTCAGTGTACTAGATAGTTTGGTTTTGTGCATGTCAATTAGTGTTCGGTCAGTGTACTAAATAGTTTGGTTTAGTGCATGTCAATTAGTGTGCGGTCAGTGTACTAGATAGTTTGGTTTTGTGCATGTCAATTAGTGTGCGGTCAGTGTACTAGATAATTTGCTTTTGTGCATGTCAATTAGTGTGCTGTCAGTGTACTAGATAGTTTAGTTTTGTGCCTGTCAATTAGTGGGCGGTCAGTGTACTAGATAGTTTGGTTTTGTGCATGTCAATTAGTGTGCGGTCAGTGTACTAGATAGTTTGGTTTTGTGCATGTCAATTAGTGTGCGGTCAGTGGACTGAATAGTTTGCTTTTGTCTATGTCAATTAGTGTGCGGTCAGTGTACTAGATAGTTTGGCTTTGTGTATGTCTATTAGTGTGCGGTCAGTGTACTAGATAGTTTGGTTATGTGCATGTCAATTAGTGTGCAGTCAGTGTACTAGATAATTTGGTTTTGTGCATGTCAATTTGTGTCCGGTCAGTGTACTAGATAGTTTGGTTTTGTGCATGTCAATTAGTGTGCGGTCAGTGTACTATATAGTTTGGTCTTGTGCATGTCAATTAGTGTGCGGTCAATGTACTAAATAGTTTGGTTTTGTGCATGTCAATTAGTGTGCGGTCAGTGTACTAGATAGTTTGGTTTTGTGCATGTCAATTAGTGTGCGGTCAGTGCACTGAATAGTTTGCTTTTGTCTATGTCAATTAGTGTGCGGTCAGTGTACTAGATAGTTTGGCTTTGTGTATGTCTATTAGTGTGCGGTCAGTGTACTAGATAGTTTGGTTATGTGCATGTCAATTAGTGTGCAGTCAGTGTACTAGATAATTTGGTTTTGTGCATGTCAATTTGTGTCCGGTCAGTGTACTAGATAGTTTGGTTTTGTGCATGTCAATTAGTGTGCGGTCAGTGTACTAGATAGTTTGGTTTTGTGCATGTCAATTAGTGTGCGGTCAGTGTACTAAATAGTTTGGTTTTGTGCATGTCAATTAGTGTGCGGTCAGTGTACTAGATAGTTTGGTTTTTTGCATGTCAATTAGTGTGCGGTCAGTGCACTGAATAGTTTGCTTTTGTCTATGTCAATTAGTGTGCGGTCAGTGTACTAGATAGTTTGGCTTTGTGTATGTCAATTAGTGTGCGGTCAGTGTACTAGATAGTTTGGTTATGTGCATGTCAATTAGTGTGCGGTCAGTGTACTAGATAGTTTGGTTTTGTGCATGTCAATTAGTGTACGTCAGTGTACTAAATAGTTTGGTTTTGTGCATATCAATTAGTGTGCAGTCAGTGTACTAGATAGTTTGGTCTTGTGCATGTCAATTAGTGTGCGGTCAGTGTATTAGATAATTTGCTTTTGTGCATGTCATTTAGTGTGCGGTCAGTGTACTAGATAGTTTCGTTTTGTGTATTTCAATTAGTGTACTGTCAGTGTACTAGATAGTTTGGTTTTGTGCATGTCAATTAGTGTGCGGTCAGTGTACTAAATAGTTTGGTTTTCTACATGTCAATTAGTGTGCTGTCAGTGTACTAGATAGTTTAGTTTTGTGTATGTCAATTAGTGTACGGTCAGTGTACTAGATAGTTTGGTTTTGTGCATGTCAATTAGTGTGCGGTCAGTGTACTAAATAGTTTGGTTTTGTGTATGTCAATTAGTGTGCAGTCAGTGTACTAGATAGTTTGGATTTGTGTATGTCAATTAATGTGCGGTCAGAGTACTAGATAGTTTGGATTTGTGTATGTCAATTAGTGTGCGGTCAGTGTACTAGATAGTTTGGTTTTGTGTATGTCAATTAGTGTGCGGTCAGTGTACTAGATAGTTTTGTTTTGTGCATGTCAATTAGTGTTCGGTCAGTGTACTAAATAGTTTGGTTTAGTGCATGTCAATTAGTGTGCGGTCAGTGTACTAGATAGTTTGGTTTTGTGCATGTCAATTAGTGTGCGGTCAGTGTACTAGATAATTTGATTTTGTGCATGTCAATTAGTGTGCTGTCAGTGTACTAGATAGTTTAGTTTTGTGCCTGTCAATTAGTGGGCGGTCAGTGTACAAGATAGTTTGGTTTTGTGCATGTCAATTAGTGTGCGGTCAGTGTACTAGATAGTTTGGTTTTGTGCATGTCAATTAGTGTGCGGTCAGTGGACTGAATAGTTTGCTTTTGTCTATGTCAATTAGTGTGCGGTCAGTGTACTAGATAGTTTGGCTTTGTGTATGTCTATTAGTGTACGGTCAGTGTACTAGATAGTTTGGTTATGTGCATGTCAATTAGTGTGCAGTCAGTGTACTAGATAATTTGGTTTTGTGCATGTCAATTTGTGTCCGGTCAGTGTACTAGATAGTTTGGTTTTGTGCATGTCAATTAGTGTGCGGTCAGTGTACTATATAGTTTGGTCTTGTGCATGTCAATTAGTGTGCGGTCAATGTACTAAATAGTTTGGTTTTGTGCATGTCAATTAGTGTGCGGTCAGTGTACTAAATAGTTTGGTTTTCTACATGTCAATTAGTGTGCTGTCAGTGTACTAGATAGTTTAGTTTTGTGTATGTCAATTAGTGTGCGGTCAGTGTACTAAATAGTTTGGTTTTCTACATGTCAATTAGTGTGCTGTCAGTGTACTAGATAGTTTAGTTTTGTGTATGTCAATTAGTGTACGGTCAGTGTACTAGATAGTTTGGTTTTGTGCATGTCAATTAGTGTGCGGTCAGTGTACTAGATAGTTTGGTTGTGTGCATGTCAATTAGTGTGCGGTCAGTGTACTAAATAGTTTGGTTTAGTGCATGTCAATTAGTGTGCTGTCAGTGTACTAGATAGTTTAGTTTTGTGTATGTCAATTAGTGTACGGTCAGTGTACTAGATAGTTTGGTTTTGTGCATGTCAATTAGTGTGCGGTCAGTGTACTAAATAGTTTGGTTTTGTGTATGTCAATTAGTGTGCAGTCAGTGTACTAGATAGTTTGGATTTGTGTATGTCAATTAATGTGCGGTCAGAGTACTAGATAGTTTGGATTTGTGTATGTCAATTAGTGTGCGGTCAGTGTACTAGATAGTTTGGTTTTGTGTATGTCAATTAGTGTGCGGTCAGTGTACTAGATAGTTTGGTTTTGTGCATGTCAATTAGTGTTCGGTCAGTGTACTAAATAGTTTGGTTTAGTGCATGTCAATTAGTGTGCGGTCAGTGTACTAGATAGTTTGGTTTTGTGCATGTCAATTAGTGTGCGGTCAGTGTACTAGATAATTTGCTTTTGTGCATGTCAATTAGTGTGCTGTCAGTGTACTAGATAGTTTAGTTTTGTGCCTGTCAATTAGTGGGCGGTCAGTGTACTAGATAGTTTGGTTTTGTGCATGTCAATTAGTGTGCGGTCAGTGTACTAGATAGTTTGGTTTTGTGCATGTCAATTAGTGTGCGGTCAGTGGACTGAATAGTTTGCTTTTGTCTATGTCAATTAGTGTGCGGTCAGTGTACTAGATAGTTTGGCTTTGTGTATGTCTATTAGTGTGCGGTCAGTGTACTAGATAGTTTCGTTATGTGCATGTCAATTAGTGTGCAGTCAGTGTACTAGATAATTTGGTTTTGTGCATGTCAATTTGTGTCCGGTCAGTGTACTAGATAGTTTGGTTTTGTGCATGTCAATTAGTGTGCGGTCAGTGTACTATATAGTTTGGTCTTGTGCATGTCAATTAGTGTGCGGTCAATGTACTAAATAGTTTGGTTTTGTGCATGTCAATTAGTGTGCGGTCAGTGTACTAGATAGTTTGGTTTTGTGCATGTCAATTAGTGTGCGGTCAGTGCACTGAATAGTTTGCTTTTGTCTATGTCAATTAGTGTGCGGTCAGTGTATTAGATAATTTGCTTTTGTGCATGTCATTTAGTGTGCGGTCAGTGTACTAGATAGTTTCGTTTTGTGTATTTCAATTAGTGTACTGTCAGTGTACTAGATAGTTTGGTTTTGTGCATGTCAATTAGTGTGCGGTCAGTGTACTAAATAGTTTGGTTTTCTGCATGTCAATTAGTTTCCTGTCAGTGTACTAGATAGTTTAGTTTTGTGTATTTCAATTAGTGTGCGGTCAGTGTACTAGATAGTTTGGTTTTGTGCATGTCAATTAGTGTGCGGTCAGTGTACTAGATAGTTTCGTTTTGTGCATGTCAATTAGTGTGCTGTCAGTGTTCTAAATAGTTTGGTTTTGTGCATGTCAATTGGTGTGCGGTCAGTGTACTAGATAGTTTGGTCTTGTGCATGTCAATTAGTGTGCGGTCAGTGTACTAGATAATTAGCTTTTGTGCATGTCAATTAGTGTGCTGTCAGTGTACTAGATAGTTTAGTTTTGTGTATGTCAATTAGTGTGCGGTCAGTGTACTAGATAGTTTGGTTTTGTGCATGTCAATTAGTGTGCGGTCAGTGTACTAGATAGTTTGGTTGTGTGCATGTCAATTAGTGTGCGGTCAGTGTACTAAATAGTTTGGTTTAGTGCATGTCAATTAGTGTGCTGTCAGTGTACTAGATAGTTTAGTTTTGTGTATGTCAATTAGTGTACGGTCAGTGTACTAGATAGTTTGGTTTTGTGCATGTCAATTAGTGTGCGGTCAGTGTACTAAATAGTTTGGTTTTGTGTATGTCAATTAGTGTGCAGTCAGTGTACTAGATAGTTTGGATTTGTGTATGTCAATTAATGTGCGGTCAGAGTACTAGATAGTTTGGATTTGTGTATGTCAATTAGTGTGCGGTCAGTGTACTAGATAGTTTGGTTTTGTGTATGTCAATTAGTGTGCGGTCAGTGTACTAGATAGTTTGGTTTTGTGCATGTCAATTAGTGTTCGGTCAGTGTACTAAATAGTTTGGTTTAGTGCATGTCAATTAGTGTGCGGTCAGTGTACTAGATAGTTTGGTTTTGTGCATGTCAATTAGTGTGCGGTCAGTGTACTAGATAATTTGCTTTTGTGCATGTCAATTAGTGTGCTGTCAGTGTACTAGATAGTTTAGTTTTGTGCCTGTCAATTAGTGGGCGGTCAGTGTACTAGATAGTTTGGTTTTGTGCATGTCAATTAGTGTGCGGTCAGTGTACTAGATAGTTTGGTTTTGTGCATGTCAATTAGTGTGCGGTCAGTGGACTGAATAGTTTGCTTTTGTCTATGTCAATTAGTGTGCGGTCAGTGTACTAGATAGTTTGGCTTTGTGTATGTCTATTAGTGTGCGGTCAGTGTACTAGATAGTTTGGTTATGTGCATGTCAATTAGTGTGCAGTCAGTGTACTAGATAATTTGGTTTTGTGCATGTCAATTTGTGTCCGGTCAGTGTACTAGATAGTTTGGTTTTGTGCATGTCAATTAGTGTGCGGTCAGTGTACTATATAGTTTGGTCTTGTGCATGTCAATTAGTGTGCGGTCAATGTACTAAATAGTTTGGTTTTGTGCATGTCAATTAGTGTGCGGTCAGTGTACTAGATAGTTTGGTTTTGTGCATGTCAATTAGTGTGCGGTCAGTGCACTGAATAGTTTGCTTTTGTCTATGTCAATTAGTGTGCGGTCAGTGTATTAGATAATTTGCTTTTGTGCATGTCATTTAGTGTGCGGTCAGTGTACTAGATAGTTTCGTTTTGTGTATTTCAATTAGTGTACTGTCAGTGTACTAGATAGTTTGGTTTTGTGCATGTCAATTAGTGTGCGGTCAGTGTACTAAATAGTTTGGTTTTCTGCATGTCAATTAGTTTGCTGTCAGTGTACTAGATAGTTTAGTTTTGTGTATGTCAATTAGTGTGCGGTCAGTGTACTAGATAGTTTGGTTTTGTGCATGTCAATTAGTGTGCGGTCAGTGTACTAGATAGTTTCGTTTTGTGCATGTCAATTAGTGTGCTGTCAGTGTTCTAAATAGTTTCGTTTTGTGCATGTCAATTGGTGTGCGGTCAGTGTACTAGATAGTTTGGTCTTGTGCATGTCAATTAGTGTGCGGTCAGTGTACTAGATAATTAGCTTTTGTGCATGTCAATTAGTGTGCTGTCAGTGTACTAGATAGTTTAGTTTTGTGTATGTCAATTAGTGTGCGGTCAGTGTACTAGATAGTTTGGTTTTGTGCATGTCAATTAGTGTGCGGTCAGTGTACTAGATAGTTTGGTTTTGTGTATGTCAATTAGTGTGCGGTCAGTGGACTGAATAGTTTGATTTTGTCTATGTCAATTAGTGTGCGGTCAGTGTACTAGATAGTTTGGCTTTGTGTATGTCTATTAGTGTGCGGTCAGTGTACTAGATAGTTTGGTTATGTGCATGTCAATTAGTGTGCAGTCAGTGTACTAGATAATTTGGTTTTGTGCATGTCAATTTGTGTCCGGTCAGTGTACTAGATAGTTTGGTTTTGTGCATGTCAATTAGTGTGCGGTCAGTGTACTATATAGTTTGGTCTTGTGCATGTCAATTAGTGTGCGGTCAATGTACTAAATAGTTTGGTTTTGTGCATGTCAATTAGTGTGCGGTCAGTGTACTAGATAGTTTGGTTTTGTGCATGTCAATTAGTGTGCGGTCAGTGCACTGAATAGTTTGCTTTTGTCTATGTCAATTAGTGTGCGGTCAGTGTATTAGATAATTTGCTTTTTTGCATGTCATTTAGTGTGCGGTCAGTGTACTAGATAGTTTCGTTTTGTGTATTTCAATTAGTGTACTGTCAGTGTACTAGATAGTTTGGTTTTGTGCATGTCAATTAGTGTGCGGTCAGTGTACTAAATAGTTTGGTTTTCTGCATGTCAATTAGTTTGCTGTCAGTGTACTAGATAGTTTAGTTTTGTGTATGTCAATTAGTGTGCGGTCAGTGTACTAGATAGTTTGGTTTTGTGCATGTCAATTAGTGTGCGGTCAGTGTACTAGATAGTTTCGTTTTGTGCATGTCAATTAGTGTGCTGTCAGTGTTCTAAATAGTTTGGTTTTGTGCATGTCAATTGGTGTGCGGTCAGTGTACTAGATAGTTTGGTCTTGTGCATGTCAATTAGTGTGCGGTCAGTGTACTAGATAATTAGCTTTTGTGCATGTCAATTAGTGTGCTGTCAGTGTACTAGATAGTTTAGTTTTGTGTATGTCAATTAGTGTGCGGTCAGTGTACTAGATAGTTTGGTTTTGTGCATGTCAATTAGTGTGCGGTCAGTGTACTAGATAGTTTGGTTTTGTGTATGTCAATTAGTGTGCGGTCAGTGTACTAAATAGTTTGGTTTTGTGCATGTCAATTAGTGTGCGGTCAGTGTACTAGATAGTTTGGTTTTGTGCATGTCAATTAGTGTGCGGTCAGTGTACTAAATAGTTTGGTTTTGTGCATGTCAATTAGTGTGCGGTCAGTGTACTAGATAGTTTGGTTTTGTGCATGTCAATTAGTGTGCGGTCAGTGCACTGAATAGTTTGCTTTTGTCTATGTCAATTAGTGTGCGGTCAGTGTACTAGATAGTTTGGCTTTGTGTATGTCAATTAGTGTGCGGTCAGTGTACTAGATAGTTTGGTTATGTGCATGTCAATTAGTGTGCGGTCAGTGTACTAGATAGTTTGGTTTTGTGCATGTCAATTAGTGTACGGTCAGTGTACTAAATAGTTTGGTTTTGTGCATGTCAATTAGTGTGCAGTCAGTGTACTAGATAGTTTGGTCTTGTGCATGTCAATTAGTGTGCGGTCAGTGTATTAGATAATTTGCTTTTGTGCATGTCATTTAGTGTGCGGTCAGTGTACTAGATAGTTTCGTTTTGTGTATTTCAATTAGTGTACTGTCAGTGTACTAGATAGTTTGGTTTTGTACATCTCAATTAGTGTGCGGTCAGTGTACTAAATAGTTTGGTTTTCTACATGTCAATTAGTTTGCTGTCAGTGTACTAGATAGTTTAGTTTTGTGTATGTCAATTAGTGTACGGTCAGTGTACTAGATAGTTTGGTTTTGTGCATGTCAATTAGTGTGCGTCAGTGTACTAGATAGTTTGGTTTTGTGCATGTCAATTAGTGTGCGGTCAGTGTACTAGATAGTTTCGTTTTGTGCATGTCAATTAGTGTGCTGTCAGTGTTCTAAATAGTTTGGTTTTGTGCATGTCAATTGGTGTGCGGTCAGTGTACTAGATAGTTTGGTCTTGTGCATGTCAATTAGTGTGCGGTCAGTGTACTAGATAATTAGCTTTTGTGCATGTCAATTAGTGTGCTGTCAGTGTACTAGATAGTTTAGTTTTGTGTATGTCAATTAGTGTGCGGTCAGTGTACTAGATAGTTTGGTTTTGTGCATGTCAATTAGTGTGCGGTCAGTGTACTAGATAGTTTGGTTTTGTGTATGTCAATTAGTGTGCGGTCAGTGTACTAAATAGTTTGGTTTTGTGCATGTCAATTAGTGTGCGGTCAGTGTACTAGATAGTTTGGTTTTGTGCATGTCAATTAGTGTGCGGTCAGTGTACTAAATAGTTTGGTTTTGTGCATGTCAATTAGTGTGCGGTCAGTGTACTAGATAGTTTGGTTTTGTGCATGTCAATTAGTGTGCGGTCAGTGCACTGAATAGTTTGCTTTTGTCTATGTCAATTAGTGTGCGGTCAGTGTACTAGATAGTTTGGCTTTGTGTATGTCAATTAGTGTGCGGTCAGTGTACTAGATAGTTTGGTTATGTGCATGTCAATTAGTGTGCGGTCAGTGTACTAGATAGTTTGGTTTTGTGCATGTCAATTAGTGTACGGTCAGTGTACTAAATAGTTTGGTTTTGTGCATGTCAATTAGTGTGCAGTCAGTGTACTAGATAGTTTGGTCTTGTGCATGTCAATTAGTGTGCGGTCAGTGTATTAGATAATTTGCTTTTGTGCATGTCATTTAGTGTGCGGTCAGTGTACTAGATAGTTTCGTTTTGTGTATTTCAATTAGTGTACTGTCAGTGTACTAGATAGTTTGGTTTTGTACATCTCAATTAGTGTGCGGTCAGTGTACTAAATAGTTTGGTTTTCTACATGTCAATTAGTTTGCTGTCAGTGTACTAGATAGTTTAGTTTTGTGTATGTCAATTAGTGTACGGTCAGTGTACTAGATAGTTTGGTTTTGTGCATGTCAATTAGTGTGCGTCAGTGTACTAGATAGTTTGGTTTTGTGCATGTCAATTAGTGTGCGGTCAGTGTACTAAATAGTTTGGTTTAGTGCATGTCAAATAGTGTGCGGTCAGTGTACTAGATAGTTTGGTCTTGTGCATGTCAATTAGTGTGCGGTCAGTGTACTAGATAATTTGCTTTTGTGCATGTCAATTAGTGTACTGTCAGTGTACTAGATAGTTTAGTTTTGTGTATGTCAATTAGTGTGCGGTCAGTGTACTAGATAGTTTGGTTTTGTGCAAGTCAATTAGTGTGCGGTCAGTGTACTAAATAGTTTGGTTTTGTGTATGTCAATTAGTGTGCAGTCAGTGTACTAGATAGTTTGGATTTGTGTATGTCAATTAATGTGCGGTCAGTGTACTAGATAGTTTGGATTTGTGTATGTCAATTAGTGTGCGGTCAGTTTACTAGATAGTTTGGTTTTGTGTATGTCAATTAGTGTGCGGTCAGTGTACTAGATAGTTTGGTTATGTGCATGTCAATTAGTGTGCGGTCAGTGTACTAGATAGTTTGGTTTTGTGCATGTCAATTAGTGTACGGTCAGTGTACTAAATAGTTTGGTTTTGTGCATGTCAATTAGTGTGCAGTCAGTGTACTAGATAGTTTGGTCTTGTGCATGTCAATTAGTGTGCGGTCAGTGTATTAGATAATTTGCTTTTGTGCATGTCATTTAGTGTGCGGTCAGTGTACTAGATAGTTTCGTTTTGTGTATTTCAATTAGTGTACTGTCAGTGTACTAGATAGTTTGGTTTTGTACATCTCAATTAGTGTGCGATCAGTGTACTAAATAGTTTGGTTTTCTACATGTCAATTAGTTTGCTGTCAGTGTACTAGATAGTTTAGTTTTGTGTATGTCAATTAGTGTACGGTCAGTGTACTAGATAGTTTGGTTTTGTGCATGTCAATTAGTGTGCGTCAGTGTACTAGATAGTTTGGTTTTGTGCATGTCAATTAGTGTGCGGTCAGTGTACTAAATAGTTTGGTTTAATGCATGTCAATTAGTGTGCGGTCAGTGTACTAGATAGTTTGGTCTTGTGCATGTCAATTAGTGTGCGGTCAGTGTACTAGATAATTTGCTTTTGTGCATGTCAATTAGTGTACTGTCAGTGTACTAGATAGTTTAGTTTTGTGTATGTCAATTAGTGTGCGGTCAGTGTACTATATAGTTTGGTTTTG
Organism: Bathymodiolus brooksi; assembly: GCA_963680875.1. Taxonomy (NCBI): domain Eukaryota; kingdom Metazoa; phylum Mollusca; class Bivalvia; order Mytilida; family Modiolidae; genus Bathymodiolus; species Bathymodiolus brooksi. The sequence goes on from OY804579.1 coordinate 74,020,875, forward strand.
TGCAAGTCAATTAGTGTGCGGTCAGTGTACTAAATAGTTTGGTTTTGTGTATGTCAATTAGTGTGCAGTCAGTGTACTAGATAGTTTGGATTTGTGTATGTCAATTAATGTGCGGTCAGTGTACTAGATAGTTTGGATTTGTGTATGTCAATTAGTGTGCGGTCAGTTTACTAGATAGTTTGGTTTTGTGTATGTCAATTAGTGTGCGGTCAGTGTACTAGATAGTTTGGTTTTGTGCATGTCAATTAGTGTGCGGTCAGTGTACTAAATAGTTTGGTTTAGTGCATGTCAATTAGTGTGCGGTCAGTGTACTAGATAGTTTGGTTTTGTGAATGTCAATTAGTGTGCGGTCAGTGTACTAGATAATTTGCTTTTGTGCATGTCAATTAGTGTGTTGTCAGTGTACTAGATAGTTTAGTTTTGTGCCTGTCAATTAGTGGGCGGTCAGTGTTCTAGATAGTTTGGTTTTGTGCATGTCAATTAGTGTGCGGTCAGTGTACTAGATAGTTTGGTTTTGTGCATGTCAATTAGTGTGCGGTCAGTGTACTAGATAGTTTGGTTTTGTGCATGTCAATTAGTGTGCGGTCAGTGTACTAGATAGTTTGGTTTTGTGTATGTCAATTAGTGTGCAGTCAGTGTACTAGATAATTTGGTTTTGTGCATGTCAATTTGTGTCCGGTCAGTGTACTAGATATTTTGGTTTTGTGCATGTCAATTAGTGTGCGGTCAGTGTACTATATAGTTTGGTCTTGTGCATGTCAATTAGTGTGCGGTCAATGTACTAAATAGTTTGGTTTTGTGCATGTCAATTAGTGTGCGGTCAGTGCACTGAATAGTTTGCTTTTGTCTATGTCAATTAGTGTGCGGTCAGTGTACTAGATAGTTTGGCTTTGTGTATGTCAATTAATGTGCGGTCAGTGTACTAGATAGTTTGGTTATGTGCATGTCAATTAGTGTGCGGTCAGTGTACTAGATAATTTGGTTTTGTGCATGTCAATTTGTGTCGGTCAGTGTACTAGATAGTTTGGTTTTGTGCATGCCAATTAGTGTGCCGTCAGTCTACTAAATAGTTTGGTTTTGTATATGTCAATTAGTGTGGAGTCAGTGTACTAGATAGTTTGGATGTGTGTATGTCAATTAATGTGCGGTCAGTGTACTAGATAGTTTGGATTTGTGTATGTCAATTAGTGTGCGGTCAGTGTACTAGATAGTTTGGTTTTGTTTATGTCAATTTGTGTGCGGTCAGTGTACTAGATAGTTTGGTGTTGTGCATTTCTATTAGTGTGCGGTGACTGTACTAGACAGTTTGGTTTTGGTGCATGTCAATTAGTGTGCAGTGTGTGTACTAGATAGTTTGGTTTTGTGCATGTCAATTAGTGTGCGGTCAGTGTACTAAATAGTTTGGTTTTGTGTATGTCAATTAGTGTGCGGTCAGTGTACTAGATAGTTTGGTTTTGTGTATGTCAATTAGTGTGCGGTCAGTGTACTAAATAGTTTGGTTTTGTGCATGTCAATTAGTGTGCGGTCAGTGTACTAGATAGTTTGGTTTTGTGCATGTCAATTAGTGTGCGGTCTGTGTACTAAATAGTTTGGTTTTGTGCATGTCAATTAGTGTGCGGTCAGTTTACTAGATAGTTTGGTTTTGTGCATGTCAATTAGTGTGCGGTCAGTGCACTGAATAGTTTGCTTTTTTCTATGTCAATTAGTGTGCGGTCAGTGTACTAGATAGTTTGGCTTTGTGTATGTCAATTAGTGTGCGGTCAGTGTACTAGATAGTTTGGTTATGTGCATGTCAATTAGTGTGCGGTCAGTGTACTAGATAGTTTGGTTTTGTGCATGTCAATTAGTGTACGGTCAGTGCACTAAATAGTTTGGTTTTGTGCATGTCAATTAGTGTGCGGTCAGTGTACTAGATAGTTTGGTCTTGTGCATATCAATTAGTGTGCGGTCAGTGTATTAGATAATTTGCTTTTGTGCATGTCATTTAGTGTGCGGTCAGTGTACTAGATAGTTTCGTATTGTGTATTTCAATTAGTGTACTGTCAGTGTACTAGATAGTTTGGTTTTGTGCATGTCAATTAGTGTGCTGTCAGTGTACTAGATAGTTTAGTTTTGTGTATGTCAATTAGTTTACGGTCAGTGTACTAGATAGTTTGGTTTTGTGCATGTCAATTAGTGTGCGGTCAGTGTACTAAATAGTTTGGTTTAGTGCATGTCAATTAGTGTGCGGTCAGTGTACTAGATAGTTTGGTCTTGTGCATGTCAATTAGTGTGCGGTCAGTGTACTAGATAATTTGCTTTTGTGCATGTCAATTAGTGTACTGTCAGTGTACTAGATAGTTTAGTTTTGTGTATGTCAATTAGTGTGCGGTCAGTGTACTAGATAGTTTGGTTTTGTGCAAGTCAATTAGTGTGCGGTCAGTGTACTAAATAGTTTGGTTTTGTGTATGTCAATTAGTGTGCAGTCAGTGTACTAGATAGTTTGGATTTGTGTATGTCAATTAATGTACGGTCAGTGTACTAGATAGTTTGGATTTGTGTATGTCAATTAGTGTGCGGTCAGTTTACTAGATAGTTTGGTTTTGTGTATGTCAATTAGTGTGCGGTCAGTGTACTAGATAGTTTGGTTATGTGCATGTCAATTAGTGTGCGGTCAGTGTACTAGATAGTTTGGTTTTGTGCATGTCAATTAGTGTACGGTCAGTGTACTAAATAGTTTGGTTTTGTGCATGTCAATTAGTGTGCAGTCAGTGTACTAGATAGTTTGGTCTTGTGCATGTCAATTAGTGTGCGGTCAGTGTATTAGATAATTTGCTTTTGTGCATGTCTTTTAGTGTGCGGTCAGTGTACTAGATAGTTTCGTTTTGTGTATTTCAATTAGTGTACTGTCAGTGTACTAGATAGTTTGGTTTTGTACATCTCAATTAGTGTGCGGTCAGTGTACTAAATAGTTTGGTTTTCTACATGTCAATTAGTTTGCTGTCAGTGTACTAGATAGTTTAGTTTTGTGTATGTCAATTAGTGTACGGTCAGTGTACTAGATAGTTTGGTTTTGTGCATGTCAATTAGTGTGCGTCAGTGTACTAGATAGTTTGGTTTTGTGCATGTCAATTAGTGTGCGGTCAGTGTACTAAATAGTTTGGTTTAGTGCATGTCAATTAGTGTGCGGTCAGTGTACTAGATAGTTTGGTCTTGTGCATGTCAATTAGTGTGCGGTCAGTGTACTAGATAATTTGCCTTTGTGCATGTCAATTAGTGTACTGTCAGTGTACTAGATAGTTTAGTTTTGTGTATGTCAATTAGTGTGCGGTCAGTGTACTAGATAGTTTGGTTTTGTGCAAGTCAATTAGTGTGCGGTCAGTGTACTAAATAGTTTGGTTTTGTGTATGTCAATTAGTGTGCAGTCAGTGTACTAGATAGTTTGGATTTGTGTATGTCAATTAATGTGCGGTCAGTGTACTAGATAGTTTGGATTTGTGTATGTCAATTAGTGTGCGGTCAGTTTACTAGATAGTTTGGTTTTGTGTATGTCAATTAGTGTGCGGTCAGTGTACTAGATAGTTTGGTTTTGTGCATGTCAATTAGTGTGCGGTCAGTGTACTAAATAGTTTGGTTTAGTGCATGTCAATTAGTGTGCGGTCAGTGTACTAGATAGTTTGGTTTTGTGCATGTCAATTAGTGTGCGGTCAGTGTACTAGATAGTTTAGTTTTGTGCCTGTCAATTAGTGGGCGGTCAGTGTTCTAGATAGTTTGGTTTTGTGCATGTCAATTAGTGTGCGGTCAGTGTACTAGATAGTTTGGTTTTGTGCATGTCAATTAGTGTGCGGTCAGTGTACTAGATAGTTTGGTTTTGTGCATGTCAATTAGTGTGCGGTCAGTGTACTAAATAGTTTGGTTTTGTGCATGTCAATTAGTGTGCGGTCAGTGTACTAGATAGTTTGGTTTTGTGTATGTCAATTAGTGTGCAGTCAGTGTACTAGATAATTTGGTTTTGTGCATGTCAATTTGTGTCCGGTCAGTGTACTAGATATTTTGGTTTTGTGCATGTCAATTAGTGTGCGGTCAGTGTACTAGATAGTTTGGTCTTGTGCATGTCAATTAGTGTGCGGTCAATGTACTAAATAGTTTGGTTTTGTGCATGTCAATTAGTGTGCGGTCAGTGCACTGAATAGTTTGCTTTTGTCTATGTCAATTAGTGTGCGGTCAGTGTACTAGATAGTTTGGCTTTGTGTATGTCAATTAATGTGCGGTCAGTGTACTAGATAGTTTGGTTATGTGCATGTCAATTAGTGTGCGGTCAGTGTACTAGATAATTTGGTTTTGTGCATGTCAATTTGTGTCGGTCAGTGTACTAGATAGTTTGGTTTTGTGCATGCCAATTAGTGTGCTGTCAGTCTACTAAATAGTTTGGTTTTGTATATGTCAATTAGTGTGGAGTCAGTGTACTAGATAGTTTGGATGTGTGTATGTCAATTAATGTGCGGTCAGTGTACTAGATAGTTTGGATTTGTGTATGTCAATTAGTGTGCGGTCAGTGTACTAGATAGTTTGGTTTTGTTTATGTCAATTTGTGTGCGGTCAGTGTACTAGATAGTTTGGTGTTGTGCATTTCTATTAGTGTGCGGTGACTGTACTAGACAGTTTGGTTTTGGTGCATGTCAATTAGTGTGCAGTGTGTGTACTAGATAGTTTGGTTTTGTGCATGTCAATTAGTGTGCGGTCAGTGTACTAAATAGTTTGGTTTTGTGTATGTCAATTAGTGTGCGGTCAGTGTACTAGATAGTTTGGTTTTGTGTATGTCAATTAGTGTGCGGTCAGTGTACTAAATAGTTTGGTTTTGTGCATGTCAATTCGTGTGCGGTCAGTGTACTAGATAGTTTGGTTTTGTGCATGTCAATTAGTGTGCGGTCAGTGTACTAAATAGTTTGGTTTTGTGCATGTCAATTAGTGTGCGGTCAGTTTACTAGATAGTTTGGTTTTGTGCATGTCAATTAGTGTGCGGTCAGTGCACTGAATAGTTTGCTTTTTTCTATGTCAATTAGTGTGCGGTCAGTGTACTAGATAGTTTGGCTTTGTGTATGTCAATTAGTGTGCGGTCAGTGTACTAGATAGTTTGGTTATGTGCATGTCAATTAGTGTGCGGTCAGTGTACTAGATAGTTTGGTTTTGTGCATGTCAATTAGTGTACGGTCAGTGCACTAAATAGTTTGGTTTTGTGCATGTCAATTAGTGTGCGGTCAGTGTACTAGATAGTTTGGTCTTGTGCATATCAATTAGTGTGCGGTCAGTGTATTAGATAATTTGCTTTTGTGCATGTCATTTAGTGTGCGGTCAGTGTACTAGATAGTTTCGTATTGTGTATTTCAATTAGTGTACTGTCAGTGTACTAGATAGTTTGGTTTTGTGCATGTCAATTAGTGTGCTGTCAGTGTACTAGATAGTTTAGTTTTGTGTATGTCAATTAGTGTACGGTCAGTGTACTAGATAGTTTGGTTTTGTGCATGTCAATTAGTGTGCGGTCAGTGTACTAGATAGTTTGGTTTTGTGTATGTCAATTAGTGTGCGGTCAGTGTACTAAATAGTTTGGTTTTGTGCATGTCAATTAGTGTGCGGTCAGTGTACTAGATAGTTTGGTCTTGTGCATGTCAATTAGTGTGCTGTCAGTGTACTAGATAGTTTGCTTTTGTCTATGTCAATTAGTGTGCGGTCAGTGTACTAGATAGTTTGGCTTTGTGTATGTCAATTAATGTGCGGTCAGTGTACTAGATAGTTTGGTTATGTGCATGTCAATTAGTGTGCGGTCAGTGTACTAGATAATTTGGTTTTGTGCATGTCAATTTGTGTCGGTCAGTGTACTAGATAGTTTGGTTTTGTGCATGCCAATTAGTGTGCTGTCAGTCTACTAAATAGTTTGGTTTTGTATATGTCAATTAGTGTGGAGTCAGTGTACTAGATAGTTTGGATGTGTGTATGTCAATTAATGTGCGGTCAGTGTACTAGATAGTTTGGATTTGTGTATGTCAATTAGTGTGCGGTCAGTGTACTAGATAGTTTGGTTTTGTTTATGTCAATTTGTGTGCGGTCAGTGTACTAGATAGTTTGGTGTTGTGCATTTCTATTAGTGTGCGGTGACTGTACTAGACAGTTTGGTTTTGGTGCATGTCAATTAGTGTGCAGTGTGTGTACTAGATAGTTTGGTTTTGTGCATGTCAATTAGTGTGCGGTCAGTGTACTAAATAGTTTGGTTTTGTGTATGTCAATTAGTGTGCGGTCAGTGTACTAGATAGTTTGGTTTTGTGTATGTCAATTAGTGTGCGGTCAGTGTACTAAATAGTTTGGTTTTGTGCATGTCAATTCGTGTGCGGTCAGTGTACTAGATAGTTTGGTTTTGTGCATGTCAATTAGTGTGCGGTCAGTGTACTAAATAGTTTGGTTTTGTGCATGTCAATTAGTGTGCGGTCAGTTTACTAGATAGTTTGGTTTTGTGCATGTCAATTAGTGTGCGGTCAGTGCACTGAATAGTTTGCTTTTTTCTATGTCAATTAGTGTGCGGTCAGTGTACTAGATAGTTTGGCTTTGTGTATGTCAATTAGTGTGCGGTCAGTGTACTAGATAGTTTGGTTATGTGCATGTCAATTAGTGTGCGGTCAGTGTACTAGATAGTTTGGTTTTGTGCATGTCAATTAGTGTACGGTCAGTGCACTAAATAGTTTGGTTTTGTGCATGTCAATTAGTGTGCGGTCAGTGTACTAGATAGTTTGGTCTTGTGCATATCAATTAGTGTGCGGTCAGTGTATTAGATAATTTGCTTTTGTGCATGTCATTTAGTGTGCGGTCAGTGTACTAGATAGTTTCGTATTGTGTATTTCAATTAGTGTACTGTCAGTGTACTAGATAGTTTGGTTTTGTGCATGTCAATTAGTGTGCTGTCAGTGTACTAGATAGTTTAGTTTTGTGTATGTCAATTAGTGTACGGTCAGTGTACTAGATAGTTTGGTTTTGTGCATGTCAATTAGTGTGCGGTCAGTGTACTAGATAGTTTGGTTTTGTGTATGTCAATTAGTGTGCGGTCAGTGTACTAAATAGTTTGGTTTTGTGCATGTCAATTAGTGTGCGGTCAGTGTACTAGATAGTTTGGTCTTGTGCATGTCAATTAGTGTGCTGTCAGTGTACTAGATAGTTTAGTTTTGTGTATGTCAATTAGTGTGCGGTCAGTGTACTAGATAGTTTGGTTTTGTGCATGTCAATTAGTGTGCGGTCAGTGTACTAGATAGTTTGGTTTTGTGCATGTCAATTAGTGTGCGGTCAGTGTACTAGATAGTTTGGTTTTGTGCATGTCAATTAGTGTGCGGTCAGGGTACTAGATAGTTTGGTCTTGTGCATGTCAATTAGTGTGCGGTCAGTGTACTAAATAGTTTGGTTTTGTGCATGTCAATTAGTGTGCGGTCAGTGTACTAGATAGTTTGGTTATGTGCATGTCAATTAGTGTGCGGTCAGTGCACTGAATAGTTTGCTTTTGTCTATGTCAATTAGTGTGCGGTCAGTGTACTAGATAGTTTGGCTTTGTGTATGTCAATTAGTGTGCGGTCAGTGTACTAGATAGTTTGGTTATGTGCATGTCAATTAGTGTGCAGTCAGTGTACTAGATAATTTGATTTTGTGCATGTCAATTTGTGTCCGGTCAGTGTACTAAATAGTTTGGTTTTGTGCATGTCAATTAGTGTGCGGTCAGTGTACTAGATAGTTTGGTTTTGTGCATGTCAATTAGTGTGCGGTCAGTGCACTGAATAGTTTGCTTTTGTCTATGTCAATTAGTGTGCGGTCAGTGTACTAGATAGTTTGGTTATGTGCATGTCAATTAGTGTGCAGTCAGTGTACTAGATAATTTGATTTTGTGCATGTCAATTTGTGTCCGGTCAGTGTACTAGATAGTTTGGTTTTGTGCATGTCAATTAGTGTGCGGTCAGTGTACTAGATAGTTTGGTCTTGTGCATGTCAATTAGTGTGCGGTCAGTGTACTAAATAGTTTGGTTTTGTGCATGTCAATTAGTGTGCGGTCAGTGTACTAGATAGTTTGGTTTTGTGCATGTCAATTAGTGTGCGGTCAGTTTACTAGATAATTTGGTTTTGTGCATGTCAATTAGTGTGCGGTCAGTGTACTAAATAGTTTGGTTTTGTGTATGTCAATTAGTGTGCGGTCAGTGTACTAAATAGTTTGAATTTGTGCATGTCAATTAGTGTGCGGTCAGTGTACTAGATAGTTTGGTTTTGTGCATGTCAATTAGTGTGCGGTCAGTGTACTAAATAGTTTGGTTTTGTGCATGTCAATTAGTGTGCGGTCAGTGTACTAGATAGTTTGGTTTTGTGCATGTCAATTAGTGTGCAGTCAGTGCACTGAATAGTTTGCTTTTGTCTATGTCAATTAGTGTGCGGTCAGTGTACTAGATAGTTTGGCTTTGTGTATGTCAATTAGTGTGCGGTCAGTGTACTAGATAGTTTGGTTATGTGCATGTCAATTAGTGTGCGGTCAGTGAACTAGATAGTTTGGTTTTGTGCATGTCAATTAGTGTACGGTCAGTGTACTAAATAGTTTGGTTTTGTGCATGTCAATTAGTGTGCGGTCAGTGTACTAGATAGTTTGGTCTTGTGCATGTCAATTAGTGTGCGGTCAGTGTATTAGATCATTTGCTTTTGTGCATGTCATTTAGTGTGCGGTCAGTGTACTAGATAGTTTCGTTTTGTGTATTTCAATTAGTGTACTGTCAGTATACTAGATAGTTAGGTTTTGTGCATGTCAATTAGTGTGCTGTCAGTGTACTAGATAGTTTGGTTTAGTGCATGTCAATTAGTGTGCGGTCAGTGTACTAGATAGATTGGTCTTGTGCATGTCAATTAATGTGCGGTCAGTGTACTAGATAATTTGCTTTTGTGCATGTCAATTAGTGTGCTGTCAGTGTACTAGATAGTTTGGCTTTGTGTATGTCAATTAGTGTGGAGTCAGTGTACTAGATAGTTTGGATGTGTGTATGTCAATTAATGTGCGGTCAGTGTACTAGATAGTTTGGATTTGTGTATGTCAATTAGTGTGCGGTCAGTGTACTAGATAGTTTGGTTTTGTTTATGTCAATTTGTGTGCGGTCAGTGTACTAGATAGTTTGGTGTTGTGCATTTCTATTAGTGTGCGGTGACTGTACTAGACAGTTTGGTTTTGGTGCATGTCAATTAGTGTGCAGTGTGTGTACTAGATAGTTTGGTTTTGTGCATGTCAATTAGTGTGCGGTCAGTGTACTAAATAGTTTGGTTTTGTGTATGTCAATTAGTGTGCGGTCAGTGTACTAGATAGTTTGGTTTTGTGTATGTCAATTAGTGTGCGGTCAGTGTACTAAATAGTTTGGTTTTGTGCATGTCAATTCGTGTGCGGTCAGTGTACTAGATAGTTTGGTTTTGTGCATGTCAATTAGTGTGCGGTCAGTGTACTAAATAGTTTGGTTTTGTGCATGTCAATTAGTGTGCGGTCAGTTTACTAGATAGTTTGGTTTTGTGCATGTCAATTAGTGTGCGGTCAGTGCACTGAATAGTTTGCTTTTTTCTATGTCAATTAGTGTGCGGTCAGTGTACTAGATAGTTTGGCTTTGTGTATGTCAATTAGTGTGCGGTCAGTGTACTAGATAGTTTGGTTATGTGCATGTCAATTAGTGTGCGGTCAGTGTACTAGATAGTTTGGTTTTGTGCATGTCAATTAGTGTACGGTCAGTGCACTAAATAGTTTGGTTTTGTGCATGTCAATTAGTGTGCGGTCAGTGTACTAGATAGTTTGGTCTTGTGCATATCAATTAGTGTGCGGTCAGTGTATTAGATAATTTGCTTTTGTGCATGTCATTTAGTGTGCGGTCAGTGTACTAGATAGTTTCGTATTGTGTATTTCAATTAGTGTACTGTCAGTGTACTAGATAGTTTGGTTTTGTGCATGTCAATTAGTGTGCTGTCAGTGTACTAGATAGTTTAGTTTTGTGTATGTCAATTAGTGTACGGTCAGTGTACTAGATAGTTTGGTTTTGTGCATGTCAATTAGTGTGCGGTCAGTGTACTAGATAGTTTGGTTTTGTGTATGTCAATTAGTGTGCGGTCAGTGTACTAAATAGTTTGGTTTTGTGCATGTCAATTAGTGTGCGGTCAGTGTACTAGATAGTTTGGTCTTGTGCATGTCAATTAGTGTGCTGTCAGTGTACTAGATAGTTTAGTTTTGTGTATGTCAATTAGTGTGCGGTCAGTGTACTAGATAGTTTGGTTTTGTGCATGTCAATTAGTGTGCGGTCAGTGTACTAGATAGTTTGGTTTTGTGCATGTCAATTAGTGTGCGGTCAGTGTACTAGATAGTTTGGTTTTGTGCATGTCAATTAGTGTGCGGTCAGGGTACTAGATAGTTTGGTCTTGTGCATGTCAATTAGTGTGCGGTCAGTGTACTAAATAGTTTGGTTTTGTGCATGTCAATTAGTGTGCGGTCAGTGTACTAGATAGTTTGGTTATGTGCATGTCAATTAGTGTGCGGTCAGTGCACTGAATAGTTTGCTTTTGTCTATGTCAATTAGTGTGCGGTCAGTGTACTAGATAGTTTGGCTTTGTGTATGTCAATTAGTGTGCGGTCAGTGTACTAGATAGTTTGGTTATGTGCATGTCAATTAGTGTGCAGTCAGTGTACTAGATAATTTGATTTTGTGCATGTCAATTTGTGTCCGGTCAGTGTACTAAATAGTTTGGTTTTGTGCATGTCAATTAGTGTGCGGTCAGTGTACTAGATAGTTTGGTTTTGTGCATGTCAATTAGTGTGCGGTCAGTGCACTGAATAGTTTGCTTTTGTCTATGTCAATTAGTGTGCGGTCAGTGTACTAGATAGTTTGGTTATGTGCATGTCAATTAGTGTGCAGTCAGTGTACTAGATAATTTGATTTTGTGCATGTCAATTTGTGTCCGGTCAGTGTACTAGATAGTTTGGTTTTGTGCATGTCAATTAGTGTGCGGTCAGTGTACTAGATAGTTTGGTCTTGTGCATGTCAATTAGTGTGCGGTCAGTGTACTAAATAGTTTGGTTTTGTGCATGTCAATTAGTGTGCGGTCAGTGTACTAGATAGTTTGGTTTTGTGCATGTCAATTAGTGTGCGGTCAGTGTACTAGATAATTTGGTTTTGTGCATGTCAATTAGTGTGCGGTCAGTGTACTAAATAGTTTGGTTTTGTGTATGTCAATTAGTGTGCGGTCAGTGTACTAAATAGTTTGAATTTGTGCATGTCAATTAGTGTGCGGTCAGTGTACTAGATAGTTTGGTTTTGTGCATGTCAATTAGTGTGCGGTCAGTGTACTAAATAGTTTGGTTTTGTGCATGTCAATTAGTGTGCGGTCAGTGTACTAGATAGTTTGGTTTTGTGCATGTCAATTAGTGTGCAGTCAGTGCACTGAATAGTTTGCTTTTGTCTATGTCAATTAGTGTGCGGTCAGTGTACTAGATAGTTTGGCTTTGTGTATGTCAATTAGTGTGCGGTCAGTGTACTAGATAGTTTGGTTATGTGCATGTCAATTAGTGTGCGGTCAGTGAACTAGATAGTTTGGTTTTGTGCATGTCAATTAGTGTACGGTCAGTGTACTAAATAGTTTGGTTTTGTGCATGTCAATTAGTGTGCGGTCAGTGTACTAGATAGTTTGGTCTTGTGCATGTCAATTAGTGTGCGGTCAGTGTATTAGATCATTTGCTTTTGTGCATGTCATTTAGTGTGCGGTCAGTGTACTAGATAGTTTCGTTTTGTGTATTTCAATTAGTGTACTGTCAGTATACTAGATAGTTAGGTTTTGTGCATGTCAATTAGTGTGCTGTCAGTGTACTAGATAGTTTGGTTTAGTGCATGTCAATTAGTGTGCGGTCAGTGTACTAGATAGATTGGTCTTGTGCATGTCAATTAATGTGCGGTCAGTGTACTAGATAATTTGCTTTTGTGCATGTCAATTAGTGTGCTGTCAGTGTACTAGATAGTTTAGTTTTGTGTATGTCAATTAGTGTGCGGTCAGTGTACTAGATAGTTTGGTGTTGTGCATGTCAATTAGTGTGCGGTCAGTGTACTAGATAGTTTGGTTTTGTGCATGTCAATTAGTGTGCGGTCAGTGTACTAGATAATTTGCTTTTGTGCATGTCAATTAGTGTGCTGTCAGTGTACTAGATAGTCTAGTTTTGTGTATGTCAATTAGTGTGCGGTCAGTGTACTAGATAGTTTGGTTTTGTGCATGTCAATTAGTGTGCGGTCAGTGTACTAGATAGTTTGGTTTTGTGCATGTCAATTAGTGTGCGGTCAGTGTACTAGATAGTTTGGTTTTGTGCATGTCAATTAGTGTTCGGTCAGGGTACTAGATAGTTTGGTTTTGTGCATGTCAATTAGTGTGCGGTCAGTGTACTAAATAGTTTGGTTTTGTGCATGTCAATTAGTGTGCGGTCAGTGTACTAGATAGTTTGGCTTTGTGTATGTCAATTAGTGTGCGGTCAGTGTACTAGATAGTTTGGTTATGTGCATGTCAATTAGTGTGCAGTCAGTGTACTAGATAATTTGATTTTGTGCATGTCAATTTGTGTCCGGTCAGTGTACTAGATAGTTTGGTTTGGTGCATGTCAATTAGTGTGCGGTCAGTGTACTAAATAGTTTGGTTTTGTGCATGTCAATTAGTGTGCGGTCAGTGCACTGAATAATTTGCTTTTGTCTATGTCAATTAGTGTGCGGTCAGTGTACTAGATAGTTTGGCTTTGTGTATGTCAATTAGTGTGCGGTCAGTGTACTAGATAGTTTGGTTATGTGCATGTCAATTAGTGTGCGGTCAGTGTACTAGATAATTTGGTTTTGTGCATGTCAATTTGTGTCCGGTCAGTGTACTAGATAGTTTGGTTTTGTGCATGTCAATTAGTGTGCGGTCAGTGTACTATATAGTTTGGTTTTGTGCATGCCAATTAGTGTGCGGTCAGTGTACTAAATAGTTTGGTTTTGTGTATGTCAATTAGTGTGCAGTCAGTGTACTAGATAGTTTGGATTTGTGTATGTCAATTAATGTGCGGTCAGTGTACTAGATAGTTTGGATTTGTGTATGTCAATTAGTGTGCGGTCAGTGTACTAGATAGTTTGGTTTTGTTTATGTCAATTTGTGTGCGGTCAGTGTACTAGATAGTTTGGTGTTGTGCATGTCTATTAGTGTTCGGTCAATGTACTAGATAGTTTGGTTTTTTGCATGTCAATTAGTGTGCGGTGACTGTACTAGACAGTTTGGTTTTGTGCATGTCAATTAGTGTGCAGTATGTGTACTAGATAGTTTGGTTTTGTGCATGTCAATTAGTGTGCGGTCAGTGTACTAAATAGTTTGGTTTTGTGTATGTCAATTAGTGTGCGGTCAGTGTACTAGATAGTTTGGTTTTGTGCATGTCAATTAGTGTGCGGTCAGTGTACTAGATAGTTTGGTTTTGTGTATATCAATTAGTGTGCGGTCAGTGTACTAGATAGTTTGGTTTTATGTATGTCAATTAGTGTGCGGTCAGTGTACTAGTTTTTGTTGTTTTGTGTATGTCAATTAGTGTGCGGTCGGTGTACTAGATAGTTTGGCTTTGTGCATGTCAATTAGTGTGTGGTCAGTGTACTAGATAGTTTGGTTTTGTGCATGTCAATTAGTCTGCGGTCAGTGTACTAGATAGTTTGGTTTTGTGCATGTCAATTAGTGTGCGGTCAGTGTACTAAATAGTTTGGTTTAGTGCATGTCAATTAGTGTGCGGTCAGTGTACTAGATAGTTTGGTCTTGTGCATGTCAATTAGTGTGCGGTCAGTGTACTAGATAATTTGCTTTTGTGCATGTCAATTAGTCTGCTGTCAGTGTACTAGATAGTTTAGTTTTGTGTATGTCAATTAGTGTGCGGTCAGTGTACTAGATAGTTTGGTTTTGTGCATGTCAATTAGTGTGCGGTCAGTGTACTAGATAGTTTGGTTTTGTGCATGTCAATTAGTGTGCGGTCAGTGTACTAGATAGTTTGGTTTTGTGCATGTCAATTAGTGTGCGGTCAGGGTACTAGATAGTTTGGTTTTGTGCATGTCAATTAGTGTGCGGTCAGTGTACTAAATAGTTTGGTTTTGTGCATGTCAATTAGTGTGCGGTCAGTGTACTAGATAGTTTGGTTTTGTGCATGTCAATTAGTGTGCGGTCAGTGCACTGAATAGTTTGCTTTTGTCTATGTCAATTAGTGCGCGGTCAGTGTACTAGATAGTTTGGCTTTGTGTATGTCAATTAGTGTGCGGTCAGTGTACTAGATAGTTTGGTTATGTGCATGTCAATTAGTGTGCAGTCAGTGTACTAGATAATTTGATTTTGTGCATGTCAATTTGTGTCCGGTCAGTGTACTAGATAGTTAGGTCTTGTGCATGTCAATAAGTGTGCGGTCAGTGTACTAGATAGTTTGGTTTTGTGCATGTCAATTAGTGTGCGGTCAGTGCACTGAATAGTTTGCTTTTGTCTATGTCAATTAGTGTGCAGTCAGTGTACTAGATAGTTTGGCTTTGTGTATGTCAATTAGTGTGCGGTCAGTGTACTAGATAGTTTGGTTATGTGCATGTCAATTAGTGTGCTGTCAGTGTACTAGATAATTTGGTTTTGTGCATGTCAATTTGTGTCCGGTCAGTGTACTAGATAGTTTGGTTTTGTGCATGTCAATTAGGGTGCGGTCAGTGTACTATATAGTTTGGTTTTGTGAATGCCAATTAGTGTGCCGTCAGTGTACTAAATAGTTTGGTTTTGTGTATGTCAATTAGTGTGCAGTCAATGTACTAGATAGTTTGGATTTGTGTATGTCAATTAATGTGCGGTCAGTGTACTAGTTTTTGTTGTTTTGTGTATGTCAATTAGTGTGCGGTCGGTGTACTAGATAGTTTGGCTTTGTGTATGTCAATTAGTGTGCGGTCAGTGTACTAGATAGTTTGGTTTTGTGCATGTCAATTTGTGTCCGGTCAGTGTACTTGATAGTTTGGTTTTGTGCATGTCAATTAGTGTGCGGTGACTGTACTAGACAGTTTGGTTTTCTGCATGTCAATTAGTGTGCAGTGTGTGTACTAGATAGTTTGGTTTTGTGCATGTCAATTAGTGTGCGGTCAGTGTACTAAATAGTTTGGTTTTGTGTATGTCAATTAGTGTGCGGTCAGTGTACTAGATAGTTTGGTTTTGTGCATGTCAATTAGTGTGCGGTCAGTGTACTAGACAGTTTGGTTTTGTGTATATCAATTAGTGTGCGGTCAGTGTACTAGATAGTTTGATTTTATGTTTGTCAATTAGTGTGCGGTCAGTGTACTAGTTTTTGTTGTTTTGTGTATGTCAATTAGTGTGCGATCGGTGTACTAGATAGTTTGGCTTTGAGCATGTCAATTAGTGTGTGGTCAGTGTACTAGATAGTTTGGTTTTGTGCATGTCAATTAGTGTGCGGTCAGTGTACTACATAGTTTGGTTTTGTGCATGTCAATTAGTGTGCGGTCAGTGTACTAGATAGTTTGGTTTTGTGCATGTCAATTAGTGTACGGTCAGTGTACTAAATAGTTTGGTTTTGTGCATGTCAATTAGTATGCGGTCAGTGTACTAGATAGTTTGGTCTTGTGCATGTCAATTAGTGTGCGGTCAGTGTATTAGATAATTTGTTTTTGTGCATGTCATTTAGTGTGCGGTCAGTGTACTAGATAGTTTAGTTTTGTGTATGTCAATTAGTGTGCGGTCAGTGTACTAG
Source organism: Bathymodiolus brooksi (assembly GCA_963680875.1). NCBI lineage: Eukaryota > Metazoa > Mollusca > Bivalvia > Mytilida > Modiolidae > Bathymodiolus > Bathymodiolus brooksi. Next base: position 74,036,653 of record OY804579.1, read on the forward strand.
ATAGTTTGGTTTTGTGCATGTCAATTAGTGTGCGGTCAGTGTACTAGATAGTTTGGTTTTGTGCATGTCAATTAGTGTGCGGTCAGTGTACTAGATAATTTGCTTTTGTGCATGTCAATTAGTGTGCTGTCAGTGTACTAGATAGTTTAGTTTTGTGTATGTCAATTAGTGTGCGGTCAGTGTACTAGATAGTTTGGTTTTGTGCATGTCAATTAGTGTGCGGTCAGTGTACTAGATAGTTTGGTTTTGTGCATGTCAATTAGTGTGCGGTCAGTGTACTAGATAGTTTGGTTTTGTGCATGTCAATTAGTGTGCGGTCAGGGTACTAGATAGTTTGGTTTTGTGCATGTCAATTAGTGTGCGGTCAGTGTACTAAATAGTTTGGTTTTGTGCATGTCAATTAGTGTGCGGTCAGGGTACTAGATAGTTTGGTTTTGTGCATGTCAATTAGTGTGCGGTCAGTGTACTAAATAGTTTGGTTTTGTGCATGTCAATTAGTGTGCGGTCAGTGTACTAGATAGTTTGGTTTTGTGCATGTCAATTAGTGTGCGGTCAGTGCACTGAATAGTTTGCTTTTGTCTATGTCAATTAGTGGTCGGTCAGTGTACTAGATAGTTTGGCTTTGTGTATGTCAATTAGTGTGCGGTCAGTGTACTAGATAGTTTGGTTATGTGCATGTCAATTAGTGTGCAGTCAGTGTACTAGATAATTTGATTTTGTGCATGTCAATTTGTGTCCGGTCAGTGTACTAGATAGTTTGGTTTTGTGCATGTCAATTAGTGTGCGGTCAGTGTACTAGATAGTTTGGTTTTGTGCATGTCAATTAGTGTGCGGTCAGTGTACTAAATAGTTTGGTTTTGTGCATGTCAATTAGTGTGCGGTCAGTGTACTAGATAGTTTGGTTTTGTGCATGTCAATTAGTGTGCGGTCAGTGCACTGAATAGTTTGCTTTTGTCTATGTCAATTAGTGTGCAGTCAGTGTACTAGATAGTTTGGCTTTGTGTATGTCAATTAGTGTGCGGTCAGTGTACTAGATAGTTTGGTTATGTGCATGTCAATTAGTGTGCGGTCAGTGTACTAGATAATTTGGTTTTGTGCATGTCAATTTGTGTCCGGTCAGTGTACTAGATAGTTTGGTTTTGTGCATGTCAATTAGGGTGCGGTCAGTGTACTATATAGTTTGGTTTTGTGTATGTCAATTAATGTGCGGTCAGTGTACTAGATAGTTTGGATTTGTGTATGTCAATTAATGTGCGGTCAGTGTACTAGATAGTTTGGATTTGTGTATGTCAATTAGTGTGCGGTCAGTGTACTAGATAGTTTGGTTTTGTGCATGTCAATTTGTGTCCGGTCAGTGTACTAGATAGTTTGGTTTTGTGCATGTCAATTAGTGTGCGGTGACTGTACTAGACAGTTTGGTTATCTGCATGTCAATTAGTGTGCAGTGTGTGTACTAGATAGTTTGGTTTTGTGCATGTCAATTAGTGTGCGGTCAGTGTACTAAATAGTTTGGTTTTGTGTATGTCAATTAGTGTGCGGTCAGTGTACTAGATAGTTTGGTTTTGTGCATGTCAATTAGTGTGCGGTCAGTGTACTAGATAGTTTGGTTTTGTGTATATCAATTAGTGTGCGGTCAGTGTACTAGATAGTTTGGTTTTATGTTTGTCAATTAGTGTGCGGTCAGTGTACTAGTTTTTGTTGTTTTGTGTATGTCAATTAGTGTGCGATCGGTGTACTAGATAGTTTGGCTTTGTGCATGTCAATTAGTGTGTGGTCAGTGTACTAGATAGTTTGGTTTTGTGCATGTCAATTAGTGTGCGGTCAGTGTACTACATAGTTTGGTTTTGTGCATGTCAATTAGTGTGCGGTCAGTGTACTAGATAGTTTGGTTTTGTGCATGTCAATTAGTGTACGGTCAGTGTACTAAATAGTTTGGTTTTGTGCATGTCAATTAGTATGCGGTCAGTGTACTAGATAGTTTGGTCTTGTGCATGTCAATTAGTGTGCGGTCAGTGTATTAGATAATTTGCTTTTGTGCATGTCATTTAGTGTGCGGTCAGTGTACTAGATAGTTTCGTTTTGTGTATTTCAATTAGTGTACTGTCAGTGTACTAGATAGTTAGGTTTTGTGCATGTCAATTAGTGTGCTGTCAGTGTACTAGATAGTTTGGTTTAGTGCATGTCAATTAGTGTGCGGTCAGTGTACTAGATAGATTGGTCTTGTGCATGTCAATTAGTGTGCGGTCAGTGTACTAGATAATTTGCTTTTGTGCATGTCAATTAGTGTGCTGTCAGTGTATTAGATAGTTTAGTTTTGTGTATGTCAATTAGTGTGCGGTCAGTGTACTAGATAATTTGGTTTTGTGCATGTCAATTAGTGTGCGGTCAGTGTACTAGATAGTTTGGTTTTGTGCATGTCAATTAGTGTGCGGTCAGTGTACTAGATAATTTGCTTTTGTGCATGTCAATTAGTGTGCTGTCAGTGTACTAGATAGTTTAGTTTTGTGTATGTCAATTAGTGTGCGGTCAGTGTACTAGATAGTTTGGTTTTGTGCATGTCAATTAGTGTGCGGTCAGTGTACTAGATAGTTTGGTTTTGTGCATGTCAATTAGTGTGCGGTCAGTGTACTAGATAGTTTGGTTTTGTGCATGTCAATTAATGTGCGGTCAGGGTACTAGATAGTTTGGTTTTGTGCATGTCAATTAGTGTGCGGTCAGTGTACTAAATAGTTTGGTTTTGTGCATGTCAATTAGTGTGCGGTCAGTGTACTAGATAGTTTGGCTTTGTGTATGTCAATTAGTGTGCGGTCAGTGTACTAGATAGTTTGGTTATGTGCATGTCAATTAATGTGCAGTCAGTGTACTAGATAATTTGATTTTGTGCATGTCAATTTGTGTCCGGTCAGTGTACTAGATAGTTTGGTTTTGTGCATGTCAATTAGTGTGCGGTCAGTGTACTAAATAGTTTGGTTTTGTGCATGTCAATTAGTGTGCGGTCAGTGCACTGAATAATTTGCTTTTGTCTATGTCAATTAGTGTGCGGTCAGTGTACTAGATAGTTTGGCTTTGTGTATGTCAATTAGTGTGCGGTCAGTGTACTAGATAGTTTGGTTATGTGCATGTCAATTAGTGTGCGGTCAGTGTACTAGATAATTTGGTTTTGTGCATGTCAATTTGTGTCCGGTCAGTGTACTAGATAGTTTGGTTTTGTGCATGTCAATTAGTGTGCGGTCAGTGTACTAGATAGTTTGGTTTTGTGCATGCCAATTAGTGTGCGGTCAGTGTACTAAATAGTTTGGTTTTGTGTATGTCAATTAGTGTGCAGTCAGTGTACTAGATAGTTTGGATTTGTGTATGTCAATTAATGTGCGGTCAGTGTACTAGATAGTTTGGATTTGTGTATGTCAATTAGTGTGCGGTCAGTGTACTAGATAGTTTGGTTTTGTTTATGTCAATTTGTGTGCGGTCAGTGTACTAGATAGTTTTGTTTAGTGCATGTCAATTAGTGTGCGGTCAGTGTACTAGATAGATTGGTCTTGTGCATGTCAATTAGTGTGCGGTCAGTGTACTAGATAATTTGCTTTTGTGCATGTCAATTAGTGTGCTGTCAGTGTATTAGATAGTTTAGTTTTGTGTATGTCAATTAGTGTGCGGTCAGTGTACTAGATAGTTTGGTTTTGTGCATGTCAATTAGTGTGCGGTCAGTGTACTAGATAGTTTGGTTTTGTGCATGTCAATTAGTGTGCGGTCAGTGTACTAGATAATTTGCTTTTGTGCATGTCAATTAGTGTGCTGTCAGTGTACTAGATAGTTTAGTTTTGTGTATGTCAATTAGTGTGCGGTCAGTGTACTAGATAGTTTGGTTTTGTGCATGTCAATTAGTGTGCGGTCAGTGTACTAGATAGTTTGGTTTTGTGCATGTCAATTAGTGTGCGGTCAGTGTACTAGATAGTTTGGTTTTGTGCATGTCAATTAGTGTGCGGTCAGGGTACTAGATAGTTTGGTTTTGTGCATGTCAATTAGTGTGCGGTCAGTGTACTAAATAGTTTGGTTTTGTGCATGTCAATTAGTGTGCGGTCAGTGTACTAGATAGTTTGGCTTTGTGTATGTCAATTAGTGTGCGGTCAGTGTACTAGATAGTTTGGTTATGTGCATGTCAATTAGTGTGCAGTCAGTGTACTAGATAATTTGATTTTGTGCATGTCAATTTGTGTCCGGTCAGTGTACTAGATAGTTTGGTTTTGTGCATGTCAATTAGTGTGCGGTCAGTGTACTAAATAGTTTGGTTTTGTGCATGTCAATTAGTGTGCGGTCAGTGCACTGAATAATTTGCTTTTGTCTATGTCAATTAGTGTGCGGTCAGTGTACTAGATAGTTTGGCTTTGTGTATGTCAATTAGTGTGCGGTCAGTGTACTAGATAGTTTGGTTATGTGCATGTCAATTAGTGTGCGGTCAGTGTACTAGATAATTTGGTTTTGTGCATGTCAATTTGTGTCCGGTCAGTGTACTAGATAGTTTGGTTTTGTGCATGTCAATTAGTGTGCGGTCAGTGTACTAGATAGTTTGGTTTTGTGCATGCCAATTAGTGTGCGGTCAGTGTACTAAATAGTTTGGTTTTGTGCATGTCAATTAGTGTGCGGTCAGTGTACTAGATAGTTTGGCTTTGTGTATGTCAATTAGTGTGCGGTCAGTGTACTAGATAGTTTGGTTATGTGCATGTCAATTAGTGTGCAGTCAGTGTACTAGATAATTTGATTTTGTGCATGTCAATTTGTGTCCGGTCAGTGTACTAGATAGTTTGGTTTTGTGCATGTCAATTAGTGTGCGGTCAGTGTACTAAATAGTTTGGTTTTGTGCATGTCAATTAGTGTGCGGTCAGTGCAATGAATAATTTGCTTTTGTCTATGTCAATTAGTGTGCGGTCAGTGTACTAGATAGTTTGGCTTTGTGTATGTCAATTAGTGTGCGGTCAGTGTACTAGATAGTTTGGTTATGTGCATGTCAATTAGTGTGCGGTCAGTGTACTAGATAATTTGGTTTTGTGCATGTCAATTTGTGTCCGGTCAGTGTACTAGATAGTTTGGTTTTGTGCATGTCAATTAGTGTGCGGTCAGTGTACTAGATAGTTTGGTTTTGTGCATGCCAATTAGTGTGCGGTCAGTGTACTAAATAGTTTGGTTTTGTGTATGTCAATTAGTGTGCAGTCAGTGTACTAGACAGTTTGGATTTGTGTATGTCAATTAATGTGCGGTCAGTGTACTAGATAGTTTGGATTTGTGTATGTCAATTAGTGTGCGGTCAGTGTACTAGATAGTTTGGTTTTGTTTATGTCAATTTGTGTGCGGTCAGTGTACTAGATAGTTTTGTTTAGTGCATGTCAATTAGTGTGCGGTCAGTGTACTAGATAGATTGGTCTTGTGCATGTCAATTAGTGTGCGGTCAGTGTACTAGATAATTTGCTTTTGTGCATGTCAATTAGTGTGCTGTCAGTGTATTAGATAGTTTAGTTTTGTGTATGTCAATTAGTGTGCGGTCAGTGTACTAGATAGTTTGGTTTTGTGCATGTCAATTAGTGTGCGGTCAGTGTACTAGATAGTTTGGTTTTGTGCATGTCAATTAGTGTGCGGTCAGTGTACTAGATAATTTGCTTTTGTGCATGTCAATTAGTGTGCTGTCAGTGTACTAGATAGTTTAGTTTTGTGTATGTCAATTAGTGTGCGGTCAGTGTACTAGATAGTTTGGTTTTGTGCATGTCAATTAGTGTGCGGTCAGTGTACTAGATAGTTTGGTTTTGTGCATGTCAATTAGTGTGCGGTCAGTGTACTAGATAGTTTGGTTTTGTGCATGTCAATTAGTGTGCGGTCAGGGTACTAGATAGTTTGGTTTTGTGCATGTCAATTAGTGTGCGGTCAGTGTACTAAATAGTTTGGTTTTGTGCATGTCAATTAGTGTGCGGTCAGTGTACTAGATAGTTTGGCTTTGTGTATGTCAATTAGTGTGCGGTCAGTGTACTAGATAGTTTGGTTATGTGCATGTCAATTAGTGTGCAGTCAGTGTACTAGATAATTTGATTTTGTGCATGTCAATTTGTGTCCGGTCAGTGTACTAGATAGTTTGGTTTTGTGCATGTCAATTAGTGTGCGGTCAGTGTACTAAATAGTTTGGTTTTGTGCATGTCAATTAGTGTGCGGTCAGTGCACTGAATAATTTGCTTTTGTCTATGTCAATTAGTGTGCGGTCAGTGTACTAGATAGTTTGGCTTTGTGTATGTCAATTAGTGTGCGGTCAGTGTACTAGATAGTTTGGTTATGTGCATGTCAATTAGTGTGCGGTCAGTGTACTAGATAATTTGGTTTTGTGCATGTCAATTTGTGTCCGGTCAGTGTACTATATAGTTTGGTTTTGTGCATGTCAATTAGTGTGCGGTCAGTGTACTAGATAGTTTGGTTTTGTGCATGCCAATTAGTGTGCGGTCAGTGTACTAAATAGTTTGGTTTTGTGTATGTCAATTAGTGTGCAGTCAGTGTACTAGATAGTTTGGATTTGTGTATGTCAATTAATGTGCGGTCAGTGTACTAGATAGTTTGGATTTGTGTATGTCAATTAGTGTGCGGTCAGTGTACTAGATAGTTTGGTTTTGTTTATGTCAATTTGTGTGCGGTCAGTGTACTAGATAGTTTGGTGTTGTGCATGTCTATTAGTGTTCGGTCAATGTACTAGATAGTTTGGTTTTGTGCATGTCAATTAGTGTGCGGTGACTGTACTAGACAGTTTGGTTTTGTGCATGTCAATTAGTGTGCAGTATGTGTACTAGATAGTTTGGTTTTGTGCATGTCAATTAGTGTGCGGTCAGTGTACTAAATAGTTTGGTTTTGTGTATGTCAATTAGTGTGCGGTCAGTGTACTAGATAGTTTGGTTTTGTGCATGTCAATTAGTGTGCGGTCAGTGTACTAGATAGTTTGGTTTTGTGTATATCAATTAGTGTGCGGTCAGTGTACTAGATAGTTTGGTTTTATGTATGTCAATTAGTGTGCGGTCAGTGTACTAGTTTTTGTTGTTTTGTGTATGTCAATTAGTGTGCGGTCGGTGTACTAGATAGTTTGGCTTTGTGCATGTCAATTAGTGTGTGGTCAGTGTACTAGATAGTTTGGTTTTGTGCATGTCAATTAGTGTGCGGTCAGTGTACTAGATAGTTTGGTTTTGTGTATGTCAATTAGTGTGCGGTCAGTGTACTAGATAGTTTGGTTTTGTGCATGTCAATTAGTGTGCGGTCAGTGTACTAAATAGTTTGGTTTAGTGCATGTCAATTAGTGTGCGGTCAGTGTACTAGATAGTTTGGTCTTGTGCATGTCAATTAGTGTGCGGTCAGTGTACTAGATAATTTGCTTTTGTGCATGTCAATTAGTGTGCTGTCAGTGTACTAGATAGTTTAGTTTTGTGTTTGTCAATTAGTGTGCGGTCAGTGTACTAGATAGTTTGGTTTTGTGCATGTCAATTAGTGTGCGGTCAGTGTACTAGATAGTTTGGTTTTGTGCATGTCAATTAGTGTGCGGTCAGTGTACTAGATAGTTTGGTTTTGTGCATGTCAATTAGTGTGCGGTCAGGGTACTAGATAGGTTGGTTTTGTGCATGTCAATTAGTGTGCGGTCAGTGTACTAAATAGTTTGGTTTTGTGCATGTCAATTAGTGTGCGGTCAGGGTACTAGATAGTTTGGTTTTGTGCATGTCAATTAGTGTGCGGTCAGTGCACTGAATAGTTTGCTTTTGTCTATGTCAATTAGTGTGCGGTCAGTGTACTAGATAGTTTGGCTTTGTGTATGTCAATTAGTGTGCGGTCAGTGTACTAGATAGTTTGGTTATGTGCATGTCAATTAGTGTGCAGTCAGTGTACTAGATAATTTGATTTTGTGCATGTCAATTTGTGTCCGGTCAGTGTACTAGATAGTTTGGTTTTGTGCATGTCATTAGTGTGCGGTCAGTGTACTAGATAGTTTGGTTTTGTGCATGTCAATTAGTGTGCGGTCAGTGCACTGAATAGTTTGCTTTTGTCTATGTCAATTAGTGTGCAGTCAGTGTACTAGATAGTTTGGCTTTGTGTATGTCAATTAGTGTGCGGTCAGTGTACTAGATAGTTTGGTTATGTGCATGTCAATTAGTGTGCGGTCAGTGTACTAGATAATTTGGTTTTGTGCATGTCAATTTGTGTCCGGTCAGTGTACTAGATAGTTTGGTTTTGTGCATGTCAATTAGTGTGCGGTCAGTGTACTATATAGTTTGGTTTTGTGAATGCCAATTAGTGTGCCGTCAGTGTACTAAATAGTTTGGTTTTGTGTATGTCAATTAGTGTGCAGTCAATGTACTAGATAGTTTGGATTTGTGTATGTCAATTAATGTGCGGTCAGTGTACTAGATAGTTTGGATTTGTGTATGTCAATTAGTGTGCGGTCAGTGTACTAGATAGTTTGGTTTTGTGCATGTCAATTTGTGTCCGGTCAGTGTACTAGATAGTTTGGTTTTGTGCATGTTAATTAGTGTGCGGTGACTGTACTAGACAGTTTGGTTTTCTGCATGTCAATTAGTGTGCAGTGTGTGTACTAGATAGTTTGGTTTTGTGCATGTCAATTAGTGTGCGGTCAGTGTACTAAATAGCTTGGTTTTGTGTATGTCAATTAGTGTGCGGTCAGTGTACTAGATAGTTTGGTTTTGTGCATGTCAATTAGTGTGCGGTCAGTGTACTAGATAGTTTGGTTTTGTGTATATCAATTAGTGTGCGGTCAGTGTACTAGATAGTTTGGTTTTATGTATGTCAATTAGTGTGCGGTCAGTGTACTAGTTTTTGTTGTTTTGTGTATGTCAATTAGTGTGCAGTCGGTGTACTAGATAGTTTGGCTTTGTGCATGTCAATTAGTGTGTGGTCAGTGTACTAGATAGTTTGGTTTTGTGCATGTCAATTAGTGTGCGGTCAGTGTACTACATAGTTTGGTTTTGTGCATGTCAATTAGTGTGCGGTCAGTGTACTAGATAGTTTGGTTTTCTGCATGTCAATTAGTGTGCAGTGTGTGTACTAGATAGTTTGGTTTTGTGCATGTCAATTAGTGTGCGGTCAGTGTACTAAATAGTTTGGTTTTGTGTATGTCAATTAGTGTGCGGTCAGTGTACTAGATAGTTTGGTTTTGTGCATGTCAATTAGTGTGCGGTCAGTGTACTAGATAGTTTGGTTTTGTGTATATCAATTAGTGTGCGGTCAGTGTACTAGATAGTTTGGTTTTATGTGTGTCAATTAGTGTGCGGTCAGTGTACTAGTTTTTGTTGTTTTGTGTATGTCAATTAGTGTGCGGTCGGTGTACTAGATAGTTTGGCTTTGTGCATGTCAATTAGTGTGTGGTCAGTGTACTAGATAGTTTGGTTTTGTGCATGTCAATTAGTGTGCGGTCAGTGTACTACATAGTTTGGTTTTGTGTATGTCAATTAGTGTGCGGTCAGTGTACTAGATAGTTTTGTTTTGTGCATGTCAATTAGTGTGCGGTCAGTGTACTAGATAGTTTGGTTTTGTGCATGTCAACTAGTGGGCGGTCAGTGTACTAAATAGTTTGCTTTAATTCATGTCAATTAGTGTGCGGTCAGTGTACTAGATAGTTTGGCTTTGTGTATGTCAATTAGTGTGCGGTCAGTGTAATAGATAGTTTGGTTTTGTGCATGTCAATTAGTGTGCGGTCAGTGTACTATATAGTTTGGTTTTGTGCATGCCAATTAGTGTGCCGTCAGTGTACTAAATAGTTTGGTTTTGTGTATGTCAATTAGTGTGTAGTCAGTGTACTAGATAGTTTGGATTTGTGTATGTCAATTAATGTGCGGTCAGTGTACTAGATAGTTTGGATTTGTGTATGTCAATTAGTGTGCGGTCAGTGTACTAGATAGTTTGGTTTTGTGCATGTCAATTAGTGTCCGGTCAGTGTACTAGATAGTTTGGTTTTGTGCATGTCAATTAATGTGCGGTCAGTGCACTGAATAGTTTGCTTTTGTCTATGTCAATTAGTGTGCGGTCAGTGAACTAGATAGTTTGGCTTTGTGTATGTCAATTAGTGTGCGGTCAGTGTAATAGATAGTTTGGTTATGTGCATGTCAATTAGTGTGCAGTCAGTGTACTAGATAATTTGGTTTTGTGCATGTCAATTTGTGTGCGGTCAGTGTACTAAATAGTTTGGTTTTGTGCATGTCAATTAGTGTGCGGTCAGTGTACTAGATAGTTTGGTTTTGTGCATGTCAATTAGTGTGCGGTCAGTGCACTGAATAGTTTGCTTTTGTCTATGTCAATTAGTGTGCGGTCAGTGTACTAGATAGTTTGGCTTTGTGTATGTCAATTAGTGTGCGGTCAGTGTACTAGATAGTTTGGTTATGTGCATGTCAATTAGTGTGCAGTCAGTGTACTAGATAATTTGAATTTGTGCATGTCAATTTGTGTCCGGTCAGTGTACTAGATAGTTTGGTTTTGTGCATGTCAATTAGTGTGCGGTCAGTGTACTAGATAGTTTGGTCTTGTGCATGTCAATTAGTGTGCGGTCAGTGTACTAAATAGTTTGGTTTTGTGCATGTCAATTAGTGTGCGGTCAGTGTACTAGATAGTTTGGTTTTGTGCATGTCAATTAGTGTGCGGTTAGTGCACTGAATAGTTTGCTTTTGTCTATGTCAATTAGTGTGCGGTCAGTGTACTAGATAGTTTGGCTTTGTGTATGTCAATTAGTGTGCGGTCAGTGTACTAGATAGTTTGGTTATGTGCATGTCAATTAGTGTGCGGTCAGTGTACTAGATAATTTGGTTTTGTGCATGTCAATTTGTGTCCGGTCAGTGTACTAGATAGTTTGGTTTTGTGCATGTCAATTAGTGTGCGGTCAGTGTACTATATAGTTTGGTTTTGTGAATGCCAATTAGTGTGCCGTCAGTGTACTAAATAGTTTGGTTTTGTGTATGTCAATTAGTGTGCAGTCAATGTACTAGATAGTTTGGATTTGTGTATGTCAATTAATGTGCGGTCAGTGTACTAGATAGTTTGGATTTGTGTATGTCAATTAGTGTGCGGTCAGTGTACTAGATAGTTTGGTTTTGTTTATGTCAATTTGTGTGCGGTCAGTGTACTAGATAGTTTGGTGTTGTGCATGTCTATTAGTGTTCGATCAATGTACTAGATAGTTTGGTTTTGTGCATATCAATTAGTGTGCGGTGACTGTACTAGACAGTTTGGTTTTGTGCATGTCAATTAGTGTGCAGTGTGTGTATTAGATAGTTTGGTTTTGTGCATGTCAATTAGTGTGCTGTCAGTGTACTAAATAGTTTGGTTTTGTGTATGTCAATTAGTGTGCGGTCAGTGTACTAGATAGTTTGGTTTTGTGCATGTCAATTAGTGTGCGGTCAGTGTACTAGATAGTTTGGTTTTGTGTATATCAATTAGTGTGCGGTCAGTGTACTAGATAGTTTGGTTTTATGTATGTCAATTAGTGTGCGGTCAGTGTACTAGTTTTTGTTGTTTTGTGTATGTCAATTAGTGTGCGGTCGGTGTACTAGATAGTTTGGCTTTGTGCATGTCAATTAGTGTGTGGTCAGTGTACTAGATAGTTTGGTTTTGTGCATGTCAATTAGTGTGCGGTCAGTGTACTACATAGTTTGGTTTTGTGCATGTCAATTAGTGTGCGGTCAGTGTACTAGATAGTTTGGTTTTCTGCATGTCAATTAGTGTGCAGTGTGTGTACTAGATAGTTTGGTTTTGTGCATGTCAATTAGTGTGCGGTCAGTGTACTAAATAGTTTGGTTTTGTGTATGTCAATTAGTGTGCGGTCAGTGTACTAGATAGTTTGGTTTTGTGCATGTCAATTAGTGTGCGGTCAGTGTACTAGATAGTTTGGTTTTGTGTATATCAATTAGTGTGCGGTCAGTGTACTAGATAGTTTGGTTTTATGTATGTCAATTAGTGTGCGGTCAGTGTACTAGTTTTTGTTGTTTTGTGTATGTCAATTAGTGTGCGGTCGGTGTACTAGATAGTTTGGCTTTGTGCATGTCAATTAGTGTGTGGTCAGTGTACTAGATAGTTTGGTTTTGTGCATGTCAATTAGTGTGCGGTCAGTGTACTACATAGTTTGGTTTTGTGTATGTCAATTAGTGTGCAGTCAGTGTACTAGATAGTTTTGTTTTGTGCATGTCAATTAGTGTGCGGTCAGTGTACTAGATAGTTTGGTTTTGTGCATGTCAACTAGTGGGCGGTCAGTGTACTAAATAGTTTGCTTTAATTCATGTCAATTAGTGTGCGGTCAGTGTACTAGATAGTTTGGTTTAGTGCATGTCAATTAGTGTGCGGTCAGTGTACTAGATAGATTGCTTTTGTGCATGTCAATTAGTGTGCGGTCAGTGTACTAGATAGTTTAGTTTTGTGTATGTCAATTAGTGTGCGGTCAGTGTACTAGATAGTTTGGTTTTGTGCATGTCAATTAGTGTGCGGTCAGTGTACTAGATAGTTTGGTTTTGTGCATGTCAATTAGTGTGCGGTCAGTGTACTAGATAATTTGCTTTTGTGCATGTCAATTAGTGTGCTGTCAGTGTACTAGATAGTTTAGTTTTGTGTATGTCAATTAGTGTGCGGTCAGTGTACTAGATAGTTTGGTTTTGTGTATATCAATTAGTGTGCGGTCAGTGTACTAGATAGTTTGGTGTTGTGCATGTCTATTAGTGTTCGGTCAATGTACTAGATAGTTTGGTTTTGTGCATATCAATTAGTGTGCGGTGACTGTACTAGACAGTTTGGTTTTGTGCATGTCAATTAGTGTGCAGTGTGTGTATTAGATAGTTTGGTTTTGTGCATGTCAATTAGTGTGCTGTCAGTGTACTAAATAGTTTGGTTTTGTGTATGTCAATTAGTGTGCGGTCAGTGTACTAGATAGTTTGGTTTTGTGCATGTCAATTAGTGTGCGGTCAGTGTACTAGATAGTTTGGTTTTGTGTATATCAATTAGTGTGCGGTCAGTGTACTAGATAGTTTGGTTTTATGTATGTCAATTAGTGTGCGGTCAGTGTACTAGTTTTTGTTGTTTTGTGTATGTCAATTAGTGTGCGGTCGGTGTACTAGATAGTTTGGCTTTGTGCATGTCAATTAGTGTGTGGTCAGTGTACTAGATAGTTTGGTTTTGTGCATGTCAATTAGTGTGCGGTCAGTGTACTACATAGTTTGGTTTTGTGCATGTCAATTAGTGTGCGGTCAGTGTACTAGATAGTTTGGTTTTCTGCATGTCAATTAGTGTGCAGTGTGTGTACTAGATAGTTTGGTTTTGTGCATGTCAATTAGTGTGCGGTCAGTGTACTAAATAGTTTGGTTTTGTGTATGTCAATTAGTGTGCGGTCAGTGTACTAGATAGTTTGGTTTTGTGCATGTCAATTAGTGTGCGGTCAGTGTACTAGATAGTTTGGTTTTGTGTATATCAATTAGTGTGCGGTCAGTGTACTAGATAGTTTGGTTTTATGTATGTCAATTAGTGTGCGGTCAGTGTACTAGTTTTTGTTGTTTTGTGTATGTCAATTAGTGTGCGGTCGGTGTACTAGATAGTTTGGCTTTGTGCATGTCAATTAGTGTGTGGTCAGTGTACTAGATAGTTTGGTTTTGTGCATGTCAATTAGTGTGCGGTCAGTGTACTACATAGTTTGGTTTTGTGTATGTCAATTAGTGTGCAGTCAGTGTACTAGATAGTTTTGTTTTGTGCATGTCAATTAGTGTGCGGTCAGTGTACTAGATAGTTTGGTTTTGTGCATGTCAACTAGTGGGCGGTCAGTGTACTAAATAGTTTGCTTTAATTCATGTCAATTAGTGTGCGGTCAGTGTACTAGATAGTTTGGTTTAGTGCATGTCAATTAGTGTGCGGTCAGTGTACTAGATAGATTGCTTTTGTGCATGTCAATTAGTGTGCGGTCAGTGTACTAGATAGTTTAGTTTTGTGTATGTCAATTAGTGTGCGGTCAGTGTACTAGATAGTTTGGTTTTGTGCATGTCAATTAGTGTGCGGTCAGTGTACTAGATAGTTTGGTTTTGTGCATGTCAATTAGTGTGCGGTCAGTGTACTAGATAATTTGCTTTTGTGCATGTCAATTAGTGTGCTGTCAGTGTACTAGATAGTTTAGTTTTGTGTATGTCAATTAGTGTGCGGTCAGTGTACTAGATAGTTTGGTTTTGTGCATGTCAATTATTGTGCGGTCAGTGTACTAGATAGTTTGGTTTTGTGCATGTCAATTAGTGTGCGGTCAGTGTACTAGATAGTTTGGTTTTGTGCATGTCAATTAGTGTGCGGTCAGGGTACTAGATAGTTTGGTTTTGTGCATGTCAATTAGTGTGCGGTCAGTGTACTAAATAGTTTGGTTTTGTGCATGTCAATTAGTGTGCGGTCAGTGTACTAGATAGTTTGGCTTTGTGTATGTCAATTAGTGTGCGGTCAGTGTACTAGATAGTTTGGTTATGTGCATGTCAATTAGTGTGCAGTCAGTGTACTAGATAATTTGATTTTGTGCATGTCAATTTGTGTCCGGTCAGTGTACTAGATAGTTTGGTTTTGTGCATGTCAATTAGTGTGCGGTCAGTGTACTAAATAGTTTGGTTTTGTGCATGTCAATTAGTGTGCGGTCAGTGCACTGAATAATTTGCTTTTGTCTATGTCAATTAGTGTGCGGTCAGTGTACTAGATAGTTTGGCTTTGTGTATGTCAATTAGTGTGCGGTCAGTGTACTAGATAGTTTGGTTATGTGCATGTCAATTAGTGTGCGGTCAGTGTACTAGATAATTTGGTTTTGTGCATGTCAATTTGTGTCCGGTCAGTGTACTAGATAGTTTGGTTTTGTGCATGTCAATTAGTGTGCGGTCAGTGTACTATATAGTTTGGTTTTGTGCATGCCAATTAGTGTGCGGTCAGTGTACTAAATAGTTTGGTTTTGTGTATGTCAATTAGTGTGCAGTCAGTGTACTAGATAGTTTGGATTTGTGTATGTCAATTAATGTGCGGTCAGTGTACTAGATAGTTTGGATTTGTGTATGTCAATTAGTGTGCGGTCAGTGTACTAGATAGTTTGGTTTTGTTTATGTCAATTTGTGTGCGGTCAGTGTACTAGATAGTTTGGTGTTGTGCATGTCTATTAGTGTTCGGTCAATGTACTAGATAGTTTGGTTTTGTGCATGTCAATTAGTGTGCGGTGACTGTACTAGGCAGTTTGGTTTTGTGCATGTCAATTAGTGTGCAGTATGTGTACTAGATAGTTTGGTTTTGTGCATGTCAATTAGTGTGCGGTCAGTGTACTAAATAGTTTGGTTTTGTGTATGTCAATTAGTGTGCGGTCAGTGTACTAGATAGTTTGGTTTTGTGTATATCAATTAGTGTGCGGTCAGTGTACTAGATAGTTTGGTTTTATGTATGTCAATTAGTGTGCGGTCAGTGTACTAGTTTTTGTTGTTTTGTGTATGTCAATTAGTGTGCGGTCGGTGTACTAGATAGTTTGGCTTTGTGCATGTCAATTAGTGTGTGGTCAGTGTACTAGATAGTTTGGTTTTGTGCATGTCAATTAGTGTGCGGTCAGTGTACTACATAGTTTGGTTTTGTGTATGTCAATTAGTGTGCAGTCAGTGTACTAGATAGTTTTGTTTTGTGCATGTCAATTAGTGTGCGGTCAGTGTACTAGATAGTTTGGTTTTGTGCATGTCAACTAGTGGGCGGTCAGTGTACTAAATAGTTTGCTTTAATTCATGTCAATTAGTGTGCGGTCAGTGTACTAGATAGTTTGGTTTAGTGCATGTCAATTAGTGTGCGGTCAGTGTACTAGATAGATTGCTTTTGTGCATGTCAATTAGTGTGCGGTCAGTGTACTAGATAGTTTAGTTTTGTGTATGTCAATTAGTGTGCGGTCAGTGTACTAGATAGTTTGGTTTTGTGCATGTCAATTAGTGTGCGGTCAGTGTACTAGATAGATTGCTTTTGTGCATGTCAATTAGTGTGCGGTCAGTGTACTAGATAATTTGCTTTTGTGCATGTCAATTAGTGTGCTGTCAGTGTACTAGATAGTTTAGTTTTGTGTATGTCAATTAGTGTGCGGTCAGTGTACTAGATAGTTTGGTTTTGTGCATGTCAATTAGTGTGCGGTCAGTGTACTAGATAGTTTGGTTTTGTGCATGTCAATTAGTGTGCGGTCAGTGTACTAGATAGTTTGGTTTTGTGCATGTCAATTAGTGTGCGGTCAGGGTACTAGATAGTTTGGTTTTGTGCATGTCAATTAGTGTGCGGTCAGTGTACTAAATAGTTTGGTTTTGTGCATGTCAATTAGTGTGCGGTCAGTGTACTAGATAGTTTGGCTTTGTGTATGTCAATTAGTGTGCGGTCAGTGTACTAGATAGTTTGGTTATGTGCATGTCAATTAGTGTGCAGTCAGTGTACTAGATAATTTGATTTTGTGCATGTCAATTTGTGTCCGGTCAGTGTACTAGATAGTTTGGTTTTGTGCATGTCAATTAGTGTGCGGTCAGTGTACTAAATAGTTTGGTTTTGTGCATGTCAATTAGTGTGCGGTCAGTGCACTGAATAATTT
Source organism: Bathymodiolus brooksi (assembly GCA_963680875.1). Classification (NCBI taxonomy): domain Eukaryota; kingdom Metazoa; phylum Mollusca; class Bivalvia; order Mytilida; family Modiolidae; genus Bathymodiolus; species Bathymodiolus brooksi. Next base: position 74,053,250 of record OY804579.1, read on the forward strand.
GCTTTTGTCTATGTCAATTAGTGTGCGGTCAGTGTACTAGATAGTTTGGCTTTGTGTATGTCAATTAGTGTGCGGTCAGTGTACTAGATAGTTTGGTTATGTGCATGTCAATTAGTGTGCGGTCAGTGTACTAGATAATTTGGTTTTGTGCATATCAATTTGTGTCCGGTCAGTGTACTAGATAGTTTGGTTTTGTGCATGTCAATTAGTGTGCGGTCAGTGTACTATATAGTTTGGTTTTGTGCATGCCAATTAGTGTGCGGTCAGTGTACTAAATAGTTTGGTTTTGTGTATGTCAATTAGTGTGCAGTCAGTGTACTAGATAGTTTGGATTTGTGTATGTCAATTAATGTGCGGTCAGTGTACTAGATAGTTTGGATTTGTGTATGTCAATTAGTGTGCGGTCAGTGTACTAGATAGTTTGGTTTTGTTTATGTCAATTTGTGTGCGGTCAGTGTACTAGATAGTTTGGTGTTGTGCATGTCTATTAGTGTTCGGTCAATGTACTAGATAGTTTGGTTTTGTGCATGTCAATTAGTGTGCGGTGACTGTACTAGACAGTTTGGTTTTGTGCATGTCAATTAGTGTGCAGTATGTGTACTAGATAGTTTGGTTTTGTGCATGTCAATTAGTGTGCGGTCAGTGTACTAAATAGTTTGGTTTTGTGTATGTCAATTAGTGTGCGGTCAGTGTACTAGATAGTTTGGTTTTGTGCATGTCAATTAGTGTGCGGTCAGTGTACTAGATAGTTTGGTTTTGTGTATATCAATTAGTGTGCGGTCAGTGTACTAGATAGTTTGGTTTTATGTATGTCAATTAGTGTGCGGTCAGTGTACTAGTTTTTGTTGTTTTGTGTATGTCAATTAGTGTGCGGTCGGTGTACTAGATAGTTTGGCTTTGTGCATGTCAATTAGTGTGTGGTCAGTGTACTAGATAATTTGGTTTTGTGCATGTCAATTAGTGTGCGGTCAGTGTACTAGATAGTTTGGTTTTGTGTATGTCAATTAGTGTGCGGTCAGTGTACTAGATAATTTGGTTTTGTGCATGTCAATTAGTGTGCGGTCAGTGTACTAAATAGTTTGGTTTAGTGCATGTCAATTAGTGTGCGGTCAGTGTACTAGATAGTTTGGTTTAGTGCATGTCAATTAGTGTGCGGTCAGTGTACTAGATAGATTGCTTTTGTGCATGTCAATTAGTGTGCGGTCAGTGTACTAGATAGTTTAGTTTTGTGTATGTCAATTAGTGTGCGGTCAGTTTACTAGATAGTTTGGTTTTGTGCATGTCAATTAGTGTGCGGTCAGTGTACTAGATAGTTTGGTTTTGTGCATGTCAATTAGTGTGCGGTCAGTGTACTAGATAATTTGCTTTTGTGCATGTCAATTAGTGTGCTGTCAGTGTACTAGATAGTTTAGTTTTGTGTATGTCAATTAGTGTGCGGTCAGTGTACTAGATAGTTTGGTTTTGTGTATATCAATTAGTGTGCGGTCAGTGTACTAGATAGTTTGGTGTTGTGCATGTCTATTAGTGTTCGGTCAATGTACTAGATAGTTTGGTTTTGTGCATATCAATTAGTGTGCGGTGACTGTACTAGACAGTTTGGTTTTGTGCATGTCAATTAGTGTGCAGTGTGTGTATTAGATAGTTTGGTTTTGTGCATGTCAATTAGTGTGCTGTCAGTGTACTAAATAGTTTGGTTTTGTGTATGTCAATTAGTGTGCGGTCAGTGTACTAGATAGTTTGGTTTTGTGCATGTCAATTAGTGTGCGGTCAGTGTACTAGATAGTTTGGTTTTGTGTATATCAATTAGTGTGCGGTCAGTGTACTAGATAGTTTGGTTTTATGTATGTCAATTAGTGTGCGGTCAGTGTACTAGTTTTTGTTGTTTTGTGTATGTCAATTAGTGTGCGGTCGGTGTACTAGATAGTTTGGCTTTGTGCATGTCAATTAGTGTGTGGTCAGTGTACTAGATAGTTTGGTTTTGTGCATGTCAATTAGTGTGCGGTCATTGTACTACATAGTTTGGTTTTGTGCATGTCAATTAGTGTGCGGTCAGTGTACTAGATAGTTTGGTTTTCTGCATGTCAATTAGTGTGCAGTGTGTGTACTAGATAGTTTGGTTTTGTGCATGTCAATTAGTGTGCGGTCAGTGTACTAAATAGTTTGGTTTTGTGTATGTCAATTAGTGTGCGGTCAGTGTACTAGATAGTTTGGTTTTGTGCATGTCAATTAGTGTGCGGTCAGTGTACTAGATAGTTTGGTTTTGTGTATATCAATTAGTGTGCGGTCAGTGTACTAGATAGTTTGGTTTTATGTATGTCAATTAGTGTGCGGTCAGTGTACTAGTTTTTGTTGTTTTGTGTATGTCAATTAGTGTGCGGTCGGTGTACTAGATAGTTTGGCTTTGTGCATGTCAATTAGTGTGTGGTCAGTGTACTAGATAGTTTGGTTTTGTGCATGTCAATTAGTGTGCGGTCAGTGTACTACATAGTTTGGTTTTGTGTATGTCAATTAGTGTGCAGTCAGTGTACTAGATAGTTTTGTTTTGTGCATGTCAATTAGTGTGCGGTCAGTGTACTAGATAGTTTGGTTTTGTGCATGTCAACTAGTGGGCGGTCAGTGTACTAAATAGTTTGCTTTAATTCATGTCAATTAGTGTGCGGTCAGTGTACTAGATAGTTTGGTTTAGTGCATGTCAATTAGTGTGCGGTCAGTGTACTAGATAGATTGCTTTTGTGCATGTCAATTAGTGTGCGGTCAGTGTACTAGATAGTTTAGTTTTGTGTATGTCAATTAGTGTGCGGTCAGTGTACTAGATAGTTTGGTTTTGTGCATGTCAATTAGTGTGCGGTCAGTGTACTAGATAGTTTGGTTTTGTGCATGTCAATTAGTGTGCGGTCAGTGTACTAGATAATTTGCTTTTGTGCATGTCAATTAGTGTGCTGTCAGTGTACTAGATAGTTTAGTTTTGTGTATGTCAATTAGTGTGCGGTCAGTGTACTAGATAGTTTGGTTTTGTGCATGTCAATTAGTGTGCGGTCAGTGTACTAGATAGTTTGGTTTTGTGCATGTCAATTAGTGTGCGGTCAGTGTACTAGATAGTTTGGTTTTGTGCATGTCAATTAGTGTGCGGTCAGGGTACTAGATAGTTTGGTTTTGTGCATGTCAATTAGTGTGCGGTCAGTGTACTAAATAGTTTGGTTTTGTGCATGTCAATTAGTGTGCAGTCAGTGTACTAGATAGTTTGGCTTTGTGTATGTCAATTAGTGTGCGGTCAGTGTACTAGATAGTTTGGTTATGTGCATGTCAATTAGTGTGCAGTCAGTGTACTAGATAATTTGATTTTGTGCATGTCAATTTGTGTCCGGTCAGTGTACTAGATAGTTTGGTTTTGTGCATGTCAATTAGTGTGCGGTCAGTGTACTAAATAGTTTGGTTTTGTGCATGTCAATTAGTGTGCGGTCAGTGCACTGAATAATTTGCTTTTGTCTATGTCAATTAGTGTGCGGTCAGTGTACTAGATAGTTTGGCTTTGTGTATGTCAATTAGTGTGCGGTCAGTGTACTAGATAGTTTGGTTATGTGCATGTCAATTAGTGTGCGGTCAGTGTACTAGATAATTTGGTTTTGTGCATGTCAATTTGTGTCCGGTCAGTGTACTAGATAGTTTGGTTTTGTGCATGTCAATTAGTGTGCGGTCAGTGTACTATATAGTTTGGTTTTGTGCATGCCAATTAGTGTGCGGTCAGTGTACTAAATAGTTTGGTTTTGTGTATGTCAATTAGTGTGCAGTCAGTGTACTAGATAGTTTGGATTTGTGTATGTCAATTAATGTGCGGTCAGTGTACTAGATAGTTTGGATTTGTGTATGTCAATTAGTGTGCGGTCAGTGTACTAGATAGTTTGGTTTTGTTTATGTCAATTTGTGTGCGGTCAGTGTACTAGATAGTTTGGTGTTGTGCATGTCTATTAGTGTTCGGTCAATGTACTAGATAGTTTGGTTTTGTGCATGTCAATTAGTGTGCGGTGACTGTACTAGACAGTTTGGTTTTGTGCATGTCAATTAGTGTGCAGTATGTGTACTAGATAGTTTGGTTTTGTGCATGTCAATTAGTGTGCGGTCAGTGTACTAAATAGTTTGGTTTTGTGTATGTCAATTAGTGTGCGGTCAGTGTACTAGATAGTTTGGTTTTGTGCATGTCAATTAGTGTGCGGTCAGTGTACTAGATAGTTTGGTTTTGTGTATATCAATTAGTGTGCGGTCAGTGTACTAGATAGTTTGGTTTTATGTATGTCAATTAGTGTGCGGTCAGTGTACTAGTTTTTGTTGTTTTGTGTATGTCAATTAGTGTGCGGTCGGTGTACTAGATAGTTTGGCTTTGTGCATGTCAATTAGTGTGTGGTCAGTGTACTAGATAGTTTGGTTTTGTGCATGTCAATTAGTGTGCGGTCAGTGTACTAGATAGTTTGGTTTTGTGTATGTCAATTAGTGTGCGGTCAGTGTACTAGATAATTTGGTTTTGTGCATGTCAATTAGTGTGCGGTCAGTGTACTAAATAGTTTGGTTTAGTGCATGTCAATTAGTGTGCGGTCAGTGTACTAGATAGTTTGGTCTTGTGCATGTCAATTAGTGTGCGGTCAGTGTACTAGATAATTTGCTTTTGTGCATGTCAATTAGTGTGCTGTCAGTGTACTAGATAGTTTAGTTTTGTGTATGTCAATTAGTGTGCGGTCAGTGTACTAGATAGTTTGGTTTTGTGCATGTCAATTAGTGTGCGGTCAGTGTACTAGATAGTTTGGTTTTGTGCATGTCAATTAGTGTGCGGTCAGTGTACTTGATAGTTTGGTTTTGTGCATGTCAATTAGTGTGCGGTCAGGGTACTAGATAGTTTGGTTTTGTGCATGTCAATTAGTGTGCGGTCAGTGTACTAAATAGTTTGGTTTTGTGCATGTCAATTAGTGTGCGGTCAGTGTACTAGATAGTTTGGTTTTGTGCATGTCAATTAGTGTGCGGTCAGTGCACTGAATAGTTTGCTTTTGTCTATGTCAATTAGTGTGCGGTCAGTGTACTAGATAGTTTGGCTTTGTGTATGTCAATTAGTGTGCGGTCAGTGTACTAGATAGTTTGGTTATGTGCATGTCAATTAGTGTGCAGTCAGTGTACTAGATAATTTGATTTTGTGCATGTCAATTTGTGTCCGGTCAGTGTACTAGATAGTTTGGTTTTGTGCATGTCAATTAGTGTGCGGTCAGTGTACTAGATAGTTTGGTCTTGTGCATGTCAATTAGTGTGCGGTCAGTGTACTAAATAGTTTGGTTTTGTGCATGTCAATTAGTGTGCGGTCAGTGTACTAGATAGTTTGGTTTTGTGCATGTCAATTAGTGTGCGGTCAGTGCACTGAATAGTTTGCTTTTGTCTATGTCAATTAGTGTGCAGTCAGTGTACTAGATAGTTTGGCTTTGTGTATGTCAATTAGTGTGCGGTCAGTGTACTAGATAGTTTGGTTATGTGCATGTCAATTAGTGTGCGGTCAGTGTACTAGATAATTTGGTTTTGTGCATGTCAATTTGTGTCCGGTCAGTGTACTAGATAGTTTGGTTTTGTGCATGTCAATTAGTGTGCAGTCAGTGTACTATATAGTTTGGTTTTGTGAATGCCAATTAGTGTGCCGTCAGTGTACTAAATAGTTTGGTTTTGTGTATGTCAATTAGTGTGCAGTCAATGTACTAGATAGTTTGGATTTGTGTATGTCAATTAATGTGCGGTCAGTGTACTAGATAGTTTGGATTTGTGTATGTCAATTAGTGTGCGGTCAGTGTACTAGATAGTTTGGTTTTGTGCATGTCAATTTGTGTCCGGTCAGTGTACTAGATAGTTTGGTTTTGTGCATGTCAATTAGTGTGCGGTGACTGTACTAGATAGTTTGGTTTTCTGCATGTCAATTAGTGTGCAGTGTGTGTACTAGATAGTTTGGTTTTGTGCATGTCAATTAGTGTGCGGTCAGTGTACTAAATAGTTTGGTTTTGTGTATGTCAATTAGTGTGCGGTCAGTGTACTAGATAGTTTGGTTTGTGCATGTCAATTAGTGTGCGGTCAGTGTACTAGATAGTTTGGTTTTGTGTATATCAATTAGTGTGCGGTCAGTGTACTAGATAGTTTGGTTTTATGTATGTCAATTAGTGTGCGGTCGGTGTACTAGTTTTTGTTGTTTTGTGTATGTCAATTAGTGTGCGGTCGGTGTACTAGATAGTTTGGCTTTGTGCATGTCAATTAGTGTGTGGTCAGTGTACTAGATAGTTTGGTTTTGTGCATGTCAATTAGTGTGCGGTCAGTGTACTACATAGTTTGGTTTTGTGCATGTCAATTAGTGTGCGGTCAGTGTACTAGATAGTTTGGTTTTCTGCATGTCAATTAGTGTGCAGTGTGTGTACTAGATAGTTTGGTTTTGTGCATGTCAATTAGTGTGCGGTCAGTGTACTAAATAGTTTGGTTTTGTGTATGTCAATTAGTGTGCGGTCAGTGTACTAGATAGTTTTGTTTTGTGCATGTCAATTAGTGTGCGGTCAGTGTACTAGATAGTTTGGTCTTGTGCATGTCAATTAGTGTGCGGTCAGTGTACTAAATAGTTTGGTTTTGTGCATGTCAATTAGTGTGTGGTCAGTGTACTAGATAGTTTGGTTTTGTGCATGTCAATTAGTGTGCGGTCAGTGCACTGAATAGTTTGCTTTTGTCTATGTCAATTAGTGTGCAGTCAGTGTACTAGATAGTTTGGCTTTGTGTATGTCAATTAGTGTGCGGTCAGTGTACTAGATAGTTTGGTTATGTGCATGTCAATTAGTGTGCGGTCAGTGTACTAGATAATTTGGTTTTGTGCATGTCAATTTGTGTCCGGTCAGTGTACTAGATAGTTTGGTTATGTGCATGTCAATTAGTGTGCGGTCAGTGTACTAGATAATTTGGTTTTGTGCATGTCAATTTGTGTCCGGTCAGTGTACTAGATAGTTTGGTTTTGTGCATGTCAATTAGTGTGCAGTCAGTGTACTATATAGTTTGGTTTTGTGAATGCCAATTAGTGTGCCGTCAGTGTACTAAATAGTTTGGTTTTGTGTATGTCAATTAGTGTGCAGTCAATGTACTAGATAGTTTGGATTTGTGTATGTCAATTAATGTGCGGTCAGTGTACTAGATAGTTTGGATTTGTGTATGTCAATTAGTGTGCGGTCAGTGTACTAGATAGTTTGGTTTTGTGCATGTCAATTTGTGTCCGGTCAGTGTACTAGATAGTTTGGTTTTGTGCATGTCAATTAGTGTGCGGTGACTGTACTAGATAGTTTGGTTTTCTGCATGTCAATTAGTGTGCAGTGTGTGTACTAGATAGTTTGGTTTTGTGCATGTCAATTAGTGTGCGGTCAGTGTACTAAATAGTTTGGTTTTGTGTATGTCAATTAGTGTGCGGTCAGTGTACTAGATAGTTTGGTTTGTGCATGTCAATTAGTGTGCGGTCAGTGTACTAGATAGTTTGGTTTTGTGTATATCAATTAGTGTGCGGTCAGTGTACTAGATAGTTTGGTTTTATGTATGTCAATTAGTGTGCGGTCGGTGTACTAGTTTTTGTTGTTTTGTGTATGTCAATTAGTGTGCGGTCGGTGTACTAGATAGTTTGGCTTTGTGCATGTCAATTAGTGTGTGGTCAGTGTACTAGATAGTTTGGTTTTGTGCATGTCAATTAGTGTGCGGTCAGTGTACTACATAGTTTGGTTTTGTGCATGTCAATTAGTGTGCGGTCAGTGTACTAGATAGTTTGGTTTTCTGCATGTCAATTAGTGTGCAGTGTGTGTACTAGATAGTTTGGTTTTGTGCATGTCAATTAGTGTGCGGTCAGTGTACTAAATAGTTTGGTTTTGTGTATGTCAATTAGTGTGCGGTCAGTGTACTAGATAGTTTTGTTTTGTGCATGTCAATTAGTGTGCGGTCAGTGTACTAGATAGTTTGGTTTTGTGTATATCAATTAGTGTGCGGTCAGTGTACTAGATAGTTTGGTTTTATGTGTGTCAATTAGTGTGCGGTCAGTGTACTAGTTTTTGTTGTTTTGTGTATGTCAATTAGTGTGCGGTCGGTGTACTAGATAGTTTGGCTTTGTGCATGTCAATTAGTGTGTGGTCAGTGTACTAGATAGTTTGGTTTTGTGCATGTCAATTAGTGTGCGGTCAGTGTACTACATAGTTTGGTTTTGTGTATGTCAATTAGTGTGCGGTCAGTGTACTAGATAGTTTTGTTTTGTGCATGTCAATTAGTGTGCGGTCAGTGTACTAGATAGTTTGGTTTTGTGCATGTCAACTAGTGGGCGGTCAGTGTACTAAATAGTTTGCTTTAATTCATGTCAATTAGTGTGCGGTCAGTGTACTAAATAGTTTGGTTTTGTGCATGTCAATTAATGTGCGGTCAGTGCACTGAATAGTTTGCTTTTGACTATGTCAATTAGTGTGCGGTCAGTGTACTAGATAGTTTGGCTTTGTGTGTGTCAATTAGTGTGCGGTCAGTGTAATAGATAGATTGGTTTTGTGCATGTCAATTAGTGTGCGGTCAGTGTACTATATAGTTTGGTTTTGTGCATGCCAATTAGTGTGCCGTCAGTGTACTAGATAGTTTGGATTTGTGTATGTCAATTAATGTGCGGTCAGTGTACTAGATAGTTTGGATTTGTGTATGTCAATTAGTGTGCGGTCAGTGTACTAGATAGTTTGGTTTTGTGCATGTCAATTAGTGTGCGGTCAGTGTACTAGATAGTTTGGTTTTGTGCATGTCAATTAATGTGCGGTCAGTGCACTGAATAGTTTGCTTTTGTCTATGTCAATTAGTGTGCGGTCAGTGTACTAGATAGTTTGGCTTTGTGTATGTCAATTAGTGTGCTGTCAGTGTACTAGATAGTTTGGTTATGTGCATGTCAATTAGTGTGCAGTCAGTGTACTAGATAATTTGGTTTTGTGCATGTCAATTTGTGTGCGGTCAGTGTACTAAATAGTTTGGTTTTGTGCATGTCAATTAGTGTGCGGTCAGTGTACTAGATAGTTTGGTTTTGTGCATGTCAATTAGTGTGCGGTCAGTGCACTGAATAGTTTGCTTTTGTCTATGTCAATTAGTGTGCGGTCAGTGTACTAAATAGTTTGGTTTTGTGTATGTCAATTAGTGTGCGGTCAGTGTACTAGATAGTTTGGTTTGTGCATGTCAATTAGTGTGCGGTCAGTGTACTAGATAGTTTGGTTTTGTGTATATCAATTAGTGTGCGGTCAGTGTACTAGATAGTTTGGTTTTATGTATGTCAATTAGTGTGCGGTCGGTGTACTAGTTTTTGTTGTTTTGTGTATGTCAATTAGTGTGCGGTCGGTGTACTAGATAGTTTGGCTTTGTGCATGTCAATTAGTGTGTGGTCAGTGTACTAGATAGTTTGGTTTTGTGCATGTCAATTAGTGTGCGGTCAGTGTACTACATAGTTTGGTTTTGTGCATGTCAATTAGTGTGCGGTCAGTGTACTAGATAGTTTGGTTTTCTGCATGTCAATTAGTGTGCAGTGTGTGTACTAGATAGTTTGGTTTTGTGCATGTCAATTAGTGTGCGGTCAGTGTACTAAATAGTTTGGTTTTGTGTATGTCAATTAGTGTGCGGTCAGTGTACTAGATAGTTTTGTTTTGTGCATGTCAATTAGTGTGCGGTCAGTGTACTAGATAGTTTGGTTTTGTGTATATCAATTAGTGTGCGGTCAGTGTACTAGATAGTTTGGTTTTATGTGTGTCAATTAGTGTGCGGTCAGTGTACTAGTTTTTGTTGTTTTGTGTATGTCAATTAGTGTGCGGTCGGTGTACTAGATAGTTTGGCTTTGTGCATGTCAATTAGTGTGTGGTCAGTGTACTAGATAGTTTGGTTTTGTGCATGTCAATTAGTGTGCGGTCAGTGTACTACATAGTTTGGTTTTGTGTATGTCAATTAGTGTGCGGTCAGTGTACTAGATAGTTTTGTTTTGTGCATGTCAATTAGTGTGCGGTCAGTGTACTAGATAGTTTGGTTTTGTGCATGTCAACTAGTGGGCGGTCAGTGTACTAAATAGTTTGCTTTAATTCATGTCAATTAGTGTGCGGTCAGTGTACTAAATAGTTTGGTTTTGTGCATGTCAATTAATGTGCGGTCAGTGCACTGAATAGTTTGCTTTTGACTATGTCAATTAGTGTGCGGTCAGTGTACTAGATAGTTTGGCTTTGTGTGTGTCAATTAGTGTGCGGTCAGTGTAATAGATAGATTGGTTTTGTGCATGTCAATTAGTGTGCGGTCAGTGTACTATATAGTTTGGTTTTGTGCATGCCAATTAGTGTGCCGTCAGTGTACTAGATAGTTTGGATTTGTGTATGTCAATTAATGTGCGGTCAGTGTACTAGATAGTTTGGATTTGTGTATGTCAATTAGTGTGCGGTCAGTGTACTAGATAGTTTGGTTTTGTGCATGTCAATTAGTGTGCGGTCAGTGTACTAGATAGTTTGGTTTTGTGCATGTCAATTAATGTGCGGTCAGTGCACTGAATAGTTTGCTTTTGTCTATGTCAATTAGTGTGCGGTCAGTGTACTAGATAGTTTGGCTTTGTGTATGTCAATTAGTGTGCTGTCAGTGTACTAGATAGTTTGGTTATGTGCATGTCAATTAGTGTGCAGTCAGTGTACTAGATAATTTGGTTTTGTGCATGTCAATTTGTGTGCGGTCAGTGTACTAAATAGTTTGGTTTTGTGCATGTCAATTAGTGTGCGGTCAGTGTACTAGATAGTTTGGTTTTGTGCATGTCAATTAGTGTGCGGTCAGTGCACTGAATAGTTTGCTTTTGTCTATGTCAATTAGTGTGCGGTCAGTGTACTAGATAGTTTGGCTTTGTGTATGTCAATTAGTGTGCGGTCAGTGTACTAGATAGTTTGGTTATGTGCATGTCAATTAGTGTGCAGTCAGTGTACTAGATAATTTGATTTTGTGCATGTCAATTTGTGTCCGGTCAGTGTACTAGATAGTTTGGTTTTGTGCATGTCAATTAGTGTGCGGTCAGTGTACTAGATAGTTTGGTCTTGTGCATGTCAATTAGTGTGCGGTCAGTGTACTAAATAGTTTGGTTTTGTGCATGTCAATTAGTGTGCGGTCAGTGTACTAGATAGTTTGGTTTTGTGCATGTCAATTAGTGTGCGGTCAGTGCACTGAATAGTTTGCTTTTGTCTATGTCAATTAGTGTGCGGTCAGTGTACTAGATAGTTTGGCTTTGTGTATGTCAATTAGTGTGCGGTCAGTGTACTAGATAGTTTGGTTATGTGCATGTCAATTAGTGTGCGGTCAGTGTACTAGATAATTTGGTTTTGTGCATGTCAATTTGTGTCCGGTCAGTGTACTAGATAGTTTGGTTTTGTGCATGTCAATTAGTGTGCGGTCAGTGTACTATATAGTTTGGTTTTGTGAATGCCAATTAGTGTGCCGTCAGTGTACTAAATAGTTTGGTTTTGTGTATGTCAATTAGTGTGCAGTCAATGTACTAGATAGTTTGGATTTGTGTATGTCAATTAATGTGCGGTCAGTGTACTAGATAGTTTGGATTTGTGTATGTCAATTAGTGTGCGGTCAGTGTACTAGATAGTTTGGTTTTGTTTATGTCAATTTGTGTGCGGTCAGTGTACTAGATAGTTTGGTGTTGTGCATGTCTATTAGTGTTCGGTCAATGTACTAGATAGTTTGGTTTTGTGCATATCAATTAGTGTGCGGTGACTGTACTAGACAGTTTGGTTTTGTGCATGTCAATTAGTGTGCAGTGTGTGTACTAGATAGTTTGGTTTTGTGCATGTCAATTAGTGTGCGGTCAGTGTACTAAATAGTTTGGTTTTGTGTATGTCAATTAGTGTGCGGTCAGTGTACTAGATAGTTTGGTTTTGTGCATGTCAATTAGTGTGCGGTCAGTGTACTAGATAGTTTGGTTTTGTGTATATCAATTAGTGTGCGGTCAGTGTACTAGATAGTTTGGTTTTATGTATGTCAATTAGTGTGCGGTCAGTGTACTAGTTTTTGTTGTTTTGTGTATGTCAATTAGTGTGCGGTCGGTGTACTAGATAGTTTGGCTTTGTGCATGTCAATTAGTGTGTGGTCAGTGTACTAGATAGTTTGGTTTTGTGCATGTCAATTAGTGTGCGGTCAGTGTACTACATAGTTTGGTTTTGTGCATGTCAATTAGTGTGCGGTCAGTGTACTAGATAGTTTGGTTTTCTGCATGTCAATTAGTGTGCAGTGTGTGTACTAGATAGTTTGGTTTTGTGCATGTCAATTAGTGTGCGGTCAGTGTACTAAATAGTTTGGTTTTGTGTATGTCTATTAGTGTGCGGTCAGTGTACTAGATAGTTTGGTTTTGTGCATGTCAATTAGTGTGCGGTCAGTGTACTAGATAGTTTGGTTTTGTGTATATCAATTAGTGTGCGGTCAGTGTACTAGATAGTTTGGTTTTATGTATGTCAATTAGTGTGCGGTCAGTGTACTAGTTTTTGTTGTTTTGTGTATGTCAATTAGTGTGCGGTCGGTGTACTAGATAGTTTGGCTTTGTGCATGTCAATTAGTGTGTGGTCAGTGTACTAGATAGTTTGGTTTTGTGCATGTCAATTAGTGTGCGGTCAGTGTACTACATAGTTTGGTTTTGTGTATGTCAATTAGTGTGCGGTCAGTGTACTAGATAGTTTTGTTTTGTGCATGTCAATTAGTGTGCGGTCAGTGTACTAGATAGTTTGGTTTTGTGCATGTCAACTAGTGGGCGGTCAGTGTACTAAATAGTTTGCTTTAATTCATGTCAATTAGTGTGCGGTCAGTGTACTAGATAGTTTGGTTTTGTGCATGTCAATTAATGTGCGGTCAGTGCACTGAATAGTTTGCTTTTGACTATGTCAATTAGTGTGCGGTCAGTGTACTAGATAGTTTGGCTTTGTGTATGTCAATTAGTGTGCGGTCAGTGTAATAGATAGTTTGGTTTTGTGCATGTCAATTAGTGTGCGGTCAGTGTACTATATAGTTTGGTTTTGTGCATGCCAATTAGTGTGCCGTCAGTGTACTAAATAGTTTGGTTTTGTGTATGTCAATTAGTGTGTAGTCAGTGTACTAGATAGTTTGGATTTGTGTATGTCAATTAATGTGCGGTCAGTGTACTAGATAGTTTGGATTTGTGTATGTCAATTAGTGTGCGGTCAGTGTACTAGATAGTTTGGTTTTGTGCATGTCAATTAGTGTTCGGTCAGTGTACTAGATAGTTTGGTTTTGTGCATGTCAATTAATGTGCGGTCAGTGCACTGAATAGTTTGCTTTTGTCTATGTCAATTAGTGTGCGGTCAGTGTACTAGATAGTTTGGCTTTGTGTATGTCAATTAGTGTGCGGTCAGTGTACTAAATAGTTTGGTTATGTGCATGTCAATTAGTGTGCAGTCAGTGTACTAGATAATTTGGTTTTGTGCATGTCAATTTGTGTGCGGTCAGTGTACTAAATAGTTTGGTTTTGTGCATGTCAATTAGTGTGCGGTCAGTGTACTAGATAGTTTGGTTTTGTGCATGTCAATTAGTGTGCGGTCAGTGCACTGAATAGTTTGCTTTTGTCTATGTCAATTAGTGTGCGGTCAGTGTACTAGATAGTTTGGCTTTGTGTATGTCAATTAGTGTGCGGTCAGTGTACTAGATAGTTTGGTTATGTGCATGTCAATTAGTGTGCAGTCAGTGTACTAGATAATTTGATTTTGTGCATGTCAATTTGTGTCCGGTCAGTGTACTAGATAGTTTGGTTTTGTGCATGTCAATTAGTGTGCGGTCAGTGTACTAGATAGTTTGGTCTTGTGCATGTCAATTAGTGTGCGGTCAGTGTACTAAATAGTTTGGTTTTGTGCATGTCAATTAGTGTGCGGTCAGTGTACTAGATAGTTTGGTTTTGTGCATGTCAATTAGTGTGCGGTCAGTGCACTGAATAGTTTGCTTTTGTCTATGTCAATTAGTGTGCGGTCAGTGTACTAGATAGTTTGGCTTTGTGTATGTCAATTAGTGTGCGGTCAGTGTACTAGATAGTTTGGTTATGTGCATGTCAATTAGTGTGCGGTCAGTGTACTAGATAATTTGGTTTTGTGCATGTCAATTTGTGTCCGGTCAGTGTACTAGATAGTTTGGTTTTGTGCATGTCAATTAGTGTGCGGTCAGTGTACTAGATAGTTTGGATTTGTGTATGTCAATTAATGTGCGGTCAGTGTACTATATAGTTTGGATTTGTGTATGTCAATTAGTGTGCGGTCAGTGTACTAGATAGTTTGGTTTTGTTTATGTCAATTTGTGTGCGGTCAGTGTACTAGATAGTTTGGTGTTGTGCATGTCTATTAGTGTTCGGTCAATGTACTAGATAGTTTGGTTTTGTGCATATCAATTAGTGTGCGGTGACTGTACTAGACAGTTTGGTTTTGTGCATGTCAATTAGTGTGCAGTGTGTGTACTAGATAGTTTGGTTTTATGCATGTCAATTAGTGTGCGGTCAGTGTACTAAATAGTTTGGTTTTGTGTATGTCAATTAGTGTGCGGTCAGTGTACTAGATAGTTTGGTTTTGTGCATGTCAATTAGTGTGCGGTCAGTGTACTAGATAGTTTGGTTTTGTGTACATCAATTAGTGTGCGGTCAGTGTACTAGATAGTTTGGTTTTATGTATGTCAATTAGTGTGCGGTCAGTGTACTAGTTTTTGTTGTTTTGTGTATGTCAATTAGTGTGCGGTCGGTGTACTAGATAGTTTGGCTTTGTGCATGTCAATTAGTGTGTGGTCAGTGTACTAGATAGTTTGGTTTTGTGCATGTCAATTAGTGTGCGGTCAGTGTACTAGATAGTTTGGTTTTGTGTATGTCAATTAGTGTGCGGTCAGTGTACTAGATAGTTTGGTTTTGTGCATGTCAATTAGTGTGCGGTCAGTGTACTAGATAGTTTGGTTTTGTGCATGTCAATTAGTGTGCGGTCAGTGCACTGAATAGTTTACTTTGTGTATGTCAATTAGTGTGCGGGCAGTGTAATAGATAGTTTGGTTTTGTGCATGTCAATTAGTGTGCTGTCAGTGTAATAGATAATTTGGTTTTGTGCATGTCAATTTGTGTCCGGTCAGTGTACTAGATAGTTTAGTTTTGTGCATGTCAATTAGTATGCGGTCAGTGTACTATATAGTTTGGTTTTGTGCATGCCAATTAGTGTGTAGTCAGTGTACTAGATAGTTTGGATTTGTGTATGTCAATTAATGTGCGGTCAGTGTACTAGATAGTTTGGATTGTGTATGTCAATTAGTGTGCGGTCAGTGTACTAGATAGTTTGGTTTTGTGTATGTCAATTAGTGTGCGGTCAGTGTACTAGATAGTTTGGTTTTGTGCATGTCAATTAGTGTGCGGTCAGTGTACTAGATAGTTTGGTTTTGTGCATGTCAATTAATGTGCGGTCAGTGCACTGAATAGTTTGCTTTTGTCTATGTCAATTAGTGTGCGGTCAGTGTACTAGATAGTTTGGCTTTGTGTATGTCAATTAGTGTGCGGTCAGTGTACTAGATAGTTTGGTTATGTGCATGTCAATTAGTGTGCAGTCAGTGTACTAGATAATTTGGTTTTGTGCATGTCAATTTGTGTCGCTCAGTGTACTAGATAGTTTGGTTTTGTGCATGTCAATTACTGTGCGGTCAGTGTACTATATAGTTTGGTCTTGTGAATGTCAATTAGTGTGCGGTCAGTGTACTAAATAGTTTGGTTTTGTGCATGTCAATTAGTGTGCGGTCAGTGTACTAGATAGTTTGGTTTTGTGCATGTCAATTAGTGTGCTGTCAGTGCACTGAATAGTTTGCTTTTGTCTATGTCAATTAGTGTGCGGTCAGTGTACTAGATAGTTTGGCTTTGTGTATGTCAATTAGTGTGCGGTCAGTGTACTAGATAGTTTGGTTATGTGCATGTCAATTTGTGTCCGGTCAGTGTACTAGATAGTTTGGTTTTGTGCATGTCAATTAGTGTGCAGTGTGTGTACTAGATAGTTTGGTTTTGTGCATGTCAATTAGTGTGCGGTCAGTGTACTAAATAGTTTGGCTTTGTGTATGTCAATTAGTGTGCGGTCAGTGTACTAGATAGTTTGGTTTTGTGCATGTCAATTAGTGTGCGGTCAGGGTACTAGATAGTTTGGTTTTGTGTATATCAATTAGTGAACGGTCAGTGTACTAGATAGTTTGGTTTTATGTATGTCAATTAGTGTGCGGTCAGTGTACTAGTTTTTGTTGTTTTGTGTATGTCAATTAGTGTGCGGTCGGTGTACTAGATAGTTTGGCTTTGTGCATGTCAATTAGTGTGTGGTCAGTGTACTAGATAGTTTGGTTTTGTGCATGTCAATTAGTGTGCGGTCAGTGTACTAGATAGTTTGGTTTTGTGTATGTCAATTAGTGTGCGGTCAGTGTACTAGATAGTTTGGTTTTGTGCATGTCAACTAGTGTGCGGTCAGTGTACTAAATAGTTTGCTTTAATTCATGTCAATTAGTGTGCGGTCAGTGTACTAGATAGTTTGGTTTTGTGCATGTCAATTAATGTGCGGTCAGTGCACTGAATAGTTTGCTTTTGACTATGTCAATTAGTGTGCGGTCAGTGTACTAGATAGTTTGGCTTTGTGTATGTCAATTAGTGTGCGGTCAGTGTAATAGATAATTTGGTTTTGTGCATGTCAATTTGTGTCCGGTCAATGTACTAGATAGTTTGGATTTGTGTATGTCAATTAATGTGCGGTCAGTGTACTAGATAGTTTGGATTTGTGTATGTCAATTAGTGTGCGGTCAGTGTACTAGATAGTTTGGTTTTGTGTATGTCAATTTGTGTGCGGTCAGTGTACTAGATAGTTTGGTGTTGTGCATGTCTATTAGTGTTCGGTCAATGTACTAGATAGTTTGGTTTTATGCATGTCAATTAGTGTGCGGTCAATGTACTAGATAGTTTGGTTTTGTGCATGTCAATTAGTGTGCGGTGACTGTACTAGACAGTTTGGTTTTGTGCATGTCAATTAGTGTGCAGTCAGTGTACTAGATAGTTTGGTTTTGTGCATGTCAATTAGTGTGCGGTCAGTGTACTAAATAGTTTGGTTTTGTTTATGTCAATTAGTGTGCGGTCAGTGTACTAGATAGTTTGGTTTTGTGCATGTCAATTAGTGTGCTGTCAGTGTACTAGATAGTTTGGTTTTGTGTATATCAATTAGTGTGCGGTCAGTGTACTAGATAGTTTTGTTTTATGTATGTCAATTAGTGTGCGGTCAGTGTACTAGTTTTTGTTGTTTTGTGTATGTCAATTAGTGTGCGGTCGGTGTACTAGATAGTTTGGCTTTGTGCATGTCAATTAGTGTGTTGTCAGTGTACTAGATAGTTTGGTTTTGTGCATGTCAATTAGTGTGCGGTCAGTGTACTAGATAGTTTGGTTTTGTGTATGTCAATTAGTGTGCGGTCAGTGTACTAGATATGTCAATTAGTGTGCGGTCAGTGTACTAAATAGTTTGGTTTTGTGCATGTCAATTAGTGTGCGGTCAGTGTACTAGATAGTTTGGTTTTGTGCATGTCAATTAGTGTGCGGTCAGTGTACTAAATAGTTTGGTTTGTGCATGTCAATTAGTGTGCGGTCAGTGTACTAGATAGTTTGGTTTTGTGCATTTCAATTAGTGTGCGGTCAGTGCACTGAATAGTTTGCTTTTGACTATGTCAATTAGTGTGCAGTCAGTGTACTAGATAGTTTGGCTTTGTGTATGTCAATTAGTGTGCCGTCAGTGTACTAGATAGTTTGATTTTGTGCATGTCAATTAGTGTGCGGTCAGTGTAATAGATAATTTGGTGTTGTGCATGTCAATTTGTGTCCGGTCAGTGTACTAGATAGTTTGGTTTTGTTCATGTCAATTAGTGTGCGGTCAGTGTACTATGTAGTTTGGTCTTTTGCATGTCAATTAGTGTGCGGTCAGTGTACTAGATAGTTTGGTCTTGTGCATGTCAATTAGTGCGCGGTCAGTGTACTAGATAGTTTGGTTTTGTGCATGTCAATTAGTGTGCGGTTAGTGTACTAGATAGGTTGGTTTTCTGCATGCCAATTAGTGTGCGGTCAGTGTACTAAATAGTTTGGTTTTGTGTATGTCAATTAGTGTGCAGTCAGTGTACTAGATAGTTTGGATTTGTGGATGTCAATTAATGTGCGGTCAGTGTACTAGATAGTTTGGTTTTGTGTATGTCAATTAGTGTGCGGTCAGTGTACTAGATAGTTTGGTGTTGTACATGTCTATTAGTGTCCGGTCAGTGTACTAGATAGTTTGGTTTTGTGCATGTCAATTAGTGTGCGGTCAGTGTACTAGATAGTGTGGTTTTGTGCATGTCAATTAGTGTGCGGTGACTGTACTAGACAGTTTGGTTTTGTGCATGTCAATTAGTGTGCAGTCAGTGTACTAGATAGTTTGGGTTTGTGCATGTCAATTAGTGTGCGGTCAGTGTACTAAATAGTTTGGTTTTGTGTATATCAATTAGTGTGCGGTCAGTGTACTAGATAGTTTGGT
Organism: Bathymodiolus brooksi; assembly: GCA_963680875.1. Classification (NCBI taxonomy): domain Eukaryota; kingdom Metazoa; phylum Mollusca; class Bivalvia; order Mytilida; family Modiolidae; genus Bathymodiolus; species Bathymodiolus brooksi. The sequence continues at coordinate 74,071,843 of OY804579.1, forward strand.
TTTGTGCATGTCAATTAGTGTGCGGTCAGTGTACTAGATAGTTTGGTTTTGTGTATATCAATTAGTGTGCGGTCAGTGTACTAGATAGTTTGGTTTTATGTATGCCAATTAGTGTGCGGTCAGTGTACTAGTTTTTGTTGTTTTGTGTATGTCAATTAGTGTGCGGTCAGTGTACTAGATAGTTTGGCTTTGTGCATGTCAATTAGTGTGTGGTCAGTGTACTAGATAGTTTGGTTTTGTGCATGTCAATTAGTGTGCGGTCAGTGTACTAGATAGTTTGGCTTTGTGCATGTCAATTAGTGTGTGGTCAGTGTACTAGATAGTTTGGTTTTGTGTATGTCAATTAGTGTGCGGTCAGTGTACTAGTTTTTGTTGTTTTGTGCATGTCAATTAGTGTGCGGTCAGTGTACTAGATAGTTTAGTTTTGTGTATCTTATTTAGTGTGCGATCAGTGTACTAGATAGTTAGGTTTTGTGCATGTCAATTAGTGTGCGGTCAGTGTACTAGATAGTTTGGTTTTGTGCATGTCAATTAGTGTGCGGTCAGTGTACTAGATAGTTTGGTTTTGTGCATGTCAATTAGTTTGCGGTCAGTGTACTAGATAGTTTGGATTTGTGTATGTCAATTAGTGTGCGGTCAGTGTACTAGATAGTTTGGTCTTGTGCATGTCAATTAGTGTGCGCTCAGTGTACTAGATAATTTGCTTTTGTGCATGTCAATTAGTGTGCTGTCAGTGTACTAGATAGTTTAGTTTTGTGTTTGTCAATTAGTGTGCGGTCAGTGTACTAGATAGTTTGGTTTTGTGCATGTCAATTAGTGTGCGGTCAGTGTACTAGATAGTTTGGTTTTGTGCATGTCAATTAGTGTGCGGTCAGTGTACTAGATAGTTTGGTTTTGTGCATGTCAATTAGTGTGCGGTCAGGGTACTAGATAGTTTGGTTTTGTGCATGTCAATTAGTGTGCGGTCAGTGTACTAAATAGTTTGGTTTTGTGCATGTCAATTAGTGTGCGGTCAGTGTACTAGATAGTTTGGTTTTGTGCATGTCAATTAGTGTGCGGTCAGTGCACTGAATAGTTTGCTTTTGTCTATGTCAATTAGTGTGCGGTCAGTGTACTAGATAGTTTGGCTTTGTGTATGTCAATTAGTGTGCGGTCAGTGTACTAGATAGTTTGGTTATGTGCATGTCAATTAGTGTGCAGTCAGTGTACTAGATAATTTGATTTTGTGCATGTCAATTTGTGTCCGGTCAGTGTACTAGATAGTTTGGTTTTGTGCATGTCAATTAGTGTGCGGTCAGTGTAATAGATAATTTGGTGTTGTGCATGTCAATTTGTGTCCGGTCAGTGTACTAGATAGTTTGGTTTTGTGCATGTCAATTAGTGTGCGGTCAGTGTACTATGTAGTTTGGTCTTTTGCATGTCAATTAGTGTGCGTTCAGTGTACTAGATAGTTTGGTCTTGTGCATGTCAATTAGTGCGCGGTCAGTGTACTAGATAGTTTGGTTTTGTGCATGTCAATTAGTGTGCGGTTAGTGTACTAGATAGGTTGGTTTTGTGCATGCCAATTAGTGTGCGGTCAGTGTACTAAATAGTTTGGTTTTGTGTATGTCAATTAGTGTGCAGTCAGTGTACTAGATAGTTTGGATTTGTGGATGTCAATTAATGTGCGGTCAGTGTACTAGATAGTTTGGTTTTGTGTATGTCAATTAGTGTGCGGTCAGTGTACTACATAGTTTGGTGTTGTACATGTCTATTAGTGTTCGGTCAGTGTACTAGATAGTTTGGTTTTGTGCATGTCAATTAGTGTGCGGTCAGTGTACTAGATAGTGTGGTTTTGTGCATGTCAATTAGTGTGCGGTGACTGTACTAGACAGTTTGGTTTTGTGCATGTCAATTAGTGTGCAGTCAGTGTACTAGATAGTTTGGGTTTGTGCATGTCAATTAGTGTGCGGTCAGTGTACTAAATAGTTTGGTTTTGTGTATATCAATTAGTGTGCGGTCAGTGTACTAGATAGTTTGGTTTTGTGCATGTCAATTAGTGTGCGGTCAGTGTACTAGATAGTTTGGTTTTGTGTATATCAATTAGTGTGCGGTCAGTGTACTAGATAGTTTGGTTTTATGTATGCCAATTAGTGTGCGGTCAGTGTACTAGTTTTTGTTGTTTTGTGTATGTCAATTAGTGTGCGGTCAGTGTACTAGATAGTTTGGCTTTGTGCATGTCAATTAGTGTGTGGTCAGTGTACTAGATAGTTTGGTTTTGTGCATGTCAATTAGTGTGCGGTCAGTGTACTAGATAGTTTGGCTTTGTGCATGTCAATTAGTGTGTGGTCAGTGTACTAGATAGTTTGGTTTTGTGTATGTCAATTAGTGTGCGGTCAGTGTACTAGTTTTTGTTGTTTTGTGCATGTCAATTAGTGTGCGGTCAGTGTACTAGATAGTTTAGTTTTGTGTATCTTATTTAGTGTGCGGTCAGTGTACTAGATAGTTAGGTTTTGTGCATGTCAATTAGTGTGCGGTCAGTGTACTAGATAGTTTGGTGTTGTGCATGTCAATTAGTTTGCGGTCAGTGTACTAGATAGTTTGGTTTTGTGCATGTCAATTAGTGTGCGGTCAGTGTACTAGATAGTTTGGTGTTGTGCATGTCAATTAGTTTGCGGTCAGTGTACTAGATAGTTTGGATTTGTGTATGTCAATTAGTGTGCAGTCAGTGTACTAGATAGTTTGGTTTTGTTTATGTCAATTTGTGTGCGGTCATTGTACTAGATAGTTTGGTGTTGTGCATGTCTATTAGTGTGCGGTCAATGTACTAGATAGTTTGGTTTTGTGCATGTCCATTAGTGTGCGGTCAGTGTACTAGATAGTTTGGTTTTGTGCATGTCAATTAGTGTGCGGTGACTGTACTAGACAGTTTGGGTTTGTGCATGTCAATTAGTGTGCAGTGTGTGTACTAGATAGTTTGGTTTTGTGCATGTCAATTAGTGTGCGGTCAGTGTACTAAATAGTTTGGTTTTGTGTATGTCAATTAGTGTGCGGTCAGTGTACTAGATAGTTTGGTTTTGTGTATGTCAATTAGTGTGCGGTCAGTGTACTAAATAGTTTGGTTTTGTGCATGTCAATTAGTGTGCGGTCAGTGTACTAGATAGTTTGGTTTTGTGCATGTCAATTAGTGTGCGGTCAGTGTACTAAATAGTTTGGTTTTGTGCATGTCAATTAGTGTGCGGTCAGTGTACTAGATAGTTTGGTTTTGTGCATATCAATTAGTGTGCTGTCAGTGCACTGAATAGTTTGCTTTTGTCTATGTCAATTAGTGTGCGGTCAGTGTACTAGATAGTTTGGCTTTGTGTATGTCAATTAGTGTGCGGTCAGTGTACTAGATAGTTTGGTTATGTGCATGTCAATTAGTGTGCGGTCAGTGTACTAGATAGTTTGGTTTTGTGCATGTCAATTAGTGTACGGTCAGTGTACTAAATAGTTTGGTTTTGTGCATGTCAATTAGTGTGCGGTCAGTGTACTAGATAGTTTGGTCTTGTGCATGTCAATTAGTGTGCGGTCAGTGTACTAGATAGTTTGGTTCTGTGCATGTCAATTAGTGTGCTGTCAGTGTACTAGATAGTTTAGTTTTGTGTATGTCAATTAGTGTACGGTCAGTGTACTAGATAGTTTGGTTTTGTGCATGTCAATTAGTGTGCGGTCAGTGTACTAGATAGTTTGGTTTTGTGTATGTCAATTAGTGTGTGGTCAGTGTACTAAATAGTTTGGTTTAGTGCATGTCAATTAGTGTGCGGTCAGTGTACTAGATAGTTTGGTTTTATGCATGTCAATTAGTGTGCTGTCAGTGTACTAAATAGTTTGGTTTTGTGCATGTCAATTAGTGTGCGGTCAGTGTACTAGATAGTTTGGTTTTGTGCATATCAATTAGTGTGCTGTCAGTGCACTGAATAGTTTGCTTTTGTCTATGTCAATTAGTGTGCGGTCAGTGTACTAGATAATTTGGCTTTGTGTATGTCAATTAGTGTGCGGTCAGTGTACTAGATAGTTTGGTTATGTGCATGTCAATTAGTGTGCGGTCAGTGTACTAGATAGTTTGGTTTTGTGCATGTCAATTAGTGTACGGTCAGTGTACTAAATAGTTTGGTTTTGTGCATGTCAATTAGTGTGCGGTCAGTGTACTAGATAGTTTGGTCTTGTGCATGTCAATTAGTGTGCGTCAGTGTACTAGATAGTTTGGTTCTGTGCATGTCAATTAGTGTGCTGTCAGTGTACTAGATAGTTTAGTTTTGTGTATGTCAATTAGTGTACGGTCAGTGTACTAGATAGTTTGGTTTTGTGCATGTCAATTAGTGTGCGGTCAGTGTACTAGATAGTTTGGTCTTGTGCATGTCAATTAGTGTGCGGTCAGTGTACTAAATAGTTTGGTTTTGTGCATGTCAATTAGTGTGCGGTCAGTGTACTAGATAGTTAGGTTTTGTGCGTGTCAATTAGTGTGCGGTCAGTGCACTGAATAGTTTGCTTTTGTCTATGTCAATTAGTGTGCGGTCAGTGTACTAGATAGTTTGGCTTTGTGTATGTCAATTAGTGTGCGGTCAGTCTACTAGATAGTTTGGTTATGTGCATGTCAATTAGTGTGCGGTCAGTGTCCTAGATAATTTGGTCTTGTGCATGTCAATTTGTGTACGGTCAGTGTACTAGATAGTTTGGTTTTGTGCAGGTCAATTAGTGTGCGGTCAGTGTACTATATAGTTTGGTTTTGTGCATGCCAATTAGTGTGCCGTCAGTGTACTAAATAGTTTGGTTTTGTGTATGTCAATTAGTGTGCAGTCAGTGTACTAGATAGTTTGGATTTGTGTATGTCAATTAATGTGCGGTCAGTGTACTAGATAGTTTGGATTTGTGTATGTCAATTAGTGTGCGGTCAGTGTACTAGATAGTTTGGTTTTGTTTATGTCAATTTGTGTGCGGTCAGTGTACTAGATAGTTTGGTGTTGTGCATGTCTATTAGTGTTCGGTCAATGTACTAGATAGTTTGGTTTTGTGCATGTCAATTAGTGTGCGGTGACTGTACTAGACAGTTTGGTTTTGTGCATGTCAATTAGTGTGCAGTGTGTGTACTAGATAGTTTGGTTTTGTGCATGTCAATTAGTGTGCGGTCAGTGTACTAGATAGTTTGGTTTTGTGCATGTCAATTAGTGTGCGGTCAGTGTACTAGATAGTTTGGTTTTGTGTATATCAATTAGTGTGCGGTCAGTGAACTAGATAGTTTGGTTTTATGTATGTCAATTAGTGTGCGGTCAGTGTACTAGTTTTTGTTGTTTTGTGTATGTCAATTAGTGTGCGGTCGGTGTACTAGATAGTTTGGCTTTGTGCATGTCAATTAGTGTGTGGTCAGTGTACTAGATAGTTTGGTTTTGTGCATGTCAATTAGTGTGCGGTCAGTGTACTAGATAGTTTGGTTTTGTGTATGTCAATTAGTGTGCGGTCAGTGTACTAGATAGTTTGGTTTTGTGCATGTCAATTAGTGTGCGGTCAGTGTACTAGATAGTTTGGTTTTGTGCATGTCAATTAGTGTGCGGTAAGTGTACTAAATAGTTTGGTTTTGTGCATGTCAATTAGTGTGCGGTCAGTGTACTAGATAGTTTGGTTTTGTGCATGTCAATTAGTGTGCGGTCAGTGCACTGAATAGTTTGCTTTTGACTATGTCAATTAGTGTGCGGTCAGTGTACTAGATAGTTTGGCTTTGTGTATGTCAATTAGTGTGCGGTCATTGTAATAGATAATTTGGTTTTGTGCATGTCAATTAGTGTGCTGTCAGTGTAATAGATAATTTGGTTTTGTGCATGTCAATTTGTGTCCGGTCAGTGTACTAGATAGTTTGGTTTTGTGCATGTCAATTAGTGTGCGGTCAGTGTACTATATAGTTTGGTTTTGTGCATGCCAATTAGTGTGCCGTCAGTGTACTAGATAGTTTGGATTTGTGTATGTCAATTAATGTGCGGTCAGTGTACTAGATAGTTTGGATTTGTGTATGTCAATTAGTGTGCGGTCAGTGTACTAGATAGTTTGGTTTTGTGTATGTCAATTAGTGTGCGGTCAGTGTACTAGATAGTTTGGTTTTGTGCATGTCAATTAGTGTGCGGTCAGTGTACTAGATAGTTTGGTTTTGTGCATGTCAATTAATGTGCGGTCAGTGCACTGAATAGTTTGCTTTTGTCTATGTCAATTAGTGTGCGGTCAGTGTACTAGATAGTTTGGTTTTGTGCATGTCAATTAGTGTGCGGTCAGTGTACTAGATAGCTTGGTTTTGTGCATGTCAATTAGTGTGCGGTCAGTGCACTGAATAGTTTGCTTTTGTCTATGTCAATTAGTGTGCGGTCAGTGTACTAGATAGTTTGGCTTTGTGTATGTCAATTAGTGTGCGGTCAGTGTACTAGATAGTTTGGTTATATGCATGTTAATTAGTGTGCGGTCAGTGTACTAGATAATTTGGTTTTGTGCATGTCAATTTGTGTCCGGTCAGTGTACTAGATAGTTTGGTTTTGTGCATGTCAATTAGTGTGCGGTGACTGTACTAGACAGTTTGGTTTTCTGCATGCCAATTAGTGTGCAGTGTGTGTACTAGATAGTTTGGTTTTGTGCATGTCAATTAGTGTGCGGTCAGTGTACTAAATAGTTTGGTTTTGTGCATGTCAATTAGTGTGCGGTCAGTGTACTAGATAGTTTGGTTTTGTGTATATCAATTAGTGTGCGGTCAGTGTACTAGATAGTTTGGTTTTATGTATGTCAATTAGTGTGCGGTCAGTGTACTAGTTTTTGTTGTTTTGTGTATGTCAATTAGTGTGCGGTCGGTGTACTAGATAGTTTAGCTTTGTGCATGTCAATTAGTGTGTGGTCAGTGTACTAGATAGTTTGGTTTTGTGCATGTCAATTAGTGTGCGGTCAGTGTACTACATAGTTTGGTTTTGTGCATGTCAATTAGTGTGCGGTCAGTGTACTAGATAGTTTGGTTTTCTGCATGTCAATTAGTGTGCAGTGTGTGTACTAGATAGTTTGGTTTTGTGCAAGTCAATTAGTGTGCGGTCAGTGTACTAAATAGTTTGGTTTTGTGTATGTCAATTAGTGTGCGGTCAGTGTACTAGATAGTTTGGTTTTGTGCATGTCAATTAGTGTGCGGTCAGTGTACTAGATAGTTTGGTTTTGTGTATATCAATTAGTGTGCGGTCAGTGTACTAGATAGTTTGGTTTTATGTATGTCAATTAGTGTGCGGTCAGTGTACTAGTTTTTGTTGTTTTGTGTATGTCAATTAGTGTGCGGTCGGTGTACTAGATAGTTTGGCTTTCTGCATGTCAATTAGTGTGTGGTCAGTGTACTAGATAGTTTGGTTTTGTGCATGTCAATTAGTGTGCGGTCAGTGTACTACATAGTTTGGTTTTGTGTATGTCAATTAGTGTGCGGTCAGTGTACTAGATAGTTTTGTTTTGTGCATGTCAATTAGTGTGCGGTCAGTGTACTAGATAGTTTGGTTTTGTGCATGTCAACTAGTGTGCGGTCAGTGTACTAAATAGTTTGCTTTAATTCATGTCAATTAGTGTGCGGTCAGTGTACTACATAGTTTGGTTTTGTGTATGTCAATTAGTGTGCGGTCAGTGTACTAGATAGTTTTGTTTTGTGCATGTCAATTAGTGTGCGGTCAGTGTACTAGATAGTTTGGTTTTGTGCATGTCAACTAGTGTGCGGTCAGTGTACTAAATAGTTTGCTTTAATTCATGTCAATTAGTGTGCGGTCAGTGTACTAGATAGTTTGGTTTTGTGCATGTCAATTAATGTGCGGTCAGTGCACTGAATAGTTTGCTTTTGACTATGTCAATTAGTGTGCGGTCAGTGTAATAGATAGTTTGGTTTTGTGCATGTCAATTAGTGTGCGGTCAGTGTACTATATAGTTTGGTTTTGTGCATGCCAATTAGTGTGCCGTCAGTGTACTAAATAGTTTGGTTTTGTGTATGTCAATTAGTGTGTAGTCAGTGTACTAGATAGTTTGGATTTGTGTATGTCAATTAGTGTGCGGTCAGTGTACTAGATAGTTTGGTTTTGTGTATGTCAATTAGTGTGCGGTCAGTGTACTAGATAGTTTGGTTTTGTGCATGTCAATTAGTGTGCGGTCAGTGTACTAGATAGTTTGGTTTTGTGCATGTCAATTAATGTGCGGTCAGTGCACTGAATAGTTTGCTTTTGTCTATGTCAATTAGTGTGCGGTCAGTGTACTAGATAGTTTGGCTTTGTGCATGTCAATTAATGTGCGGTCAGTGCACTGAATAGTTTGCTTTTGTCTATGTCAATTAGTGTGCGGTCAGTGTACTAGATAGTTTGGTTTTGTGCATGTCAATTAATGTGCGGTCAGTGCACTGAATAGTTTGCTTTTGTCTATGTCAATTAGTGTGCGGTCAGTGTACTAGATAGTTTGGTTATGTGCATGTCAATTAGTGTGCAGTCAGTGTACTAGATAATTTGGTTTTGTGCATGTCAATTTGTGTCCGCTCAGTGTACTAGATAGTTTGGTTTTGTGCATGTCAATTAGTGTGCGGTCAGTGTACTATATAGTTTGGTCTTGTGCATGTCAATTTGTGTGCGGTCAGTGTACTAAATAGTTTGGTTTTGTGCATGTCAATTAGTGTGCGGTCAGTGTACTAGATAGTTTGGTTTTGTGCATGTCAATTAGTGTGCGGTCAGTGCACTGAATAGTTTGCTTTTGTCTATGTCAATTAGTGTGCGGTCAGTGTACTAGATAGTTTGGCTTTGTGTATGTCAATTAGTGTGCGGTCAGTGTACTAGATAGTTTGGTTATGTGCATGTCAATTAGTGTGCGGTCAGTGTACTAGATAATTTGGTTTTGTGCATTTCAATTTGTGTCCGGTCAGTGTACTAGATAATTTGGTTTTGTGCATGTCAATTAGTGTGCGGTGACTGTACTAGACAGTTTGGTTTTCTGCATGTCAATTAGTGTGCAGTGTGTGTACTAGATAGTTTGGTTTTGTGCATGTCAATTAGTGTGCGGTCAGTGTACTAAATAGTTTGGTTTTGTGTATGTCAATTAGTGTGCGGTCAGTGTACTAGATAGTTTGGTTTTGTGCATGTCAATTAGTGTGCGGTCAGTGTACTAGATAGTTTGGTTTTGTGTATATCAATTAGTGTGCGGTCAGTATACTAGATAGTTTGGTTTTATGTATGTCAATTAGTGTGCGGTCAGTGTACTAGTTTTTGTTGTTTTGTGTATGTCAATTAGTGTGCGGTCGGTGTACTAGATAGTTTGGCTTTGTGCATGTCAATTAGTGTGTGGTCAGTGTACTAGATAGTTTGGTTTTGTGCATGTCAATTAGTGTGCGGTCAGTGTACTACATAGTTTGGTTTTGTGTATGTCAATTAGTGTGCGGTCAGTGTACTAGATAGTTTTGTTTTGTGCATGTCAATTAGTGTGCGGTCAGTGTACTAGATAATTTGGTTTTGTGCATGTCAATTTGTGTCCGGTCAGTGTACTAGATAATTTGGTTTTGTGCATGTCAATTAGTGTGCGGTGACTGTACTAGACAGTTTGGTTTTCTGCATGTCAATTAGTGTGCAGTGTGTGTACTAGATAGTTTGGTTTTGTGCATGTCAATTAGTGTGCGGTCAGTGTACTAAATAGTTTGGTTTGTGTATGTCAATTAGTGTGCGGTCAGTGTACTAGATAGTTTGGTTTTGTGCATGTCAATTAGTGTGCGGTCAGTGTACTAGATAGTTTGGTTTTGTGTATATCAATTAGTGTGCGTCAGTGTACTAGATAGTTTGGTTTTATGTATGTCAATTAGTGTGCGGTCAGTGTACTAGTTTTTGTTGTTTTGTGTATGTCAATTAGTGTGCGGTCGGTGTACTAGATAGTTTGGCTTTGTGCATGTCAATTAGTGTGTGGTCAGTGTACTAGATAGTTTGGTTTTGTGCATGTCAATTAGTGTGCGGTCAGTGTACTACATAGTTTGGTTTTGTGTATGTCAATTAGTGTGTGGTCAGTGTACTAGATAGTTTTGTTTTGTGCATGTCAATTAGTGTGCGGTCAGTGTACTAGATAGTTTGGTTTTGTGCATGTCAACTAGTGTGCGGTCAGTGTACTAAATAGTTTGCTTTAATTCATGTCAATTAGTGTGTGGTCAGTGTACTAGATAGTTTGGTTTTGTGCATGTCAATTAATGTGCGGTCAGTGCACTGAATAGTTTGCTTTTGACTATGTCAATTAGTGTGCGGTCAGTGTACTAGATAGTTTGGCTTTGTGTATGTCAATTAGTGTGCGGTCAGTGTAATAGATAGTTTGGTTTTGTGCATGTCAATTAGTGTGCGGTCAGTGTAATAGATAATTTGGTTTTGTGCATGTCAATTTGTGTCCGGTCAGTGTACTAGATAGTTTGGTTTTGTGCATGTCAATTAGTGTGCGGTCAGTGTACTATATAGTTTGGTTTTGTGCATGCCAATTAGTTTGCCGTCAGTGTACTAAATAGTTTGGTTTTGTGTATGTCAATTAGTGTGCAGTCAGTGTACTAGATAGTTTGGATTTGTGTATGTCAATTAATGTGCGGTCAGTGTACTAGATAGTTTGGATTTGTGTATGTCAATTAGTGTGCGGTCAGCGTACTAGATAGTTTGGTTTTGTGTATGTCAATTTGTGTGCGGTCAGTGTACTAGATAGTTTGGTGTTGTGCATGTCTATTTGTGTTCGGTCAATGTACTAGATAGTTTGGTTTGTGCATGTCAATTAGTGTGCGGTCAGTGTACTAGATAGTTTGGTTTTTTTTCATGTCAATTAGTGTGCGGTGACTGTACTAGACAGTTTGGTTTTGTGCATGTCAATTAGTGTGCAGTCAGTGTACTAGATAGTTTGGTTTTGTGCATGTCAATTAGTGTGCGGTCAGTGTACTAAATAGTTTGGTTTTGTTTATGTCAATTAGTGTGCGGTCAGTGTACTAGATAGTTTGGTTTTGTGCATGTCAATTAGTGTGCGGTCAGTGTACTAGATAGTTTGGTTTTGTGTGTATCAATTAGTGTGTGGTCAGTGTACTAGATAGTTTGGTTTTATGTATGTCAATTAGTGTGCGGTCAGTGTACTAGTTTTTGTTGTTTTGTGTATGTCAATTAGTGTGCGGTCGGTGTACTAGATAGTTTGGCTTTGTGCATGTCAATTAGTGTGTTGTCAGTGTACTAGATAGTTTGGTTTTGTGCATGTCAATTAGTGTGCGGTCAGTGTACTAGATAGTTTGGTTTTGTGTATGTCAATTAGTGTGCGGTCAGTGTACTAGATATGTCAATTAGTGTGCGGTCAGTGTACTAAATAGTTTGGCTTTGTGCATGTCAATTAGTGTGCGGTCAGTGTACTAGATAGTTTGGTTTTGTGCATGTCAATTAGTGTGCGGTCAGTGTACTAAATAGTTTGGTTTGTGCATGTCAATTAGTGTGCGGTCAGTGTACTAGATAGTTTGGTTTTGTGCATGTCAATTAGTGTGCGGTCAGTGCACTGAATAGTTTGCTTTTGACTATGTCAATTAGTGTGCGGTCAGTGTACTAGATAGTTTGGCTTTGTGGATGTCAATTAGTGTGCCGTCAGTGTACTAGATAGTTTGGTTTTGTGCATGTCAATTAGTGTGCGGTCAGTGCACTGAATAGTTTGCTTTTGTCTATGTCAATTAGTGTGCGGTCAGTGTACTAGATAGTTTGGCTTTGTGTATGTCAATTAGTGTGCGGTCAGTGTACTAGATAGTTTGGTTATGTGCATGTCAATTAGTGTGCGGTCAGTGTACTAGATAATTTGGTTTTGTGCATGTCAATTTGTGTCCGGTCAGTGTACTAGATAATTTGGTTTTGTGCATGTCAATTAGTGTGCGGTGACTGTACTAGACAGTTTGGTTTTCTGCATGTCAATTAGTGTGCAGTGTGTGTACTAGATAGTTTGGTTTTGTGCATGTCAATTAGTGTGCGGTCAGTGTACTAAATAGTTTGGTTTTGTGTATGTCAATTAGTGTGCGGTCAGTGTACTAGATAGTTTGGTTTTGTGCATGTCAATTAGTGTGCGGTCAGTGTACTAGATAGTTTGGTTTTGTGTATATCAATTAGTGTGCGGTCAGTGTACTAGATACTTTGGTTTTATGTATGTCAATTAGTGTGCGGTCAGTGTACTAGTTTTTGTTGTTTTGTGTATGTCAATTAGTGTGCGGTCGGTGTACTAGATAGTTTGGCTTTGTGCATGTCAATTAGTGTGTGGTCAGTGTACTAGATAGTTTGGTTTTGTGCATGTCAATTAGTGTGCGGTCAGTGTACTACATAGTTTGATTTTGTGTATGTCAATTAGTGTGCGGTCAGTGTACTAGATAGTTTTGTTTTGTGCATGTCAATTAGTGTGCGGTCAGTGTACTAGATAATTTGGTTTTGTGCATGTCAATTTGTGTCCGGTCAGTGTACTAGATAATTTGGTTTTGTGCATGTCAATTAGTGTGCGGTGACTGTACTAGACAGTTTGGTTTTCTGCATGTCAATTAGTGTGCTGTCAGTGCACTGAATAGTTTGCTTTTGTCTATGTCAATTAGTGTGCGGTCAGTGTACTAGATAGTTTGGCTTTGTGTATGTCAATTAGTGTGCGGTCAGTGTACTAGATAGTTTGGTTATGTGCATGTCAATTAGTGTGCGGTCAGTGTACTAGATAGTTTGGTTTTGTGCATGTCAATTAGTGTACGGTCAGTGTACTAAATAGTTTGGTTTTGTGCATGTCAATTAGTGTGCGGTCAGTGTACTAGATAGTTTGGTCTTGTGCATGTCAATTAGTGTGCGTCAGTGTACTAGATAGTTTGGTTCTGTGCATGTCAATTAGTGTGCTGTCAGTGTACTAGATAGTTTAGTTTTGTGTATGTCAATTAGTGTACGGTCAGTGTACTAGATAGTTTGGTTTTGTGCATGTCAATTAGTGTGCGGTCAGTGTACTAGATAGTTTGGTCTTGTGCATGTCAATTAGTGTGCGGTCAGTGTACTAAATAGTTTGGTTTTGTGCATGTCAATTAGTGTGCGGTCAGTGTACTAGATAGTTAGGTTTTGTGCGTGTCAATTAGTGTGCGGTCAGTGCACTGAATAGTTTGCTTTTGTCTATGTCAATTAGTGTGCGGTCAGTGTACTAGATAGTTTGGCTTTGTGTATGTCAATTAGTGTGCGGTCAGTCTACTAGATAGTTTGGTTATGTGCATGTCAATTAGTGTGCGGTCAGTGTCCTAGATAATTTGGTCTTGTGCATGTCAATTTGTGTACGGTCAGTGTACTAGATAGTTTGGTTTTGTGCAGGTCAATTAGTGTGCGGTCAGTGTACTATATAGTTTGGTTTTGTGCATGCCAATTAGTGTGCCGTCAGTGTACTAAATAGTTTGGTTTTGTGTATGTCAATTAGTGTGCAGTCAGTGTACTAGATAGTTTGGATTTGTGTATGTCAATTAATGTGCGGTCAGTGTACTAGATAGTTTGGATTTGTGTATGTCAATTAGTGTGCGGTCAGTGTACTAGATAGTTTGGTTTTGTTTATGTCAATTTGTGTGCGGTCAGTGTACTAGATAGTTTGGTGTTGTGCATGTCTATTAGTGTTCGGTCAATGTACTAGATAGTTTGGTTTTGTGCATGTCAATTAGTGTGCGGTGACTGTACTAGACAGTTTGGTTTTGTGCATGTCAATTAGTGTGCAGTGTGTGTACTAGATAGTTTGGTTTTGTGCATGTCAATTAGTGTGCGGTCAGTGTACTAGATAGTTTGGTTTTGTGCATGTCAATTAGTGTGCGGTCAGTGTACTAGATAGTTTGGTTTTGTGTATATCAATTAGTGTGCGGTCAGTGAACTAGATAGTTTGGTTTTATGTATGTCAATTAGTGTGCGGTCAGTGTACTAGTTTTTGTTGTTTTGTGTATGTCAATTAGTGTGCGGTCGGTGTACTAGATAGTTTGGCTTTGTGCATGTCAATTAGTGTGTGGTCAGTGTACTAGATAGTTTGGTTTTGTGCATGTCAATTAGTGTGCGGTCAGTGTACTAGATAGTTTGGTTTTGTGTATGTCAATTAGTGTGCGGTCAGTGTACTAGATAGTTTGGTTTTGTGCATGTCAATTAGTGTGCGGTCAGTGTACTAGATAGTTTGGTTTTGTGCATGTCAATTAGTGTGCGGTAAGTGTACTAAATAGTTTGGTTTTGTGCATGTCAATTAGTGTGCGGTCAGTGTACTAGATAGTTTGGTTTTGTGCATGTCAATTAGTGTGCGGTCAGTGCACTGAATAGTTTGCTTTTGACTATGTCAATTAGTGTGCGGTCAGTGTACTAGATAGTTTGGCTTTGTGTATGTCAATTAGTGTGCGGTCATTGTAATAGATAATTTGGTTTTGTGCATGTCAATTAGTGTGCTGTCAGTGTAATAGATAATTTGGTTTTGTGCTTGTCAATTTGTGTCCGGTCAGTGTACTAGATAGTTTGGTTTTGTGCATGTCAATTAGTGTGCGGTCAGTGTACTATATAGTTTGGTTTTGTGCATGCCAATTAGTGTGCCGTCAGTGTACTAGATAGTTTGGATTTGTGTATGTCAATTAATGTGCGGTCAGTGTACTAGATAGTTTGGATTTGTGTATGTCAATTAGTGTGCGGTCAGTGTACTAGATAGTTTGGTTTTGTGTATGTCAATTAGTGTGCGGTCAGTGTACTAGATAGTTTGGTTTTGTGCATGTCAATTAGTGTGCGGTCAGTGTACTAGATAGTTTGGTTTTGTGCATGTCAATTAATGTGCGGTCAGTGCACTGAATAGTTTGCTTTTGTCTATGTCAATTAGTGTGCGGTCAGTGTACTAGATAGTTTGGCTTTGTGTATGTCAATTAGTGTGCGGTCAGTGTACTAGATAGTTTGGTTATGTGCATGTCAATTAGTGTGCGGTCAGTGTACTAGATAATTTGGTTTTGTGCATGTCAATTTTTGTCCGGTCAGTGTACTAGATAGTTTGGTTTTGTGCATGTCAATTAGTGTGCGGTTAGTGTACTATATAGTTTGGTCTTGTGCATGTCAATTAGTGTGCGTTCAGTGTACTAAATAGTTTGGTTTTGTGCATGTCAATTAGTGTGCGGTCAGTGTACTAGATAGTTTGGTTTTGTGCATGTCAATTAGTGTGCGGTCAGTGCACTGAATAGTTTGCTTTTGTCTATGTCAATTAGTGTGCGGTCAGTGTACTAGATAGTTTGGCTTTGTGTATGTCAATTAGTGTGCGGTCAGTGTACTAGATAGTTTGGTTATATGCATGTTAATTAGTGTGCGGTCAGTGTACTAGATAATTTGGTTTTGTGCATGTCAATTTGTGTCCGGTCAGTGTACTAGATAGTTTGGTTTTGTGCATGTCAATTAGTGTGCGGTGACTGTACTAGACAGTTTGGTTTTCTGCATGTCAATTAGTGTGCAGTGTGTGTACTAGATAGTTTGGTTTTGTGCATGTCAATTAGTGTGCGGTCAGTGTACTAGATAGTTTGGTTTTGTGTAAATCAATTAGTGTGCGGTCAGTGTACTAGATAGTTTGGTTTTATGTATGTCAATTAGTGTGCGGTCAGTGTACTAGTTTTTGTTGTTTTGTGTATGTCAATTAGTGTGCGGTCGGTGTACTAGATAGTTTGGCTTTGTGCATGTCAATTAGTGTGTGGTCAGTGTACTAGATAGTTTGGTTTTGTGCATGTCAATTAGTGTGCGGTCAGTGTACTACATAGTTTGGTTTTGTGCATGTCAATTAGTGTGCGGTCAGTGTACTAGATAGTTTGGTTTTCTGCATGTCAATTAGTGTGCAGTGTGTGTACTAGATAGTTTGGTTTTGTGCAAGTCAATTAGTGTGCGGTCAGTGTACTAAATAGTTTGGTTTTGTGTATGTCAATTAGTGTGCGGTCAGTGTACTAGATAGTTTGGTTTTGTGCATGTCAATTAGTGTGCGGTCAGTGTACTAGATAGTTTGGTTTTGTGTATATCAATTAGTGTGCGGTCAGTGTACTAGATAGTTTGGTTTTATGTATGTCAATTAGTGTGCGGTCAGTGTACTAGTTTTTGTTGTTTTGTGTATGTCAATTAGTGTGCGGTCGGTGTACTAGATAGTTTGGCTTTCTGCATGTCAATTAGTGTGTGGTCAGTGTACTAGATAGTTTGGTTTTGTGCATGTCAATTAGTGTGCGGTCAGTGTACTACATAGTTTGGTTTTGTGTATGTCAATTAGTGTGCGGTCAGTGTACTAGATAGTTTTGTTTTGTGCATGTCAATTAGTGTGCGGTCAGTGTACTAGATAGTTTGGTTTTGTGCATGTCAACTAGTGTGCGGTCAGTGTACTAAATAGTTTGCTTTAATTCATGTCAATTAGTGTGCGGTCAGTGTACTAGATAGTTTGGTTTTGTGCATGTCAATTAATGTGCGGTCAGTGCACTGAATAGTTTGCTTTTGACTATGTCAATTAGTGTGCGGTCAGTGTAATAGATAGTTTGGTTTTGTGCATGCCAATTAGTGTGCCGTCAGTGTACTAAATAGTTTGGTTTTGTGTATGTCAATTAGTGTGTAGTCAGTGTACTAGATAGTTTGGTTTTGTGCATGTCAATTAGTGTGCGGTCAGTGTACTAAATAGTTTGGTTTTGTTTATGTCAATTAGTGTGCGGTCAGTGTACTAGATAGTTTGGTTTTGTGCATGTCAATTAGTGTGCGGTCAGTGTACTAGATAGTTTGGTTTTGTGTGTATCAATTAGTGTGTGGTCAGTGTACTAGATAGTTTGGTTTTATGTATGTCAATTAGTGTGCGGTCAGTGTACTAGTTTTTGTTGTTTTGTGTATGTCAATTAGTGTGCGGTCGGTGTACTAGATAGTTTGGCTTTGTGCATGTCAATTAGTGTGTTGTCAGTGTACTAGATAGTTTGGTTTTGTGCATGTCAATTAGTGTGCGGTCAGTGTACTAGATAGTTTGGTTTTGTGTATGTCAATTAGTGTGCGGTCAGTGTACTAGATATGTCAATTAGTGTGCGGTCAGTGTACTAAATAGTTTGGCTTTGTGCATGTCAATTAGTGTGCGGTCAGTGTACTAGATAGTTTGGTTTTGTGCATGTCAATTAGTGTGCGGTCAGTGTACTAAATAGTTTGGTTTGTGCATGTCAATTAGTGTGCGGTCAGTGTACTAGATAGTTTGGTTTTGTGCATGTCAATTAGTGTGCGGTCAGTGCACTGAATAGTTTGCTTTTGACTATGTCAATTAGTGTGCGGTCAGTGTACTAGATAGTTTGGCTTTGTGGATGTCAATTAGTGTGCCGTCAGTGTACTAGATAGTTTGGTTTTGTGCATGTCAATTAGTGTGCGGTCAGTGCACTGAATAGTTTGCTTTTGTCTATGTCAATTAGTGTGCGGTCAGTGTACTAGATAGTTTGGCTTTGTGTATGTCAATTAGTGTGCGGTCAGTGTACTAGATAGTTTGGTTATGTGCATGTCAATTAGTGTGCGGTCAGTGTACTAGATAATTTGGTTTTGTGCATGTCAATTTGTGTCCGGTCAGTGTACTAGATAATTTGGTTTTGTGCATGTCAATTAGTGTGCGGTGACTGTACTAGACAGTTTGGTTTTCTGCATGTCAATTAGTGTGCAGTGTGTGTACTAGATAGTTTGGTTTTGTGCATGTCAATTAGTGTGCGGTCAGTGTACTAAATAGTTTGGTTTTGTGTATGTCAATTAGTGTGCGGTCAGTGTACTAGATAGTTTGGTTTTGTGCATGTCAATTAGTGTGCGGTCAGTGTACTAGATAGTTTGGTTTTGTGTATATCAATTAGTGTGCGGTCAGTGTACTAGATAGTTTGGTTTTATGTATGTCAATTAGTGTGCGGTCAGTGTACTAGTTTTTGTTGTTTTGTGTATGTCAATTAGTGTGCGGTCGGTGTACTAGATAGTTTGGCTTTGTGCATGTCAATTAGTGTGTGGTCAGTGTACTAGATAGTTTGGTTTTGTGCATGTCAATTAGTGTGCGGTCAGTGTACTAGATAGTTTGGTTTTGTGTATGTCAATTAGTGTGCGGTCAGTGTACTAGATAGTTTGGTTTTGTGCATGTCAATTAGTGTGCGGTCAGTGTACTAGATAGTTTGGTTTTGTGCATGTCAATTAGTGTGCGGTAAGTGTACTAAATAGTTTGGTTTTGTGCATGTCAATTAGTGTGCGGTCAGTGTACTAGATAGTTTGGTTTTGTGCATGTCAATTAGTGTGCGGTCAGTGCACTGAATAGTTTGCTTTTGACTATGTCAATTAGTGTGCGGTCAGTGTACTAGATAGTTTGGCTTTGTGTATGTCAATTAGTGTGCGGTCATTGTAATAGATAATTTGGTTTTGTGCATGTCAATTAGTGTGCTGTCAGTGTAATAGATAATTTGGTTTTGTGCATGTCAATTTATGTCCGGTCAGTGTACTAGATAGTTTGGTTTTGTGCATGTCAATTAGTGTGCGGTCAGTGTACTACATAGTTTGGTTTTGTGTATGTCAATTAGTGTGCGGTCAGTGTACTAGATAGTTTTGTTTTGTGCATGTCAATTAGTGTGCGGTCAGTGTACTAGATAGTTTGGTTTTGTGCATGTCAACTAGTGTGCGGTCAGTGTACTAAATAGTTTGCTTTAATTCATGTCAATTAGTGTGCGGTCAGTGTACTACATAGTTTGGTTTTGTGTATGTCAATTAGTGTGCGGTCAGTGTACTAGATAGTTTTGTTTTGTGCATGTCAATTAGTGTGCGGTCAGTGTACTAGATAGTTTGGTTTTGTGCATGTCAACTAGTGTGCGGTCAGTGTACTAAATAGTTTGCTTTAATTCATGTCAATTAGTGTGCGGTCAGTGTACTAGATAGTTTGGTTTTGTGCATGTCAATTAATGTGCGGTCAGTGCACTGAATAGTTTGCTTTTGACTATGTCAATTAGTGTGCGGTCAGTGTAATAGATAGTTTGGTTTTGTGCATGTCAATTAGTGTGCGGTCAGTGTACTATATAGTTTGGTTTTGTGCATGCCAATTAGTGTGCCGTCAGTGTACTAAATAGTTTGGTTTTGTGTATGTCAATTAGTGTGTAGTCAGTGTACTAGATAGTTTGGATTTGTGTATGTCAATTAGTGTGCGGTCAGTGTACTAGATAGTTTGGTTTTGTGTATGTCAATTAGTGTGCGGTCAGTGTACTAGATAGTTTGGTTTTGTGCATGTCAATTAGTGTGCGGTCAGTGTACTAGATAGTTTGGTTTTGTGCATGTCAATTAATGTGCGGTCAGTGCACTGAATAGTTTGCTTTTGTCTATGTCAATTAGTGTGCGGTCAGTGTACTAGATAGTTTGGCTTTGTGCATGTCAATTAATGTGCGGTCAGTGCACTGAATAGTTTGCTTTTGTCTATGTCAATTAGTGTGCGGTCAGTGTACTAGATAGTTTGGTTTTGTGCATGTCAATTAATGTGCGGTCAGTGCACTGAATAGTTTGCTTTTGTCTATGTCAATTAGTGTGCGGTCAGTGTACTAGATAGTTTGGTTATGTGCATGTCAATTAGTGTGCAGTCAGTGTACTAGATAATTTGGTTTTGTGCATGTCAATTTGTGTCCGCTCAGTGTACTAGATAGTTTGGTTTTGTGCATGTCAATTAGTGTGCGGTCAGTGTACTATATAGTTTGGTCTTGTGCATGTCAATTTGTGTGCGGTCAGTGTACTAAATAGTTTGGTTTTGTGCATGTCAATTAGTGTGCGGTCAGTGTACTAGATAGTTTGGTTTTGTGCATGTCAATTAGTGTGCGGTCAGTGCACTGAATAGTTTGCTTTTGTCTATGTCAATTAGTGTGCGGTCAGTGTACTAGATAGTTTGGCTTTGTGTATGTCAATTAGTGTGCGGTCAGTGTACTAGATAGTTTGGTTATGTGCATGTCAATTAGTGTGCGGTCAGTGTACTAGATAATTTGGTTTTGTGCATGTCAATTTGTGTCCGGTCAGTGTACTAGATAATTTGGTTTTGTGCATGTCAATTAGTGTGCGGTGACTGTACTAGACAGTTTGGTTTTCTGCATGTCAATTAGTGTGCAGTGTGTGTACTAGATAGTTTGGTTTTGTGCATGTCAATTAGTGTGCGGTCAGTGTACTAAATAGTTTGGTTTTGTGTATGTCAATTAGTGTGCGGTCAGTGTACTAGATAGTTTGGTTTTGTGCATGTCAATTAGTGTGCGGTCAGTGTACTAGATAGTTTGGTTTTGTGTATATCAATTAGTGTGCGGTCAGTATACTAGATAGTTTGGTTTTATGTATGTCAATTAGTGTGCGGTCAGTGTACTAGTTTTTGTTGTTTTGTGTATGTCAATTAGTGTGCGGTCGGTGTACTAGATAGTTTGGCTTTGTGCATGTCAATTAGTGTGTGGTCAGTGTACTAGATAGTTTGGTTTTGTGCATGTCAATTAGTGTGCGGTCAGTGTACTACATAGTTTGGTTTTGTGTATGTCAATTAGTGTGCGGTCAGTGTACTAGATAGTTTTGTTTTGTGCATGTCAATTAGTGTGCGGTCAGTGTACTAGATAATTTGGTTTTGTGCATGTCAATTTGTGTCCGGTCAGTGTACTAGATAATTTGGTTTTGTGCATGTCAATTAGTGTGCGGTGACTGTACTAGACAGTTTGGTTTTCTGCATGTCAATTAGTGTGCAGTGTGTGTACTAGATAGTTTGGTTTTGTGCATGTCAATTAGTGTGCGGTCAGTGTACTAAATAGTTTGGTTTGTGTATGTCAATTAGTGTGCGGTCAGTGTACTAGATAGTTTGGTTTTGTGCATGTCAATTAGTGTGCGGTCAGTGTACTAGATAGTTTGGTTTTGTGTATATCAATTAGTGTGCGTCAGTGTACTAGATAGTTTGGTTTTATGTATGTCAATTAGTGTGCGGTCAGTGTACTAGTTTTTGTTGTTTTGTGTATGTCAATTAGTGTGCGGTCGGTGTACTAGATAGTTTGGCTTTGTGCATGTCAATTAGTGTGTGGTCAGTGTACTAGATAGTTTGGTTTTGTGCATGTCAATTAGTGTGCGGTCAGTGTACTACATAGTTTGGTTTTGTGTATGTCAATTAGTGTGTGGTCAGTGTACTAGATAGTTTTGTTTTGTGCATGTCAATTAGTGTGCGGTCAGTGTACTAGATAGTTTGGTTTTGTGCATGTCAACTAGTGTGCGGTCAGTGTACTAAATAGTTTGCTTTAATTCATGTCAATTAGTGTGTGGTCAGTGTACTAGATAGTTTGGTTTTGTGCATGTCAATTAATGTGCGGTCAGTGCACTGAATAGTTTGCTTTTGACTATGTCAATTAGTGTGCGGTCAGTGTACTAGATAGTTTGGCTTTGTGTATGTCAATTAGTGTGCGGTCAGTGTAATAGATAGTTTGGTTTTGTGCATGTCAATTAGTGTGCGGTCAGTGTAATAGATAATTTGGTTTTGTGCATGTCAATTTGTGTCCGGTCAGTGTACTAGATAGTTTGGTTTTGTGCATGTCAATTAGTGTGCGGTCAGTGTACTATATAGTTTGGTTTTGTGCATGCCAATTAGTTTGCCGTCAGTGTACTAAATAGTTTGGTTTTGTGTATGTCAATTAGTGTGCAGTCAGTGTACTAGATAGTTTGGATTTGTGTATGTCAATTAATGTGCGGTCAGTGTACTAGATAGTTTGGATTTGTGTATGTCAATTAGTGTGCGGTCAGCGTACTAGATAGTTTGGTTTTGTGTATGTCAATTTGTGTGCGGTCAGTGTACTAGATAGTTTGGTGTTGTGCATGTCTATTTGTGTTCGGTCAATGTACTAGATAGTTTGGTTTGTGCATGTCAATTAGTGTGCGGTCAGTGTACTAGATAGTTTGGTTTTTTTTCATGTCAATTAGTGTGCGGTGACTGTACTAGACAGTTTGGTTTTGTGCATGTCAATTAGTGTGCAGTCAGTGTACTAGATAGTTTGGTTTTGTGCATGTCAATTAGTGTGCGGTCAGTGTACTAAATAGTTTGGTTTTGTTTATGTCAATTAGTGTGCGGTCAGTGTACTAGATAGTTTGGTTTTGTGCATGTCAATTAGTGTGCGGTCAGTGTACTAGATAGTTTGGTTTTGTGTGTATCAATTAGTGTGTGGTCAGTGTACTAGATAGTTTGGTTTTATGTATGTCAATTAGTGTGCGGTCAGTGTACTAGTTTTTGTTGTTTTGTGTATGTCAATTAGTGTGCGGTCGGTGTACTAGATAGTTTGGCTTTGTGCATGTCAATTAGTGTGTTGTCAGTGTACTAGATAGTTTGGTTTTGTGCATGTCAATTAGTGTGCGGTCAGTGTACTAGATAGTTTGGTTTTGTGTATGTCAATTAGTGTGCGGTCAGTGTACTAGATATGTCAATTAGTGTGCGGTCAGTGTACTAAATAGTTTGGCTTTGTGCATGTCAATTAGTGTGCGGTCAGTGTACTAGATAGTTTGGTTTTGTGCATGTCAATTAGTGTGCGGTCAGTGTACTAAATAGTTTGGTTTGTGCATGTCAATTAGTGTGCGGTCAGTGTACTAGATAGTTTGGTTTTGTGCATGTCAATTAGTGTGCGGTCAGTGCACTGAATAGTTTGCTTTTGACTATGTCAATTAGTGTGCGGTCAGTGTACTAGATAGTTTGGCTTTGTGGATGTCAATTAGTGTGCCGTCAGTGTACTAGATAGTTTGGTTTTGTGCATGTCAATTAGTGTGCGGTCAGTGCACTGAATAGTTTGCTTTTGTCTATGTCAATTAGTGTGCGGTCAGTGTACTAGATAGTTTGGCTTTGTGTATGTCAATTAGTGTGCGGTCAGTGTACTAGATAGTTTGGTTATGTGCATGTCAATTAGTGTGCGGTCAGTGTACTAGATAATTTGGTTTTGTGCATGTCAATTTGTGTCCGGTCAGTGTACTAGATAATTTGGTTTTGTGCATGTCAATTAGTGTGCGGTGACTGTACTAGACAGTTTGGTTTTCTGCATGTCAATTAGTGTGCAGTGTGTGTACTAGATAGTTTGGTTTTGTGCATGTCAATTAGTGTGCGGTCAGTGTACTAAATAGTTTGGTTTTGTGTATGTCAATTAGTGTGCGGTCAGTGTACTAGATAGTTTGGTTTTGTGCATGTCAATTAGTGTGCGGTCAGTGTACTAGATAGTTTGGTTTTGTGTATATCAATTAGTGTGCGGTCAGTGTACTAGATAGTTTGGTTTTATGTATGTCAATTAGTGTGCGGTCAGTGTACTAGTTTTTGTTGTTTTGTGTATGTCAATTAGTGTGCGGTCGGTGTACTAGATAGTTTGGCTTTGTGCATGTCAATTAGTGTGTGGTCAGTGTACTAGATAGTTTGGTTTTGTGCATGTCAATTAGTGTGCGGTCAGTGTACTACATAGTTTGGTTTTGTGTATGTCAATTAGTGTGCGGTCAGTGTACTAGATAGTTTTGTTTTGTGCATGTCAATTAGTGTGCGGTCAGTGTACTAGATAATTTGGTTTTGTGCATGTCAATTTGTGTCCGGTCAGTGTACTAGATAATTTGGTTTTGTGCATGTCAATTAGTGTGCGGTGACTGTACTAGACAGTTTGGTTTTCTGCATGTCAATTAGTGTGCTGTCAGTGCACTGAATAGTTTGCTTTTGTCTATGTCAATTAGTGTGCGGTCAGTGTACTAGATAGTTTGGCTTTGTGTATGTCAATTAGTGTGCGGTCAGTGTACTAGATAGTTTGGTTATGTGCATGTCAATTAGTGTGCGGTCAGTGTACTAGATAGTTTGGTTTTGTGCATGTCAATTAGTGTACGGTCAGTGTACTAAATAGTTTGGTTTTGTGCATGTCAATTAGTGTGCGGTCAGTGTACTAGATAGTTTGGTCTTGTGCATGTCAATTAGTGTGCGTCAGTGTACTAGATAGTTTGGTTCTGTGCATGTCAATTAGTGTGCTGTCAGTGTACTAGATAGTTTAGTTTTGTGTATGTCAATTAGTGTACGGTCAGTGTACTAGATAGTTTGGTTTTGTGCATGTCAATTAGTGTGCGGTCAGTGTACTAGATAGTTTGGTCTTGTGCATGTCAATTAGTGTGCGGTCAGTGTACTAAATAGTTTGGTTTTGTGCATGTCAATTAGTGTGCGGTCAGTGTACTAGATAGTTAGGTTTTGTGCGTGTCAATTAGTGTGCGGTCAGTGCACTGAATAGTTTGCTTTTGTCTATGTCAATTAGTGTGCGGTCAGTGTACTAGATAGTTTGGCTTTGTGTATGTCAATTAGTGTGCGGTCAGTCTACTAGATAGTTTGGTTATGTGCATGTCAATTAGTGTGCGGTCAGTGTCCTAGATAATTTGGTCTTGTGCATGTCAATTTGTGTACGGTCAGTGTACTAGATAGTTTGGTTTTGTGCAGGTCAATTAGTGTGCGGTCAGTGTACTATATAGTTTGGTTTTGTGCATGCCAATTAGTGTGCCGTCAGTGTACTAAATAGTTTGGTTTTGTGTATGTCAATTAGTGTGCAGTCAGTGTACTAGATAGTTTGGATTTGTGTATGTCAATTAATGTGCGGTCAGTGTACTAGATAGTTTGGATTTGTGTATGTCAATTAGTGTGCGGTCAGTGTACTAGATAGTTTGGTTTTGTTTATGTCAATTTGTGTGCGGTCAGTGTACTAGATAGTTTGGTGTTGTGCATGTCTATTAGTGTTCGGTCAATGTACTAGATAGTTTGGTTTTGTGCATGTCAATTAGTGTGCGGTGACTGTACTAGACAGTTTGGTTTTGTGCATGTCAATTAGTGTGCAGTGTGTGTACTAGATAGTTTGGTTTTGTGCATGTCAATTAGTGTGCGGTCAGTGTACTAGATAGTTTGGTTTTGTGCATGTCAATTAGTGTGCGGTCAGTGTACTAGATAGTTTGGTTTTGTGTATATCAATTAGTGTGCGGTCAGTGAACTAGATAGTTTGGTTTTATGTATGTCAATTAGTGTGCGGTCAGTGTACTAGTTTTTGTTGTTTTGTGTATGTCAATTAGTGTGCGGTCGGTGTACTAGATAGTTTGGCTTTGTGCATGTCAATTAGTGTGTGGTCAGTGTACTAGATAGTTTGGTTTTGTGCATGTCAATTAGTGTGCGGTCAGTGTACTAGATAGTTTGGTTTTGTGTATGTCAATTAGTGTGCGGTCAGTGTACTAGATAGTTTGGTTTTGTGCATGTCAATTAGTGTGCGGTCAGTGTACTAGATAGTTTGGTTTTGTGCATGTCAATTAGTGTGCGGTAAGTGTACTAAATAGTTTGGTTTTGTGCATGTCAATTAGTGTGCGGTCAGTGTACTAGATAGTTTGGTTTTGTGCATGTCAATTAGTGTGCGGTCAGTGCACTGAATAGTTTGCTTTTGACTATGTCAATTAGTGTGCGGTCAGTGTACTAGATAGTTTGGCTTTGTGTATGTCAATTAGTGTGCGGTCATTGTAATAGATAATTTGGTTTTGTGCATGTCAATTAGTGTGCTGTCAGTGTAATAGATAATTTGGTTTTGTGCTTGTCAATTTGTGTCCGGTCAGTGTACTAGATAGTTTGGTTTTGTGCATGTCAATTAGTGTGCGGTCAGTGTACTATATAGTTTGGTTTTGTGCATGCCAATTAGTGTGCCGTCAGTGTACTAGATAGTTTGGATTTGTGTATGTCAATTAATGTGCGGTCAGTGTACTAGATAGTTTGGATTTGTGTATGTCAATTAGTGTGCGGTCAGTGTACTAGATAGTTTGGTTTTGTGTATGTCAATTAGTGTGCGGTCAGTGTACTAGATAGTTTGGTTTTGTGCATGTCAATTAGTGTGCGGTCAGTGTACTAGATAGTTTGGTTTTGTGCATGTCAATTAATGTGCGGTCAGTGCACTGAATAGTTTGCTTTTGTCTATGTCAATTAGTGTGCGGTCAGTGTACTAGATAGTTTGGCTTTGTGTATGTCAATTAGTGTGCGGTCAGTGTACTAGATAGTTTGGTTATGTGCATGTCAATTAGTGTGCGGTCAGTGTACTAGATAATTTGGTTTTGTGCATGTCAATTTTTGTCCGGTCAGTGTACTAGATAGTTTGGTTTTGTGCATGTCAATTAGTGTGCGGTTAGTGTACTATATAGTTTGGTCTTGTGCATGTCAATTAGTGTGCGTTCAGTGTACTAAATAGTTTGGTTTTGTGCATGTCAATTAGTGTGCGGTCAGTGTACTAGATAGTTTGGTTTTGTGCATGTCAATTAGTGTGCGGTCAGTGCACTGAATAGTTTGCTTTTGTCTATGTCAATTAGTGTGCGGTCAGTGTACTAGATAGTTTGGCTTTGTGTATGTCAATTAGTGTGCGGTCAGTGTACTAGATAGTTTGGTTATATGCATGTTAATTAGTGTGCGGTCAGTGTACTAGATAATTTGGTTTTGTGCATGTCAATTTGTGTCCGGTCAGTGTACTAGATAGTTTGGTTTTGTGCATGTCAATTAGTGTGCGGTGACTGTACTAGACAGTTTGGTTTTCTGCATGTCAATTAGTGTGCAGTGTGTGTACTAGATAGTTTGGTTTTGTGCATGTCAATTAGTGTGCGGTCAGTGTACTAGATAGTTTGGTTTTGTGTAAATCAATTAGTGTGCGGTCAGTGTACTAGATAGTTTGGTTTTATGTATGTCAATTAGTGTGCGGTCAGTGTACTAGTTTTTGTTGTTTTGTGTATGTCAATTAGTGTGCGGTCGGTGTACTAGATAGTTTGGCTTTGTGCATGTCAATTAGTGTGTGGTCAGTGTACTAGATAGTTTGGTTTTGTGCATGTCAATTAGTGTGCGGTCAGTGTACTACATAGTTTGGTTTTGTGCATGTCAATTAGTGTGCGGTCAGTGTACTAGATAGTTTGGTTTTCTGCATGTCAATTAGTGTGCAGTGTGTGTACTAGATAGTTTGGTTTTGTGCAAGTCAATTAGTGTGCGGTCAGTGTACTAAATAGTTTGGTTTTGTGTATGTCAATTAGTGTGCGGTCAGTGTACTAGATAGTTTGGTTTTGTGCATGTCAATTAGTGTGCGGTCAGTGTACTAGATAGTTTGGTTTTGTGTATATCAATTAGTGTGCGGTCAGTGTACTAGATAGTTTGGTTTTATGTATGTCAATTAGTGTGCGGTCAGTGTACTAGTTTTTGTTGTTTTGTGTATGTCAATTAGTGTGCGGTCGGTGTACTAGATAGTTTGGCTTTCTGCATGTCAATTAGTGTGTGGTCAGTGTACTAGATAGTTTGGTTTTGTGCATGTCAATTAGTGTGCGGTCAGTGTACTACATAGTTTGGTTTTGTGTATGTCAATTAGTGTGCGGTCAGTGTACTAGATAGTTTTGTTTTGTGCATGTCAATTAGTGTGCGGTCAGTGTACTAGATAGTTTGGTTTTGTGCATGTCAACTAGTGTGCGGTCAGTGTACTAAATAGTTTGCTTTAATTCATGTCAATTAGTGTGCGGTCAGTGTACTAGATAGTTTGGTTTTGTGCATGTCAATTAATGTGCGGTCAGTGCACTGAATAGTTTGCTTTTGACTATGTCAATTAGTGTGCGGTCAGTGTAATAGATAGTTTGGTTTTGTGCATGTCAATTAGTGTGCGGTCAGTGTACTATATAGTTTGGTTTTGTGCATGCCAATTAGTGTGCCGTCAGTGTACTAAATAGTTTGGTTTTGTGTATGTCAATTAGTGTGTAGTCAGTGTACTAGATAGTTTGGATTTGTGTATGTCAATTAATGTGCGGTCAGTGTACTAGATAGTTTGGATTTGTGTATGTCAATTAGTGTGCGGTCAGTGTACTAGATAGT
Organism: Bathymodiolus brooksi; assembly: GCA_963680875.1. Classification (NCBI taxonomy): domain Eukaryota; kingdom Metazoa; phylum Mollusca; class Bivalvia; order Mytilida; family Modiolidae; genus Bathymodiolus; species Bathymodiolus brooksi. The sequence continues at coordinate 74,099,701 of OY804579.1, forward strand.
TTGGTTTTGTGTATGTCAATTAGTGTGCGGTCAGTGTACTAGATAGTTTGGTTTTGTGCATGTCAATTAGTGTGCGGTCAGTGTACTAGATAGTTTGGTTTTGTGCATGTCAATTAATGTGCGGTCAGTGCACTGAATAGTTTGCTTTTGTCTATGTCAATTAGTGTGCGGTCAGTGTACTAGATAGTTTGGCTTTGTGCATGTCAATTAATGTGCGGTCAGTGCACTGAATAGTTTGCTTTTGTCTATGTCAATTAGTGTGCGGTCAGTGTACTAGATAGTTTGGTTTTGTGCATGTCAATTAATGTGCGGTCAGTGCACTGAATAGTTTGCTTTTGTCTATGTCAATTAGTGTGCGGTCAGTGTACTAGATAGTTTGGTTATGTGCATGTCAATTAGTGTGCAGTCAGTGTACTAGATAATTTGGTTTTGTGCATGTCAATTTGTGTCCGCTCAGTGTACTAGATAGTTTGGTTTTGTGCATGTCAATTAGTGTGCGGTCAGTGTACTATATAGTTTGGTCTTGTGCATGTCAATTTGTGTGCGGTCAGTGTACTAAATAGTTTGGTTTTGTGCATGTCAATTAGTGTGCGGTCAGTGTACTATATAGTTTGGTTTTGTGCATGCCAATTAGTGTGCCGTCAGTGTACTAAATAGTTTGGTTTTGTGCATGTCAATTAGTGTGCAGTCAGTGTACTAGATAGTTTGGATTTGTGTATGTCAATTAATGTGCGGTCAGTGTACTAGATAGTTTGGATTTGTGTATGTCAATTAGTGTGCGGTCAGCGTACTAGATAGTTTGGTTTTGTGTATGTCAATTTGTGTGCGGTCAGTGTACTAGATAGTTTGGTGTTGTGCATGTCTATTTGTGTTCGGTCAATGTACTAGATAGTTTGGTTTTGTGCATGTCAATTAGTGTGCGGTCAGTGTACTAGATAGTTTGGTTTTGTTCATGTCAATTAGTGTGCGGTGACTGTACTAGACAGTTTGGTTTTGTGCATGTCAATTAGTGTGCAGTCAGTGTACTAGATAGTTTGGTTTTGTGCATGTCAATTAGTGTGCGGTCAGTGTACTAAATAGTTTGGTTTTGTTTATGTCAATTAGTGTGCGGTCAGTGTACTAGATAGTTTGGTTTTGTGCATGTCAATTAGTGTGCGGTCAGTGTACTAGATAGTTTGGTTTTGTGTGTATCAATTAGTGTGTGGTCAGTGTACTAGATAGTTTGGTTTTATGTATGTCAATTAGTGTGCGGTCAGTGTACTAGTTTTTGTTGTTTTGTGTATGTCAATTAGTGTGCGGTCGGTGTACTAGATAGTTTGGCTTTGTGCATGTCAATTAGTGTGTTGTCAGTGTACTAGATAGTTTGGTTTTGTGCATGTCAATTAGTGTGCGGTCAGTGTACTAGATAGTTTGGTTTTGTGTATGTCAATTAGTGTGCGGTCAGTGTACTAGATATGTCAATTAGTGTGCGGTCAGTGTACTAAATAGTTTGGCTTTGTGCATGTCAATTAGTGTGCGGTCAGTGTACTAGATAGTTTGGTTTTGTGCATGTCAATTAGTGTGCGGTCAGTGTACTAAATAGTTTGGTTTGTGCATGTCAATTAGTGTGCGGTCAGTTTACTAGATAGTTTGGTTTTGTGCATGTCAATTAGTGTGCGGTCAGTGCACTGAATAGTTTGCTTTTGACTATGTCAATTAGTGTGCGGTCAGTGTACTAGATAGTTTGGCTTTGTGGATGTCAATTAGTGTGCCGTCAGTGTACTAGATAGTTTGGTTTTGTGCATGTCAATTAGTGTGCGGTCAGTGCACTGAATAGTTTGCTTTTATCTATGTCAATTAGTGTGCGGTCAGTGTACTAGATAGTTTGGCTTTGTGTATGTCAATTAGTGTGCGGTCAGTGTACTAGATAGTTTGGTTATGTGCATGTCAATTAGTGTGCGGTCAGTGTACTAGATAATTTGGTTTTGTGCATGTCAATTTGTGTCCGGTCAGTGTACTAGATAATTTGGTTTTGTGCATGTCAATTAGTGTGCGGTGACTGTACTAGACAGTTTGGTTTTCTGCATGTCAATTAGTGTGCAGTGTGTGTACTAGATAGTTTGGTTTTGTGCATGTCAATTAGTGTGCGGTCAGTGTACTAAATAGTTTGGTTTTGTGTATGTCAATTAGTGTGCGGTCAGTGTACTAGATAGTTTGGTTTTGTGCATGTCAATTAGTGTGCGGTCAGTGTACTAGATAGTTTGGTTTTGTGTATATCAATTAGTGTGCGGTCAGTGTACTAGATAGTTTGGTTTTATGTATGTCAATTAGTGTGCGGTCAGTGTACTAGTTTTTGTTGTTTTGTGTATGTCAATTAGTGTGCGGTCGGTGTACTAGATAGTTTGGCTTTGTGCATGTCAATTAGTGTGTGGTCAGTGTACTAGATAGTTTGGTTTTGTGCATGTCAATTAGTGTGCGGTCAGTGTACTACATAGTTTGGTTTTGTGTATGTCAATTAGTGTGCGGTCAGTGTACTAGATAGTTTTGTTTTGTGCATGTCAATTAGTGTGCGGTCAGTGTACTAGATAATTTGGTTTTGTGCATGTCAATTTGTGTCCGGTCAGTGTACTAGATAATTTGGTTTTGTGCATGTCAATTAGTGTGCGGTGACTGTACTAGACAGTTTGGTTTTCTGCATGTCAATTAGTGTGCAGTGTGTGTACTAGATAGTTTGGTTTTGTGCATGTCAATTAGTGTGCGGTCAGTGTACTAAATAGTTTGGTTTGTGTATGTCAATTAGTGTGCGGTCAGTGTACTAGATAGTTTGGTTTTGTGCATGTCAATTAGTGTGCGGTCAGTGTACTAGATAGTTTGGTTTTGTGTATATCAATTAGTGTGCGGTCAGTGTACTAGATAGTTTGGTTTTATGTATGTCAATTAGTGTGCGGTCAGTGTACTAGTTTTTGTTGTTTTGTGTATGTCAATTAGTGTGCGGTCGGTGTACTAGATAGTTTGGCTTTGTGCATGTCAATTAGTGTGTGGTCAGTGTACTAGATAGTTTGGTTTTGTGCATGTCAATTAGTGTGCGGTCAGTGTACTACATAGTTTGGTTTTGTGTATGTCAATTAGTGTGTGGTCAGTGTACTAGATAGTTTTGTTTTGTGCATGTCAATTAGTGTGCGGTCAGTGTACTAGATAGTTTGGTTTTGTACATGTCAACTAGTGTGCGGTCAGTGTACTAAATAGTTTGCTTTAATTCATGTCAATTAGTGTGTGGTCAGTGTACTAGATAGTTTGGTTTTGTGCATGTCAATTAATGTGCGGTCAGTGCACTGAATAGTTTGCTTTTGACTATGTCAATTAGTGTGCGGTCAGTGTACTAGATAGTTTGGCTTTGTGTATGTCAATTAGTGTGCGGTCAGTGTAATAGATAGTTTGGTTTTGTGCATGTCAATTAGTGTGCGGTCAGTGTAATAGATAATTTGGTTTTGTGCATGTCAATTTGTGTCCGGTCAGTGTACTAGATAGTTTGGTTTTGTGCATGTCAATTAGTGTGCGGTCAGTGTACTATATAGTTTGGTTTTGTGCATGCCAATTAGTGTGCCGTCAGTGTACTAAATAGTTTGGTTTTGTGTATGTCAATTAGTGTGCAGTCAGTGTACTAGATAGTTTGGATTTGTGTATGTCAATTAATGTGCGGTCAGTGTACTAGATAGTTTGGATTTGTGTATGTCAATTAGTGTGCGGTCAGCGTACTAGATAGTTTGGTTTTGTGTATGTCAATTTGTGTGCGGTCAGTGTACTAGATAGTTTGGTGTTGTGCATGTCTATTTGTGTTCGGTCAATGTACTAGATAGTTTGGTTTTGTGCATGTCAATTAGTGTGCGGTCAGTGTACTAGATAGTTTGGTTTTGTTCATGTCAATTAGTGTGCGGTGACTGTACTAGACAGTTTGGTTTTGTGCATGTCAATTAGTGTGCAGTCAGTGTACTAGATAGTTTGGTTTTGTGCATGTCAATTAGTGTGCGGTCAGTGTACTAAATAGTTTGGTTTTGTGCATGTCAATTAGTGTGCGGTCAGTGTACTAGATAGTTTGGTTTTGTGCATGTCAATTAGTGTGCGGTCAGTGTACTAGATAGTTTGGTTTTGTGTGTATCAATTAGTGTGTGGTCAGTGTACTAGATAGTTTGGTTTTATGTATGTCAATTAGTGTGCGGTCAGTGTACTAGTTTTTGTTGTTTTGTGTATGTCAATTAGTGTGCGGTCGGTGTACTAGATAGTTTGGCTTTGTGCATGTCAATTAGTGTGTTGTCAGTGTACTAGATAGTTTGGTTTTGTGCATGTCAATTAGTGTGCGGTCAGTGTACTAGATAGTTTGGTTTTGTGTATGTCAATTAGTGTGCGGTCAGTGTACTAGATATGTCAATTAGTGTGCGGTCAGTGTACTAAATAGTTTGGCTTTGTGCATGTCAATTAGTGTGCGGTCAGTGTACTAGATAGTTTGGTTTTGTGCATGTCAATTAGTGTGCGGTCAGTGTACTAAATAGTTTGGTTTGTGCATGTCAATTAGTGTGCGGTCAGTTTACTAGATAGTTTGGTTTTGTGCATGTCAATTAGTGTGCGGTCAGTGCACTGAATAGTTTGCTTTTGACTATGTCAATTAGTGTGCGGTCAGTGTACTAGATAGTTTGGCTTTGTGGATGTCAATTAGTGTGCCGTCAGTGTACTAGATAGTTTGGTTTTGTGCATGTCAATTAGTGTGCGGTCAGTGCACTGAATAGTTTGCTTTTATCTATGTCAATTAGTGTGCGGTCAGTGTACTAGATAGTTTGGCTTTGTGTATGTCAATTAGTGTGCGGTCAGTGTACTAGATAGTTTGGTTATGTGCATGTCAATTAGTGTGCGGTCAGTGTACTAGATAATTTGGTTTTGTGCATGTCAATTTGTGTCCGGTCAGTGTACTAGATAATTTGGTTTTGTGCATGTCAATTAGTGTGCGGTGACTGTACTAGACAGTTTGGTTTTGTGCATGTCAATTAGTGTGCGGTCAGTGTACTAGATAGTTTGGTTTTGTGCATGTCAATTAGTGTGCGGTCAGTGTACTAGATAGTTTGGTTTTGTGTGTATCAATTAGTGTGTGGTCAGTGTACTAGATAGTTTGGTTTTATGTATGTCAATTAGTGTGCGGTCAGTGTACTAGTTTTTGTTGTTTTGTGTATGTCAATTAGTGTGCGGTCGGTGTACTAGATAGTTTGGCTTTGTGCATGTCAATTAGTGTGTTGTCAGTGTACTAGATAGTTTGGTTTTGTGCATGTCAATTAGTGTGCGGTCAGTGTACTAGATAGTTTGGTTTTGTGTATGTCAATTAGTGTGCGGTCAGTGTACTAGATATGTCAATTAGTGTGCGGTCAGTGTACTAAATAGTTTGGCTTTGTGCATGTCAATTAGTGTGCGGTCAGTGTACTAGATAGTTTGGTTTTGTGCATGTCAATTAGTGTGCGGTCAGTGTACTAAATAGTTTGGTTTGTGCATGTCAATTAGTGTGCGGTCAGTTTACTAGATAGTTTGGTTTTGTGCATGTCAATTAGTGTGCGGTCAGTGCACTGAATAGTTTGCTTTTGACTATGTCAATTAGTGTGCGGTCAGTGTACTAGATAGTTTGGCTTTGTGGATGTCAATTAGTGTGCCGTCAGTGTACTAGATAGTTTGGTTTTGTGCATGTCAATTAGTGTGCGGTCAGTGCACTGAATAGTTTGCTTTTATCTATGTCAATTAGTGTGCGGTCAGTGTACTAGATAGTTTGGCTTTGTGTATGTCAATTAGTGTGCGGTCAGTGTACTAGATAGTTTGGTTATGTGCATGTCAATTAGTGTGCGGTCAGTGTACTAGATAATTTGGTTTTGTGCATGTCAATTTGTGTCCGGTCAGTGTACTAGATAATTTGGTTTTGTGCATGTCAATTAGTGTGCGGTGACTGTACTAGACAGTTTGGTTTTCTGCATGTCAATTAGTGTGCAGTGTGTGTACTAGATAGTTTGGTTTTGTGCATGTCAATTAGTGTGCGGTCAGTGTACTAAATAGTTTGGTTTTGTGTATGTCAATTAGTGTGCGGTCAGTGTACTAGATAGTTTGGTTTTGTGCATGTCAATTAGTGTGCGGTCAGTGTACTAGATAGTTTGGTTTTGTGTATATCAATTAGTGTGCGGTCAGTGTACTAGATAGTTTGGTTTTATGTATGTCAATTAGTGTGCGGTCAGTGTACTAGTTTTTGTTGTTTTGTGTATGTCAATTAGTGTGCGGTCGGTGTACTAGATAGTTTGGCTTTGTGCATGTCAATTAGTGTGTGGTCAGTGTACTAGATAGTTTGGTTTTGTGCATGTCAATTAGTGTGCGGTCAGTGTACTACATAGTTTGGTTTTGTGTATGTCAATTAGTGTGCGGTCAGTGTACTAGATAGTTTTGTTTTGTGCATGTCAATTAGTGTGCGGTCAGTGTACTAGATAATTTGGTTTTGTGCATGTCAATTTGTGTCCGGTCAGTGTACTAGATAATTTGGTTTTGTGCATGTCAATTAGTGTGCGGTGACTGTACTAGACAGTTTGGTTTTCTGCATGTCAATTAGTGTGCAGTGTGTGTACTAGATAGTTTGGTTTTGTGCATGTCAATTAGTGTGCGGTCAGTGTACTAAATAGTTTGGTTTGTGTATGTCAATTAGTGTGCGGTCAGTGTACTAGATAGTTTGGTTTTGTGCATGTCAATTAGTGTGCGGTCAGTGTACTAGATAGTTTGGTTTTGTGTATATCAATTAGTGTGCGGTCAGTGTACTAGATAGTTTGGTTTTATGTATGTCAATTAGTGTGCGGTCAGTGTACTAGTTTTTGTTGTTTTGTGTATGTCAATTAGTGTGCGGTCGGTGTACTAGATAGTTTGGCTTTGTGCATGTCAATTAGTGTGTGGTCAGTGTACTAGATAGTTTGGTTTTGTGCATGTCAATTAGTGTGCGGTCAGTGTACTACATAGTTTGGTTTTGTGTATGTCAATTAGTGTGTGGTCAGTGTACTAGATAGTTTTGTTTTGTGCATGTCAATTAGTGTGCGGTCAGTGTACTAGATAGTTTGGTTTTGTACATGTCAACTAGTGTGCGGTCAGTGTACTAAATAGTTTGCTTTAATTCATGTCAATTAGTGTGTGGTCAGTGTACTAGATAGTTTGGTTTTGTGCATGTCAATTAATGTGCGGTCAGTGCACTGAATAGTTTGCTTTTGACTATGTCAATTAGTGTGCGGTCAGTGTACTAGATAGTTTGGCTTTGTGTATGTCAATTAGTGTGCGGTCAGTGTAATAGATAGTTTGGTTTTGTGCATGTCAATTAGTGTGCGGTCAGTGTAATAGATAATTTGGTTTTGTGCATGTCAATTTGTGTCCGGTCAGTGTACTAGATAGTTTGGTTTTGTGCATGTCAATTAGTGTGCGGTCAGTGTACTATATAGTTTGGTTTTGTGCATGCCAATTAGTGTGCCGTCAGTGTACTAAATAGTTTGGTTTTGTGTATGTCAATTAGTGTGCAGTCAGTGTACTAGATAGTTTGGATTTGTGTATGTCAATTAATGTGCGGTCAGTGTACTAGATAGTTTGGATTTGTGTATGTCAATTAGTGTGCGGTCAGCGTACTAGATAGTTTGGTTTTGTGTATGTCAATTTGTGTGCGGTCAGTGTACTAGATAGTTTGGTGTTGTGCATGTCTATTTGTGTTCGGTCAATGTACTAGATAGTTTGGTTTTGTGCATGTCAATTAGTGTGCGGTCAGTGTACTAGATAGTTTGGTTTTGTTCATGTCAATTAGTGTGCGGTGACTGTACTAGACAGTTTGGTTTTGTGCATGTCAATTAGTGTGCAGTCAGTGTACTAGATAGTTTGGTTTTGTGCATGTCAATTAGTGTGCGGTCAGTGTACTAAATAGTTTGGTTTTGTGCATGTCAATTAGTGTGCGGTCAGTGTACTAGATAGTTTGGTTTTGTGCATGTCAATTAGTGTGCGGTCAGTGTACTAGATAGTTTGGTTTTGTGTGTATCAATTAGTGTGTGGTCAGTGTACTAGATAGTTTGGTTTTATGTATGTCAATTAGTGTGCGGTCAGTGTACTAGTTTTTGTTGTTTTGTGTATGTCAATTAGTGTGCGGTCGGTGTACTAGATAGTTTGGCTTTGTGCATGTCAATTAGTGTGTTGTCAGTGTACTAGATAGTTTGGTTTTGTGCATGTCAATTAGTGTGCGGTCAGTGTACTAGATAGTTTGGTTTTGTGTATGTCAATTAGTGTGCGGTCAGTGTACTAGATATGTCAATTAGTGTGCGGTCAGTGTACTAAATAGTTTGGCTTTGTGCATGTCAATTAGTGTGCGGTCAGTGTACTAGATAGTTTGGTTTTGTGCATGTCAATTAGTGTGCGGTCAGTGTACTAAATAGTTTGGTTTGTGCATGTCAATTAGTGTGCGGTCAGTGTACTAGATAGTTTGGTTTTGTGCATGTCAATTAGTGTGCGGTCAGTGCACTGAATAGTTTGCTTTTGACTATGTCAATTAGTGTGCGGTCAGTGTACTAGATAGTTTGGCTTTGTGGATGTCAATTAGTGTGCCGTCAGTGTACTAGATAGTTTGGTTTTGTGCATGTCAATTAGTGTGCGGTCAGTGTAACAGATAATTTGGTGTTGTGCATGTCAATTTGTGTCCGGTCAGTGTACTAGATAGTTTGGTTTTGTGCATGTCAATTAGTGTGCGGTCAGTGTACTATGTAGTTTGGTCTTTTGCATGTCAATTAGTGTGCGGTCAGTGTACTAGATAGTTTGGTCTTGTGCATGTCAATTAGTGTGCGGTCAGTGTACTAGATAATTTGGTTTTGTGCATGTCGATTAGTGTGCGGTTAGTGTACTAGATAGGTTGGTTTTGTGCATGCCAATTAGTGTGCGGTCAGTGTACTAAATAGTTTGGTTTTGTGTATGTCAATTAGTGTGCAGTCAGTGTACTAGATAGTTTGGATTTGTGTATGTCAATTAATTTGCGGTCAGTGTACTAGATAGTTTGGTTTTGTGTATGTCAATTAGTGTGCGGTCAGTGTACTAGATAGTTTGGTGTTGTACATGTCTATTAGTGTTCGGTCAGTGTACTAGATAGTGTGGTTTTGTGCATGTCAATTAGTGTGCGGTGACTGTACTAGACAGTTTGGTTTTGTGCATGTCAATTAGTGTGCAGTCAGTGTACTAGATAGTTTGGGTTTGTGCATGTCAATTAGTGTGCGGTCAGTGTACTAAATAGTTTGGTTTTGTGTATATCAATTAGTGGGCGGTCAGTGTACTAGATAGTTTGGTTTTATGTATGTCAATTAGTGTGCGGTCAGTGTACTAGTTTTTGTTGTTTTGTTTATATCCATTAGTGTGCGGTCAGTGTACTAGATAGTTTGGTTTTGTGTATGTCAATTAGTGTGCGGTCAGTGTACTAGTTTTTGTTGTTTTGTGCATGTCAATTAGTGTGCGGTCAGTGTACTAGATAGTTTAGTTTTGTGTATCTTATTTAGTGTGCGGTCAGTGTACTAGATAGTTAGGTTTTGTGCATGTCAATTAGTGTGCGGTCAGTGTACTAGATAGTTTGGTTTTGTGCATGTCAATTAGTGTGCGGTCAGTGTACAGATAGTTTGGTTTTGTGCATGTCAATTAGTGTGCGGTCAGTGTACTAGATAGTTTAGTTTTGTGCATGCCAATTAGTGTGCGGTCAGTGTACTAAATAGTTTGGTTTTGTGTATGTCAATTAGTGTGCAGTCAGTGTACTAGATAGTTTGGATTTGTGTATGTCAATTAGTTTGCGGTCAGTGTACTAGATAGTTTGGTTTTGTGTATGTCAATTAGTGTGCGGTCAGTGTACTAGATAGTTTGGTGTTGTACATGTCTATTAGTGTTCGGTCAGTGTACTAGATAGTTTGGTTTTGTGCATGTCAATTAGTGTGCGGTCAGTGTACTAGATAGTGTGGTTTTGTGCATGTCAATTAGTGTGCGGTGACTGTACTAGACAGTTTGGTTTTGTGCATGTCAATTAGTGTGCAGTCAGTGTACTAGATAGTTTGGGTTTGTGCATGTCAATTAGTGTGCGGTCAGTGTACTAAATAGTTTGGTTTTGTGTATATCAATTAGTGGGCGGTCAGTGTACTAGATAGTTTGGTTTTGTGCATGTCAATTAGTGTGTTGTCAGTGTACTAGATAGTTTGGTTTTGTGTATATCAATTAGTGTGCGGTCAGTGTACTAGATAGTTTGGTTTTATGTATGTCAATTAGTGTGCGGTCAGTGTACTAGTTTTTGTTGTTTTGTTTATATCCATTAGTGTGCGGTCAGTGTACTAGATAGTTTGGTTTTGTGTATGTCAATTAGTGTGCGGTCAGTGTACTAGTTTTTGTTGTTTTGTGCATGTCAATTAGTGTGCGGTCAGTGTACTAGATAGTTTAGTTTTGTGTATCTTATTTAGTGTGCGGTCAGTGTACTAGATAGTTAGGTTTTGTGCATGTCAATTAGTGTGCGGTCAGTGTACTAGATAGTTTGGTTTTGTGCATGTCAATTAGTGTGCGGTCAGTGTACAGATAGTTTGGTTTTGTGCATGTCAATTAGTGTGCGGTCAGTGTACTAGATAGTTTGGTTTTGTGCATGTCAATTAGTGTGCGGTCAGTGTACTAGATAGTTTAGTTTTGTGTATGTCAATTAGTGTGCGGTCAGTGTACTAGATAGAATGCTGTCCGTATATTTTGTAGTTTCATATGCAATCCTGGTTGTGTGTCACCTTGATTGTTTAAACTATATTTTACTAATGGTTATTTGTATTTAATCAAGTGGTAAATTGGAATATCTATCACGAGGGAATATCTATCATTGTGTCTGATATGTCATGTGACCTTTGTACAGTATTATGTGACGTAAATAATAAAATAGATGCAGATTTAACATATGTTCTAAGCAAAATGAAAAACAAAAAACGACACACTGTCTGAACAATTCAGATATCAAAATCGAGAACCCTCATATACCAATATATGATCCCTTACTGTCCTGGTTTGTTAGTCATATCTTATTGCAGTCGTGAGATTGTACATCTATACAAATTTCATACTGCATTGTTACATCGATCAAGTGCGATTTTAATGCAAATTACAATCTTGTCATGTTTACTAGCAATTGCTTTCAAAAATATTTAATAACCTGACAAAGTCTGAAATGCAATAAGGACATTAATTCGAATATATTCTGAAGAGAAGCGGAAGTAAACTCGGGACTAAATACAAGAACGCATACAATTTTCAAATATAATTGAAATTTGATTTGGCGCCTAAACAAATCATGATATTTTACAGCATTGATTTGGAATCATAGCCTCATGACCGTATATTGACACGAATATGACAAAAGCTCTTCATTGTATAACATGTAACTGAGTTAATTGAAGGTAAAGACATGATATTTGGTTTTTGTATTTTCTAATTATACTATATAGTCGGAATTTCATTGGATATAAATCTCTCATGTCTCATAAAACAACCTGGAAATGTATTAATTGCTATGGTGGGAAATCCACATCTATATTACACTACCCAATTGTTCATCGGTAAGCAAACCTATTTATCAGTGGTGAACGACCTTATCATTCACCCCTGAACAACAGTTGGAATGCCCCTGTCATGGGAGACAACTATGCCATGGGCGACAACTCTACTGGAAATGGATTTGTCATCTGCTAAAAAACACTCTACCTAAATGGACGCGGACGTTTCATCCCCTCACTTTGAAAATCCACATATTCGATCAATTAATGAGATAATATATTCAAAGGATCCTGAAAACACAAAAAAACAAACAAATTCGCATGGCAGGTATTGGTGGATAACGTAATTGAACAACAAAGACATTTCATTGCATGACATTTATTTACTTAGATATTTATTATTTTCTTTAAATGAATAATATTATACACATGTCGTTTTTTATTTAAAAAGCAAACAAGGAGCACGGAATATGCAACCTTATAAAACACTATTGACATGGGAAACATCCAATTACGCATAAAGATACAACACGTTGTGTTGAAATCAAAGACATGTAAGCCTACAGCAAAACATATTTCCTTCGGAAGTCTTTCAAATTGTCAATATTTGTATTGTGCCTTGGTCATTTCAAACAGCATGCAGTAAGTTAAGCATAAATAGATATGTGTGGTTGATAATTAGAATTCAAGAAGGAGAGGCATAAGGAGGACTTATTTTACTTTATTTGTGTTTGCTTACGTATAGTGGTGTCTAACACCTATTGTTTTGTGTTTTTGCTTTGTTCGTCTTCGTCTAGTGTACCCTATTTTGTCAGTTTCTCTGGATTGTACATTTTTGATATTCTCTTACATTTATTATATCAAAAGGAGCACACTTTCTGTTTTATCAATTTGACATTGTAGAGAAGTATATGTTAATCACTTTTTTGACTCTCTGTGCTTTGAGGTTTTAACAAATTCTGTTTTTGTTTTAGTATCAATACAAACAACTACCTAGTAGTATCACTATTATCATTATCATGTATGGATCATGCTATACCAATCCTAGTCGTTGGCAATCTGATAGACGGACAGGATAGTATACCAGGTAGACTTTCATATATTCTGTAAATATACGGTTATTTAAATAAAGGCTAAATTTATTTTAATTTTTGTATATCTATATGTACATTTGTGTAATATGCAAATAAGACACTAAGGTAATTGAGTTACCATAATTATTCGCTTAAAGATGTAATAGAAACAAAATACATTAGTAGGATGATATTGAGAATTGTGAAATGTCTGATAGCGACATGACCACGACTCATGTAGACGACCAAAAGTAGTGTCAATGGTAGTTCACGGTGTTTATTTACGTTAAGTAGGATAATGCGCATTAGAAGTTACGTTGAACAATGCTCCAGTTATATCGTAGGAGTCAATAGCACCTGTTGAAGGTAAAACGTGTTTGTCAAATGTATTATCAAGTACCCCTCACCATTGGTTGGTGTCGAATATGCAAAATGTTAATGGAAAATGAACTTCGTACCCTTCAGGAGCATCCTAGTTCACCTTGGTTTTTCTTCTGGAGTTCGTGTTCCTCAATCTTTAGTTTTCAGTGTATTGTTTGTGGATTATTGTCGATTGCCTTTTTTAGAAGGGGGTAAGGCATTGGGTTTTCTGTCCTTCTTCGATTTGCAGCTTCTGATTGACCCCCTTCTTTTATTTCTAAACATTTCATAATGGAATTGTTTCCACAAACTTGCACAGTATTCAGACAATTTATAACTTTGTTTATTTGCCCTCTTAGCACTTGACATCACTTGTGACGTCCTTACCTTTCCATGCTCAAATAGTATTAAATTGAATGCATAATCAATGTTGTAAAGCGAATTAAACCCTACTGGTATTTTTTATACATGAAATGTTTGCAGATAAAATAGTCAATTTGGGGATTGGTAAAAACACAGAGGGAAAAAATCGTGACGAAGTTGTGAAAAGCGAAAACAGTTTATTTTCGTGTCATTATCCTGACGGAATACATGTAATCAGATTGGGTAAAAATAAAGCTTTATTAAATTAGCTATTGAATATTCCTTTAATATATACAGTCCGACAAAAGTTAAACACCACCTGACTTGTTTCAATAATATCTTTTCTAATAATGAACTTATTTCAAATCGGTTTGCTGTTTTCGTTACCTGTACACACACACTTACTTACATGTGAAACAGGTTATTGATCGATTTTTATTTATGTGTATATGACAGGGTGTGTAAAGTGCCACGTGTACTTTTCAACATTTGTGTTTGCGAACGAAAGCTGATTTTTTGTGTGTAGAGTTTTAAGATTCATTTTCAATTGGTTTGGTATGGTGCGGCGAAAATTAACCATACCAGAAAGGTGGCAAGCTGTTGGCATGCAAAACGGTGGATTTAGCCATAGAAGGGAGGCATACCACTTCAGGGTTAACCATTCCATCATTGTACGACTGATGCAGCGTTTTCGTCAAACGGGGAATGCTACTGACCCTCCACGTGCAGGTAGACCTCGCAAAATGACTCCGAGAGATGACCGGCTCATATCCAGACGGAGGCGGCAACGGCCGTTCAGTACAGCTGGTGCACTTCGTGGTAATTTAGCGTTTGGAAGCCCCATTAGCACACGTACTGTAATCAGACGCCTCCACCATCAGGGAATGCGAGCGCGACGACCCATAAAACGTCCACAGTTGACATTACGTCATCGCCATGCTCGATTTGACTGGTCACAAGATCATTTGGGGTGGACTATTCGCACATGGAGACGGGTCCACTGGTCTGATGAAAGTCGTTTTTTGTTACGCCCTACCGACGGTCGTGCAAGGGTTTGGCTCCAACGAAACACTTAATTTCAGGACACGCATAGTCCCCCATTTCAACAATCATGCGTTGGCTGACAGGCCAATGTTCATGGACGACAACGCTAGGCCACATAGAGCCCGAATTGTACAACATTTTTACAGCAAGAGGCTGTTCAGACAATTCCATGGCCTGCGATGTCGCCAGACATGAACCCTATAGAGCATGTATGGGACTTTATTGGTCGAAAAATTAACCAACGCAATCTAAAATGTCAAAATATTGACGAATTAAGAACTGCTATCTTACAGGAGTGGCAACAGCTCCCCCAAGATCTTGTGCGAAGCATGACGAGGCGTGTTACAGAACTTCACAATAAACGCGATGGATATACTCGTTATTGATTTTTATGTCTTACACATACGCACAATAGATGCATTTAAAAGTTCTTAAAATTTGAAAACTCTGCATGCTAATGCAATGTTAAAAACTTCCATCAAAGACAAACTGGTTTTACGTTTTTCCAGCGCCTGTTTTGAACCCCATTTTTGCCACGTCATAGTCACGTCTTTCATGACGATAAATACTTCGTAGATTGGTAATTTGAGAGCCCTTGGTGTAGTCTTCATTGTTTTAACAGTATTGATGTAAAAAACATATATCGATAAAAATATAGGGTGGTGCTTAACTTTAGTCGGAGTGTATATTTTGCCTTGGTAGTAATCAGAACACCCCCTATCTTGATATTTACCGACTTAGATCAGCCTCCTACGAGAATATGTTAACGTAATTGAAAACAAAGGCATGAAGCTAGTTATTAGAATAGTTTCACGCAGTTAAAGACGATTGAATATATAACGATATCGATATGAAGGGCCACATTTGCCATCAACCCCATCATAATGCTATTCCAAGGGCAAATTAAACCCTTTAAACTAATAAAATAAAGTTATCATTAGAATATGCGACGTCAATGCATCAATTTAAGCACGTCATTGGAACGTAATATTAATTGAAGTGCAATTCTACTTGCATTTAATTTTATATAGTCAACACATATTATTTAGTGTCTGCCTTTTCACAAATTAACTCGACGTTTTTCAAACTGTCTTCTTTTGTTGTTTTTTCTCTCCATGTTTTGTTTATTTTAATATTTAGCTATTCCACATTTGCACTTTGAATTGTTTATCAAATGAAAAACTACAAATACCACACTATCAGAACAATTCCAATATAAAATATTACACAGAAGGAGGCAAAAACGATACCTCCAACACAAAAATAAATGAGGGCTCACTTGCATGGCTTGGTACAGGCACTTTAAACTAGTTTTATGGGCCTAAACCTCGCTTTTTAGTGATGAGTGAACTGATGCAGTCATGCAAGTTCGTTTGCTTTTATGTCATCTACTTATCGTTGATAATGGTGACATCAGAGGTACATGTAACTGTAAAATAGCAATCAGAGTAATCAATACAAACATAACACGTAATATTCAAATAAAATAAAAATACGTAGAACGGACACACAATCCAGAAGTGAAACCAAAAAATATGAGGAATGTTTGGGAAAACGAAAAGGGTAAGCAAATACCGGAAATCAAAAGGAAAATAAACCAAAACACTACTCAGAAATATAAATAATGGGCAAACGAACTCCACAAAAAACCGTGGGTGTACGCATTTACCTCAGAAGGGTAAGCTGCTCCTGATCTATTGGTGGTATATTTCGTGTTACTGGTGTGATAAGTCATATTCCGTGAAAAGTCATGAATGATCAAAGAAGGAATAGATTGCGATTACGACAAACGGAACTTATCCGTGGTCATCTCAGAAATACAATAACGGGTAACCAAGTCATAATGACGACCGTCAAACGTTCGAAGTTATAACTTCAACTTTAACAACGTGAAACCTTGATTTATCAAGGAAATCTTGATAGGAAACCTCTGGAATATCATATCGTATGAGAAATATATACTCCATATACAGACACTGCTGCAAAAGTTACTTCACAGAAATTGAAAGTTCACAATTAGAAAATGGAAATCCTCTTCTGCTCCATACATGGTAGTCGCCGTTATTTAGTATGTATATAGTACAAATTATATCGATAGAGGAAAAGTTATAAATGATACACGCGGAGCATGTCTGCAAAGACACGAAAAATACGTAATGGTGGTTGAAACATTGTTAGAAATGACGTTGGTATAGGTAGTTGGGATTCTTGAACAACTATTTTTTTTAGATGCCCTTGTATGGAATACTAGGATAATTAGAACAATATCAAGTGGGAATCGTAGATCTCGTAAAAATGAATATTGCATATAAACACTTGTATTACTAAAATGGTTAAATTACAATCCGAAAACTTAAGTCATCATGTTTTTCATACATTCTAGAACAGAATTGTTCTATGTGTCAATTCAAGAAATAGTCTAAAAATGATAATGGCTATTACATCATGCAGTTCTAGACACATTACACTTATTGCTGACGTTATCTAAAAGCTTTTCCCTTACACCATGACCAGTAGATGAAACCAAATGCAATGACCTGAAATATGAATTCATTTTCAATGGGAATACATTTGTTTTAATTACAATATTTTATCTTTTTCATACTGAATGTTATCTGCATATATCCCAACATATCAAGCTTTAAAATCTGATTCAACCGACCATTTCTTTAGAAATGCCTGTACCAAGTCAGGGTCATTACGGTTTTCACAGTTTTCCGGTTGTTGACTGATTTTGTCTGTTTATATACTTATGAGTTTTGACTTTCCCTTTGTAAGATTGCTCGGAGTTCGGTAATTGTGTTATTACCCTTATTTAGATACATGCGTCAGATAGTCATTGAAAGTAATTACCTCTTTAACAGATTTCAAGAAAATTAATTTATTGTAAATAAAAGCCATCTATAATTCTTTACCAATTATAATTTTGTTATTTTATTTTATTGTTATTTTTCCTTTGTTTACAAAATGGTCCAGAAGGTTTTAGTATTTGGTCATTCATTCGTACACAGATTGGAATCGTTTACATATGAAAATCGTAGTTTGGGTTGGTATAATTTAGGCTTTGACGGCACGGAAATTCAAGTTGAATTTATGGGAATTGGCGGTGGCACGTTACACCCTGGACCAAAATGTATTCAAAGAGAAAATTATATGCATGTTTTTTAAGTGCAAGTCCATGAGAAAACCATGCAATGACCTATACATGCAAGGTTGGCAAATTGTATTCATATTTGGGTCAGAGGTAGATAGTGACCACCATAATAGGAAATCACAGAAATAAAATGATTTTGTGCGCCATGTCACGTGATAGAGCGCCACCTATTGGCAGTGTGCCAATTTATGAAAAATCTCAAAGAAAATCACACATTACTGGAAAAATATATATTTTATTAATAATTGACAATTTATATTCAATATTCTTTTTGTGCATATAAACTAACTATAAACTGAAAATTTATAACACAGTATTTTCAGAACATTATATCAATAGCAAAAGGGGAGATAACTATAAATTTACTTGATAAAAATTATGAAAAAGGCTAAAAATCTATTATTTTAAAAAATTCCCAGAAACTGATAAGTCGCTTCAAAATTAATGAAAGTTTGGCATAATATACTTTTATCAATAAACCTCATTTGACCAAATGGAATTTTACGGATACTGATCGCTTTTGGAATAAGACCAATTTTGAAATAATGCCCCTTGACCAAAAATTTGCAATTTCTTTCTTTTTTTATAGTTTGCCTGGTAAGCAAATATTTTCCTATATTGTTATTAATAATAATTGCTATAAGAAATGTTTGCAGAATAATAATTTGAAAAGATCTCAATTGGAAAATGTGCAAAAAGGACCCATATAATTGTGGTAAGGGACCAGTGTACACGGTTTTCGACCTCAAAATAACCGTTTTCTTATTGACTGTAATGT
This sequence comes from Bathymodiolus brooksi, assembly GCA_963680875.1. NCBI lineage: Eukaryota > Metazoa > Mollusca > Bivalvia > Mytilida > Modiolidae > Bathymodiolus > Bathymodiolus brooksi. The sequence continues at coordinate 74,118,022 of OY804579.1, forward strand.
ACAAAGTAATACTGCAATTATTGTGAAACATTTGCATAAATGAATAGATATACACAACAAAAAATTAAATTTATATATACATATCATGTTTACGGAACACAGCATCACACATTTACTCCAATTACCAGCATTATCATTCCCCAGGGTCATAATAATATCGCCTTTTTTTAAGACAATATATAACAAAGTTGTCGTACATTTGTACGTTTTTACATTTGTTGAAACAATTTTCAATCTGAAAAATGGTGTACTGTTAATATAACTGACCCCAGAACTCCATACAAACATTATCATTATAACTAGAGGCTCCCAGGAGCCTGAAACACTCAACTGGATAACCTGAGCCACTACGATTGTCTATATATCTGTCCTCTGGAGCCCTTATTGAACTTTTTTCTTCTTCTAGAAGTTTAAAAATCAGTAAAGAACATATTTGCATGGTTTGTTTCGATATCAGTTCATTTATACTTGAAATAATAAGAATTTGAAATTGTAATTTAGAATAGGGTTTCTATGTAAACTTTCACCTCTGCTGGTGGCCATGTTTATTGTCCAACCGGAACCAAAGGTGGAATGTTTGTAAGGACCTTGGGCTGTTTTCTACTATTTGGTCAGTTTGTTGTCTCTTTGACACATTCCCCATTTCCATTCTCTATTCTACGGTCATGAAAATGGGTCAAAGACAGAAAGAGCCGAATTATGTTCTTCAAAAAATGACTAAAGTTCCACTATCCATAAAATATCAAAGCGCTACCATAATAGGAGGTGCACATGCTCAATATATATATATATATAAACTTTCTACAAAGTTTGAAAGCCCTGGATTAAAAACTGTAAGAGGAGTTGATTACACAAAATAGGTACCCTTATTTCAATGCCTGCCCGCCCGACATTCAACATAGTATAACCTGATTTGCACTTCATGCAATTCGGCCAAAAATGTGTCTCGCAGACTTCAGCAATGACATCATTATACCCTAGCCATTTTTCAAAGTAAAGTATAATTAATCGTCTGATTCTTGTACTTCAGTTGTAACAGTTGATACAGCTTCTGAATGTTCTAATGCAACAATGGCACTGATTGTACTTTGCAGATCTTCGTCATCTACAGCCTCATCAAGTTTGAGGCTTTTGCCTGTGGGCTTCACTGTATTTCTTTCTTTTTGTTTCTTCACAGAAAAACCGGAAAAATATCCACGAATTTGTTGATGTGTGAGCCATTCTGAAGGAGCAAAACATCTTTTGCCAGCTTCATCTCCATACCAATACTAAGTTGCTTTTAATGCTTGTCTGTGCATATTCTGCAAACAGCTGAAAATAAGAATAGAAAAAAATTATTATCTTGCTTAATACATGTACATGTAATAAATTACATTATTATACTTCATGCCAGAAACTACTGTGATATTTGGTACATTAATAATTGGCATATACATTTCAACCTCTCCAGCAAATACAGCATATGAACTACAGTAATGTGCAAGTACGGCTTTAAATGTCACGTGAGTTTTTGTGTACAGTTATCTGGCAAATATGGCATATGAACTACAGTAATATGTCCACGGGTTTATATGTCACATGCGTTTTTGTGTACTTTTACTGTTAAAAGAATAGAGCGCTTTTCATGAACAAGAGGCTCTCAGGAGCCTGAATTGCTCAACTGGTAAACCATGCCCTGTAGTTGCTATTTTTATATGCCCGCAGACATTTTTACTAGCATCAGCCTCGGGCTACTGTTAACCAGTGCAGACTATTTGGGTATACCTATCAGGAGCAATATGTACATGGATTTCCGTACACGACATATACATTTTTAAAATAAAAAATGCAAGGTCCATCAAATTATGACCTTTGGTCATTTTCTTTTCCTTTGATATCAGGGATTTTTATTATGGCCCATCAACATAAAATCCTATGGGCCATTAATTCTGGCTGGGGGTCGCTGAGATCCCTGGTGGGGTCAAAAGGCCTGTAGGGGCGGCTAAGCTCCCTTGCCGAAAATGGGTTTCAGAGTTTTCAGACCCCTTTGAATCTGGAGGCCAGAATATTTATTTATTTATTTACTAGGAGATGTAGGCCAGGATATTTATTTTCAACTTTATCCAGGTTCAGATTATGGGGAGATATTTATTTGAAAAAAAAACTGCCACTCCCCCCCCCCCGAAATATATGTTCATTCCCTAAGCAAGCTTGATTTCTCCCCCACTCCAAAATAAATGTGCATCTCGTAAAGATAAATATTGTGGTATTAATGTCTGGGCTTCTTATACAAATCACAGGAGTCGGAAGTTCTATCAATAATAAGGTATAGGGGCACCTCGAAGATCGCTGGGCAACTATAAAAAAAACACCAGGAGTGCAACGCATTTTTGGGGGGTTGGCCTAAATCTATACCTATAGGTAGATCAGCATGGAATAAAAGGTTGAATCCTACTCTTGGATGTTTAAACTAAATAAATATCATGTTTTCTTATACTTACCACACGGTTTTGTAGCAGTTTCGTACATTTTACCCTTCTACACCACCATCCCCAGATCCATGATGCGTAAACCGGAAGTGCAGTGAATTTTAAGGTCAGTATAATTAAATTATGGCAAAATAAATACAACAAACAATTGGACCTTATTTTTGAAGTAATATATTATTATATTTAAATCATATAATTTATCACAAGATGTTTCATAATTTATCAAAAGAGATAATTTAATTATACTGACCTAAAAATTCACTGCACTTCCGATTTACGAATCATGGATCTGGGGATGGTGGTGTAGAAGGGTAAAATGTACGAAACTGCTACAAAACCGTGTGGTAAGTACAAGAAAACATGATATTTATTTAGTTTAAACATCCAAGAGTAGGATTCAACCTTTTATTCCATGCTGATCTACCTGTAGGTATAGATTTAGGCCAACCCCCCAAAAATGCGTTGCACTCCTGGTGTTTTTTTATAGTTGCCCAGCGATCTTCGAGGTGCCCCTATACCTTATTATTGATAGAACATCCGACTCCTGTGTACAAATGTAACTTGTGTGATTCTGCAAATTACCTTCACAAATGGCTACAAGCTGCAACCTCAACCATATTTCACGGCTCATCACTGCATCAATGCCACGGTCTGGTTTTGCCTTGGAGTCTCCATGGAGAGGATGAGGACAAGTCCGTTTTTCTCTGGTCCAATAGATACCGAGCTCATCACGATGTTGTTCGCAAATATGACGATTCAGATATTGAGATGTTATGATATTTATCCCAGCTCTATTTAAGATTAGATACTTTTCAGCGATTTCTAGTTCTTTTGAATTTGGTTGTTGATACCTCAGATGATTAATTGTTAGTTTAGAACAATTTGTCAGCGTGTTCAAAGCCTTGTTCTTGCAATTCTGGCCAAAATCACATTTTTTTTCCATTCCCCTCCATTTTTCTAGTGAATGGTTTACTGCCTCATTATTGAAGAGTTCTAAAAGGGGAGGTAATTTCGAGGTATTTTCAAAGTGCTGTAAATGCAAAGTTTTAACTACATACAAAAAAATCCTTAATACTTAAAATCCATAAAAAATCTTTTAGGGTCTGATTCATATTGATAAATAATATAGGCTAGGATGATAAAAATCAAATTTTAAGTGTTTTATCAGTTTTTAGCGTGAAAATTGGTTTTCATGCCTTGTAGATAGTCATATTCTACGATCAAATTCAAATAGTTTTAAGCAATACTTATCGAAATAGTAGCATCTTTCTGGAAATTGGATATATCCATAGTACAGAAAAAAGTAGTAGATGTATCAAAATATTTCACAGATTTTTCTGAGGAGCGGGTGTTTTATTGCAAGGTTTTTGGTCAAATTTTCAATTTGAAAATGCGATTTTCTATTTGACTTTATATCTTATCTAAAACTTGACCATTTTCCAAATAACTTTACAGATGAATCGTCTAACATGGTCTCTTACAGAAAATACATAAAAAGTCAAACAACTGCAATACTCATTGTATAAATTTTTGGGTGGTTTGCATGGTTTTCTCATGGACTTGCACTTAATTCTTTCAATCCACAGTGTATTTTTGCAAATATGTGGTAACAATTTATCACGGGAGGATATCTCGGAAAAACTGGTCCGCGATATTGTGGCATTTTCCAATTATGTAATTACTGTCTACAATGTCGATCACGTGATCATTGGTCAGCTATTCCCGAGATATTCCGAACGGTCAGGGTCAAATTATAATGACAAGGTTTACTTTAGGATCTTCTATGGACGCTGGTCTCTCAACCATTATGTCCGCAATTTCTTCATCAATATCTACTAGAAACTTCTTCTTGTGACTTTCGGTCCTAATCTTAATTTCCTCATTATTGTCATATTTCACCTCCCGCTTTCCCCAATATTTATCCAGCAATATTGCAAAGCTCTTTACTGTTTTTGATGGTACTAACTCTTGCGGCAAATCATTCCATATGTCAGCCACCCTGTTCTTAAAGCTGTGTTTCCTCAAATTCTCTCTGCAGTTTCCTTTTTGTATTTTTTTACTATGTCCTCTGGTTTGATCTGTCCTACTCATTTCAAAAAATATTTCTGTCACTTCCTTATCATAAATTCCATTTATTATTTTGAATGTTTCAATTATATCCCCTCTTAATCTGCGATACTTCAGCGTTGGCATTTTGAGCTTTTTCAGTCGGTCAGTGTAACTCAGTTGTTTCAATGATGGTACCTGTTTTGTTGCTCGTCTCTGCACATTTTCTATTAATTCAATGTCCTTCTTAGTGTAAGGGTACCACACTGCCGATGCGTATTCCAAATTTGGCCTAATCAGAGCTTGAAGCAAACATCTGAAGCTAGTTTCATCGAGAAAGGTGTAAGTTCTCCTAATTAGTCCCATTATGCTATTAGCTTTGTTGACTTTTTGTGGAATATGTTTACTGAAACTTAAATTTCTATCTACTAGCACTCCTATATCCTTTTCTCCTTCTGACATTTCCAATTCAACCTCTTCCCTTCATTGTTATATAAGTGGTAGCTACTTGTGTTCTCTAATTTTGTCTTGTTTGAAACTGTCATGACTTTACACTTGTTTGGATGAAATTTCAGTAGCCATGTATCTGACCATTTTTGTAGTTGATCTAGATCTGCCTGTAAACCACTTACGTCATCTTCACAGCTTGTTTCCTTGTAGATTTTTGCATCATCAGCAAATAAATATGTTGATGCATTCAGACATTCCGGCATGCCATTTATGTATATAGCATATTTTGTCCCTCAGCTCCATCTCTTGCTTTTCCTGATAAGCTTTCCTCTATCAACTCCTTTACTTTTGGTACGTCTGCTTTCTTGTTGACCTCCTGTTTAAGTGCGTCTAGCCTCTTTTCGTATTTACTAATGTATTCTTTACACCTCTCTTCAATTTCCTTCTCAATTTTCAAGTTTTTCATCGCTTTCTCCTCACATGGTGGACAATACCAATGCAAATCGGATCGCTTTGAAAATAACTTGTACTCGGCAGCAGATAAGTTCAAGCCTTTACTGCAAAAATGCTCAGCACAGTACTCACATTCCATCAACTCAGCCTTTTTGTCCGCCAAATTATTATTGCATAGATTACAAGTCCAACTTCCATCTTCATTTCCGGCATTTCTCAAAGACCTCTTTCTTGACGTCATTGTTTCGTATTTATCTATAGCAGGGCTTCCCTACTATCTAATAAATCACATTTATCTTGTTATACTACTATATGATGTACAACTGTTGTTTATAGTTATAATTTATCTTGGGAGTTCTACGCAATATTCCAACCAGACAATACTATATAGCAACAGGGCTTCCCTGATAATGTTATGGTCTTTCCTATCTATAAGTTATTGCCTATAGCAGAGCTTCCCCATCTACTATTTTCTGTTCTGTTTTGGTCGCTGTTATTGTATACAACAGGGCTTCCCTATTGTGTTGACTTGCACGCAATGGTAACTTTTTACCTATAGCAGGGCTTCCCTACTACTAATTTCTGTTCTGTCTTGGTCGCTATTATATTATACAACTGGGCTTCCCTATTGTACTAACTTGCTCGCAATAGTAGCTTTTCTGCACTCATTGAAGGGTGGGCTGAAATCTATAAACTGGCTATACTCAAGTTTAATCAGGGCTTCCCTGATCAAGTTTTCGGTACTACTTTTACGGTTTGCTCAAGCATTTCTATATACTGAACAGGACTTCCCTGATCTTTTGCGTGATACTAATTTCAATATTTGCTGATGATTAATTGTTGCTTGTTTTATTTTCAAAACTGTAGTAGATAGAATTTCTGAACAGGGCTTCCCTATTCTGTTCTTGTGTCAAATACTATAATTTTCCTTGATTGCTTCAGATATTTCAGGACAGGGCTTCCCTGTTCCTATACTAGATAATGTTTAATTTATTTAAGTTACAATATATAATACCGATCACTAAACAGGGCTTCCCCATTCAGTAGATTCAATGTTCATATACTACCCATACAAAAGTATTGTACTATATCTCAATTATTACCTGTTTATCTGTACAAGGTTACTGATGGGTTGTGCATTCCATATCCAATTTACAGGGTGTTTAATTTTCAGTTTAATTTTGTACTTGTCTGTAGCAGTGCAATACTGTTACTTAAATTATTAATGGACAGGACTTCCCTATCCAACCTAGCACTATAATTTAATTATCATTCACAGTCCTCAGACACTTCTACTGTTACTTGTATCAGTTTATACATCCACAAGTTTGCCAGTGTTCTTATTGGGTGCACACCACCATGTAGTAATCCAAAGTGTTCTATGTATATAATTCTACTACTGTAAGATACTTTATGTGACGCAATCAAATCTTGTGACAGTCTAGGCGATTTCCTGTTGGTACCGTTCAACAATTTAACTGCTCATTGTAATAGTCAATAACTTCACACACTTTATTGTCTATGGCATGTGCTTCTTTGATGACTCGTCTTGTACCTCTGATTTTATTGACCACAACATTTGTGTATTTACGATTGCCTGTTTTTTAACCCTAGTAGGTCACCTGTGCCTTATTGTTATTGTTCTTGTCAGTGCCTGCTTTATTACCCTTGTAGGTCACTTGTGCCTTAGAGTGATTGTTCTTGAGAGTTTTCCTTTGGCTTGCAAAGTTTCTATTCGTTTTGGTTATCGAATAGTAAGGGCACGCAATGAAAACAATTTTGGAATGCCTGTTCACATGTATAATTTTGTCTCGGAGTTCTCTGTACTCAGTTAAAGTGTATTCAACAATTTGGTATGGGAAATTCCTAATTCTAATATACTTCCCTTCCTTAAATGTATTTTCACACGTTCCCAACCATATCAGGATCACTGATTTATAGGATTTCTTCAAAGTTCTCAGTAGTTCTTGTGTATGGTTGTCCTACGATACCGTTGCACCACTTCGAGCTACGATTTTTATGTTATACTTGACAGCGTCCGGGACCACTTTTCCAGGTAAAAACCTTTACTGTCAGTGATAATTATAGTCTCTCTCTTTAATCCCGTGCTTTTATAAGGTAGTAGAGTTTCTTGTACTCTTTTATCGTTTTGCAGACTGACCTTAATACAATTGTTCTTGAAAATCCAATATGGCGCCGATAAGACGCCTGCTCGTGCCACACCAAAAGTAGGAAAAGTTACTATTTCACAAATAATTAGTCCAATTTATCACTGGATAAATGTTCACTAAAGTCAAACTATTAAATATATCTACAGTATCCACATTAATTGCAGGCTGACTAGCAAATATCTAGGAAAAAACACAAAATTTTATCCTTGCAGAAAAAACACCGCCATGCCGACCGGAAGTCACGTGCTTGTTTACAAGGTAAACAAACACCTAAAAGCTGCTTTGAAAAACAAAAACAATATTACTTATTGGGAACATCGTGGTATATGGAAGAACACTGCAAATTTAATGTGCCCCGATCTCGTCCATCTAAATAAATCAGGCATGGAGATTTATGCAAAGAGTGCCAGAGCGGCGGTTGGCAGTGACAAAAGAAGGTAAACAATATTGTGTTTGATCACGTGCTACATACATCGCATTACACGATTAAATAATGCCAGGCTTCATTCACAATAGAAATACAATTTCGGCTATCCATTGTTTGTATTTACATACATTATCTTTGTTTTTCAATTTATAATTAACATGTTTATTAAACATTTTAGTTGTCAATATTATTATGTCTAATCAGACATCACATGGGTTATGGTTGGTTCATGAAAAGCTGCATAGGCATTTTTTTTTATTCATATAATATGGTGGGTTGTGGCACATTTTTACCATATTAACGTAGGTTTGCAAAACAAGCATTTTATTGGTTTGTTTTTGGTATGAAAATACCATTATACGGTTTTTGCCTATACAATTTGTTACAGTGTTTACTGTGTTGAATGCAACATAAGGCATTCTATTTGTAATCATTTGGTTGCTTTTCATGAATCGTTTTTTCCTCACTTCCAACAGGTTACGCCACATTTTGGAGTGGGTTGCCTTGCTTGTATGCACTGCATAATTTATTATGTCTTATAATCAGTGCTTTGCTTACATGTTTAATATTATCACTACTGGTGATGGTACCTGCAATTTTGAAGTTTGCATTCCGGGTGGAATTATTTGAAAAATAATTTCTGATTTTGTTTTATTGAAGATGCCTAAGCAGAGGTCCAGAAGGAGAGCAGCTCCAGTTGATCTGAGGGATCTTGATCCTATAGAGAATCTTCAGAAGTACAAGCACTTCCCACTACTATCCTAATGCCAAAGCGTTGTGCTGCATTTTAGACGTTTATATATATATATATTATATAAAAGAAATTAGTAAAAAAAGAACAAGACGGATTTTTCACAACATTCTTGTACTAACGTTTGCACTGCTGTTTCCCATTATATGTATATAAAGGTACCCAGCTTACACTCAATATGTAGGATTACGGAGCTGCAGGGTGCTGAAAAATACTCCCCGTCCGAGTTAAAATTTAAGGTTAGGGTTATGATTATGGTGTTTAGCTCTACTTTCAATAATATTTCAGTTATTTCGTGGTGATTAGTTTTATTGTTGGAGGAAACCGGAGAACCCAGAGAAAACCACCGACCTGCCGCAAGTCACTTACAAATTTATCACATAATGTTGTATCGAGTGCACCTCGCCAGAGTGGAATTCGAGCTCTCAACGTTAGTGATAATAGGCACTGACTGCATAGGTAGTTATAAATCCAACTACCTTCCAATCACGACTACCACGGCCCTGATACTATTCTACAAAGACGTATAGCTGTGACAACTAACCTACATATCCTTTCTCTAGATAAAATTATATTCACTGAATATTTCACCATCTTTCGTAGTTTAAACGTTTAACCAGATCTGATCTGCTTCCGATATATTAATGGGAGACCATATAAGTCGTAATGGTTTTTACGGTTGTAATTCTATTAAAATGTAAAGGTCAAAACTATTGAAGATTTCTTATCTCTGAAAACTTTATGAATTTCTAACGAGGGCTGTAATACCTATTGACATCAGAGAAACAGTTTATATCCAACAAACGGATCTTAGCATTTCAGATCGATCCCTTCAATTTAAATTTTCATTGCAAGTCCATGATGATGTGCGTGGAAGGGACCATTTTCCAATTATCTAAGAAAATTAACATTTTAAAAGACATCATAAAACTGAGACATTTAAACTTTGATAAAGCTAAAATTGCCATTACATATATAATTATTTAATGATCTTGACACACAAATGTTTGACAATATCTCTGACCTTATTTTTAAAATCCAATGAAGCCCTGATATGAATAATTAATCAAAGTAATTTCAAAGACTTCGACAAATCAAATACAATCAGGCTAACTATGGATTGACAGCATTTGTGATGGTGCTCTCAGAAATCGTATACCAACTGTTCAATGTTTAATAAACCGCGAAGCTGTTAATGAAAATCGTCAACTAATCCAAACCAGATTATACAAGTATAACCTGTTTGAAAATTGAACATACCATTTAATTTTTAGAACAAAATGATTCCTTGATTTTAATTACGACTATTTCATGTATTCATTAAGCTTGTCTAAAGGGTTGGTGCTTGATGAAAACACTACATTTGCGTAACATTTCTCTAATTCTCAAAATAGTTTTCTTTTATTTACGCTTCACGGACAGTAAATGTCATTGTATATATTGTCATTGTTTTGCTTTTTTCTCTCTCTCTCAAGTCGAACAACTTATAACTTAAGAATTGCCTGAAAGTGTTATAAAAGCTTTTATTAACTAGTAATTTAAAAGAGTAATTAATAGATCTGTGAATAGGGGACATGCATAAAAGTACATTGGCTGTCATCTTCCAATCCTATATGAATTTAGTACTTTTATTTTGTAATTCAATGATCAAGAATATATAAATCAAAGTAACCTGAATATCCACGGAAACGTTTGCACTTCCTTGTTCTTTGAAGGAAAGGTGTGTGACTTAGAACGCACATAATATTCATTGTACTTCCTAGTGGTGTCTCTGTGGACAGATATACAGGTGAAAAAGTGTGATGGGACATCCTTGTGAATTGTGAAATATAGTAGTTGAAATGCAAAGGATTATTCAGTGTATGAAGACGATAACAAAAGGAATTATGGTATTCCATTAAAATAGGATTCCAGTAAAGTAGAGTTAAGTCCTTTTGCTAGCGCACAATACGGAAAAAAACATGCCGTTTTTCCGGACGACCAATGCGGTTTGTTTTTGTAAAATACGGGAAAATATTATCAAATACAATGTATTATAAGATACAGATATAATTGGATTAAAATTGTAGCTTTATAATAATATTGACTATTTAAAACTTTTTAACGCAGCACTACCAACGACACATTCCCGGTTCGATTCTAAAATTATGCATTTATTACACCCTGTTTATTCGAGTTATTTACCTTACGACGGGCAACATGGTATCCGATCCAGCAAGAGCAATAGAAGGGATAACAAATCGGCGTATAATTTTCTCATAATTTGTAGATATTTGAACCTTTTCTGAAATAGAAAATTCTCAAGTTGTTAAATCATAAAACTTTGTGAAAGGTTTGTGGAAAAATATGTTATTTTCACGAAACGTAGCACGAAATGGTACCCATTTGTCTATCTTAGAGGGGGGAAACTCCTGTACAACATATCATTTCAGAATCAAAGTCGAAAATGTGCATATGGTCTATTACCAAATGTCAAATGAATCGTTTTGTGAAGAAAATTGGAGGAACGTATTCATTTCGAGAACTTTATATCCAACGAACAGTAATCAAGACAATTTTTCTTGACTATTCAAAGTGTTCAAAGTAATCTAGTCGTTTAATGACATCCAAACCTGTTAAATTTACGCAACACAATTACAAAAGGGCATAACAGGTGACGTATCAAAGGAACAAGCCAGATAGAATGAGGACAGAACACTTCGGTAGAAGAGTGCAGAATGCCATATTTCAATCTTGCTGTGAGTTTAATTTTATCACTTATCATTCAGACGGTATGGAGTTTTTCTCCCATTTTGTTATCATATTCTACAACTAGTTCATAGCTAAGTATTTATTTCAATGTTGCTTTAATATGCAAAATGTCGCAAGGATCAATTTTGAGTAAATTTCCAGACATTCCATTTACATATTAAGACATCGAATCGTTTCTAACCAGATTTAGTAAATGACATCCAGTCAATTGAAATGTCCTACAAGGAACCAAGAGAGAAACAACAACACAGAGTCTATGAAATGTCACATTCGTTTTCGAATTATTTGTCAATTTTATTATTGAAATATGATGTCATAAGGTAGATGATTAGTAATAGGTTGTTAAACTGCCGCATATTTCCTGTCAATTGAGAGGGGAGATACATCATCACAGGTAGGACGATTGAAACATATATATGATCGTACGGTGCAGCACCGGGTTTGATTTGTGATCTACCACTGCGACGCTTATGAAATATAGTCTAGTGTAGTTGCTGTGTGGCATAACATCAGAAATGGACACCCGCTGGCTGTACTGGACAAATTAGAATATGTAACTCGCCATAGCAAAGCGAGGTGAATAGGTTCTATGTCCATAGAATATGTAATGCTCTTTGTACGTAAATGCTAATTTGCAGCAGATGCAACTATATTACCACAAAACACATCAATGTCTTCATGAAAGGAACTTGCTTCTTTTTTTTCATTTTATTATGTCTTACCGTGTTTTTTGCGATTATCTTTTTATATTGATTTAAGATTTTATTTATCACGTCTTATGGTATATTTTCCCTTTGTTGTTATTAATTTCAAAAATACTGGAAAAAAATAACAGCAATTTACACGGACGTCTGATAATGTGCTCGAGACAGACTTGTAAACATTAATCGAATTTAATCTAAATTATCATAATCAGCTTCCAGCGGATAAAGGTAATAACAAAATTACCGAACTCCGAACAATCTTACAAAGGGAAAGTCAAAACTCATAATTATATAAACAGACAAAATCAGTCAACAACCGGAAAACTGTGAAAACCGTAATGACCCTGACTTGGTACAGGCATTTCTAAAGAAATGGTGGGTTGAATCAGATTTTAAGGCGGATACCACGTACATTTCACAACAAGTTATACAATAATGTCGCTAGTTATAGAGCTAACAAGGTCATACGTTAATTCTAGTTCGTTAACTTATGACAGGAAGGACCAATGGCATTGAGTACACCGCGAAACAGGACAATAGGCAAGATTAGCGCAGTGTCTTAAGATATAAAGTTTATGTGTATGAGGCTTAAAAACTTTGATATATATAAAGGCGAGGTTTCCCCAGTTTTGCATCGAATACACATAAGCTTTATATTTTAAAATAATAAAATTATATAATTATGCCTTGATTACCTCATTCAATATTTATGTCAACAGGAAGTGAACTGGATTTGCAATTTCGTCCCACAAAGCTCAACAGGTAGCATGTGACAAAGATAAAGCTATGATTCGGTCAGTGACAGTATATAACAAAATATCCAGTCAATGCAGTATTTTCTGGACAGCCATACGTTTAAATTGTTCATTAATACAGCTTACCATTGATTTAATGTTCAATTCGGTCTTGAATTCGCTCTTTCACCTTATAGTGTTTTAATGTCTCAGTTTCAAACCTGTTCACAATATCTGGTGGTCTAAGCATCAGATTCAGCAAATGTTACCAACTTTGTCAATGAGAACCACAACGCTTTCCACTAGAAAATATTGATAGATATATTGCTATTGAACGCTAAATGTGCACCATATCAACTATATAAGGGTAATAACAAAATTACCGAACTCCAAACAATCTTACAAAGGGAAAGTCAAAACTCATAATTATATAAACAGACAAGGTACAGCATGTGTATTTACAAACAATAAATTATGTTTGAAAAAATACGGCACCAATAAATTGATTGATGGTTACTTAAAATTTCAAAATTTAGAATTTTACAAATAATAAGTCTTATATGTAATATGTTACTCTGAGATGAACCTATGGGCGTAAGCTTTGAGTTTCACAGGAAAACGAGGATGAAATCAATCGGAAATATTTGGTTTGCAACAGGTCAGCACAGCTACTCTTATTAGGAGCTGCTGGAGATTGTCATTTTAGTTCAAGGGGAGTTGCATTCTCAGTCACTTATATCGATCCGGTCATAAAGGTGAGTTGTGTATTTGATACGTCCAGTACAACTAACGCATGTCCTTTTCTGAAGGGTTGTATTTCATGTCTATTCGATGTGGTTACCTCTGGTAGGCGACACTAATCGAGTGGTGTATTTGAATAACCCCGCACAATCCGTGGAAAAAACCGTTTTCTTGAATAGATCATTCCATTCAACTACCGTTCAGTTATTATGGCGAATTGTGTATTTAATTCTCCCCCACAAGCATTTTACAAAAATCTCAAATATCATTGTTGAATTTGAATACGTATCAAAAAGTACACTATACCCATTGTTGTAACCCAATGTTTTCCGGAATAATCGACTGTTAGTATTCGCAAATCTGTTTATTTATTTATTTGTTACATTTTGACAATTACGTTCCCCCAGTGTATAACAAATTAACAGGATTAGGGTACAACCCTATTACAAAATGATTTAATGATGGTGCTATAGTGTTGTTTTAACGTTAGACAGCACACATACAGAGTAATCATTGCTTGTTGTTTAAAGTGAGCAATTATTCAGTCATGTTCAGAATTACAACATGTTATTAAGCCCAATAATAGCAACTAGGTGGTAAGTGGTACAATAATTTGTCTATTATTAGGGACTTTGATTGTAGCATTCACAATAAGATATAATCGGTATTGGGTTTTTTCTGCAACGACATAAAGTAAGCTGGATAACATTGACTATGATACAGATATACAAAAAAATGTATGTTAATACACATGTATTGTTTAATAGGCTATTTCTTGTCGTGTGCTGATATTGCGTAAGCGTTTTGTCCGTACTATGTTCGGGTCAAATTTGCCCATATTCATACACACACCTTCGTTGTATTCTTATATGCTACTGACGGAAAGGAACGAATGTGATCAGATTGATTTTTCAGTCGGGAAGCTGAATAATGCTTTAATTCGTGTGCACCCTTCTTAATGTCATAATAAAACATTGTTTATATAGCATGAATCAACCAGCCAGATATTTATTATGGTAGTTCCTTGTAAATTAACAAAGGTCTTGACATTTATTTACAAAAATTACATAATATAAAGTACATTGCTTAATCCATCATTTTAAAGTGCGAAAGGTCTTCTTTTTTCTTTACTGAAGAGCAACAATAAATCAATAAATCACGTCTGAGTTATTGTAAGTTTCACTGGTAAATAATAAATATGATGTGTGACATATACGTCCTGAAGTTCCATATTATTTTACATGAAATTAATGAAAAGAGCAACTGTAATTGACAAGACGTATATCATCTATAACAATGTATATTTATTTGTCTAAGCGCCGCTACAACCAATCAATATTAAAAAGGAAAGTGATTTAGTCATCCAAGATTCAGTGCTTTATCTCAACAATAGTCTTAATATAATAGTTCACTGATATGATTGATTGTTTGTTTAGCTTAATACACATGTCTTTGTTGACGGCTTTCATCGTTCGACCCACACAGATGTCTAGCGAATCCCAAACTTGGCGGATATGGTGGCGGCATCAGTGAGCAGCATTTGAACTTAATGCACATGGTTTGCTTTGTTGACGGTTTTCATGGCTCGGCCCACAGAAATGTCCCGCGAATCCCAAACGTGGCGGATATGGTGTGGCCTCAGTGAGCAGTATGTCAACATAATGCACATGGTTTGTCTTGGTGACGATTTCAATGGCCCGTCCTACACAGATGTCTAGCGAATTCCAACATGGCGGATAAGGGATGGCCTCAGTGAGCAGTATTTCAACTTACATGGTTTGTTCTGGGGACGGTTTCCATGGCTCGACCCACATAGATGTCCAGTGAATCTCGACGTGACATATGCGGATGGCCTCTCGATGAGGTGTGTTGGTTATAGTTGCGTTTTGTCATATGGCATGCAATAAGATCTAGGCTAAGATGCATGTCTTATTTCAAATCCCCGTATTCGTGGTTCTATAATTAACTTCGTAAGTGGACAAGTTCGAAGGTATCAACGGAATAATTAGACGCTGTAAATCTTGACGGTCGAGCAATACAATGGCCGAAAGGAAAGGTAAGATTCAAAATAAATTAATTGTCGAAAAAACCTGTACAGAAAACTTCCATTTGAGAAACAAGAACACAACTAAAATTAGAATATAAAGTTGGAGAATCACATTTAAATAAGATTGAAGAATAGAAAAATACCTAAGAGGCCAAAATATAAAACTACATACAGCCATTGATATGCTTACGTTTCTAACAATTCCAATTGCGCCATTCGTTTCTCTGTATTTTCATTCACTACCTTTGCATTCACCATGACAAGAATTGTAAGTATTTTTCGCAGAACAATAAGTAACTTCAATTATTCCATTCCTGTCTGATGCTCAATATCGACTCCAGATTGAGATGCTTCATCTATGTATAGATTTGTATTCCTCTGTATAACTATCTTAGAGATGCTCTAAGCTGATATTAGTCACACAATTTCCATATCTCTAGAGCAATTTACCGATTTGTTTTTCTATGAATTGCAACCAGGAAATTGCAATAACAATTTGTATATGATATTTTGTAGCATCATATTGTCGTACATTTGTAGCAATTCAGCTGAATCATTTCTATGAATAAACAATATTGTCCTTATCATTTTATTGTTTTGATGCGATTCACTTACAGAAGTACTGTACATTGTAATTGGAATGACTAAGTTGTATTGTTGATTAACAAGAGCTTGCTTTGTCATTTTATTAAGAAAAAACTATATTTTGCTTAACAAATAATAATTGATTAGTTATGCCACGTGAATATATAATATATTTTAGGTTTTAACTAGAGTATGATAAAATAAAACAATATTGATTTGATAAGGACTTTCCTGTTGATGATATTAACAATATTTTACAAACAATCACATTGGCTTCCGTAAGAACACATTTCTGGATAACTGGTTTCATGCAATACCTCAAACGACACGTGTACATATAACAACCCACAATTCAAGGACATGGTAACTCTTCAATTTACATTATAATTTTAACATTTAACATTAACATTAAGATGAAACCAATCCTAAGCTGACAATGAATGCCGTGCTCCCACTATGGGCGCGGTAATTTCGTGATCATGAAAAGAAAATTTAAACAGTGAAGGTCAACAATTCCATGAATATCAACATGACAAACAATCACCCCTCACCAGGACTCATTGACATATGAGGTTGGAAATTGAAATTCTGGTGTTGAAATATAACTAAAAATTATTACAGAAAAATCATATTATTAGATTTTTACATAGATTATCATGCGCCGCTACATATGATCATACAATGTGAATTACATGTGTCGAGGTTAGATTATTCCACTGACATTTTTAATACTTTTATATTATTCAGTGCCATATAAGATATACATATAGAGAATTCGAATACGTTATCTACAGTCATTTAATCTCTAAATGGAATGCAATGAAATTTGTTCATTATATAATGCACTTTCCTTTTCTATTTATTAAGACGAATGAACTTTAATTATTTTAGTTCTAAGCCCTCTTATCATGCTTTGTTCGTGCTATTGCTGAAAGTTTTTTTCCGCCACACGTTGCTTTGATCCCCGCAAATCCTTTTAATTTATTTTAATCTTGTTTTTTTACTTTATTTAATCAATATTACTGCTATTTTCTTGGCGATGCAGTTTCACTTTGATATTTTCTGTACCAAGTTACCTAATCGGTGGTGTAATGGTTAGTGTACTTGCATCGAGTGTCCCCCTCCCAGAGGGTGTGCTGGGGTAGAATAGGCACCAGGTTTCTCCGTCCTAGAGGCACTAGTCCTCTAAAAGGGGCCAACCCCGCGGGAACCCCGGGGTATAGAAATGGGACCGAGAGCTTCTTCGGCTTGAAGGGGCATCCGTCGGTTGTGCGGGATGTATAAATTAACAACAAACCCGTCCTTCGGATGAGAGGTAAATAAAACCGAGGTCCCGTGTTGAGAGATTGCCACCCTCTTCGCACGTTAAAGAACCCAGTGTAACAGCTCACTATGAGCATTATGCTCATGATGAGTGGTCCATAGAAGACCTGTTACACTGGCTAAATTATCCGTCCATACCCATCACCTTTCCTTGTTTCGAGTCCCGTGGCCTTTTAATTGTTTTTTTCTCGTCCTAAATATAGCTGAAAAATTGCTCGCTGGACGTTAAACATCAATCAATCAATCAATCAATCAATGCATCGAGTGTGCTAGATCGTTTGTACGAGCCGCGGTCCGGTCAAACTAGACAATAAAATAGGTATGTATTGCGATGAGCACATGCACTAAGGATAAAGAGCAAAGATTGGTTGGTTCCGAATCAGGAAAATGTGTCCGAGTGGAGTGATATCCATCGGTACTCTTTCGAAAAGCTGATGCACTACCATATCTGTCATGTATCTTTATTGGGTCATTTTCTTGTTTAGGTGTACGGGGTATGGTGTTCAACGCCACTTTCAACAATATGTCAGCTTTATCGTGGCGGTCAGTTATATTGGTTGAGGAAACCAAGGTGCCCTAAGAAAACCATTGACCACGAAGCCCACTCATTGAAAAGAAATATACGGTCTAACACCGGGAGAGGTGCAAGATAGTAAAATATGTGACACCCGAGGGTAAGATTCAAATGGTATCGGACGAGGCTTGTCCGAGTCGGATACGATTTAAATCTTACCCGAGGGTGTCTCAAATTTATCAATCTTGCACCTTTCATGGTGTTTGACTCTTTTTCTCATCCTTTTCTATCGTGTCTATATTTGTTTACTGTGAGAAAATATAGAGTCCTCTCCCTTGCTAGTAACTGGCGTAAATAAAAGAAATTACCTCCCTTTGACTAACGTCAAATAACTTTTTATATTAAGTGATTAACGATGGGTTTATTTAAACAAGATGACGTTTCTCAGTTATCTCATCGAAGGGCGAAGCCCTGAGATGAGAGATGACTGAGAAACGTCATTGAGTTTTAAGAAAACATCTTTAATTATTTTATCACTATGATAGTATGTTTATCAAGGATTTGGTAATGTGATGTCACTATAACGTCATATTAGAAAACAGCGATATTACTAATCGTCCTTGACAATGCTTAGCGATTAGCGATAATTTAAATCTTCTCAGCGCTTACGTGATATGAAACATATTGGTTTTAAACATCAAAGGGAAAGTAAACAAAATAGCCATACAAATATTTATCACTCTTGTGGTAGCATTTAATGATATTGTCTATATATTTTATTATAAAATACATTTAAAATACTGCCAAAACACGGATATAGGGTATAAGTTAGGGACCACCAAATTTGAAATGGAAAATATTTTCTACATCGCGCTATTTTCCAGTTAGAATACATAAATTGTCTTATACATAAACAAATATTCTTTCTTGGTGCATGTAAGTTTTTATCGATCGATCAGTTAAAGAAGGATGAAACAGGTTTTTATAAGTTCACCTGTACCTTTGCAAAACTCAAGTTTGTTGGGGATTTCTATACGGTATCTACACGTGCAGTGCAGTTGAAACTTTAAACTTTCTAAACTTTATTTCAACATGGCACGTCGAAAACTGTCAGATGCAGAGAGATGGTAAGGGGTGATATGCCCAACAAGACAGACTGCTGAACGATTCAATGTAAGCCACACGGTCATTGTTCGATTGAAGCAACGCGTGAACCAAACCAGGAGTGTAAAAGAACGCCAAAGGACAGGAAGGCCTCTGAAAATTACTCCAAGAGAAGATAGACTCCTTTAAAGGCTCACCAGACAGCAACCATTCAGCACTACAAACACGCTGCGAAACCGATGGATTGTCAACGGGTGCACTGGCAGACGGACCGTCAATAGACGTCTTAACAGCGCAATGTTTCGTGCTAGGAGACCGATACAGCGTCCGCTACTGACAATACGCCACAAAACAACAAAGCTTTAATGGGCACGTGACCATATGGGATGGAATATCAGGTCGTGGTAGAGAGTGCACTGATCGGATGAAAGTCGCTTTTTGTTGAATCCAGTTGATGGCCGCGTCCGCGTGTGGAGACCGAAAAATACAACATTTCAACAGGAACATATTGTGGGCACAACTGCGTTTGGTGGAGGAGGTATTACTGTTTGGGGATGGTTTTCTCTGAACTGTAGGATTGACTTGTATGTCATTGATGGGACTTTAACAGGACAAAAGTACCGCGATCTGATCCTGCGCTCATTAGTTGTGCCTCATTTTGATGGTCATCCATTAGCAAGTCGACCAATTGTGGTGGATGACAAGTATAACCAGTATAGTGCAAGACTATCTGCAAGACTATCTGCAACAGGAGGCAATAGATCTACTACCTTGGTCATCCATGACACCGGATATGAATCTGACAGAACAGTTATGGGACTATCTAGGACGAAAAGTGAACGCACGTACCCCGAAGTGTCAAAACATTCAGGAATTAGGGACTGCTTTGATTCAGGGATGGCAACAGTACCCTCAACACAGACTGAGACGCTTGATTCATGGAATGAGGAGACATGTTCAGGAACTGCACAGGATGCGAGGCGGTTATACTCGTTATTGACTTTATCATGAGTAATAATGTTGGAAATTGGTTTTCATTTTCCAACCAGATTACACGTGTTTTGGTTGTGCAAGTTTGTTTAACAGAAGTCCAAACTAAGACTTTGTTCACTTAATTTTTTGTTCAATTTTGCATACTCACTTCTGCGAGCTATAGTACTTCCGGTTACTTATTATATTGTATTCATCCATAAAAGGTTTTGTTGTGTGCACCTGCAGGTTTTTTCACACATTTGAGAACAATATTTCAGCTACAGTGAAAAACTGGTGGTCCCTAATTTATGGCCAAGTGTATATATCGATATATCTACAATTTACTTCAACAATGGAAGACAATTTTGCGGGAAAAGGCGTGTGTAGCTTGTCTTACCCAGGAACCTGGGTAAGATAGAAAAATCTTTTTCACATAAATTAACGGACTACCTTATCCAAGGGGTGAGAAATGGCACTCCATACATCATTAATGTTATAATGTATAACAAACCACTAAATAAAATAAATAACATTCTGCAAATCAACGAATCATTTTCTTATTTCCATTATAAAGGAAACTGTGCTAAAATAAAATATTAAATAGCAGCATTAGATATTAATTAAATATAGTAGAACAACCAAATGGCACTCAATTTAATGAATGTGTGGAGATAAATACCACGCGTGGCGGAAATGACTTACTGCAAAAGTACGAACAATACCATACCTTACACGAGAGCTTAGAAATAAACGTACATGTGTCATTTTAGATTTTGTAATGACCAGCACAATGGTCTTTAACCAACAGACTCTACATTCGTAGCTAGTAGTTTACTATTAGCACTAATCTGTGTTTTTATTAATATCAATGGGTCGATACCTCGGTTGGTGGACTATTAGTTCCTAAATAATGTAATTATTAATCAAGCTAAGGCTCTTCTGCCTCAGACATACATAACCTTAACATAATTTGGCTATCCTATTTATACCCTTTGGTTTTTTTTTGCTCCCAAAGATTTTTTTTAATATTATTAAGCATTTCAGTCTTTTGATTTTGAGTGCATCTGATCAAGGTTATGTAGCTGATGAAGGTTATGTATCTGATCAAGGTTATGTATCTGATCAAGGTTATGTATCTGATCAAGGTTATGTATCTGATCAAGGTTATGTATCTGATCAAGGTTATGTATCTGATCAAGGTTATGTAACTGATGAAGGTTATGTAGCTGATGAAGGTTATGTATCTGATCAAGGTTATGTATCTGATCAAGGTTATGTATCTGATCAAGGTTATGTATCTGATGAAGGTTATGTAACTGATGAAGGTTATGTGTCTGATGGTTATGTATCTGATGAAGGTTATGTATCTGATCAAGGTTATGTAGCTGATCAAGGTTATGTAACTGATGAAGGTTATGTGTCTGATGAAGGTTATGTATCTGATGAAGGTTATGTATCTGATCAAGGTTATGTAGCTGATCAAGGTTATTCCGGAAGTGTGTCATGTTCACTAAATTATATATCTACGATTTTATTTTTCTAGTTGTTATACATTTATTTGGTAGTATGTGGTTTTTTTTTAGTGGAAGCGAATCTATGCAAGTTTTAATTATCGTTTGTTTACATGTTTACATCTGTGTTCTCTTTTGAGATCCAGTTATCAGGGGAGGGAGTGGTAAGATCATATGAACCGGTTTAACCATTTCTCATGTCAGTGTCAGGACAGACGATAGAGTGTCCACATGAAAAGACACAAACAATCATCTACGAAACAAAAACAAAATACATACACACAGAAATCAAGATTGAGCAACACGAATCCCACTAACACCGGGACTAAACTAATGGGCTTCAAAAGGGTAAGCACTTCCTGCTCCACCTCCACCTGTCAAAAATCCGGTGTTAAGTCATGAATGAGAAAAGGACGTAATTATGATACAAAAGGGAGCATATCCGTGGTCATTCGTGACACAGATATTCCGCAAGAAATTTTATAAATGCAACCTTTGTACGATCTAATTATCCCATCTCATTACTAAAATGTCAGAAGCAGTTAAGACTAATCACGCTTGATCTGTATTATATACAGTATGCACTAGTATTATGACAATTAAAAGACACGTACTTCTAATTGAAAATAATTTACTAAAGTACATAGAAATCTGACAAATGAAGAAATGTGTATATCTCGTATATGTTTTCAGTATAAATTATTTAATCGAGTATTTATTTACGTAGTATTTATGAAGTATGATCTTGATAAACGATACGTGTGTATATTCCGAGGAATACTTGAGTATTCAGCATTATCTGTAGTTTAAATATTTCACAAGGTCTCTTTCGTATCAATATTTAGTTTTCATTATTAAGAATGTAAACTTGTGCTGTTCATTGAAATTATCTTAAAACAGAGTTGTTTTCCCTCAAATTAAATCTTGTAGGTTTTTCATTAGTATAACGCCCTCATGTGTCAATAGAGGTGTACTCGATACAACATTATGTGATAAAATGGGTCAGTGCATTGCGACAGGTCGGTGGATTTCTCCGGTTTTCTCCAAAAATTTAAAAAAACCGACCGCCACGATTTAACTGAAATATTATTGAACGTGGCTTAAAACCCCATAACCCCCTCATCCCATATATAATTACAGAAATTACATTATTAAGTAAAAGGGATAGTGTCTATAATTTTAGTTTTTTTCCTTCTGTTTTTTTTTTTTTTTTTTTTATGGTGAATGTATTAAAAGGATAAAAATTTGATGACGTGTTTTGAATGAAAATTGTGCTTCAAGTAATGTGAGCGTTGACATTTTAATCACATGTGGAAAGCACTTGCAAGACCCCATAATTTCACTGAGAGTGGAAGTTTGGGCCCATAAAACTAGTATGTTAGGGGTATCGATATTGCATCTTTCTGCGATTTTCATATTCCATATTGGAATGGTTCCTATAGTGTGGTATTTTTGTTTGTTTTTTTATTTCATCATGACCTATTTCATTCAGAGAATTCCTAGAAATTTCTTCATTAGTATGTTACTATAAGCAGAGGGTACGGAATAGGATTGCTTGTTTTCAACTTTTGATCTAAGAACCATAAGAACCTTATTTAGCTACAACAGATCCCATGCTAGTGCACTATGTTATTTTTTGTTTTATTATATCTTAACAAAATTATTTCTATTTTCTGTGCTATTCGAATCTTTTAAATTTCTCGTGGGAACTATGAGTAGTCTCGCATTCTTTGCCATTTTACCATTTATCTAGATCAAAAACAACGGTAGGTCTCCGCACTGGGAAATCAAACGAGGCGTGATATGAATATGCATGTCATAGAAACCAATTGTCTATAGGAAACGTCACATAATGGTATATGAAAATATTTTGCAAGTGTTTCCAAACTGTATTAAGTACAAATAGGACAATGTCCGCTCAACAAGTTTGTAATTCATCTCCAGACAAAGACAGTGTAGTCTTATATCAAATAAACAACATAGAAACCGATTTCGAAAACATGGGATATATATTTCTACAACGGGCTTTACATTATATAGTCTGTTTGGTGACTCTGAAAATAGGGAAAAAAAATCCTAAAAAATCAACGGGTTGTCAGATTTTCTTTTTAATTATATTTATATTAAGGACTTATTATTACATATTATAGGTGAATTTATCAAAAAAATTCATTAAAGAATAAAAAAGTTTGCCATAGGACTTAATTGTAAAATTATGTCATTTTGTCATGTAACAAACATGGGAGTAAATACTACTGAAATGAACAGCAACATGTGGTCAGTATTGACAAACAGCAAGTCAGCTGATTTCATCATTAGCATGTTACATCAGATGTTTACTACTGGCCATACCAAATATGGACAATATTCAAATTAGATTTACACCTGTTCAGGTAAAAATCAATAATGATGATACATTATTACATAACTGATTGTGGAGCATTTAAAGTACATGCAAACTATCCATTCCCTTTATGTGCATAGAGGTTAATAATAGAGAACAAAATTACCTGAAAACGTTGTTTATTCTGACCAGTACATATCAGTAGTTTCACCCTCACTGTCATGATCCCCATCTGAATCAGTGTCACTATCACTGTCTAGATTTATAATAATTTTTGGAATTTCCTCTATAATGTGGTCAGATTTCCAATATTGTGGTTCTATTTTGTTTTCAAAATGATTACAAAAGTTAGTCCACTTTTCTGGGGTTATGGTTTTAAATCCTTTTATTATTAAGTCCTTTACATCATTAGTTTTAAAAGTGTTATTTTCCCGTCCAACATAACCCTTGACATCCCCCCATACCATTTCGATAGGGTTAAATTCACAATGGTATGGGGGGAGGCGCAAAACATCATGACCTTTCCCACGTAAAAATTCATCTGTTTTATGAACTGGTTCGGGTTTCTTCAGTTTAATGATTTCATATAATTCAGTTTTTTTCATTTTACCATTAAAAGGAATGTTTTTGTCTTTGAGCCACTTTTGCATATCCCCCTTTCTTGTAGCTGATGTTGGTGCTTTGGTACCTTCCTTTATTACACTATGGTAAGACGCATTGACCATTACAACAAGACTTTTAGGTGGAAGTGCGGGAACTAATTGTTCTTCTACCCATTTATTAAATATGACAGAATTCATTTCGGAATGATAATCTCTTCCATCTGTGCTTAAAGTTTTAAAAACTAATTCACATCCAGGTAAAAAACCAGTTTTACATCCTGCATGTAAAATTACGAATCTTTGTCCTTTATTAAGGGGAATTTTTCGGGCATCTGAAGGGTTAGGTGGTGTCCACTGATGGGATGCTGTATGGTGGGTATCAACCCAAGTTTCGTCCAAGTAAACAATGCTATATCCTTGATTTCTTTTTTGTTTAATTGTACGTAAAAAATTTATTCTTTTATTAACGAGGTCTTTTCTTTCAACAAGAGCCTTTTTATTTCCATTTATTTTTGCATATCTAAAACCAAGTTCATGCAAAGTTTTCCAAAGTTTATATTTTGACAATTTTAAAGAATGGTTTTTCTCCAAAGTGACACGCAATTTTCTAATTGAAACATATTCATTTTTCGAAAAAAATCCAACTACTACTCTCCTTATTAAGTCTTTATCAAAACTATCCAAGGAATCTTTGCATTTATTCACAGAGTTTTCATTAAATTCCACAGGTTCTTTTTTCAATATCTTATTCAGAAATGAACGGCTAATGTCCAGAGCTTGTACAGTTCTATCAATGACTTTATTCCATGCATAAAATGGAGCTTTTCGTTTACTTTCGGCCCCAAAATATTTGTAAATTTTCAAAATTAATTCCCTTTTTTCAGCAGAAGCTTTCACAGGCATTTTCACTACTTGTTTACAATATACATAAACTGTATATAACATAATTTGAAGCAAGAAAATCATGAAAAAAATGTTTATCTAATTTGCATATAAGAAATTAACATTGTATATGAATTGTTTAATCTTTGGAAAAAAACAAGTATTAAATAAGAATATTATTTAATTTATATATTTATATAAATTATACTTTCACGAAATTAATTTATTTGATTTTGGTATCATTTTTTTAAGTGTTAATTTAATTTTTTATATAAATCAGCATGAGTGAATAACAAGGGACATGTCCATATAAGGGTCTCATGTGACCAGCAGTTATTAATTGTTTACAAACAAATATCATATGGTCAAACTGTTTATCAATTATTCAAAACATCTTGAATCTTTAGCCTAATATGGCATTCCCATGTGACTGAAATTAGCATAACAACAGACAGGAAAGAACAGGTAAAGCTGTTCATTATAATGGCAGCCTCCTTTACTTACAATCTGATAAAATTAGTATTGGGCCCTATGGAGATTTTTTTTATTATTTGAATTATTTCTTTGACAACCTTTTCTCAGATATGTATTGAATAATGTGTGCCTAAAATGTTAAAAAGAACAATAGAAAGCAAATCCCTGATTTTTAAATACTTTTTTCCCCTATTTTCAGAGTCACCAAACAGACTATGCAAACATCTCTTCTTTATTTATAAGGGCTTGGGTTGGAGAATGGTTTCGGTCGTCGACCAACTTCTGATACCAAGCATAAAATCATTATCAAACGGTTCGCGCCCAATACTCGCTTGAGTGTTAAGATTTCCATTGTGCAAGGTAGGGGATTTCACCGGCAAGTTGATTTTACTATCCTGGATTACCCTCATCAAAACGTGTTGTGGTCATTAATAATATTATACACCAGTTACCCAACCACTTATGATCGTATAGTAATTGGATTTACAACTACCTGTACATTCAGTATTTTTCACCACTAATAGTGTTGTGAGTTCGAATCCCATTCATGGAGGGGTGTATTCGATACAACAGTATGTGATAAAGTTGGTCAGTGACTTGCGACAAGTTGGTGGTTTTCTCCGATTAGTCCGGTTTCCTCCATCAATAAAACTGACCGCCATGATATAACTGAAATATTGTTGAAAATGGCGTTAAACACCATAAACTAAACAAAACTTGGACGAAACCAATCAATTATTTATAATACTCGCATTAAGACCGTGTGACGAGTTCTATGGCACTAATGCTGCAAATTGTTTGAAATCACGACATTAATGCCGCTTCCAAATATACACCAGGCGAAATGTCATTTAAGTTTGTCTGATTGTATATATATTTTTTTAGCTTTCTGTCAGTAATGAATTAAGCTATGTCTAGCATGTCTTGAGTGTAATATGTAAATCTACCACAAATATAAATTTGTTATTCACCTATCAGTACTCGTATTATCCTGTTTTGTTTCTCGTCTTAAAGCTCTCAGACAAATATTGAATGAAAGTTACTGGACGTAGATACCGTAAATCTTATTACTTCTCAATACATGTTAGACAAACGATTAATTTTTTTTTAACTTTCTGTCAGTAATGAATTAAGCTATGTCTAGCATGTCTTGAGTGTAATATGTAAATCTACCACAAATATAAATTTGTTATTCACCTATCAGTACTCGTGTTATCCTGTTTTGGTTCTCGTCTTAAAGCTCTCAGACAAATATTGAATGAAAGTTACTGGATATAGATACCGTAAATCTTATTACTTCTCAATACATGTTAGACAAACGATTAAATTTCATGGTCATGACTAATACATCATTTAGACGTGATTCCGTTTTATATAGAATAAATTTAAAGTGGTAAATACGATATCTAGTATTTGAGAGTAATTTATTTGTCCAATATATAATTCATGAAGGAATTCTGAAAAAAGAAAAAGGGGTATAACATACACGTATGACTGGGTGTGGGGGAATACATATCAGAGATGTTTTCTACTGGATCAGTATAAGACCATATGAATTGATACGGTATAACATATACATTGATACTATACGCAGATTGCAGGTAAATATATTATTTATTTGTACGAGCTTTAAAAACAGGAGAAAAACAAGTCTCTGGTTAGATTTTCTTCCCTTTTCGGAGACGAGAGTACAAATGAATTTTATATTTCTCGACAATGTACGTATATTCTGTTTATACTGCAGTTTCATGTCTGCAATAAAAACGTAGATATCTAACTTAGTGCGCAGGACGCGTTTCTAGAAGAACCTTCATCAGGTACGAGTGCGCAGGAAGCGTTTCTAGAAGAACCTTCATCAGGTACGAGTGCGCAGAAAGCGTTTCTAGATGAATCTTCATCAGGTACGAGTGCGCAGGACGCGTTTCTAGAAGAACCTTCATCAGGTACGCTCAAAGCCAAAATATTTGAAAGCCAAATACTTAAAAGTCGTTAGTGGCCAGAAAACCAAAGGGCCTAAACAGGAATGTCAAACAATATTAGATCTACACACAAACAAAAAAACAAAAACAAATTGGAGATATTGATTTGCACTGATTGCATCTAAAAACAATTAACAGTTACGAGATTCATACCTCTGAATTACTTGTAGATATGTGGTTAATGTAACTATTATATCTTGATCTCCTTTGAACAACTATGTACTAAAACACCGACCAGTAATGAAAATTGCACAACGAATTTCGTTCATAAATCTTTTAACAATTTCTAAATACTTGATGTTATTCTCAGTCCTCCTGTTGTGGTCTGTTCGTGTTGTTTTCCTAAATGTTAGCATATATTTTTCCAAGCATTGAGATTTATATTATAATCGGATTAATAGATAAGTCTTTATTTTGGTATCCATTCTTTTAACAACTAGCGGTAAACCCTCTTACTATTAATTCAGGGTATGTAAAAATAGATGATGCAGTAGCGTCAAAACTTTTAAACATCAAGAATTATCTTTAATCCCTTTGTTAATTGAAATATATATCTATTAATTTAACAACTGATGATATGCCCTCTAACTATCAAGCCCGTGTATGTGTCATAAACTCTTAAATATCAAGCATTAGATTAAACGTATTTTATTGTTAACTATATAACATTTGGATCGGACACAAGTTATTCCAACTTGCACAGGTCCTCTCCACATATTTACATACATTGTTATATTCCATGCACCAGCAAGTAATAATGTATAAATAACAATTACATTGTATAACAACATTGAGAAAAAAAGAAAAAAAGGATTTTTGAAATTATATAATATATTGAGTTATAACAGTACAGAATTGTCATATTCGTGGGGGTAAATCAACAATGGAGAAAATGTTCTCAAAAGAAAATAGTTAAATTCAATATATGAAGTGTGATCACTGTGTGGTAAAATGTTTCGTTTGTTTGATGTACAACTGCACTGATTTGAATATTTGTGCATTTTGTTCCTCAGATAAGCTATCATCGCCAAATACTAAAGTTTCAATAAGTAAACTGTCAAGAAATTGCAGATTATTTGTCAACTGTTCACGAGCTTCAACACATAAACAACACTCTAGAAAAAAGTTAATCGCATCCTCTATTACCTATCCACAGACACAACCTGGGTCATTAATTAAATTTACCCTAAAAAGGCCGGCATTCAAGTTACTAGATCTATGTCTTAGTCTAGTGTGTAGGACATTTAACACTCTACAACCATATGAATAGTATCTAGATGGTTTCAATTAATTAACATCATTTATTAGTGACTTTTTAAAACTACTAACTGTCGGGGCACTTCTTATCTCTGGTGTCAAATTGTTCCAAAGTTTGATCGAAGAAGGAAAAAATGAGTTGCGATACAATTGTAACCTAGTAAATGGGTTACTATAATCTGTTTGATTACGCAAATTGTAAGCATTTTCGTTTCGCTCAAAGGGTAATAGACAAACGCATAAATACGAAGGTGCATTGGTATTTCGAATTTTGTAAAACATATTTAATTTTCTTCTTCTTCGACGAGAGTGAAGTGGTTTCCATCTAGTTTCGAAATCAAGCATTATTCTTTAATCTCTTATACATATATATCCATTAAATTAACAACTAATGATAAGACCTTTTACTATTAATCCCGTGTATTCAAACAAATATGGATGATGTATGCAGTAGCCTCATAAGCTCATAAATATCTAGACTATTGTTTAATTCCTTTAACTGACATATATATTTGTATCCATCAACGTAACAACTGGTGGTAAGCCTCTTTACATTAATTCATTGTAATATAATAGATGGTGTATACATGAATGAGTGTTACAAGCTCGTAAACATTTAGAATAATTTTTCAACTCCTTGTTAATTGAAATAATTGTATGTAATAGGGAACACATAATTGATTTCAAACGCAGTGGAAATGTATTCATTTACGTGCAGTCATGGGTTTTTGATTTTTATTTTATTTTTACAAATTTTTTGTTTAAATATCATTAGTATACTCTGTAATATTTGAAAGGGTGCTAAGGGTGGGTATACTTGTTATATTATGGGGAAATATGAATATTTGTATTAACTTTCGGATTCTAGAATACACAATCGCTTGATGATAATAAGGAAAGTACTAAGTATTATATATACCACGAATCTTACAATTTAACTTATTTAAACCAACGAATCCTAAGGATGAGTTGATTTAAATAAGTTCATGAGTAAGATCCATGGTATACGGTATATGGTTTGTAACAGAAATCAATATCAATGCTTTCGTTGAGGTCCGCAAAATCATGGAATAACATCAATATCTTGATGTTATTCCATGATTTTCATGTTAGACCATGGTTTGTAAAAGTTCACTATTTTTAAGTTGATTACTGCATAAAAACTTCAAAGGAAAAATGCGTATTTATGTTACAACAGATGTTACAGTTATTTTTGTAAATCGATTATGTTTATCAATATATTTATACAAAAGTATTAAGGAGTGGATGAGTAGAGTAAGTTAGTGATTGTAGTTTATCGCAAAGTGACCACTTGTTCAGCTATATCATGGAGGGAACAATGTACATGTCGATGAGATAATGGTGATGTTCGCTTTGTACTAGACCAATATATTTAGTTTGGTTTTTATAGTGCTAGCTCACTGAAACAACAGTCCGCGGATAGACATGTCTCTCTACTCAGACACATTATTCTGGTTTCAAGCCAGACGGTATTTACTCTTACTTATTATTGTTGCATGCTTAGCAAAGGAGTAGTAAACATATATTTGATAGTCTTTGGTTTGACCCAACCGGGGTTCGAAATCACGATCTACCACACTAGTGTCTAGCACGCTAACAATTATACGCAACCGACGCGGTGCAATATACTATAGATTAATGTCAACAATTGCCCATTCGGATTTTTCTAACGTTTATTTGCGATAAGGAGATCGAAATCATGCTGAATGCGCACATCGTGTGTTGAAAATTCTCCATGTTTCTTGAAATGCGTAGAATTTCCTGTCGTCTGACATCATTATAAATTTTGATGAGACAAATTCGGTTTGTTTGAGGTACACACTTTAACAACAATGAACGATGTTTTTGACAGAACTAGGAAACTCAATTACTACGTGATCGTTAGCGTCCATAGCAACAACCGATAACCATTTGTACGGGTCACAGATGTATATTTAATTATCTTCGACCTCTTGGTCCGACAGTAAGGACACAACATCCTGGCCAAAAAGAAAAGGGACAAATGGACAAATTACGATCTAGAAAACAATATATAGAATACTAAAGACCGAGCATCACGAAGCCCACGAAAACCCGTACCCCAGTATACGTAATTAAACACAAATAACATAAATAAAACATGAACCACCTACAAAACAAATGGAAATCAAGACGAATAGAACATGAGTTTGACTCAGAAATCGTAGCGGACATCACAACATGAGAAAGTTTTGTTAAGTAGACAGACTGTTCAATATCAAAACGA
This sequence comes from Bathymodiolus brooksi, assembly GCA_963680875.1. Lineage (NCBI taxonomy): Eukaryota > Metazoa > Mollusca > Bivalvia > Mytilida > Modiolidae > Bathymodiolus > Bathymodiolus brooksi. Next base: position 74,149,578 of record OY804579.1, read on the forward strand.
CAGAGACGTTTCGAAAGGAAAAAAAAGTTACATGCAATATCTCTAGAATGCAATTTCCTTAAGTAATATAATTCTGTCTTCACTGTCTCTTTGATTTTTTTCTTTTGGTGCAAATAGTTGAATTGTTAATATATGGAACGTTTTCTGTTAATTGTCTTCATTTAGTTTCTTATGAATAGTCTTTTTTATGCAAAATTGAAAAATTAAGCTAAATCACGATAGAAGAAAAAATTGTGATGTAACCAAATATTTAATGAATGTGTGCAATTTCAGGCGAAATGTAAAATGAGTATCAAACAAATTGCATGCATTATCTTTATTTACTCTATCAACATTGACAAAACAAACCCATTACTTCTAATGAATGGAAGAAATAAAAAGCCCTATAATCCTATGTTATCATTATATATTTGATTGAACTGATGTCTTCATAAACATGATAAATAAAAGTCTTATTCATTTAGTTAAAAACAAATCACATGTCATTAAGTTGTTTTTAAGCCAATTATTGATATACAACTGTATATTTACTATAAAAACATTTGATCGTCAACATTTTCTAGTACTGTTTTTGAGAATATTAAAAACTACATGTAATCAAATAGAAGACATTTTTCTGCATAATAACAATTATTTGAAATAAAAACGCCGTTCCTTCTTTACTTTATTTGTGTCTTAATTGTAATAGAAATGCAATATATATATATGGTCTTTAACCAACAGATTCTAGCTTCCTAGCTAGTAGTCAGTAAACGACGAGCATTCCTTGACCCTGTTATTGTACTATCCATGTTTATGTTGTCATTCATTTATGTGATAGAATGTGGTGTTCTTGAGTGCAAGTGAATCTGTGTAGGTTTTACCGTTTTCTTCAATATGTATTTCCTTCGGTGAACCAGTTATCAAGAGGAGAGGGTTGGAATCTCATTAACCCCGCCATATTTTTGTCCCTGTCCCAAGCCAGTACCTACACTTCCAACGTCGTATGTCTTGATCTCTTTTGTGTTCAATGTGTACAGTTAAAATTAGAAGGGGTTGTTCGTTTTGTTGATATTGTTGGAATTGTTGACCACTGTTTAGGCTTCCTTTTCATAATATAAATATGGAAACGACTATACGCCAAACAATGAAGAATTCAATAAAACTGCAAAATATGAAGAAAATATAATACGTTCAATGTCACAAAAGCTCTTACAATAAAAACGTAGATATGTAATTTAGTGTATATGACGTCTTTCTGGAATAACCTTTATCAGATACTTCCACATTCTAAAGAGTAGAAAGCCATATAATTTAAACGTATTTAATAGCAAGTAAGCCGAAGTGCTTAAACAAGATAGATTAAATCTGCTAAGGTTACATATGTCTGATGGAGATTGAAATCAGTTTAATTAAATTACATTATTGAGAAATTGTAATTTAAAATGCAAATATATCCAATACACCATATCAGACCAGAAGCACTGAATACTGGATGGATGATACGCCATTTTCGTTTTTGTATGTTGGATTTAGCAAACTAGTATATAAATACCTATGTAAATGATGTACATGGTTAGATATACAACTAGGAAAATTGTAATGTATTGTTTCTCTTGGTAACGGTTTTGTAAAGTAGAAGATTGCTGTGTGAAGTGTTTTCGTCCATAATCGATCATCAAAGGACTTAGAAATAATTGTGTAGACGTAGAAAATGTCATCACTAGCAGCAATTTGCTTTATTTTCTAATGCACCATGAAAACAAATATAAAACCTGGCTTTCTCTTATTAGATTTTTGTTCCAACAATACATCACGAATATTTGAATTGTTGTTTTATGGCTTTCTAGGGTTTAATTTCTGTAAAACTATTAATTTGATTAAATTGTTTATACGGATCCTTTTATAGAATAAATAGACGTGTTTTATTTGAAAACGGTTCTTTGTAAATTTAATTCAGTGTCCTATGCTATTTTATAAATTTCTGTTGTAAACAAAACAAAGACTGTCTAGGTTTATAGGTGAATATAATGATGTCCTAATCAAAACACTAATTTAGTTTGTTTTAATAAATTTGAACTATATATACAGACATGACACAAATGCGTAGGTTTGTTCAACAAAAAAGCAGAAATATTACTTCCTGTTAGCAGCATTTCAAATTGTAAATGTGTCTCAGAAACACGCACACAGATAAATATTGTAAAATTATCAAAGGAGATCCACCTGCAGTACAAATAAGATGCTTTCAAATTACAGGATACTATACACAAAGAAAAAAGTTAAGCACCCTCATGTTTTTTTTTTGAAATGACAAATGATACAAGTCTCACGAGATTACTGACCAGATAATCTCAAGAACGCAATGGCGACCTGTTAGGACATTGCATTGACTGTAAGAAACCACACAAAAAAATCAAGAAAAATGTTAATTTAATGAATATTTAATCCCAATATCACAAGGCCAGTTTTTGCAGTAAAACATGTCCATTTTAAGTATTGATCTTCACAGTTCAAAAAGCACGATAAGATTGTCATTTCACGTTCAAAACGTCACTTATGAATCACTTGACGACAGCTATTGTTCAAAGTTCAGTACCAGGTGTAACCCCCACGTGCTTGGATGACGGCCTCAACCCTGCGTCTCATCCCTCCAGTTAGACGCCGGATGTCCTGTTGTGATAGCTGCTGTCATTCCCGATGCAATGCTGCTTCCAACTGACGAATGTTTTGCACAGGGGGTTCCCGAGCCTGTATGCGACGGCCTAACATATCCCAAATATGCTCTATGGGATTCAAATCCGGGCTCATGGCTGGCCAAGGAACAGAAGTCACGGCTTCGCTTTGTAGGTAGGCGTTACTGCTCTTGAACGATGAGGCCCGGCGTTGTCATCCATATAAACAGGTCTTGTAGCAAGTGGGTGGTTGTCAAAATGGGGGACAACAACTGGTTGCAAGACGTCTCTGATGTACTGATCACCAGTTAGGTTGCCTTGTATGGTGACTAAATCCAGCTTGCAGTCATGAGAGATACACTCCCAAACCATTACTGAGCCTCCACCGTAAGGGACAGTTGGCTGGATGTTCCTTGGGGTATAGGCTGCATTTTTGTGTCTCCAAACCCTCATCCGGCCGTCGGTTACATGAAGCAGAAACCGGCTCTCGTCTGACCAATGGATCTTGCGCCATGTCCTTAAATTCCAACCACGTCGTACTCAGCACCATGCCAAACGTGTTCGTCGATGTCGGTCTGCCAACAGTGGACGTTTAATGACTCTCTTTTACTTAATTCCCGCTGATTTCAGACGGTTTCTAACTGTTCTTGTTAACAAACGTCTATTGGGCAGGCAGTGTTATTTGAGTACGGAACTGGTTGCGAATGGCACCCGTCTAACCAAACGCTGCAATACCCTGTCGTCACGATCAGATGTTACCCGTTGTCTGCCGGATCTTGGCAAGTCTTTCACATTATTGGCTTGTGTGTGTTTTCTCACCAGTCGGCTGACTACAGTATAGTGGTAGCCCATCTGACGTCCAATAGCTATGAAGGACATCCCTGTTGTATGCATGCCGATTATTTGCCAATTTTGGGCTTCTGATATTCGCCTTCGTATTATGCTTACTGAGAATGAATATTTTTTTTAAAACACCGGACTTAAATACCCAAATTCGAAGCGTGAACATACTGAATTTTGAGTAATGCGTGAGAGGCATGGTTCACGTGCATGACTAGTCGATATTAGACATAATGGTCACACCTGTGTGAGCACATCTTTTTAATGGAACATTGTTCTTGCTATAATCAATATCAATATTAAAATCTAAACTTAGTGTAACTTATTATGTTTTAATATATCAGGGGGTGCTTAACTTTTTTTTGTGTGTATATGTCACTCATTTGATATTTTTGATTGGTATTACACATCCGGGTAGCGCAAAGGCCTTCATGTCCAGATCGCATGGTTAAGAGTGGTGTGCCAGTGACGATATGTATACTACCTTCAGCAATATGAAGTAGAGCATTAATAGCAACACCGATATGACATATATAAACGTTAGAGATTACCGAAGGGGCAATACAAAATGGACAATCCAGAGAACCTGGCAACATAAGACGAAGACAAACAACAACAAAAAAACACAATATCGTTTTTATGATATCATGCTTCAAAAATGCAGTTGTCCCTTTCTGTGAATAATAGAACCCACCCCCCTAGAGATCCCATGGTATAAACGTTCTTACTAGTTTCCCCGTTTCGGGATAAGAACCCTCCGCTTTCAATGTCGAACTAATCAATGCCACAGCTCGCCTCTAGAGCTGGATGTAAGCGGATTCGTGTTTTGAATAATGTTGAAATACCACTACTAACAAACGCTGAACACACATCTTAATAACTACACTCTGCACAAAAAAGAAACGCATAAAAGGATCTTAGGTATTTTAATACATGTATTTTAAATCAACATTTTTCAGTTACACTTTTAGATATCGACTCAGAATGTTTATTATTGAAAAATTAACAGTCCATACTTCAGAGGATAAGTAAACAAAAAGTCCGGTTATCACAGTTCAGCACACTTCCGGTCACGTTAAAGTTAGTACCGTGTATGACCACCACTGCTCTGCACCTCCTCGGCATAGACTCAATCACATTTCTCACATTGTTTCTTGGTATTGTTCGCCATTCCTGTTACAACATTTGGCGGAGTTGATCGAGGGTCTGCGGTGAAGGTTGTCGCTGGCGCACACGTTTATCCAGCTGATCCCATAGGTGTTCAATGGGATTCAAGTCCGACGATTTGGAAGGCCACGGAAGCACATTGATGCTGTTCTGCTCAAGGTAGTCCATTGCTACACGCGCTGTGTGTGGCCTAGCGTCGTCCTGTTGGAATAACTCCCTCTGTCGGTCAATTACGTGCAGGAGGTGAGGTTGGAGAATTTCGTTTATGTACCTTACAGCCGTTAAATTGCTCGGGACATGTACTAGGTCTGTTTTGCGGTCATTTGAGATAGCCGCCCACATCATGACACTACCTCCACCGAAGCTATCCCCTTCCTGAACACAGGAGGAAGAGAAACGTTCATTCCGGCGCCTATATACACGTATTCTGCCATCACTCTTCTGCAGCAGAAAACGAGACTCGTCGCTGAATCAGATTCTTCGCCAGTTTCGGAATGTCCAGCCCCTTAATCTGTTGCACCATCTGACTCTTTCACGTCTGTGTAACGGCGTCAATACCGCTTCGAAATACGGCCTTCTGGGTCTAATGTCATGCTGTCGAAGCCGGTTTGCAGACGGTTTGTGTGCTGATTCTTAGCAATCCAGGTATTCTGGCTGCTGTGGTTGATGCGGCATTGGTTCGATTCCGTAGATGAAAGACCCGGATGCACCGATCTTGCCCAGGAGTAGTTATGCGAGGTCTTTCACTCCTTTGGCTTTTATTCGTTGAACCAGTTTGTTGGAATCTGTTCCGTAGCCTGGAAATGGTGCTCTGGTTAACATTCAGAGTTCGTGCTACCTCATTTTGGGACTCTCCGGCTTGGAGACGACCGATAGCGATATTTCGAGTGGCAGGGTCTAACATTGGCATGGCAGCATATCAACTTAGTAATAAAAGTCAAGCTTCAAACTTGGTCCTTTAATACACTTTAGTTTAACAGTTGAATTAACCACGAAATGCCCGTGAAAAAAGTTACCGAATTTTCGGTGCGATACATGGGATATTCATTTTTCAGAGGCGCTGTGCACATGTGGCAGTGAGCCAAATCTAATGAACAGGCATCTAAAATTTAAAACTTATCTTTAAAAAATCAATGACTAAATTGGCCATTTAATTTTACCTGATAAATTGCAGAATTTGAATTTTTAAAAATAAAAGTGGGTTAAGCGTTCCTTTTTTTTAACAGTATATTTTGATACAACAGATGATGCACCTATCCTTATTTAGCTATACTAGATTGTTCTGTCAATCACAATATACGAATATTTATGTTTTCCCCAGACACTATTTGACATTATATAATATTTCCCACTCAAAATAAGCACAATATAATCGAAAGACATTTGTCAATTTATTTAATACTTGCTAGTAACAATTTCGCCTATTTCAACCATAATTAGTTCGTTGTTAATAAACACCATAATGTCGCCATGACAACAATACAAAGCCATTTGGTGTATAATATCACTGAATAATTGAACACCGTATCGGATGTAGCCTTCCCATGTTAATGTATTATTTACTCATCACAACCAATGTCTTAATCGTCTATGGTTCTTTTTTTTAATCACCCCGGGCGCGACAAGCAAACGACTGCAGAATTGGGCTTTGCTGCTTCTCGGCAAATCATGCAGTAATTAAGGAGCAAGTGCAAAGACTGGTTGGCTCAGAATCAGGATAATCTGTCATGCGACCTATCTACTTACGGACAGTTGTTTAAGTGAGCTACCACTTAAAACATCAAACGAAGTGTGTTGGTCTAGCATATCACGGACATAATCATCATTTCATTGACATGTAATTTAGAGAAGTAACTGTTTATCCTTCCTAAGAACCTAAGTTCAACTCCCTATCAGTGATTTCACCACTTAAGTTGTGAGATCGAAACCCTCTTAGGGCGAGGTGTACTCAATAGAACATCGTGATTGTGTGATAAAGTTTGTTAGTGACAGGTCGGTGGTTTCCCCCGGGAACTCCGGTTTCCTCCACCAATAAAACTGACTGCTACATGCTAACTGAAATATGGTTGAAAGAGGTACTCAAACCATAACCTTAAAAAAGATAGAATCTGACTTTCACCTGAATTCATAAATTAATGCACTTGATAAAGTGTGGTGGCGGTGTGCAAAAACTCTTTTTTTAAGTGACTCACAGAATCAGATGTCTAATACTGTGAAACTGCATACACTTCATCTATTCGAAAATAAATTTGTGTTAGTCTAAAAATATAATAACTAATGATTACTCTAAGCAACCTATTGCGTTTATTAGACAAAAGAAAGAATGATCGACGGTTTCTATAATAAAGCTGTCTGTTTTCTGATACATTTATACAATGTGATTTCTAACAAGGTCGAATAACTGTTTCTATCTTTTACGACCTTAAAAATCTTATGACATAAAATACTAACAAAAAGGAACATGAAACATTAAGATAAACAGTAAATGCATCATTTATATGATCGCTGGTGAAAGTGGTGCTTGACTGTAGAAAATTGAACTGAATGTGAGATTAGACAAGAACGTATCAAAGACAAATTAAAAGACTTACAGAGGCTAAAGCCTTTAATCTCTCTTTCATGTATATTGATGATGTTTTGTCAATTAAAACTCCAAACCTTGCTACATGTTACTGGATGCCATTAATATACCCCAAATGACTTGAAATAAAAGAAACAACAGAAAAGGTTTCCTCGGCCTCATTTATGGGCATTTACCTCCACTATGACATCAATGATCAACTGTCTACCAGACTCTATGAAAAAATAAGAGGCGTCTTAAATTTTACCATGATAAAATTTCCACATTTTGATAGTAATATACCAACCGCACACGTGTATGGAGGTGAGATTTCATAACTCATGCGTTACGTTCGACCTTATAGTTTGCATTAAGATTTTTTTTTCACACGTCTTCTGAGTACTAAACTATTAAATCATGGATTTTTAAAGAATCGTCTCATCTTGTCTTTCCAAGAGTTGTTCCGAAGATATCAATACCTTGTTGAAACATATCCTGTCACTTGCGTACATATGATGAAAGATGGTATTGACAATGAGTTTTTCGCACAAAGACTATTGATTCCCTATTATGTCTTATGGTGGGATGCTGTACTATCAAATATTTAAATGATGGTTGAGGCTGTCATGTCTCTGTAATACATAGCTATTATTATGCATATGACAACGTCTGTGTCACGTAGATTAAATATATTTGGTATAATGTTCAAGATTATAGCGTCTTTATAATAATGCTGTTCGACCGGTTATATGTGAGGGGTGACATTCTTTTACTCACATGTGGAAAACGCTTTCATGACCGCATTATTTCTCCAAGAGGGGAGATGTGGACCTATATAATTACTTAGACCACACCACTATTTATTAAAATGCCTATGCCAAGCCTGGAAATTGCGCAATCGGGTATACGTGTTTAAGGAGTATCGACATTGCCTCTTTCTACGATTTTTCGATTAGATATTGGACCTCTCCCGAGAATGTGGTATTTGTTTTCTTCAAATTGTTTACTACTTTACAGTTGAGTGGTAAATGGGTCGGCAAGCTCTATTTTGAAAGTTTATTCTTGCTATATAATACATTTTGTACAGCCTGTACTCTTAGTGATATACTTTTATAATGTCTTAAACGCACTCATCCCCAAAATCAGCTCTCCCAACACGTCATGATTTCTAGGAAACCCCATATAGTACTTTCCATTTATGTGGACATTAGGTTGATTGTAATCCCAGAAATGATAAAGTTAATATCAAACTTTCCAATTATCGCCACAAATTGTGTTTATAAAACAAAGGAAAGGATGATCAATGACCGCCTGTTATGGTTTCTTTTTGCCAATTGCCCTTGTGATGATGTAGATTGTGTATTCCAACAAGGGCAATGTACTTTTATTCCTTTGCATTACATAACAAAACTGTTATCATCATATAGATGGTATGTCTATGTTTTACAAGCGCGGAAAGGCCTTATAATACAGCTAGAAATAACGAAACGAGAAGAAAAAGGCAAAATACAAATTAGGCCAAGCAACTATAATTTTGGGGACAAACACCATAACATTGAATCAATGTAAAACACGATATCCTCTTGTACAGACCATGGATGAAACCTGCTTTATGTATGACACCCGTTGTGGAAATCTCATTTACAAAGCATGTGCATACTCAAATTCGGGTCAAATGATATAACATTATAATTGGTATACAGTGACAATAAACCTTGAAACAATGTATAAGAAAATTAAAGAGATTGGTTTGGTTTGGTTTATGGGGTTTAACGCCACTTTCAACAGTATTTGAGTTATATCGTGGTGGTCAGATTTATTGGTGGAGGAAACCGGAAAAACCACCGACATGCTACAAGTCACTGACAAACTTTATAACATAATGTTGAATCGAGTACACCTTGCTTGAGCGGGATTCGAACTCACAACTTTAGTGAAGATAGGCACTGATTACACAGGTAGTTGTAAATTCAACTACCATACGATCACCACCATGATACCACTTAAAATTAAAGAGAAAATACCAACAGTACAACATATACAGTCTGGACAGTAAATATTAAACATAACCTTCAACTTACTTAAAAATTACCAGTATTTGGTAGAAAATAAAATAACATCAATTAAAATTATCGATATAAATAGAAAATATTTGTACAGGTAGAAAAGTGAGCATTGGGTGGGCGTTTCTATCCTGTTCGCAGCGAGTGCAAATTAATTGTATATTTACCGGCAATGTACGTATATTGTATTGATCCTGTAGTGTCAAAATGCCCAGCAAAAAAAGCCAAATTGTCTATATAGAGCAGCAATAGGAGTTGTAAGCTAGTCATATTTCTATTGAAGGTAGGCGGAATTAGAAATACACTATGTACCCTCTACAAGGCGTACCACTGACAACTCCGATTATCAACATTCCATCTCAGCGTTCTCTGTAATAGTTTCACGCTTTGTCCTAATAGTTACGACTATCATTTTTGATACAACGTAATCATGTTTTTTTTTAATATAAATGTAAGGCTGTATGTAAATAAAGGTTTACACTCATTGTCATATAGGCGACAAATATCATTCGGCAACATGATCAAGTAATGAAATAATTTAGGAATTAATGATGTATTGTTGATGTTTTTTTTGCGGAAAAATTTGTCAATTTTGCAATTTACTACTTTGATATAGTTTTTGTTGAATTGTTTCCGTTGCATGACCGATTGCGCTGTATCGTGCATAAATCTGGATAGAAATGAAAGACCATTGTCTAAGCGATATCCACTAGCGTGATATTGGATAAAAGTTATTAAGATACATGTTAATACGAGAATGCGAAACAGAATTAGAAGGCTGGGAAACACGCTTATATGAACTCATATGTTATTTGAATTAGACATTGAATGGTTTCATCCTTTGGCCTCACATGCAATGTCATTGTGAGAGGACGGACGTTTGACTACCTAAGCCACCAACATTGCTTATTAGATATATCTACAGTTCCAAATTATGTCATATTATTAAAACTAAATTGATCCTCCCTCAAGAATAGATGGCCTTAGCTGATTTTGGCTATCTCGTTTAGGCGGTTTGGTTTTCTTGCTCCTAAAGATTTTAAATTTATTTGGTTTTTAAATATTTTTGCTTTGAGCATACACGATGAAGGTCATTCAAGAAATGCGTCGTGTGCACTAACTGTAAATTTGATATTTACGTTTTCATTAAGTGTTATGTATATTCTTTTCGTTTGATAATAGGTTTTTCCCTTTAACTATATATGTAAGATATAAATAAAGTGGGGTAACCTGTTTGGATAGTATGCATATTCCAGGTTTTAATTAGTAACATGTATTTTTTGCACGAGAAAAGTTTTGGCGGTAATTAGGGTGGGGTATTTTAATTGACATATAAAGGCCTGTTTGAATAATTTCATTATCGAAGGTGCTCACATAACCCGAATAATCCAGTCGTTTTATTACGCTCCCGCTGGTCGCTACATTAACACCTGGATGCATTCATTGATAAAAATCCGTCAAACCGGAGATAGTAAATCGCTATGACTTATGTGTATTGCGACATCGCCATTAGACATGCATGGCGCGTAAAATAGGAGTAACTAAGCTAACTCGAATGATCCAGTCGTTATATTACGCTCCCGCTGGTCACTTTTTGTTTTTCGTTGAATTTAATGGTGTAATTGTCTTCTAAATTTGCAAAGGCACAATCATTCTCCATGTTTGTTTTGTCAATATTACAAACGGAAGTAAAGGAAGTCACTAATGCGTATACGCGCTAATATCTGATATTTGATTGGTCGTCTGAACCAGACATCAGCTGACGGAGTTTTCCCATTGGGCGCGTTCAAGTCCTCATCTAGCGATAGTGCCGATAGAGGGCGCATTATTATTCGAGTTAGTGCTCACAGTAACTGCGATCCGGAAGTTAGTATAAGTTTTTCGCTGCAGAGTTGATTTTATATTAGTACATTGTCATGTTTGTAATTAAGTTTTAAATGTACTGTAAAATATTTATCGAATTAAAAGTTGCTTCGTAAGAAAAAAAAAAGAAGAAAAGTTACTGCGAGCAACCAAGCCTAATTTATGTGTTGTCTTTTTATTTGCCCATATGAGTTAGACAGAAAATAATTTAAATTCGAACGAGCTAGTGAGGGAAAATTTAAATGTTTTTTATTCCATTGTACCTTTTAAAGATTCCAGTGCATTGTCTGTATTTCGAGAAGTGAATAGGTTTGATATGAAATGACAATAATCGATATTCTTGAGTATAATGTGGGATTTCGTTTTGTCTTATTTGTAGTTATATTATCTTGCTTTGTTCGATATTATATTTGATTTAATATGTTATTTTGTCTACTCAGATTTTTTTAGTTCTCTTTAAATGTCACTGATATGTTGGTCATATTTTTATAATGATCTGTTTCTATTTGATTTGTTTCCTATTTTTACTGCATAATGTCTATAAATATGTAAGACTTCCATTCTAGAGTAACCATTACCACAGTTAAAAACAAAAAGAAATATTGCCAAGACTTAGTCTCCTCTCTAATATGAATTTCACGTCAATATAATGGTGGAGCTTGTCAAAACATTTTATTTTAAATAGGTTTATTAACGTCTCTCACGTATAACGTTACGTTATAATGAACACCTTGAGGGGGATTTGGAGTATGTAGCATGCATCTCGGTTTTCCTATGTTATCATTATTTACATCCCTACATTAGAGTTGTTGAAAAGATAGAAAATGACGAACTCCTCTGATAAAAAAGTATTATATGTATTAAAGAGGCATTATCTGCCATAAATTTGTGTTACCCATAAAAACTATCAGATATGATTGATGCCTTAATAAAACGTGTTTCTGTAACTTATAAATGTTATGAAATGTACGCGCATCGGGGAAAAACCGTGCAACTGCTCGTGTTTTGAGATCGATCAAGAAATGGACGCCATCTTATTAATTATCGACATTGTTTACGGAGATTGTCGAATCGTCATTAAATTAGTACAACAATGCAGATATTTCTTATTTTTTGTGAATCTGCTTTTAGCCGGTGTTAATTACGGACAAAGAACCATGCAAGTTTGCAGTTAATAAGCGACAAAATACAGATTATTCGTTTTTACCTGTCACTAGTAAGGTCAGTTGCATACGGAAAAAGCGAAGTCAAATTATTTGCTTGCAAGGAAATAATTAACCGATGATAATTTTAGTTCTCAAAAGGCGAAAAGTGGTTCGATTAGCTGTTTAATGTGAAATATTTACCTTTATTTCATCATTTTAAAGCTATTTACCAATTTCCAAAACATATAATTGTTGGGGTCAAAGTCGTAGCTAATGCCCCTTTAAGTGATTAACATGATTTATATCCAGCAGGCGTAAAATCCAGACGTGAGTTTTTCTAGGAAACACTATATAACTTTATTTATACAGGAAGTTGACAAATTTTGAAAACAACAATACAATAAATAAATTAACAAAGACAAAAAACAAACAAATAAGTGGACTTGAGTTTCTTGCATGACAATTTAGTGTGTAACGCCGCTTTTTCTCCAGTATTTCAAATATATTATGCTGGTCAATTGTATTGGTGGTGGACAGCAGAACTCGACGAAAACGACAAATTTGTTGAATATATATTTGCTAGCTATCTATGCAAGATCTACAGTAATACAATATATTCTTGACTTTCATTATATAGTGCTTCATCTTTCATTTTGATTGTCCAATATTTCTAAACATTTGATTGTCCAAATACATGTACCTTAAATTTATGCTATTTACTTCATTTCTCCATTGATATTTTTGTGGAAGTTGATCCAGACAGTGTCAGCTCATCTTAATTTAGAAAGCTTTGGAGATCATAGTCTGGCAACTATCTTCATCTCAATAGTGGTCGTAAATAGGATCGTTTCGGTATAAATATATCATTTTAACAGTATAGTTTGTAATATCAAGTTTATGGTTCTCTATGACAATTATAGAATGTGCCTTAAGCTTTTTATGTGGCATTTAATAATTTCTACATATCTATGCAAATTATTTCAAATAATATATCCTCGTCTGACAATAATTCGGTCAGTCATTGGACAATGTTTGATTATTTTTTTCATGTTTGAAAAGTAAACATTTTTTTCTTTTTAATTATGTTCCTCATCTATTCATGCTCACATGTGTAAAGTTCAATGAAAAAAAGATCGAGAATAATAACACACTGACCCATATTTGTTTACTACCCTTTTTCCAAATGGCGTCCTATTACGTCACATAAAGTCGGTCAAAGGTCAATAAAGCACATGATTTTGTCATAGGCCAACCAAACTTAAAAAGTAAACAAGATTAAGAAAGTACAGTATTTTAGCTTTTTCAGTGTAATTGTTTAAGTCTGAAACATTTCAAAGCATGTTTTTTTAAATAGTTTAAAATTGAAGTATTAAAAAGTAATTATTTTATGCAAATATTAAGCTTACTTACCCATATAATAAAGTATTTAATCCAGTAAATTTTGTGTTTTTGCTACATTCTGCCATATTTTTGTAAAACAATTAATGACTGATTTCAATTCATTTTAATCACATTTATTATCAGAGTGGTAACAATACAGTTTTGTTGATGCTATTTGTAATGATGACAGGTTTGTTTTACCCAGATAATCTCATTTTTCTGTCTGGTTTAATTTAATTCTCTGTTCAATTTATGCTATAAATTTTGATTATTGCTGTTAAATTAATAGTTTTTCTATCTTCTCTGTGAATTTCATTTCATTACCCCAAGACGTAAGGGGTATATTTGTTATTAAAGCAGCAGTGGAAATGAAAAATAATCTGCCATTTTGTGACTAATGGAGAGCACTTGTATGTATTTTCCCGGTAAAATCGGCCATTTTCTAGAAAATGGTGGAATCTGAATGATCAATCATCATATTTTCAAAGTATTTTAAAATACAATTGGCTTGGCCTACATTCCAGAAACGGTCATGAACTGTGATGACGATTATGTCAACAAACCTGAAAAATAAAAATGATTGGGGAATACCATCGATGGAAGCATATTTAACAAGCATAGTGATCAGGAAAAAAAGACATTAGTAAAAATGATCTTTTTTACTTGCATGGAATTTATTCAATTCAAACTTCTCTGTTTTAATCTCATCTTGTAATTTTGACGTTGAAAAGAATTCCCTCTGTGTTTATGTACGCTATGAATATACAGAATGACGTCATTGGTCTCGTGCTGCGCCAGAATTGTAAATCAAAACAAATGACCGACTTTATTGCATGACCGAGCAGATGTCACGTCACGATACATATAGTTCCTATAAGAGTCCCAAATAAACCTCGTTTCTCAAACTCGGCTAAGAGGTCACCTCCCTTGACCACTCGAAGAAAACATTTGGTCCGTTCGTACTAGTATTTAGCTTAACTTAATTTGGATAAGTGGAATACTCGGCTTTTTAAGATAAAGTGATTGGTTTCTCCGACTTCACGACAACGCAGTTCGCTTGTAGTTGAAAATGTTGCAGCTGAGTACATTGTGTCCTCCTATGTTCACAAAAATCCAATAACATATTTTTCATCCGGCCTTTTTTTTGCTTTTTTTTTAATTTCAGACTGATACTCTAATTTGTAATTTTTGCCGATTTTGATTAACATGTTTATTCCCTTTGGTTTATTTGCTCCCAAGTCTTAATTTGTTTGTTTTTTTTCCTATCATTTGACTGAGTATGCCTAAGGAATGTTATTCCGTGTAAGCGTGTTGTACCTAAGGAAGGTTATTCCGCGTAAGCGTGGTGCGTCTAAGGAAGGTCATTCCGCGTAAGCGTTGTGGCGCCTAAGGAATGTTATTCCGCGTAAGCGTGGCGCGCCTAAGGAAGGTTATTCCGCGTATGCGTGGTGTGCCTAATGAAGGTTATTTCGTGTAAGCGTGGTGCGCCTAAGGAAGGTCATTCCGTGTAAGCGTGGTGCGCCTAAGGAAGGTTATTTCGCGTAAGCGTGGTGCGCCTAAGGAATTTATTCCGTGTATGCGTGGTGCGCCTAAGGAATGTGATTCCGCGTAAGCGTGGTGTGCCTAGGGAAGGTTATTCCGCGTAAGCGTGGTGCGCCTAAGGAATGTTATTCCGCGTAAGCGTGGTGCGCCTAATGAAGGTTATTCCGCGTAAGCGTGGTGCGCTCTAAATTATATTTATGCTATTGTTGGTTATTTCAATTGTCATTTGTGTTGATCTCTTGATAAATTATTATCTAATATAAAGGTTATTGTTTTGAAAATTAAATTTAGCTATTTCTGGATGTATTTTATAATGATTGTCAACGACATATCAATATATTTCCTTGAAAGCTATGCTATATCATTATATATATAAACTATTCAATGATTGCAATGCGATTAGCCCACATATATGTTTGAACTTTTACAAACACCGACATCTGTTATTACTATATAATTACTATATATTATTTATCCTCGCCTCCGTCAAATTTCGACTTGACAAAACTTAATAATGGTCACTGACTCGCAAGTCCAAGTACATGTACCAAACAGTCGGGGCAACATCCTATCTGTCCAACCATATGTTTATATAGCTCGTTCACTGCAACTACCATATCATCCGATTGATAACCCCTTTTATATTAACATAGATATGAATTGTCAACATCGTGTGCCAAAATCATCCTGGACATATTGGGTAAATAATTTCTTTTCTTCATCCTGTTAGAATATGCAATTTCCGTCCGTATTAATGTAACTTGTAGTGTAAAGTGCATTTGTATATTCTGCTGGTTTGATGGGTATGTTCTAATAGCAATTAGTTTAGACAAAACTTTGCTTTCCATTTTGATTTTAATTAAGAATTAAAAGATAGGTATCACATTTAGTGTGTATGACGCGTTTCAGGAATAAACTTCATCAGGTACGCCCACAGTCACAATAGTGGAATGTCAAATGATTTAAAAGTATTTGAAAGCAAGAAATCAAATGACATAAACCGGATTGCCAATGTTATCTTTGCCTGAGAGAGGAGAACATAAGATATATTAATAATAACATTAAGTAAGAACAAACACAATCAATTACAATAAATGACATGTCTAATGATCCATGTTACTGCCAAGAAACTAACTTCTGGGGAAATTATATGCTTTTCTTTCAGACTAATTTGTGGTAATACACAAAAATATATGCCTTTCAATAAATGTTCCTCATTTGGTATATCAGCGTCACCTTAAGAAGGGTGTACTTCATATGTTGCTGCTTTTAACTACATATATTTCCTTATATATTTTGTCGAAAATCAAAACTGGTGCCAGATACTGCAAAAGACTGTTGCGATTTCCTTTGAAACCTACTCACATTTGCATATACACATATTTTTTCTTCTGTCGATTTCTTTAACATGTTCTATCGTGACGTGACATCTGCTCGACCATGCAATAAAGACGGTAATTTGTTTTGATTTACAGTGCTCGCGCTGCACGAGACCGATGACGGCATTCTGTATATTCATAGCGTACACAAACACAGAGAGAATTCTTTTAAACTTCAAAATTAAAATATGAGATTAAAACAGATGAGATTGAATTCGGAGTTCGGTAATTTTGTTATTACCCTTATTGAATAAATTCCATGCAAGTAAAAAAGATCCTTATTACTAATGTCTTTTTTTCCTGATCATTATGCTTGCTAAATATGTTTTAAACGATGGTATTTCCCAAGCAGTTTTACCTTTCCGGTTTGTTGATGTAATCGTCATCACAGATCATAACTTTTAAAATACTTTGAAAATATGATGATTGATCATTGAGATTTCACCATTTTCTAGAAAATGGCTGTTTTACCGGGAAAATGCATGCAAGTGCTCTCCTTTAGTCACAAAATGGCAGATTATTTTGCATTTCCACTGCTGCTTTAATAACAAATATACCCCTTACTTCTTGGGGTAATGAAATGATATTCACAGAGAAGATAGAAAAAGAATTAATTTAACAGCAATAATCAAAATTTATAACATGAATTGAACAGAGAATTAAATTAAACCAGACAGAAAAATGAGATTATCTGGGGGAAACAACATGTCATTATTACAAATAACATCAACAAAACTGTAGTGTTACCACTCTGTGATAATAAATGCGATTGAAATAAACAGAAATCAGTCATTAATTGTTTTACAAAAATATGGCAGCATAACATATTGCATTGACAAAAACACCAAATGCACTGGATTAAATATTTTATTATATGGGTAGGCAAGTTCAATGTTTGCATCAAATAATTAATTTTTAGTACTTCATTTTCAAACTATTTAAAAACAAAAACATCTTTTGAAATTTTTCAGACAAAACAATTACACAGAAAAAGCTAAAATACTATACTATCTTAATCTGGTTTACTTTTTAAGTTTGGTTGGCCTATGACAAAATCACGTGATTTATTTACCACTGACCGGCCGTATGTGACGTAATACGACACCATTGTGAAAAAAAGGTAGTAAACAAATATGGGTCAGTGTGTCATTATTATCGATCTTTTTTCCATGGAACTTTACACATGTGAGCAAGAATAGATGAGGAACATAATTAAAAAGAAAAAAGGTTTATTTTTCAAACATGAAAAAAATAATCAAACATTGTCCAATGACTGGCCGACTTATTGTCACACGGGGGGATATTTAAGTGTTGTTTCCAGCTTAAGCTTTTCCTGGTACTGCACAGCTTATTATTGTATTAACTCTCTAATCTACAATTTCCGTCAGGTAGCCTAAGCAGAGTTGGTGTTATCCCTCCCAATGACTTTTTTTTCTATTCTTTTTACTACGAGTATATCTCACGTAAGCATTCTAAAATTTCATCGTGTGCACTAAGTTATATGCATGTGATAATCCATCAACGCTTTACAATTCATGCAATATAAAGGACTAGAGCTGCATTGCTGCGTTTTTAATTGTACCACCACTCTTAGATTCATCACTCATCTCGGTATATCATGTGAATAGTTATTTGTTGTTGATTTTCTAATATCCGGACATGTGTAGTATGAATATCCCATCGAGTTTTCTATTAAGAGGATCAACATTTACGTCATGATTTATCAATAATAATTAATGAGCTGCTTATTTTAGATTTGTAGCATGTTTAGGTGAATATAGTACCACCAACATGATGAGAAAATGAACATTTAATAACCATGATCATTTACATAATATCTGCAAACATCTGAACACAATTTATATTTAAACTACTATAAGATTTTACTTCCGTAAATATGCAGGGCAGGTAACTTGTTTATTATCAAAGATAAGGAGGGGATGTCGTGGTCGAATGGTAGTTGAATTTACAACAACCTATGTAATCAGTGCCTATCGTCACTAAAGGTGTGAGTTCGAATCCCGCTCAGACGAGGAGTACTCGATGCAACATAACGTGATAAAATTTGTCAGTGACTTGCGGCAGGTCGGTTGCTTTATCCGGGTACTCCGCGTTTCCTCCACCAACTAAACTGACCGCCACGATATAACTGAACAATTGTTGAAAGTGGCACTAAACACCATAATCCCAACCTCTAACTTTAAAAGACAGGGATAGAAAAAGGACAAACACCTTTGGATGAAACGTTTGAAGATACCAAAAAGGTAATACGAAAACCGTAAATCGAAGGACAGGTAATATTAAGGCTAAAATAAAAGGTCAAAATACAACCAAATGATCTAAAAATACTACACAGAAAACAACTACAGATTCATCAACACGAACTCAGGTTATCCCACCTTATAACAGTTTAAAAACTAAATAGAAAATACATACAATTTGTTAGAAGGACAGTGGATTTTAAATTGAGTTGGACGAACTTATCGTATGTAATTTAATTCAGAGACTGATGTGTGGGTCATAATTGCGCTTTATTGACAATAAGGAAAGAATCAAATTTAAATGTCATTTAAAGGACATTGCTTGAGTTACATGTAACTAACAAATATATTATTGTTATATATGTAAGCATAAGTTCTACAAATCTAAAAAATCAAATTAAAGAAGAATGAAATGAAAAGATCAGTAAAATATAATTATTTGTATTTTATTTCCTTTTGTCCTAACGAGGTATTTTTTCGACTGTTTGTTCTAGAACCGAAAAGGAGATCTCTTGGATTCTTTCATATAGGATTCAGTAACACTTCAAATTGAGGAATAGCTTGAATAGCTTTGTAAATTATTCAGATTATATATATTTCAATATATAATATTTACAGTTACGTCGATCCGAAACAAAAACACCACAACAAAGTAAAGTAAACAACATGACATTAGTATTAACAACATGGAACTCCCACAATATTCAGAATGGCTAAAATGTTCCCCTTTATATATGGCACATATGATAATAATTCTCTTAGCCAGTAATGGAAACATGACTATCATTAATTGAGACGCTAAAATTCCGTACGGATTAAGGGCTTAAGTAAATAATTTATGGCACGATGACTAAAGATTTACTTTAGATTATCCCCCATTCAAACATTAATGATAAGAAAGATACGAATCGGGACAAGATATCTTACAGGGATTCTCGGGAGGGGGAACCGTATGTTTATCCGTATACATATCTAGTCATAATTCCAAATAAAATCGAAATAGAAAGCAGATCTATCGACACCTCATTGTTGTTGTTTCCGTGTTGTGATGTACATTAAGATTTCCTCAGAAAACGATGTTCGGTTCGTCTTTACATCCAGTTGTTTGTAGGAAATCTCAAGTCTTATTTACGTTATGTGTGTTTGCTTGGGTATAGTGGTGTCCAACACATATTGTTTTGTGTATTTTGATTTGCTTCTCTTCGTCTTGTGTGTTCAATTTTGTCAGTTTCTCTGGATTGTCCATTCTTGATTGCTCCTTCGATTTACTCATGCTTAAATATTCGAAATCGGTTTCACTTCGATATATTGGGGATAAGATTAAAGTAAAATACCAAATTAGAGGGAAAAGTACAGAAAATCATAAAAACAACATAAAACATACAATTAAACGGTATAAAATAATTGATTTTGCAACACCAACACTCTCAGAACAAACCGAAAATAAAACCAGATGCGTCAAGATGAAAACTTCTCTTGCTCCATTCATAGCAAGGGTAGTAAGCTTCTTCTTTATAGCACAAATTCATTCATAGTAGTCATTGTTTTAATTGTTAAATCATGGAATTTCTATGTCTATGTTTGGTTTAATGTCAAATGATTGTATTGCAAACTGGCGATTGTCTAGATTTTAAGCTTTATGCCAGATGTTAGTAAGCTTGAAATTAGGATTACAAGGGTACATCATTTTATTTCAAGTTTTATTTTATCTTTTGATCAGTCAGTCAAATTGACATATTTGATATGAAGTCTAGATAGTTCATGGACCACAGGAGGATCATTGACATTGCATATTCAGAGGTTAATGTTTAGTAATATCTATGATAATGATTGAATATAACTGACTTTGTTGTGAAGGGAATGCTATCTGGTAAAGAGAGAACAACAGATAGTAAGAGACAATAAAAACGTAGATATCAAATGTAGTGCTTTCAACGCGTTTCTAGAATCACCTTCATCAGCTGCAGGTACGCCAAAGACCAAAATATTTGATAGCCAAAATAATTTAAAAGCAATGAATGTAATGTTCCATTAAAGTGTGACAGTTGCTGCAGACAGGGCAGATGGCAATCAAAAGCAATGCTTTGCACAATTGGCGATGCATAATAAAGATCGCTTTTTTCTTTCTTTTATTTTTGCATAATAAAGATCGCATCAACTGCGTCTCCGACGATCTGATCTATATAATATATATTCATCACCTTCGTAAGACCGGGTGATATTTTAATTCATTAGTTTCAACCGATTAGCATTGTCTATTGCTTTACGATATTATTCATCTTCTTATTGTCAACATGGCAATATATGATTAACTGGAGAGGATATTGACCTTTGTATACAAGGCCAATGCAAAGTGAGCGATCATATATTTGTGTGTTAGGGGTATCGATTTTGCATCTTTTTGCGAATTTGTTTTTATTTCTAAAGCATGAAAAAAAGGTAGCTGACTTGAAAATCAAGATCACAGCGACAAAACTACTGAAACGATTGTTTCTCATGGTACAGTATATAATACTACTGTAAAACGATCTTAAGCTCTCTTCTTTTCGATTCCTCTTTGCCACGATTACAGTCTTTGAGTAAGTGGTGATAATCAACACATGGTTTCATGCTTATATCCCAGCTTAGAATAGTGTATAAAACTATCCAAACAATGAAAATATAAAATAATTATGAATTATTGGAAGAAGTGCCATTATACATTGTGCGGATTTTCCACGTCTTTAATCTAGTCAGACTTATCTGACAATTGGATAATGTGTACCATTATAAGTCTTAAAACTTCTAAAGGTCAGATAATTCAAGGCATATAATATTATTTATTATTTGAATGAAGATCCAGATAAGGTAGTGTTTCATCAATTATGTTATTGAAGATTGCCACCTCTGATATTCAACTATGTCGCCATACAGGAAGCCATCACTTTATTTGTACATACACTGCTTCATATAAATATATTTACTAAAAGATTTAACACGGCGGATCTGTGGTATGCATAGACTCTATTAATATTCTAGATTATATCCATTACAATTTTAGCTATTGCAATGTGTCCGTTGAATCATAATCCAGCAGGCTTGGGTCCATAACAATATTAATCCCCTTCACGATTTATTGAAGTGTCAAGCCAGAAAAGTGAGCGGTCATGTGTGTTAGCTAGGTGTGTCGACTATACCCTTTACTACGATTTACCCGTTGAATTGTTTATTTTTCATCATATATATCACAACGTTAGAAGAGATCCAAAATTTAAACTGAAATCCTTAGACACAGAGGGAAAATGAATGCCCCTCACATGATCACTCACTCTATTGGCTTTGTATGTACACGTAATTAACAGTGGCTGGATTAATCTTGTTGTGTCACAAACGTCAGTATAGGTAAGTATGCTAATGCAATGTCCACTATGACATTTAACTGGTTGAGCAGATTTGTTGTAAAGAACACAATGACACAGTCTTGAACATTCATTCTTGTTACCTGTGCATTGATCCGATGTTTTCGTGATGAATAACTGTTATTCAAATATGTTTTCGATTTTCATATAGTAACCAAAAAAACCCAATATCCCTAACAACCATTTTAATGTAAGTTCGTTGTGCTCCTGCAGTCAATATATCGGTTTTAATTCATTGCGTTTGCCTCCTTTGCTCTAAATTGACCATTGACGATTTGCTAGGTATAGGTTGAAATATTTCGTAGGCGGTGGGATTATAAAAGCACAGAGATATCACATTTAAAAATTAAGTAATCATTGGTAGTTGAATTGGAAATATATATATAAATATATATATATATTACAAGCTAATTGGTCTTTTATTAATATGGAAAAAAATCAATTTCTGACCATTTATTGGAATATGATATGATTTAGATTTTTTAAAAAGTCTTTAAGATATAAGTTAATAATAAAAGGACATATAATGACATTCAACTGATATACAATCATTTGTGTCCAATTTGATTTGCCTAGTGCCAATTCGAAAATCGTTGAAAGACACCTGTACTTAAATCTATCAAAGCTACAATTGGCACGATGCACAAATGAACAATAAAATATATAACATGTGTCATAGTTCAATATTTACACCAAAGTGTTCCCTTTATCGTCCACCAAAACCTCACTGATAACATCTCTTGTAGAGATTGAATCTAGTGCATATCACGTAAGAACTGATAATAGATTGACACTTTTTAAGACGACCAGACTTTCCAATGTTTACCTATGTAAGACGTAGCATGTTTTTCTTTTTCGTTTTCTTTTTTCTGCTGATTATTGGATGTGATGGCATCCAATCGGAGGAAGCCGGTGACCAATCTGCTGAACACAAAAGATTGCTGTTGAATAATCCACAAGCAATGGATGACCAATTGATTGATCTAGAAAGAAAATTTCAGGCAGTGAATGGGAAGATGACTGCTTTAGAAAACGAAAATAGTCTGCTTAAGTCTACAATGGCAGCAAATAGACAGACTACAAACTCCAAGATGTCTTCTTTAGAGAGCGAAAATAATCTGCTTAAATCTACAATGGCATCAAATACAAAGACCACAAACTCCAAGATTGAGATGATAAAAAGTCAACTTGCAAACGGAGGTATGTTCTATATTCTTACTATGCAAAGTATTATGATCTTAGCTCGTGTGTGCATTTGTTTGACAATGGATATTTTCCTTTTTATGTAGATTTATTCTTCCCTCCATCACGGAGAAGACTTTTACCGAACTTTACTGTATGAGCTACACGACGGGTATCTTATAAGAAACAGGAACTACTTAACATTCGCGAGCACCCGTTTTCATCTATTTAGTTTTCTGTGGTTTACTTTTTGCTATGTTTGTCTTTGTTCTGTATCTGGTTCCCAATTTGGTCTCTTGATTGTCCATTCTTGATTGCCCGTTAGGTTTTCTTTAAAACTTATTTTTACACGTACGTTCTACGTGTGAATGCTTTCGTGTATTCATTAATTAACAACTGTGTTCACCTTTAACACGATCATATTGTATACTACGTTTGAATTTGGGAATCTTTGTTACATTTCTTTTAGCTTTTTGAATTATAATTTAATAAAAACCGATTCCATATTAATGTAGCAGCAGTTACTAATACTTCTGCAGCAGTTTATGTAATGCGTGTTTTACCGTTTCTATTGTTGTTGTTATACAGATGATCTCTATATTTGTAAATCTCTTCACAGTTGGTAATATGCGTTGGTCTTCAATATGTATTCGTGCATAAGTATTATCTATATGTGTTTCAACATATGTGAACTTTACAAGGTCTTATAATTTATATAATCTTAGTTAATAAGTTTTGTTCTTGCTCTATAGTAATAATAAATCAAGCAACACGCATGTTTTATCTACTTACGGAAATGACTCTATTTATTTAACTACAGTGACGCCATTACTTAAAACACGCTCATTCAAAGAAAACTCTTTCCTATGTAAATGTCATATGCTATGGGTGAAAGCCATATGAAACAGGGTCGCGCGAGGTTTTCTCCCATCGGTAAATGTCCAATTACAAGTAGAGATTTGCTCAATGTCAATTGGAGCCATAATAAACGACATGAAGTATTTGACGTCACAATGAAAGTTGCTCCCAAGAATGGCCTTCAGTTATGAGTACTAAACTATTAAATCAAGGTTTATTTTAAAGAATCGTACCATCTTATCTTTCAAACAGTATTTTTGAAAATATCAAAACCATGTTGAAAAGTATTGTCAGTTGCGAACAGATAACGAAAGATGATATTGTCACTATTTCGTCGATGGACTTCTCTACTATCTAATGCTTACGCAATGGTTTAAGTCATCGTCCTTCTTTAATTGATCTAGCATTATACATATGACACATTCTGTGTAACGAGGGTTAAATGTTTTATGCATAATGTTCACGATTACAACGTTCTTTATAACAGTGCTGTTCGCCTGGTTATATCTGAGGGTTGTCATTTTGCTCACATGTGAAAAGCACATTCAGAACCGGGTCATTTCACTAAGAAGGAAGTTTGGGTCTATAAAACTAGTTTAAAACCACCGATTATTATTGAAGTGCCTGTACCAAGCCGGGAAAGCGAACGATCACGTGTGCTAGGAGTGTCGATTTTGCTTATTTTTGAGATTTTTCTCGTGAATTTTGGAGCTGTTCCGACAGAGTGGTATTTTTTGTTTTTTGCTTTATCCAGTTACTATCGGATTTTAAGAGATAGGTTCTTGCATTCCATCAAAATTGAAGATAAGGATATCTTCCCGCTCGTTTTGCGTTATTTACCTCCGTTCCACTTCGCTTCATTCCAGAAAAGACAGAATGTCTTACACTTGTGGAAAATATCCCGATCTTCATTACGGACTCATGTAAGAACGTGTTAGTCCGATTCTAATTTGTTCATTATTTCCGACGACCGTGTTTTATATGATAAATAGTGTTTGATTGTTTACAGGTGGAGTGGTTTACATTCGCTGGGGAAGAAAAGATTGTCCACTATTGAACGGAACTCAATTGGTATATTCAGGTATGATAATATATATGATTATGAAAGGAAAAGTTAAACGGTGATGGTCAACAATTCTACCAGTATTATCTATACTATAAATGATATTAATAAATAACAAACGCAAATATCAATTTGCAGACAGCCTGCCGTACGTGATAGACGCCGGATATATTTATTCATAATATAGTATTACAATGTACATGTATATATTTGCATATTTATAATTCCTACCAATTATAACCTTATTTCTTCAACAACAAAAATATATGTGATAATATCCGTCATAAATCGACAAGGCCGTCCAGGAAAAACCGACGCATGAAACAATGTTTTACTTTTTTCTAAATGCAAAGCTAAATGATTGTCATGAACTTTAACATCGTTGAAACGCAAAGAACTAACTTCATCGTATCTGAGAAATCCTGAAAAACTTGATAATATCATAGCCAGATCTCTTACTATTAATACATCAACGGAGTCTTTAAACATATTACAAAGTTCAATTAACGTATCTGGAGAAATGGGTTCCCTTTTTCTCGTTAGGTTTTACAGCTATACGTTTGGATGCTTCTAAAACGGACGATACAAAAGTGTTTGTAGTTGGGTCTGGTAGTCCGTTTATTTCATGTGCCCACTTTATCCCGTAAACCGCGTTACAAATGGGATGAAAGGATGACCCATTGTTTAGCAAGCTTATTAAGTATAATGCAACCTGTACTGGTTGTGCAGGTATGGCACAGTGACCGTGTAGTGAAATGAATTGTTCCCATCGTTTAAAAACATAAAAATAAGATTTAATCGTATTGTCAGTTTTACTGTTCAAGATTAACTCGCACTTCTTAGGGTATATACTGTACATATAACTGCCTGGTACGACCCCGCTGTCTTGGACTGCATCATGTACGAAGTGGCTTAGCTTGATACCTGTTAAAGATAATTAAAACGTTCATGAGCACACATAATTTTAAAAATGTACTCTAAGGGCTAATAATCTAAATTTTAAGTTTTGCAGACCAAAAATACCGTTTTGGCCTGTGCCCCTCTTAGTCAAACCATCTCCTTGAAAATATACGTGATCTATAATAAATTTTCTGAACTGACCATGCTCATCGATGATCTTTGGCCAAAAAGGGACCGACGTCCATTCCGGGACTACTAATGTACCGTTACATTTCTCCTGTTCTAATTTGTTTATAACCTGTGTTAGGAGGCGCGGTGGTGGAACAAGCCAGTTAGTTTTGCCATACCAGGATAAGGTAAAAGAATATATACCGTTTGTACCAGGGCACCAAAATTGTGAATTAAAATGTTTGCATTTTGTGTTGTAATCGTGAGCAAAACGGTCTACGGAATGTGGACCCCATAACTGGTCTAGATACTTGAATAACCAATCTTCGATTTCCCAGTCGTCGCAGTCGGATGTTCTGCTAAGACTGTCTGCTTTGTCGTTTGCTTCTCTAGGTATCCATACAATGCTCAGTTTGATAGAATGTTTCATGCAGAGTTCGTGAATTTCTATAACACTTGAATGTAATATGTTCTTTCTACTACCCACTCTAATTATGTGTGTTACGTTTTTGTTATCAGTATGCACTTACGAACTTACCATTCAATTTATTAATTACATTTCTCAAAACCCTCTTAACTGCCTCAAGCTCTCTCCAAGTGGAGCTCTGAGCTTGTTCTTCACGAGACCAACTACCATAAATCTCAACTGGTTCGTCCTCTGAACCTGTGGTCAAATGACCACCAAAGCCTATCTCTGAGGCATCACAGAACACGTGAAAATCTTGTGTTTCATTGTATGTCAACTGACATAATTGAGATCCTATCTCATTTAGACTATCTACGTGGTCTAATCAAAATCTGCATTCACTGAATGCCTCTTTGCTTATCATTATAACTGAGTTCCAATTAACTCTGTTTAATATACACTCATATGTGTACCTGGTTCTCAATCTAGACTGATCTCCCAACACAGCTTGTGTAGAAATAATTTGTCCTACTATACTAGCTATAAATATAACATTGAAAAGCACTATTCCACTGTTGTATTTCTCAATCAAACTAGCTAGAAAGTCTTTAAGCTTTTCGATTCGTTTCGTTGTAATTCTAAGAGTACCTTCTGTAAAGTTCCAGGTAAACCCCAACCAGTCTAACGTTTGTACTGGAGGCCATATACATTTCTCTTGAGCAATATGGAAACCAAATTGTTCGAGATCGGATTTAATTATCTTGCTAGTACTTAGTGCTTCCTCGTAACAGGTAGCACCCCCTAGACCGTCGTCTAAATACATAATAATTTTAAAACATTTTCCTCTCCAGTATTTGACTATTTCTCTCGTTACCTTACTGAAAATATAACCGCTTGTTGCTAGGCCAAATGGCAAAACATTGTAAACGTAATACCGGTTTTCCCATTGAAAACCTAAGTACATTCTGTCAGCTGGAAAAATTTGCAAATGGTGATATGCGCTTTTTAAATCATATGAAAATACCCAATTACCTTTATTGAATAATTGTCTTGCTGTGACTGCGTCTTCATTCTTATGTTTAAATTTGTACAGGTGCGGATTAATGTGTCTCGCGTCCAAACTTAACCTCAATTTAGACCCTTTATTATGTGCCACCGTCAAAGGATTTACTACGTAGGGTTTCTCTGTAACCGGGCTTACGCAACCCTTATTTATTAATTTTTCTACCTCTTCTGTTACAAATTTTGTATTGTCTCGTGCCGATTTGTTATTATCTAGTGCTATGCTGTCTGGTATTTGTAAAAAGGTATCTTATATCCATTTTCTATGTTTTCGCAATCTTCACATTTAGTAGGAAGAAGAGTTTGAAGATACCAAAGGGGTAATCATAATCCGTAAATCCGTATAACACGAACTCCACTACAAACCGGGGGTGAACTCATGTGCTCCGGAAGGGTAAGCTGTTCCTGTTCCATTAGTGACACCCGACGTGTTCATCTAGTTACAAACCCGGTGATAAGTCACGAACAAGGAGAAGACCGGGAAGCGTTTACGACAAGTGGAAGATATCCGTGGTGATTTGTGACTCAGCGTATGGAGTTTACATTTCAAAACTCATACGTTATTATAGAGCTTGCGCCCAGTACAGTAATTTTCTGAACAGAGCTCAGCTGCTGGCACAAAAACTACTCAAACAAGGCTACTTTGCTCCTAGGTTGAAGTCATCGCTGCAAATATTCTAAGGTCGTCATCACAATCTGGTTGACCGTTACGATATATCAATATCTCAAATGACAATACATCTTTAATCTCTTAAATAGATGTTTTCTTTCCTCTATCACTGCGAAGATTTTAACCGGACTTGATTATATATGAGTAGCACGCGAGTGTCTTATAAAACGCAGGAACTGCTTACCCTTCCAGAGCACCCGAGTCCATCCCCGTTTTGTGTGGTGGGGTCCGTGCTGCTCATCGCTTTAGTTTTTTTTGTGTTTTCCTATTATGTGTTTTTTACGTTCTGAGTACCGTGTTGTGATGTCCGTTACGATTTCCGCGTAATAATGAGGTTCGGATCGTTCTTACCCCCAATTGTTCGTATGAGGACGCATGTCGTATTTACATTATTTCTGTTTGTTTGCATATGGTGGTGTCCAACACATGTTGTGTTGGTTTTGTTTTATTCGTCTTGTGTACCTTTTTTTGCCCGTTTCTCTGGATTGACCTTTTTAGATTGTCCCTTTGGTATTCTCTTACGTTTATATATTTCATATTTTCACCAAGTCATGGTGGAGACCGTACAACTTTCGAAGTGATGAGTTCAACTTAACCAATAGGAATCCTTGTTTCAGTATCTTCGTCGTTAGCAGCAACCCTCTATCAGGACAATCCTGATAGGAATCACAAGCTCTGGAATATCATATCAACTGAAAGACATATACTTTCTAATATGCCGGCCTATATATCGTCAACCAGTATATGTCAGTATATATCTACCTTTAGCACCTGCGCACTCAAATTATCGATTGGAAGCAAAAAACATAATTTAAAACGTTTTTGTAATGAATAAAAGCCTACAAGGCCGTTTCCGTGAGGTCATGCACAACAACTACACATTATATTACTTTGCTTACATGTATACACAAATATGCGATGAACACCTTCTGATTGTGTTTATGTTGCTCCTCATTTCCCCTCTTTTTGAATTTGTAACTGTCGGACATGTTCTCGTCTATTTTTGCCAGCTGCGTGTCAGATAAAGCCTTCTGGTTGTCTTGGATATTTCTTTGGAAACCATCTAATCTAGTATACAATAAAGATGTCAAACTGTTCAACAATTGATCTTGTGTGCTTTTAACTGCATTTTGTACTTCGTTTTGGATCGTCTCTCTAATGTCGGCGTCCATTTTAAGTGTTTTCTGTTTGCACGGCGGCTAGAAAGTGAAGTACCTAAACGTGTACACCTAATACCCGGATGACGAAACAACCAATTGTATTGGTCGAATCTATATATCTAATAAATATTCATAAACTACGGTAACGGCAATACAATATTTTCCCGCTATACTTAAACGAACCACGAGAAAATATTATTATCAACAAAACAACCTGCTCTCACCTCAACTCATTTAAAATTTAATAAAATGCACGACATAATGACGTCGGAAATCTAGATCATGGTTTGGAACATGCACAAAGATGTGGCATGTTTAACCGATTAATGGGATTTAACCCCCCTCTTGAAAATTGGATCGCCAACAGCATTACATATATAAACAAATATTAAAACCTGTTCAGATTCGCTTCAACTCGAAAAGATCACATGCTATCACAAAATTAATGAAACACAAGCATGGGCAGTTCAATAGCAGGGTTAGTAAATGCTCGTAGTTAACTAACTACTATCTATGAAGGTAGAATATGTTGATTAAGAGCCACTAACCTTAAGACAAAAACATAACTTATTCTTCTGATTTAATATAAGCATCTACAAAAATAATGTTCTTTGTGGGATACCAGAATAAAACATGGTTCTACGTAATGGACAGTAGTTCCTCCTCCAATAGTGGTACTCGTGGAGCAATTCACGTTAAAATTCCTTACCTTCCTTTTAAGTAGTAACCGTCTATCAAGGGAATCATGATGACAAACACTAGCTCTGAAATATCTGACAACTTCATATACTCCATTCAAAATATTCCACTTGTGACAAGATGAAATCACTCATGGAAGACATCTACATTTAATATAATATATTTTACAGACAAACATTCTAGTCTGAAATTATTACAAATTTTTCGCTTGCCACAAAAAGATCATATGACTATTAATTTTGGCATTTCCTGTTTTCGCAATCTTCACATTTAGTAGGAAGAAGAGTTTGAAGATACCAAAGGGGTAATCATAATCCGTAAATCCGTATAACACGAACTCCACTACAAACCGGGGGTGAACTCATGTGCTCCGGAAGGGTAAGCTGTTCCTGTTCCATTAGTGACACCCGACGTGTTCATCTAGTTACAAACCCGGTGATAAGTCACGAACAAGGAGAAGACCGGGAAGCGTTTACGACAAGTGGAAGATATCCGTGGTGATTTGTGACTCAGCGTATGGAGTTTACATTTCAAAACTCATACGTTATTATAGAGCTTGCGCCCAGTACAGTAATTTTCTGAACAGAGCTCAGCTGCTGGCACAAACACTACTCAAACAAGGCTACTTTGCTCCTAGGTTGAAGTCATCGCTGCAAATATTCTAAGGTCGTCATCACAATCTGGTTGACCGTTACGATATATCAATATCTCAAATGACAATACATCTTTAATCTCTTAAATAGATGTTTTCTTTCCTCTATCACTGCGAAGATTTTAACCGGACTTGATTATATATGAGTAGCACGCGAGTGTCTTATAAAACGCAGGAACTGCTTACCCTTCCAGAGCACCCGAGTTCATCCCCGTTTTTTGTGGTGGGGTCCGTGCTGCTCATCGCTTTAGTTTTTTTTGTGTTTTCCTATTATGTGTTTTTTACGTTCTGAGTACCGTGTTGTGATGTCCGTTACGATTTCCGCGTAATAATGAGGTTCGGATCGTTCTTACCCCCAATTGTTCGTATGAGGACGCATGTCGTATTTACATTATTTCTGTTTGTTTGCATATGGTGGTGTCCAACACATGTTGTGTTGGTTTTGTTTTATTCGTCTTGTGTACCTTTTTTTGCCCGTTTCTCTGGATTGACCTTTTTAGATTGTCCCTTTGGTATTCTCTTACGTTTATATATTTCATATTTTCACCAAGTCATGGTGGAGACCGTACAACTTTCGAAGTGATGAGTTCAACTTAACCAATAGGAATCCTTGTTTCAGTATCTTCGTCGTTAGCAGCAACCCTCTATCAGGACAATCCTGATAGGAATCACAAGCTCTGGAATATCATATCAACTGAAAGACATATACTTTCTAATATGCCGGCCTATATATCGTCAACCAGTATATGTCAGTATATATCTACCTTTAGCACCTGCGCACTCAAATTATCGATTGGAAGCAAAAAACATAATTTAAAACGTTTTTGTAATGAATAAAAGCCTACAAGGCCGTTTCCGTGAGGTCATGCACAACAACTACACATTATATTACTTTGTTACATGTATACACAAATATGCGATGAACACCTTCTGATTGTGTTTATGTTGCTCCTCATTTCCCCTCTTTTTGAATTTGTAACTGTCGGACATGTTCTCGTCTATTTTTGCCAGCTGCGTGTCAGATAAAGCCTTCTGGTTGTCTTGGATATTTCTTTGGAAACCATCTAATCTAGTATCCAATAAAGATGTCAAACTGTTCAACAATTGGTCTTGTGTGCTTTTAACTGCATTTTGTACTTCGTTTTGGATCGTCTCTCTAATGTCGGCGTCCATTTTAAGTGTTTTCTGTTTGCACGGCGGCTAGAAAGTGAAGTACCTAAACGTGTACACCTAATACCCGGATGACGAAACAACCAATTGTATTGGTCGAATCTATATATCTAATAAATATTCATAAACTACGGTAACGGCAATACAATATTTTCCCGCTATACTTAAACGAACCACGAGAAAATATTATTATCAACAAAACAACCTGCTCTCACCTCAACTCATTTAAAATTTAATAAAATGCACGACATAATGACGTCGGAAATCTAGATCATGGTTTGGAACATGCACAAAGATGTGGCATGTTTAACCGATTAATGGGATTTAACCCCCCTCTTGAAAATTGGATCGCCAACAGCATTACATATATAAACAAATATTAAAACCTGTTCAGATTCGCTTCAACTCGAAAAGAGCACATGCTATCACAAAATTAATGACAACACAAGCATGGGCAGATCAATAGCAGGGTTAGTAAATGCTCGTAGTTAACTAACTACTATCTATGAAGGTAGAATATGTTGATTAAGAGCCATTAACCTTAAGACAAAAACATAACTTATTCTTCTGATTTAATATAAGCATCTACAAAAATAATGTTCTTTGTGGGATACCAGAATAAAACATGGTTCTACGTAATGGAAAGTAGTTCCTCCTCCAATAGTGGTACTCGTGGAGCAATTCACGTTAAAATTCCTTACCTTCCTTTTAAGTAGTAACCGTCTATCAAGGGAATCATGATGACAAACACTAGCTCTGAAATATTTGACAACTTCATATACTCCATTCAAAATATTCCACTTGTGACAAGATGAAATCACTCATGGAAGACATCTACATTTAATATAATATATTTTACAGACAAACATTCTAGTCTGAAATTATTACAAATTTTTGGCTTGCCACAAAAAGATCATATGACTATTAATTTTGGCATTTCCTGTTTTCGCAATCTTCACATTTAGTAGGAAGAAGAGTTTGAAGATACCAAAGGGGTAATCATAATCCGTAAATCCGTATAACACGAACTCCACTACAAACCGGGGGTGAACTCATGTGCTCCGGAAGGGTAAGCTGTTCCTGTTCCATTAGTGACACCCGACGTGTTCATCTAGTTACAAACCCGGTGATAAGTCACGAACAAGGAGAAGACCGGGAAGCGTTTACGACAAGTGGAAGATATCCGTGGTGATTTGTGACTCAGCGTATGGAGTTTACATTTCAAAACTCATACGTTATTATAGAGCTTGCGCCCAGTACAGTAATTTTCTGAACAGAGCTCAGCTGCTGGCACAAAAACTATTCAAACAAGGCTACTTTGCTCCTAGGTTGAAGTCATCGCTGCAAATATTCTAAGGTCGTCATCACAATCTGGTTGACCGTTACGATATATCAATATCTCAAATGACAATACATCTTTAATCTCTTAAATAGTTGTTTTCTTTCCTCTATCACTGCGAAGATTTTAACCGGACTTGATTATATATGAGTAGCACGCGAGTGTCTTATAAAACGCAGGAACTGCTTACCCTTCCAGAGCACCCGAGTTCATCCCCGTTTTTTGTGGTGGGGTCCGTGCTGCTCATCGCTTTAGTTTTTTTTTGTGTTTTCCTATTATGTGTTTTTTACGTTCTGAGTACCGTGTTGTGATGTCCGTTACGATTTCCGCGTTATAATGAGGTTCGGATCGTTCTTACCCCCAATTGTTCGTATGAGGACGCATGTCGTATTTACATTATTTCTGTTTGTTTGCATATGGTGGTGTCCAACACATGTTGTGTTGGTTTTGTTTTATTCGTCTTGTGTACCTTTTTTTGCCCGTTTCTCTGGATTGACCTTTTTAGATTGTCCCTTTGGTATTCTCTTACGTTTATATATTTCATATTTTCACCAAGTCATGGTGGAGACCGTACAACTTTCGAAGTGATGAGTTCAACTTAACCAATAGGAATCCTTGTTTCAGTATCTTCGTCGTTAGCAGCAACCCTCTATCAGGACAATCCTGATAGGAATCACAAGCTCTGGAATATCATATCAACTGAAAGACATATACTTTCTAATATGCCGGCCTATATATCGTCAACCAGTATATGTCAGTATATATCTACCTTTAGCACCTGCGCACTCAAATTATCGATTGGAAGCAAAAAACATAATTTAAAAAGTTTTTGTAATGAATAAAAGCCTACAAGGCCGTTTCCGTGAGGTCATGCACAACAACTACACATTATATTACTTTGCTTACATGTATACACAAACATGCGATGAATACGCACTCGATCTGGGGTTTTCCCCGACGGATGTTCCGGCCACCTCCCACGTGAAATTTTGACGACGTAAACACCCAATTTGACTTATTAAATCTGTTTTGTGTCATTAAAGTAATTGAAATAAATATTTGAATATATCATTACTTACACAATAAGAGTTTGATTCAATATATGTGCTCAAATTGCGCTGATTCCGTCATCATACGTGAAGGGGACTAAACGGAACAGCCGTTGTGTGGCGGATTCTAAGGTCGCCTAGGATCATAAAAATTACCGTATTTGTCATATTAGAAAAGAAATAATTCATGGCTGCCGTAGATTTGTGTACATTTAACCATGGGTTATGCATTTATATTCGTATTTTATCCCTCGGAAAAAAATAATCGAATATAAATGTCCAACCCATGGTTAAATGAGCACAAATCTACGACTGCCATGAATTATTTCTTAAACATACGCAGGTGCTGTGTTTTGGTGGTTTTTTTTACATTTTTTTATTGTTGTCTGAATCAATTATTGTTTTATGCAATGCCCTTCATCGGATACGCTTAAATTCAAATTCAAATTCAAAAGATTGAAAAGCCAAAGTATTTAAAGGTTTTTGTGAATTATTCTAATAGTACGTATTTTATTTGCTATATAAAAAATGCTATTATAAAATTCACCAGCTATCGTCGTATATGCATATTCACGGACTAAGTACTGTCATGATTCCTGTGTGATTTCATATATACAGGACTGTGGTGCATACAAACATAAGTATGCTCCTTTTGTTTCTTTACATATTCATTTTTTTCAAACGTACTATCGAAATTTGTAAATTGTCGCCTTCCAGTGACGTAGTTTCAAAATACATTGACGTAAGTTAGTTACTTATTTATTTTACTTTTTTTTACTACTTAAGTTGCTAAAATCAAAATACCCTCAAATTGGAAAAATCCAGTAATTTAATTGCAATACAATCTCCGTCTACATAGAAAAAACAACGGTAAACACGAATTCCTTGTCTTACTGTCACTGGATCTATACCTCTGCTGGTGGACTATTATTACTCATGGATCAACCCAGTAGTGGGTATTTCATGTTTGATGAGATATATTTATTACTGATTTTGGTCATCCTAATTATACCCTTGGGTTTTCTTGCTTATAAAGATTTATAAGTTCCCTGACTTTCCAATCATTTGACGTTTATTGTACCTGATGACTTCTAACAGAAAGGCGTCGTGCTGTTTACATTTTTATTAACTAACGTTTGATAAAATTGTTTTGCTATGACAGGTATAGCCGGCGGAGGACATTATGGTGAATCTGGAAGTGGATCAACCTACCTTTGTTTGCCACACGATCCAGATGTTGCCCCATCAAATTTTCCATACGCACTTGACTCCGCTTCCTATGTAGCTCGTGTATGGGGAGCAGAGTATCAATTTTCGTATGGAAATGTCAAAGTTGATGATGACGTGCCGTGTGCTACTTGTCTCGACACCAAAGCCGTCACTTCTATGATGATTCCAGGAAAATCATCATGTCCTTCTGGGTGGAGAAAGCAATACAGTGGATATCTCTGTGCAAACTACTATGGTCATCCAGCAGCATCTGAGTATGCCTGTGTGGATGATGATCCGCAATATTTTGAAGGCAGGAGACAAAATTTAGACGGAAAGTTGTTTTATCCTGCTGTTGCTGTTTGTGGCTCATTGCCATGCCCTCCTTATGAAAACTCAAAATATTTGAAATGCGTTGTTTGTTCTAAATAGTAAATATTTTTAAAACAGCTTAGGAATTCTATTTTTAATTAATAGCCCACGGAATGAGTATTAAAACAGAAATTCAGTTTCACCCCCTTTTTGTGGGTTTTGTGTTGGTCAATCTTTAGTTTTCTGTGTTGGTCAATCTTTAGTTTTCTGTGTACTAATTTGATATCATTGTTTGTCTTTTTGTCATTGTTCATTTGGCCATTGCATTGTCTGTCTTTTCTGGAATGACGCTTTTGATTACCTCCTTGCTTTCTTCAAACGATTCTATCAAACATTTTGATAATCACGACAATGATTTGTTACCATTGACAACAATGATAGAAAACAAATTATTTGTGATTTCATTCTTTGCAGATTTACAAGTTTCATTGCATTTGGTCCTTTTGATGCTTGAGATCAGCTACTAATGGAGCATGCCCTCAAATGGCGTTGATTACAGCAACACACCTGCTGTACATTGAATGAATGAGTCGGCTGATAAAGGCTATATAAATCCGAGACAATACAATTTGTAAGCAATGTTGGTGTTTGAACCGAACCGAAAGCATGTCCAGTATCGTCACGTCTTCTCACACTATCCGTTACGCGATCGTGGCACCTGTTGCCTTGATGATCCTATGTTTTCATGATGAATAACTCTTATTTTAACATTTTTTCATTTGCATATAGTAATCAAAAACCGGTATCACTACCAACCATTTTAATGTAAGTTCGTTATACTTCTCCAGTCAATATATTGGTAATAATTAATTGCTTTTGTCGATTTTCCTCTAATTTGACCATTGACCAAAAGCTGAGATATTTCTATTTCATTATAAAAGCACAAATATGAAAATTAAGGTAATTATTGATAGTTGAGGGTTAGGAGTTGTGGTGTTTTAACACCATTTGCAACAATATTTCAGTTATATTGTGGTGGTCAGTTTTATTGGTGGAGGAAACCGTAGTACCAGGAGAAAACCAAACTAATTGGTCTTTTATTAATATGAGAAAAATCAATTTCTGATCATTTATTGGAATATGATATGTTTTAGATTTTTTCCTAAAACTCTTTAGGATATAAGTAAACAATCTGTAAAATGACATATAATGCCATTCGATTGATATACTATCATCTGTGCCCAATTTGATTTGCCTAGTGCCAATTCGGTAATCTTTGAAATACACGCGTACTTAAATATATCAAAGCTACAATGGGTACGATGGACAAATGAACAGTAAAATGTATGACATGTGTCATAGTTCAATATTTACACCAAAGTATCCCTTCTATCCTCCCTCGAGGCAGTTTTATACCCTGTTGAAAATAGTTGATAAAATAGATAGTACCTCTTTAATATCATTTGTCATAGTTCATTTACACCAAAGTGCCACCTTTATTGTCCCTAAATGCACTCTAATACATTGGTGAAAATGATAGTAAGTACCTCATTGATAATATCTCTTGTAGAGATTACGTCTGGTGCATGTCACGTAAGAACTGATAATAGATTGACACTTCTTAAAACGACCAGATATTCAGTGGTTACCTATGTAAGACGTAGCATGTTTTTCTTTTTCGTTTTCGTGTGTCTGCTGAATACCGGATGTGGTACCATCCAATCTGAGGAAACTGGTGACCAATCTGTTGAACAGGAAAGATTGCTGTTGA
Organism: Bathymodiolus brooksi; assembly: GCA_963680875.1. NCBI lineage: Eukaryota > Metazoa > Mollusca > Bivalvia > Mytilida > Modiolidae > Bathymodiolus > Bathymodiolus brooksi. The sequence goes on from OY804579.1 coordinate 74,187,500, forward strand.
ATATTCCACTAGCATGAATGACCGATTGATTGATCTAGAAAGAAAAATGCAGGCAATGAATGGGGAGATATCTTCTTTAAAGAGCGAAAATAGTCTGCTTAAATCTACAATAGCAGCAAATACAAATTCCGCAAACTTCAATATATCTTCTTTAGAGAGCGACAATAATCTGCTTAAATCTACAATGGCAGCAGATGCAGACTGCAAACTCCACGATTGAGACGTTTCAATCCACAATTTCAACAAATACAAAGACTACAAGCTACAAGATGTCTTCTTTAGAGCGAAAATAATCTGCTTAAATCTACAATGGCAGCGAATACAAAGACCACAAACTCAAAGATTGAGATGATAAAAAGTCAACTAGCAAGCGTCGGTATGTTCTTTAATCTTATTATACAAAGCATCCGTGTCTATTGATGATCTTATTTATTTCTTCCAAAATAATGTTTGAAAGACAACATGGAAATAAACTTGATTTAATAGTTTAGCACTCAAGATTGAACACCATTCTTCGGCACAACGTCCAGTGTGACGTCAAATTATTCATGGCGTTTATAATGTCAACTGCGAACAGATGACGAAAGATGATATTGGCACTATTTTGTCTTATGACTTCTTTACTGACTAATATTCTTATATTAGACTAATAGAATACATAAGACAATTTATCTGTAACGTGGCTTAAATACTTTATGTTCAGAACTATAGCATTTTATATAATAGTGCTGTTCGCCCAAATGAGATGTTATTTTACTAAAACTTGGAAAGCACTTTCATGACCGGATCATTTCACTAAGGTGGGAGACTTGGGACAACAAAACTAATTTAACCCCGCCGCCTTTTCTTGAAGGGATGTACCAATCCAAGAAAGTGAGCGGTCATGTGTATATGTGTTAGGACTATCGATTTTGTCTCTTTCTGAGAATTTTGTTTTGAATTTCGGAGCTGTTCCGATAGACTGGTATTTTTTTCATTTTATCCTTTTACCATCGTATTTTATGAAAGAAATAGGTTCTTGCATTCCATCAAAATTAAGGATCGGGATATCTTCCACTCGTGTAAGATATTTTGCCTCTTTTATCCTCGTTTCGCTTCGGTCGATTCCGGATAGGACAGAATGTCTTACACTCGTAGAAAATATCCACGATCTTCATTGCAGACTCGTTTCAGAACCTGCTAGTCTGATGTTCATTTGCTCATCATTTCCGATTACTATATTGTTTATGATAAATATTGTTTTTATTGTGAACAGGTGGAGCGGTATGCATTCGCTGGGGAAGAAAAGACTGTCCATTTTTGAACGGAACTCAATTGGTATTTTCAGGTATTATAATATATTATGATTATCAAAAGAAAAGTTAAAGGGTAATTGTCAACAATTCTACCATTATCAACAAAACAACCATCTCTCACCTCAACTCATTGAACAAAATATACAAAAATGCACGACATATGACGTCGGAAATCCAGATCATGGTTTGGGACAGACACAGATATGTGGTGGGATTAAACTGATTAATAGGACGTAACCCCCTCTTGATAATTGGATCTCCAACAACAATTCATATATAAACAAAATATAAAAACATGTCCAGTTCGCTTCAACTCGAACAGAGCACATGCTATCACAAAAATGAATGACAACACAAACATGGGAAATACAAGAGCAGGGTAAATAAATGCCCGTCGTTAACTAACTACTAGCTAGGAAGGTAGAATATGTTGATTAAGAACCATTACTCTTAAGAAATAAAAAAAAACATATACTTACTAATTGAATATCAATCTGCCATAAGCATCTAAGCCAGCAATGTTCTTCGTGGGATACCAGAATAAAAGATGGTTCTACGTAAATAAGGGTAATAACAAAATTACCGAACTCCGAACAATCTACCAAAGGGAAAGTCAAAACGCATAGGTAAATAAACAGACAAAATCAGTCAACAACCGGAAACCTGGGAAATCGGTAATGACCCTGACTTGGTACAGGCATTTCCAAAGAAATGGTGGGTTGAATCAGATTTTACGGCGCCAAACCATCCGCTTTCATTACGGTTCAAAGGTTCCGGCTGTCACTATAACAGCATTTATAACAATACTGGAATAAAATAGGTAAAATAGTAGTCAACGGAAAGTTCCTCCTCCAATAGTGGTACTTGTCGAGTCACTCATACTAACATTCTGTAGTTTCCTTTTTAGTACCAAACATCTATCAAGGGAATAATGATAGGAAGCACAATCTTTGACATATCGTATCAACTTAGATATATATACTGCATTCGAAAGATTCCACTTGTGAAATCACTCGTTGGAGCTATCTGAGACCTTTTTAGACATCTACATCTTATATTATATTGTTTTTACATACAAACATTATAATCTGAAATCATTACAAATGTATCGCTTGTCACGAAAAGGACATATGACTATTGATTTCGGTACCTCCCGTCTTCGCAATCTTCACATGTAATAAAATAAGGTGTTTTGGGTGTGGTTTTTTCATTTTTCTTTGTTGTCTGAATCATTTATTGTTTTTTATTTTTCTTATTTACAATGTAAACTTTAATAATTAAATTGTGATATCTAATTTAGTGCACATAGCTCATTCATGGAATGCCCTTCAGCAGGTACGCTAAAATTCAAGTTCAACAGATTGGAAAGCCAAGGTATTTAAAGGTCTTTGGGAATTATTTTGTGATGACACCCTTCTTTACTATATAAATAATTCCAGGATAAAATTCCGCATATATTTTACTTCGTACATACATTATTCCAGGGTTATTTCATGTATACACGACTGTGGTACATGTAAACCTATCCATTCCCCTTTAGTTTCTTTACATATTCATTTTTTTCAAAAGTACTGTCGAAATTTGTAAATTGTCGTCTTCCAGTGAAGTAGTTTCAAAACACATTGACGTAAGCTAGTTACTTATTTATTTTATTTTTTAAATTTAAGTTGTTAAAATCGTATTGGAAAATGTCCGTAGTTTAATCGCAATGCAGTATATTAATCTATATAAAAACAATGGTCAACATGAAAGTTACTTTTTGTTACTGTCAATTGAACTCTGCTGCTGAAACATTAGTCCATATGGGTTTCATCAGTTGTCAGTGCTTCAGCCCTACATGTTTTATTAGATATATATTTTTTTTTTGTTTTCTTAATTATACCCGTTGATCTTCTTGCTTCCAAAGATAAAAAAATGATTTAGCTTTCCAATCTTTTGACGTTTATCGTACATGGTGAAAGTTATTCCTGAAACGCGTCGTGCAGTCTACATTTTTATTTACTAACGTTTGCACACATGTGTTTGTGATGACAGGTATAGCAGCCGGAGGACATTATGGCGAATTTGGAAGTGGAACTTCCTACCTTTGTTTGCCGCACGATCCAGATTCTGCTCCATCACATTTTCCATACGCACTTGACTCCAGTTCTTCCTACGTAGCTCGTGCATGAGGAGCCGAGTTTCAATTTACGTGTGGAAATGTTAAAGTTGATGACGATGTACCATGCGCTGCTTGCTTAGACACCGAAGCCAAAACATATATGATGATTCCTGGAAAAGCATCATGTCCTTCTGGGTGGAGAAAGCAGTACAGTGGACATATCTGTGCTAACTACTATCGTCATCTAGCAGCATCTGAGTATGCCTGCGTGGATGATGATCCACAATACATTGAAGGGAGGAGGCACAAAATTTAAGCGGAAAGTTGTTTTATCCCGCTCTTACAGTTTGTGGCTCATTGCCATGCCCTCCTTATGCAAGCGCAAAATATTTGACATTTTGATTATCACGACAATACTTTGTCACATTGACAACATTGATAGAAAAAAATACTTGGTAATTTTGTGATTTCATTCTTCGAAGGTGTTCAAGGAAAATTGTTTCATTGCAACTTTGTAGAGATCGATGACTAATGGAGTATGCCCTCCATTGACGTTGAATACAGCAGCGCATTTCCCGTACATTGAATAAATGAATCGGCTGATAAAGGCCATAGGGTCATGGTTAGCGTTATGATCCTTAATGCCACTTTCAACAATATTTCAGCTATATTGTGGCGGTCAGTTTTATTGGTGGAAGAAACCGGAGTACCCATAGAAAACCACCGACCTGACGCAAGTCACTGACAAACTTTATCACATAATGTTGTATCGAGTATTCCTCGTCATGAACGGTGTTCGAACTCACAACGTTAGTGGTGACAGGCACTGATTGCACAGATAGTCATAAATCCAACTACCATACGACCACGACGGCCCCTAAAGGCTATAGGAATACGAGAGAAAAAAACTAAGATGGATGCATAGAGTTCAGCAGCAGCTACCGGCCTTTGTTGGATTTCAATAAGTGGTCTTTGAATCTCATTCCACAGATATTCAATCGGGTCAGGACTAATTGCAGGCCTCTATGTTGTTTTACTGCAGAAAGTATCTTGTGATTCTTGCAAATGGAGCACAGGCGTTGTCATGCTGTAAAGTGTAGTACCGATGATTTGCAAAAAATGGCACAACATAAGGTCTCGAACGTAGTCTATGTAGCGAGCTGTTGTAACGCCCTTACATATGTCTGGGCCAATGTTCTGAAAGATAACAGGTTCACATTTCAATATGAGACCCATTCCATTCACCATGCTGTTTGGGTTTCCCATGAGTCTCTTTCTATGCTACATGCGTCATAATACCGTTCACCACATCTTCGCAATACCCTTTTTCTACCATATTCGAACCAATGACTTAGTGATACTTCAACTAATATATCTATGCTATGAGATTGTGTTTTTGAGCTCACTCCACTAAAAATAAATGTAATGGTTAGATATAATTCAGAGAAAATTGATTGGGCAATCAATTGACACAGGCAACATCGGATACAAGACACAAAACAAATGCAAACAAAAAGCAAAACACATACAGATGGGCAATAAATAAGGGTAATAACAAAATTACCGAACTCCGAGCAATCTTACACAGACCCCACCAATAATCTGGTGGAACCCATGTTACACACACACAATTAATCCGGCAAAATCTTGTCTGCGATGGGGAAAAGTAGAAATCTGCATAAAATGCAAAATATTCATTGCCATTTGAGAAATGAATATATATTTCGGAACGATCAATCAGTTCGTGACGCCCACCAATTAACCTTTATATCGATGATCTAATCCTAGAAGCAGCGTAGCTTTGTTGAGTAGCTTTTGCGTCAGCAGCTGAGGTATGTCTATAATAACACTGTATTGGGCACAACCCCCAGAATAACGGATGAGTTGTGAAATGTAAGCCTCATACGCTCGTGCTTCTGTAATATTGCTGCATATGAATGAGACATCGACAATTGGAAAAGTGAAATCATCACTTGTATCGTAGAATTTTGTTTAAAATCTTCCTCCTATTCGGATGTAAAGGTAAAGGTCGAAGTAGGAACATAATTTTGAGTGTCGGTTGTATCCTTTGCTTCAAGGTCATGTGGATAGATAAGATGCAGATATGCGCCGAAAAGAGATTCATCAGCGAAAGAACATCATCTATATGGCGGGAACTGGATTTAAAGGTGTGGTCTAATTGTCCATCTCTATTCTTAGAAGCCGTTATAATATCCACATTTGTTTAACGCCACTTCTGGAAAAGAAGCTATAATGATACCTCTGTAGACCCGTTTTGACAGTTGTTAGAATAGATTGTTTGGTTTTTACTTCTGTACATCTCCATTAAAGAAAAAAAAGATGTAGAATTATAATTATGTACATACGTCACGTTTCTGGAATAACCATGGAAAGCAAATAATTTAAATGTATTTGTGAGCAAGTAACCAAATCAATATTGTTTTACGGTCAGCTCTATTCTCGCTTGAGGATATTAGTACAGCATTGTCAGCAACAGTACATGTTGAATTTATTCTAGGTACTATGGTACCAAATACATCACAAGTCATGTCCTTGATGTCTTTACAAATATGTTTAATCATCTCTGGAGTAAATTATAGCCTTACCATCACGAACCACAATAACTTGTTGTAGGTATATTTTGGGGCATAAAGCTCTGTTATTAATTAAATAATGTTGCAATGTGAAATAGATCACGTAATTCTTTTTTTTATCATAAAGTCAGTCGAAATCCTTGTAAATATGTTTACCTACTTTCTATTTCGAGTTGGCGTTTCCTAATTATCATCGCTAAACTCAGCCTACACAGTATGGTTTTCGTCATATTGCTGTTAATGATCGGCTGTATTGCAGGAGGTATGCGTTTTTGTGCGTCCTAATGAGCAGTTTGTTTGAGAACATTGCATAATATTATGACGCTTAATTTATTATTTCCCCCACAGTGTTTTTGATCTTTCGAATCGCCTTGCTTCATTTCATGTCCTTAAAATCTTAAAATAAAGAAACCCATAGATAACTAATTTAATGCACAAGACACGTTCCTGGAATAACCATCATCAGTTACGCTCAAAGTCGAAAGACAGGAAACCCAAGAAAAGCTTGAAGATAACAAAGGGGAACTAGAAACTGTAAACAGAAGAAACACAGACCAAATATGAGCAAACATTACACAGATACGAAAGATTGAGTGACACGAACGCCTTAAAAACCGGTGGTGAGATCGAGTGCACCGGGAGAGTAACCAGTCATTACTCCACCGGTGGCATTCGTCTTGACACACACTTTACAAACATGATAATAAGTCATGAAGAACGAAAGGACAAAATAGTGATTACAACAAACGGAACATATTGTGGTTATTTATGACAAAGATATCAACCTAACCATCAGGAACCCTTTTGTTCAGTAGCTTCATTGTTGCCAACAATACTCTATCAAGAAAATCATGGTAGGAATCTCAAGCTCTGGAATATCGTATCAACTGAAAGAGATATACTTCATATGTAAGGGCTACTCGGATGTTGGTATATATATATATATATATATATGAATGGAAAGTGTACAATGAGAAATTGAAATTAAATTTGTTGTTCTTAACCAGCCCTCATTGTCATTTTCCTGGTATCGGTCAATATATAAAGCAGACCTAGCTGTATCTATGGTATTCTCTATAGCAAGCTCATTTAGGAATCAGCATAATCAACAAACTTCATTTGTATAGCGGTACGTGAAATTGAATGTTGCCGACTGTAATGCTGCCAAACATCACCCCCCCCCCCCCCAAAAAAAGCATATATGTTGTCAATCAGAAAATCGAGCATTCTGATGGTGCCAGTTTTCCGAGATCTTGTGGACACATTCAGAACGTTTTTATACAATATTACATTTGTTCCTTCCTAAGATAAAGTTCATTATTCTTTTTTGTGCAACACAATTGAATTATTTCTTAAATATTAGTTTTGACTGGGGAATAGTTGTGTAGAGGTGAATTTTGGCGAATTCAATTTGATTTTCATTCTCGTAAAGATTTTTTTTGCAATTATTTGGCTTTCCATTCTTTTAAATCTGAGGGTACCTGATGCAGATTATTCCAGAAACGCGTTGTGCGCACTAAATTAGATATCTGTTATTTTATTCCATGTGTGAGTAACTATAATATAGAAAAAAAAACAATGTTGTTGTTATGAACACGAAGTCCTTGTCTTGAACTGTGTATATTTATACTATTACTAATTGACGAGTTTCATTATAAAAAATATGTCACGAATGACCAAATAACACAGTAACTCACGAATACGCATGAGTGAGTTACAACGTTATTTGGTCATGAGTGACATGTTTGATAATGAAACTCGTCAATTAGTTATAATATTTATTATATAGATAAAAATGTGTTTAATTGCACTATATTACGTTTGTAGCGTAGGGATATTCTATAATGTGTATCGCTTCACAAAACATGGCGCCACCCACCCACGACAATAAAATAATTAAAATGCTTACCTTGAAATATTATTTTAGTTAAATTTGATCCAAATTGAAGCGTACACGAAGCCAAATAACGTCTAATTTTTACGTTTCAAACTGGAAGTCTTCATATGACGTCGACAACGAAATGGTGCGAAATATAGCGAGAGTGAAATAAAAATGGCACTAGTGAAATTATCATTTTTATTTAACTCGGAATTCACGGTATTTCATCGATATCTATATAATAAACTATATTTAATCGTCTTGGTTTGCACCAAACAGCTGAATATTTTCCCATCGAATCTTAATAATGAAACTGTATTGACACTTGGTACATAGTACTAAGTTGACTTTGTCTGTGTATTGGATGTCTGTGCTATATAGAAACTATCGTGATTTGGGGATTCATTATGTTTTGATAGCTACTTATATCGTTGGACATTTATATTCAAAATTAAATGTCATCAACGATTATAATCTTCTTTGACTTTTAATTTTCATGCAGGCCACATCATTCATCAGTTGAAAGTCGCGGCCATCTTATTAATCCTTGTAATTTGTTGCCCGTCAGAATAGCCACTACGTTATATGTAAGAAATGTTTGAAGATATCAAAGGGGTTATCAGAAGCCGTAAATTAAAGATGGACAGACAATACAATGGCCAAAAGAAAAGGGTCAATAGGACAAGCGGTGATCTACAAAAACACTACATAGAAAACTAGACTGAGTAACACGAACCCCTCTAAGCACAGGGGGTGTAAAAGACGCTAGAATTGTAGGCATTTTCTTTTTCTTTTCTCTCTCAATATATTATAATTAATCACAAATTCCTATTCTTTAATAAAACGACAAAGTTCTTGATTTTATTTATGTACTAATACTTATAGTTGACATTCTCTTATGGTGGACGTATTGTTCATTGAATAATAAAAGAAATTGTGAAGTTGCAAAAACTGTCTGGTTTCTTCGACAACATGAACATTTTACACTTTTGAACATATGTGGTTATCAACAATAAATATAACTTCACGACAAAAACTAATAAAATGGTCTGTTAAAATATATTTACAGACCTGCCCGTAAGTCAACGGTTTTATCTGCATAATTAACATGTTTGCTTAAAGTGCAGTAGACTTTGTACGAATATAATAGTATCATATTTTGACAGTTATAGAACTAACGTTGTGCAAAACTGGTACAGAGAATACTTGAATGGATTTATTTTTGACATTTACGTCACCGAATATGGTACTGCTTTGACAACTAGTTAACCTATTTTGTTCCTGTATTTAAATACTGTTATAGTGACAGCCGGAACCTTTGAACCGTAATGAGAGCGGGAGATTTGGCGTCTTAAAATCTGATTCAACCCACCATTTCTTTAGAAATGTCTGTACCAAGTCAGGGTCATTACGGTTTTCACAGTTGTCCGGTTGTTGACTGATTTTGTCTGTTTATATAATTATGAGTTTTGACTTTCCCTTTGTAAGATTGTTCGGAGTTCGGTAATTTTGTTATTACCCTTATTTATGAACACCAGTGTGGTTCGTGTTGATCGATCTTTAGGTTTGTGTGTAGTGTTTTGTGCATCACTGTTGTGCTTTTATTCTTAAATATATGAATTTGTAATAAATATATGAATTTGTAAACATTTGTATATGTGATCAATTATCTTAGCAATCGCGCATCCTTTTGAAAAATGACAAGAATGTGCTTCTATGCGACCAATGAGAGCGTCCGTTGTAAGGAACAATAATAGCGTGCTCTGTACAAACCATGTATACGAACAATTCGAGATTTCGTCTGAGTAACAAGAAGAGTGTATCTTTATGCCAATATTATCATACGTTTGTCCCAATTTTAATTCGTTCTGTTCGTTCAAATTTTGATTGCGTTCGTTCGTAAATTGTTCATCAGGGATTTTTTAATTTGCGCAGATTAATTCAGAAGAAGACTTGATATAATAAGTGTTTGGTAATAATGGATCATGATTACTTTTCAGCTTATTAACTGATACAGGAACATAATATATTTGTTCATTTAAAAAGGTGATGTGCTCCCTATGAAATTAACATATGTTGATTACACTTCAGGTTTTGTCTTGTATATTTAAACCAACAATAGCTTTACCTAATACAATAAAGGATTCATTGAAAATATATTGTAACAATTGTATCGATTGCACAAAACTCGGTAATATATCACTGCACTACTGCACTACGACAGTTGTAACCGGTTTTTTTAAACAAAGGGTGAATCGTAGTATGTACGCTATATGGAAGTCAAATGTTTATTAGAATCCCTTTGCTCTAATCACAACAACGGATCCCCGATTATTTTAATAATATAACGCGTCCACGGATGGCTCGTAAGGATGAGGGGGAGGGGGTTGTCAGGAAAGTCTGTCTGCAAACCATAATGAGGTAACGTGTTTGGAGATTGTACCCTCCCCTGAAGTTTAAATACCATTTTATATTTCATAAAAGAATACTGCCACAAAAGAATACATTTTTCGTCCCTATCCAAGACTCCATACTTTTTCAGGTACATATAAAACGCGTTGTCCTGGTTGGCCTATTTCAACATTATTTATACATAGTTTGTATATATAGTGTTGAGCTTGTTCTCTTCCGGAATATAGCTGAAACATTGCTTGCAGGACGTTAAGCAATAATCAATGAAGCAATCCATTCCGACACACCGTGATCCCAACTGTATAGGTTATCAACATATTCCAATTTGGAGAATGATATGGCATGATGACATTTTGGCCTGAAATAGTTTTTTTCTGTGATCATTACAGCAACTTTATTCCGAATCATGCAAGTTTTGACGTGATGGGGAAAAAAGGAAATTCATAGACTTGATTGAATGAAGATGTCGTTGTTTTAGACTTGACTAAGGAGATGACTTAAATTTATCACACTATACTTTACGTATTGACTATTAAATCTGTACCAAATTCCTATTTGAATTAAATTTCATTTCAGTGGAATCATTAAATTAATTGCATGAAAAGATAAGACATTAGTATAGAATATTAATTTTAGATTTGACGTCAAGCAAAATCAATATGTCCATGGAGAAGGAAATGTACCAAGGAAGGTTTAGACTATTTTTGAACAGTCATGTGTATATATATATATATATTAGACATTGATGAAGTCCCTCGGTGGGACGAAAATTTTGTCATTCTACGAAGTGTTTAATTCTTTATCACTTTGTTTTGTGTACTTGGTGTTGTTTTACAAACCATTTTAGACGTTTATAATTGTTTTACTTGTATAGTATCGTTATACCGTAACGATCCAACACCCCGTAAGATTGATCGTTGACTGGTTTTTCAGACGTTGTATAGGGAGTGGATGTAGTCGAGTGGTCTAGGGCGCTGGACGTAAGGCTAAGCGAATGGTGCTGCAGTGTATCAATGGTGTGGGTTCAAATCCCGTCGAGAGAAGAACAAAAATTTGACAGCTCTAAAATCTAATTCTAACACTGTTTGGTTTAATTTTCAGACGTATATATATATATATATATATATATATATATATATATATATATATATATATAAACGTCTAAAATGTAGCACAACAACATCACAAAAGATGCTAAAATATAACAAAAATAACTATAAGTCTACAAAAAGACTATAATTATAATCAACTGGACGAATATTTCGCTTGACCGACAAGCTTCATCAGCGTCTGTAATCTGATTTGAAAAATTGTCACGTGACCATCAGTTATCGTGACGTAAGAATCATAATCTTGAACTTTATACTTTATATTATTAAAATATATATGTACACTAATTATATAGAATATGCAAACAATGAGGAAAAATAATGATGAAATTTACCAACTAGCTAAGGACCAGGCACTGGTTAAAAAGTTAAAAAACAACAAATGATTTCTCTTTTTTTTTCTTTGATTCTGTTTCCAACTTGGATTGTGCTTAATGATATAAATTTTGGATCTATCAAAGTCATCCAATGAGTGCCCCGGCGACACAAAGTGTTGACTCACGGGCTAGAGCGCCTTTTTCGTATGGTCACTTCTGTGTCCATTCATTCTTTTGTTGAATGGTTGGACTCTTTCTCCTACGTGTATTGCGACCCGCAGACGTGAAAGTCAAGGAGGTAAGCCACATTAGGTGTTTTGCAATTGACATTGCAAGAGTTCTTATACTCCTTTCCTGTCGTCTTACTATGGAACGCTTGTGTGTGTTGCAATTGGAGACAGCACTTGCAACGCTTGTCACCACATGGTTTACACTGGCCGATCGTCGATGAAGGTCTAAATACCGCAGCTCTGACCAGTGTATCCTTAATGCTTTTAGGTCGCCGGAACGCTACAGCGGGTGGTTCAGGTGGTTCTATATATAATATATATAAATGTATCAGTCGACCAGTATATGTTAAAACAACATAGCCACTTCAGTAGTAGACCAAAATCAACCCGGAAGTAATTAAACAACAATTGATATTCAGGAAACTCAAATGTAATCACACAGTCGAACAATGTTATATTGACGCACTGTAATATAATCCGGAAATTCTTACATCCAGTCAGCAGTCGACATAAGTATGTCATGAAAAAAAACAGGATCAGTTGGCATCATCGTTTTCAATAAAAAAAAAAGCAACCTCTCATTTGATCTCTTCTGAAATTAGAAACATGTTCGCAAATAGCATATAGATCATGTCATGTTACACTAAGAGATGAAACACTCGTTGCCACTCGAGCGATCTGTTGAAGGCACAATCAGTAGCAAATGAGAATAAGACCCGGAGTTTCACACGGGTTAGCACCTCCTCTCTAATTGATGCGACTCCTCGAAAATTCATAATTAGCCTGGTCAGTTACCATAGTAACGATTTCGAAGTTCATATTATAAATATATCTACCAGCGGTTGAGACGATGGAAATGCGTATGAATCTACAACTGTATAATCGGCACAACATAATTACTGAAGTGGCAATTAAATGTCATGATTCACATAATTTTGCTTGAGTAATTTGACGCACAAGAGCTCTGTCTGCTTAAACATTATCGACAAGAATATTTCAGCAATACCAAATCAAGGGAAGTAAGTATGTTACTATTCAGGAAAGGAAAACTTACAATTGGAAAATCGATGTCATCAGTTTTGTAATAAATCCTGAACGGACATTTTTGTTACTGAAAAAGTGAAAATTCTAGGTGAAATTATCAGTATCAATAGTATCTGAGATTGCGTTTGCCAGTTCACTAAGTAGACGTATATATTAAATCACTAAAACTAGGTATTAAGTGTATTCCCCTTCTAGCCGACTTATTCCAATATTAGTATGAAGCGAACTACATACTGGGGTTTTTCGAGAGAAAACATTACAAATCCTTTAATTTTAGGAGAGTTATGGTGCTTAAGGCTACTTCCGACATTATTTCGGTTATATCGTGGCGGTCAGTTTTATTGGTGGAAGAAACCGGAGTATACGCAGAAAGCCACCGACATGTCGCAATTCACTAAAACACTTTATTACATAATGTTATATCGAGTACACCTCACCATGAGCAGGATTCAAACTCCCAAATTTAGTGGTGATAGTACTGATTACATAGATAGTTGGAAATCCACCTACCATTGGATCACGACGGCCCATATAATTTTAGCCCCGGCTATACAGACGATTTTCTTTCCTTCAATATAGGTCTAATGCCTTTTTCAACAATTAATTTCTGCATGAAACTAACAATAATAAAATACAGTTATTGATATGGACACGTACTTCTTTTGTGGATCTAGTGTTCTAGTGTTCATTTGTGCAATTCTAAACTCATTAACATAACAGCTGGAACATTTTGCTATTCAAATGTCAATCATAACACAACCGTAAAACCATACTAGTATTTTAACCTCGGAAACCAGGTTTCCATAATTGATATCAAATATCAAATTTTGACATAATTGGTATCAAATACGAACAAAGTAAGACATTATGTATTAGTTATTTTTCAGGTTTTGGTTCTTATAGCTAATTCGTCCATATGTAATGAATATCTCCTGTTTGGAGCGATTTGCCGAAGCCATCCATTAATTGTATCTGCTATATATATCGATACTTGGATAAGCGTTTTCAAACGGTCATATCTTATTTTTTAATATTTCACTAGAATCATAAAATATGATTTTACGGATCTCGGTGATTATCTTAAAACATCTACAGTTGGAGTGTATTCTCCATTACATATTTCTAGGTCACTTAAGTGGCCCAAATGTTCACCTAATATCTGGCTGATTTGTAATTACTTGCGGTAGGTTCGTTATTTGTTTTTTTTATTTGTATTACGAGAATATATTTTAAAAGTTCACGTACTCGTGATTTCTGAACATAAATCATGTCAGATTTGAAATACTTGTATATACTGATCAATTACTTATTTAAAAATGCTGTTGATATTTTTTTTTAAATAAAGTTTACCGTCAAGAGTCATATATATTAATTATATAATAAAATAGTGTGATCACCGTAGCCGTGTGGTTAGACGAAAATTTTGAACATAAAAGCAGACTTTAAGAAACCCAGCAGGGACACAAAATATTTACATCACGTTTTTAAGACTTAAATCGGAAAAGGTTCAAGTTCACATAAACAAGAACAAAAGAATAAACTGTAGATTCTTAAAATATAATCCACTGTCCGAACAATAGTGTGACGTCAGGGAAATACAATATATAGATAGATCATTGCTGGTTGGAAAATATCGTTTCACATAATATTTCCGTCGTTCCTATACTATATGGTAGACATGTGCGAAGTTAATAGATAATATTAACATATTTAAAGGGAGATTGCAATATTGTGGTTTTCTTTATTTACAAATTATTGCACGGTCCATGTTGATGTTGTCATTCATTTTTGTGATAGCTTGTGATCTGTTTGGATAAAATCGAATCTGCAAGGTTTTTTAGTTGGTTTATATCTGTGTTGTGAGATCTGTTTATCAAGAGGGGGTTGATGGAATCCCATTAACAGGCTGGACCGCGTCACATTTGTGTGGCTGTTCCAAGACAATAATTGTTTTGGTAAATCATAAATGATTACTTCTGTGTCAATGCAGCAAGATTTTCTCTCAAATCCTATGAATTGGATTCCTTGAACCTCAAATACACCAATTATTTTGAACCTGAGCAACAATGAGGCATCTTTGTATGTAGCTTAGTAGTATATCAGTACGGTTCAAGTAGCATTTCAGATGGTGCTACCGGAAGTGACGTCACCAGAAGTCACGTGACCGGAACCGGAAGTCACGGAAGTGATCGTGTACGCATGCGCAACCGTTTCCCGCGAGGTTTTTTCTTACTAGAGTAGTACAAAATGTACCATTGCGCATGACCGACATGGCTACCGGAAGTGACTTGACGCCGAAGGGGGTCCCTTGGAAGGGTGCGCGCATGCGCAACCAGAAATTGCGCAATATTCGCTCTAGTAGGGCCTTTTCAGCGGAAATGACGTCACACGTAGGGTTCCCCTGGACTTTTCCTATATAAGCCCCTGAGGTGCTCTCTAGGACGTCCGCGTTGTGTGCAACATTTTTCCCGTACTTTTTCAAACCGCAACGTTTGAAATGCAATGTTACTTGCTTTACGTTATAAAACATTTCATTTTCCCGTACATTTCCCGTGCTTTTTCAAACCGCAACGTTTGAAATACAACGTTTGAAATATCAGTTAGTGGAGGTGGAGGAGGGAGGGACGGGGAGGAGGATGGTGGGAAGGAGGGGGAGGAGGAGGTCTCTTTGGGTGTAATTATGACTAACACAGAAATCTTCCATATTTTCCATATCTTTTCACTATTCAACTAACTTTTCTTCCATAATTTCCATATCTTTTCACTATTTTTCAAATCTTCACTATTCAACCTACTTTTCTTCCATAATTTCCATATCTTTTCACTATTCAACTTACTTTTCTTCCATAGTGACAAAATATGTAAGAAAAGTAAGTTGAAATGTGAAATGATTTGGAAAATATGGAAGAAAAGTAGGTTGAATTGTGAAATGATATGGAAAATATGGAAGAAAGGAAAGTTGAATAGTCAAAAGATATGAAAAATATTGAAGAAAAGTAGGTTGAATAGTGAAATGATATGGAAAATACAGAAGAAAATAGTGAAAAGATATGGATATTATGGAAGAAACGTAAGTTGAGTAGTGAAAAGATATGGAAGATTTCTGTGTTAGTCATAGTTACACTCAAAGAGACCTCCTCCTCCTACCTCCTCCTCTCTTCACCCTCCTTCCCATCAGCCACCTCCCCTCCCTTCGGGGTCACGTCATTTCCAGTAGCCATGTCCGTCATGCGCAATGGTACATTTTGTACTATTATAGTAAGAACAAAACGCGGGAAACAGTTGTGCATGCGCACGCGATGACTTCCGGTCACGGCCACTTCCGGTGACGTCACTTCCGGTAGCACCTCCTGAAATGCTACTTCAACCGTATTGATATACTACTTAACTTAAAGTGTTATATTAATCTAAGAAATCATTAGCAGTTGATATCCGTCCGTGTAATAATTCTTCAGTGTCATTATAGTATGTCCAAAAAGTTGCAAGCTAATATGGCATACGATTTGAAGATTTAGTTAGCCAATCAAGTTTTACATAACAGTGCATTACATTTGAAATAGCACGTTTTCCCCACTACCCATCTTTTTCCAAACCCCACACCACGCCCACCAATTTAAATGCACTACACACATTTATGTAATCTTAGACCTTACTTTTCAGGAACTGATAATGAAAAAGGATTGTCGATGTAAGTCTAATAAAGGCAAATGATACAAGTTTACAGAGCTTCCTTCTCCATCAGGTTATCATTTATATTCTAATAATAATTGTGATATATGTAAGGTACAATTACAGATGTAATGTATGAGAGAAGATATGTCTGTCTGCTTGAATTAGCTTATTGTCAGTAAAAATAGTTTTGTCTTCATCAAACTCCTAATTTAGTCTCAAGGTTTAATGTCGCTTCTCCTTTTTCCGCTTTTGTATGTTTTGTTTTGTTATCTGCTGCTTTTTATGTTTTATTTTGCTTATTGTTTTTTTTTTGTATCTGACATCCAAAATGGCAAGTGTGAAATGCAAAATGATGTTTCATGTTAACCTCTTTAATTGATACATTTAACACAGAGATTGTACAGAGTAATTATGATGATTTTTACCATGCTAGGTACATGTCTGTTTCAATGTTCATTTCACGAATATTACGATTGTTCGTATTATATTTGTTGATATCGAACTTCCTTTACGGAACGACCTCTTAACCTTTTTGCAAGATCCAAATATTCCGATTCAGGAAGGAAACACAGCCCCTGTCCCTAAACGTTAAAACATTCGGTCAATTATATTGTAATATTAGAAAGACGAAAACGTATCCTCTTTTTCTTCCTTTCGGAATGTAAGTGTCATTTGTCCATTGTCAAACTGTACGGACATAAATCGTTGTGGCACATATTGTCTCCTATGCCGTGCTGCACCATCATGTGAAGTAGAGCCACAATCGCATCTTGTATTTTCTGTCAGATTCCTCATTCGTTGGAGTGGCTGGAAAGGATGTCCTTTACATATACGGCACCTCATCATCGATTTAAAACCATGTCTATACTTTCTACTGAAAAAGCAGTAGATGATTGGATTGACACAGCTGTTTGACAATCCTAACCACTGACATGCGGGTACAATGTAATCAAAAATGAAGTTCACATATTGTAGATTGCTGGGAGTATTAAAATGTAACTGAAAATATACAGCATATAGTGGTAGTCTTGAAAAAGCAAATAAACTGACAATGACCGCAAACATTTTAATGACTTTGACTTTCGATTTATTAATTGTTGCAAAATTGCTTGCTATTCCAGGTGCACGTCTTGTCCATACTCGGTACACGATTGAAAAATAGCAAACTATGATGAACGAAAGCGGAAGTGCGTAACACATGACGAATAATCCAACAACATAGTATGTTCGCTGAAGGTTATAATTAGGCCAAATCTGGTGGCACATTGGAATAGTTTGGCTGTCATATTCGCTATCAAATTGTTCATAGAAGATGACCAATGGTAACGCAAGAACAAGACCCATAATCCATATAAAGATTATCATTACACGTGATGTGCATGTGTTTATTTTCGATCTCCAGGTGTTGCAAATAGCTGTGTATCTGGAAGTAAAAAATGAAGCTAAATTTATCATCTATAATTTGAATATCCAATACTTTTGATTTTAATATTATCATGATCTACAACTATATTTGGCTATATGGACAGGTTCGCACAGTAAAGATCTTAATAACGGTGTTGAAGATAAATTAAAATTGTATGTTAAATGAAAGATACTTTTTGTACGTACGACAGCGTGTCATACTATATTCATAAATTTTTGCTCCTTCCGAGTTTGCAGCTCACAAAATTATTTTGGCTATACCCCGTTTTTAATCCGGATAAATAATAGTAATTATATAGTGTATGTTTTAATGCATCTCTGTTCTCTTTGTCAACGTAACAAAATAAACTATGTACTGACATATCCTACCAAAGTATTTTATCAAGACCTTAGATGTAGTAATTAATATAGTGTATATTCTGGCTGCGATCGTAGGCTACTACAATTTAAATCCACATATGCAATCAATGTCTATTGTAGATGAATTTATGGAATATATTTTTGCGCATTAACCCATAAACGAAACTGACCACCACGATATTGAAGAAAACAGGACATACACTTTAATATCTCTCTGAAAATCATTGCTCTGTGCACTTGGTTTTGTTTTGACTCGATAAACTGAATATTTAAGAAGGCAACATGACCATGTACTAATGCGTTGTTTTTGCTAAGGTTATTGTGCTTAACTCCGCTTTCAACAATATTTCAGTTACATCGTGGCGTTCAGTTTTATTGGTGGATACACGTCGCCATTAGCGGGATTCGAACTCACGACTTTAGTGGTGATAGGCACTAATTGCATAGGTAGTTGTAAATGCAACTACCATACGCTCACTACCACGACGACCCCATTCTTTGTTTTGACTTGATTTATTGTATCTAACGCCATGTGCACTTTCAGCAATATTTCAGCTATATCATGGCGACCAGTTTTAGTGGTGGAAGAAACTGGGGTATCCGGAGAGAACCACCGACCTTGGGCAAGCAACTGGTAGACTTTCTCACTTGCGGCTGCGAGTCGAGTGCACATTTCTTGTAATATACAAAGCCGGGCGCAAACTCACGCCGTATTGGTGATAGGCTTGTATGAGTTGCTAGGTAATTCAACTACCTAACTCATTGAGTCACCCTCGTTGTTTTGCATAAGAATTATATATATATATATACTATATGTTATGTACATCGTCCATTACATGTAGAACCAGAAAACAAGAAATAGTGTAATGAAGCAGTAAATAATGTGATTAACCTAATCATCGTGGGGTACTTTAAATATTTATTGATTAACATGGCACAAATAACACTTAAAAATATATAATAATTTGACAACTGACATCTTTTTATTGTACATTATTTCCATAAGCTATTTCATTTCTCGTAAACTCTTTGTGATAAATGTTTTTGTCAGCTTATCAGTGTTGTATGTCAATTAGGCTCACCATATAAATCGACATTTTGAAATAATAGTTTTGTTATTGTTATTCTCATATAAAAATAAGGCGTTGCTCAAATAAATCAAACTCAAATAGCAATATTTGTATTTGCCCTGGTAAATTTCATTTTTATTGGTGTTTACAGATTACAGATTGCCTTCATTCTTTTTTTTTTAAACCGCATTAAATTTGTATTTCCGGTCTTGTACATCCGGTTTATTCTCTTTCTGCATTCCGTTTCCTATAGTAGCCCTATGCAATGATATTATATATCAGGAGATGATAGTTTATGACATTATGACTGATTCCCTTCCTTCGCATTGTTCGGTCTTTTGCTTGCTGTGTTGTGTTTTGTAAACCATTGGTTTTTTTTGTTGAGTTTCAACGTCACGTGATAGCGAATATGTTTTAGATAAAAGGTGAATATACGAAAACCATAATAAATAAACCTAAGCGAGCTGTACTCGATACAACATTGTGTGATAAAATTTGTCAGTGACTTGCGACAGGTCGGTGGTTTTCTCCTGGTACTCCGGTTTCCTCCACCAATAAAACCGACGACCACAATATAATTGAAATATTATTGAAAGTAGCGTTAAACACCATAACATTAAGCCTGGGCCGAATATGCATAGGCTTAGGATTATTGGTATTTATCGTCACTTTCAACAATTTTCAGCTATATCGTGACTACTGAGCTTTTTTGGGAAGAATAGTTAAAAAAAACCAAACTATAATGAATTGACTGGTGCAATTTCTAGCTATAAATAGGTGTATAGGAACCTCAACAGTTGGGGAGAGTATGTATGGGCAAACCCACGTCAGTGGGGTCAGAAATCAACCAACTTAAATCGCACGGTCACCTAAGCTTCAGCCGTATATGAATAAGATTTGTTTGCTCTACTTTGTTATTTCTGTGGTGTAACACTGTCAACTATTATTAAATGAAATGATATCAGTGTTCTTGAATTGCTGTGTTGCTGATATATATTGGAAATAAAATGTGTCATATATTTTTCGCAATAATAGAGACTCGATATAATTTGTATCATTAGAATCAATGGACAGGAAACGAATGTCATTACTTGTTTTATTGCAACGACAAATGAAGATATATAAACCTGTACGGTGACATTGTTTAATCTTTCATCTATTGTAATATAAATAAATGTCCATTAGTAAGAAAGGATATGGATGCAAATGAACATGAAATACTGTCTAACATTTCTTCATAATATATATTTATACCGTTACCATACCAACAAAATTTTGTAAAGCGATAGTATGCATTATCATCCGAAATTAGCACACTGAATTGGAATACTAGTAGATGTAAGCGAAGTTGACGTCTGTTCTGTAAGTGCTTAGTTTGTTCTCCCTTATCCATACTTTATAGATAAAAAACACTTTATAATGATTTAAGGTCAAAGATTATCTAACATAGCATCGACATTTGTACAAGAAAAGATTGAAGATACCAAATCAGAAGTCGTGAATAGAAGAACAGACAATGCAATGATATAATGGCCAAAAGATGAAATGACAAACAATAATCTACAAACCACTACACAGAAAACTAAAGATCGAGCCACACGAATGCCACCGAAAAACGGAGGTGAACTCGTGTGCTCTGGAAGGATAAGTAGTTCCTGCTCTACTAATGGCACCCGTCTTGCTACTCTTGTTACAAATCCGATGATATATCATGAATGATGAAGGCATCAGATAATGATTACGAAAGACAGAACATATCTGTGGCCATTTGTGACACATATATTCCGTAACCAGATCATGGTGGCGACCGTAAAGCTTTCGAAGTGATGACTTCAACTTAACAACAAGGAACATATGTTTGAATTGTTAGTTTATGCTATATTTTATTTAGATTATTCAGCTTTCTGTTGCAGAGAAACGAAAAAAGACAAGATGACAAGAAGTCAAAACTGGTATCAGCTACGCTGTACCGCTAACTAGTCTGTAGTCCGTTATAAGCTGTTACCACATGTAGGTGAAATATATATTGGAAGTTTAATAAATGCCTAATATGGGTTTTCATATAGAAACTCCCGTGATACCCAGCTATAAACCATACGCTGAAAGATCTAATGAAGCACATTAAGCGAATATGTCGACTAAAGTTTATCGAATGGTAGAATAGAAATATATAAAAGCAACGTCCACATGTAATTTATCAATCAGGAAACTTTCGCAAACACACATGTTAGACATGTCTTAATGAGACTTTCCTTGACATAGTATTAGAGACCTGCAGCTGCAATGCATTAAACAGAAATCATAAAACACACTGTAACGTCACAATAGCTTTCAACTATTTTCTTTGTTTGTTAATTAAAATCTTGTATTAGCAGCAAAATAACTTGTTCTTACAATCGATTTCAAACATATTAAATAAATCTGTGTTATTACAGCTATAACTGTTTTATGGTTTCACTCGGCATAGTTAATAACGTAACAGTGGGCGGCGGTAAGGCAAAGTGTACGACCAGCATAATCTGTTAATTACTGATGTAAACATAAAAAAATGGTTGAATTAATTGATTTGTGCATTTTGTCCTGTTATCAGGTCAAAAAACACGATACAAACTGTAACGATTCACTATCTAGCTTCAACAGAATAATCAGACTAGCTTTGCACATTCTTAGTCGTATGTTATATCAACCTGTCTCCGTTGCTGGCTTGTATGTACCATCTTTCCCTCTATCAACAGAGATGGTGAATTGTGAATAGCTTATGACTGACAAACATTTGAAGATACCAAAGGGGTAATTAGAATGCAGTAGATCAAAGGACAGACAATACAATCAAAAAGGACAAACAACGATCTACAAAACATTACACAGAAAATTATATGGTAATTATCAGGACTTGCAACAACTTTGTAGCTAATTCGTAACTACCAGATTTAATATGAGATAAGAGTTGTAACGAGCTGATCCGTGAAATCCCCGGATGTGGGTAGGTTTCTCCATCAACCTTAACACACACACACGCGGTGGGTGTTCGGGCGGGAGGTCAACGACATTATCCATTTGGTCACAATGGCCTTCACTGCTACATAAATGCATTGTCTATAAAACTACTGTGGTAACATCACATAGTACAACAGAACATACATTTCCAATACACACATGAAAACAGCTTTCAGTTTATTTACTCAGAAGAACATAAAATTGTATTAATTACCAATATGCGAGTCGCTTTTGTTTAATCAGAATATATTGAATTCAAGATTCAACTCGATTGTTATATTCTACTTTCATTTAGTTTCAAAATCAAAAGTCATCCTTATAGATTTTTAGAAGGAAATGGTCTTTTTTTTTTCTCCATTAAAGGAAGCAATAAATATTGAAAAATAATTTTAAATGATAAAAGCCTCTTAAATTCCCAACATGTGTCAAGTTTAATGTACATCAAGGACATCTTAATTACGCACTTCCCTTTACTTTTTTCAAGTAACAAAGGAACGATGTCTCGGCATAGCAAAATTAAAAAGCTGTTACTATATCTCGAAGCATGTTATTAAACGCCATTATTACAGTTCGCTTTATGCAATATTTTATTTTAACATCACATATATAAGAAATTCCTGAAGGATGTTCCGTAATTATTTGATGTAAATCAAATCACATCCGCCAACGAAATGGAATTATTATCACAATATACTGTTTTTTTGTTTTGTAAGCTAGTCATAAACATTATACACTTGTATATACAGGAGGAAATTAATCAATTTTCTCTTATTTCATCTATTTACAGTAAAGCTATGCGTCTGTTATTTACTTTCAATGTTGTCATTTAAATAGGGAAAAGTAACATTGATTTTGATTGTATTCATTCATACATTTTTTAGATTCACAAAAAAGCAGAAGAACAATTGAAAATACTAAAGGGGTAATCAGAAGCCGTAAATAGAAGAAGAATAAACAACACAATGGTAAAAAAACAAAAGGACAAATAGTGATCCAGAAAAGACAACACAGAAAACTTCAGATTGAACTACTCGAACCCCGCTAAAACAGGCGTTGAATTCATGTGCTCCGCAAGGTTAAGTGACACCCGTCTCGTTAACACTGCATAGCAAAATACAACATTCCCTTTATTATTAAAGTCTTTTATATAACCTTTTTTTTATATATATAAAACGCTCTAGCATCGATACATACCTGTCAATGGCGATTGCTGCTAGTGTGTTGACAGATGCGCACACCGCTACATGGTTTATATATGGTGCTGTTTTACAGGTAAATGCTCCAAAACGCCAACCTGAATTTGAAAAAAAAAGAAATTTACCCAAGCTTATAAATATACAGATATTACAGATATGTCAATTTCAAAACCGGCATTGCTATAACAATAAAGAAGTCAGTGGAGAAAACCAGAGTACTCGGATAAAACCAACGACCCGTCGCAAGACACTAACAAGATTTTATCACATAATGTTGCATCGAGTACACCCTGCCATGCCCAGAATTCGAACTCACAACTTTAGTGACGGTAAGTACTCTAAGAATAAACATGTAGATAAACAACATTATTTCTTTAGTTTTATTGGTTGAGAAAACCTGAGTATCGCCATTCGGAAAAACCACCAGCCTTACAAATGTAATCGACAAACTTTGTGCTTTCTTAGGTTTTATCAAGTACACATCGTGATCGGAGTTAACTGTAGTCATAATAGATATACCTATATTTTAATGTTCTAGGATATATGCATTCATTATTCTTTTCCGTTAATCTGAAAACGGATATTAGTTTAATTTGTCGTCAAGTTATTATTACACTGCCGGTTAAGTAATCCATTTACATTGGAAATCGTGTCTGTTCAACATTATAATTTCTTAAGGAAAAAGGGCACGCTGAAGTATATTACATAGTAACAACACAGATGATAAATAAAAATTGCGTAGAAGAACATATTTTCAAAACATTAGTCTGATAACACAATATGTACAGCCAAGATCTTATGAAGCTTTTTTTTTGGGGGGGGGCATAAATCCTGCACAACTATCGGATGTTCATTTCGGTGAAGTTGCGTCGCGCTAGTGAGAGATTATGCATTCTATTTCAATGTTACATCCAGTTTTCCTCTTTATGCTTTTTTTTATATTAAAATGAGCTCAATTCCTACAAATTTCTTCTCAAAAGAAAACATGTAGCTTATCTGTAATTACGTATAAACTCAAATATGATATTTTATTGCTACATGTAAAACATGCAAGTATATGCTTATAGTTAAGATTGATTTTTTTATTGATTGATTGATTGGACTATTTTATGTTTTTAAACGTAGGTATTATTTCAGTTATATTCATTACGAGAACAAGATTACAAACATCAAATTATGAATGTAAATAGGTGACACTTTTATGTTTCTGTAAATATGTGACATTTTTATGTTTCTATAGATGCACGTTTAGATCTTGATTGTTGCTAGTAAAAGTAGATAGATATGACGTATAATCCTGCCTTGCCACAAGTCACAAACTATCACTCCCAACTGTTTGCCCTTATTATCAGCTGTTACAAATGATTTTTATGAGGAGGGTATGATTACATTTGTCAAATACAAAACAATCCTTTAGTTCCAGTCCATACCCTGAACATCACATTTTACGAGTAAAAACAACATAGTTGTCTAAAATTGTGTAATAGGTTAATCGTAGTATTCTGGTTTTTCCAAATTCGGTGTTTTCATGTAAAGCATAGAATAAATAAGGTAAAAGTGTGGAAAATCTTTCATTTTGCTATCAAATTCTTTCGACAAAAATCATACAGAACTATAGTAGTTCCTAGTGTATACCAAGGTTATATCAAATAAAATATATTTATATTAATAAAATAAAGTGTTTGTAAGGTGGGGTGATAACTTTGCAAATTTGAACGAAGAATACCACAGCTATCTACGTAGGCTGCATAACACTAGCACTTATCATATAATTTGTTTTACAGTTTCTAAATAAGGTGAATATCATTAAATATAAGGTTCTCTTCCCTCAGATATATGTGACATTCGCCGATTTTGGTTATCCTGTTTATTCCCTTTATGCTTTCTTGCTCCCAAAAACCTTAAATTATTTGTATTGCTAATCTTTTGGCTTTGAACGTTCCTGATGAAGGTTATTCCAGAAACTCATCGTGTACTAACTTTTATATAAGTGCTTTTATCATTAGTGTCCTTAAATATTGCATTTCAAAGCTAAAAAAATGATTATTTTTACTAATGTCTGTTTTTCCTGATCATTATGCTTGTTAAATATGTTTCCATCGATGGTATTCCCCAAGCATTTGTATTTTTCCGGTTTGTTGACATAATCGTCATCACAGTTCATGACCGTTTCTGGAATGTAGGCCAAGCAAATTTTATTTTAAAATACTTTGAAAATATGATGATTGATCATTCAGATTCCACCATTGTCTAGAAAATGGCCGATTATACCGGGAAAATACATGCAAGTGCTCTCCATTAGTCACAAAATGGCAGATTATTTTGCATTTCTACTGCTGCTTTAATAACAAATATACCCCTTACTTCTTGGGGTAATGAAATGAAATTTACAGAGAAGATAGAAAAAGAATTAATTTAACAGCAATAATCAAAATTTATAGCATAAATTGAACAGAGAATTAAATTAAACCAGACAGAAAAATTAGATTATCTGGGTAAAAAAACCTGTCATTATTACAAATAGCATCAACAAAACTGTATTGTTACCACTCTGTGATAATAAATGTGATTAAAATGAATTGAAATCAGTCATTAACTGTTTTACAAAAATATGGCACGATGTATTCAGTCTAATAGATTGTATTGACAAAAGCAAAAACACCAAATTCACTGAATTCAATACTTTTTATGTGGGTAAGCAAGTTTAATATTTGCATCAAATAATTAATTTTTAATACTTCAATTTCAAAGTATTTAAAAAACACATCTTTTGAAATTTTTCAGACAAAACTATTACGCTGAAAAATACTGTACTTTCTTAATCTGGTTTACTTATTAAGTTTGGTTGGCCTATGACAAAATCATGTGCTTTATTGACCTTTGACCGACTTTATGTGACGTAATAGGACGCCATTTGGAAAAAGGGTAGTAACCACATATGGGTCAGTGTGTAATTATTATCGATCTTTTTTCCATGGAACTTTACACATGTGAGCAAGAATAGATGAGGAACATAATTAAAAAGAAAAAAATATTTACATTTCAAACATGAAAAAAATAATCAAACATTATCCAATGACTGACCGACTTATTGTCAGACGAGGATATATGTTTCCTAACAGTAAGATGAGATTGCATCATTACTGATCATTACTGTAAATTTAAACATTAATCCAATGTTTTAATACTCGAAAAATGATATTCGCATCGGTGGTGTAATGCGGTACGTCTAAACACCGCCAAGGAGTCCTTGGTGAACCAAGGACATAAAAAGTGCACCAAGGACATGACGTATTGGATTTCTTTACTCATTTTTAACAAATTATGATTGAATATGAATTTACTATAACGGTATATGTAAAAATCCCGACGAAATTAATTATGAAATGAGGTTTTTATTCATTCTCTTTGATATGCCGACAATCACTGGACCATATTACATCTTGAAAGATATTCGAACAGCATGTGATCTTCGGTAATGATCAAAACAAAAAGATGAAAAGAAAACGACAATGTCTATAAATGCATGTAAATAAAACTACAATAGATTTTTTTTTTAAAAGGTAATGATAATTAATAATTAAATGTTGTTAGACCTAATTAGTTATAATGAGGTAAGTGATAGTTTGTTAAAAAGAAAAAGTAATTGCTTTTGGTTTTTTTTTCGATAACGTCTAATTTGATATATTTTCAATTATGTTTCTTATGTGTACACAAGATTGAATTGTGAAGGAAGAAATAATTGTTGTTTCTGGCATTCGTTTTTTCTAAGTTCCGACAAAGTTAATTGTGTGTTCATATTTACCACTCAAAAAGCTTGAGAAATTTACAAAAATATATAAAAAATGAATTTTCCTGCTCCTCCACAATTACAGTTTTGTAACAATATCGATATCATAATTGAATTTTTGCTTCGAATTATCATCATGTGGCGTCCGTGAGGTTCACCAATACCGACTCTCAACAAGTTTGAATCCAGCTTAGAAAGACTTCGTATGGTAACTATTTTTTTTTATCTCTATATCCGATTCTGACCAATAACTTTTATTTTCCTTTCCAATTTTCTTTATTTTAATCATTTGGAATGTTTAAGTTATGATCCGTATACTTTGTAACTCAATCGATTGCATGGATGATTTTGGATGCGTGTCAAAACTCTGTTCCTTAATCTTTTCTGAAGAAACCCCAAGAAGAATTACAATTTAGTAATGTAAAACAAAATTTGCGATTTTTACTAAGTCAGGCCGACAAAATTAAAACCCAAATTTTAAACAGGACAAAGGACCATTCAAATGATGTAAAATTGGAAAATATTAGCTTTATTGTGTCTCTTTCTTCACTGCTTTGATAAAGTTTTACCTATAGTTTTACTAATTAGAAATGATAGTAATTTGAACAAAACTTAGACGAAATCTAAAGTACAAATCTATGCACATATGCATAAGCATAATCTTTTAAAAATTGTAAATATATTTTTGTTAAGAAAAAGCAAATAGACAGAGATTACATTTGACCATATCCGTTCATACAACTTATTTTTTAGTTTACTATCAGTTTTAAATATTTTTGCCAAGGTCAGACAGGTTTTTAATTTACTTCCCTGAATTTACTTCAAAGGAAGTTATTCTTAAGTTTATAATCAGTTAAATTAACCTAATCATGCCAGGAATGTATGTTAATGGCCCATCTCTTATCAGCTGTCTTTAAAGGGGTAGTGATGCTATCGCAGGGTAGCATTCACTTTACACAGGAATTAATTAATCTAATCTCATATGTAAAAAGGAGTGCAGCAAATACCAATTATTACTTCAGACTGACTACGTAAGACTGAGAGAGAAATATGATCATTTATATATTTATTCACATATACTATCTTACATTGCCCTTAGGGAATCATTTCAGCTATATTTTTTAAACAAAAGATTCTTGTCCCGTCGAGTGTTCTGACGGCTGTTGTATGACAATCGCTGCCTGCGAAACAGTAGTTGACAGAAGCTCGACGGGCTTATACTGTTAAATGTGAGAACTCTTGTCCCGTCGAGTACTCTGACGGCTGTTGTAAGACAATTACTGCCTGCGAAACAGTGGTTGACAGAAACTCGACGGGTTCTCTACTATCAATTTGTAATGAAATGAAATGTTAGATTTCATTGATTAAATATTAAGTTGAATAGAACTTGGGGGATAAAATGCCATTTTATAAAACAGACCAGTGATAAAATGCAAGGAATGGCCATTGCTCAGATGAAGATCCCCGGAGATTTAGCTGAGTAATCCCCCAACTTGTAAGATAATGATTTGAACAGGGGGGTGAGGAGCCTTCATAACGCAAGTGTGAAAAAGAAAATAATCGAAACAATAATATGTACACACAGAGTTAATAAAATGTAGTGAATTGTGCAGAGACTGACGCCAACACAGTATAAAATGAAAACGAAAAAACATCTCTCTTCAAATGGATGAATATTTAAAGTTTAAACGTCTTTAAATTCACAAAAACTGTCACTTATCCACATCGGATAAAATATCAATTACAATCCATCTCTATTAAAACAAATGTATATAATAACCACACATCTTCCTCAGAAAAACATGCACTGATCACACGTCTAAATATGACAAAACAATATTCCTAGTTCATCCTCATAAATATTGATGAAAGTACTAAAATAAATCCGTCTTCAATGATGGAGGTTACAAGGTCAGTTCTTCAATAAAACAGCACACGTCAGAATTACAAATCAAAGTCTTACAAACTAATATCGATTCCCTTCTTCACAGGAAAAAAAACAGCACTCGTCAAACGGCTGAATGTTCGGAACTCAGTGTTACACACTAAAGCTAATACCTGTAACTGTCGTTAATAAACAAAGTGAACATTTATTTGTGTTCATTAAAAGTGCATAAACTAAAAAGTTAAGATGTCAAATCTCTCGATCACTGCGTGAAGAATTACTTAGACAGTGTCAAAGCCTTCTGTACTTTCTGAATTGTTTCTTTAGATGTTCGTATGTAACGGCAATAACTATCTGATGACCAACGATCAACGAGTTTTAATGAGATGATCTTGAATGTTAACAGATCCTGCTGAAGAACTGGCACCAATGCGAAAAGAGTGTCCGTTGTAAAGATTCGAGTTGTATCCACAAACGTCAAGAATATGTTTCAGATTTGTGATGAAATATTCTCTGTCTAAAGCACATCCATCTTCTTTAATGAACAACGGATCTGAAAGGCAAAATGCTTCTCTACCCTTCCTGACTGCCAGGTACTTTTCAATGGCAAAGAAAGGACAAATAGTATGATTAGAGATGTACAGTTGGATAATGAGCCCTTTACGAAAAGGGTCTGAATTGGAGGCTTTCAAATGTAAATTGGCGTACGAATAAAAAATCTCAACATCTGCTACACTTAGATTAGTGGTAGGATCGAAATTTTGCAAAATCGTAAATTCGCCACACCTCAAAAATCCAAAAAAGGCCACGGTACATACTGTTTCTAACATGCAGTCAATAAAGGTAGAGAAAACACCCGATCTAAGAGAATTGCAAATTCTCTCAAATACCTGAAAAGTAATAGGAAGCCTTTGCTTGGGGTTATGCTCTCCTTGGATACGTTTTACGGCTCGCATAATCATGTTCAATCTAAGAATAGTCGATTCGTGTGCGGAATTAAAAGGATGCCCACAATTACTCTTCACATAATGAAAACGAATACCACATAGATAAAGTTTGATAGTTGTATGTCATAATTTCAGATTGTGAAGCAATATGCAACGAAGTAAATTAATATATCCTCGGATATCGGTGGCATACGTTTACCTATCCAAATAACACCATCTGATGCTAAAAAGCAGTATAAGTACGATATCCAACATTGTAAGTCTGTTATGACCTTGCTGATAACACGTTTTGCCATAAATCTGATACTGTAGATTTTAATGCCACATTACTCTGGAGATTGGCGGGCACCTGTAAGGTACTTCGTCTGCCATAGGGGCAGGTGTCTTGAAGCGATCTAATTGCAAGCGAGAAAGATAATCACTGAATTCATTTTTAACTCCTGGCACGTGTTCAGAACGAAAGCAGAAATTATTTTTGCCTGCACACCACATAAGCATACGCATAAATCGCATTATCAACAAACATTTTGAGCGTCCTTTATTTACGATATATACAGTGGCTTCGTTATCACACTAAAATAAAATGCGTTTAGAAGTCCACAAATGTCCCCACAAAACAACAGCGACAACAATGGGATAACGTTCTAAGAATGCCATGGAAAATTTATTTTTGGTCGACGTTGGAAGATCCTCCGGCCAAGGAGAGCAAAACCATTTTCCCTTAAAGTAACCACCATAGCCAACTGTTGCTGACGCATCTGTATATAATTCCATGTCAGTGGCACGAGTGTAATTAGTGTCATAAAACATGCTTATACCATTCCAACTTAACAGAAACGTGTGCCAGAAGCGCAGATCTATACGACATTCGTCGCTTAAAAATACTTGATCTTTTAAGCCGTGAACAGTTGTTGATAGTGAAATAAGGTAAGACACGAATGACCGACCCAGAATTATCACTCGCATGGCAAAATTAAAATGTTCAAAAACTGCTTGATGAAATCACAAATGCGTATTTCATTTTTTTTATTATTATTTTTTTTTTCATCATAATATAGTTTATTCAAAATCTCCTGTTTACAATAACCTTAATGACCCAGGAGTGAACATTAAGGGTCCCTGTTTTACATAAATCTCACTTGTCCAGGGGTAGCAAGTGAAAATAAAAATAAAAAGTCCACTTAAACATATTTCATATTCATTTGTTTTTACATTTCATTATAATATATACAATTGGACGATACAATTATTACCATGCATTAGCTTTATGTTCATAAATAATAAATACTCATATGTTATTCCGAAAAAGTTCTAATTTGTTTTAATCATTTTCATTAATATGCGAAGTTTGTAATGTGCATTGTAAATGTTTTTTAAAATTATTTTTCCAAGTGTTGAAAATTGTTTGATCTCCAATTCGGGATTGGTTATATTTCACCTTATTACGTATTTTCCATATTTCCCACTTTGAGATAAATATTACGGTATTAAAAATGACGTCTAAATCCTCACCCCCATATAGCCCTAACATTATATTTAATTCCTTGATTTCTATATTAGCTGTTAATCCAGATCTGTTAAATATTGCTTCTATTTCTTTTATAATTTTGTTCACAGAAGGACATTTCAAAAATAGATGCTGCATCGTTTCATCGTTGTCTCTTATTTGGCAGAGATGGCATCGTCCGTTTGACAAATGCGTATTAATTTCTCCTGTGGCAAACCGACCTCCAGTTTTTCCGTATCAAGAATAATTCCCATATATTCAATAACTGTACAAGGACCGACTACTTTATGCTTAGCAAGCGGAATAGTGAGTCGTTTAAAAAGTGTAGTCATTAACGCCATAGTTATTTCTGCATAAGAGTCGGCTCTATCTATAGTCAAGAAATCGTCTAAAAGATGAAAATTAAATTCCACTTTAAAGACGTTCGTAGCAATCCAGCAAATAGCTCTGGATAAATGATCAAAAATAATCGGCGAGCTTCTACAACCAAAAGCAAGTCTATTGAAAAAATAATATTGTGTATCCCATTTTATACAAAATAAATGCCACTGATCTTTACGGATACCAAGCTGTCTGAAAGTTGATTTGATATCAAATTTTGAACAAAGCGAAAAACGACCACGTTCCCGTATAACTTTAATAGCATCGTCTATTTTTACATACGTCAACGAACATTCTTCTTTACAAATTAAATCGTTAATACTGCTAATATCGTCGGTATCATAGGGGGCCGATAAATCCAATATTAATCGATTTTTCTTAGAATATTTCCCTTCTGCTAACCCTAGAGGGCTTACTCGCCCTTCCATGTACATATAGAATACTAATAGATTTTCTTTCATCTTTGTTATAATTTTGTTAAATGAAGACTTATTCGTTCAGAAATTTCGGTAGATACTTTGTTTTTCCAGAATAATACAAACGATAAAACAAGTATATATCGACATTTCCGAAAAACGAGTAATCTTGAAACCATAAATATATCAGATAGTACCTATTGTACCTGGTGTTGTTCACCTGTCCATCTTCTTCACTATGGTAATATATGGTATCACGTAATGTCCGTCGTCTGTTCAACTGGTTGAATTTCTATGTTTCACTTAATGTCCGTTCATTTTTCATTATTAAATGAAGACGTATTCGTTCAGTAACAAATTTCGGTAGATACTTTGTTTTTTCCAGAAGTCAGAAGAACAGAAAGAAAGATTATACATCAGACTAATGAAAGACTGCGACAGAAAATCACAACAGAATACAGACACCGTAACAGCAACTTGTCATGATTTTACAGTTCCTGTTCCTCAGCGACTTGCCAAAAAGCCACACCAAAATAAAAGACCTAGAGTTTGTCGTTTAAATCCCAATTTGACATTCATTATCTGTGTGTTTGTTTCCTGTTATGTACATGTTTGTTTTATTTCTATATTTGATTAAAGCATAATGAAAATATCTTATATTAATAGAATTTTATTACAAATTAAAAAAATATATATAAATTCCACAGAAAAAGAGAAGAAAAAAACAGAAAAGCACACAGAATATAATAAAATATTTTTTTTTGTAACCAAGTGAAAACGAAATTGACAAAGAAAACACATCAGAAATAAATTGATTAAAAACCCCAAAAATATAAACCCCTACCAAAAAACACAAACATACAACAATAAAAACACAAACATACAACAATAAAAACACAAACATACAACAATAAAAACACAAACATACAACAATAAAAACCAAGTGACAAAAACAACAAACATATTTAAAAAAATCAAGAATAAATCTATCATCTTGCACCATTGATAGTAGGTGATCATCCGTATATTGATATGGTCATATAGCGGTTCACTGGTCACGGTCATATAACGCTTCACTTGTCACATAAATGGCGGTGCGTCTAAACACCGCATAGCCCGGCTTAGTGCACTAAGAACTAACATAAGCACTAAGCCCGTGATGGAATGGTTTATATGGCACCAAGAACACATTTTTTTTATTAAAATTTAGTTTAATAACATTAGTGTTAAAATTTAGTTGACTTAGGTATCATAATAAAAAAAGTTATAAGGAGATTTTTGTGCACGCGTCAGCTTGTGTCCAATTATCACCTGATGAATGTTGTTAATCAAGCAGAACTTCTTCACACCAATTAATTACTGTTGAATTAACTGTTGAATATACATAGCTACTGGGTGGAAAGAATGTCTTCGATCTCGTTTGGGTCAGACAATATGTAAAGCTGACCTCTTTTGTTTTCCATAAATACAAACCGTTACGTAAACGTTAGAAAATTTTAAGAAATTGTAAAGAAGAATTAAATGCAATTTCTCTCTGTCATCGGTCTTCTTCTTTTTTTGAAATTGAAAGATAATTCATAAACCGTATTAAAAGTTTTGAAAATGTGGCGTCCGTGGAGTTTACCTAACTTTCAAATGTATATGACAATAAATTACTTCTTAATAATTCACAGAAGAATAGTAGTTTATTAAAATGATAAATACATAAATAAGCAAAGTATCAATTGTTCGTATTTTGGAAATAGTTTTATACGCACCATTCTAGTATGCAATTTTTCATATATGTTAATGTCAAAAGTACATATTATTAAGGTACACGGATCACAAAGTTAAAAATTTGCAAAATTTCACTTTTTTCTAGTTCGAGTTATAGAGTATACTGTACGGAAAATCCCATGCGTCTATTCACAACAATAGCGAAGAAATAAAGCAATTTTATTCATTGTCTGAACTTAAAGTAAGATTAAGCACTAAGGACATTAAATAGATGATACATCGACACAAAGGATACAAATTATTAAAGTAAAATGTATTTTACAATACATTCAAAATTTGATATTAATTTAATAAAAATTAAGTTATAGACTGTTATGTAGGCACCTGTCCATGGTGACTTATGTTAATTACATGTAATCACTTGTATAACGAATTCCATCAACCACATTATGTTATTTGATCTTTACTAACTGAAAGTGATGGTTCTATAAACATAAACATATAAGCGTGCATGGTATATTTCTTTTTTTCTTTATTAATACACACCAACCCAAGTTTTGGTATAAGCGGCGGCAAACATATACAGACGAATAAAGTTGCAAGTACTCATCAAAACATTTATTGTAACTTTAAATATTCAGTCCTAAATTACAAAGGATGGCACTGGTTTAATAATGAACACAGATATTAAAAAGATCAAACTTAGGAAAATGACAATCAAGCAGGGTGAAGTGCATAGCTATCAAACAAAGAGTAAGGGTATAAAAGCTTACAAACCTTACAACCCACAGCCAGATCAAGTCATTACTATGCACAGATATTACACTTCACTAAAACGAGACAAGTCGTACAAAAAACATGTGAACTGGTTCTCTAATCTCCCTCAACAATTCACATCTAGAAACCACATTGCCATTGTAGAGTATACAGGTCTTTCCCATAGAGAAGGCGAACCGCATGGTAATTCTAAGCACACTTCACAAGAATATATCAGAACTGACCCGAATATCATTGACAAAATAAAAGTAGGCATAGACCGAAATATACAAAAACATGGTATTTGAAGATCCCAAAAATGCCCCTCGAGATTACCATCAAATTCCTAATGTGAAACACGTCCAGAAAAAACCACAAAAATCGACTTCATTCGGCAATGTAGTTGATGAAATAATTGATATCATTTCAATGGTAAACAAGGACACTTTCGTTAAAGAAGTTGTGCATACCCAAGGCAACAACAAGCCCCCGTCCGCCATTTGTTATATTGATGACCAACTCAAAGATCTACAGCAGTTCCTTAAATCAGATAAAGATCACATTCTTGATGTCGACAGAACATTCAATCTTGGTGCCGTTTTCGTAACTAACTTTGTCTATAAGAACACTAAAGTGACAAGAAATGAAAGTTGTGATCATCCTATTTTCGTTGGTCCATTGTTGTTACACTGGGATGGATCATTTTTATCGTACCATACGTTTTTCACACACGTCGAAGCTCGCATTCAAGAAACAGTAAAGAACATTGATTTGAGAATCAGAAGCGACGACGAAAGTGGTCTTACTAAAGCTCTAGACAGTGTTTTTTTCTGAAACTACTCGTCTCTTGTACACAAAACATATTAAAGACAATGTGTCCGCATATTTAAAGAATTCATAGGCAGCACCGATAAACAAAGGTCGGAAATTATTTCAAAACTTTTCGGAAGCAACGGACTTGTTGCAGCAGAAGACGCCTTCGAATTTGAGTCCAAGTCAGAAAACCTTATCTCAGAGAATCCTGAATTTGCCAGATATTTTGATTCTAGACTGAAAATCCGACTCCTAGAACACGTCAACAAACCCCAAAACAACTTCAACATGAACGCCTATGGACTAACAACAACTGCGAGTCCATCAATCACGTCGAAGTCAATGCAATTGCAACCCCAACACAATTATTCGAAGCTCTCCTCAAACCTACACAAAACTACTCACCACAAATGCAAGAAGAACGGCTGCTTATAACATCAGCAGCAGGTGCTTACTCTTGCCAGGCAACGGATTACCCTCCAGATATTTATCGTTGCCCCTTTGGTATTTTCAACCTTTTCTTAAGGAAGTCCCTTAAACTTGATTGCTTTTTGCTATATATATATTTTTTTTAATATTGATATTCGTATTGTTTGTATCTGAAACTGATATTCTATTTTTGTGTTTGACTTGTAATAAATTGTAAATATCTAATTTAGTAGACAAAGAGGTCACGATCCAACCTACTCATAATTATCTTCACAAAGAATAAGTCAGTGAATAATAGACTACAGAGAAACAGCAAAGCTATTGTTGTAGTGTTCACAATGAGACAGGTCTGGAAAAGATGTAAATACATTTAAATGTATTGACCAACTAAGTTAATAACTAAGTCACATTATATATTAATGCTTAATAACTATTAGGAGTGTCATCGTGTCCACAGGCCTCGTGGCACGGACTTACCACCACCCTTTTTTTCTAATTTTCTGTTTACAAATTTATTTTCAATAAAATTTCTTTATTTCTTTATTATTTCATCTCTTTTTCCTTATTTTAGCTTGTTCGTGTCAATATTCATACAATCTTATGTTAACATCAAATTGCATGTGTCGACCCTATATAGATACTAATAATCCACAAGGCATGCAACTTGGCAGGTTTAAAAATCTTACCCCTGCTCGCTTCGAGTACATTTATTGCACCTTATGATCGTGTCAAGCTGATTGATTTGGTATATTCGTTCTTCAGATGTACAGTTCCTAATATAATTTTTTTTAAACTAAATGTTGAGATTGTTTGGTTTATTTGCAATGAATGACATTTAAATTATATGGTTTTCAATTCTGTTGATTGTTGGCTTTCATTTTGGTACGTGGTGAAGGTAAAACTTAATGCTGTTGATTGTTAGCTCTCATTTTGGTACCTGGTGAAGGTAAAAATTTATTCTGTTGATTGTTAGCTTTCATTTTGGTACCTGGTGAAGATAAAACATTTTACAGAAACGTGCTGCGCGCAATAAATTAGATATCTGCGTTTTATATTTTGTATTTCATTTTATTTTTATTTTCTTTCATTTGT
The DNA here is from genome assembly GCA_963680875.1 of Bathymodiolus brooksi. NCBI lineage: Eukaryota > Metazoa > Mollusca > Bivalvia > Mytilida > Modiolidae > Bathymodiolus > Bathymodiolus brooksi. The sequence continues at coordinate 74,224,933 of OY804579.1, forward strand.
TTTTCTCATGATTTCTATCGATGTTATTGGATACAATTATAGATACAGCTTGCTTCTTAGTCTACACCAAAGGATAAACAATAACAATTACAGATTTGCTGAGCTTGATGTTATGTCTTAAAGGAAGGACAAGAAATGTGTGTACTTTATCCAAATCGAGAGAAATCTGAGAAGAAAATACAATATCCGTTCTACTAGATGAACAATTGACAAATAACGAAATCCATGGGTCAATCAAGTGTTAAATGTCAATATGACATTTCTCCTTCCATTATGTTCCGGAATACATCCCGGAAACTTATTACGTGATTAAAATCAGTTTACTAGACTTTACTTAAGAGATAAATATAAATATAAATTGCTATGGTTTGCTCATTGTAGAAGTCGTAATTGCTGGACGATTAATTGTCTACTAGTCTATGTAAAAACATTTCTAGACATAGTCTATTATTTAATAGTATTAGCTTATGAAATTAACCAAATAAGTATTCTTTGTACAAAATTCATCATGGACCTTTCAGTTTGAGTAACTGTTATCTGAGACTATATGAAAGATACATATACAATATACGTACATTGTCGGTAAATATAAAATTTATTTGTACGAGCTTTAGAAACAGGCAGAATAGCGAGCCTTCGGCGAGCTTTTCATGCCTGTTTCGCAGCGAGTACAAATTAATTTTATATTTAACGACAATCTACGTATATTGTGTTTATCCTGCAATGTCAAAAAGTCGGAAAACTTGTCAGATTTAAACAATAAGGACAGAAACAAGCGTCATTCCTCGCCTTTCATAAATGTTGTCAAGGGTGTCTTCTTCGTGGTCCGCGTTACATTAGTACCAGTTTCATACTTGTCTGCGCCCTCCGCTGTACATAGCTACAGGGTACCAGGAAAGTTTATTCGCAGGCTGAAAAGTTTATTCGTAGGCTGAAAAGTTTATTCGTCTAGTACGAATAAAGCAAAAATTTATTCGTATAGCATATTTGTACAGCAACCGTACTCATTGCAGGATAAAGCTGTATATTCTACGGTTTGCTATGCACGTACATGTTATATATAGACCGGCGTGGTCGTGATTGCGTGGGAGGTGGATTTTCATCTATCAATTCAATCAGTGTCTATCATCACTAAAGTAGACAGTTGGTTTCCCAAACGTGGCGGGGTGCACTTGCTACAAGCTAATGTGATTAATTTTGTCAATGATTTGAGGCAGGTAGCTGGTTTATTTCCTAGTACTCCAGTTTCATCTACCAATATCACTGAATATATTGAAATAATAGTATAGTAACTATAGAACAGTATTGTCGTAACTTTGAAAGTGGCGTCAAAACCCAATAACACTACTTTAATCACAATTTCTCTTGTGCATTTCAATTGATGTCTTCTTCGTCAGGTTGGTTTGGTTTGGGTTGGTTTATGGTATTTAACGCAACTTTCAACAATATTTCAGTTATATCGTGGAAGTCAGTTTTATTGATGGAGCAAACTGGAGTATCCGGAGAAAACCATCGACCTGTCGCAAGTCACTGACAAACTTTATCACATAATATTGTATCGAGTACACCTCACAATGAACGGGATTCCAACTCACAACATTAGTGGTTAGGGGCACTGATTGCACATGTAGTTGTACATTCAAATACTACCATACGACCGCGACGGCCCCTCTTTTCTTCGTAAACAATTTGATTAAAATTGTATACCCAACAGTACGGAAGTCTAGTTTTGTCAACTCTTATACAGTGTCATATAATTTGTCGCCTTTAGGGCTTTGCTTGTATGTTATCTTCAACAACATTTACTCCACAATAAGACGTGTTCAAAATATTTTGATAATTGATGTTGATCAAGACCACAATATGACTACAGTAATTCATTAATCTCGTCAACAGCGAGTAGACACATTGACACACATCATTAGGGTTTAATAAGAAAGAAAAAAAAATCTAACATCGTCGTTAATGGCCATGATAATGATGGACAACAGAAGTCATCGCTGTATTGCCCTAGTTTTTGAATCTGCTTTTGTGCAAGTTACAAATACTGGACAAAATCTGATTTATTTCAAAAGAGTATGTAGCTCCTGATTGAAATCCGAGATATTTAATTTCTACGATGGATAAACAAGTTCCTTCAGGATATTACAAGAAGCAGCATAGGCCATCATATTGAGACCTTTAATAGAATAGAATAAATTCAATGTTTATTAGTAATAAAGCTCGTATATTAATTAAGAACATCCGTTTTTTGTCCAAGACGTGGGCATTATTGTTTTTTTTTCTTTATTCTTGTGTAGATTTAACAGCGAGTATATATGGACGTGTCTTGATTAGCTGATCAATGATTATACAGGTTCATGGAAAGACAACTTCGGCATGCAAAGATCGAGAAACAAAACCACAGTCTTGCTGCAGTAAAGCGCCATGACCAAACGACAACAGAAACGGTTGATATTTTCATTAATCATAGAGAAACAGGAACATACTCTCAATCGATGTAATGAGTGATTGTTGTTTAACCTCAACTCAATATTTTTTTCAGCTATATCATAGCAAGAACAAGTTAATGTTTAATGAGATGATGATGAGGTTCGCTTTGTACTAGACCAATATGCTTAGTTGGATTTTTTTTTATAATGCTAGCTCACCGAACAACAGTCCGCAGATAGGCATATCGTCCCACTCGGACACATTATCCTGATTCCAAGTCACCCAGTCATTTTTCTTTCTCCTTAATACTGCGTGATTAGCGAACAAGCGACATATATCAATTGATAATATTTGGTTTGATCCCATCGGGACTTCAGGCAAGCACGCCTAACCATGACACCACAGATGCGTTGAAAGGTTGGTGCTCGATCGCTTTTATTTTCTTTGTAAATACGTAAGGCAATTAGCTGTGCCTTGTAATAAACTGTCTAACTGTACAAATGCATACAGGGCATGAATATTTCATGTCATGAATGTAACAAAATTGGTCACAAAAATATAATAGTCGTCATTGCGGAAATAAGATCACTATTTTGTCTGACAGAATATATTAATACAAAGACAATATATCGATAAAAAGACAGCTAATCCATTCTAAATACATGGAAATTATATGTCTGTCTAGAACATCAGTAAAACATACGATAAAACAGGGGAAATTGGGACTTGTATTTAGTCATGGTTATTATATAGCTATAGTCATCTTAGATATGTAGTTGTCATTTTAATATTGTCATGAAATTCAATTTGCTTTTTCTTGTCAAACATTGCATTATATCCATCGTTAACATTACCATAGCAAAAACACCTAACGTCGTATGTAACTTTTATTAATTAAGTTAGAATCATGCATAGAAAAGCATGAACATAATAATTGTTAAATATTACAATTATATTGGTTCAAAATACATATTTTTGTATCGGGAGTCGATATACACATTTACTAATAAATTACAATTTCGTGTGTTCGTTTTTATCATTTAGATAAAATTTCCGTCCGGAACTGATTGATTGGTTCATAATTTCCAGCCACAACTATTTCATATTTAGAGAACTAGTTTAACAATATGACTGAAGAAAGGTTCAACTAGGACATCAAATTTTGATTGACACTGAAATGTATGAGAAGTTGGTTAGGGACATACAACTGCATTTGACAGCAGCTAAATTGTGCCCACTCAGGTACTACTGGATAGAATTTTCAAGCGTACAGAAAGCATATAATTATATAAATATTTAATGTGCCTTCAAAGCAATTTTAGTACCACGATTTAAGTTTGTCTATTTGGTCTTGTCCTCGTTTTGTTTTCGTTTGTCTTATTCAGATCTTATTTTTCTTCAGATTTCAAACCAAAGACAATTTGAGCAGTAGCATAAACATATGTAGACAAACAAATCAAAATACTGAACAATGTAAGATTCCACAAAAGTCCAGAACTCCAAAATTACATTAAAATGATACTCTAATCCACTTTATACCTATCTCTACATACACTGTCATTTACACATATTTATTATGCACATTTCCATATAAATTAATTTTAGAGTCACATGTCATTTTATACGTGTTTTGATTGGTATAAAAAGTTGAGGTTATTTGTATATGTACTGAATCTTAGAATAGATGTCGTTCTCAAGGCGTCGCGTGCCGTTGTCATCAGGTCATTTTCTTTAAATGAGACACCTTTGGGGTTATTTAAATTTTTTACGATTATTTGCATTATTTTGAAAAAATAAATATATTTTTCAATATCATAGCAAAAAAAGTTGAACTAATTTATAAGGATTGATCGAAATTATTTGTTCGGTTCATTCGAAATAACCTCTATCGTGTTGTACATACCCTTGCGTAATCCACTACGCGGTTTACACGGTTTATACAACCTGATTGAGCTTATTTCTTCATGAACCGAACAAAAATTGCGATCAATCCTTAAATATAGCATCAACTTTTACGTGGGTTGTTCCTGAAAATTATCAATTTATACAATTATACGCCTTATACCATCGTATCTAATAACATGAGCTTGCACAATACAAATGAAGGGCATTGTTAGTCTTGTGTCATTCCTTTTAAAGTTAATTGAGTACGAAACATAATATCATAAACGATGATTCATGTGTTGCAAAAGACCGGTTCTCACTAAAGATGCCTTATTTGTAGATAATAAACGTTAGTGAAACCCAAAGGGGCCACGAATGGACAATCACGAATAATGAACAATCACGAATGGACAATCCAGTGGCTCAGCCAACATTGGGTACAATACACATATGGAACAGTTCTGACTACTCCAATATTACCCGGAATTAGGACGAAACGTTGCATTGGTTATAATCAATTTCATCGGTCCGGAAGTCCACTTGTTTATTACCGATTTAGCAACGGAGACCCATGGGCATAGTTTTGCACTGCGACGTATGACGTCTTCAAAGGAGTGTTTACCTGGTTATGCGAGAGAAAAAGAGACAATTGGTCGTAAATAAATGTAAGAAACAACCGAAGGACCAATCAAGAAAACAGACAATCCAGAGAAGCATAAAACAATGGGCACAGGACACAGAACGAAGATAAAACAAAACAAAATATACAACATATCAAGCTAAGATGTAGAGCAACCCCGACCCCATCACGAAATGGGGGGTGTACCCAGGTACATATGAAGGGTAGGCAGTTCCTGTTTCTTATAGAACTCCCTACGTGTTAATCATGTAGCCAAGTCCGGTAAAGTCTTGTCGGTGACAGAGGAAAACAATAAAACTACATAGCAGGGAACATATTCACTGCCATTTAAAAATATATATTTTGTTACGATCAACCAGTTTGTGACAACCACCGTCGATGTTTTTTTATAATGATGACTTTAACCTAGGAGCAACGCAGCCTTGTTTTAGTAGCTTTTTCGACAGAAAATCACTGTATTACACGTAAATGAGTGCCTCCTCTTTGGAAAGTAAAAGTGCAATGCTCTTTGCTGCTTGTGCTTCTTATTGGCAACAGTTTGCTTAGAAGTTGTAGTTGATGGGTGGCATTAAGGTTAAATATTCCGACCCCATTATTTTAATTTGTAGCAATCAAGATATTTATTGGTAGGCCCATGTCAGCGCCAATTTTATGCGTTGTAAAGTGAGTAAATCTCCCTCGTGTCATGAATAATGCAAATGTTGTTAAAATACTGCCCTTTTGACATCAAACAGCATTCAAGGAAAAATGAACATAATTTACATTTCTTCACTAATTACTTTGATTGTTTTCGATGATGCATGAGAATATCACATGTAAATGTCTTCGAAATACGACAAACAATCCTGTATTATGATTCACACAATTCCAATGTAAAGATAGTAAGCAGCTTAGATATCTACGTTTTTATTCAGATTTAGCAGAATATTGTAAGCATATTTAACAAACATTGTATGGGTTAATGGGTAGCGTAAATGGTGAATGATGAATATATCAGATTGGCAGACCGTATTTACCGGACCATCATGCATGTCATTTGGTATTAAAACATCCTTACAAACAACTAATAAATGTTTGATGATACCAAAAGGATAATTAGAAGCCGTAAATGAAAGAAGGAAGGTTATGAGATACTAAAAGGTTAATTAGAAGCCGTAAATGGTTGAAGAACGATTTGAAAATGTCAAAAGGTTAATGAGAAGCCGTAAATGACAAACGAAATGCGAATATCGTAGCAGACATCACAACACGGAACTGAACATGTGACAGAATGAACAACAAGAATCTAGTAAACCCGGTGTTTTCTATCTAGAAGAATGTAAACCGCACATACTTCATCCTGGTATTTCCACAGTAAACATGGGCAAACCATTTGTCAATATTTAGTAACAGGCCTATAAATCGAAAGTGGCGGGGTTAAGCTAGTTTTATGGTCCCAAATCTCCTCTCTTAGAGAGAAATGATGCGGTCATGCAAATGCTTTCCACCTGTGAGTATAATGCCAACCCTGATATCTAAACAGGCGAACAACGTTGTTATAAAGAATGCTATAATCTTGAACATTAAGCGTAATGTTTTTAATTTTTGTTGCACAGAATTTGTCATATGTATAATTTAAGTTCGATCACAGAGGGCCGATAACCTCAACTATTATCTAAATAGTAGATGGTATTCAGATAATTGCTTATTATTACCGTCTTTATGTTCATTAGTTGAGCTGAAATACCACCCAGTTTTAGTTGTAAGAGGTAATTTTAATGGATGAGAAAGTAACTGATTGTTGTCTAACGCCCAACAAATAATTTATCATGTATTTTAAAAAAACGGATGAGAACAAGTTGGATTTGGAGGGTGCTTTCTTTGTATACGCTTTTCTTTTGGCGCACTCGAAAAAAATGTTCTACCTTTTTGCTAAATAACAGGAAAACGTGTACAATGTTATGGATCTTGTAAGACAATCGTCGAGTAAACCAACATGAATGTTGCGTTTATAATTACATTATACATTAATTTCGATAAAGCATTAATGTTGTAGCAATCGCTAAAGATAAAATACGAGTAACGGTTTATAATGTTCACTATTTCGAACAATTTTGTTTAATTGGATGGCTAATGCAATGGTTTAAGTAAAGACTAATGTCGCCATTCAAAGAACTGTTATTATCTGTTTTTCTTTTAAAGGGAAAACCAACATTACAAGAGTCTATAATTATAGTTTTGTATAATGGTAATGTCTAGCACTCATGATCATTTGGTTTCTAGCTTTGAATATACAATTTCCTCAAACGTTCTGAGATAATGAATCTGTGATATTATTATGCCCCACTCAATGCTAAAATCATTCGACTATAAATGAAAAATATGCAATTTTAAATGTGGGTCAAACGGAAGTTGACAATCCCTTTACTACTGACTATAGATAATTACGAACATTTAGAAAATAAACCGAATGTTATACTGGAAATTAAGTAAATGTTTATGTAAAAAATTGACAAGATTTCATATCATTGTGGTTTTATGATATTAATTCAATTACATGCCGCATTATCGTGGTGCCTTCTATATTTTGTTTATTTTTTATCTCGTGTACATTATTGTTTATTGTCTGAAGGTTTTGAATATTTAAATATATTATGCATACTTACTTACTTTCTATGTTATTGGGTTTCAGTGTTTTTCATCGTTTTCAGCATTTAAATTGTTCCGATTTTTCGTGGCATGCGTAATTACCAAGCGTATTGTAGGAGGAAAGCCTGACAGACATAACGAACATACCGATGAAACTCTCATCTTAGGTAGGCCTCTGAAAACTTCAAAACTCGGGGTGTGTATTGCGGTACGAACTAACATCAGTATCTCTACGTTTGTGATTAGACCCCAAATTGATTATTCGCGGTCACAGACGTTCTCCAAATTTATAGCATAGTAAGAACTGATGTGGATGTAACTGCTGGCGGACTATTAGTCCTCGATGGTATAATCTGCCTAGTAGTCAGTGTTCCGGTGTTGCCATGATTTAATTCAACATCCGAATGTTAAAAAGTCTTCTAAGCCAAGACCGCTACACGATACTTTTAATGATTTACTTTCTAATATACAGAAACCTCTTGGAATTCATCACAATTGTACAATCTTTTTTTCACTATTTGTAAACTACCTCAAAGATCTTAGGGATTTTGGACTTGACAAAGGAGGTGTAGATCCTTTGTCTCATAAGTACAGATTGTCTAGTATTATATGTGACGTGGCGTCTTTTCGTCTTTTCAAACCAGTTCGATCTGAACCTCTTCATGATAACAACAGAAAATTCCTCCATATTCCGTTTGCTAACAAAGGAATCGATGCTATTAACAGCAGCAACATTCTTAATTGAAAAGAGGTCGTAAAAGAAATTCCACCATATTTCAAAAATCAATCTGTTCCCATTGTCTCCTATAGCTACAGTAAAAGCATTGGCCGTAAAATTTTCAATTACAAAGAAGTATTGTAAGATATTAACATAGAAGAGTACCTCAAGAACCCTCTGACTTGTGACTGCTCCCACTCTCCTTTTCAATACAACATGTAATCACTGGTGATCTGAATATCATTCAACATGAGAGTCTCCGAAAGGTGATTTCTCATGGTCCTAAATTCAGGGAACCTCAACACATTAATTGGAAACATAATTTCAAGATAATTATGGATGCTGTTGAAGATTATGCCAGAAGGTTGATAAAGAGAGAAGTAGACCAAGATCCTGAGTTAGAGTCCTTGTCAGACTGGGTTAGAACAATCAGGTCTCTAGTAGAAGGTCGCATTCGCAAACTCAAAAATTGTGTTAATAGTCGACCTAAGTCTGTATTTAAAGACCAAGAAGCTGTTAAGTGTCTTTCCTCTCTTCATGACAAATATGTTATCGTTCCTGCGGACAAGGCTTCCAACAACATCGTGTTTGTATGTAAATCAAATTACTACGAATGCCTAATCAAGGAATTGGGCATATATACCAACACCTCTGGTAATACCACATACAAACCAACTTCGTTCGACAAAGATGAAATCCGAGCTAACCACACATCCTTCATGACTTCTTTAAACATTCCCTCTGGTAAAGAGTCTGAAGATTTACCCTATTTGTATTGGATACCTAGACTCCATAAGACACCATATAAAGAAAGGTACATAACGGGATCATCAACTTGTTCGACGAACGAATTGTCATATTCTATCTGTAGTAAAAGAGGGACAACAGAAATATTGTGAAACTGTTTACTCGCGTAGTGGCATAAATCACACATGTGGATTTTGAAAAACTCTAAAGATCTTTTGGATAACCTGAAATCAAGATCTTTCTCTCAGGTATTCTCCATCAAAACGTTTGATTTTTCAACTCTATATACCACCCTACCGCATGACAAATTAAAAACCCGCTTAAAAGAAACAATTCATAAAGCTTTTAGTCATAGAAACGATGGCTCAAAATGTGTTGTGTTAGGCTACAATTCCACATATTTTTCAAACAAAATTCAAAAAGGTAAAACATGCTACTCCGATGAACAAGTGATCAGTATGCTGGAGTTCCTCATCGATAACATATTTGTCTCCTTTGGATGGACATTGTTTCAGCAGGTCGTCGGCATACCAATGGGTACGAATTGTGCCCCTCTTCTAGCCGATTTATTTTTATACTCATATGAGTCGGAGTTTCTTCAAAAGTTTGTAAAAGATAAGAAGATTCATGAGGCTAGAGCCTTTAATTTCACATACAGGTATATTGATGACGTTTTATCTATCAATAATTCTAGATTTGCAGAATTTCTTCCATTGATATATCCTCCAGAGATGGAAGTTAAAGAGACCACAGATACAGCTTCGTCCGCATCATTTTTGGACTTATATGTCGAATTTGACGACAGTGGTCAACTCAGTACTAAAATTTATGATAAACGGGACGACTTCAATTTTAAAATCATAAATTTTCCAAACATGTGCAGCAATATACCAGCTTCTCCTGCATATGGTGTTTACATCTCGCAATTGATTCGCTATGCAAGGGCCAGTAGCAATTATTCTGATTTCCTGTTACGTCATCTTCATCTGAGAAACAGGCTACTGGACCAGGGCTATTAAAAGATTCGCCTTATTCGATCTCTTAAAAAGTTTATATTCCGATACCAAGATCTTGTCGAAATATATTCCGTCTCTGAAGAAACGATTATAAGCGATGCATATTCATATAGTGAAAATGTATAAAGATAAAGAAGTCAAGAAAAATGTCAAGGATATTTTTTTATCAATGTGTGACGTAAAAATATTTTTGACATTTACGTCACCGAATATGGTACTGCTTTGACTACTTTTTAACCTATTTTGTTCCTGTATTTAAATACTGTTATAGTGACAGCCGGAACCTTTGAACCGTAATGAGAGCGGGAGGTTTGGCGTCTTAAAATCTGATTCAACCCCCCATTTCTTTAGAAATGCCTGTACCAAGTCAGGGTCATTACGGTTTTCACAGTTTTCCGGTTGTTGACTGATTTTGTCTGTTTATATAATTATGAGTTTTGACTTTCCCTTTGTAATATTGTTCGGAGTTCGGTAATTTTGTTATTACCCTTATGTATATACTAACCGTATTGATAAAAGAAAAAGAAACGTATCTTTAATTCACAACACGATTGAACTATGAAAGCCTGCAGTAGACGCTATTATTTTTTATTGTTATTTGTTATATACGTTAAAGGGGAACATCTTGAATTTAAGAGAAATATATTTGTACACGACAACGTCTTCTATTATGGTTTATTAAATAATTAATAAGTTAAATTATATTGGCTGAAATTAAAATGGGCAGTTTGTGCTTTAAGCACAACACCTTATTGTTAATATTCATTTTATTTAATTCAATAAAACCCTAGGTAATATATATATAGTGGAGTGTCATACCAACTGTGGTAAAGACGAGGTTTACCGAACTTTTCCCCCAGGTTTGTGCCGAATACGGATAAACTCTATTTTTAAGATATTGTGCTAATGTCGCTTATTCTGCAGAAATTCGCATTGATTCACGATCGGTGATATTTTGAATAGATAGATGAACATCAACACAAATGGAATATTTTAAATTAACATTTTATGTAATATTCTTACTCAATCTAATTTATTGTGGATATGTTGTGTAATATTGTGTTTTGTTTTGTGATTTCATTGTATTGTTTGAGATGTATGTATGAATGGTCCCATAAAACAAGCTAAACTCCTCCAATATAAATCGATGCGCCTGTACCAAGCCATGAAAGTGAGCGGTGACAATGAATGTGTATTAGGGGTATCGACTTTGCCACTGTTAATACGATGTTCTAATAGGATTGTTAAACTGTTTTATCGACTTTGCCACTGTTAATACGATGTTCTAATATGATTGTTAAACTGTTTTATCGACTTTGCCACTGTTAATACGATGTTCTAATAGGAGTTAAACTGTTTAGACGATGTGGAATATTCTTGCTTTTCATGTTATTACCCACCTCCAGAAGAAAACAAAGAACGCATGTCTACCATTAATTATGTGTACAGCGCAACAACCCCTTACATAAGTCGATCAATTTAATGTTCCAGATTAAAATAGGTTGCACATTTCAAGCGAAATTATGGAAAGAAAGTTTAACCAGTGTTGGTCATCAATTTCTCTCATTTTAACTGAACTCTCTGAATAAATACAAAAAAGACCATGACATATGACGTTGAAAATCCTGGTCCTGCCCTGGGACAGACACAGATATTTGGCAGGGTTAGACTGGTTAATTGGATCATAACCCTTAAGTTATATTATTTCTCCCAGGAATTATATTACCCACCATTTCTTTAGAAATGCCTGTACCAAGTCAGGGTCATTACGGTTTTCACAGTTTTCCGGTTGTTGACTGATTTTGTCTGTTTATATACTTATGAGTTTTCACTTTCCTTTTTTAAGATTGTTCGGTAATTTTGTTTTTACCCTTATTTGTCTTGTCAAGGTAAATTGTCCCTCCCAGGAATGATAGTTTACCTTTGTTTTAGTAAGTTAAATTGTTCCTTCCAGGTATGGTATTTTACCTTTGTCTTATTAAGCTAGATTGTCCCTTCAAGGAATGGTATTTTACCTTTGTCTTAATAAGTTAAATTGTCCCTTCCAAGAACGGCATTTTACCGTTGTCTTAATAAGTTAAATTGTCCCTTCCAAGAACGGCATTTTGCCTTTGTCTTAATAACCTTAATTGTCCCTTCGAAGAATGGCATTTTACCTTTGTCGTATTAAGTTAGATTGCTTCCCCCAGGAATGATATCTTGCCTTTATCCTATTCTATAAAGATAACGACTATAATATTATATTAATTAGAGAAATATAAAACGTTATCATATAAATAGATTAATCAGTAAAATATTCGCCGATTACATAATTGACTAATGAAAAATATCAAATTAATTATTGACTGGGTACAATATAAATGATTTCTCCCGCCATATTTCGAAGAGGCAATATCACTTTATTTGGTAGAACGCTTTTTGGTTTGATTGCATTAGATAACATTGACCAATATAATAAACATTGTCATTAAACGTTGTACAGAATTAGATATAACATTCTGACATTTCCTTATAACATATTTAAAGAACTGGAAAACCAAGCCATTACTTAGATTGATTTAAATGGATATTAAGATAATTGGAAGACATGGTTGGTCTAGTGCAATACTAGACTGTTGACGCCAATTATATATAGATGATGCCATTACGACATTGCTAATTTAAGAACTAAAAGTGCTTTGACATATCGCGATCAACTCTAGTTACAATACTGCGTACAATTATTGTTTTGTCTGGTCAAGTAATTATTAGAGGACCAAATCAAAATTAGACTATTCATATGCAAGTGATGCCTACATTGACAAACCGTTCTATTCACTTTAGTCTAGACATACATAAGGTATCTCCTTACCACTAAACGCCTCTTTAATTAACAGTATCTTTTTTAATTTGCTGTATGGTTGATAGAATGATTGTTGGTTGCTCAACATCCATTGGAAATGCATTAGATGCACATTTAAGACGAGAACGATTTCAACAACATCTATTAACTGGACAAAAATGGCGACAATGTAGACCAATTTTGACTGCCACTGGGATTTCTTGAGAGAGAGAGAGAGAGAGAGAGAGAGAGAGAGAGAGAGAGAGAGAGAGAGAGAGAGAGAGTGGTGTTGGCACTAGAATGTGCACACCTTTTTTTAAGTCTAGGGAAGAGGTCTTTAGAGTGTATGGAGCGTGGTACTGTCTAAACACTGTACTCACCCATTTTGGTCGACTGTCAGGTTGTCAGTAATTTAACCTGATACCTCGTCCTGTCCAGAGGACAGTACATGGGGACGCGCGGAACATCTCTGTTGGCTTATCCCTGGGAACTGTCACCAGTACCATGCATAGTTAATGGGGTACTGATATCCTATGCAATGAGCAATGAAAATTAAGGGTTGGTGATAGTTTCATGACTTCGAAGTACTGTGTGATGTAGCACAATCTTATAGATAGGTTACATTATGTTGTTCACGGGATAAAACGAACGCAAATAAGTCAGCTAAGTATTTATATACATTACATGTTTTCGAGATGCAATGAATATTTTCTGTTTACCATCGCTTTAGGCTCAAGATTTTGAAATCTTGACCTGCTAATGTGTATAAGCTTACCTGCGATGAATAGGGAAACAGATATTACAAATATCTGTTGATGTTATGGTAAATGCAATTGTGAAATTTTACCTGCTTGCAGTAAATATAAGAATTTGTGAAAGCGAGAGAGAGAGAGGGAGAGAGAGAGAGAGAGAGAGAGAAACCAGTTAGGACTAATACAACTTTTCACACATTTTTGGTTGTGTCTTTGTTTCGTTCTGTGTCTTGTCTGCCTAATGTTGCCAATGTCAATGGGTTGTCCATTCTTGATTGCCCATTCGGTTTTCTCAAACGTTTAGTTCTGCATGACAAGGAAAAACAAAAACAGAAAAGCAAATAAATAAGGATTTACGTTGCGGTTTTGGAACAAATTAACATGAATTGTTAAGAACATACTCATCAGCAAGTATAGCTGTTCACATATATAGTTATTGTAGCAAAGAACTACGAGTGAACATGACACGACGGCAACAGTCGGAATATAATTGGAATGAAACCGTAAAGAATCAACAAATTATAGGAATGACATTGATTTATAATAAGACTATTAGAGTATTTATTGTAGAGCTTCAATTACAGTTGTTATTATCATAATGATTGTGTTATTGTTTTACAGATTTTGTTATGTTCATCCTAATTTTGTTATTGTCATGTATTTATATGTCAGGGATATCGATTTACCTTCTTTCCACGATTTTGATATTTGATATTGGAATTGTTCGGACAGTATGGTGTTTTCTGTTTTTCATTTTGCTATAGCAAATTTCAGTTTGTGTGTTTCGAGCTATATGAAATATCCCTAAGCATGCTATGGTCTTGTAGGCGAAATACAATACAAAAGATAAGGTAACGATTTAGATATACATCAATAGTGGAGCAACCAGCATTTTTAGATACATCTTTATCTATTCAAGGAATAATTGCACGTGTGTATGTACACTATGACTTATAGTGTTAAACTCCCACCTCTGGAAAGGTCTGTTCGATTACATCTTTTATTGATATGGTTTGATGTACATAGAAATACATGTTTTGTATGCACGATTACACATGCCGAATGTAATAAATTCATGAAATCAAAATGAATGGTTGGCAGACATGCTTCGTCCTACAGTAAGAACAGTAATCATTAGACACCAATTGTTTTATGATTGTGTCGTATACATCATTCTTTTGAGACTATGTTGTCTACGTCATTCTAGAATAAGACAAACTTTTATATTATATAGCGAAGAACGTCCATTTCCTGTACTGGCTTAGGTTGCAACAGTTTTATCCCATACAGCCCTTTGTTGTACTTATTCCCAAAAACTTTGTAATTATTTTGCTTTCCAATATTTTGACTTGGAAGCGTACCCGATGAAGGTTATTCCAGAAACAGATTTTGTATATCTACGTTTGTATTACTTGATGTATGGTAAGGACAAACATGCTGTTTTGTCAATTAATTGCTTAATGTCCCTGGAGATATAACTTTATGATTTTTTAAAGAAATTAACTTGTGTCATAAAAAAATATTATGCAGAAATCACATCTTATTACATATATGATTGTAATGCTTTTATTTTCTATGTTTTTTCATATGATGATTCATAGCTCTTTTATTCTTCAGTTTATGCATTATTACTTGACGTATCGAATACCTTATTGTTATGCTTTTTCAGATATTGTATTTAAATTGAAGGACACTATACTTTGTGTCCTAAGAGTAATAGAAGTAGAAGTCAGTTAACTAAGAGTGGTCATTGACCCTGCTATTGTAACATGTGTATGTTGTCATTCATTTCTGTGATAGTGTGTGGTCGTATTTAGCGTACACGACGCGTTTCTGGAAATAAAATCCACCATGTACGACGCTCATTGCCAAAAGATAGGAAACCCAAATAATTTAAAAGTTTTTGGAAGCAAGTAAACCAAAGGGCCTAAACAAGATACGAATATTCGTCTAACATCAGCTATACAACATCGGTTTTTATTGATAATTGCATTATTTTGGGAACAGCAAATTTCAATAGAAGATATATCTAATAAATAAGGGTAATAACAAAATTACCGAAAACCGAGCAATCTTCCAAAGGAAAAGGCAAAACTCATAAGTCAACAAATAGACAAAATAAGTCAACAACCGGAAAACTGGGAAAACCGTAATGACCCTGACTTGGTACAGGAATTTCCAAAGAAATTGTGGGTTGAATCAGATTTTACGGCGCCAAACCTCTCGCTTCCATTACGGTTAATAGGTTGCGGTTGTCACTATAACAACATGTTTAACAGTACTGGGACACATTAGGTATAATAGTAGTCAACGCAGTAATTTATAAAAATCCATCGTTTATTATCGTCTCTGCAAAACGGTTTAACTAAATGGTCATCTTCTTACACAATTTGATTTCAAATGAGATGTTGAATGACGTCTAAACCACGATTACTTAATCCTTATCTTTATACATTTTCCATATTACTTTATGAAAATCCATTGTTTATGATCATCTCTGCAGAGACAGAATATTTTTCGACAAGATCTTGGTTTCGGAATATAAACTTTTTAAGAGATCGAATAAGGCGAATTTTTTCATATCCCTGGTCCAGTAGCCTGTTTCTCAGATAAAGATGACGTTTCAAGAAATCAGAATAATTGCTACTGGCCCTTGCATAACGAATCAATTGCGAGATGTAAACACCATATGCAGGAGAAGCTGGTATATTGTTGCACATGTTTGGAAAATTTATGATTTTAAAATTGAAGTCGTCCCGTTTATCATAAATTTTAGTACTGAGTTGACCACTGTCGTCAAATTCGAGATATAAGTCCAAAAATGATGCGGACGAAGCTGTATCTGTGGTCTCTTTAACTTCCATCTCTGGAGGATATATCAATGGAAGAAATTCTGCAAATCTAGAATTATTGATAGATAAAACGTCATCAATATACCTGTATGTGAAATTAAAGGCTCTAGCCTCATGAATCTTCTTATCTTTTACAAACTTTTGAAGAAACTCCGACTCATATGAGTATAAAAATAAATCGGCTAGAAGAGGGGCACAATTCGTACCCATTGGTATGCCGACGACCTGCTGAAACAGTGTCCCTCCAAAGGAGACAAATATGTTATCGATGAGGAACTCCAGCATACTGATCACTTGTTCCTCGGAGTAGCATGTTTTACCTTTTTGAATTTTGTTTGAAAAATATGTGGAATTGTAGCCTAACACAACACATTTTGAGCCATCGTTTCTATGACTAAAAGCTTTATGAATTGTTTCTTTTAAGCGGGTTTTTAATTAGTTTTGATGGAGAATACCTGAGAGAAAGATCTTGATTTCAGGTTATCCAAAAGATCTTTAGAGTTTTTCAAAATCCACATGTGATTTATGCCACTACGCGAGTAAACAGTTTCACAATATTTCTGTTGTCCCTCTTTTACTGCAGACAGAATCTTTGTCAGGTGAATAGACAATTCTTTCGTCGAACAAGTTGATGATCCCGCTATGTACCTTTCTTTGTATGGTGTCTTATGGAGTTTTGGTATCCAATATAAATAGGGTAAATCCTCAGACTCTTTACCAGAGGGAATGTTTAAAGAGGTCATGAATGATCTGTTGTTAGCTAGGATTTCATCTTTGTCGAACGAAGTTGGTTTGTATGTGGTATTACTAGAGGTGTTGCTATTTATGCCTAATTCCTTGATTAGGCATTCGAAGTAATATGATTTACATACAAACACGATATTATTGGAAGCCTTGTCCGCAGGAACGATAACATATTTGTCATGAAGAGAGGAAAGACACTTAACAGCTTCTTGGTCTTTAAATACAGACTTAGGTCGACTATTAACACAATTTTTGAGTTTGTGAATCCGACCTTGTACTAGAGACCTAATTGTTCTAACCCAGTCTGACAAGGACTCCAACTCAGGATCTTGGTCTACTTCTCTCTTTATCCACCTTCTGGCATAATCTTCAACAGCATCCATAATTATCTTGAAATTATGTTTCCAATTGATGTGTTGAGGTTCTCTGAATTTAGGACCATGAGAAATCACCTTTCGGAGACTCATGTTGAATGATATTCAGATCACCAGTGATTACATGTCCAGATGGGTTGAATTGAAAAGGAGAGTGGGAGCAGTCACAAGTCAGAGGGTTATTAAGGTACTCTTCTATGTTAATATCTTGCAATGCTTCTTTGTAGTTGAAAATTTTACGGCCAATGCTGTTAGTGTAGCTATAGGAGACAATGGGAACAGATTCATTTTTGAAATATGGTGGACTTTTTTTTACGACCTCTTTTCAATTAAGAATATTGCTGATGTTAATGGCATCGATTCCTTTGTTAGCAAACGGAATATGGAGGAATTTTCTGTTGTTATCATGAAGAGGTTCAGATCGAACTGGTTTAAAAAGACGAAAGGATGCCAAGTCACATATAATACTAGACAATCTGTACTTAGGAGAAAAAGGATCTACACCTCCTTTGTCAAGTCCAAAATCCCTAAGATCTTTGAGGTATTTTACAGGTAGTGAAAATAGCATTGTACGAATGTGATGAATTCCAAGAGGTTTCTGTATATTAGAAAGTAAATCATTAAAAGTATCTTGTAACGTTCTTGGTTTAGAGGACTTTTTTAACATTAGGATGTTGAATTCTTTTATGACCATGGCTACGTTTAGTTCTTGGAATAGTATTAAAAAGCTCATCACGTTGATTTCGTTGCATCCAGGACTTGACAAATTTCCCACTCCTTTGATGTTATCATTGCAACCGTAAGGCATTGCAGTGCCTAACTCTTTAATCCAAAACAACTCTCTATCGGTACGGTAAGGTTTACTTAGTATAGGACTGTTTGTATGATGGTAAATCTTCTCGATGATTCGAACTTTCATCGTCAAACAGCGGTCATGACCCGGTTGATTGAAATGATTATATAAAATCCTGTATTTGGGATCTTTTGCATCATATCGATGTTGGCTCATCCTACTTCGCAATGTTTGACGAGTTTCACCAACATACAAAAGTCCACAGAGTGTACATTCTATGCCGTAAATGACATTTTAGTAGAACAGTGTGTTCAACAAAATGATAAGAATCACAAGCAATTCTTACAGAAACAAGAGTAATGATAATACGTTATTGATTCAAAACAAACGGAAACATAAACAAATAAATAAAAATAAATCAGTATGACATTGACAATTTAATTGAAGCACTACAATGCATGCCTTCTATATATCATTTTCAGAATCTCATCATCTGATTATTTTTTGTACTGATTCATTGTAATCTAAATTGACACCGCAATTTCAATAATTAATATTAGCTAATAAATGTCAGTAGAAATTGTTCCTCAACAATATGCGTTGTCAATAACAGGACGTGGTGATGGGTAAGTTGTTATTAATGTATGTACAATCAAGCCTGTATGTAAAGAGCTACATGTGGAGTTGGAGAAAGTGTCCTTCATGAACAAATGAGGGTTATATAGAGTATCAAGATATATGACCTATGGATGACTTCTGTGGATCGATTGACTTTGTTTTATTTGTTTGTTTGTTGTTGCTGATTGTCCAGTGGCACATATTTCATGCAACAAGTTGAACAATATCTAAGCAAATGTACATACATGGGGGATGGATGTGACATTCGGGACAACGACATTTTAATTTTAAGCACAGAAGACTAAAGATTGAACCTTACTGAAAACTGGGGATAACTCGATTGTAATTCAACTAGATCATATTAATTATAATAATATTCATTTGGAGCAATTTAATTATTGGCTTCCTTTCTCGTTTTTTTAAATACAAAAATGTGTGCTAAATTAAATTTGCAATTGGTATTTCATTTGTTCGACATTTCGCCGCAAAGGTGGTCAAAATGATAAAACGACACCATTAAAATTGTTCTACTAAAGACAATATCAAATAGCTTTATATAATTATGGGTAATTCATTTAAAAATGATGAACGTATCAATATTGTTTGTCATTTGTCTGAACTGGTTGATAATCTGGTTATCCAGGAATTGTCTCCAATTTATAACCTATGTTAGTCGTCATCCTTACAGAATAATACAAAGATAAAATACCCCAAAGGTATAATTTATCTTAATTACATTTCATGGTCCTTCCCTTTATCTTGTCTGCACACCATATATTTAGAAATATAAATTTGGTCTAGTACACCTATCATTTCTCTCTCGATTCATGAAGTAAATAGTAAAACCACATGAAAGATTAGTATAGAACAAAAATAATTGAGTGAAGAGCAAAAAATACCACCCTGTTGGAACAATTTCAAAATCATATATCAAAATCGTAATTAGAAGCAAAATCTGTAAGAAGTGTTTGAAGATACCCAAGAGGTAATCAGAATTCGTAAACCAAAGAAGGTGAGTGAGTGATTGTTGTTTAACGCCAACTCAGCAATTGTTCAGCTATATTATGGCGAGAACAAGTTAATTTTCAATGAGATGCTGATGAGATTCGCTTTGGTCTAGACCAACACGCTGAGTTGGATTTTTATAGTTCTATCTCACTGAAACAACAAATCTTTGCAACAAATACCAATTTCATAGTATTTGGTTTGACACGACCGGGGCTTGAACCTACGACCTACCACACTCGCGGCGAGCATGCTAACTATTACGCCACCGATGCGGTTCGAAGAAGGACAGACAATGGCCAAAAGAATATAGCAAAAGGAAACACAACGATCTATAAAATATTACACACAAAACTAAAGATCGATTAACATGAACCCCACTAAATACCGGGGTGAACTTAGGTGCTCCGGAAGGGTACCAGCTCCAGTATCACTAGTGGCACACGTGGTGTTACTCTAGTTACAAACCCGGTGATAAGTCATGAATGAGGAAAGGACCGGAAAGTGCTTACAACAGGTGGAACGTATTCATGGTCATTTGTGACACATATATTACATAGCGGTTAACCAAGTCATGGTGGCGACCGTAAAGCCGTATAATTTATTCTGATGTTTTACGAGATTGTGCTGCATTGTAATTCATAGATTTGTAAACGATTGTACAGTGAAGGTACACACCTGTCGTGTTTATTGTTATTTCATTTGCTATGACTATGATCGTATCTGATGAAGGTTTTTCGTAGCCGCATCTTACGCACTAAATTAGATATCCACGTTTTTATCTTGAAAAAAGGCAGAAACAGCCGTGATATAAATATCCAATAACGTAGTCTCATCCTCATGTAGTACCCCTAAGATCGTGTTATTTAAATCATTATTGTGGAAATATTCATTGGTCTTGTATTTTAGATATTGCCTACTTTCATTTCACCATATCAATCAAATAATTGTACTCATTCAAACATTAACTATTCAAAGCTCGGTGTTAATGGCTATATTTTTTAAATGACACTAAAATACAAACGTACAACTTTCACCATGCGACAAAAATGATGATATGAAATAAATTATTTTATTTCTTATTTTAATTTTTCATTATGCAAGTTTTTTTTACCCCCACAGTTTGCGATAATTCGGTTAAATATTTGGTCTGCGCCAGCTGTATCAGATATAACATTATTTACATTATAAGAAATAATATAAAAATACATTCTTCCATCGGTGTTAATAGGTTCAGTGATTAAATATTATTTTACCAGAACATGTCAAATCCTACTTCAGTTTAATAAGAACAACGATTATTTCAAAACAAACAACCTACTTTAGCAATTCGTGAATTGGAAAAAAAAATCACAAATGCTCTTCCATTGATTAAGAACCACTGGTTTCTTTAATGTCGGAGTTCAATCTGACAACGAAAATAATGAAATCTACAAAGCATTACATATCGCGGTAATGATATTGAAATAGAGAGATGTTCTAGTTTTTTATGTGTACTTTCATGACTTATAACTGGGTTTGTTAATAGAGTAACACAACGAGTGCCACTAATGGAGCAGGAACTGCTTACCCGTCAGAAGTACATGGGTTCATCCTCGATTTTTAGTGGTGGTTCGTGTTACTCGATATTTAGCGTTCTCTGATGTGCTTAGTAGATCGTTGTTTGTGCTTTTTCTGTTGGTCATTGTGTTGTCTGTCTATCTTCGATTAACGGATTCTGATTACCTCTTTGGTATCTTCAAACACTTCTTGAAATATTAGATACCGGGAAAGCAATCCCATTGCATGGAGGTGGATGAATTTAAAAATGAACATTCTGTTCTCTGATTGGTTAATTGAGTGTTGCTAAACGAGAAGTGAACAGTATTTCAGCTATCTATATACATCGCCTGACTAAGTTTACATATAATCTGTGCTCTGCTATTTTGAAATCAAGTAATCAGTTGGGTTAACTGGAAAACATGCTAACCTTGTTCTTGTCAACTTAATCTGTACACAAACTAACCAACCAGAAAAATAAACAGTTTCCATTTCCATATGACAATGTCCTTGCCGAGGAGAGAATTGCAATTCCGTCTTTTATTCGCTAGCATAATGGGTTGCTTTTTAACATATGCGCACCACGTGTTTCTGGGAAATTTTTTATAAAATCAAACTCAAAAGATAGGAAAGCAGAATAATTTAAATATCTTTGGCAGCAATAAAACCTAAGAACCTAAATAGGATACCCAAAATGGGCCAAGGTCATCTATGCCTGACAGAGGAGAACCTGGTGGAGAAGTTCTGATGCAAATTGTTTTTACCAGCAACGAACATTACGGTCTGAAAATACGGATCACCCATTAACATCCAGTGTTTGTCGTTATTTACAGTTGAGCTTCACCAAGAAAACAAGATGCACCTCTCAGAAGAGATGTGCCATTCGACTGGATGCGTTACGTCTTAATTGATATTCAAGGGATTCCTTCCGGGGATTTCGTGGTTGATGTTACATTATCAATTAACGCAACAGTTTTGCACTTGTCGTTAAAAATAAATTAAATCAAACAGTATAATGACAATTTCATTTCAAAAACCTACTTCAGCTTTAATACAAACACCGAATCAATCAATCAATTAAACAAACTACTTCAACTCAAATGACAAATAGAAAAACAAACATTTGTAATTCTACAGATATTTTACACTAATACTATACCGCCTAGTGAGATTTCATATGATATTTGGCTTCATTAATGTTATTTCAAGGATAGTTTATTACCAAGCTTTTTATCACCTTCTTTAATAAACCTGAAATAGAGGGCGGTTTAAGTCTCTCAGTTCTTAACATTTAAAATGTTGCATAACACAATCTGTTGACATAGTGTGCTGGTTCAATGGCCAAAACACAGCTTGAGTACGATGACATTTTCATGTATATTTAATATAAAAGTAAGCATAAGTTCGTATTATGGAAATTAACTTGGAATTTAAAACTATAGACAACAATATATTATGAAAATACTGTAGATTATCAGAACAATTTCAAGAAGATACCCAAGTGATAATCAGAAGCCGTAATGTGAAGAAGAACACACAATACTATGGTCAAATGAAAACAGACAAACACTACACAGAAAAACAAAAGATTGATCAACACGAACCCAATAAAGCGGGGTGAATTCATGTGCTCCATAAGGGTAAGCAGTTCCTGCATCACAGTTCTATTTTTTGTTATTATTATTATACTACTATTGTATAATAGTTAGTGTTAATTCATATTCACGGTCAATAATATTTTCTCGGGAAATCATTCAGCAAATACTAAACGGGGAAAAAAAATCTCATTTATTATTGAAAAAACTAAGTAATTAAGCTGATTATGTCTCGGAGACGCATACCGTACACAAAAGAAAATATATCTAAGGAGTATATCATAGCAACACCAAAATAAATTTAAAGATCAAATAAAGATACTCCCAACAGAGCTTGCATCAAGATACTGACGAAGCATATCTGTTATATGAAATATTTGTCATTGCTTTTTTCTAGTGCATTTTTATTATGCTTTATAGAAAATAATACTTTCGTGGTGGTTTTTACACTATTCGGAGGTTATGACGTGATTATCATACATAAAGATACGATCTCTTACCCAAATAAAACATATGTTGAAGAAATGCATTAGTTAGAGTTATGGTGTTTTAAGGCACTTTCAACATCATTGCAGTTATATCGTGGCGGTCAGTTTTATTGGAGAAGTAAACAGGAGTACCCAGAGAAGCCACAACTTTAGTCGAAATTGGCCTTGATTGCATAGATAGTTGTAAATTCAACTACCATGCAATCACGATGACGGCTCCGAAAAACATAAATATAGTTCAACGTTCTCAAGCCTATTTATTCATATTGAATTAAAGTAATATTATATTTGGGAATGTCAAATAACAAATATAAATAAACAGTAAAGGAAATTATCCAATGTTTCCCTCCAATAAAGGATGTATATATATATATACGTTAATAATATAAATAATGTATATGACGTGTCCTTGACGCTTTATTGACACATGCCCCTTGCTTTGGTGTGGTTAAACATGCATAATGTATGAGTATTTATTAGAAACGAAACGATATTGCAAATCCTGATTGACAAAAGCCACACAAATAACGAATACTGACGGATTCTGTAAGCTCATATTTGCCATCAATAATAAGAATTATTTTATTAAAGCAATCGCTTGGAATTAGGTCAAGGGACAGTTACCTGTTGTTTTTTCTTGTAATCACACCTTCTTAGATGAAGTGCCTTTTTAGTTTTTTGCGTTGTCCTATTATGTGTCTTCACGTTCTGAACTCCGTGATGGGATGTCTGTTGCGATTCCCACATAAAAATTATGTTCGTTTCGACATTACCCAGTTGTTTGTAGGTCTTGTCATGTCTTATTTACGTTATTTGTGTTTGTTTACGTGTAGTTGTGCCCAACACATTTAGCGTTGTGTTTTAATTTGTTTTTCTTCGCCTTGTGTACCCTGGGTTACTAGTTTTTCTGGATTGTTTATTTCTTATTGCGCCTTTGGTATTTTCTAACGTTTATTTATATCCTGGCTACTTTTAATGGATATACTGTATATTTTTATGATCATAATACTGTGAGTGCTTGCATATTTCATACTTGTAAAACCAGAGAGGAAACCAGAGGAGCTAGAAATAGAATCTAGCTTATTTTTTACATTGCGGGGCAAACACCATCTCAAAGGCGTGCCCGGTGTATGCTTGTCATACCACACAATTTGTGCTATAATTAGAAGATGTTATTTAGGAGCGTTCGCTTGCACAAGTGGCCAGACAAAATTCCCGACCACATAAAGCAAAAACAGTAGTTCAGAATATAAATATGGCAGCAAACACGTCCACTATCGTGATAATAATATATATATTGTGCAAGCGAACGCTCCTAAATATATTTATAGACCATGCAACTAACGAATTGGATATGTAGTCACAGTCCACATAAGTATCATTCTCATAATAATAGTTAGCAGATATTTCATAATGTTCGGTTTCTTCTTGGTTGTCATGCACAGACATCTGATGAAATTAGTGCTGAAGACATGTATATCCAATTAAACGACTTTCTGACTAAAGAAGATACCACTCAGACATGTTGACGTTTGTTTCCCGATCACATGCAATTTTTCAATTTAAATTAAAGTCCGCAAACTACGTAGAGTACAATTAAAGGTTTTAATATGTTACGTCTGTTCCAAATTATGCTGGTATCAATTTTGACCAAGAAATTATGGTGGAAATGGTGCTTATGCTGGTGTTCGAGGAAAAAAGGGGACACCTGTTATGCAGTCAATTCCTCCTGCAATATCCGTTCACACAATTGAAATAAAAAGATGGCATATTTTTAATAAAAACGTACATATATTATTTAAAGCGTATAATGCTTCCCTGGAATAGCATTCATCAGGAAAGCTCAACTCCAAACTATTTGAAAGCAAGATACCTTAAAAAGTCTTTGGGAGCAAGACAAGAAAAAGACAGAAACATGATCGCCAAAATCGCCTAATGTCACCTATGCATGAACCTTAGTTTTAATAATAATTACATTATTTAGGAACTATAACTTTCGATAAAAAATATATCTAATAAACCATGCCATGGCCAAAACAGTGACTACTCAGCGGATGACACCATCGGTGACAAATAGTTCACTAACAGAGGTATCGACTCAGTGATGGTAATACCAAGGTAGATATCAAATGTAATGCATAACACGCGTTTCTAGATGTATACCTCATATTACGGAATCATTAAAGATGTTTCCCCCATTTTTATAAATATTTTGTTATTTTCTCTTCTACCTAACGTGTGTAATGAACTCCTCCAACATGTTGCAACACAGGTCCAAACAATTACAACATATTTACACACATCGTATAGCTGTATATCTCTCAGTGAGCAAAATGTTGTAAATGTGGCAACCCGGTCATTTAAATATGTACCACGTCTTTTTCTTTGATGTCAATAAATGTGATCACAAGACACAGAAATCAAGTTAGAAAATAGTTTTCATGAGGTGTGTTTTTTCTTTAGCTAATTACATTTGAAATATATCCTATCAACAAAACCTGGCAGCAACACACTAGAACCGCAATCTCCTACAGAGGAAACCCATTAAAATGCTAAATTTGTAGAATCTACCCACTATATTTCATGTCTAATAATTACTGACCGTCTTCAACAAGGTGAAGATTATGTCATAGGTTGCATAATGACAATTGAAAAAGGTTGCACATATTTATTAGTCTTCACTTATATGTCCATTCGGTCTACGAACAATAATTCAATGAAAGGTAGCTGTAAAGATGTGGCTCTAGGATAGGCCTGTGGACGGAAGTTTAAATTGTCAAAACGATGACATAACGGATAGTCCGGTAGAGTTGAAAAAATTACGTTGTAGCGTAAAACCAATGTTCACTACTAACAAACGTGCTCATTAGATGTTGCTACAGTTGCCTTACCTACAACGAGTGTAGCAAACCCCACGAATGAAACACTCAGTTACGTCAAGTCATAAAGACGAGACACACACATATATATATATGCTTGGTCCGGCCGCGAAATAATTATGTCCTATTTTTATTCCCTGTGAGAGGTTCATTCAATCGTTTAAATAGTTAAGATATTTGGCATAATGCTCATTAAACAACAACCAGCGGATCAATCAACATATTAGGAGCACTGCTGTAGTATGCATTTTTCTCTAGATATGCATGCTGTATTTTTGTTCAATGCAAGACAGTCAAGTGCTGTATTAAAAAATCTTTATTATTGCTTAAATTGATATCGTATATATTCATTGCTTAAATAGTTGAAAAGAATCGCAACAATACCATGAACGACAAAAACATCAATGTAGATTACTTTTACTTGAAATAATAAAGTGTTTCTAATGTTTGTAGATTTTATTTTCACCACCGACTTATTCTACTGGTATCGAATACGACATACCGTAATCATTGTCTGTGATTTACTACTCTATTTGTATTTTAATCAACAAACCTTCGGACATACAGATCACAAATGACATTTGACCGTTACAGAAGATCTTGCAATTTATGATTTAATGCATATATTAAATGTCGCAACCTTTGGATGAAACATGACATATCAGTCCTATTCATGGAATTCATCACACTAGTCATATCCCTAGCGTGGTACAACAATGCATTGCTGTCAGCTTATTTCAAAACACTAGCATTTAATCTATTTGCATAATTTGATTAACTCAATATTATAATTGCAATTCAAGAAAATCCAGTCATCTGTCACATAAAATGTCAGTAAAGGTTATAATTAAGCTTCGACTTGTGTTCCATAAGTTTGACCACAAAGAGCTATTTTGCAAATAATATACATCAGTTTTACTTTCAACAATTTCTTGAATAGAAATTTTTCTTTCGAAATTTATGAATTATTGAATACTGTATGATCGTAATGATCATATGTCTTCAATTTGCTAGATATATAACATGCAAATATTACCTACATTTTGTAATAAAACCGTAGATATCAAATGTAGTACGCGCGACGCATTTCTCTGATGAATGATATGATAAATAAAAAGAAAAACATTAAGGATCGGACTTTGATTAGCAGTGAGATAAATCTCGGGAAAACGAGGGTTTATTGTGTGGAGTCCGAAAGACGTATAATTAATTGTCTCTTGTTCTCCCTCTATAGATTCTTGAATCGGCAATCCTGCATTCTTGGAATATATCATGATAACTAACAAGCTGGTTTTGTTCATTGATCTACACATCAAAGCTGACAAATGTAATAAGCTTAGAACAAACAAAAGACTGAACGGGATTACTTACTCAAGATAATGTTTCCCAACAGACTTTCTCTGAAATCGCCTTTGAATATTAGTCTACTTATAACGACCATATTTGATATGTTATAGGCATACTTGACGACAGTTTTGTAATGACGATTTACACACCATTTGAGTCAATCATCCAATCATTGCTATACAAAATGTTGCTTAAGTAAAATAGTGGTTCTCTTAGATGTGTTTTCTTCCATCATTTGGTGTCTTCAAACTCTTTAGTCAATCATCCAATCATTGCTATACAAAATGTTGCTTAAGTAAAATAGTGGCTCTCTTAGATGTGTTTTCTTCCATCATTTGGTGTCTTCAAACTCTTTAGTCAATCATCCAATCATTGCTATACAAAATGTTGCTTAAGTAAAATAGTGGCTCTCTTAGATGTGTTTTCTTACATCACTTGGTGTCTTCAAACTCTTCTTGCATTTGAATATATGTTGTTTTCTGTATTCAAGATAAGACATGCCACGAACTAAAAGGTCATTAAGTGTTCATTTTACATTTTGAAAATAGAAGCCACACAATTACGTTTTGAATTACAGCAGAAAATGCATTATTATGCGATGTGCCTTACGTTTGAAGCAAAATTTCAGCAAAGTACTTATTTCATAGGCTTCTTGATACTTTGAAATTTAACTAAAATGAGGTTTATATACCAGAAGGATTATATTGACGATTCAATGTCGCATTGGTAGCAGTTAACGTTATCAGTATTACCTCCTTAAGAACATACAACTAAGCCATGACGAAGAAAACAAACGAACCACAATATTCATATCATTTTAGTACCATATAACGTCTATAAATATAGAAATATTGCTGCTATCGCTACTAGCTACAAACTTATCGCAGTAGTAAACACTCCCACTAATAGTAATTAGTATGTATAGAGGATTATTTTGTACTATAGCATTAAGAACATTGTCTCTATTTAGAAACACATTACTATAAAGTAAAAAAAGAAATGATTATAAACATAAAATGGTTGTGAATCTGTGCATAAACTGCTTATAGATTGGGTGAATGTTGATATGATAGTATTATAAATTATAACGCTGTTCGTCCGAGGGTTGACATTTTACTCAGGTGTGGAAAACACTTGCATGACCACATCATTTGATCAAGAGGGGAGGTTTGTGTCCTCAATAGTAAATTTTAAATCAGTTTAAGGAAATACCACGCATTAAAATGTAATTTAATTCTGCTCAAATCCAACGTTTCGGCATCGCGCCTTTATCAAGGAGAGCTTTTCTATCCTTTGACTGAGAGCATACACGGTGAATTAAAAGCGTAGATATACAATTTAGTCACTCGGTGAAATAAAAGCGTAGATATACAATTTAGTCACATGGTGAAATAAAAACGTAGATATACAATTTAGTCGCAACGTTCCACATACAAACGTGTCATAGATATCTACATTTTCATTCTTGTACGGTTATAAATACAGAAATATCCGCCTATGTTGAACATTTCAGTTTCTTTCGTGAGAGTTGCTTTACATTTCAATAGCTCCTCATTGACAAAACATGGTGAGCATAATTTCACAATATCAAAGCCAAACATAAGAATGTATTATATCAATGATAACCTGATATCATTGAGCGTAAGAAAATCAGTTGTCTCCATTATGGTGACTTAATCATTAAGTTAATGATATAATAGTCAACCTCCATTTGTACGACGCAAGCCATAGTATCGGTTGCTGTTCCTAATGTGTGTTTTATTGGAGCTGGGGAAAATTTCACTTAACGATTTGACCTTATGGTCATATTTTTAGATCTTGATCTATATGTCCTCGATGCCTTTAACGAGTATTTTTTCTCACATTCTTATATATTCATCACTGTAGATAATTGTTGTAACGAGTACATCTCGCCATGAGCTAGATTTCGAACTGACGCCGTTAGTGGTGATATGCACTGATTACATAGGTAGTTGTAAATCCAAATATTGTACAATCATTACCACGACAACCTCATACTTTGGTATATACTGTGAAGTCAACATATACTCAGGAACTTGAAAACATCACAATCGAAAACATTTCAGAATAACAGCGATATAACTAACTGTAAGAAACAATCATAGATAAAGACATTATGCCGAAGCGAACTGAAGGATTTTCTTCGCTCAATTTAAAAATCTTGTAAGAAAGATAATTATTGTCGATTGGCTTTTAGACTTAGTTATTTATTGGGGGAAAAAAAAGACGTTTTCCACTTTTGATCATTAATGAAAATGTAGATATTTAAATTAGTGCGGACGAGGCGTTTCTGGAATAACATTCAGCAGGTGCGCTCAAACTCAAAGAACTTATATCCCCAAAACAGAAAGAGCAAATTAACATTCTTCGTGAGTGAATTTAATCGAGGTCTATACAGTCAATGTTATCTGCAAATGAAATGTTATTAAGCTCTGATAATATAACTATTCATAATTAATAACAAGTTATTGCAAAAAATAAACAAATGTGACAGACAGACAATCGGTGTTCTTTGGTGTCCTTTCATTAAATTTTTCAAAGTTTGTATTATGTTGAAAGCATACATTCCATTTAATTTGAATTGATAAAAGTAGGTTTGCTTCATACCCCGACCTGCACAGTTATGTACAGTTATTGCCATTTGAGAACGACACTTTACGACAGGAGAGATGATTTCATTCTTTAGTGAGATTCTAATTTGTAATTTTCTGTGTAATATTGTGTGGACAATTGTTTGTTTTATCCTCATTTTTATCACTCGGCTTTTGCATTGATTATCCTTTTTTCTATTTACGACCTTTTTCTATTTACGACCTCTGATCACCCTTTTGGTATATTAAATTGTTTTCTCCAATATTATGCTTTTAATAGATTTTGTGGTTGACTGGGATTCAGGATTATATGACCAAGGGTCCAACTATTCGACATGGGAACTATTTTTGTAAGAGTGCTAACACGCCGAAAAGTATCCTCATCGTATCGATATAGTACAAAGCAGGCTCCATGGTTATTTCCTCAAAACGTAGATTGTTTTTGCCATGAATCAGATGAAAACTGTGTCACTTTGTGTTAAACAACAACTACTCACTGATTTCAGTGTCGTAATCATAATGCCGCCATTCCCTCATTCATGACTTATCACCGGCTTTTCTACAAGAGTACCACGACTCGTGACACTAGTGGAACAGGAACTGCTTACTTTACGGAACACTCGAGTTTACCCGGGTTATTAGTGAGGTTCGTGCTTCTCAATCTAGTGAATTTTATATCATTGTTTGTCTTTCTGTCCCTTTCCCATTTGGCCATTGCAATATCTATCCTTTTCTTGATTTACGGCTTCTGATTACTCGTGTGATATCGTCTACATGCAGCTGTTCTAGATTACACACTAAGCACATGTGTCTTTATTTTATCAGCAAATTAAATAGAAAAACTTGTTTTCCTTGGATGTATAGAATGTAGCAAATTGATATTAGATTGTTAAATTATGCAAAAGATGCATCAACTTGTATTACATAAAAAAAAAGAAACATCGATATTTTGCGAAGAAATTCATTCTATAAGGAATGTAAAATTCCTTGGATGTGATTATTGTAACCAATTAGTATTACATTGTTAAGTCATAGATATTTTCAAATATTGAAAGCATCAACTTCTATTTTAAAGAAAAAAACAGATATCGATATTCTGTGAAGAAATACATTCTTATATCGAAAGTAAAATTCCTTTGGTATATATATAGTAACCAATTAGTACTACATTGTTAAGTCATAAATATTTTAAAATATTGAAAGCATCAAATTTTATTTCATAGAAAAAAAACAGATATCGAGATTTTGTTAAGAAATGTATTCTACAAAGAAGGAAACACGAGAAAACCAATCAATGTTTTAATGATATTGAACATGCAAGTGACAATAAACGAAAGAAATTAAACAAAATCTTTCTGCTGTTTGTTATTGGAGAAAAATGGTATTTCCAATAAAGGTCTGGAATTAATTTGACAACCTACTTTATGTTTATATTTATTGAGAGCATCGATCTTTATCATATGGCTTCTTTCAGGTATTATGTATCTTTTTCCTGTTATCATTGTGATTTGATATTCTAATATTGCAATGAGATAAATAGTATGTATATTCGTTTATTCATTATGTCTTAAGCACCACCGCTGTATTTTGTGAAAAGAAATATCCTGCTCCATACACGTAAAACGCAATTTACTCCAGCCAGTAACTCCCTTTTCACTGGTGTCAATGAGAATTAACTCCCTTTTTACTCGCTTCAATGTGAAATCACTTCCATTTTACTCATGTCAATAAGAACTTCCATTCATATATAATCTATAAATGTTATTGTGCACCTACATGATAAATTATTGTTTATACAGTTCTGGTGATAAATACAGCCGAAGCAATTCGTAGATGTTAAGCTCATACTCAGTTCAGAACTTGGATTTCCAACGCCATATGTCGTGGTATTCAATTTTTTTGTTCGGTGGAATGCGGTTAGAGATGAATGTTATCTTTGTTGATTATGAAAAGAACAGTGATGGTCAACCATTTCACCAATAGTAACGGAAAGAACAATCACCTCTCATCTCAAACCACAGAATATACACAAACACAAACATACATACCACGACATATGGCGTTGAAAATCCAGGTTATGAACTGAGTATTTGCTTAACTTGTAAAGAGGAGATATAACTCTTTGTTTTCGCCTTTCCTTCTTCGAATAATGGCTTCTTATTACCTCTTTAATATCTTCAAACTTTTGAACAAAGCATACAGGAAGAAAAAGTCACAGATGGGCGGCGCAACTGTTTCTTGTTGATTTGCTTAATGGTTACATCTATGCGTTGAATGTCTTTCTTTGATCTGAGCTAAATATGTATCTTCCTAGATTCTAATAATGAAATTGGGGCATTTCCTTGTTTAATTTAAATAAAATGAGGATACTTCCTTGTTTCTTTTGAGGGAAATGTGGACACTTCCTGGTCTATTCTTAGATAATTAAGCTTTAACCATTTTTATCCCATTAGCAGGTGATACATTTCCATTTCGAATGTTCTTGTGTGATGTACCATATTTATGCAATGCTTTTCTAAAAGTGTTCATTAAGAACGTTAGATAAGACTATTTAAAACCAGGAACAAACGACGATCAAACAGTAAAATAGCATGGTAAGCAGTTACACGAAAAGCTTGAAGTTACTAAAGAGGTAATCAGAAGCCTTAAATCAAAGAATACAATTGCTATAAGAAAAGGGACAAAAGATCTAAAAAAAAGACAAGACAAAGTAAGCTAAAGATTTCGCAACATGAACCCTACTAAAATCATGGGTTTAACTCCTGCTCCACTAATGACACCCGTCGCGGTACTCTTATTATAAACTTAGTGATCAGTTATGAACGAGGAAAGGACCGGATTGTGATTACGACAAACGAAGCATATCCGTTGTCTCCAATTCCATTATACTTCTACCTATTTGGATCCATAAAATATAGAGTTAGGAGCTACAACACAACACAGCATATTATAGAACTAAATAAAATATAGGAATCATGTTTAATAAGAAGAGTTTTCACATTGACGAGTTGTGACCATTGACTATGAAAACTGTATACAAATTTCGACCTTTTTCTGCTCCATTTGTAATATGTCATAATCTATTATATTCAATATGCAATTTTATGCAATTGATGTATGTACATTTGTATAATAATTGTGTTATCTGTTATATTTAGAACATATCGCAAGTAATGTTTTGTGCTTTCCGTTTAATGCAATCTAAAACATTCCATTTATTTACGTTCTCTGTGTCACAGTAATCGTGTGGAATTCAATTATGAGCTTAATCCGTACCAGAAAATTAGTTTTGCTGTAACACGCAAGTCTGTTGACTGCTACACGTTCATCCCATATGTGGGAGCATAAGATATAGTATTACATGCTGGGAAAGTAATCATAGAAAAGTGTTATCAACGTGCCAGACATCACAACAAAATAACAAATATGAACAAGAAACCAACGACTAGACCCTTGTCACGATACTTTCCAGATTAATTCACAGACTCCGTAATATACAAAGTAATAAAATATTCCGTACTTTTGAAACATAGTTAAAATAGGACAATGGCAAAGACACTATGCATCATCAGACAACAATCCCGAGAAACACTTCCCTCGAGAAAATTTAATAACTAAAAATTAGTATCATCTCGGGAAATATAGCTTCCAAAGCACAAAAAGGCAGAATATCAACATCATGTTCATATTACTCATCTTCGCAGTATTTATCTTGTATAGACACACCACGCGTTTCTGGAATTACCTCAATCAGGTACGTTCAAAGTCAAAAGTTGGAAAAGCGAACAATTTAAAAGTTTTAATTATGGTTGACATGACTTACTTATTAAAAACTTATCTGTTTAAGAAACGTTCAACAATTCAAATGTATCAATGTTATTTAAATCAATATCGTGCTTTACAGATGGAGGGAAGGTGTGGGTGAGTGGTCACGATTGTTAATTTCTGACTGACCACCTACTTATTAACACTAACGTGTGTTCATCCCCCGTGTAATACATTATTCACGATTTAGCTACAAAATGCTGACAACGAACAATAACATAAATAAACCTATCTCATTATTAAATAAGCAAAAGGTTTAAATATGAACCTATAATAAGATAATTCTAATAAAAAAATATATATCGAATTCAGTGTGCACGAAGCGCTTCTGGAATAATCGTACATCTGATAACTTGAACAGATAATACATGAATGTGTAACTTGAACTGAAACGGATTCAACGGAATATAAGACGGCATGAAATACTCTCACACGAAAGGAGTGGTACCAGCATATCATATTTAAATGATCGAATACCAGTTGTATGCTCACACTCCAAAGGTCGGCGTTCAGTTAGAACAGTTAATCCATTCTTACGATAAGAAATGTTTGACGATACCAAAGATGCCGTAAATCGAAGAAGGACATACAATGTAACGCCCAACAGAAAAAAGGACAAATGGACAAACAACGATCTACAAAACACTACATAGAAAACTAAAAATCGAGCAACACGAACCACACTATAAATATCAGCCTTTATCACAAAATATAAACCAAACGACTTTAGTCTACCTTAGAAGACGTAACATAGATTTCAGATGACCTCCATAATTTGTCTTACTTTTTCCTAACAATAATTACTGACAATCAAACGACGACATTAACAAATAGTCATTGATTAATATTTGTTTTAGTTATACAATCAAGGAATGAATGACATCCAGACATCACCATTACTACTATCGGTTAATATGTTCTAATTCAGCAACACTTTATTCAGGAGATATTTTTATATGTGAAAACATCTTTTGTGAAATGGAATAAATAGATATGACCCATAATACAACAACATTGCGGGTTGCTTATGTAGAAAGCGAAATTCATTTAAATAAAAAATACTATTCACTCTTTTGAAGTTGGATGTTGGTCAATCATTGGTCGTTTTAGCTTACATTGCGTAAAAACATGTAAGCTTTTTCATCCATCCCCTATCATAATTGAATAATCTATTTTAAAATTGTACTGAACGTTTTAATTAATGATCTAATTATATTAGTTAATGCAGGAACACATATTTTCTGATATCATAGCACGATCTTAACTGAAACTGTACAGGAATAGTTTCTCTGAATTATTTCTTATCTGAATTCCAATATGATGCTACTCTATAATGTAAGTTTATGAATGGAAGAATGAAAAGGTAAAAGTAACAGATAACTCAAAGCTAACTATTAAGGGTTGCTGCAAGGTGTCTTATATGTATGCGTACAAGGAACGTGACATGTCCCTCTTTAACCTGCAATGAGTGTACAAAGCATTATTCAAACCTGAGCCACTCATTTATATCTCCAAGGACTTTGCCTTTGGAAGGGTTGGACCGCGTAACTGAGATATTAGATCATATTTCAACACCCGAAGCGTTGAGATCATACAAATACAGTCACAAACAATGACCAATATGTACGATTATGCATGCCAAAATGAGTATTTTTGTGTATTCCTTGTTTTGTTATGCATTGTTGTAACAATTGGTGACATTATGTGAATGAATATTTTATCCGTTTACTTCGTCATCCTCATCTGAGAAACTAAATAAATCATCAAACATCAACATGACAAAGATGACCGGATGTAGCACTTATCGATCAGATAAAATGTTTGTAACAATTTGCACGACTCAGTAGTATGGTAGAGGCATTTAATGAAAATCATATAGATAACCAGGTGGCTATCTAAGATTCGTGTTTCCACCAGATATAGTTGTCAACGAAGCTTGTTGTTTTTTGCTGATATTATCATCAAGTTCGATTTTAGCAACTATCGCGGAAACAATTGGTAGAACAAACTAAAAAAAATCTAGATTGGACATGTTGAAATGCAATGAGACTAGTTTATTTGAACATGCTTAATCTCCGGGATGTTCTAGAGCTTGTCGTTTCTTAATTAGGCTATTTAATATAAAACGAAAGAGCTTCTTGACAGCGATGGTTTGTAATGTATGCCTATGCAATCAATGTATAAAGCCACTGTCGTTCCGTGACAAGATTATTGCTTACGACCTTTTATAAACCCGTTTGACAGTGACGAAGTGAACGTTGTTTTATCATGTTCATGCCCTTTAATTTAACTGCTCCGAAGGACTTGAAAGACATTGAAATCATTTGGCTTTGCAATCTTTTGACTATGAGCATACCTGGTGAAGGTTATTCGAAAACCGCGTCGTGTGCATAAAAATATATATTATCTACCTTTTTATTACTTTTTTCATTGTCAAATAATGTAAAATATGACCGCAAATTATATATTCAAATATGGAATAAATTGTCAAATGCTATCTTGATTATTGTGACCAAAACATCCTTTGCTGAGAGGTAGAGACCAGGGCACTGGTCATCTAAACACTCAAGTTCTATAATGCAGAAATGAAAATAAAGATATCCAATTCAGTGGACACAACGGTTTCTGGAATAACCTTCATCAGGTAGGCTCAAAATGGAAATATCGGAATACAAAATAATTTAAAAGTCTTAGAATATCCGAATACCAAAAGATTAGCCAAAATTGGCTAAGGTTACCTATGCATGAAGATGGAGAACCTTAGTTTTCATAAAAATTACATTATTGAGAAACTGTGAATTTCAATCATATAAATAAGCTATATCAGTGCCGAAT
Organism: Bathymodiolus brooksi; assembly: GCA_963680875.1. Lineage (NCBI taxonomy): Eukaryota > Metazoa > Mollusca > Bivalvia > Mytilida > Modiolidae > Bathymodiolus > Bathymodiolus brooksi. The sequence continues at coordinate 74,262,078 of OY804579.1, forward strand.
AATAGCTATACCGATACGACATTGTTCTCTTTAAAACTTTCATCGTGTATTCAAATAGTTAATCGCTATATTCATATGTTAAAGTATTACATACTTAATTGCAGAAAACATTTTTAATCTACATAGAAGTCCTTTGAACTTACATGGTCTCTTTTCATAAGAAAAGTTTGTAGATACCAGAGGGGTCATCACAAGCCATAATTCGAAAGACAGAAAATACAGTGGTCGCCAATATACTACATAGAAAACTTGAGGATTGAGAAAGACAGACAATACAATGGTCGCCAATATACTACATAGAAAACTTGAGGATTGAGAAAGACAGACAATACAATGGTCGCCAATATACTACATAGAAAACTTGAAGATTGAGAAAGACAGACAATGCAATGGTCGCCAATATACTACATAGAAAACTTGAAGATTGAGAAAGACAGACAATGCAATGGTCGCCAATATACTACATAGAAAACTTGAAGATTGAGAAAGACAGACAATGCAATGGTCGCCAATATACTACATAGAAAACTTGAAGATTGAGAAAGACAGACAATACAATAGTCGCCAATATACTACATAGAAATCTTGAAGATTGAGAAAGACAGACAATACAATGGTCGCCAATATACTACATAGAAAACTTGAAGATTGAGAAAGACAGACAATACAATGGTCGCCAATATGCTACATAGAAAACGTGAAACCCACAATAAAACGGAAGTGAACGCAAGTGCTCCGGAAGGGAGTGCAAGTCTTGCGGCATTAGTGGAACCCGTCGTGCTTCTCTAGTCCAACATTCGTATTGGACGTGATAGTGATTACTACCAAGCAGTAAATCTATGATTGTTGTTTTCTCATCATCTTAGGCATATTTTGGCTATCTTGTTTAGACCCTTTAGTCTTCTTGCTCCAAAGACTTTTAAATTATTTGGCTTTTTAATGTTTAGACTTTGAGCGTACCTGATGAAGGTTATTAATGCTTAGACTTTGAGCGTACCTGATGAAGGTTATTAATGTTTAGACTTTGAGCGTACCTGATGAAGGTTATTAATGTTTAGACTTTGAGCGTACCTGATGAAGGTTATTAATGTTTAGACTTTGAGCGTACCTGATGAAGGTTATTAATGTTTAGACTTTGAACGTACCTGATGAAGGTTATTAATGTTTAGACTTTGAGCGTACCTGATGAAGGTTATTAATGTTTAGACTTTGAGCGTACCTGATGAAGGTTATTAATGTTTAGACTTTGAGCGTACCTGATGAAGGTTATTAATGTTTAGACTTTGAGCGTACCTGATGAAGGTTATCAATGTTTAGACTTTGAGTGTACCTGATGAAGGTTATTAATGTTTAGACTTTGAGCGTACCTGATGAAGGTTATTAATGTTTAGACTTTGAGCGTACCTGATGAAGGTTATTAATGTTTAGACTTTGAGCGTACCTGATGAAGGTTATTAATGTTTAGACTTTGACCTTACCTGATGAAGGTTATTAATGTTTAGACTTTGACCTTACCTGATGAAGGTTATTAATGTTTAGACTTTGAGTGTACCTGATGAAGGTTATTAATGTTTAGACTTTGACCTTACCTGATGAAGGTTATTAATGCTTAGACTTTGACCTTACCTGATGAAGGTTATTAATGTTTAGACTTTGACCTCACCTGATGAAGGTTATTAATGTTTAGACTTTGACCTTACCTGATGAAGGTTATTAATGTTTAGACTTTGAGCGTACCTGATGAAGGTTATTAATGTTTAGACTTTGAGCGTACCTGATGAAGGTTATTAATGTTTAGACTTTGAGCGTACCTGATGAAGGTTATTAATGTTTAGACTTTGACCTTACCTGATGAAGGTTATTAATGTTTAGACTTTGACCTTACCTGATGAAGGTTATTAATGTTTAGACTTTGACCTTACCTGATGAAGGTTATTAATGTTTAGAATTTGACCTTACCTGATGAAGGTTATTAATGTTTATACTTTGACCTTACATGATGAAGGTTATTAATGTTTAGACTTTGAGTGTACCTGATGAAGGCTATTAATGTTTAGACTTTGAGCGTACCTGATGAAGGTTATTAATGTTTAGACTTTGAGCGTACCTGATGAAGGTTATTAATGTTTAGACTTTGAGCGTACCTGATGAAGGTTATTAATGTTTAGACTTTGACCTTACCTGATGAAGGTTATTAATGTTTAGACTTTGAGTGTACCTGATGAAGGTTATTAATGTTTAGACTTTGACCTTACCTGATGAAGGTTATTAATGTTTAGACTTTGACCTTACCTGATGAAGGTTATTAATGTTTAGACTTTGAGCGTACCTGATGAAGGTTATTAATGTTTAGACTTTGAGCGTACCTGATGAAGGTTATTAATGTTTAGACTTTGAGCGTACCTGATGAAGGTTATTAATGTTTAGACTTTGAGCGTACCTGATGAAGGTTATTAATGTTTAGACTTTGAGTGTACCTGATGAAGGTTATTAATGTTTAGACTTTGAGTGTACCTGATGAAGGTTATTAATGCTTAGACTTTGAGCGTACCTGATGAAGGTTATTAATGTTTAGACTTTGACCTTACCTGATGAAGGTTATTAATGTTTAGACTTTGACCTTACCTGATGAAGGTTATTAATGTTTAGACTTTGACCTTACCTGATGAAGGTTATTAATGTTTAGACTTTGACCTTACCTGATGAAGGTTATTATAGAAACGTATAGTGCGCACTAAATTTGATATTTATGTTTTTATTGTTCTATCCTACAAATTTCAGAACCGTGGAAGTATATAATGTATATTCGTTGAACCAAACTTGATAATGTATGAATACATATTATTTCATTACTTTTTCCGTTTACTTTGGCACGAACTATATTTTGATTAATATTTCAAAGGTAAGAAAACTATCTAGTGTCTGAAATATCACCTATTTTTCCCCTTCAAATCATTACATTTCGAATCATCTCTATGCCTTTCCGATTTGTTATTCATAATTGCTACAAATAAAGCTAAAATATCACAGTTGTGAAGGAAATTAAAAACAAATGGCTCTTTACAATCGAAGATAACCATTATCTGTTCGTACAAAAAATATACCACTTATATATACAAGTACTTTATTGGTAAACGAAATAAGTTGCGGATTTAAACTATTAATAATCTTGCAAGTGTTGTCAATATCTGAGTAAAATGTACACTCTAACATATACCTGGGTTATCATCGTAGTTGTAAAGAACGCATAGTCTTCTAGTTGAACTTTATTGATGATATATGTATTGTTCGTGATGTAGATGTTGGCATATGCCTATTAGCTCTATGAAGGATAGCCGATTATATTGATCATCATTAAAATAGTATATGGTATACTTGTATACAAGGCCATCGGAAGACATAATAGGAAAACAATGGTTAACTTTGAATCAAAATCTAATTGTCAATAACATCTATATGTAAGTGATAGGTTACTTACCAACATGTGAAAAGCTTTTAGAAAGTTAAAATAAGATTGATCTTTTTTAAATTTTTGATGTTTAACGTCACTTTCAGCAATATTTCAGCTATATCATGGCGAGCAGTTTTAGTGGTGGAAAAAGGCGGAGTATCCGAAGAGAACCACCGATCATGGGCAAGCAACCGGTAAGCTTTATCACTTGCGGCTGCGAGTCGAGTGCACCCTTTTTGTAATTTACAAAGCCATGCCCTATTGGTGTTAAAATAAGACGTGATGATTCTGTAAAAATACTAGTTTAGTAATCGTAGAACGGTGAACGTTGTATCATATCCAGTTACAAACTGCAAGATCGAGCGTAACGGACGAGTTGAAAAACAGATACTCCATTCTCCGGAGTGGTCGGTTCATTTCTATCAAGCTATGGATAATTTAGAAAGACAAAATTGAAGTTGTCTCTTTTCTCCAAAAGCTTAGTAGAACGATGACCATTGGTGTTGAACTTGAGATAAAGGACATGAAATAAGGCAGATGGAAGCTTGGTTTGTTCGTGGAGTATTTTAATGGAATTCAATAAGCAAAATTTAGTCTTGTGATTGACAAAGACATCATCATTATACTTCACTGTGAGATCAAATGCTTTAGCTTCTGTAATTATTTTGTCTTCGATATTTTTTTTTTGCATAAACTCTGCCAAATAGGAGCACAGAAAAAGATCGACAAAAGGAAGGGCACGGATTGTTCCCATGGGGATGCCAATGTTTTGTTGAAATATGTGTTCTCTCGACTTCGCAACATATTTTCTCCAACATACCGATTACTTTATTTTCTGTTTCACACATTTTTCTTCTGCTTCCTATTTGACAAAACAGTTTTATTCCGTGACCCAACACAATAAACTTGTAACGCTGCTTACCATTTTCCAGTAAAATACGCTGTGCATGATGTCTTTAAAAATTGCACACTTAATTGCAGATTTTTGTTCATTGATGTTACTACTTGAATAGACGTTGTCACAGTATTATTGTAGTTTTCTGTATATGTATTAGAGGAATTCTTCAACTAACAATTACAAATACCGTTATCCATTTTTATATATAGCGGGGACCATAGGTCACGCCTGCACAAATGTATAATATAATGTAGGATTTCTCGTCCATTACACACTGCATTACATAATTCTAAGAAGGAATAGCATTTCATGAACAAGGATACAGATGTACTGTTTTCCTTTAGTAATTTAAAAAAAAAGTGGAGACACAACAATTTGTAATTTGCATGGTATTATCAAAAACCATCTACCAAAAACGAATTACAACCCTGGAATATAACTGATGATTACTTGACCGATCCCACTTTTATAATGAAACGGAATTGACGGCAAACTTAATTACCTTATGGCCCCTTGGTCACATTAGGTAAAGACATTTTAATATCCGGTCTTGTCTAATTAAATCTAAAACAAAATATACAACACTTTCGGAACAGTTCAATAGAAAAATAACAGAAAGAGGCCAAATCGATACCACAACACACAAAGACATGACCGCTCACTTTCCTGGATTGGTACAAGCTCTTAAATAAAAAGTGGCGGGGTTAAACTATTTTTACGAACCCATACCCTCATTTTTTATTGAAATGATATGGGTCATGCAAGGGTTTCCCACATATGAGTAAAATGTTAAACCCTGGCATAAAATAGTATAAAGAACGCTGTACTTTATGCATAAAACATTTAATCTGAAATTGTCATTATGTATAACACTAGCGCTAAAGAGACCCGATGGTCACAGCCATCAACCAATCATTAGATAGTATGTATACAAGGTCAAATTATCACAGGAAACAATCTTTGGCTCGACTGCTGATGCTCGTGTCTCCTTGTTTTCCCAACGATACTCTGGTCTATCACTTTTCTGTATTTGTAGAATTGAATGTATGTTTATATTGTGTTCGTAATAATTATTACTATATCATCGTGTGTCTGGTATGACAAATAGGGTATTTTGCAGAACTATATAAATAATATGATTATTTACAATTGTAGATGGGTTTATTGTCGTTTATCGCCATTTTCAGTAATTTGCCATCTAAAACACATTCAGTAGTGTTATAATTGTGGTCAGAAGTCAATAGCAGTACTCATTCGATCAAACATAACCACAAAACAATGGTATAAGAGCAATATAAACTACAAGAAAATTAATAGAAACAAGCACTGGATCTTGCGGTCATAAATCTTTTTAGAGTACGATTTATGTGCTCTTACTCCAAAATTGGCCAATTAGAACAAAGTATTTATTTAATGAAGTGTCCTCATTGGCTTTTTTCGATTACGAACGCGAACATTTTTTCACTTTACCGTTAGACAAGATAGGCAGAGAAGTAAAACGTTCTATATACAGTCAAACCTACAAATGTGGCATTGATGAGCAGTTGTCCTTTATATAGAGCTTGAAATTATATGTACTATGTATTAATTGGACAAATTAGACTGCTCTTAATCGACAGTGATTTGATATATAGATGTGCTCTTTATAGACAGTGATTTGATATATAGAGGTTCCCTTTATAGACAGTGATTTGATATATAGAGGTGCCCTGTATAGACAGTGATTTGATATATAAAGGTGCCCTGTATAGACAGTGATTTGATATATAGAGGTGCCCTTTATAGACAGTGATTTGATATATAAAGGTGCCCTGTATAGACAGTGATTTGATATATAGAGGTGCCCTTTATAGACAGTGATTTGATATATAGAGGTGCCCTTTATAGACAGTGATATGATATATATAGGTGCCCTTTCAGGCAGGTTTGGCTGTACATACATTTAATTTAGTATTTAAAAGCATGCACTTACCACTAAATATGTTGTCCAGTAGTGTTAATGGCATACAGAATAAGGTCACTAATATATCAGCAACAGCCAAATTTACGATGAATACGTTCGTAACGTTCCTCATCCCTGGATTTTTTAACACGACGCAAATAACCAAGCTGTTCCCAATTAATGCAATGATAAATATTAATCCATAAACAAAACATAAGAGAACAATTGTAAATTCTTCATGAATTATCAAAGGCCACTGTTCCGGATGACTATCGGAATGATATTTGTTGAATTCGGAAAAGTTGGACACGTTGAAAGCCATTGAAAAACTGCGTAAAGTTGTGTTTTCAAACAAAAACGAATTTGAGACTGAATAATTTGGCATTGTTTTAATTTAAGCTGATGAAATAAGTTCGTTCGCCTCAAAATTAAATGGTTAGTCAAAATGCTCCGTAAAGTGTATAATGATTGATGTAAACACTGGTTAATTTGTAGATACAGAAGTTATCAATTCAATATCATAGTTGTATTTTTTTTTACATTTAAGCTTACTTTAAGAGACATCACATCTTTATCAATAAAAGTAAATATTTTATCTAACCCACTCCTAGCACGCCACTGTTTATCAACCAATCAATGTAATACATTCTAATATTGGTCGTCTTTTGTCCGCCTTGACAGAAGGAGACATCCTCGTAGAATAATGTAATTATTATATGTTAATATCATATTGATGTCACATGATATCTTAAATAAAATAAAATTAAATCGAATGCTGCAATGTCATCATTAGGGATTAATATCCTGTTGGAATGGAGATTAATATACAAATTGATAGATGCAAATCAATACAAACAGTGGTGTCAAGTTCGTCATAAAGATAAGTATAGTATATCTTGGCTTGACCGAAAAACTAACTGACCAATTAACCAATTAGAAGTGATTTAATAGATCTAATAAACAAATCAGATATTGAAAAGGGGATTCACCTAAACGGTGAAAAATAAGTATTAATACTTGAATTACAATTATATGGTGCTTTCTATTAATTCTAATGCAATGTAATGATGTTCACGTTTACTCGCAAAAAATAAATGGAATGCTTTGACCGTTGTTTAATGTCAAGTGAACTGTATGTAAGAAATAGCTTTATTGTATTTGACACGAATTACTGGTGTGAATTGGAAACTTGACGGTCGGAAATACAGTTTAACTTAGAGACCCGTAGTAAAATCATTATAATTCAGATATACATTTATTTATTTATGACGATAACTATTTTACAGACATTAAGTCATGCAGGATAAAATGTCGCAGTGTGATTCGACAAATAAAAGAGAAGATAAATGCTAAATTCGGCAAAATTTGAGAACTGCAATAGACCAAGTGAACCAAACCACCGTCCAATCCCTAAGAGCTGTTACTAATTTTATTTGAATATGGGTACAGTTTTATTTCAATACGAGCCATTATTTTACGTCTCGTTCCGTGTATTTGTTTTGTTTCTCCCGCCAATTCAGCAGATACCTTTGTGGGAGGGTGTACTCAGCAGTTCAAAAAGTATGTTCTCTCTTTTATACCCTGGAGTTTTCTCATGAGCATATTATTCAACAGCAGTATTTCATCAAACGATTGGTATTCCAATAAGTACACATTATGCTCCGCTACTCGCCAATTTGTTTCTACACACTTATAAGCAGATGTCCTTCAAGGATTTCTCAAGAATAAAGATAAATCAAAATAGCACAGACCTTTAATTTCAGCTTCCGCTATATATAATAGTCTGAAGATACCAAAGGGGTAATCAGAATCCGTATATCGAAGAAGAACAAACAACACAATTACCAATGGAAAACGTACAAAAGGACAAACAACGATCTACAAAACATACATGTAAAACTACAGATCGAGTAACACGAACTCCACTAATAACGGGGGGTCACCTCATGTGCTCCGAAAGAGTAAGCAGTTCCTGCTCCACTAGTGGCACCCGTCGTGTTAATCTAGTTACAAACCCGGTGATACGTCATGAATGAGGAAAAAACCGGGAAGTGCTTACGACAAGTGGAACATATCCGTGGTCATTTGTGACAGATATATTCCATAATGGTAAACCAAGTCATGGTGTCGACCGTAAAACTTTCGAATTGATGACTTCAACTTACCTATAGATGATGTTCTGTAACTTAGCAATTCTCAATTGTGCTTATTACCTTCACCTTCGCCTTGAAATCAAGAGCGGTGGAAGATTAAAAACTAAACTCTACGAAAAACCTGATTACTTTACTTTTGTAAATAACAAGTTCCCTTTCATCAGTAGCAACATTCCAACACCACCTGCGTATGGAGATTGCATTTCACAACTCATACGTTATTCTACGACAATGCTGAGCTGCTGACATAAAAGCTATGCAGCCAAGGCTACGTTGCTCCAAGGTTGAAGTCATCGCTAAAAATATTTTACGGTCGTCATCATGATCTGCTTGAGTGCTACGACATATCCATATCTCAAATTACAATGGATTTTTTTCTTTTTCTTTCCTCTATCACTCTCAAGACTTTTACTGCACTTGACTATATATATGAGTAACACAGCTGGCGTCTTATAAGAACTGCTTGCACTTCGTGAGCTAATTTATTAGATTTCCGTGTATATTTTCTAGTGATTCTGGATTGTCAATTCTTGTTGTCCCTTCGGTTTGTTTTCCAGATATTATAAAGTTATCTGAATTAACTGTAACAATATGTAACTGAGAATGTGTTAAGTAGTGAAATGTGTGTATTACAAAAAAACCCATCAAATCCTACGTCTTCTAACGTTTTGCAATGCTATTATTGTAATCGATTCGGAAATTTAATTTTTCCATTTTTGCAACCTTAATAAAACGTATGAATAGTTGACATGTTTTAACGATTTCCTCATTTTTATTGTCGTAGGTCAGAAGAAAACTGTTTTGACGAATTCATTTTGTCAACAAATTTTATCGATGATTTACTTGATGCCTAATTTTTAGTTTTATTTCCTCTCATTACGACTTGAATTTCAACTCATTTTCGTTATCATGAGATTATTTCTGTTGTTATTATTAGATGGATAATCTTTAATTTCCGTCAAGTACATGTGTACCATGATGCTATTATAATTGCCCCTATTAGCAACTCATTGGAAACCTATAATGAAAGTTGTCAATTTCATTAGATTTCCGTAGATTAGATTGATCACCGGGGTTCAATTGGTGGGACATGTGTAAATAATGATTTACGCATGTTCCGCAATGGCTTTATTCGACTTCAACCGATTTAATGTTTCCTGCAGCAAAACGCGATTTTACATGAAATGGCATGCTTACTTCTAATATCTAACAAACATGCAATATTGTTTTGCTCCTGTGCAGTAAAGTTCCTGCATTTACTGCAACGATGCGTCATTCTCAATTTGTTGGTTGTGTTTGTGCACGAGGGAAACACCAAATGCTAGAGTTCCGAACTTGGTTTAATATTGTTATTATGTTTGCACTATTGTCTAAAACATTCAAACTTTTCAATCGTCATTATCTTTGTTCAGAAGCAATTTTAGTTTTAACACTCGACATTCGTTGTCAGTAATAAAGGTCAACGGTCTTCACTCTCTTCATTGTAGGCAATAAATTTCCTTCATCATTTACTGGATGACAAATGTTTCGTTTCATTTTGTTTTGTTTCATTACAACTAACTTCCATAATACCTAGCTTTCGTAACCATGAAATTATTGCGTATTTTTGTGGTTTTGTTTTTCAATCGTTTATTGAAGACTTGTAAATGAAATACAATTGCCTGAAGTACAATGTGTACCACGGCGCTATCATGCTTGTCACTATTAACAAATTATCCAATCTTGTAAGGTTTTATTATAGTAGGTTCAGTCCTAAGGACATGCGTCATAGTCTATCGTAAACAAACTAACACTTAATACGTGTTATTTGTGCGAGTTCACGTAACAAACATTTGAAATAATGACAAATCGGGAGATTTTGGTTATTTCCCGCCTGATAATTGAAACTAAGGTGAAATACAGAGACTAACAAACTTTTACGGATGTCCTTTATCTGCCAGTCAGCGTTACGTTCAGTGATGTGAATAACTAATATATATAGGGTTTCCGGTAACGTGAAGTTTTAATATACCAAACAAGTAATCAGAAGCCGTAAAACCATTCGATGGACAGACAATGCAATGGTCTTTAAAACACCACATATTAAGCTACATTTATCAACATCAACCGTACTGAAAACCGGGAGTGAACCCTGGAATGATAATCAGTTCCTGTTCTACGATTGGCACTCGATTGCTTACTCGGGTGACAAATCCGCCGATAAGTCACTAAAGCGGATCGTCCGAAGTTGTGGAATCAGTCGTTTGAAATCATTAGTTCAATAGTTTCTTTTCTAGCCTCAATCAAGGAAATGCTGAAAGGAACTATAACATCTAGAATATCGTATCAAATGAGAGACATATACATCATATGCAGGTGCTACCGGAATGTTGATACATATACATGTAAACCGAAAACCACTAATGTATTTAATTTCAACAAACAATATCGTAATTTGAACAGGCGGAAAGATGCATGCACATTCTGACCTGTGATGTATGGAAATGCCTTTACGGCAATGTGTCTGTTATGCAGATGTTCCGATCAGTACCAAAAATATAAACTCTATACAAGACAATTCGATAAGCATTCTCACCTGCATCATACAAGCTATTTGCAAATTCATGACATCCTAAGTAATTGAAAATTAAGGATATATCCCCCCCCCTGCCCCCACAAAAAAACAACAAAACAACAAAAACAAACCAAAACAAAAACAAAATGTGCTGGTGCGTTTGGCCATTCGGACTTTTTCCTGAAATTGGTATTTCCACTTAATCGTAATAAAAGTTCGTTGTAACTAAACTCTCTTTCCAGGAAACATCCACTCAAAATATAATTTAGCAGTTTCTACTAAAGGTACATTCCGTTCTATGACAATTATTTATTTTTCTACATGCATTAATTTATATCCATGCTTTTTTTGCAATATACCATTGGAATGTAAGAAAAGAACCTATAATTATTGACAACTGATGACAATCTAGGATTGCTCTCTTGTCGCAATGCTTTACATTTGAAGTATAATTTCGAATAATGACGTCAAAACAATAATACGTATGTAGGAGTAGAAACTAGTTGAGAAAGACTGCGATGGATTTCATTGATGGAATGACCGTTTACTTTCAATTTGGTGTCTAATGGATATAATTGCGTCTTCTGTAATGTGTATTCGCACCCCTACCCCCTCTTGTTATTTTAGCCGTATCATGTCATATTACTTTACATAAGGGAACAACCATTTAACATGGGGACGATATGTGCTATGATTTGTGTTTTATTTTTTATTTTCCTGTCACCACTTTTTACAGATATTTTGTATTGTTCGGAAAGATTGGAAATAATAATCATCTGACCCTGCAACTTTGCCCGATAGTGGAATTGTTTGGCTTAATATGGGGAAATACCATTTAGAATTTTCATGTCCAAAAACTGATTGTTTTTGTCTCGTGTGAACAAAATGATCCCGGGCTCTGCAGGATACATACCCCCCCCCCCCCCCCCCCCCCCCACTGCAAGCTTACTTAGAAAATTGTCCATCAATTTTTTTATTCAAATCTAAAATAAATTTGTTCTAAAAACGCATGATGCAATTTTTTCTCATCAAATTCGTAATTCACAGCTATAACCACTTTACATAAAGAACTCTAATAAGCGCCTTTTAATTCTGTCACGAATCCATGCATTACATGCAGGATCTACAATTGAAATAATGCTTGCAGAAAGATTTATTTTAAGTAATAAATCAGTCACAATAGCAACATTAACAAACTCTGACACAGTTTGGTACCGTTTCATTAATTATAGGATTTCTAATTATTAGGCAACGCTATCCCCAAGTAACTTGGTGCAACAACCTAATAAGGTAACATTATTAAAAACATATCATTTTCAAAAGTTATAATTATATTCGGTGCATTTGATATTTTTAGCAGATTGTATTTCAAACAGTCCTACGAACTTCGGTGAAGTACGACTTCTTAGCATGTAACAGATAATTACCATTAGTTCTAAAATTAGGACACATGATTTTCGTACTCAAAAATTGTCCAATCAGAACAAAGTATTTATTTGATAAAGTGTTCTGGTCGCCTGTTTTTGTTTATTTAGAGTACATTTTTTAGCAGATAGTATTTCAGACTGTCATACGAACTTCGATGAACTACGATTTCTTTGCATGGAACAGATAATTACCATTAGTTCCAAGAAAAGGCCACACGATTTTCGTACTAAAAAATTGTCCAATCAGAACAAAGTATGTATTTGATAAAGTGTTCTGTTTGGTTGTTGTTCCATTAAGAGTACAAACTCATCCTCAAGCTCAAAATTTTGTGACCGTCAGCTCAGACATTTCTATGGCAGATGCTTAATAAAGAAAATCGTAGATATCTAATTTAGTGCGAACGACTGGAATAACCTTCATCAGGTATGCTCAAAGTCGAAAGATTGGAAAACCAAATGTTTTAAAACTTTTGGGGAGCAAGTAAACCAAAAGGCCTAATCATGATAGCCAAAATCGGCCAAGGTCACCTGTGTCTGTGGGAGGAAAACTTTAATTTTGATAATAATTACATTATTTTCGGAAACTGTAAATTTCTATAGCAAATTTAGCTAATAACACGGCTGGTAATCGGGACAAGCAGAACAGTCGGTTCTGCAAAGAAATTCGTGAGGATAACTTCCGGTTTTGGTGGAGGAGAGTTCACGAAGACGCTTCGCTAGGTATGCACATGTCAAAAATTGAAATTAGCTTTTTTACTGCTCGAATATTGCAAAATCAGAGAATGCTATGCTGTGGCGAATGCTTTCACGATTAGAAACATGCATAGTTTATTGTTGTATATGAAGTGTAGCTCTCGCAAAATCAATCGTCCCACGAAAAACATGACCAAAATTGTGACACTCTTACATTTCTAAGTTGTTTTTGACAAAGATGCAAGTTAAATTTTCAATATTTTTTCATCATGGGAGTTTAAATGTAATCGGGGATAAATTCCGATTCGTCAGAAGTAAATTGAAGTCTAGATAAATCTACAAACTGTCAATTTTCTCGTTTTCCTGCTTGAGCAGATCGGTTCTGATAGAGCACATTGCGAATGCATGAGGAGATTTGCTAGTTTTGTTAATTGTTTTCTGCAAAATTGATAAATTGACACTTTTAAGCATAAAACTGATAAATACTCTGTCCACTTTCAGGAGATGCCAGGATTCAAGGGAAAGAGGAAAGGGAGACTGACATTGACTCTTTACAAAAAAACATTTCGATATAGATTGCCTGTATCACCGCCAAGGAAACGAACAAAAACAAGTAGCAGTACACCAAATTTAAAATCCCCATCAATCAGGACACCAAGTTTATTAAAAAAATATTGAAATAAATTATTAATACTCAGTGGCAAATAAACAAGAGAAACATATATGTATGATATTCAATTCTATACCAAGATAAAACATCTAAATCAAAAATTTTTGTGTCATCATTATTCAATAAATATCAAAGGACGAAATAATGTTAGGGGCCGCCGTGATCGTATGGTAGTTGGATTTACAACTACCTGTGCAATCAGCGCATATCACCACTAACGTTGTGCGTTCGAACCCCGTTCATGGCGAGGTGTACTCGATACAACATTATGTGATAAAGTTTGTCAGTGACAGGTCGGTGGTTTTCTCTGGGTACTCAGATTTCCTCCACCAATAAAACTTACCGCCATGATATAACTGAAATATTGTTAAAATCAAAAGTGGCGTTAAACACTATAACCCTAATCCTAGAGTAACCATTGCAAGGGACGTTCAAATGCAAATAATAGGTTCTCCTTCCTCAGGCATAGGTGATCTTGACCAATTGTTTGTGTCCTGTTTAGGCACTTTGGCTTTCTTGCTCCCAAGGACATTTAGCTTATTTGGCTTTCTTGCTCCCAAGGACATTTAATTTATTTGGCTTTCTTGCTCCCAAGGACATTTAACTTATTTGGCTTTCTTGCTCCCAGGGACATTTAACTTACTTGGCTTTCTTACTTCCAAGGACATTTAACTTACTTGGCTTTCTTGCTCCCAAGGACATTTAACTTATTTGGCTTTCTTGCTCCCAAGGACATTTAACTTATTTGGCTTTCTTACTTCCAAGGACATTTAACTTATTTGGCTTTCTTGCTCCCAAGGACATTTAACTTACTTGGCTTTCTTGCTCCCAGGGACATTTAACTTATTTGTCTTTCTGGCTCCCAAGGACATTTAGCTTATTTGGCTTTCTTGCCCCCAAGAACATTTAGCTTATTTGGCTTTCTTGCTCCCAAGGACATTTAGCTTATTTGGCTTTCTTGCTCCCAATGACATTTCACTTATTTGGCTTTCTTGCTCCCAATGACATTTAACTTATTTGGCTTTCTTGCTCCCAATGACATTTAGCTTATTTGACTTTCTTGCTCCCAATGACATTTAGCTTATTTGGCTTTCTTGCTCCCAGGGACATTTAACTTATTTGGCTTTCTTGCTCCCAATGACATTTAACTTATTTGGCTTTCTTGCTCCCAATGACATTTAACTTATTTGGCTTTCTTGCTCCCAGGGACATTTAACTTATTTGGCTTTCTTGCTCCCAAGGACATTTAACGTATTTGGCTTTCTTGCTCCCAAGGAAATTTAACTTATTTGGCTTTCTTGCTCCCAGGGACATTTAACTTATTTGGCTTTCTTGCTCCCAATGACATTTAACTTATTTGGCTTTCTTGCTCCCAAGGAAATTTAACTTATTTGGCTTTCTTGCTCCCAAGGACATTTAACTTATTTGGCTTTCTTGCTCCCAGGGACATTTAACTTATTTGGCTTTCTTGCTCCCAAGGACATTTAACTTATTTGGCTTTCTTGCTCCCAGGGACATTTAGCTTATTTGGCTTTCTTGCTCCCAATGACATTTAACTTATTTGGCTTTCTTGCTCCCAGGGACATTTAACTTATTTGGCTTTCTTGCTCCCAATGACATTTAACTTATTTGGCTTTCTTGCTCCCAAGGAAATTTAACTTATTTGGCTTTCTTGCTCCCAAGGACATTTAACTTATTTGGCTTTCTTGCTCCCAGGGACATTTAACTTATTTGGCTTTCTTGCTTCCAAGGACATTTCATTTATTTGGTTTTCCAATCTTTTGAATCTCAGTGAGAAAGCCAATTAAAATCTGTTAGCTAGTGCAATTTTTCTGTTATATGCAAGATTTTGACAACCTCTAAACAAGGGAGATTTGTGAACGTCTCCTTCTTGGGGCGTGTTGTGTATCTATTCTGTGTCAAGCAGCCAGCAGTTGCAACATTCAGGAGGCCTTTTGTCCCGCGGTAGAGATGCCTGCAGCAGCTCCTGGATGCTTGGAAGGGTCGTTGGTGGCCTTGTACAATCTATATTGTTATCTATCGCGTCATCTCTCCTTTGTTCATGTGGCAATCAAAACATCCGTCCTCTGAACCCCTCCCCAGGATCACCTAAGCTTCCTAACGTGACTTAGTTATATAGTTTCTCCCCTTTGTCCAAAGCAAAACATCCGTCCTCAGAACTCCTCCACAGTATCAGCTAAGTTTCCCAACGTGACTTAGTTATATAGTTTCTCCCCTTTGTCCAAAACAAAACATCCGTTCTCAGACCCTTCCCCAGTGTCACGTAAGGTTTTCCTATGTGACTTAGTTATATAGTTGAAACTACTGCTTACTGCTCTCTAAACTTAGAATTATTTGGGCTTTCCAATCTTTCGATATTGAGCATACCTGATGAAGGTTATTCCAGAAAAGCGTCGTGCGTACTAAATTTGATATCTACGTTTTCATTACTGTACGTTAAGCAAAAATCGACCAATTAATGTCATTTTTCTGTTTGCTACATTCTATTTAAGGACAACTAAAATAATTACAGAAACAGCATTGTAAGATAAACGTAATCTCCCTACGTTCTATCAAATTTACAGTTAATCATGATTTACAATGGAAGTATGAAATGTCATGAGGACACAATATGTAAAAGTAGATTTGCACTTGTTTAATCTTGGTAAAGATTTATAATATTTCGATTTTATTGTCAGGACACTGGAGATATTGTTTTCAATTACATGTAGTTTAATACTAAATTCACGCCTAATTTGTCAGAGAGCTTCTATGTCTTGTTGGACGTAATTACAAGATGGGATGATCAAGATTCATCAATTCGTTGTATTCCTTAATTAAAGTCTGTATTATTTCCTGTTTGCCTGATGTTTTCCACTTCGTCTTTGATCTTGTTGTGGACTTTTGATGTGAATCTATCGTGCGTTAAGTGAATTCATTGCAAAAAGCCACCCTCCCTTTCCTGTACATTAACAAGTAATATTATGACAAAATCATCCTGCGTTAAATTGTCAATTTTCAAAAGCATCTAATTTCCTTATTCATTGTTTTTATTTTAAATATTTTCTTCATTGTGCAGTTTATTACTAAATATAGTTATAGCATTATCGATATCTAAGCATATCTTCAAATTTAGTGAACTATTCCACCAAAATAAACCTTAAACCGACCATATTAAGGAAGAAGACAATAATTCGCAATTGCAAATATTATTTCATCATTTTTTTCTAAGAATACAGGGAAAAGATTGTCTAACTTATGTCTTATCTTTTAGTCTAATTTTAAGAACAATAAAATATGCTTAAAGTACAAGTACAGCATTGTAAGATAAATTTAATCTCGCTACGTTCTATCAAATTTACATTTAATCTTGATTAACAATATATATTATTTTATCCTGCAATCAGTACATTTGCTGTACAAATATACCACACGAATAAATTTTTGCTTTATTCGTAGCCTACGAATAAACTTTTGAAGCCTACGAATAAACTTTTAAACCTACGAATAAACTTTTAAGCCCCGCCCATAGATTCCGGAACTACTTTTTTGTGTTTTTGCTCTCCTGTGAAGGAGTTAAAATATTAACCGTAACCAATGTCAATAATCGACGTCGTCTTTTTCTAATAACTGTTTTCGTTCTCACTATTTGTAAATTTACAAACCGACAAAACGAAACTAATAATTCTAAAATTTCATATTTTTTATACATATTTTACGATAAAAAAAATCCTAGAAGTCAATAAAAAACAAAACAAAAATCTTAAACAAATCCGAATCATTTATAGCTTGACAGGGAAGCTTTGAAAACAAAACAAAAGCAACTAAAACTACAGGACAAAGGGAATAAACCAAAGAGGGCATGCCCTCCAACAGATGAGGAAATTAACATCCTTTATAACAGAAACGTTCTGGGCAGTCACACACCACAATCTTTACTAAACACACTTATATGGTTAAATAACTCAGTACAGTTTGAACATCAAACTCTAAGATTACTACATATATTTTATTATAAAATTTCTTCATATTAAATGTTCAATTAATTCACATCAATTACTTCAACATATCAGATAGTAGATTTCTTCAAGGTGAAAATAACACATATTCCTGCTATTGCATCAAGTCACTTTAAAATTATAGATAATTTTTTATATTCTGAATTCTTTATGACACCACAAAATATCTATATAATTTGTTTTAACCATTTGGAATAATTGTATTCAGTCACTTCCTCCAATCATTTTGCATCTTTTTTTAAAACATTTTTTTCTTTTGCAAAATTCCAACAAAGTTGTATGATTTGTCAGTTGAAACTAGTGTTTTATCTGCTGGAATTCTACTCACTGTTGATCAGGATTACAGTACATTTTTTATTTTGTGCAATTCCATTTGAAACTGATTCACATACCCCTGGCCTGTATGCAACAACTGAGTGATAGTTCTTGAAAAATGTCCTTTGTTTAATCAGATCTTTATAAAACGTTCATAGGTTTTTATGCAATTATTTCTTTCATATATAGTCTTTGCACTTATTTCAAACATCACATGTACATTGTACACTGTTAAACCATTAATCCAGCCATTCATCTGAAAGACATTAATATAGCATTGATTATAATTAAAATACATGTTATTATATATTTACTAATAAAATAACAAGAAAAAAGGAACAAAATGCAGACTAAATTAGCAATGTTTGAATATTTGAAACTTCAAGCTTTCATAAAGCATTTTTGTATGATCCGACTCAGAAAATATATTCGCACATTAGTCATTACTCGCAACAACCAACATTATCATGTAAATATTGTTCATTCCAGAAAAATATATCCTTCACTCTAATATTTTTCTGGTCACAACACCTATGTCCATAATATTCTTGGTTCCTTAGTGACATCGCATTATGTAATTTACCAATCAATGGATTATGGTTTAATAATAGCAAATTTGATATGAAGAAAATAGTTGGTGGGGATTCTACATACATGTAGACTTCAATGCATATTAATTCATTTGATTATGATATACAAACAGAAGTTAAATATAGTAATTAAAATCATATCTGGTGCTTGTTGACACTAAATCAGATCTCTATTTTGATTTTCTTCAATTTACCATGTATATGTGAAAGTTTTATTTTATTCTATAAAAATAAATTCCAATTTTCCATTGAAACCTATGTAAAGTCCAGAAGATTGGTATTAGCTTCTCCTCCTTTATATACTTGCATTGTCCCAAAATACATAATTTATTTGTACGAGCTTTAGAAACAGGTAGAAAAGTGCATGAAAGAAAACTTTCCAGTCTCATGAAAAAAATGAAGGATAGTTGCAAATTAGACATTAATCAATCAGTGCCAGAAAATATCTTATCCCGTCCAGAAGTTAAGAGAAAACAATGTGGAGGGGATAGATATTATGCAAATATCAGGGCATAACAATGTGGCATTTATTAATAATTACTCAACATTGAGTGAGGAAAGACATAAGAAAATATCAAACATCCTCAGCAACACTGAAAGTGAAACTAACAGAAATGCTTTTCAGCAAACTTACCTCGTAAAACCTCCACAAATTCTACAGCCAGTAGCACTTCTGATGTTTCGTGTCGAAGCAATCCCGATGTTCCTTTTTACAGTTCCAATACAAATATGTCAAGTCAAATTAGTTCTATGTTTTACGGCGTGGTCATCCATAACAAATGGTGAATGTGTACATAATTTTCACAAATGACTAAATATCCCAATAACTGAGCATTTGAGTGTTTGACATCGTTGTTAAATACATTTCCGTGAATCAGCTCAGTTTGTTGAGATAAATGATTAATCTTTCTGTTTTCTCTACTCTACCTAGTTTACTTAAAACATGTTCGAATCGTCTATACATGAATGTGTGTATTGCTTTCACATGTTTACAAACTGTGTGGGTCATACTTAAATACGCCTGCAGTAGTAACCAGGCAAATATATACGCCTGTGTGTCATACAAAGGTGGACGCCTGCAACTATATGGTTCTTTTTTATTTTTATTTTTTTAATATAAACTAGTAAAAGGAATATATCGGATGTTTATTATTTGATATAAAAAAATAAAAATAAAAGTGAACCATATAGTTGCAGGCGTATACCTTTTCACACAGGCGTATATATTTACCTGGTTACTACTGCAGGCGTATTTAAGTATGACCGCATGTGACGTATGATCGCTAAATTAATGTGTTTTCATATCTATGAAAAACATATTAAATATATATATTTCAGGTTCTAAACTATCAATTTTCTATATAGATTTTCACCTTAATCAATAAATCTTCACTTAAATAAAGTTATTTCACTTCCTTTTGAGAACTATTTGTTCGCGAATTTTTGTCAGCAAAAAAAATCTGGTATTTTACTACGCCAAATAGTGAGGATTCCGTTGCATTAAAAAATGCATTTTTACGAGTTAAGATTATTTTTTAGGACATCGTGGATTGCAGGATAAATACAATATTGGTCTGTTGACGGTAAATATAGAATTTATTTGACTCGGCGCGAAACGGGGAGAAAGACTCGCTAGAAGCTCGTCTTTCACCCCGTTTCTCAGCCTTGTCAAATAAATTCTATATTTACCGTCAACAGACCAATATTGTATATATATAATAATAAAGAATCAATTCTATTGGTAAAAAGATAATCACATGACATAAAATAATCTGGATATTTTTGCTTCTAATCGCCGCCAACGGTGAATACCCTCATGAATTACACACGTACATTGCATAACCCTATTATTCAACGGTGAATAACCCTCGAAAATTACAACGTCCAGTGAATAACCCTAATGAAATAATACTTTAACAATTCAAATATTAAACAGTATATTTCAACTGTTTGTTCGGTATAATAAAACAGTTACGGCCCTCTGAATCGGTGAATATCCAAAATTGTCAACCCCACTAGGGTTATTTCCCTCGGGCTAAAGCCATCAGCCCGAGGGAAATAACCCTATTGGGGTTGATAATTTTGGATATTCACCTCTTCCGAGGGCCGTAATTGTATATTAAGATATAAGAATGGCATAAGGACACAATATGCAGCACTGGATTTGCACTTATTTAATCTTGGTTAAAATTGTATAATATTTCGATTTTATTGTTAGAACACCTGGAATATAGCATAAACTGAACAGTAGTTCAACTATATAACTAAGCCAGGTAGGCAATGTCCACACCATACAGTGAGGTATTTTTGTTGGTTTTTGTTTTTCATATAGAAAAGCAGCAAATAAAATATATTTGCATCGACCTTCAAAAATATCACCATAGGCTATTTAAAAGAGCAATATGTGTTCATAAATGATGCTATTCCAAAAAACATTTTTATTTCAGTTAAATAGACAGGTTTATCTACATCTGACCTCATTATCATGAGTGCTGCCATTAATCTGTCACGTGGTATATCAGCCATAGCAGTAGTGAAAGATTAAGCAGGTGCGTTTATCACAACATATCGATCTTTTGTTTACATTTTTTTCTGTCTCGATTTCTGTTGTTTTCTACGAGTTTTTACAATGAATATAGATGAAAAGTACAAAAGGGTGGTGGAAGTTCATGTGCAGTAAATGGATGAACTAATAATCGCCTTAAATTAAACTTATGGAAAGAATCTGTGTGAAAAACACGGACAACTGTACGCGTCATGTACATGCCTGGTTCCATAAATATTTCACACTATGCCGTCTGCTGAACCCGAAAACCATGAATGGATGCAATCAATAGCAAAACTTAATTGAATTTGGCAATTAAATTTGAATACACTTAATTGATTTTAGCAAATACATTTCTTCACAATACATTTCAGGTTTGCATTAATTAATTTTATTCTCGTATTTTTACCAATAAATGCACTTGTCAATTTCCGAATTTACAATTATTGCTCCAACTGATTTTGGTCTCTATTTTATATAAGGATTACATATGTTTCACAGCATGTGGTGGTCAATTAAGTCTCCTTGTATGTTTTCTTTGCATTCATATCTTCGTTTTGACATTGTTTACAAATATATGTAGTGTTTGTCATTACAGTGTACTGTTGATAGTTCCAGCTGTTTGAGGGGGCGGGGGGGGGGGGGGGGGGCGGACTGAACATGAACATGTGTACCAACTAAATGATTTCCGAGTTGCTGATGAAAACTAACATAAATTTGGGGACATATACCCGATGATAATGAAATTGCCCACAACATGTACATAATATTTACATAGATGCCATGTAAAGTTGCTTCATAAGAAGTTAAAGAACAACACTTAACCAAAGACAATCACTAGGAAAAACATTTCCATCTTTTCACCAATGGCCATTTACATGCACATTTTTTGTAAGATGAAGCACAACAATTATGAAATGATACCTTTGGACATATATCGGTACAATATGCTAAAGAACCGATATGGGGTACAATTGTAAATGTCGGGTAGAAAACATCCCATATCCGAAGAGAACTGACCAAAAACAAACATCTACATTTGTAGAAGTTAAAATGCAATATCATCACAAGGGTCAAAATGATTTACTCATCACTGAAATAGAATGTCATGAACATGGGTCTACTGAAACTAAAAATACTGCAAAAATCTGTCTACAGACAGACAACAACAACGACAGACAGATACCATAAATATGACCATAAAATGATTTGGTGTTGAATAGAAATACATTATGAATATCATGTATCTTGCGAAATTCTAATGCGCATGAATACAAATATATGCTAAGAAGAAATGAGATCTGTACTGATTTGAACATTTATAAATACAAATTCACAGATGCTTACACATTTATAGGTAAAAATAAAAATATTCAAAATTCAGCTTACAAATATCTATATAATAAAATAATGGTGCATATTATGAACATGAATTACGACGACGCATCAAATTTTTAGACACTCTGCTGAAAACAAGGCGTTCATTTTCTATTTCATCTACAATCCTATGCATCATTCTCTTCGCATAAAATGTTCATAACCTATGTATTTGTTCATGTACATAATCCTCGTTATATTGCACATCAATAAGTATGTAGTCATCTTTGCACCTCCAAATTTAAAGCTTGCATTTTCTTAAATCTGCACAAAACATAGTTTGCTGAATTTGTAGATAATAACCCCTACTTCCTTTCACTTTTAATTTGTAAGAATTCTCTTCAGTTTTAACAACGTCATATTTTTCTGCACGTATAAGTTCATCAAGACAAGTCCATTTTGTTGGAATTGGGAATGGACATTTCACTTCAAGTAAAGTGTCACCATTTATCACACCATCCGGGCTAGCCGACAGCCACATTTCTTCAGTTGACACACAAATTCCTTTATATTCAATCAAAAGACCAGTTGACCTTAAATGACCTTTTGCTATAGGTTCCTGTTCTTGTCCATATTTCTTGTGCTTATTCCCTAAAAATGTTGGATAAAGATGTTCACGAATGAAATTCGTACAATCTGTAGTGTCCTTAATTGGCGCTTTATGAGCAAAGCTTGCAGTTATTCGGATTTTCCCTGCATCTCGCCACAAATTACTCTTCCTCTCTGTATCTGATTTTGATTCAGTGACACAAATTTCTTCAAGAAGTCCATACACTTACTACATGAAGACAGTGTAGTGTGTTCACCGTGCACTTCTTGAATAATATCCTGAGTATGCGGGGTACAACAGAAACTTTTGTTAATGACGATACCTTTAATGTCAAACAAAGGTAATAAATGGGAATTTCGAACTCCAGATTTAAAATCCTCGTCTGATATGAATGACGGTGTATCACGAGTCCCAGGTACATTACTATCATCCTCATCGTCAAGTATATCCTCTCCCAGTTTTTGTTTTTTTAAACTGAATGTGTGAAAGAGGTCTTGGTTCAACATTCCTTTTTGTACCGCTGTTCCACTTGGCTATTTCATCTGTGCAGGCTAATCCTGTCAAAATGTTTCTTACTGCATGCTCCAATTTCAACAGTAGGGCCCCAATGTGACTACAGGAATGTCCTTGTCCTGCCATGCACGACCACCAACCTTTGACAACCGTCCCATCTTGTTTACAGTGAACGTATACTTCATTGGCTCTTGTAGCAGTTTGTGAAGACCGTACGTCTGCTTTCAACATACTATCACTGTCTTCGTAACTACAGTGGGTTATCTGACTCACATTTCCACTTTGAAAATAGTTATAGCTCTGTAAACATTTAAAGTACTTCATTTCTTGCCCATCGACCGCTGTTGAAGATATGAGATAATTGTAAATATCACCATACATTACGTTTGGCCAGCTTCTCATTGTCTATGTCTGGCGGTTTTGATGCATTCAAGTTTGTTGACATTTTACAAACACTCGTGGCATATAATTTATCGTTGATCAGCTGTTGATTTCTCGCTTTGTTTACGTGCTATTTCACTATTGCAATGGCGGAGCTACCACAAGCGACGCCTAGCGGCCGCGTTTGTATATATGAGCGGTAATTGGAAAAACATGTTTATATCTATGTAATTATTGAAAATAAACAATAAGTCATATAAAAGTACTAATCTAAATATAAAAGTGCAAACTTTGGATCTTTAAGGCAAATATATTAAGAAAAGATACCAAAACAGCTTCTAGCGTCTTTTCTATGTACAAACAAATCAATATACATCACAGATTATCAAATTAAAAAAAAATCAACATCTCCAGAAAGACAAACTGCCAGAGGTGCATTCTAATCATTTCTTTGATTTTCATAGTTTCGTTACAAGATCATGGTATATTAATTAAATAAACGTTAGAGAGGGGTAATCAAAAATGGACAATGCAGAGAAACTGGCAATATTAGGTACCCATTACGAAGGCTAGCAAAACAAAAACACAATGCAATATGTGTTGGAAACCCTTATACCCTTATACGCAAACATACACATAAAAAGTAAATAGGACCGAACATTGTTAAAATTAGATAGTTGGTCGATGTTTTTCTGGGATGCACTGACATCAAACAACAATCCATATGGGTAGCCTTTCATTCATAGTTGACTTTCTAATCATATGCAAGAGGGGTAAATATATTGACCAATGAGAAAAATGTGCTTGGTTTTTTTTCAACCTCATAATTTGGGAGATTCGTTTCTGATTGATCGGTTGAAAATATTACCCCTGATGTGATCCTATTCGGTTAGTCGTTCGATTTTAGTGCGTACACATTTAAAAGATAATCCATTAAAAGAGAAATTACAAGAGACAAAGACAGACACTCCCTCAAGGTAGGGTGATAACTATAACGACATACAAAACGTTTTAAATTTTCTTCAAGTAATAATTAATTTAACTACGATGGTCGATTTTACGATCATGGCCAACTACTTACGATTCGACAATTAGCCATGTATCTTACATTACTTCATAAATGATGGAAACTAATGGAGGCGATATGTCGTTTGCTATGCACGAAAGTAACTACGTCTAAAATGTCTTAATTTAGCTTCCTACATTCTGGACGCCCTGAACATTCCTGCAGTTATGCATCTGAAATTCTTGTTGGCATAGCTTTACATATTTAGTTACAATTTGTAATACGTAAGAAAAATTGAAGATGCCAAAGAGGTAAACAGAAGCCGTAATTCGAAGAAGGACGGACAATCAATAGAATGGCACAATTAAAAGTGACAAAAGGACAAACAATGATCTACAAAATACAATGCAGAACACTAACCCCACTGGAAACTGGGTGTGAACTTAGGTACTCAGGGAGGGTAGGCAGTTATTGCTCCATTTGTGACATCATTGTTGAAAACCCGATGATGTCACGGTCGTGTGACACATACCGGTATCTTGCAGAAAGAATGTGTCAGTTTTCACATAGCTTTTTAGCGAGATTGTAAGATATTTCTGATAATAAAAGATGGATTACTTTTCGAAATTAAACAAAATCTATAGCTCTGATAAGTTAATGTGTCCTTAATATAATGGTTAAATCGGTAATGTATTGATGAAAAGATTATGAGTTACAAGAGACTACTTGTTACGATACAAATGACAGAGAACACGTGGTCTTGACCAGATGTCGTATTGGTCACAGCAGACACAGAAATAGTCATTTAATAAACAAAAAATGAGCAACATGTTTTAATGGACTGTGTAGGTGTTCTTGACATTCCTCAGACGTTTGTCAACATCAACCATTTGTCTAATTCATTTAATATTATGTCACAGGAGATACACTATAATATTTTAAAAGAAATAAATTGACTTAAATATCCATCGATAACGCCTTTCTCAATATATGATTATATTTCTATATACTGCTCCTATTATTTGTATATATAACGTGATGTCTATTATGCACATACTTGTCTTACTTCTAAGAATCTTCTAGATATGTTCCGTTAGTCGTAATCACAATCCCCTCATCCATGACATATCACCGGGTTTGTAACAAGAGTAACGTAACACGACGGGTGCCACTTGTGAAGCAGGAACTGCTACCCTTCCGGATGACCCGATGTCACCCCGCTTTTAAGTGGTGCTCCTGTTGCTAGATCTTTAGTTTTCTGGGTACGAGAGTGTTTGTAGATCATTATTTGTCCTGTTTTCTCTTGGTCATAGTATTGTCTGCACTTCTTCGATGTGCGACTTATGGTGTGCATTATTTGTTCACACTATTGATATATTGCTTCAGTTGGCATTTAGCATAAATCAGTCAGTTAGTCAATATAACTTACAATGGAAAAAGTGGATATAAATTTTGTAAGACAAAAATGACCCCGTTGGTCCGCTATGTATGCTTGTAGGGTGGTTAGCCGAGTAATAACGCAGTTCTTGTTTGCATGTATATTTACTGAATAATATAATCTAGCACAATTCTGTCGAAAGTTGAATGTACTTATATTAGCATGATCAAGTCCTCAATTACTATGAAGGGTCCATATGTTCTTCCTTCGATATATCCAAGAAAACGGCTTATTATTAGGTTCTGATGTACCTGTTGCAATAAGTTGCAATCCACGTACATAAAATGTGTATTATAAGTTCCACAGTGTGCTAGTGACCTAATACAATATATACATGGTCAGTAAATTTCATATGGGGCGAGAGCGAAGTTCGAGCCCCATATGGAATTTACTGACCCTGTATATATCGTATTAGGTCACTAGCACACTGTGTAACGAATATAGTTTACTGATTACCTTTGAATAGGGGATTTAAATGTAACTGCATCAAAACTAATAAATATGTAATATTTGTGTTGTGTGCAAGTTATTTATGTGTCGCGATAACAATATTTGGTGAGTTGTGGGATGTTGCATTGGTCAAGTCATTGAACCAACATTTAGGGACAAACTTACTCGGGTCAATTAATTTTTTATTGTAATTAAAAAAAAATACGTTTGTTTATGTTTTCAACGTCTGTTGTCAGGATGAAACGCGCCGGTGTCTCGTTGTTCAACGTCATCTTTGTTTTGAAAGAAAAAGGGGAGATAACTCTACTACTAACCGTGTAATGAAAATCTACTGACCGTGTATTGAATATACATGGTTTCCACGTGATCACTTTAAACCAATGATATCCTAGAAGTGTGTAAGAAGTAAGATATTGATTAATACACAGTATAATAATCACATTATTTTAATTATAGACACATTTTCTTTTAAGTCCATCTTGTAAGTGTTTATAATTTGGGGTTAGTGGTATGGTGCTTAACGCCACATTCAACAATTTTTCAGTGAAGTTGTGGCGTCCAGTTTTATTGGTTGAGGAAACCAGAATACCCGGAGAAAATCGCCATCCTGTGCAAGTCACTGACAAACTTATCACATAATGTTGTATCGAGTATTCTTCGCCATGAGTGAGATTCGAACTCAAAACTTTAGTGGTGATTGGGTAGTTGTAAATCAAAATACCATATGACAACGACCACGACGACCGTAAAATTGTTTTTTCTACAACGTATTCACTACTTCCGTGTATAGACAACATAATTTTCTATAAATATTCTTTGCAAAAGTAATTTAGTCATCTATTATTTTGCTGGTATACCAACGTTGTACGTTTTACGGTCTTTCTATAGCTAATTTCCTAATATCAAGCAGTGAACAAACAAGTCATAGCGCAACATAATATCCTGTCACGACAATAAAAATAACGTGTGTGTTACTACATATACATTCTTTCTCTTCCGCATGCCATTTGCAAACGGCAGAAATTATACGGTTTTGAACATATATTTTTTTTCGTCGCGTATAGAAATAACATAAACTTATCTAATCTATATCCAAGTTACTATTTTTACTACTTTGTGAAAAAGATTCGTGCAATTTAGATTTGACCTTTTAATACAAGATAAAAGTGGGAAAACAGAAATTAGAGAAAAACAGAAAATAAAATCACAATAAGGATGGAGAAAACGACATCGGTGAAACATAAAATTCATAAATATCATAAAAGATAAGGAAGGTGTTGTTTTTAATTATGAAAGATAACAGTATTTACAAGAGGAATATATACCCAGCATGCAGAGGCAGTCGTAATTCTTAGACGTACTGTACCAGGTTAGAATAATTGCATCCTAAATCTCTTGTGCTCACATTCCATGTTTGAGTCATTTAAATATAGCGATACAGAGTACCCAAATAGAAATGAAATGATCATCTTGATACAAGCACTAATAAAGGTACGCACACAAATGTAAATTAAAGAAACAAAGCAAAATATGGGACTGAAAAACAAAAGTGATAGCAGGGTTTTCGAAGACTAGGCATCCTCTGCACATACTCATCCCGTTCGTTTTAAGGTCCTTAATAAAAATATAATCGTGTACGTTTTCATACGCACTAGATGTAACTTCAAAAATTTAATAGATTTTATATCTGTATTTATAACATAGCAGGGTTATTTCTCGAATATTGTCCGTCTCAGAATATTATACTGCTCGAGTTTGCTTACAAGGACAGGTAAAAATATGTGGAACAATATTCAACAATTTGCTTACTAAAAACGCTTTAATTTTTAGCAGTACTTTTAAAATGATGTTGTATATAATGATTTAAATCCTATATTTCAATAGAATTATATATTTATTCAGAAGGAAGTATACATGTTATATCCGGAGACTGGTGGTCTAATGTTAATTAGAAATAAACTTTGCTATTTTTTGTCTTTCTGTTATAAAATGTGTAATAAGAGATAAGTATTTTAGCATCTTTACCTCTACATGTATATAGACTGATAATACAAAATGTATTAGATATATTAAAATATTTCATTGGTATAATGTGTGTTGATTGTCTTGCAAATCACACAAACATATTTGTTTTTAAATTTTGTTCCACCAGATAAACATGCAAGCAACAAACAGATTTTCTAATAGAGAAAGTCTACTGCTATGAATGAAACAATAGTTTAACAACAATAACACGACGGACATCGCTAGTGAAGGAGGAACTGCTTACGCTTCCGAACCACTATATTT
The DNA here is from genome assembly GCA_963680875.1 of Bathymodiolus brooksi. NCBI lineage: Eukaryota > Metazoa > Mollusca > Bivalvia > Mytilida > Modiolidae > Bathymodiolus > Bathymodiolus brooksi. The sequence continues at coordinate 74,291,339 of OY804579.1, forward strand.
CATACTCGAATTTTGGTGAGGTTCGTCTTGCTTAATCTTTTATTTACTGTGTAGTATTTTATCAACCATTGTTTTCGTCTTTTGTTTTCTTTTTGCCATTCCATTGCCTGTCTTTCGAACTACGGGTTCTATTTACCCCATTTTGTATGTTTTCAAACTTATCATAAGATGTTTCTTTTTTAACATTTGCATGTATTAAAAACTTAAACAAAATCCATTAAATCTATTTTCCAAAGACATTCTCTGTTGTATTCAGTTCCGCCTCTAATATTTATGTTTTAAGAAGGATCATTTGTGAACACTTAAGGTTGGCAATCTAATGAGGTACTTCAGCTTAAAGGATGCATGGAAAGATTATAACTCATATAAAATAGCTCTCCATTTGTCTTCGCTAAATCGTTTGGTTATTTTTGTAATTTTGTAGGTCAATCTTCAAAATAAACTACAGTTGTACTACATAGGAACGTTTCAATCATGCAATTATTATTGAAACTAACGTGTCCCCCCCTATGAATAGGTGACCTTTAGTCGAGTTTGGCTTTCCTGTTATGCCCTTTGGTTTTCTAGCTCCTAAAGAGTTTCGAATATTATTTGGCTTTGAACATACCTGGTGACGATTATTCCAGAAGCACGTCGTGCGCACTAAGTTTGATATATACGATTTCATTATCTCTTCTTTTATTTGTTTGTTTTCGGAAAACTATTTTTCTTTCAATTCAGAGAAGTTTGCACATGCAATAACTTTGTATATATACACATTTGTATATAAATTAGGATGCACGTAACGGCAGAAATGTTACTTAAAGAACTTAACTTGATCATTTTCAAAATTAAACATTTAGTTTCCACCGGGTGCAATGCGCTTTGGTCTTGTTATTGTTTTTTTAATACGCGTAGCTGTGGCTTGCATGTCGTGTCACTTTTCCATATATGATTTTTTTTTACTAATTAATATTTTTTCAAGACATTTGTTGAATGATGGGTTTTTAATGCAACTCAGGAATTATAACTTCGTTATGTTAGCGCTATGTTAGTGGTGTTCTGGAATCAACGACAAGTGACGTAGATTTCATGATAAACGTGAACGAAATTGAATATTACAATCTTGGAATGGAGGGTATTTATGTTATTTTCATATTTAAAACTGTTGTATGAAGATAGTGAGACCAATACAAGTACCATCATCATTAAGTTTAGCAAATGTATGTTTTTGTTTCGTCTCTGGTATCAAAGAAACAATTGCAATTGAAATCCTAGATGTTAACCGATAACGAATCTTTGTTTTTGTGATCAATGATATCTTAATATATATGTTTTCCTCAATTAGTGCCTCCTCTTTTGTTTTGTTTTGTTTTTCTTCTAAAGTGGATCATAATGAGAGCAAATCGTCATGACAAATTTCCTCCGTATAATATACGTCCATATTTTCAACTAGTTGAAACAGATTACCATCAACGGGAGCACTCCTTGCATTTCCTAGATGATCATCACAGTGCTTGTACTATGGAAGTCGTAATTTATAAACATAAGAATATTGACAATAAATCTTCTAAGACGTGTAAGAAGGACAATTATAATATGAAGAATGTTCTATGTTATAGCAAATGTTCACATGTATTTCTAAGTAATTTTTGCAATAACATTGTAATAAAGGCAGGACTAACTGATTTATTTCATAATCAAGCATATAGTTGCATTCTTAATTGGTGTTACATTCCGGTAACGGAAAGAACTGAGCTGAAAATATCGTCAGAACAAATAACATTTAACACTCAACTTTAAATCATTTTAAAAATGTTGAAATTGAAAGGACATACTTTTATTAAAGGAGTGAAGTCTTGGAAACGCATTTGTTTTCAATGGGTTTTTATTAACATGCTGCTGTTACAGAAACCCTGTTATAATTATATTCTGTTCAGCCGATTTGTACAATATTTTGAAAATGCAGGTATAATATAATGTCATGGAAATATGCAATAAACTAGTGTTCGATATTCCATCATATCATAATTTTAATCTTTTGCAAAAAGAAAAGCAAGACTGGCTAGTTTTCAGTTTTCCCAAGAAAATTATGAAGATACCAAAGGAGCAATCACAAGTCGTAGGTCGAAGAAAAACAGACATACAATGGCCAAAAAGAGAGAAACAAGGAAAAACAATAATCTACAAAACACTACACAGAAAACTAAAGATTAATATACTAAGAACCATGGCTGAACTCAGATAATCAGAAACCGTAAGTCAAAGGACAGACAAAATAGCGATGAAAAGGAAAAGGACAATGACCTGCAATTTACTACACAGAAAGCTGAAGATCGAGCAGCACGAAGAACACGTAAAACTGATGGTGCTCCGAAAGGGTTAGCAGTGCCTGTTCCACTAGTGACACTCGTCGTGTTACTGTTAAACGACACGAACATAATATGATATGGAAATCGTGTTGGACACCACTATACGTAAATAAATACAAATAACATAAATAAAATATGAACCCTCTACAAAATAAATATGAGAAGACGAATCGAATAATGTTTTACGCGACAATCTTTGCATACTTGCAGCATTTAACATACATATTCCTATGCAACATCTTTGTTTTTATTCAAATTGTTGGAATAACCGATTTTTCGAAGATTATATATTGACAGCAATTCGGTATGTAAATAATACTATTTGAATATTGTCTGAAAAAGTGAAATGCCAAATCAGCTCTGCTGAAAACAATTTCATATCTTTAATAGCGATTCCCTAGACGTTATGTTCTTGTTGTAAAGCCATCCATTATTCACAATATCAAGATTAAATAGATTCAATTTCAATATTAAGTGAAATCCATGTGTCAGTCACATCGTTTGTCAGTCGACTGTGCAACACTTACAAATCAACACTTTGCAAGTTCAATGTCTCCTTGAATAATTATCCAGTTGTCAACAAGATTAGCAATGTCATATCAAATGTTTTTCATATCGTCAACAAGGATTATACTTTTGAATAGAAAGTCTTCAGGACAGTAGCGGCACCATGTTAAGAGAATGACACGTCTTTGTACGCAATTGAACTAGTACTAGCAGCACCTATTAATTAGCCGTAACAGTTTTCTGAGAGTATTCATTGGATATCAACACTTGCCGATCTTTCAATTATACTATTCAGACTATCGCCTGTGGTGTAAGCAAAACGTCCCACATAGATCTTCACTAGTGCCATAATCTGAATATGTATAGCGAACTTCATTATTATATTATGCATATTCTATTTTTCTACAATAAATTAAAAAAATACTATGAAGACAATTATCGAAAAATTTAATCAACATGACTAAATGTCGTCAATTTGAATAAAAAAACGTATACATTTTTAGAAGTAGTAATGTTTAAGATTCCCAACAAAATAAAATTCCAGAAGTATATAAGCAAACTGTTTCTATGCATTTGTACGGTTTAAGATAAAGACGTAGGCATCTAATTTCATCACATTACATGTCTTCACGTTTTTAATTCCGTGTTGTGATGTCCGCTACGATTGTCATGTAAAACTATGTTCAATTCATCTTGACTCACATTTGTTTTTTTATGGGTTTCATGTTTTCTTTAAGTTATTTTTATTTATTTACGCATACTGGCGTCCACCACGATTTCCATATTAGATGATGCTCGTGTCGTTTGCCAGTAACACGACGTTTGTCACATTTAGAACATGAACTGCTAGCATTTTATAGTTTTTAGTGGGGTCGTGCTGCTCGATCTTTAGTTTTCTGTGTAATGTTTTGTAGATCGTCGTTTGTCCTTTTGACCATTGCGTTGTCTGTTCGACTGTGATTTATGGCTTCTGAATACCCTTTTTTGGTATCCTCAAATATTTCTTAGATTATTTAAGAAATCTATATTTCAATAATAAATAAATCTAATAAACCATGTCCATGCTGAAACACTGACAACTTGGCGGGTGATACCCTCGGAGACTAATAGTTCTCCAGCCGATGCATCGACCCAGTGATAGTAATAAAAACAAATCTATCTAATTTAAGTATACCACCAACCAATATTCTGAATATGAATGCTAGCTACTCCATTACATTTATCCACATTTAGGATTTGATTGATTGATTTGATTATTGTGCTTAACGCCACTTTCAGCAATATTTCAGCTATATCATGGCGATCAGATATAGTGGTGGAAGAAGCTGGAGTACCCGAAGAGAACCACCGACCATGGGCAATCAACTGGTTAACTTTATCACTTGCGGCTGCGAGTCGAGTGCACCTTTTTGTAATTTACAACGCCGGGCGCCAACCCATGCCGTATTGGTGATAGGCTTGTATGAGTTGTTAGGTAATCCAACTACCTAACTCATTGAGCCACCCGGGCCCTTTCAAATTTAGGCAAGCCACCTACAAAAAGAATGGCATCAATATGAATACATATATAAAACATTGTTGTCCTCTTCCTGTGTCTGATGTGCCCAATGTTGACAGAGTCTCTAGCTTATCTATTCTTGATTCTCCCTTCGGTTTTCTCTGACGCTTAGTGTTATCTAAATGTAATGACAGACGATTGTAACCTCATTTCTACTCTTCTACTAATATAAGCATTAGTGTCTGATATTACGTTCTATATTGTAAATAAAAGTAAGTCAATTATGTCAAACTATCTTAATGGAATAAAGATCGACATGTTTAACGATCATATGTAGAACAGATATTGTTCTTAATGAATAAACCTTAAGTACTACTGTTCTTACCTATTTATAAAATTGATCTTAGGGCCATCGGGTTTGCAATCGCATATTAATTGGAAATATATCAAATGGTGGCCTTTCTTCACTAAAATTGTGAGTTCGATTTCTCCCGTGTCGATGTTTACTCGAGGCAACCTGATGTTGACGTTTATCAATGACTGGCGACTGATGGGTAGTTCTCTTGTGGTACTGCGTGTTTTTTCGCCAAGTAAACTTACCGCCACGATATAACTGCACATGTTGAAAGGAAATTTATTAACACAGCATATTATACCTTATGAGCAAGTAGTCAGTTAACTACGATCATTCATCAACTCTATTATAGCACTGTTCGTGGTTAAGCTGTCATTCATTTTTGTGATAGTGTGTTGACATTTGAGTGGAATCGAATGCATGGGTTTTTGTATTGTATGTTTATATCAGTATTGTCGTTGGTGTTCCAATTAATAAGAAACGCGTTGTTATCACATTAACCGGTTTAGACCGCCACTTGTTTAAGCCTGTCCTAATCCAGTAACTGGCTTTTCAACGTCATATGTCATAATCCTTTTTATTGTTCAATAGTCTGAGGTGAGAGGCTCATTATGTTGATAAATTGGTGTTATTGTTAATCATAATAGATGTTTACCAGAAATGTCATAGGCTAAGCTTTCCTTGTTATTGTATTTACCAGATATTTCCTTGGCTAATCTTTCAATATTATTGTGTTTACTTTAAGATGTATCACTGGCATTCTTATTGTGTTAGATTTATCTGTTAAAAGTCAATAATTTGTTCTAATTGAAATTATTTCTAGTACAGGTTTGTTGTTATTTTCATTCTCCGCTGTTGGTGAAAGCATTAAACTTTAATGTGGAGGAATGCCCGTACAGCTATATTGAACTGATCGATAAATCATTGGTAGATGTCTGGAAACCATAATATTTTGGTTGGTGTTTGGAGCGCTCACTCACATCAGTAGTGTTGGGATTGTAGTCAAGTCAACGATCTGAACCACCTGGACAGTCAAACTTCAAAAAAGGATATTAAAACTATTGATCATTTGTTATCGAAGATCTGTGAGTTATATTTCCGAAACTTTTGCAAGCGAATTATGTATATCATATATAGTGCCTTCTACATCTAGAGACATTCATCTCACTATATATAATACATTCAAACAGCGGCAAATTGTTTTAACACCACTAACTGCCTTTTAGTAGCTTTATCGTGGTCACGAGATAAAGGTTGCAGACACCATTGAAAACATGGTTTCGGTACCTTTCACGAATTACCTCTACCTCTTCAGTATTAGAATCAAATAATTTGGCTTTCAAACCTTTTGACTATGAGCGTACCTGATGAATGTTATTCTAGAAGCTCATCGTGTGTACTACATTATATATCTACGCTTTATTATAGATAATATTTTCATTAAAATGAGACAAGCAACCTGTTTGAAGGACGAGGTCCTAATATTTCAATAATACGATGATCCGTACAAGTTATTATCTTTTATTTTGAATGAATTTTGTAGCCGATTTGGTACGGCTGTTCCGTTCATTGTACCTACTGTACGCCGCTCTTCCGTCGGGAGTTTCGTAGAAAGAGATTTTTTTATTAGAATTTTATTTCAAGTTTATTTCAATTTTACATAGAGTAAATAATTAAAGAATTGGGAATTTTTCATTGAAATATATTTCTTTTGTGATTTTAAATTATCAATTGATCTATTTTTTAAACTTCCGGTGAACAGATAGTTGGCTATCAATATAGTAGGAAAAAACGGACAGCCTACAGTTATAAGGACTTCGTCCTTTATCATTTGTTGTTTATCGCCATTTATCTCAATATGTCAGACATAGCATAATATGACATTTTAGTTAAGTCTATTGAACTTAAACAAGAAATATTGATTAATGAATGACCCGTATAGAACTATAAAGTAATATCAACACAGCAATGTTATATTAAAAGTATAAAATAATAGTGTAGAAATAAAAGGTCAATTGCCGGTGTTTTGTGACTGATATTGGTTTGTTAGAAACATTTATTATTGAAATTTACAGTTCCTATGTAAAACAAATAATTATCTTTAAATCTAAGGTTCTCCCCCCAGGCATATTTGACCAGAACAGATTTAGGCCCTTTGGTTTTCTTGATCCCAATTGACTGCGTGTTCAGTTGAAATTTCCGTTTTCATTATATTTCAACAAATGTTGTTTTATTTTGTTTTTTTTAAACATACAATTGCACCAACTTCGACCATTACAAGCACATCTTTAAAAGTGTTGCATGCACGAAAACCCATAAAGATCATTCGATATTGAAGGTTTAAAATGCGAAATTCAATATTTGAAGTTCAAAATCACAATGGAATAAAAACTAAGACAACGTTTAGCACATGAGTAGTTAAACCTATCAATGACGATACAAACACCTACTTAAATAAAGAGTGGCTGTCCTTAATCAAATCCCTGATAGATCCTTTAGACACTGAATGATTGAGTGATTGTTGTTTATCGCCACTTCAGCAATTTCTCAGCTATATCATTACGAGAACAACTTCATTTTCAATAAGATGATGATGAGGTCCGCTTTGTACTAAACCAACACACTTAGTTTTATTTGATTAGTTCTAGTTCACTGAAGCAACAGTCCGCGGATAGACATTTTAACTCCACTCTGACACATTATCCAGATTCAGAGCTAACTGGCCTTTACTCTTTTTCCTTAATGTTGTGTCTTAGCGGAGAAGCAGCACATACCAATTGCATAGTCTTTGGTTTGACCTGACCGGGGCACGAACCCACCATCTACCGCACTCGAGGCAAACACACTTACCATTACACCACCGACTCAGTTTAATGTACGTAAACAGACATGATATGTAGAGTTTGCTGTCACAATGTGAATGCTTTATTAATTTCTCTTTGATTGACTGCTAATGTTTCGTTGTCACTTACGAATTGTTTTTATTATTTTTTGTAGTTTCAGAGGAGTTGCGCTGACAAACTGTGTGACGGACAGACAGACGGACGGACGGACAGACGGACAGAACAAATACAATATGTCTCCCCACAAAAGTGGGGGGGAGACATAAATATATGTACGAAATACAAAGAACCTAAAAACGTAGATGGGAACCTTGTGTTTTTAGATTGTGACGCTCTTGGTTATTCAGTGATCTTTGCATGGCGAATTTTTCGGACAATGTATATTATTTTCCGCCTTTTACTTGTCCATGTATTGACTTAACCCAGTGTGACTGTTTCGTCTAAGCTTGTTTTAAGGTGCAATACAAATGCTAGAGTAAATCATTTTAATATATTATGTTTTTCTTCTTTATAGTATACAAGGCAATCATCATCTTATATGACTGACACAATACTTTGAATTATCATAGACATACAATATTAGTGCAGTGTCTTCAAATATAAAGTCATCTTCTTAACTGGCACTGCCTAAAATGCGCAAAAGAAATTATAAATGTGATATCCGCAGGCTATTATGAATGCTCTAGCATATAAAAGGAAACAAAACTACAAAAAAAAACATTTCAAGTTTAAAGTTAATAGATATAATGACATAATAATTCTGTATTGGCCCTCTGACAGCTGCCCATTACATATCACCCCAGACCATTTACCAGGTTAATACATGAATTATCACATAATAATATTATTATTACAATTGATGCTGGTGATAAAATGAAAACAATACTACACTGTCGAAACAATTCCAAACTCAAACATGAAGCAGCATAATTATGACAATACTGACCCTATAACATATACATGATGTAACTGTGTATATCATTTGCTGATAATTTGACAATTCACACGTTAATCTACAAGCTAATAATAATTTAAATAATGTATTGAAGTGTCGTCCGTATTTAGATGTAATCGTCCTCATGAGAGCATGTTAATAGCTAATTAATCGTTATTGAAAGAGAGTTTAAGCAGTGATAATCAATAATTGCACCAATATGAACTAAATGTACGACCACTTTTTACATCAAACCGCTGTAATAAAGACCACTACAGAGGCGTTGGAAATGCAGAGCATGGCTTGTGACAGTTACAATAATGTGTTAGGTATTGCAATGGGTGATACTGTGTTGATCATATGGACGTATTCTTTGTTGCCATACGTCTAAGGAAATTTAATGAATACTATAGATTTTTTAGTCGTACAACAAGAAAAGTGTATAGATACCAAAGGGGTAATCAGATACCGTAAATCAAAGGAGGACAGACAGCACAATGTTCAAAAGGAAAACGATAAAAAGGAAACGTAACGATCTACAAAACATTACACATAATACCAAATATCGGGAAATACTAAAAACCGGGAATGAACTCAGATGAAGGATAAGCAGTCTCTGCTCCACATGTTGCACCCTTCATGCATCAAAAACGCCACTTGTTCATTAGTAGCTACTTGCTGTTTTTAACGTGCGGAAGAATGGGGTTTTCCATAGACTAGGTACTGATTGTTGTCTCACACCATCGAAGAATTGTATTATTGCTTCCTCCTAAACAACCTGAGTATGTCATTCTCCGTAAAATGTTCCTTAAAATAATTCTGATCATAGTGCGTTAGATTAGGTAAATGATTTAATGCAACAAAAGCCTTGTAAGCAAGAAAATGTAAGCTCATTCGTAAACGTTAAGAAGAATAAATACTCCATATAACACATGAAAATGAATTGTAATGTTGATCTAACAAATTACCAAACCAAAAGGGTCTCCGTGGCATGGCTAAAGCTTGTCAGTACATCTGTGTTACACATTTAAAGATACAATTATGGTACCGGTCTAATAAACAGATTTCCAACACACGTCCAGAAACACAACCTATTGTCTCCCTCTACGTTATTTTAGCCGGGTTGTCTCCTTTTTCTGCAAATTTTCCGTAAAACATCCAAACTACTTTACATTGTAAAAATATATATTATACAATAACTGCCTTCATATCAGATGACCATCTAAAGTTGTCAAGAGAGGGTGGTTGCCTTCCTCGAGGGTTTTAGCCCGAGACGAAACAACCCCCTGAAGGTTGACAACTTATGTTCACCTCATATGAAAGCAATAACTGTTTTATCATACCGAAACTACTCTAATATGTTCATAACTGTAATGTATTTGTTTTTCAGTAGACAACAAAATAATTTTAGGTATAGAAAATACAATTACGGAACCGGACTGCAAAACAAAATAGATTTTCAACACACTTGCGGTTGTCATGGATTGTTGACCGGGAGACAACCCATTCTCTCCCTCTACATTTTATATGTATGGGTTGCTCACCGGGTTGTTTCCGCAAATTTCCCGTAAAACATCCAAATTGTCTTATTACTTTTATATAATAAAAAACATTGTGTAAGGTATAATAATATGTATGATATAACAAATGATCACGTAATTTATATATCCATTTCATGATTTATTTGCTGTTTAAAATATGATACCTTTTGTTTCTCTAATTACATTTGAAAACTAAATATGTAATTTTACAGTGAAAAATTAAAGTTTAATTAAGTTACAAATAGAAAGCAGTTGAAAGCGGGATTTCCGATACTATGAGGTAATAGTGAATTTTAATGTCTTAATTGGATTCGTGTTGTTTTTGTCCATTATTGATTCCCCTTCGGTTTTCTCGAGCGTTTATTTTTATATAATATTATGTACATGTATTTAAAACATTGTTTTATACAACAGTAAATGAAGGCACTCGAAGCTGTTTACGTGACACAAGACCAATACGACATGCTGTCTGTATTACTAGAACATATGGCCGATTCCTTTCAACTTTATTTCTATTTGTGTTTTATTTGATTGGTAATGTAGTACTCCCGATACTTGTTCTACTTGCACTAACATTTAGACAAAAATAACGTTTTATAGTTGATGTATGACTTCAAGCGTTTAACTTATCATGCAAGTGCGCCGAGGTCATTGATTTTTGCAAATATTTTTTTCAGATAAAAAGATGGACATTTTTGCTCGATTGTGATGGAATAATAGACCGTAATTTTAATATATTTCTGGTTTAAAACGGTGTATGTGTGGGCAAGTCTTAAATTCCGCTGTAAATTTATTCGTGAAGACTAGAGCATTCATTTTGGAGTTGTGGTATAGGTGAGGTATGTGTCTAACGCCACTTTTAAAAATATTCTAGCTATATCGTGACGGTCAGTTTTATTGGTGGAGGAATCCAAATTACTCGGAAAAAACCACCGACCTGCAGCAAGCTACTGAATAACTCGGAGTTCGGTAATTTTGTCATTACCCTTATTGATCACATAATATTGTTTCACTAGACGACTAGGCCACATCCGCTATATTAAAATATAGCTTCAATAGTCGAAGTGTTACCTTGTCTCGTAAGGAAAATCTAGAGATAGACATATATATATATATGGTGCGAGTTCAAATCCCGTTGAGGGAAGAGCAAAAATTTGTCAACTCAAAGATCTAATTCTAACACTTTGGATTAATTTTCAGACGTATTTATATTTTCCGCCTTTTACTTGTCCATGTATTGACTTAACCCAGTGTGACTGTTTCGTCTAAGCTTGTTTTAAGGTGCAATACAAATGCTAGAGTAAATCATTTTAATATATTATGTTTTTCTTCTTTATAGTATACAAGGCAATCATCATCTTATATGACTGACACAATACTTTGAATTATCATAGACATACAATATTAGTGCAGTGTCTTCAAATATAAAGTCATCTTCTTAACTGGCACTGCCTAAAATGCGCAAAAGAAATTATAAATGTGATATCCGCAGGCTATTATGAATGCTCTAGCATATAAAAGGAAACAAAACTACAAAAAAAAACATTTCAAGTTTAAAGTTAATAGATATAATGACATAATAATTCTGTATTGGCCCTCTGACAGCTGCCCATTACATATCACCCCAGACCATTTACCAGGTTAATACATGAATTATCACATAATAATATTATTATTACAATTGATGCTGGTGATAAAATGAAAACAATACTACACTGTCGAAACAATTCCAAACTCAAACATGAAGCAGCATAATTATGACAATACTGACCCTATAACATATACATGATGTAACTGTGTATATCATTTGCTGATAATTTGACAATTCACACGTTAATCTACAAGCTAATAATAATTTAAATAATGTATTGAAGTGTCGTCCGTATTTAGATGTAATCGTCCTCATGAGAGCAAGTTAATAGCTAATTAATCGTTATTGAAAGAGAGTTTAAGCAGTGATAATCAATAATTGCACCAATATGAACAAAATGTACGACCACTTTTTACATCAAACCGCTGTAATAAAGACCACTACAGAGGCGTTGGAAATGCAGAGCATGGCTTGTGACAGTTACAATAATGTGTTAGGTATTGCAATGGGTGATACTGTGTTGATCATATGGACGTATTCTTTGTTGCCATACGTCTAAGGAAATTTAATGAATACTATAGATTTTTTAGTCGTACAACAAGAAAAGTTTATAGATACCAAAGGGGTAATCAGATACCGTAAATCAAAGGAGGACAGACAGCACAATGTTCAAAAGGAAAACGATAAAAAGGAAACGTAACGATCTACAAAACATTACACATAATACCAAATATCGGGAAATACTAAAAACCGGGAATGAACTCAGATGAAGGATAAGCAGTCTCTGCTCCACATGTTGCACCCTTCATGCATCAAAAACGCCACTTGTTCATTAGTAGCTACTTGCTGTTTTTAACGTGCGGAAGAATGGGGTTTTCCATAGACTAGGTACTGATTGTGGTCTCACACCATCGAAGAATTGTATTATTGCTTCCTCCTAAACAACCTGAGTATGTCATTCTCCGTAAAATATTCCTTAAAATAATTCTGATCATAGTGCGTTAGATTAGGTAAATGATTTAATGCAACAAAAGCCTTGTAAGCAAGAAAATGTAAGCTCATTCGTAAACGTTAAGAAGAATAAATACTCCATATAACACATGAAAATGAATTGTAATGTTGATCTAACAAATTACCAAACCAAAAGGGTCTCCGTGGCATGGCTAAAGCTTGTCAGTACATCTGTGTTACACATTTAAAAATACAATTATGGTACCGGTCTAATAAACAGATTTCCAACACACGTCCAGAAACACAACCTATTGTCTCCCTCTGCGTTATTTTAGCCGGGTTGTCTCCTTTTTCTGCAAATTTTCCGTAAAACATCCAAACTACTTTACATTGTAAAAATATATATTATACAATAACTGCCTTCATATCTGGTGACCATCTAAAGTTGTCAAGAGAGGGTGGTTGCCTTCCTCGAGGGTTTTAGCCCGAGACGAAACAACCCCCTGAAGGTTGACAACTTATGTTCACCTCATATGAAAGCAATAACTGTTTTATCATACCGAAACTACTCTAATATGTTCATAACTGTAATGTATTTGTTTTTCAGTAGACAACAAAATAATTTTAGGTATAGAAAATACAATTACGGAACCGGACTGCAAAACAAAATAGATTTTCAACACACTTGCGGTTGTCATGGATTGTTGACCGGGCGACAACCCACTCTCTCCCTCTACATTTTATATGTATGGGTTGCTCACCGGGTTGTTTCCGCAAATTTCCCGTAAAACATCCAAATTGTCTTATTACTTTTATATAATAAAAAACATTGTGTAAGGTATAATAATATGTATGATATAACAAATGATCACGTAATTTATATATCCATTTCATGATTTATTTGCTGTTTAAAATATGATACCTTTTGTTTCTCTAATTACATTTGAAAACTAAATATGTAATTTTACAGTGAAAAATTAAAGTTTAATTAAGTTACAAATAGAAAGCAGTTGAAAGCGGGATTTCCGATACTATGAGATAATAGTGAATTTTAATGTCTTAATTGGATTCGTGTTGTTTTTGTCCATTATTGATTCCCCTTCGGTTTTCTCGAGCGTTTATTTTTATATAATATTATGTACATGTATTTAAAACATTGTTTTATACAACAGTAAATGAAGGCACTCGAAGCTGTTTACGTGACACAAGACCAATACGACATGTTGTCTGTATTACTAGAACATATGGCCGATTCCTTTCAACTTTATTTCTATTTGTGTTTTATTTGATTGGTAATGTAGTACTCCCGATACTTGTTCTACTTGCACTAACATTTAGACAAAAATAACGTTTTATAGTTGATGTATGACTTCAAGCGTTTAACTTATCATGCAAGTGCGCCGAGGTCATTGATTTTTGCAAATATTTTTTTCAGATAAAAAGATGGACATTTTTGCTCGATTGTGATGGAATAATAGACCGTAATTTTAATATATTTCTGGGTTAAAACGGTGTATGTGTGGGCAAGTCTTAAATTCCGCTGTAAATTTATTCGTGAAGACTAGAGCATTCATTTTGGAGTTGTGGTATAGGTGAGGTATGTGTCTAACGCCACTTTTAAAAATATTCTAGCTATATCGTGACGGTCAGTTTTATTGGTGGAGGAATCCAAATTACTCGGAAAAAACCACCGACCTGCAGCAAGCTACTGAATAACTCGGAGTTCGGTAATTTTGTCATTACCCTTATTGATCACATAATATTGTTTCACTAGACGACTAGGCCACATCCGCTATATTAAAATATAGCTTCAATAGTCGAAGTGTTACCTTGTCTCGTAAGGAAAATCTAGAGATAGACATATATATATATATGGTGCGAGTTCAAATCCCGTTGAGGGAAGAGCAAAAATTTGTCAACTCAAAGATCTAATTCTAACACTTTGGATTAATTTTCAGACGTATTTATATAAGTTGTATGTGTACTTGTCACATCTAAAGGCTTGATTCATTTGTAGATAACGTAGCATCGCATTTGTTGGTGATGTTGCTAATTCAAAAGTACACAAAGAAGAATTATATTATGATCGTCCAAAGTGCGTAGTACACTAAATAGAAATGTCATAAGTATGGGTGATGTCTTTGTGGTGCTTTGTACAGTACGATGTAAATACAGTAGAAGATCGGGCGAATCCATGTTAACAAGGAGGATATATAAACAATATACGTACATTGTCGGAAAATATCAAATTTATTTAAACGAGATTTAGAAACGTAGACAAACGAGTCTTTGTCTCGCAGCTAGTGCAAATGAATTTATATTTTCAGACAATGTAGGTATAATTTGTGTATCTTGCAATGTCAAAAAGCCCCAAAACACCTGCCAAATTGTCTAAAAGAGCAGAAACAAGCGCCGTTCAAATCGTTTGTATGGCGTTCCCTGTTATGCCCGCGCTTATACTGTTACCGTTTCTTACCGTTGTAAAACATCAGTCAGGTACCAACAAAATTATAAATCGGTTAGTGATCATATATTACAAAATAACATCCAGTAGATGCAATTTGACTGTTCAAATAAAACCAGTGCAGGATTAAAAAAATCCCGATTTTTTATTGTTGAAAAATGGTCAAATATTCATTAGAATATGTTATTTTCATTATTTAATCCGATGGCAATATTATTTAAATCCAGGAAATCTGATATTCATCATACAGAAGGAATAATGTATTTCATTGACGTTAGAGAATACCGAAGGGGCAATCAAAAACGGACAACCCAGAGAAAGTGGCAATACAAGACAAACGACGAAGACAAACAAAACCAAAGCACAACACAATATGTGATGGACACCATTATACGTAAACAAACACAAATAACGTAAATAAGATATGAGCCCTCCTACAAACAACGAAAATGCGCATGCTCGACTTGGTCGGACATTAAATTTTCTGTGATCTTGTGAATCTTAGAAAAATGGCTTAAAAACATTAATTATCTAACAAGAGGTTGTGGGCCAATATGACATTATCATAACATATGTATATGTAGTGGAAAACCAGCGTAATATATGACTTGAATATATGTGTTAGACATTTATTCTTGAGAAAATCTGATCCATTCAAACGTGTGAGTACTATTCACATTATATACCCATGTATATGCTACTTGCCTGTTTACTTATGTACCTGTCACCTGTGACGCTTGAATGTAAACAAACCAACTGTCAACAGTCAACTTTATCATAAACAATATAGTTTCTGTGTTCCGTATGTCTCAAAAGAAAAATGTTCAAGACACTTCCACTCCAGTTGTAAATAGAAAACGACGTGAAAGTAAACCTACGCCTCCAGAACGAGAATTCTCCAAACGTACAAATACAATGAACTCCCCAGATAATTCTCAGCACCAGGACCTGTCCTTTATTCAAGATAATCAGCCACCGCTACCGCAGTCTACTTCTCCATCCCAGTTTTCATCGTCACAACCCAACCCCGTTAATTGTAGTCTTTCCCAAGATGATGTATGCAAAATAGCCTGTAAACTTAAAGAAATGTTACGCAGTGAAATTGATTACACAATAAAAAGTACTATAGACCACTGTAAAGGCGAAATATTTAGACTTGATTCCGAGAATGAGAAATTACGTGAAGATCTGGATGCTCTAGAACAATACGGCAGGCGTGAACTAATGTGCATTAATGGAATTCCGGACGGAGGTCAACAAGAAACAACGGCCAATACAACTAAGCTAGTCCATAGATCCCGATCTTAATGAGTCCGATATCATACGATCGCATATAATTGGGAATCCAGTCAGGGTTGGCGAGCACGGACGTGCTTTACCACCACGCCAATTTATTGTCCGTCTCAAAGATTCTAACGTGAAAAAGCGCATACTGAAATGTAGAAAGAACTTGAAGGATAAACCAGAATACCATTCAGTTAACATAAACGAGGATCTCACAAACATTCACAATGGCATAGCATACCGGGCGCGACAACTTAAGAAACTCAAATTGGTTACGGATACATGAACTATTGACGGGAAAATGTGTGTGAAAGTTCGAGACAGGGTCGTATTAGTCAATAATGTAACAGTGCTAAATAAACTAGCTAGTGAGATTGGTAGGGATGCTGTTAAAGTTATCAATGACATCAACACTAAATCATCGGAGCACAACATACCTAGATCCTCACAGGGGCCCACTCGAGTCAAAGAACATCCACAATCGTATGCATCGGCCGCAACACCAGACCATGCTAATTCACATTATTGATTGTACTTTATTAAAACACAATAAATGGCATTTTCTCGCATTGTGTATAAATGCATTCCATCCATATTCTTTGTTACAACCATATGTGTTTGGTTTTTTTTATGTGTATCCAAGGATTTGTATAGTATAATACAAATCCTTGATGTATCTAGTTGGCCAAATATAAATGTAGAAATGGTATGGTCCAACAGCTTTCAAACTAAATTCAATAAACATTTTTTGGGGTTATCTAGGCCTATTCATTATTGGAATATTGTACCGTCAGTAAATTGCAATCCAGGTCAAGGTTTTTCATTGATTGTAGTGACCGATCACATGATTTGTGAAAGTGACGCAGCTTATGTTTATTTTATTTTTCAATTCACGCGACTTCTCAACAATCATCATCACTACTCATGTGTAAAGTTATATACAAACAGGTCTGTTTTATACTCAACTGGATTTGTTCTTTAGTATCGCTATATTCATTAATAAATGTACTACAAGATAAAACATACAAATTAAATACAATATATATATCACAATATATGTCAAGGTTTTCTATTATAGCTATGACCAATCACATGATCATAATGGTTTCTGAAAGTGACTCTTGTATGTTCGTTTTTACCTGTATCATGCAAAATCGCTATTACTATAATTGATACAATCACCATTCGTTATCCAACCACAAGCAATTTTTGTTTATCATAATGTGTTGCTATCCATGCCATACCATTTAGAAATGTTATTGCCCAAGAGGTCAAGTCTACATTTTTTTTTATCCATTTCTAGTATACAGATACTACATACAAATCGTAGTAAACTCCAAACCAAGTCAAGGTCCTTCGTTGATTACAACGACCAATCAAACAATCCTAAATGTACGGTGTACTTATATGATTCGTTCTTACACATGTCACGTGATTTCTTAAGTATAATCGATGTTATTGTATTCTTCTCGCACAATACTTTAATTCGGTGTCACTTTAATTTCTCTATTGTCGAATTTAGCTGTGATGGTTACAGTACATGTTTGTGCATACCTAACCAGTGTCTCTGTCTAGTTGAATTAGATATAGTAACAACGCTCTCCGAAATTTAAATTACAATCATCATCTTAAAATAGTACACACATAACCTGTATGGTCGTATATATGTAATAGGATTTCATATGCATTTATTTTTCTCATTAGTTAGTTTTCTTTATTATTATTATGTACATGTTTTGTATGTGTCTAGATAATTTTGTTTCCATTATAATTCGCCTCCATTTTCCTCTCCTTTATGTTTATTTTGCCAATGTACATATTTTATTTGTTTATCTTTAATGTATATTTGCTTACACTTCATTTTTTATTTTTTTTGTTCTACAAAAAAGATTGAACAGGGTGAAACTCCTTGTAAAGTAATTTCTCATTATTATTTGTCGCTTGCAAAAACTTAACTGATTTAAAACAGTGTTTAGGCCACTCCTATTTCCTTCAAGATCAATCTGGTGTCGCTTAAAATTGACAAATGACGATTGGAATTGATCAGTATAGAATGAGAGCAGGCCTCTTCAAACCAAACTGACAACACTCCAAATGTTATTTAAATCTATACGAAGTCTTATGTATTGGGTTGATTATAAATACCAGAAACAAGAAGCATGCACTTTTAGCCGCTGTATTAATAAGTTGTCTGACCGAATTGAAAGTAGAAAATAACCTCATTGTCTCTACGTGTAAGGTAGATGATTTCCCCAAACAAAATACAAATGTACTTTCTTATATCATTAATGAATATCGATTTTGTGTTCATCAGATTTTAAATATTTTCTTTAAAGCTGTAATTGTTTTCCTTCTAATAATTGCCGGAGTAGAAACTAACCTTGGTCCAAATCCACCCACTGATTCGATTACTGATGTGCTGTCTAGCATGAGTGATTTGTCAATCACTTCTAGTATTAGTGCGATGTTTTCCTCGTCGATCTCATTTCTTCATCTAAACATTCAAAGTTTAGTCCCAAAACTAGACCTTATTACAGCAGAATACGCTGATTTTGACATACTATCTTTTTCAGAATCATGGTTAAACCGTAGTCATACGGATGAGTCATTAAAACTATCGAATTATCAAACTCCATTTCGAATCGATAGGGGTCCTAGCAAATCGGGAGGGGGGGGGGGTTATTTTGTATGTAAAGGATAATATAAATGTAAGCAGACGTGACGATCTTGATTTCGATGATCTTGAAGGCATTTGGGTTCAAATAAAAATAAATGGCAAACAGATCTCATTTGGATTTTTTTATATCCCCCCTAAAAGTACCCAATATATATGGGGAAATTGGAATCCTCAATAGAAATGGCCATAAATGATACTCCTATTGATGATGTCATTATAACTGGTGATTTTAACGACAATCAACTGGACCACTCACGCACTAAAATTAGCTTCCTTTTTACTAAATTTAGTCTTTTACAAATGATTGACGAACCGACACATTTCAGTGAGCACTCTTCATCATTAATTGATCTTATATTGACAAATAATGTTAATAGGTTGATATACACTGGAGTAGGACCTGCACTCACCGAACAAATACGATATCATTGTCCTGTAATAGGTTTCATAAATTATCATAAGACCCCGACGAAACCGTTTAAGCGTAAAATATGGTTGTATGAACATGCAGATTATGAAAAGCTAAGACAGAATTTGTTCAACGTAAACTGGGACTCACTTTTTCTTACTGATGATATAGAATTGATAACAAACGATATTACTAATACTATTTTAAGTGCCGCTGAATCTTCCATCCCGAGTAAAATTGTTACTATCCGAAAAGGGGCGCCCAAGTGGTTATCTTGTAATATACGAAAAATGATAAGGCAGAAAAATAGAATTCACAGAAAGGCAAAACATTTTAATAACCCCATGCATTGTAATAAACTTAGGAAAATCAGAAATGAAGTTACAAGCCTAGTAAGGAACGTCAAAGATAAATATAATAATGATTTAATCAAAAAATTACAAACATGAATTCTTCTTGCAAAATCAGGTGGAACATAGTTAAACAGATTTCTGGTATAAAAGGATCTGATATGAGCATTCCCCCAATTCTCTATAATGATAACTCAATATTTGATGATATCGAAAGAGCAGATTTATTTAATATATATTTTTCAAACAATCCGAAATTGACGACTCTAACAGCAATATCCCTAATTTATCACATGTTACAAACCAAATAAATGAAATCAAATTATGTGAAAATGAAGTCGAAGATGTTCTAAAAGTGATAAATCCTACAAAAGCATCTGTTCCTGATCTGATTAACCCTAGACTGTTGAAGGAAGCAGCACCTATTATTAAACACTCTCTTTGTAAATTATTCAAACTCTCTTTACTGGTCGCTTCCTATCCAAGCCAACGGAAACGAGCAAATATAACGCCTGTTTTTAAGAATAATAAACAAAACGACGTAAACAATTATAGACCCATATCCCTACTTAGTGTAATTTCAAAATGTATGGAGCGTTGTGTATATAAACATATTCACAATCATCTATTGGATAACGATATTCTAACTACTTGTCAATCTGGATTCACAAAAGGGGATTCTGCAGTTAATCAACTAATCAATATAACAAACGATTTTGGCAAAGCCTTAGATAATGGTAAAGAAGTTCGGGTCGTTTTCTGCGATATCAGTAAAGCATTTGATAGAGTTTGGCATAAAGGTTTAATTCACAAACTAAAACAATCAGGCATTTCAGGAAATTTACTCAAGTGATTCCAAAATTATCTCTATGGGAGGGAACAAAGGGTGGTTATTAATGGCTCAAACTCTAACTGGTTACCGGTAACGGCATGGGATCCTCAAGGTTCCATACTTAACCCTCTTTTATTTATTACTTTTATAAATGATATCGTAAACGAGATCAATGCTGAAATTAAACTGTTTGCTGATGACACCAGTTTATATCTCATTGGTGACAACCCCAACGACACGGTTTTCTTCCTGATCCAAGATCTCAATCAATTACAACGTTGGTCTGAAAAATGGCTCGTAAAATTCAACCCGAATAAAACTGAAACTATGGTCATTTCCAGTAAGAGAAACAAACTATATCACCCCCTTTACAAATGAATGATCAAGATCTCCACGTAGTTAACTCTCACAAACACGTAGGTGTAATAATTTCAGATAATGGCCAATGGAATGATCATATTGATTACATTGTTTAAAAAAATTATAACAGATTAAATATAATGAGAAAATCTAGAACATTCCATGATATATAATCTTTAGAATTTTTTTTATTTCTTTTATAAGACCTTTAATGGAGTATGCTGATGTTATATGAGATAATCAAAAACAAAATTTAATAAATAAATTAGAGAATATTCAATTAGATGCAGCAAGAATAGTAACTGGGGGGACCAGATTAACATCACATGACAGCTTGTATGAAAAAACGAAATGGGAGAAACTAAATAAGGGTAATAACAAAATTACCGAACTCCGAACAATCTTACAAAGGGAAAGTCAAAACTCATAATTATATAAACAGACAAAATCAGTCAACAACGAGATAGAAGAAATAATCACAAGCTTGTTCTCTTTCATATAATGAATTACAATAAAAACACCCCCATATGTAGCTGAATTAATTCCAAAACCTGTAGGTACCCGACATACCCATAATACTAGACAAATAAACACTATTGTTAATATAAACTGTCGAACTAGTTTTTATTCTGAATATTTTCTCCCCTCGACTGTAAAATCATGCAATGATTTACCACTTCCCACCCGTAATTTGGAATCGCTAAGTTCATTTAATTCTCTTATCAACACTAAAAACACTAAAGTTCCAGCCCATTATTATGTTGGATGTAGGTTAGGTCAGATATTACATGCGAGACTACGTATGAATTGTAGTGTTTTAAATGCACACCTCTTTATTAGAAACCTTGTTGAATCGCCAAATTGCATCTGTGGAATAACTGAAACTGTATCTCATTTCTTATTAGATTGTCCGCGTCACACGACTCTAAAGCAACAACTTTTCTTCTCACTTTTGGACATTCCTGAAACAATTTCACTGAATCTACTTATTTTTGGCTCAGTTAATCTAAATGACGAAGAAAACAAGGCAGAATTTAAATCAGTCCAAACCTTTATCATAAAAAGTAAAAGATTTACACCCTGACATGCTTACATAATATATTTCACCTTTTCAATCTTATTCAATCTCTTTGTATTATTATTTTCAAGTAAATTGTGTAGCTTTCAACTACATGCTACATATTTTGTTTTCTCCCTCAATGTATAAATAATTCTCACAAGTTTAAAATTTAAATCAGCATGCATATATATTTGTTTGAGATATTTGTATGTTTTTCATAGGAAACAGATTTAAAAAAAACATTTGCTTGTTTCTGAATACTATTGTAGAATTGCTATTGTTTTGTTTATATATGTCAGTTATACCAATAACATATGTTTATACCAAACAACTGGAGGTAAAGACGAACAGAACATCGTTTTTATTGTTTGTTTTTGTACCTTGATCCAAGCTAGATGCAATTGATGTGTTCGAGAAGGATATGTAATTAGGCCCTCCTGGAATAGGTAACCATAGCAGCTGTTTGCTATCCTGTTGATGCCCCTTTTTTTTTTAGATTGTTCCACATTTCAATCTTTTGACTATGAAGATTATTATACCCTTTGTGCATTAAATTAGATGTATACGTTTTAAGTATACATAGGTAAAATAAATGTCTTTATAACGCTATCTTTCTAACAATTTGTTTACAAGATATCATTCTTGCATTGAATGACTCTGGGTTTTTTTCCATTCATTAATTACTATTTAACTGTTCATTGTCCAATTATGCCAGGAAGCTGTTCTGAAAGCTTATGTTTGTTTCAATGAAGTCTTTAAATATGTATTATGTTTTTTTAATACTTAACTATTTATTGTAAATTAAAGATATTAGTCCATCTATGTATCTTTTAAACTCTAAAAGTAATTACCTCTTTTGTAATGGGAACATTTTGTTGATTGCTTTGTTCTAGATAAACTCACTTCACTCTAATTTCAGTTTAAGTTCTTATTCCAAAGAAGGTGTCACTCAGTAAGGAATAACCAGGATTGCTGTAATCATCTATAAAGCATTACATCCATTTCAGTTTCATATTTAATCACCATTCTGTAATTGTTCTCCGCGTTGATCGTTTTCATCGTTCAGTCCAATAACTGGTCTATTTTTTTCGTTCAACTAATTCATATTGTGATTTCTTATTGTTTCTATTTCTGAGTTGAAGGACCTTGTACCTTGATGAACTCAATTAAGCGAAGGCCTATTCTTCAAAACGGTATGTAAAAAATTACCACCTTATTGTCCTTACTTCGCACACCAAGATCCACAGAGATTACTTCTTTTCATTTGGAATGTCGAGTTGGTTAATAAGAAGAGTTTGAATATACCAAAGGAGTAATTAGAATCCTCATATCGAAGAAGAACAGACAACACAATGGCCAAAAGACAAAGTACTAAAGGACAAACAACGATGAGGAATGGACCGGGAAGTATTTGCGACAAGTGGAACATATCAGTGGTCATTTGCGACACATATATTCCATAGCGATCAACCATGTCATGGTGGCGACCGTAAAACATTCGACGTGATGACTTCAACTTAACCAACAGGAACCGTTGGTTCAGTAGCTTCCTTGTTAGCAGCAACCCACAAGCTCTGGAATATCGTATCAACTGAGAGATATATACACCATATGCAGGTGATGCTGGAATATTGCTACATATAATTGAAAATTTCACAATCAGAAAAATTGAAATCATCTCTTTTGTCGTCAAGGTCTGAAGCAGACCTATCTGTATCTGTGCTATCATTTATTTCAAGCGCAATGGGATAGACGCGTATGCATTGTATTTCCATTCCGTGTCGGCCTTGGGAGATGCGAGACCCAGTGCTGTTGTCTGTAAAACCTGCAGTGTGTTATTGTGTGTAGATGAACTTTCGAGAATAGATAACCCCAGCGCGAGGCCCAATTTGAAGCAAGTGGTCGAATTGGGTTAAGACCGGCCCTGTTGCCATACAATCCACATGTTAACTGGAATTAAAACAATCAGAATGTTGCCAATGATCATGTGAATGGTTTGTTCATTTCTGATTATATAATACTAAAAAATTAAGTCAGTTTCTTTAAACGTAGATATTGATATAACATTTTGATGTTGGGAAAACAGCTAACATAAACGTTAGAGAAATTCGACAAAGGTAATCAAGAATGGACAAAGCGGAGACATAGACAGCATTGGGCACACAGCACACAACAAAGCAAAAACGGAAAACACAATAAAAAAAAGTAAAAAGATGAGCAACACAGATCTCATCACATTAAATATGACAAATCTATCAATGCCGAAGCTTATTATGAGGCAAGCCACTTGTGGTCTTCAACAAAGTAAATATGTCTGTCGCAGCTTATATGTTATAATGTAAGCGATAACCTAACAGGTGTAAGCCATAATTAATTTGGCCAAGAGGAAATTAAGAGAACACAAATGTCAAGTGCAACGGGTAAGTTACAATAGTAAAGTATGATGTTTTTATTACAAACATTTTCTAGTTAGTTGTTTTCCATAAACATCTGGAAAAATATTTTTGAATAAAAATCGATTCATTATGAAATACGTGCACCATTTATTTTAAATAAATTTTGAAACACGTAAAAGTACTTCTCTCAATTTAGTTAACATGTTATTTAATTGAGCAAAAACCCGAATATTGTTCGTAATTTGTGATGCAATATTCTGAAAAAAAATTTATATAGAAATGAAATCGAGGAAATAATGTATATCTAAATAATGGTAATAACAAAATTACCGAACTGTCACTATAACAGTATTTATAACAATACTGGAACAAAATAGGTAAAACAATTGTCAAAGCAGTACCAAATTCAGTGAGGAGGGTGGAACATCTGTCGTGAACCATCTCCATCAACAACCCCGAGTCACCTGAAGTATTTTAACTACGAAAGTAAATGTCAAAAATACTTTTACGTCACACATTGATAAAAACATATTTTTGACATTTTGGTTGACTTCCTTATCTTTATACATTTTCAATATATGAAAATCCATCGTTTATTATCGTCTCTGCATTCCTTGTTTAATGCACATACTCCACTGCCCTATTAGTACATGTACACCTTAGATTTATATAACTATCATACTACAATTATACCATTTTTACAGGTATAATTCTTGCATAATTATATTGCACTTTCTGCTAATTAATTATTGAAATAGAAACAATTACATAATATAATCATATTCAAATTTTATCAATTATAAGTATTATCGTCACGGTATGTGTTTTCGTATGTCATATGTTTTCGTATCATCCATTTTATTTTGATTTCCACAGTGCACGCATTATTTTTGACGTGTCTTCCGGTTTTTATTTCTAGAACGTAAACAGGACTCCAACGTGACATCTGTCAAACATGTTCAAGGTTGCTTTTAAAGACGTAAGTACCAAAAATAGTGAACCTACCTACTAAATCATACTTTTTGTAATGCTAAAAATTTACTTCATTTATATCGTCTGCCGCTCAGACACCGGCTCTTCCTGTCATGTGACTGTCATGGGGTCACTGATCGTACTTGTAAACAAAAGCGCTGACTGAAATGTGCCTGTTTCTTATATAAAATACATGTCATCTTGCAGTGCATGTGGTTTCGGCACTAAAAAAAACATCAAAAGTAAACACAAATTTGAAAGTGTTCATTTCCAAACATTCTATTATTTTATTTAGATGTAGTATGATTTGTAGATGGCCAGAACCATGAAATTTTAAAACCAGTCATTTCCGGATTTTATATTAGTTCCCATCCCGTATATCAGCCCTGTTTTTACTTCATACGAAAACATATGACGCCATTTTACTGACAGCAAAAGTTGCCAGATAATCGAGAGTATATTAAAATACAAGAATGGCTTTTAAAACAATCTTATGTACAAATAAATATTTATCTAGCCATTCTTTGAAAATTCCAATCGTCATATGAATGAAGGGTTAACACTGTTAATCGCTATATCGGAAAATCGATAATAGTACGAAAACCCATAACACGATGCTATATAATGCAACCACCTCTGTGGTGTAAGGGTTATGATGTTTAACGACACTTTCACAATATTTCAGTTATATTGTGGCGGTCAGCTTTTTCATGTAGGAAATCAGAGTACCAGGTGAAAACCATGGACCTGTC
This sequence comes from Bathymodiolus brooksi, assembly GCA_963680875.1. Classification (NCBI taxonomy): domain Eukaryota; kingdom Metazoa; phylum Mollusca; class Bivalvia; order Mytilida; family Modiolidae; genus Bathymodiolus; species Bathymodiolus brooksi. The sequence goes on from OY804579.1 coordinate 74,317,466, forward strand.
GCAATTCATTGACAACTTGTTCACATAATGTTGTATCGAGTACACCTCGCAATGAACGGGATTCGAACTCACCCTAGTGTAAATCTTAAGTATGTTTAGGGCGGCGGACATAGAAAAGGGAATATTAGAGGGGTGTCAAGTGTATTATATATCATACGTTGAGTGTAGATTCAGGAGTGTAGATATGTTGTCAGCCGCTAAATATATCTCGTTTAATTCAAGAGGAGGACCAAGCATTTTATTGGTTGTCAATTGTCCTGTTAGATTGGTAGATTATTGTTTAACGTCAAATCAGCATTATTGCACCCATGGTCGTGACGAGGGCATATATTGAATACGACGGGAAATGTTTCTTTGTAACGAACCACCAACGACCACTTCTAGCATTCTACTTACTGTTCATCAGGAGATGCTTCACCTTTTTACGTGCAAGACTAGTGGTGTTGTCAATTTACGAGACATCCATTTACGCCCCGTTCTAAAACGGAGGGGGTATGTACTGATAAATGGGGGAAATGGACAAATATATTATACCTCAAACAACTATTACATCCTAATGTGTATTTTTTATTTAAGGCATGTGACAACAATGATGGATTGGCTATCGAAATTACCAGAAGCCACCCCTCCCCCAACCGCACTAATTAATCATATTTTCAGTAAATAGGAACATGCAAAAATAGAATGGCATCTGGGCTATTACAGAACTCGCGTTAAATATTAATATCGGATACGTTTGGTTTGACAGGCAGTTGTATTAAAATTGATTTAATATGTGGAAGGATATGTCGTTCCAAAAATGAAATACTACTATTCTCAATAAACATCAATCACTGTGACCCAGCAGTTCTTGGAAGTTTTAAGATTGCTCAATGCATATCCATCATGTTTCATCCAGTAATTATATTTTATTACTTATACGAGATCTATTTTGTAAGGTATCGGATTAAATAGAACACTGACAGGTCTATGTATCGTCAGCAGTCATGGATCTACTAGTTTTGTTTGACTTGTAACCCTTTATTCTACATTTTATTTGGTACATATATATATTTTATACTCTGTCTATATATGCAGTATTCAGCTACCAAAACCAGATATAGACAAATATAATATAGTCAATATATAATATGTTCGTTATTATAATAAGAAAAGATGATAAACAAAGACCACCAAATTATACGAGGTTCATTGCTTAAATGAGATTCATTGTATAATTTAAATATTATATGTTATTCAGCTATCAGACAGGGTATATAATGTGACATTCCCGGCTTAGGATCTATATTCCTTGAGGCGCAGCCGAAGGGAATGTCACATTATATACCCTGTCTGATAGCTGAATAACATATAATATTTAAATTATACAATGAATCTCATTTAAGCACTGAACCTCGTATAATTTGGTGGTCTTTGTTTATCATCCATTCTTCTTAATGTCAACCGTTGGGTAAAAGATATAAGATATATTGGCAGACGATTTAAGACATCATTGTTGTCATGTTTAAGTCAGATATGGCTTGACCTGGTCTCAAAAATGAACTAAGCGAGATAAACAACTCTTTGTCCCATGAGAAACAAAAATGTCAACCTTGTAATGTTAAATCTCCGTAAATAAAGTGAAGGGCGTATTCATTCATTCAAATTATCAAGGGAGAACATTAAACATGGATCATTTAGATTGTGAATGGAGTATCAATATAAAATGGTAAGGAATAAACATATAAAACATAATGTTCGAACAGAATGATAAGGAATCCTGAAATGTACTGTACAGAATTGCTCACCGACAATATACGTCAAAACGGTGGGTGGCCTAATTAGCAGAAGGCAAATGTCGGTCAATGTCAAATGTTTCCTTACAAACTCAAATGCAGCCATCTACATTATGTTATAGCATATAGTAATATAGATATTTACCATAATTTGTACTACAATATAAGAACTTGTAGATCATAGCTCTTAGGAATAAAAAAAAAAGAGGTTAAGTGGCAATGTTCTTGTTGCTATATATTACGGTAGTAACCTAATATGTGAGCCAATGTGTATATTCGTCAAAATGACAAACATCTTTGTGGCTGTCCCAATACACTGTCTGGATTTACAACGTCGCATGTCGTGATCATTTTGGTGTACAATAGCTTGAGGTGAGAGGTGGTTGTTCGCTTTGATGATATTCGTGGAATTTACTGTTTAATCTTTCTTTTCATAATATGCTTTCTGAGATAAAACAAATTCACGTTCTAGATTGCATTTCTAGAAAATTAAGCATTTTTTGTAAAGTCTTTGCAATACAATAATTCATTCATGTATAGTATAATGTTATTTCATTCTTCATTGCTGTTGCCATGCATCTTCAATGATATCAACAACTTCAATTTAAAATTGCTTTCAAATTACAAAATGATGTAATTTTATAATGCCATGTAGAAGCAGAAATTCCATGACATAATTGTCAGTAATTATTTGATACTGTTAGCAGTGCCTGTGATGACATTCCCTTTATTTAGATCATATTCATGATGTCATCTCACAGTGGTACATATGGCATATATATTACTTTGGTTCTAAATTACAAAGATTACGTACACATTTTTTGACAGGTTATTGATTAGAGCAAAAAGAACGGTTTAAAAGTAATTAATTGTCAACTGGAATATGTCTACTCGACAGTTCTATTGACAAATGTGGCATTTGAAACAGAAGGTGTTTACCTTTCGGAGAATCTGAATTCACCCCCGCTTTTCAGTGGGGTTCGTGTAGCTCGATTTTTCTTTTTCTTTGTAATGTTTTGTAGATCGTTGATTGTCCTTTTTGTTTTTCTTTCTTTTGGCAATTGTGTTGTCTGTCCTTCGATTTGCGGCTTCTGTTATCTTCAAACTTTTCTTATGTTACAACGGAGTGTAGAAATATGCTGCTGGTACAAACCCCTCCTTGATAAGGGTATACACTAGTTGTGTGGAACCAATCAAGTACTCAGCTTATCCTTAGGACGGACATGAATTTGTTGTCTTTGGTGGTCCTTGGGAAGGCAAACCTTTCCGACCGTATATACAATATCCTGTTTTGTCTGTGATAATCTATATATCCGTCCATATGTCCATATTAGTGCTTCTTTTTTAACTATGGATACATGAATCTTTGTTTCATGTTCTGATCATGACAATAGCTGAAATACCAATCAATCAATCTTTGTTACGAGGAATATGTAATTTCTTGCTTCCAACGAGGAGGTCAGTGTTATTGGTGGCAGAAACCTGTCGTAAGTCACTGACAAACTGTATCACATTATATTGTATCGAGTTCAACTCGCCATGAGCGTGATTCAAACTCACAACTTTAGTTGTGATAAGCACTGATTGCACAGGTAGTTGTAAATCCTTACGATCACGACCGCGACAGTTCTCTTGTTTCCAACGACGCTTGCAATAAGAAAAGTTTTAAAATGCTAATGGGCTTATCAGAAACCATACATCGAAGAAGGACAGACAATACCACCACCAAAGGACAAAGACCAAGGAACAAACAATGATCTACAAAAGACTACACAGAAAACTAAAGATTTGAGCAGCACGAACTCCACTAAAAACAGAGAGTGAACTAGTGCTCTAGAAAGGTAATCACCTGCTCCACTAGTGGCTCTCGTCTTTTACCAGTTAAACGACACGAACATCATCATTCAAAACGTGTTGTAGACCAGTATTCGTAAATAAACACAAATAGCACATTATTTTGAGATATTATAGATACGCGTTTACATATATGGTACATTTTGTATAATTATGCGCATTAAAATGTCATTAGAAAGTACAAATATTGACCTCCTCAATGTGCCTCTTATCAGTCAACATGTAATATGCGGTTTTGAAAAAACTAGATCGATGAGTGTCTTATTAGAAAATCAGTCTTCATAAGAAATATTTTGGGACTAGTATTTTCCTAAATACTGAGTACAATTTTATCCTTAATTAAGGTCAATTACTATTCAATTATTCTCGTATTTCCACATGCTTTGGGTTATTTATTTCTTCAAAATACTTCTTGAAACCCAATTAAATATCTTGCTACACATAATGTAGTGCTTGTAATTATAGAATTATTGGTCAATCGTTGCATAATGTCAAGTGATCGACTCGTGTAGTGTCATGGCTTTTGTAATGAACAAACATGTAACTCTATGATTATCTTTATGCTAGAATGAGCAGTAACTCTCCTGGCTTCATACATGTACTGTAGTAAAAACACATTAGTTAGACTAGTTTTATGGGTTCAAACTCAACTCGTAGTGATGATATGATGCGGTCATGCAAGTGATTTCCACATGTGAGTACAATGTCGACCCTCACATAAAACTGGAGGGGAATCGTTGTATCAGTGCAATTACTGCCTATACAAAGGTGTACGTATAAATCGTTGCTATATACGTCTACTAGTCTATAAAATATTCTGGTACCCTTTGTCCTATGCAGAGCAAAACGAAAAGGACACTGGTCAAAAATAGACTGTGCTGTAGATACCTTATCAGAAATTCAACCAAAATGTCCAATGTTTTTTGTCTTTTTGTGTGTAAATTCAACAATTATTTGCATGCATGGTATTGAAGTATAACACAATATACGTATATTGTTTGGAAATATAACACCTATAATAACTAATTTAGAGAATTCTATTCAATTCTTGTCTCTTGTATTTTGCATTATATGTTGTTTCATAATCGTCAATTTTCTTCCGTGAATGTATTGCCACGTACTAAAAGTGTTAAATTATACTTCCGACATATACTTTGCACGAGTTACTAAATGTATGTTCTACAATAAGTGTTTTGAGTCTACTGTATTATTTTTTACATTTGTTTCTCTCTATCCTTCCTGGTCGTGTTTCCTGTATTAATTATCACTTAGCTGGTTACACTGCATCTGGGTTCACGAAGTGAGAATCTCTTTTCAAAAACATAGTCTACTAACAAAATACTAATTACATATTTTCAATTCCAAGCTGAAAGTCATTGTATGATTGATGATATCACTTTCATTAGTTTTCTCCGCAAAATGTATCGTATCCTTCCGGCTCATTTATAATGTATCAAACTTTGTAGCAATTTTATGGCAATAAATTTCCCGTACTTTTCCTGTTGTGGTTGCGGTAGATTGTGATCAAAACAACATAAAAGAACCACAGACTTATTGGTATATTAATTAGATCCCATGCATAGATGTCTCATTTTAGGTTCAGGAAATTGCTTACCAATTACGTCACAGAGTGTCTGGAAATAGAACAGTCTGCCATATATAGTATGGTAATAACAATAAAATATTACATATCGCATGGACAAAAACATAAAATGGCGGAAATAGTTGAAATTATATATATTGAAAATAAGGGTAATAACGAAATGTATATATAGTGAACCCATATAATTTACTAAGCAACATGAGATATGCTTCGCAGCATGGCGTTATTTCTGTGCAGCTCAGGTTTTTGGTTGTGCTAACAATAATGAAGATTAGGTCTGAGATGGTAGTCTAGTACTTGTGGAATACTTTTTTCACACGTAAAAAAGATATAACAGCTAATTAATTACTAGCGATGGATTGTAAGAGGTGGCCTCTCCTGTTCTTTTGCAAAACAAATTCAATCTAAAATATTCGTAGGCATGCGCATCCCAGGGCTTACCAATTATTTACCTGATTTTTGTAAGTTTCTTGTCATCGTCATCTGACTTCTGATCACTGGATGTTAGAAAATAATTAGGCTATTGGATATCATGATCCTATGAGGGGTGACGTCTTTCCTGAGTGACCGAACTGTGAACGACCGCCAAAGGCCAAGTATACCTCGTAAAGCGACCGGTATCCTGTAAGTCATGGTAAGTTGATTACCAATCAGTTACATAGTCGGCAGCCATTAAGTTGTCAAATGAGTGACAGAAGTGTTATCATTAAATGATGTTTCGTCCAATTACAAGGTCGGAGACAAACTAATTACCCTGAAACTACATTAAGGCAACGACGTGAACACATGCAATGGACAAAAGAGTATATTTGTTTTCTGATTACCATTTCTTGTTTTATTCAATCGACGGCATTATAATGGGCGTAGGAAGGGATTGGCTCTCTTCGTACCAAGGGAGGAACGTTGTGGAGACAGTAACCGTTGAGGTGATCGAAAGTTGAATTTACACATCCAAATACTTGGCAGTACTGCAACTGGTCACCGGTATCATGACAGCATCGTACACATGGTCGATGTTCCTGGAATATCACACGTATTTTTAGCATAAATATTTGAATAAGGAGACAATGATAGAATATGATATAATATGCCGTACAATTATTTATCAACTTCCAAGGTGACAGAACATTGCTGAACTGAGAACTGCTTTATTGCAAGGACAAATGTTTCCCCAACATAAGTTACGACATCTCGTCTAAGACGGACCTTTCGTATATACCGGATGTTCCTGTTTTATTGGTAACAACACTTCCGAAGCTTGCTATATGACCATTTCCAAACTCTAACACTGGGTGAGTTTCACGTTCAGCTATGCATTACAAATAAAATTAAAAGCAAAAACAAAACAACACACTGTCGGAACAGTTCTAAAATCCAATAGAGAGGGGCAAAAATCGATATCCCTAACACAAATACATGACCACTCACTTTCCTAGCTTAATACATTCACTTCAATAAAAAGTGACGAGGTTGATAAATATACAACATGGAATTAAATAAATTCAAGTCTGACTTTAACTACACAGTCCTGGTTTTAAATTGACAGGAATACTTGTAGTTTATATAAATTATTCATATATATAATTGAGTAGCTGCTTATTTAACTTTGAATTGATTTAAGTAAAATTGTATTAAACCATTTATAATTAAGTTCTTTATACAATTCGTTCTTGAAAGGATCATTGTTGCTGAAGATGAAGCAGTTTGATTTAATAACAACACCTACACGATATTTATTACATAGGACCATTATCTCTGAATAAAAAACGTAGATATATAATTTAGTGCAAACGACTCATTTCTGGAATACCCTTCGCTAAGTACACCCACAGTCAAACGATTGGAAAGCTAAATGATTTAAGGTCTTTACCAAAGGGCCTAAACAGGATAGCCGCAATTCTACCTTTACCTATACCTGAGGGAAATGTACTTTAGTTTTAATGAATTACGCTATTTTATTTTATTTTCAGCTTATAACTGTTTGTCGTGAATTGCTTTGAAATGGCATATTTATCAAGATATTTGCATCAAACTGTATATTGTTTGGATTATCAACATTAAGCTAGGATGGATCACATTTGCTTCTGTGCCACCTACGATTATTATCAGGGAACTACTTAATTTTGTTTCCAACTGACAGGGAGAATCAAATGCACACAAGACCGATTGCTTAACAATAGAACAATAATCTCAAATGTTTTTATTTTGCAAATAATCAGTTTCATTTCTGTTTGGTTTCTTCAAGCGAAAATGGAAAAATAAAGTCGATTCAAACTTTTATGTACGATAAATTTCACATAGCAAATACAAGTTCTTATTTTATATCGAAATCTGAAAAGTTGTTCCATTTGGTCGTATGTAGTGTTCTTTTTAATATATCCCGGATAACTCGAATTTTCGGATGTGTGGAATTAAAATCATTGGTTCTTTATGCTTGGACTTCCACCGTCAAGAGTAAATACAACTATAAAAACAGCTGTAGTATCCGCGTTATATGCTTAGAATAAGATACATGTTATAACAATGATACAAGAACACTTCCATATTCACCCAATGTCAAAACTAAACTTAGTTTAATAGAAATGGTAAACGATGATGGTCGGAAAGATTATAAATCAGGACTATATGACCTACATCATTTTAATTCCGTCAAAGAAGATTGCGATGCATATTAAATAAAATAGATGTATAAAAGACGGATCTTGTTTTGTGATTATTCTTCTGGTCGTTAATCAAATAATCATGCTTTGCCTTTTAGATTTGGGTTTTAGTGAGGTTCATGTAGCCCAATATTTAGTTATGTGTATTGTTTTGTAGATGATTGTTTTCGTTTTGACTTCAAGCGTTTTCTTTTTTTCTCCTTCTCCAATTTACGGCTTCTGATTTTTCTTTTGATATCTTCAAGTTTTTCTTACATATTACTTTAGGTTGTACTAAATGTTCTTAATATTGTTCTACTTTTCTCTATTTCTTATGTTAAATGAGTTTCAAATATTGTCAATGTGACATATTTAAAGATTGTACTAAATGTTCTTAATATTGTTTTACTTTTTTCTATTTAATATTGTATTTCTTTCCTCTATTTCCTATGTTAACAAAACTTCAACTATTGCCAATTACCAAAAATGACGTGCTTAAAGATTGTACTCAATGTTCTTAATATTGTGTTTTTTCCCCTCTCTTGTGTTAAATGGACTTCAATTATTGTCACTCAAAAAGATTACTTATTTAAAGGTTTAACTAAATGTTCGTAATACAGTTTCCTGTTCTCTCCTCAATCTTATGCTAAATGAGTTTCAACTATTGTCAATATGAATTATTGAAAGGTTACACTAAATGTTCTTCATGCGGTTTTGCTTTTGATCTTTTTTAGGTTAAATTAGTTTTAACTATTGTCCATAAGAATTATTTAAAGATTGTACTGAATACTCTTAATACGGTTTTCTTTTCTCTCATTCTGATGTTAAATGAGTTTCAGCTATTGTCAATTACCACAGCTACCAATGACAATCAAATAAATCAATTAAGCCTGTTACTGAATATAAAAGTTCAAATGTACCGTTGCATTGAAACCCCTTACTTATTGGAACTGAACATTTTTCATTATTAGGTTTTAAGAATATTATTATGTAGTCTCTTATTGTCTGTATGTAAAAATGTCTACAGCAGATTAAAAATATAAACTTAATCTTTTTTAATTCCATTACTTTAGTTAAATATTCTTTGTAATAATGTCTAACATTAAGATAAGCTTGGCTTTTTGAAATTATCTTCCAGAAACATATCATTCAATGTCATTACAGATTTAGTTTTATGTAATTGAGCACAGTATTACTGTACTGTATTCCAGTACTATAAAGCCATGCTATTTGAGATTGTTTTGTTATTTCGTTTCTAGATCACCTTGGAAAAGTACATACTAAGAATAAGGAAGTTAATTTTTGTCGACTAATTATTTGTATTCGTACATACACACTAAATATATGCAAATTATCTGCTTGTCGACTAATTATTCGCGTTGTCAAGCAATTTGCTATTCTGCGTCAATTTAAATTTTAGAGTGTATGACAATAATGAAAGGAATAGTCTACTGTCAACATATATATCATACCTACACTGACCCTACTTTTTGGAAGGGTCATGACATACTGTGGTTAATCGTTTCTATGAACATATATTTCCTTAACGCCACCATCATTAGTATATATAAATTCCGAAACTTAAACTACCTGTGCAATTAGTTCCTATCACCACTAGCGTTATGAGTTCGAATCTCGTTCATGGCTAGATGTACTCGATACATCTTATGTGATAAAGTTGTCAGTGACTTGCGGCAGTTCAGTGGTCTTCCCCGGGTACGCCAGTGTCTTCCACCAATAAAACTCACCACCACGATATAGCTGAAATATTGTTGAAAGTGACGTTAAACACCATAACCCCATAACCCGAAACAATAAATGTAATATACCGATATATATGTTTCTTTCAGATAGCAAAAGAAAAGAAAGATTCAATTGTTAGATATCATGAATTTTGTTTTTGGAACCTTAGTTTTAACAGGGCATGCAATGTTAAACCTAAGTAAAAATTACTTTTCATTTCCTCAAATTTCATTTGTTTTTATATTTCATTTAATTTTGGGATCTTAGTTACTATAACATAGAATTAATCTATAGCAGCTATCACAACTTTATACACGAGGACATATTAACAAACTCACATGTGGTAAGCACTTGCATGACCGCATCATCTCACTAAGACGGAATGTTTGGGCACATATAACTAGTTTAAAACCGCCACTTTTTTGAAGTACCTGTACCAAGCCTGTACCTGTACTACGATTTCTCCATTACATTGTGAAACTGCTCCGACATTATTTTTTTTCCATTTTAGCCAAGTGGATGTGCGTATGGATGCGGGGATAATGATTTATTGCAAGTTCTGTAAAAACCAAATGTACATCATCACTATGTATAATATATATTTATTGAATGAATGTTGCGTAACGTCAAGAGAGCAATATATTAGTTATGTTCCCAGGTAATCAATCTTGCACGTATAAAACTGACTCTGAATGAGCATATGTGCAGACGCTACGATTGCCATGGGGAATACGAATCCGTACATGAAAGGGGTGAAAAATGTTGACTTGTAGCAGGTAATCAATTATCACTCCTAACAACATGCTGTTTATTATTGGCTGCTGCAAGTTGTCTTTTATGTGTAAGAAGCGGTATTCTTCATGCACGAGACAGTCATGAACTTCCTGTCCTGGAGGTCGAGCTGTTTGTTTGATTTGTCCAGGAAAACTAACAAGCACCCCGTTTTGGTTGGGTTGTATACCACAGGGGCGAAACCAGCATGCATTGCCTGCTTATTACTAACTGGATTAATCTTTGTACTTTTCTCCTGTTTATTGTGACCATTGCACTGTCTGTCCTTTATCAATTGACGGCGTCTGATTATCCTTTTGGTATCTTTAAACATTTTTCCTACTGACTTTTCTAACAAATATGTTTTTCTCCCGATTAAAAACCCTCCCGTCCGGTCATTTACCATGATCATCGTTAACTACCCATACCTACCAGGATCGTTTGTTTTGTTGTTAACTACAGCACATGGCACAATGATCTTTTAAATAACGTGACTCATAAGTGAATAGCATGACAACACGTTCAAAAACGTAGAAACAAATAAATAACCACAAACTTCAACCACGACAAAGCTAAATAAAATCGCAAAAATTGAAGTACTTTAAAATGCCACTCCACTCTAATGAACGCAGAGACAACAATGGAGTTTACGCATGTGCGAAGTATTGATTCAAAAGAAGGGCAGTCATTTTTAATCTACACGGAAAAGGGAAGGAGTAATGATGTCATAAAAATGTAATTTATGCTAGCAGGTAAGTATGATGTGAAAGGGATTTAACTGAATTCTTAGTACATAAAAGAATGCAAAGCAAAGTTACTCGCAACAAATTAGCGTGACAACACATTAAACTGAGAGACACAATGACTTCACCGGAAGCACTTATCAACTTCAATGGCAACCAAACTTAATAAAAAATCGAAAAAAACAAAGTAGATTTAGCCTTAATGCACTGGCCTCTAATGACCACAGATACAAAGACTATGTTTTTGTATACGCACACTCGGGACTGGCAAAGAGGGCAGTTATTGTTATTAACAACACATCCAATGCATAAATAAAATGACTTCCCCGAGATCACCTATCAACCTCCATGACGACCAATCTTAATATAATAAGAAAAACGTTGAAATTGTAGTACCTTCAACCATAGCTGTTATTGATGACCTATTAAAAAACTATTAATGATCTGACATCCGATACAATATATTTTAGACAGCAATCAAACGAGGCTTCAGAATTTGAAGTTCTTCAACATGCTCATCAAATTCTCCTCAATATCACTTCTTTGGACAATCAATGTCTTTATTTATTTCTCTTGGTACATAAAAGCCATCCATCTCGTCCTTTCCTATACATAAACGCTTTATGTTAGGTCACAGCAACTAAACTTCCGGATCATGTCCATCAGATGACAATCGTTTAGCCAAGCTTTCTGTTATCGGTATCTATTTCCCATTAATTAGACTCAATACAGGTCATTGTACAATAGATGCTCTTTTAGTACATGGATTTCATCAATTTTACCTCCGACTTTATGTCATTTTTTTATGAAATTCCAGATTGACAAGAATGACAGAAAAATAGCAAATCCTATAGTATTCCTACATCAATTTCCTGGCGTAACCATTAGCAACCAATAAGTCAGACCATAAAGAGTACATACTGCCTTTGACATTTATAACTATTTCTGAGACAGAACAGAAATAGTTATTAATGTCAAGCACATTATGTACTCTTTATGGTCAGAAATGATGCTAATATACAACATTCTCTATTTGTCTACTGTTGGGTTATATATATATATATATATATATATATATATATATATATATATTTACGTCTGAAAATTAAACCAAACAGTGTTAGAATTAGATTTTAGAGCTGTCAAATTTTTGTTCTTCCCTCGACGGGATTTGAACCCACACCATTGATACACTGCAGCACCATTCGCTTAGCCTTACGTCCAGCGCCCTAGACCACTCGACTACATCCACTCCCTATTAAAAGGAGCTTCAATAGTCGTAGTGTTACCTTGTCTCGTAAGGAAAATCTAGGGATAGAAACTGTTAGAATTAGATTTTAGAGCTGTCAAATTTTTGTTCTTCCCTCGACGGGATTTGAACCCACACCATTGATACACTGCAGCACCATTCGCTTAGCCTTACGTCCAGCGCCCTAGACCACTCGACTACATCCACTCCCTATTAAAAGGCGCTTCAATAGTCGTAGTGTTACCTTGTCTCGTAAGGCAAATCTAGGGATAGACGTAAGACATGTGTATAAGCGTGTGTAGATGGTACATATATACTTAATATTATAATTTGACAGCAATCTAACTCAGCAATTTTTAATATATTGGATAGGATAATGAAGAATTATATATATATATATATATATGTATGTATATACAGTACAGGTACACCAAGATTTGGATCTTAAAATGCTGAGATCCGTCATTAGCAATATGCCTAGTACAACAGCTGTAGTCGCTGGAATATTAACCTCAATGTAAGTAAATCCCGATGGTAATTCGCATTTTACATTTTTACATATGTCAGTCAATGTAAATAAACGTTAAATAATACCGAAGTGCCAATTCAAAATGAACTATCCAGAGTAACTGACAACATATGGTACGGTACACAAGACGGAACAAAACAGGAACATAACAGAATATGTGTTGGACACCATTACGCGAAAGCAAATAACATAAATAAGACATGAGCCCTCCTACAAGCAACTGGGGGTAAGATGTTTCTTTAGTTTGCACATTCTTTATTTGTAAGATAGCATTTCTGATAGTACATTATTTCCTTATGATATGTAGTTTATAAGATGTCAATGTGGTGTCTGCGCTGTCGAAATACAGCTACCTTTAAGTAGCAAACTTCAAAAACGACCTCTACAATATGACAGTCGAACTCCTGTTTGGCTGCGTATGATGTCTGTTCCAGTGACTGTTTTATAAATGAACATGTATTTGCCACTTACTGTAGTGTTTATGAATAATGATGAGAGAATATATAGGTTTTTTTCATCCTTAGTCAAAGTATCAAAATGAAGGGAATTATCTTCTGTTTTAGCTTTTTGAATATGCTTATTTTTTAATAAGAATTTGCGAATATTTCAATAGGACATGAAACATTTTTCATCAAGCAAATACGACATAGATTAACAGTTTATTTTAAAAGGTATGGAAATTTACAACGGTTGTTCACCCTTTAAACAGTTTTAAATAAACTATTAATAATTTGACATTCGATACAATGTATTTTAGACAGCAGTCACACGAGGCTACATAATTTGAAGTTCTTCATCATCCTTATCAAATTCTTCTCATTATCACTTCGTTGGACAATTGATGTCTTTATTTATTTTTCTTGGTGCATAAAAGCCATCTATTCCGTCATTTTCTATACGTAAATGCTTACTGTTAGGTCACATAAACTAAACGTAAAAGGTATGGAAATTTAGAACGATTGTTCACCCTTTAAACAGTTCTGTATTGACCATGAGCAAAGTTCTTCTATGATCTCCCTTAAGTTAATCACCACATAAAACACAAACGAATTGTTCCGTTGTTGACGTATAGTCAATATAAGTATTTTCTTTAGAAGTAGAAACACGTTCTGAACCCAAGAGACACAAAATTGAAATATTAATAAATATAAATATAGAGAGTCAAATTTAATTTAATTCATTATATAAAGCAGTACAACATAACATTGTATTACGGCTTGCGCTATAAAAATATCCAAGCTAATTAAGTTTTATTCCTGTTTTTCTTCTGGCCTCACTTTAGGACAAACATTGATTGTAATTATATATGCTAGCACTAAGATAGTAGAGAATGCAGAAATTATATCATTTCACTTTTATAGCAACATTTTTTAAAGATAAAAAAGATATACAAACATGCGTAGATATTTGTGGCAAAGCAACACAATATTTTTAACAACAAATGGCTGCGCGATAACATCGATTAGATCAGCCTCAAAGCATCTACCGATATTGAGTGAAGTATATCGAGAAAGGCGACAGCACTCGTATTTTTGAAAATGCACGTGTTTTGCAAGAAGGTAATCTCAAAGTACAGTATTTGTTAAAAACAAGTATTCCTGTTTATATTTTTCTCATTTTTCTATTAAGGAATTCTAGCATTTTCTTCAATAATAATTACCCAGAATTCCTGTTCTGATTACCACTTTAAAATTCAAACACATTATTTCATTAAAAAAAAGATCGGAAACATATTCTGCATGATGCACATGGTAGGGTTAATTTCAAAGTATGACATTCCTCGCCAAACTATATTATGATTAACACTGTTTTATTAATATACTTTAATATTTATTAACATTTATAGTAACATTAGATACACATTATAAAATGAAACACAAAACAAACAATACCACACTGTCGGAACATCTCCAAAATTCAATAGCAAAATAATAGAAATGGTCATAATAGATACCCTTAACACACAAAGGCATGACCGTTCTCTTTCCGTGATTGATACAGACACTTCAATAAAAAAAAAGGGGCGACGTTAAGCTATCTTTATGACATGAACCCATAAATATTTCAAACAATCACTTTTCAATTACAATTTACCCATTCCATTTAATGTCACATAAAATATCAAAGCGAGATATACATGTATTCCCCAATCAGGAACTATAGTCTTACGGGAACTGTTAGCCCTCGAGAGACTGACAATAACGTAGTATGTATAATGATTATAACTTACAAGAAAAACACAATTTTGAAACTGAGCATATTCTGCATCTCAACGATTAAATCTGCAATGCTTATCCTCAGAGGAAGAAGAATATATTCGGAACAATAATCTTTAAAATGCTTTCATATTTAATATGCATTTAAAAACGTACTCACTACAATCTATTGAGGGCTTAGTTTCCTAGACATTATCTATTAAATAACTTGTTATCTAAGTTTATTTTAAGCATGACATTTTGATTAATTATTTTAATGACATATATTCGTGTATTTAATATAAACTATAATTAAGGGAGTGATTAAAACAAGGTTCTAGAAACACGTCTCACATTACCTTAACAATTATAGCTTTTAACGTCAAAATAATTAATCAATTTTGTTAAAACAACAGAAATAGAAATCCAGTTTTACTCAATTACGTCTGTTTCAAAGCAGTTTTAAACAAGGAAAAGATCGCAATCAACTTTAGTGATAGAAAACCTACTTAAGATTACGCTAAAGTCAAATTTTTCTTCGGGTGAAACATTTATGGAACATGCAATGTTTGTCAATATTTCCCTGAAATTGGTCAAAACTTAAATATTGGTGTATTATTGAAAATATGATGCTTGAAATCTGAATTTTTTGGAAAATAAATATACATGTACTATTTTAATGTGAAATGTTGAAAATCCCGTTTTTAACAACACATGTTTTCAAAAAATCTAGCCCTCAATTGCAAGAGTTTTCAGGGCCCATATTTTGATACTTTGTTTAATATGTTTGTATGCACCGTTAGCTAGCATTGAAAATTAATACTGGTAAGTTGCTTTCATGGGAGACAAAACAGTTTTGTCGTTTACCAAGCTGCTGGAGGCCGCCATTTTGGAATGTCTGAAGCCGGCGAAAGCACGCCGAATTTACGTCATTTTTAAATTTTACATGAATCCGATCTCCCTCGATTGTTGGTTATATGAAAATTCATTCATTTCGGACTATCTTTATCATAAATTCGCCTGAAACAGTAATCATTTCGACTGTAAAATTGTCACTTGATTCTTGGTACCCCTCTTCTGTATAAAACCGAAAGTAGAATTGTATATCAATCCATATCATCGTAATATTGAAAATGGCTATATAACTGAAAAATGATATTGGTGTTTATGTTTTAATGAATGAAACTCAAAATTATTTTTCATATTGAATTTTGAAACGGAAAAACAATTGTTAAGACGATATTCTGATGCGATTGGAACTACCGGATGCGAAAATACTCTTTATTTTTAGGTACTTTCACTTCCGGTATGGCGAAAAGCGGTTTATCTTTGATCAGAATGAAGTAAACACTGAGAAAAAATATATTTTGTAGGTGATCAGTGAATATTTATTAGTAAGAATAATTGTCCTGTTATATACTTAAACCCCACATGAATAGCATGAGTAGTTAAAGATCAGAAGTTGTAAGTAAGTGCCAAATGAAAAAAAGATAGGTTTGTTGTTCCAATGATATGCCCACTACACGTGATATATAAGGTGAGTATTTATTACTTAAATACTAATTAAAATAGAAAATTGCGGAATTTGAAGCATAAAAGTAAAGGTAAGAATGACATAAAATGACAGGTACATGTAAGTAAAAATTAAAAAATTATATAAACTATAACCTACAAACATCAATGTATGGAGAGCATTGGGAAACAACTTGATTTGTTTACATTAGACATCTATAACAAGAATGGGTAGCGAACAGAAAAAAAGCCGTATGTTTGGTAGAGGTTTGGGAAGGCATGGAACGGGATAATCACTTAGAAAGACCACTTTACAGAATTAGTAAGCCTAGAAACAAGAGAAGAGATCTTTTAAAGCTTAAAATTCGGAAAACACACAAACAATGCAGGAAAATATTACCACGAAAGAAGTTCATTTCAACAGTTTATGCAGCATTTTATTGTGGAAGTGACCAAAGCGTAAAACTCAAAATTCGTAAGGTAAAACATCTCAGTCCTACAGGTTATAGATTCATCAACTTAGAATGCCTACAGTCTCATATTTCGGAAATTATTTAGCTGTGGAACCGTAGCTCTTTATGGTCCTTTTTTTCTTTTTTCTTTTTTTTGGCGGACCATAGGTAGATAAATATGTAGCGAAACGAGTTATCCACATGACTTCGCTCTCACAAAGCGTTTTGTTGTGAAAATTACTATTGAAAGGTGCGACGAATTCTTGGTCGCAGTTCCGCAAATTTTTGTAAGGGTGAAATCCGTAGCCCTATGGTCCACCAAAAAAAAAAGAAGACCATAAAGGGCTACGGTTCTGCAGCTAGAAATTACTATGCATGTATGTTTATGTTTGTAAGCAATGAAAGTTGCAAGTACAGGGACAACTCCCATCAAATTAGACACAGAAGTTAATTCACTAGGTTTAGCCAGTGTGATGTCTGCACAATGTCAAGGATGCTTTATAAAGTTTACTCTAAACAGCAGTCCAAGGATGCCAGGGTCAGAACGCTTTGAATTAAATGTCCGTGCTGTTTGGGGCAGTATGGTAACTGGCAATGGTCCATCGCATCTAAATGAATGCTTGGCAACTTTAAATTCACCTGGCTTGTCTCAGCCATCACTCAGTGCAATTAAGACCGAGATAAGCAAGTGGTGGCATGCAATACTAGAGAAAGATATGTTGATAGCAGGCCAAGAGGAAAGGCGTCTCGCTGTAGAAAGAAATGACTTTCATGAGGAAGTCTCGTCAATAATAGTGATCACAGATGGTGGGTGGTCGAAACGAACCCACAAACATTCCTACAATGCAGCAGGTGGCGTGGCCATAATAATTGGCAAGGAGACTAAAAAACTGCTACACATTGGAGTAAGAAATAAGTATTGCTACTTATGTAATCAGAATAATAACAAACCGCATGTATGTTTCAAGAACTGGGATCAAGACAGTCAGTCCATGGAGGGGGATATTATTTTAGAAGGATTTTTAGAGACAGAAAGTAAACACGGACTGAGATACATGAGAGTTGTTGGTGCTAGTGACTCGTCTGTATTTGCCAGAATTAGGGAGGAGGTACCAGGTTTGAGCCGGTATGTGACTAAGGAAGAGTGTGCCAACCATATATGCAAATGCTACCGTGCAAATCTAGAAAAACTCGTAACAGACAATCCCCTCTACAAGGGTAAACACCATCTGTCAAAAAACACCAGAGTAAGACTTGTAAGTGCTCTCAGATGCGCCATCTGTGTGCGATCGAAAGAGTTTCACAATAAAACATTTGATAAAGCCACTGCTATTAACAAGTTGTCACATGACATAAAGAATTATGTTCACCATGTGTTTGGCCAACATGAACATTGTTCAGATTTTTGTAGAGCTAATACTGAACCTTCACCAGCAGTACAAACTGAAAATCAAACTTGTGCGTCTTCATGCCAGTCCTCCATTGATGAAAGCAGCCTACTTGATGATGAAATTGATATCTGAAATGAAGGATCATCTATATCATCCCAGGAAGAGGCACGCTATGGCACATCGATAGAGTATAAGAACGTTGAACAGCATATAATAAAAGATGTTACAAAACTTCTTTGTAGAATAAGTGAAAAAGCTGATAGACTCATAAATAACAGCACTACAAACCTAGCCGATAGCTGGATGTGTATCCGAACAAAATTCGATGGTGGTAAGACTCATAAATAACAGCACTACAAACCTAGCCGATAGCTGGATGTGTATCCGAACAAAATTCGATGGTGGTAAAGTACACAACCTTTGCAACCGTGGATCATGGCATGCACGCTGTTATGGTGGAGCATTACGAATGAATATGAGACCACAGTGGTCGTATAAGGTTTGGGAGTCATCCACAGGCACAGAACCAGGATATCATTTTAGGACACGGTATGCACGCCATGAACGACTCTTGGCCAATTCGATCAGGCACAAGTCAAAGCCAAATGTACATCAGCGTAGATGGAAGAACAATATGTCCAACCTTAAAATAAGTACTACAAAGAAAGCCCGTAAAGCCTATGGTCCAGAAGCCATTGATGTTACAGATCATGTTTCATCTGAGGATCTTGGTAAATTGTAACAACAATTTCTGGAAAATCACATCAACATTTCGGCTCAACAGTGTAAAAACATTACTACTTCTACAGTTCGACAACCTCAGTCAGGTCTTTGGCATTCTGAAAGAAGGAAAAGAATAACAGCGTCACATTTTGGATCTATTGTCAAAAGAAACCCATCTCTGCATATTCAAAAATTTGTTCGCAACTTGCTTTATTCTTCATTCAGTGGAAATCACCACACCCGGAATGGTATTCTTCAGGAAGACACCACAATCGAAGAGTATAAACTGACAAAAGCTGAGGAAAACGATAATGTATGTGTGCAGCGCTGTGGGTTAGTTTTCCATCCTACCCACAAATACTTGGCAGAGAGTCCAGATGGCATAGTTTCGTCATCCACAGACGGAAGAGGTCTCATTGAAATTAAAAATTGGTTACATTCAAAGCCTATTAATCTCTGGCAGGCATCAGCAAATAAAAACTTTCGCTTAGATAATGTGAATGGCAAGTTACATATTTATTTCTACCAATGCCATGTTCTCCTCAACATATGCAATACAGAATGGATTGATTTTATTGTTCGTACATTAAATCCACACCAGATGTTTATTCAGAGAATATACCGAGATAGTGACTTTTGGGATAATACTATGTTACCCAAACTTCAAGCATTTTACATGCAAGGACTCCTTTTAGAACTAGCATGTCCACGAGAGGGGAAAAGTCCAGGCATTCGAGAACCTGGAATTTGGGTAAGTTTGAAAATATACGATATTCGAAATCACTTTTTAAAATCAAGTACAAAGGTGAGTATATATGTAGTAAGTATAATTATGTACTTTCTATTGAGGACGCAAATTCCTTTAAAAACACTTATTTTATAGGACTACGGTAGGTATATGGTTTTTCTGTGCAACTCATATACAGTTTTCAAGCTTGCACAATATATTAATTTCATAATATTTTGCAAAAAGAAAAAGTGTTGGAAATCAGCTGAAAAACAATAATTAATGAATTGAAATCATAGGGAAGTCTACCCGATTTTACTATATATTATAATTGTAATTGTAATATGCAACTAAAGTAAATGCCACATTGATGATATTAAAATATGCTTTGATTGACTCTTTGACCAGAATCTGTACTTTATTTGTTTGAAAATATACGATATTCGAAATCACTTTTTAAATTCAAGTACAAAGGTGAGTATATATGTAGTAAGTATATGTACTTTCTATTGAGGGCGCAAATTCCTTTAAAAACACTTATTTTATAGGACTACGGTAGGTATATGGTTTCTCTGTGCAACTCATATACAGTTTTCAAGCTTGCTACAATATATCAATTTCACAATATTTTGCAAAAAGAAAAAGTGTTGGAAATCAGCTGAAAAACAATAATTAATGAATTGAAATCATAGGGAAGTCGAACCGATTTTACTATATATTATAATTGTAATTGTAATATGCAACTAAAGTAAATGCCACATTGATGATATTAAAATATGCTTTAATTGACTTTTTGACCAGAATCTGTACCTTATAAGTAGGCACTATGTCAATTCATTGGAATGTGTTTTTATTTAAAGTCTTTTCTGGACATGATTCGACATGAAGTGAATCAAATACCACAAATTATGCATTATATTTAAAAAGTCGATTATGAAGAAAAATATCAGGGCCAGAAAAAAAATTGATCAATTTTCTATCAATATAATCAATAATCGGAAAATCTATAAAAAAGGAATTTGGTATGGCCTTGTCTTCATATTCACAATGTTATCATGTGTTGATTTAAAAAACGACGCTTTTTTCCTAAATATACACGTGTTTATATTGCAGTATGTTCCAGAAGGAAAAGCAAAGGAAACAAGAAGAAAACGGAAGAGTTCAACGTCAATAAATCATAGAAATTCCAAGAAAAAGAAAGCAACACCACTAAGCTCCTCTGATTCGGATACAGTTGAAACTGAACCCCAAGGTCCTGCGCCAGTTATTGTGAGGTAGCTAAACATAGATTGTATTGAATCATAAAAGGTTTAATTGTTATACCCCCGCTCCGATGGAGAGGTGGTATACTATTTTACCTCTTATTGTCCGTCCTTCCGTCCGTTCGAAATACATATTTTCGTCACACTTTTCTCAGCAACTACAAATCACATCCCCTTGATATATGGTATGGAACTTCAGTTAGGGGTTCTATAGCATGTTTACCGAATTCAGAGCTGTCGCGCAACTACTGCCTTTTTACCGACTTAATGTATGTTTTTCATATTTTGGAGAGTGTGGGTATACTCAGTGAGCATTAGCTCACACAGTAATCTTGTTTTGCCTGTATGTCGATTGACGAAACAGAATATTTCATAAATTTGGAAAAGGGACATGGAATAGTTGTACATGAGACAACAATCTAACAAAATACACGGTTATAAAACAGTTGTCATATGAAAATTACTTTTATTGTTCTTCTTCATCTTGACAGTTGTAGGAAGGTTTTCGAAGATGACGTGAAGAAGTAAAGTGCTCACACCTTGCATCAAGATCAAGATGACACCCCCTTCAATATTCATTATTGACCTTTACAAGTCATTTTTTAATTAAAAGCTATGTCTAGCTGTCCACTTCTTATGGAGCTGATGCTGGTCCGAATACCTTAAGCTGAAACTGCTCTTTACAATAAAAGCAATGTTAGAGTACATGATACAACAGAAGATAATATAAGCTCTATAATATTTTATTTTAATCATTTTAATTTAACTGCATACTACATGTGTTTAATATTAGCTCATATATTTTAGGAGAACGAGGTATGTGCAGAGACCAATAACATTTTTGGGCCGAAGCATCAGGCATGAATGGATAGTTGATGAAACTTATCAACAAAAACAGTGGTATAAAGGGACTGTAGTATCTGTATTATCTGGCACTGATAGTGATTTGAATGCAGTGTATGAGGTGCTGTACGAAGGAGAGGATGAAGCATATGAAATAGATAATTTAATTCAGGATTACGATTACAAATCTGGATCTGTGCAGTTCTGTGATGTTTAGATAAATAATTTTGGATAAAAAGGCAGGTATTTTTATTTTCTCTGTCATATGGAAAATGCTGAGATGTGGAATAAATGTCCATGAGACAACGATCCAACAAAACAGTAAAATACAAATCCTCATACGGAGAACAACTAGCAGTCTTCAACAAAGGACCAACTTCCACTGCTGGTGTTTCTGTACATGGCCCCAGACCAGACAAAAAGGCAATGTGAGTAACTCAAGACCAAACCTAGAAATGCCCACTGAAAGACCCTATTTCTGTTTACAATGTTATAAATACAAATTATTACATACAATGATATACATACAAGTATGTGTTCTATAATTTCATAGGTTTAATATACATTAAAGGGTAGCCTTTTTATGTGAATTTATACATATAGACATTTATTCAGAATTTTGTGAGAGTAATAGTTCCATTTGCACCAGAATTCTTTCCTGATTATAGTAGTCTAATGAGTTTCACCATATGCTATTTCAAAAGTACTAACTGTAGTAATTATGATAAAGTAAGGGTAATAACAAAATTGCCGAACTCCGAACAATCTTCCAAAGGGAAAGTCAAAACTCATAAGTATATAAACAGACAAAATCAGTCAACAACCGGAAAACTGTGCAAACCGTAATGACCCTGACTTGGTACAGGCATTTCTAAAGAGATGGTGGGTTGAATCAGATTTTAATGCGCCAAACCTACGGGTTTCATTACGGCTCAAAGGTTCCGGCTGTCACTATAACAGTATTTATAACAATACTGGAACAAAATAGG
Organism: Bathymodiolus brooksi; assembly: GCA_963680875.1. NCBI lineage: Eukaryota > Metazoa > Mollusca > Bivalvia > Mytilida > Modiolidae > Bathymodiolus > Bathymodiolus brooksi. The sequence continues at coordinate 74,340,466 of OY804579.1, forward strand.
TAAAATAGTAAAAAGCAGTACCAAATTCAGTGAGGAGGGTGGAACATCTATCGTGAACCATCTCAAATCAACAAACCCGAGTCACCTGAAGTATTTTAACAACGAAAGTAAATGTCAAAAACACTTTTACGTCACACATTGATATAAAAATATTTTTGACATTTGTGTTGCTTTCCTTATCTTTATACATTTTCACTATATGAAAATCCATCGTTTATTATCGTCTCTGCAGAGACGGAATATATTTCGACAAGATCTTGGTATCGGAATATAAACTTTTTAAGAGATCGAATAAGGCGAATCTTTGCATAGCCCTGGTCCAGTAGCCTGTTTCTCAGATACAGATGACGTTTCAGGAAATCAGAATAATTGCTACTGGCCCTTGCATAACTAATCAATTGCGAGATGTAAACACCATATACAGGAGAAACTGGTATATTGCTGCACATATTTGGAAAATTTATGATTTTAAAATTGAAGTCGTCCCGTTTATCATAAATTTTAGTACTGAGTTGACCACTGTCGTCAACTTCGAGGTATAAGTCCAAAAATGATGTGGACGAAGCTGTATCTGTGGTTTCTTAAACTTCCAGCTCTGGAGGATATATCAATGGAAGATATTCTGCAAATCTAGAATTATTGATAGATAAAACGTCATCAATATACCTGTATGTGAAATTAAAGGCTCTAGCCTAATGAATCTTCTTATCTTTTACAAGCTTTTGAAGAAACTCCGACTCATATGAGTATAAAACTAAATCGGCTAGAAGAGGGGCACAATTCGTACCCATTTGTATGCCGACGACCTGCTGAAACAGTGCCCCTCCACAGGAGACAAATATGTTATCGATGAGGAACCCCAGCATACTGATCACTTGTTCCTCGGAGTAGCATGTTTTACCTTTTTGAATTTTGTTTGAAAAATATGTGGAATTGTAGCCTAACACAATAAATGTTGAGCCATAGTTTCTATGACTGAAAGCTTTGTGAATTGTTTCTTTTAAGCGGGTTTTTAATTTGTCATGCGGTAGGGTGGTATATAGAGTTGAAAAATCAAAAGTTTTGATAGTGGATACCTGAGAGAAAGATCTTGATTTAAGGTTATCCAAAAGATCTTTAGAGTTTTTCAAAATCCACATGTGATTTATGCCACTAGGTTATTGGCGGTATATCATGGAAATGTGTTTGATCCTCCTCCAGTTCATACATCTTTTGTACTAAAGACTTTAAAATTGGTAATCACTGCTTCCCTGTTAATAATTATTAAAGCCTGCATCATGAAGTAGAAAGAGTTATAACTGGTTGGTTTGGATACCAAATAATGTGCTCAAGTGGGGTGACTTGTCTTCTTGCAGACTGTTGACTCCATGAGCTAGCATGTTAAAGATCCAATTCAGAATGTTATACTAGTAAAAAGCAAGGTTTACTCAACTGATAAAATATTCTTGTCCTGCATTGCATGAAATATTTGCCAATGGATGTTTACATACAGTCAATCAATCAATATGTACATGTATTTTAAAAATATAAAATGTATACTTGTACTTTTCAGGCTTTATAGACATATAAAGATTTATGGTGGATTTTCACGGCATACTTGTACTTGAGAGATGAAAAATTATTTTACCAAGCTGATAGCCAGTGATCTTATGAACTGTGTTTGTATCCATATTTAGAAAGAGACTCTTTGTTTAAAGCAGTGATTGATCTCATTGTAACATGTGCACATGTAAGTTATTTAATGTTAAAATGCGAAGGTTTAAAAGTTTGTAGTTTAAAGATGGAAGCTTCTTTTGTTAATTTTTAGTATTAATGATAAAATGTTATGAACTTTTCACCATGTGTTATGCCCCTGCCTGTAGGCGTCTGGCAATGTAAGCTTTACCGTCCGTACGTCCCATACGTCCCATAAATTTTCGTCAGCTAAAACTTGGGAACGGTCCATGGGAATGATTTGAAATTTGGTATGCAGCTTCAGAATGATGGGTGGTATCGTGGGTTGGTATCGTCACGGTTGCACATTAATTTCCTGTTAGGCGGGGGTATACGTGTTCTATGGACACATTTCTTCTAGTTTTGTCTACATTTATGTCCTCAGTCTTCTCTGCTTATATCACCTTTAAAAGTATGATTAGCCGGCATAATCTCTTCACAATAAGTGTTTTAGTATGGGAATTTTACACCCAAACACAAGCTGTTTCTTCTACAAAAATGTTATAAAATTAATGCAAAATTCATATATTGAAATACATCTTACTACTTTTGTTTTCCAAAAGCAATATTTTCCCCATTTTTTTTTCAGGATTTGCACGCCAGGCTACACAAATTTTATTGAAGATGTCAACAAAGGAAATATACTGGATCCAGATTGTTGAAAATATCCAGAAATAGACTTTTGATGTGTACCTTTCATGTCCTGTTATATCTTATTAATAAGATATTTTTATTTCTATCCCAACATTATTTGAGTAAAAGTTGTAGGCTGTTTCAACAACTTTTAATATGCATGTCATTGTTTATAGAATAGATAATGAAAACGGAAAATGTGGCAGAGACAACAACCCGACGAAAGAGTGCAAAACAGCCCAAGGCCACCCATGGGTCTTCAATGAACGACAAGGAAGCAACATTTCAACAAACTATAGACTCTGATATGTCAAAAATATGTTATTTATAACATTTTGATATAAAGTATTTATCAGATTTAAAACCATTAAAATTTGAAATAGAACTGGTATTTTTAATGGCTATTATCCCATTGCCAACAAAGTTACAATGAGGATATTGTAATGCCATTGTCCGTCATTTTGCAACATCCTTGTGAACACTCTAGAATCAACATCTTTCAATGGGTTTTGACAAAATTTGATACATACTAAGTCCTTAGGAAACTCATATTGATTTTAAAGGTCGACGGTAAAGATTGTCATTCATGAACATCATTATGAACACTCTAGAAGCAGCATTCTTCAATGGATTATGACCAAACTTGGAGCATACTTAGTCGTTAGGAGACCCTGAAAGCCTATTGATTTTCAAGGTCAAATGTCATGGTCACAGGGTCAATTTGTCATTCAGTAACATCCTTGTTTTTCATTTATTATCATAAAACATTGTTATCTGTTTTCATAATTAACACATTATCCCTATATTGCAGACAATTTTACCATTGATGTGGACCAACACATAGGATATACGGATACAGATTTGAAATCAGACCAATTGATGTGTTCTTGTCATATTATATTGTTACCAATAAGGTATGTTCATAACACTACTGGTGCATTTGACTGTGCAGGGAATAACCTTACTTTAATCACTCTAGAAGCCCAAGTGGCAAAAACTGTAATTTTTGTATTGACCCTATACAGTGTATATGCAAACATTTAGGGGGGGGGACATTCACCAAAACGAAAAAGATGGTATGTATACAAGGAATAAAAAGCATCAAAGAAAAAAAACTGATGACTCAGAACTCTGTGAATTTTCAATAATAGGCTTTATTACATAGATGGCGGTGAAATACCGTGTTTCCTAGTGAACAGAAATTCGATAATTCACCCAGTGACAAGAAATTCAATAATTCATGTCATCAGAGTCTGTCGTCAACACGTCGCCTATGACGTCGTAAATCAATGCGCTTATTTACATATATTGGAGATTTACATAACATGTAGATGTGCATCAAGTGATATAGTTTTGTTCGGAGGTTCCAAAGGGGAGATATTTGAAATTTCAAAAAAGGGGGAGGGGATGTCACGTTATGACTGTGCTCATAGTTCCTATTTTTTATATTAACACAATGGGATAGTTGTGCAATTGCTTTACTCTGAAACTAAGTTATTTTCAGTTTTCTATTTTTTTAAATAGTTTGTGTCAATTTGACCCCCCCCCCCCTTTTTTTAAAGTAAATCATGCTTCTGGTATGTGAATAAATGTTTTTTCATCGTAATACTGAAACCTATGATATGAGGTAATTCTCAAAATGACATAAAATTAATCAATTGGTGTGACATCAATCCACTAAAATATACCCAAATGGTCATGATGGTCTTCCATACATTTATTACTAAATAGAAAGTGAAAGTAGCTATAAACAGATATGAAAATAGTCCCAATGCAAATGGCTTCTAATTAAATTTCACTTAGAGATTTTTTTAGCTTACACTAGATATATCTTTGTTTAACATTATTGTGTTATTTTAACAGGTAAATGGGGACTTAGGAATTCTTGGTATTTAATGACAGCATAGCACCTTTATTTGGAAGGTACTGATATACCATTAATTCGACAGTGTTTTAAACAGACCTAGAAGGATTGTGTAAGGCATAAGGAACATTTTGATATATGATATGATGTATTTTGTGGTGTAAATACCTTAAAATTGAACTTTGAGTTTTTAATGTATTTTCCTTTAGCAGAACCTTAACCTATAATCTAATTTCAAAACAATGCGGATGACAACATTACATAATTATGTTAGGCATTTTTATTCATATTTTTAACGTGAATAAGATGATAAATATAGAACACTTAGATATAGTACGTGTAATTGTATAAAGCTATTCAAATTCACCATAACTCACTGCTTCATTAAAAAATAATTATGATGGTGTCAATAATTAATCAGGTATTTTATTGTCATGAGAATGTCTTTATTTTACCTTAAGAGAAGTTTGAAAAGCATGCAGCAAGAATTATTCTTAATGCTAATATGATATACCACCTCTTCAATTATTTTACAAAACTTGGTTGGCTGTCTATTCAAAATAGATTAGAATATTATGCCGTGACATCTGCTCGGTTATGCAATAAAGTCGGTAACTTGTTTTGATTTACAATTATGGCGCAGCACGAGACCAATGACGTCATTCTGTATAGTCATAGCGTGCATAAACACAGAGGGAATTCTTTTCAACATCAAATTTAGAAGATGAGATTAAAACTAAGTTTGAATTGAATAAATTCCATGCAAGTAAAAAAGTCCTTTTTACTTATGTCTTTTTTTCCTGATCATTATGCTTGTTAAATATGTTTCTATCGATGGTATTCCCCAAGCATTTTTATCTTTCCGGTTTGTTGACATAATCGTCATCACAGTTCATACCGTTTCTGGAATGTAGGCCACGCAAATTGTATTTTAAAATACTTTGAAAATATGATGATTGATCATTCAGATTCCACCATTTTCTAGAAAATGGCCGATTTTACCGGGAAAATACATACATATTAGTCACAAAATGGCAGATTATTTTGCATTGCCACTCCTGCTTTAATAACAAATATACCCCTTACTTCTTGGAGTAATGAAATGAAATTCACAGAGAAGATAGAAAAAGAATTAATATACAGCAATAATCAAAATTTATAGCATAAATTGAACAGACAATTAAATTAAACCAGACAGATAAATGAGATTATCTGGGTAAAAAAAACCTGTCATTATTACAAATAGCATCAACAAAACTGTATTGTTACCACTCTGTGATAATAAATGTGATTAAAATAAATTGAAATCAGTCATTAATTGTTTTACAAAAATATGGCAGAATGTAGTCAATCTAATAGATTGTATTGACAAAAGCAAAAACACCAAATTCACTGGATTAAATACTTTATTTTATGGGTAAGTAAGTTTAATATTTGCATCAAATAATTACTTTTTAATACTTCAATTTCAAACTATTTAAACAAATCATCTTTTGAAATTTTTCAGACAAAACAATTACACTGAAAAACCTAAAATATTGTACTTTCTTAATCTGGTTTACTTTTTAAGTTGGTTGGCCTATGACAAAATCATGTGCTTTATTGACCTTTGACCGGCCTTATGTGACGTAATAGGACGCCATTTGGAAAAAGGGTAGTAAACAAATATGGGTCAGTGTGTCATTATTATTGATCTTTTTTTCCATGGAACTTTACACATGTGAGCAAGAATAGACGAGGAACTTAATTAAAAAGAAAATAATGTTTACTTTTCAAACATGAAAAACATAATCAAACATTATCCAATGACTGACCGACTTATTGTCATACGGGGATATCATAAAAGTGTTTTAATGTATAAATGTATAAATAATTCTGCTCCTGATTATTTGGATACTTTATTTGATATTAATACACATTCTAGTGTATATTTATTCAGATCAGCTACAAAAGGAAATTTGTTCGTTCCTATACCAAATTCTAATTTTATGAAAATATCTTTTCATTACTCCGAAGCTATTTTATGGAATTGTTTACCTACAAACATGAATCTAGCTGGCGAATATTAGTAAAGAAAACGTCCAATCTGTTTCTTTGCAAGGTTAACGTTAGTGTGTGAATTTCCAGTGCATTTGAAAAAAATTTAGATTGCTGCTATTTGTTCAGTTAGTCTGATGAATAGTCCTTATAGTATTGATATGAATAATTGCGATTTTTTTTTATGATGAAAACTTGAACATGCAGATTCCGAGATGTCTAAAAAATATTAAAATTGTGGAAAAGCTAACGATCGATGGATAAATAGCGGTTTTGAATATTAAACAGATTAGTGAGTTTGTGTAGTATTTGTTCATATACAATGTAGCTGAGTAAGAAAGTGAATATCAGAGACTATCTGACTATATGCAAAGAATGATACTACTGTAAAACCCTTGTTAGTGATAATAAAGTAAGTTGTCTCTAACAATTAAAACGAACCAGTCGAAGATGGTTTATGACTATTTTCTGCTGGAATCGTGATATGGCTTCCTTAAAACATATTCAACTCTATCCACATAACACTTCTCCGAGCAATATTTTTTCACATGAATAACAAATCAGATTATGACTTTTTTGGACGTGAACAATTTTGTGTTTTTTTATTTTGCCACGAATGCAATCTCAAAGGATTATTTATTTACTCTATCTTGCAGATATTTGTACGTTGACCCTTATCAGAAGACCTTCATTATGTATTAAGAGTACACGTTGTTGTGGTTGCTGAAATTGTCGACTGCATGTGACTCTTTTATATTAGGCCTAATGGCTTATTTTTGTCTTACTTCCTTTACTGAACATAACTGTTTTCCTTTAACCGGTCATTTATAATTTCCTTTTGTAAATATTATTAATATAGGTTTTGATGCTTCTTTCCCCTTTAGCAATGGCACAGAAACGTGTTTATATCTCCCATCAGCAAAGACATTGATGAGATTGCATAATTCAACATATCTTTGTAATTATCAACTAATCTGCAACCTATTCATTTTATTTTCATTTTTCAAATTTAATCAGCTTGTATTGAATCTTTACTATTACAAAGCATGACATATTTATACTTATCAATGAGAATGGTATGTACTGAGAATTAATGAGACATACGGACAATGGACAGACAGAGACTCCGATTATGTCATCATGATTAATATTTGGCTCCCCTAGGTGATTTTTAAGTGTAAATAAAGCACGTCTGTTCTTTAAAATTGGAACACTCGCAATGTATATGTAAGACAAGAGTCTGATCCCTAAATCGAAGAAGGACAGACAACGCAATGGCCAAAGGAAAAAGGACAAAAGTACAAACAATGATCTTAAAAAACACATACACATAAAACTAAATAAAGCTCGACTAACACGAACCCCACTTAAAACCGGGGGTGAACTCAGGTGCTCCGGAAGGATAGGCAGTTCCTGGTCCAATAGCTATATATATATATATATATATATAGTGGCACCCGTCATGTTAATCTCTCAAGTCTGTGTCTGTAAGATTGTAGCACTGGTTCAGCAGATGTAATCGTTTTATATTATAGACAACTTACAGTATCTCCTAGTGAGCAATAGCTTGTTATGGATGGTCGTTGATACCCTGTTGCGGGGCATAATTTTCCGAACCTATCAAAGATTTATCACATTTCCTGTGGTAATCAAAATGTCCACTCATACATCCAATCCAGTACACCCTTTTCCACCAACATGATGTTTTGCTTGAAATTTTGCTTAATGAAAACACCTGTAATAGTGATAACCTGATGCTAAAGAAACAAGCAAAAATACAACCTTTTCCATCAACATGATATTTTATTTGTAGTTTTGTTTTCGTCATGAATATGCATGTAATACTCTTATTCTGATGCAGTACAAACAAGCAACTTTTACCATCAACATGATATTTTGTTTGTGGTTTTGTTTTCGTTTTCGTCATGAATATACAAGTAGTATTGATCAGCTGATGCTAAGCAAACAATAGTCAATCAATATAATATTTCTATTGTTAGAGAAATAATCATCTTGAAAATGGCATAGAAAAAACACTATAAGAATGTAATAAGAATAAGAAGTTAATCTTGACATATATAATATTCCATGCCTGATCGTATTGTCCATGAAGCAGATGTACTGAAGAACAATAAAGCTTGAAGATACCAAAGGAGTAATTATCAACCGTAAATCGAAGGACAGACATTAGAATGGCCACAAAATGACAAATAAGGCTAATAACAAAATTACCGAACTCCGAACAATCTTACAAAGGGAAAGTCAAAACTCATAATTATATAAACAGACAAAATCAGTCAACAACCGGAAAACTGTGAAAACCGTAATGACCCTGACTTGGTACAGGCATTTCTAAAGAAATTGTGGGTTGAATCAGATTTTAAGGCGCCAAACCTCCCGCTCTCATTACGGTTCAAAGGTTCCGGCTGTCACTATAACAGTATTTAAATACAGGAACAAAATAGGTAAAATAGTTGTCAAAGCAGTACCATATTCGGTGACGTATATGTCAAAAATATTTTTACGTCACACATTGACAAAAAAATATCCTTGACATGTTTTGACTTCTTTATCTTTATACATTTTCACTATATGAAAATGCATCGCTTATAATTTTTTCTGCAGAGACGGAATATATTTCGACAAGATCTTGGTATCGGAATATAAACTTTTTAAGAGATCGAATAAGGCGAATCTTTTTATAGCCCTGGTCCAGTAGCCTGTTTCTCAGATGAGGATGACGTTTCAGGAAATCAGAATAATTGCTACTGGCCCTTGCATAGCGAATCAATTGCGAGATGTAAACACCATATGCAGGAGAAGCTGGTATATTGCTGCACATGTTTGGAAAATTTATGATTTTAAAATTGAAGTCGTCCCGCTTATCATAAATTTTAGTACTGAGTTGACCACTGTCGTCAAATTCGAGGTATAAGTCCAAAAATGATGCGGACGAAGCTGTATCGGTGGTCTCTTTAACTTCCAGCTCTGAGAAACAATGGTCTATAAAACATTACATATAAAACAGTTGTGAATAAGAGAAGCTGAGGTCCATATACTATTTTGTGGGAGACAGACCGGTCCATAAACTGCCATTTGGCCCGAAGTGCCATAAACTATTTGTTATATTATACTCAATACTTGCAAATCTGTCAGACGACATGTTTTTTTGTTATTGTATATCTAAGGCCAAAAACGAGTTCGGACAAAATCCGGAAGAAAACATTATATTCACCGGGCACGGCCAATATAATGTTATATTGGCCGGCTCACTAGCAAAGACAAATAAGGAAAATATAAACATAAAGTATAATATTTCTAATTAATTATCCGTTGTGTTGTCCACATATATCTTGCCTGCGCATCAAATGAAAATATATCATTAGACAAGAGCAGAGTAAAGAACAACAAAACTGAAGCAGAGGGGGAAATAGGATGAAATTCTCTGAATAACAGTGTTACGGAAAATGTAGCATCTCCTACTCTATGTATGGCATTCAATATACGTTGAAAATCTAGAAAGATTGCATGGTGCATGGACGGACAGCTGGGTCTGTTAAATGGTGAGATGCAAGGTGAAACGCCCAACGGTTTGCCATGAGCGCTAAGCTAGTTTGATGGGCTTAAGCCTCCCCTCTTAGTAAACGTTATAGTCACGTTAATGTTGCTATTTTCAATCCATAATCCTTGAATTATTAATGAAATGTCCAAATAATCTTCAATATAATCTGCAGAACTAAAACTCTTGTTTTCAGAACGTCTTAGTTACTTTTATGATATTATCTGATGAATCTTAATTATAAATTTTATCTTATTGGGAACTGGAAATTTGTGAGATAACATTTTCTAATTGATTAAAAGCAGACCTTCACGTATGTCATGTCATCGGCGGTAATGGTGAGAGGCAAGTCGAAACGTTTAACAGATCCAACTGTCTGCCAAAATCGCTATATCTAGCAGTTCTTGATTAATAAACTTTTCATCTGAACTTTTTTATATTATTAATATAAAAAAGTTCAGATGAAAATTGTATTAATCTTGAACTGCTGGATATAGCTCCTAATTAACAAAAAATCAGAAATATGTAAAGGAGGGAGAAATAGATTTTCTGAATCTTGTATTTGATTGACATATACACGTGGTCACAAACTCCAGCGATTTAGATTTTGTGCTATCGTCTCTTATTGTGGCCTCTATGATAGGTAATGCAGGAAAATTCGTCTGCTCTTTGCTGAAAGAGGCCATCATATTAGATTTTACAAACGAAAACTCTGATATAAAGAAACATTACGTAATTGTTTAACTGTATACCAGTCAATATTCTACTTTCCCTAATAATTTATTATTGTCAAAAAGTGGCTGTTGGCCAGTCAGCATTTTACTTTTTCATGGAACGTCAGACGATAAATGTTGAAATCTGACCTGTCGTAGAAATCGATGTCTATAAATAACAATTTTACGGTTTCTACAAAGTCAAAGCATTTTTGTGAGAACAACATATTGAAGGTGCGTAAGTGATTTAAATTGGAACAGAATTAACCCCACAATTAATACCATCTAAAAAGACCAGTGGAGCATCAAAACATAATAACGTATTGCAATGCACACACTCCACTAACGAGACTGCCAACATACTGCCAACGTCTGCCGGTCCCCACGATATCTTACCAACGAAGCACGTCTGGAATGAAATGGAATGATGCTGACGATATTCCCCTAATAAACTGCCAACGTTGGCGGAAATAGGCTAAACATTAGTCATGATCTGGAATGACATTCCACAAGCATCGTTCAACACTCTCGTGTCTTTAATGAAGCATTGTTTTCAAGCAGTTGTCAATACAAATGCTGGACACACTGAATATTTATTATATGAACTGTAATTTGACATGCATGACTTTGAATGCTGATAATTCGAACATCCCGCACACTTCCGGTGGATACAGATTGTGGCTGTCTAAATCCAATATTATTGAACTTGATTGATAACAATGCATTTTCTGTTTTATATGATATTGTATATACAGAATATTATAATGCATAGTTTCTTTTTTCCTCTAAAATAGCCATATTCGTGCCATTTCACATAGTAAAATATCAAGCTCTGAATTAAGCTAGTCTGCTCAGTGTACAACATGATTTTTTTTAATTGTTTATTGCAATCTGTGCTTTTACAAGACTTCAAATTATCTTAGAAATGTGTGTCAAGTCACGGATGACACACGTTCAACAATGACCCAATTGTACATAGTAATAATAGATTTCCTATAAATACAATAAAAACGATTGATAATCTGATTACCTCTTGGGTATCTTCAAACTTGTCTTTTATCTATGAAATCTATCAGTAACTAGTATTTCATTTCTACGATCCTAAAATCATTCTTTTATTAAATTAATAATTAAGCTTTAACATCCTTTATTAATCATGACATTTGTCAATGAATTTCTGTCATGTTTTATCTTAGTTACAAATATAGAAATTAATAAATATGGGATATTAAGTAGGTTTCGGTTACATTTTGATAGGAAATTAGGGAAAATATGAATGTAATTTCACAACTAGTTTCCGCTGGTTTGAACAGCCTAAGTACAGTTTTAATGCATTTCATCCCGTGTTAATATGTTTTGTTATAAGCACACACCCTGAAAATAATATTATAAAAAAAAAGTAATAATTTTTTTATTAGAATAACGAAAAATCCAAATATCTTTTAAACTATAGATTTTTGAACAGGAATATAAACGAGAGTTTTATTTAGAATTAGGAGTGCTAACTAAAAATGTTATTGTAATGCTTCTTATTGTTTTGGCTGAGGCTGCACTCAGATGACATTTTGTATTTTGGTCCTATTTTGTAGTCATTTTTCGGGTGGGAGTATATGTACTTTATAGAAGAGCCATCCGTACGTCAGGTATCTTACCTGTACAATCTTTCTCTCAGCCACGTGTACTTTAGACGAACCTGACAAGCATTTCTCTCATAAATTATTGTTATATTTTGCATTTTTTGTAAAATGGGTAAAATGTCTGACTTATCTCCGGAATGCCAAAAGTTTGTAAAAAGTTGTTTGCCTTTTTTAGTCAGGAAAAGGCAACGAAGAAGCCAATTGTCTCATTTGATAGGGTATATCAAAGGACATCAAAAGCTTTGGGTGTGTCTTACACTTCAGTACACCGTATTATGAATGGTAAGAGGCCTTATAAGTCAACGAATATACCCAAAGAAAGAGCTAAAATTGTGGACTACTTTGATCATTGTGTTATTAAGAGAACAATCCACGGTTTATATTCACGGAAAATTGCTCCGACCGTCTCAATAATACATAAGAAAATAAAAGATTCTATTTTAGTGACTTTTTAATATAATAAATATATTCATAAATAGTATTCTCTTTGTGACTGACTGACTCTTTCCTCCGTATTATTTCTCTTTGTTTTCTCTGTGTTGTCTCCAAATAATGATTAAAATTAATGTGAATGATTGTAAATGTTGATGTATGAATGATCTTCATGTTGTTGATTAATATGCCCATTGTGGGCCCTATGATTAGGAAAATAAAAAATCTTATTCTTATTAAAATATCAGTCTAAACTTACTCTAACTCTCGTTGATCTTGGATATATTTATGAAAAAAATAGGTGATAATCCAAGAGTTCTGTACGACCAAGTGTATATTATCAATGATAGGTGTAATTATCTGAGAAAGATCAAATCTTTTAGGGAAGCAGGGTATGATATCGTGTACATGGATGAAACATGAGTTAACCAAAATCACTGCACAGATTATATGTGGCTTCTGAATAATGGGTCTGATGCCCCAGAAATACCCTCGGGTAAAGGCAAACGTTTGATTGTTTTGCATGCAGGTACGCGAAGTGAGGGTTTGATTGACGGCTGCGATTTTGTGTTTCTGGCGAAATCAAAGGATGGTGACTATCACCAGGAGATGAATAGTGTTGTCTTTCTTGAGTGGCTTGACAATCAATTGATGCCTGTTCTAAAAAAAAATCCTAGCTTGGTTTTCTTAGATAATGCAAGTTATCACAATGTTAAAACAGAAGATACGGTGTGCCCAAATTTTAGTCAGAAAAAAGCTGTTCTCCAAAACTATCTTACACAACACAACATTCCTTTTTCTGCTACTTATACTAAAAAAGTATTATATGAAAAAAATAAAACAAAAAAAGACCCCAGTAGTTTATAAAACAGATAAACATTTTCTAATTTACACGGACATGAAGCATACCCCCGTTCGACACTGTGAACTTAACCCGATATAATTAATATGGGCGCAAGTCAAACGTTTCGTGGCTAACAACAATACCACCTTCCGATTAAAAGATGTTAAAGAACTCACGCACGCCGCTTTCGGAAAAATTACAAAAGATGTGTGGACAAAAGCAGAAGAACATGTGGTAAAAATTGAAAAAGAATACTGCAAAAAAACTGTATAGATAGAAGTGTCAAAAAAACCTATTATCATTGATTTTTGTGATGATGACTCGGATGACGACACGGGTTGAAGTATAATCATATTAAGTATAATAGACAGAGAAAAAATGTAAAAATCGAATAAATGTCACGTTAAAGCCAATGCCGAAAATATTTGGAACATGTGTCTGCCAATTCATTAAGGTTTAAGAACAGTTGTAACTGTTGAAACTATGTGGGGTCAGATGAATTATTCAACTTATATTGATTATAGCACATAAATAATACACAAAACAACTTGACACAACAACAACAAAAAGATAAACAGGGACAGTTGATAATCCAACCGAAAACCAAACCCAAAACGGGCCTCGTATTCATGAAAAGTCAAAACAAACAAACACAAAGGTTGAAACTTCGGATTGCTGTTTTGGATAAGCATTTCGAAGTGGAATATGTTAGATATACATTTCCAAACCTTTAGCTCACGTTTGAATTGGAAGATATAACTTGGTTTAGTAGAATAGTTACGTAAAACAATTGCAAGTATCAATGATTCATCAATAATTTTTGCAGCTTTTAGATATTTTTTAACAATGTTAAGATGAAGGTTTGGTAAACAATAGCTCAAAAAATGACATTGCTCAATGTCATAATCTACCCCTCCCCCCTCCCTCCCAAAAAAAATCAATCCTCCAATTGATCTCCGATGTTCTATAATTTAAAAATGTACTAATTTTACGAGCATTTTTTAATTAGGAAGTTGCACAATCTCAAAACTCATTTTTCGTTCCGTTTCTTACATGTATAGAAATTAAAAATGTCTTACAGAATCGAACAAAACGACAATGATATATTCTTCATATTATATGATATATGAAGATTTAATTTTTTCACTATTAAAGACAGAAGTGCTATATATTTAGTGAAAAAATAAAAATAATGAAAAATTTCCCAGTCCAAGCAATTTTTACAGGTAATATATTCTACAGGCAAAAATCAATAAACTCAATAGTGTGTGTAGGGGATGGTGACGGGCTCTACGGATACCAATGGAATCTTTCGGGTGACCGTCGAGTGTCTATTGTCCTCATGGATTTAAAACCACGGCCGCAGGCTGTTCTCTTTAATAGACTTATTCCCTCCGTATTTCATAAAACTTTGTCAAAATATACACCCAAAAACTCCTTTAAAATGCGATTTTTCTATATGAGCAGGGCCACATACGTTCACTTTCTGGTCTGCAAACTTCCAAATTAAATTAGCACCCTTGATTCTCTACACAACTCTCGTTTACACTTCTACTTTAAAATCTACAGTTTAAAAGATATTTCAAATTTTCGTTATTCTAATCAAAAAATTATTACTTAACTAGTTAGGTCATATACGAAATAGAAGGAAAGGTTCGGAAATATCAAATATTGTCAATTATTTTATTGACCTGCTATAAATAGTTAAAACCAATGTAGCTATCTTGCATACCATATATGCATACACTGAAGCACAACTCACTGAAATGTACATGGTATGTTCATAAATATATACGTCTGAAAATTAAACCACAGTGTTAGAATTAGATCTTTGAGCTGACAAATCTTTGTTCTTCCCTCGACTCACACCATTGATACACTCCATCACCAATCGTTTAGCCTTATGTCCAGTGGCCTAGACCGATCTACCACATCCGCTAACTTCAATACTCGAAGTGTTACCTTGTCTCGTAAGGAAAATCTAGAGATAGACACAAGACATGTGTCTAAGCGCGTATAGATGGTACATATATACTTATATATATCAAAGCGTTCTTCATAATAAAGCTGCTTCCCCCCTGTTATATGTGAGAGTTGGCATTTCACATGCACGTTGAAAGCACTTGCATGACCACATCATTTCACTAAGAAGGGATAGTGAGCGGTCATGTATTTTGGTGTAAGGGTATCGATTATTTCTACAATTTTGATGTTTGATTAAGGAATTATTCCGCCGGTGTGGTATTCTTTTCCATTTTATTACAATATGAATAAAAACATACAATCAAAATTGAGTGACAGATTTCTGGTAACCTTGTATTGTTATATTGTTTATTATATTATATTTTTTTTTTGTAACATTTTAATTTGTCACTGTTTTCAATAGTCTTCCAGAATACACAATTGTTCTTCTTGCGTAGTGATATTCTTTATAATGAAAACAAGCAATCATTTTTATTGTTGCTAGAGACATTTTATTTTTTATATAACTCTCATTGTTGTTCATATAATTATGTTTACCATTGTACGCCTTTTTCACAATAATGTTGTCAATCCTGGCTAATTGATGTTATGTGTTCCTACAGGGTTTTATTACATCAAATTATTGAATAGGCGTTTTCATTGTATGCTTATTTGTGAATGAAATAATATATGACATTGCTATGCTGAAGAAAGCGTTTGTTCTCCTACATTTGACGATAAAATTGACATTTCATTGAAGAAATTGTCACAAATTACAAAAGTATCAGTAATACTTGATAGAAGGACCCTAAGGAACAGTTATCTATGTAGGTGGATCACAAATGAAGGCCGTAGGGGTTCAGAGAGTAATTGAATACTGGGGTGAGAAGAATAAACAGAAAAGGAGTTACAGTGAACCTTTTAAACCACAAAATAGCAAAAACAATATTAAATTTCAGACAAATGTAGAACCAGAGTAAACATAATTTTGTGTCGCAGGAGACGTAAGCCACAGTTTGTCATAAAATGATACTAGAAACGAAGAAAGCTTAGCTATATCTATTAATACGGTATCAATAAAAAAAAATGAGGATGCCAAAGGTGTAAGCAGAAGCGGTAAATCGAGGGAAAACAATACAATTATCAAACGAAAAGGGACAAAAAGACAAAACACTACATATAAAACTAAATACTGCACACTACGAATTCCACTCAAAACCGGAGGTGACGTCGGATGCTACAGAATGGTAAGCAATCTCAGCTCCACTAATGTGTTTCTCTTCAATCTGATATGGAAATCGTGCAGGACACCAGTATAAGTGAATGAATACAAAACAAATCTAAATAAAACATGACCCGCTACAAAATAAATGGGAATAAAGACGAATCTATATCGTGTTTTCGCAGAAATCGTAGCATGCATTACATTCATAAAACATACAGATTTCGCATTCCAGAACCAAAAAAAACATTAAAATTGGATTTATATAATTTTATAGGCTAAATCCTAAATGTGTCTGCCATCAATAAAAGATGTTGATTATGTCCTGAATGTTGAAATATGGCTTTGAAGAGTCAATCTGATAATAATTTCATTCTTAATGTTATTGGAAAATGATAGACTCCGAAAACCATCTCTGAAAAAGATGCTGCAAACATAACTCTATGTCACTATAATGGAGACTATCCGGATGCTACTTGTCTTAATCAACATTTTATCAAATGTGAACCACACGGGAAACAGGATTACTAGAAAGAATTGTTAAGTATTGTAGGTCAAAATTAACGTATAACAGACAAGGGATATTGTGCAAAATAAATGTGTGCCATGTCCTCAGACGAGAACAGACTTTAACATTGTTAGGAGAAGACCTTAAACCAGTTGATAGTCACCTTTCGAGCTTCACGAGAGATGCAAAAATCGAAAATAACTATAGAATCCTGAACAAATCAAAGCGAACGTTTAAAAGCTTGAATGTGATTTACAACAAACTTTGCTTCTATTTAAGATTATGTTCTGGTATGTGAACATACACGAAAGCCATATTCGTAACATTTTAAAATAACGAAGAGCTTGAAGATACCAAATGGGCAATCAGAATCCGTAAATCGAAGAAGGAGAGACAACACAATACTGAGCACCAGGGTTTCTCCACGGTGTCTTTTTATCGTCCGTTTGCTCATCTTGTTTAGTTTTCTGTTTTTGCGTTTTTTTGTTTTGTTTGTCTTCGTTCTGAGTCTTGTACCCAATTTTGCCCGTGTCTCTGTATTGTTCGTTCTTGATTGCTCATTCGGTTTTCTCTAACGTTGATTATCTACTTTGTGTATAACTTGATCCTTTTAATTGTTTATTACAATCTGTGCTTTTAAAAGACTTCAAATTATGCTAAAAATCTGTCAAATTACGGATAATTTGATGATGACCCAATTTGCCATAAAGCATTTGTCTTCTATAATTTCGATGAAAATAATTTATATTCAAGTCTTATATATGAAACCTATCAGTAACTAGCACTTAATTTCTACGATACCAGAATCAGCGTTTATTTAAGAAATAAATCAGGGAAGCCAGAATGTGTTTTTAGTTTTAACATGGGTTGGCGGATACTAGTATTTCATCCCGAGCCAGAGGCTACTAATATCCGTCACCCCATGTTAAGACTCAAAACACATTCTGGCTTCCATGAATTATGTCGATTCTGATATGTCTAAGAGTACAAATACGGTAGTATACTTTGATTGGACGACGGTAATTTATATTTGCGTTTGCAAACTATGTCGCACACAATTTATGGCTGCCAAATTCTAGCAGACGATAATTCATCAACATGTACATTTACGACGGGAAAGTCAGTTACATGAACCAGCCCATGTGCTAATGAGATTATACCCAATCGATAAATCGCTCGTTTTTTACAAAGCGAAAGAAGGACGTCATGTTAGAATAACTTATTTTGTTTAGCTTGAGCACACATTATTAACCATGACATTTGGCAATGAATATATGTTATTTATTTTCTCTAAGTTACAAATATGAAAATTAATAAATATGGTATGTTAAGAAGGTTTCTGTGACATTTTGAGGATACAATTATAAAAATAAAGTGAATAAATGAGTATAATTTTACTACTAGTTCCGCTGGTTTTAACAGCCTAAGGACCTTACCATTTAGCAGTGATGTGTTTCATGTCAATATTTTCTGCTACGAAGAGTTTGAAGATACCAAAGGGATAATCAGAATCCGTAAATCGAAAAAGGACAGACAACACAATGGCCAAAAGAAAAATGACAATAGAAAAACAAAGATCTATGAAAATTACATATAAAACTAATAATGATGTACGAATACTTTCATTCTTCATGTTATTGGAAAATGATAGACTCCGAAAATCATCACTAAAAAGATGCTTCAATCATGACTATGTCACTGTGATAAAGATTTTCCGGATGCTACTTGTCTTAATCAACAAGGTGTCAAATGTGGACCACATAATATACAGGATTACTGCAGGGAATTGCTTGACACATATAGTAACACATGATGAATGTATCACAAATGAGGAACTATTCTATTACCTGGAAAAGATGGTAGCGCTAGGTAAATGTGTGTCATGAGTTCAGAAAAAAACAGACTTTCACGATTGTTTGGAAAAGACCTTAAACCTCTTGATAGTAGTCACCTTTCGAGCTTCACAAAAAATACAAAAATCGAAAACATATACAGAATCCAGTACAAAAATAAAGTTGAACATCCAAAAGCGTTAGCTTGACTAGCAACAACATATGCTTCTATTTAAGATTATGTGCTGGTCTGTGAACATATATAATAGCCACATTCGTAATATTTGAATGTGCTCTTAAAAAGTTTATATTCCGATACCAAGATCTTGTCGAAATATATTCCGTCTCTGCAGAAAAGATTATAAACGATAGATTTTCATATAGTGAAAATGTATAAAGATAAGGTGTCAACTAAAAATGGCAAAAATATTTTTTTTATCAATGTGTGACGTAAAAGTGTTTTTGACATTTACTTCACTGAGATTGGCGCTGATTTGACAACTGTTTTACCTGTTTTGTTCAAGTATTGTTGTAAATACTGTTATAGTGGCAGTCGGAAACTTTGAGCCGTAATGAAAGGGGGAGGTTTGGCGCTTTAAAATCTTATTCAACCCACCATTTCTTTAGAAATGCCTGTACTAAGTCAGGGTCATTACGGTTTTCACAGTTTTCCGGTTGTTGACTGATTTTGTCTGTTTATATACTTATGAGTTTTGACTTTCCCTTTGTAAGATTGTTCGGAGTTCGGTAATTTTGTTATTACCCTTATTTAAGATATTCTATTGAGCACCAGGGCTCACCCACAGTTTGTTTATGGTGTGTTCCATGTTGCTCATTTTTATAGTTTTCTGTGTTGTAATTTTATTTGTCCTCGTTCTGTGGCTTTTTACCAATTTCGCCAGTGTCTCTGGATTGTTCATTCTTGATTCCTCATTCGGTTTTTTCTATTAACGTTGATTATCTACTCTGTGTATAACTTGATCTTTTTAATTGTTTATTACACTCTGTGCTTTTAAAAGACTTCAAATTATGCTAGAAATTTGTGTCAAATTACGGATGACATAATTTGATGATGACCCAATTTGCCCTCAGACATTTTTCTTCTATAATTTGGCTAAGTCAATTTATATTCAAATTTTATATATGAAACCTATCAGTAGCTAATATTTAATATCTACGATCCAAGAATAGTCCTTTATTGAATTATATTGAACGCACCTAATTGACCATCATATTTTATTTTATTTTATCTACGCTACAAATATACACTTTCGGTTAGAATGCTTCGGTAATATCGAGGAATGCATTGTCAGCTATTTTTATTTTTTGAAAAGTAAAAACGATTTTTTAACTGAGGTTTCTGCTACGGGAATGACTCTAATAAGAACAGTTATATATGAAGGCCCGAACACCAAAATATCACATAGGAATACAGAAATTGAGTGAGAAGCATACCGAGATCCGAGATGGGAAAACTATTAATAGGGAATGGACTAACAATGAAGACGTTTAATCATAGAAAAGTAAGGAAAGAATTACAATAGATAATTCAACAAATTATTTGTTGACAGTATAAATAAAAACTGCAAATCTCGCCTTCCAGAAAGAGTACACAAACATTAAAACTGAATTTAGTGGGGTTCGTGTAACTCGATCTTCAGTTTTATGTGTATATTTTGTAAATCGTTGTTTGTCCCTTGTTCTTTTTTCTTTCTCCATTGTGCTGTCTGTTCTTCTTCGATTTACGTATTCTGATTACCCCTTTGGTATCTTCAAACTCTTCTTATGTCATTTTATAAGCTAAAACCTTAAAAATGTCAAAACGATTTCTAAAACCAATAAAAGATGTTGTTTATGTACTACTGTTTGTAATCTGACATTTACAGTTGAATCTGCTAATAATTCTATTATTGGTCAATTCTAGACTATGAAACTCATCTCTCAAAATATCTGATGTATTAATAGATCATTCAGAAAAGTTTAACATAGAAGGAGCCATATTATTTCTAGATTTTACAAAAGCATTCCACTCTTTAGAATGGTCTTTTATGACTGAATGTCTTGAACAAATTGGCTTTAAAAGTTCATTTATAAGATGGATTCGCGCAATGCATACAGATATAAAGGGATGTATTCTGAATAATGGGTGGGCTTCTGCTTCTTTTAGGGTTTTCGAGGACACGACAGGGGTATCCGGTTTCAGCTTTAATTTTCGTCTTAGCAGTAGAAATCATGGCCATTAAACTAAGAGAAACTAAACAAATAAGGGGAATAGAAATTAAACTAAAGAGTACTACAGGCAACTTAAGCATATGTCAACTGGCTGACGACACTACATTATTTCTAAAGTCAAAACATGAAATAACCATAGCCATGAATATAATTGGAGAATTTGGCAACTATGCAGGCCTAAAATTAAGCAAAAATAAAACCGAAGGGATTTGGCTAGGAAGATTAAAACATACTAACGACAAATACGAAAACATTTCTTGGACAAACGACCCTGTTAAAAGCTTAGGAGTATATTGTGGATACTAGACTCAATGTGATAAATTAAATTATGAAAAGCAAATTAATAACTGTAAAGCCATAATAAAAAAAAAATGGAACCAGAGAAACACCTCATTAATAGGAAGAATAACAGTGTTCAAATCACTAATACTGCCCAACATAACATTTATAGGATCCTGCACCATAATATCAAAAGAATATATCCAACCTTTAAAAATATTGTATATTGAATAGAAATTGAGACTATGAGAGTGATTCCAAGTACATTTACATGTATCTCTTTTTAAATCTTAAATATTATCTGGATATATTAATTTCGGAAACAAAATATATTTGATCTCCGTTGATAATATAATTCCATATATAATATTGATAATAAATTTAAGAAAAACATTTTAGATTTTTCATATCTCCCAACACGTGGGTCAAAATGAAAGTATATCGGAAGTAAATAAATAAACCAAAATTATAAACAATCATGAAATAACTCTCAAATAACGTATTGAATTTATTTATCTATCTTAATTGTATTACTATTGTACTAAAAAGACTAACACAATTCCTATGCATGCCACTAATATTAACGAGGCCAAGATAAGGTACTGGTATTTTATGTTTCTCTAACTAACAAATGTAAAGATTTCGAATTAAGATTTTAATTGGAAAAAAAATATATATTGTATATAAATTCTTATGGAAAGGAAAGAAAGATCCAGTTAAGCGATCGGTTTTATCTTATAACTATTTAGAAGGAGGGTTAAAAATGACCAAAATAGATACTTATATAAAAGCCTTACAAATAAAATGGATATTAAGATTATTGGAAAATAATAACGAAAACTGGAAAATTAAATGCCACAAAAATACTTTGAGAATATAGGAGAAAACTTTCTCATATTTAATATGAATTTAGATAGCTTTAAATCTTTGGAAAATGAATTAACAAAAATTATTCCAGCATTTCATAAAGAATTATTGTAAACATGGATTATTTGTGTGGGGGTGGGGGAGGGAATAAAAGTCCAAAAAAATTTAGAGCAATAAGAAAACAAATAATATGGGGAAATAAGTATATAAAATCTAAAGGTAAATGAATAATAAAAGTTAATTGGATAAAAAGTGGAATTATTTTTATTAATGATATTTTAGATGAATATGGTCGTATTTCAGAATATAAAATTATAGCCAAATTAAGAAACAAGCAAAACTGGATATCTGAACTAAATATTTTGAAAAAAAGCAATCCCAAAAAAGTGGAATGGAAAGAGATTCTGATAACACAAGATTCAATAAAAACTCAAGTAATTCCCAAAAGTATGTTAAAATAGCAAAAAATCAGTCCCAAAATTTACAAAATAAAAAACAAAGAGGTGTATAAAATATTATTAGAATTTCAATTAAAAGAACAACCCATAGCTTATACTAAATGGGGAAAATGTTTAATGAAGGACAGAGGCATACTTTGACATGTATAAAACAAACTTTATTTTTCACTTTTAATTATTTAGAGTTAAATAAATTAAAAATCTTTATATGGAAACTTATTCACTTTATCACTGTGTACAATCGAGTACGGCAACGGTTGTTTGGTTTCACTTCCGGTTAGCTAAGAAGGACGTCAGGACACGAGAGGTGGGCACATTTTTTGAAAATTTGGTTATCTAGAAATAAATTGATAACCCAAGCATTACACTTGTCTTTTTCTAGATATAGTTTTGCTTCAAAATACATTCAATGTTAAGCCCATTATTACAAATGGTATGAAAAATCATGGGAGATGGTGGTGTTGGTGATCATTTTCACAGATTTTTGCGTGGTTTTCCTCGATTTTGTGCTCCTATTTGATATATTTCATCTTTTTATTGATTCTGCATTTAGATTAATATGTTCCCTACTTTTGTCACTATCCTACCATTGACGATTCCTGCAAATTATCGTTTGTTATCTCAGTTTTTGTCAGTGGGTTTAAAAATCGGTGTACGTGTTTGGTTAATGCAAAAATATTTGTTTGCAACGGTTTGGTAATGCAAAAGTGTACGATATGGTATGTATAGAAAAATTCGAAAATTCGATTTCAACTGCAGTATGCCACAGCAATTCGATATAATCTTAATCAGGGACATCGATTATCTTTGGGCATTCCTCTGTCCGTGTAGAGATAAAAAAAAAACATACACAATATCCTTTCTTTCTCATGATGAGGTAACACCAAAAACCAACATTTGTATTATCGTATTCTCAATTCCATCTTTACATTAAAGGCTACATAGATTTTGGCCATACAAAAGACGTTTAACTATTTAACAGCATCCCAGAAGTAGTAATGCCTTCCTCTTACAAGACACCCGATGAGTGTCTTGACTTCCTGTATGTGCAAAAACGAAAAATCAGTTAATCCATATTTCATTTCATTTCATACTAAGATTTGAAGTAATGAACCAACCATGCGTCATAAATATTTGATGATGTCACCTTTATTCTTAGGTCCACTCATGAACCTTAACCATTTATCATGGAACATTTTGTATCCAATTCGCCAAAACTTGTTAACTGCAGGACATTCGTACCTCATTAGGGTGGTAGACTCCGAATTATGCCACTTAACAACATCTAGAAATAATAAAAAAAAAGCTATATTGTCCATCGGAAATGAGGCAAGAGCCAACATTTTGTGAAATTGTATCCATATATATCTACTTTTCCATGATTGTTCATTGTTTCTAGTACTGATGGAATGAGATCTAGAAGATGTTTTTCGTCCTCATTTTCAAAATCACCATCGTCGCTATAATCCATTTCCTGGAAATCGACGTCCTCCTTAGCAAGTGTTTCGTGATTTTCCTTTATACAGTCATGAACTGGTGAATCAGATGGTTTCATCATTTTATGAAGAGGACTTGAAATAGTAGTAATGTCTGAGCTTTTATCTAATACGATATGAAGTTTTTAGGAATCAAGTGAAGTGTTGGTTTCGATTTTCTTTCCCGTTGAATCAAGCTCTCTAGGTATAATATTAAAATTATGGCTCCTGTAACCGTATATTCCATTTTTTTCACTTAACTCTAAATGCTTGATCTTTAAAACGTCTAGGCTGTGATTTTTTACTGAATGTTTGATGATGTTGTCAAATTCCGTACATGTTGTATCACAATAATAACAGCAAAATGGATGGTTTGCATGTACAGTGTACATGGTCTATCACTTTCTGATGATGACAACTAGAGGGTGAGCCTGTGTCGCCCACCTTTCATTCTGCTTTGAGGAAACTTAATACAGAGCCTTCCATAGGTGCTTCCCGCCAAGTTTCGGTTCATTTGGTCAAGCAGTTTCAGAGAAGATTTTTAGAAATCAACCAACCAGAAACAAAAATTGCCTATAGCAGCCATGTTTGTTAACAGATCGGGATGAAATGAGCAATCTTTATAGAGGACTTTCCATAGATGCCTCCTATCAAGGTTCGGTTCATGTTTGTTAATGGATCGTGGCAAAATTAGCAATCTTTATAGAGGACGTTAGTCCTCATTACGGTAGACCACTCCGGTAAACCACATACTGATTCTCTATTTCTCGCGTCGGTCTCGCGAATATATTGATCGCGAGACTTAAATGTTGGGGCGCTGACATTTAA